>CM077308.1:131622013-133028013 GCA_039655065.1 Glossophaga mutica | reverse complement strand
CACCACCTGGGGATCAGATTACCCCATCACATTTAGGTTTCCCAATTCAAGTGATGCAGCCCCCACTGTTAAATCTGGCCTACAGGGAGGAGTGATCACAGAATTCTTCAAGGATCATGGGTTCCCTCATGAATTTATTCCTCATAGTCACGGTGAAAGGTATGTGTCTGGATTTCCCAGGGTGGGTGAGTAGGTCTTACGTGACAAATCTACTCTAACATTCTAATCTCCCTAAGTCTTTGAATCCTTTCCTCAACATTAAACCAAAGTGAGCCTAGCATTTCTAACTCACTCGCTGTGAGCCAGCTTTGGTCCATGTTTCAGCCAACTAACCTAACAGACTGTTAGAGCCCGTTCTAACTCCCTGAGCTATAACAAAAATGGCAGAATCTCTCCTTAGTGAACCCGTATCAATAAATTTGGCCTGATTCAACTTCATGTTTCTTTCACCATTATCCCTCACTCTTACTATCCATTCCAAACATATTCCATGTAGTTCTGTATGTTTACATTGGAAAACTGAAGTAGTTCTTTCTGTAGTGCATCTCTTCATGGATCAATTGCACTTGATTCCTCCCTTGTAGGGGCTTACTGGGACTTGTGTCTAGTTATAGATCTAGAAGCAAAGAGAAGTAAGTGGTAGGGGCAGGTCCTGAGGAGACTCAGCATTGTCTTGCATGGAAACTGCCACAGTGGAGGCCTTTAGCGTTTCTTCAGGCAGTGCAGGGTTAATCACCTCAAGAGGGGGTGGGGGCAGGGTGGGGAGGCCACTCCCACCAGCTAAGAAGTCTCCTCAGAAATTAGAGGCTCCATATCCCCAGCTTCATCAGGGTCTTCTCACATACCCACTTTCCAACTTTCGGGATCCTATTCCAATCAATCCAGTCCAAGACTTGGATATATTGATCTAGAGCTCAGTGAATAGTCAGGGTTAGAGATAGGAATTTGTGATTCATTAGCATAGAGATAGTATTTAAAGATAAGGGGTGCAATATGGAAACCCCACCTCCTCAGTAGAGACTATAGATAAAGGCCTGAGGACCTAATTAGGAAAGTTTCTAAACTTTCAGATTCAGGTATGCACCCTTGCTCTGGAAATAAGAATGGAATGATGATTTCTAGTACAAACAACTCATTCATTCAATTACTAAGAGCCTACTATGCGCCAGGAAATCTTCTAGATGCTAGGGATACCACAGTGAACACTACACAGTCCCAGCCCCCAAGGTGTCTATATACTGGTGAAGATGAGAGACAATAAAAAAACCAAGCAAGTATGCAACAAAATATCAAGTAGTGATAAGTACTACGAAGAAAAATAAAGCTGGGTAAGAGGACAGAAAGTGATGAGCTGAGGGGGCAGTTTCACATAGGGTAGTTGGGGAAAGTGTTTCTGAAAAGGAATAGGGACTTGAAATGAGAGTGCAAGCCACTGAATGTCTGGAGAATGGAGCAGTGCTGAGTATGCAAAACGAGGAAGAATGTCAGGAACTGACTGAAAGGGAAGCTAGGGGTCTCCTTCTGGGGGGTCTTAAGGAGATGCAAGGAGAGAAGGAGTGAGGGGCTAAGTCTTTTCTCCCTGTGGGGAATGTGTTCAGCTGAGAATATGAAAAAAATATTCTATGTATCATATATAATATGGTAACATTGTTTATTAATTTATTTTACAAGTATCTACAAAAGCTGTGTTATTGCTTGTATATAATAATGTCCAACCCATGTTAAAGACCATCTATTTTAGAACTGTTACTCCTCTGAAAACTCTTGATTTCACACAGAATACTATAAATTGGTTTTTGGTCTGCTTCCTTAACTAGTATGTAAGCTCCACTGGGGTGGTGATTTTGCTCACTGCTATATCACAAGTGCCTAGATAGTAGCTGGTACATAATAAGTGCTCAATAAATGTTTGAGAAATAAATTAGTAAGTGAAGTAAAATGAGCTTGCTCACCAATGCACTGTGACCCTTCAATTAGAACATGCTGAAAATACAAATGAATTTAGGCTAGTTGAAAGTTGAATTTAACTACCATGTTATCTTTTATAGTAATTGCTTTATAGAGTTTTTCCCTTGTAACTTCAGTTTTAGTGGTAATAGTGGAAAATAATCCCTATTCGAAAAGGAATACCTGTTCAGACTCCATGAACTCTGAAGTTAAAAAAACAGATAAGCAAAGATGGCAAAAAGTCTATATATACTCTTTGTCCCCCCGAAATTATAAAAATCACCAGCAACTTTTGATTGTTTTATTTAGGAAAAAAATTAGCAAGGAAGGTGCACGTGTATTATAGGCATAAATTAACTTCTCTGGTTTCAGTGATAAGTGTATGAGTGGTAGGTTAATGGTAGGTATTTCAGCAGATTAGAACCACCTATCTTAGAAAATTTCTCTTCAGGGTTAAATTAAGAGTGATTATTTTATTATATAACCATAAACACATCACAGCAAATCTAACTTGAGGTGCTTACTGAGTCTTGTTTGTGTGTTTATGGTTCTAAAATATGGAAGTATTCTATTTCTTTTTTACTGAATTTATTGGTGTGCCACTGGTTAATAAAATTATATAGGTTTCAGGGGTACAGTTCTACAATACATCATCTGTATGTTGTATTGTGTGCTTCTCACTCTAAGTCAAGTCTCCTTCCATCAGCACTTATCCACCCTGTACCCTCTTCTACCTCCTCCAACCCCTTCCCCTCTGGTAATCACAATACTATTATATGTATGCATGAGTTTGTTGTTATTTGTTTGTTTTTTGCTTATTTCTTACAGGTGCTTGTTTAGATGCTGAAGGCAATGCATTAGGAACTGATGGTGACCGATTCTTATCCAATCAGTTCCTGATGCAGTATCTGCGACATCAAAAACTCTGTAATTGTTATATTAAGTCTCATTTATTTCCAAATGTGGCAACTTTGTTCCATTTTGTTCCTATATATGAAATTTTCAGTTAAGTAACTCTTTTTAACATGTTGCCTAATAAATCAATTTGAAGTCACACTAATGGATCATTTCCCCAATAATGTGTGCCACGCTCATTTAGCATAATTATTTATTTCACGGCAAACTAGTGTGGATAAGGCTTTTTGAGAGAGGATATTTGAAAAATAGATTTTCCTTTAGTCACTCATTCCTGTTTTAATTTTTTTTATTTTTTTTAAAAAATATTTTATTTATTTACTTTTAGAGAGGGGAAGGGAGGGAGAAAGAGGAGAGAAACATCAATGTGTGGTTGCTTCTTGAGCACCCCCTCCTGGGGACCTGGCCCACAACCCAGGCATGTGCCCTGACTGGGAATAAAACCAGCAACCCTTTGGTTCGCAGGCCGGTGCTCAATCCACTGAGCCACACAAGCCAGGGCATCATTCCTGTTATTTAATGATAATTTTAAAAATATTAAAGTCCTAAGGTATATATAAATGAGACAATCTGATGATTATTTAATTTGAGATTCACTAACTAGGATAAACTGCATGTACACTTTCAAGATACGTTTATCATACCTTTTTAACTACACTAGAATTCTAGCTCATTGAACTGGTAAGGTTAGAATTAGAATTAGCAGATATAGGAGGTATATGACACCAAGGAGAATGTAATGGCCAAACATACAACCCCAAGAGTGTTACTGGTTTCCTACTTTATTGATCATTTTGCTTTTGATGATCTTATTAGATCATTTTAATTAATCCTTTAGAATTCCCCCAAATATAGAATGAATGAGGGTCTCCAGTATTACTTAGCAAATCCACCCTTCCGTCCAATGGAACTTTTAGGGTATATCTGGGGGACTTACATGGGGTATTTCGGACATAGACAGTAGGAAGTAACTGGGTAGGAGATTTGGAAGTAGAGTAGAGGTGGAGCTGAGTGTGGGGGATCACAAAATGGAGACTGGACAGTCCACTCCCTGAGTACCATCTCTCTGTCTTCCTTTATCTGGATCCCAAATGGGATTGAGAGTTGTTTTCTTCATATTTTTACTTTACAGATGGTGAAATTTTGGAATACATTAAAGTATTTCAGTGACACAATTTCTAGCTTATTCTCTCTCTTTTTAGTAGAGTTCTTATCTGTGGTCAAGTATGTTATCTCAGTTGTTTAACAGGTATTTCCTTAAGGTTTATATGGTTTTCATGCAGAATATTTAGGGAAGCCAAAGGACTTATAAGCAAAATGGTATTGGGGACCCTAAATACCTCTGTTAGAGAAGAAACACCAGGAGAAGGACCCCAAAATTCAGCCTGTCTGATGTTCTCCTATAGCTCTAATAGTCTCTCTAGTAGCTACAGTTCTTATTTTTACAGCTATATTTGACAAATTAGGGTTAGAGGGAACAACTCTTAACAGTGGCTAGGAAATGCCTTTGGTATTGTGTCATTTTATTGACAGGAGGAATGTGATAAGGAAATAAAAATAGGTAAATAACAGGATCCTCTAAGGTTTGATTGTTGCACATCAGCTCTGTGTGATATCTAAGTAGCATGATTTATCAAAAGAAGTGGGACAGGAGTCCAGTTGCCCACATGTCAAGATTCTAGGCTTTTATTGACAATTTGGAGTGCCCAGTATAAGGCTGCAACAAGTTTTGAAACTCCTGGGGACTGGAATATGGTGGCTGGGGTGGTTAGATATGTAATATCATCTTTCATTACAAACTACTGCAGGGAAGGTAGGTTCATGGAGATGGATGAAAGGTCCTACATAGACCAGTGGTTATGCAAACTCATGCATGCAGCAGAATTATCCAGAGAGCTTGTTAAAATGCAGATTGCTGACACACACACTCAGAATTTCTAATTAGGAGATCTGGGATGGGGACCAAGAATCTGCATTTTTAACAAGTTCCTTGGTGATATAGTCCAGCAATTATAATTTGAGAACTACCACTCTAGCCTGTTCTGAGGCTACTTGGGCTATTGGAAACTAGTGATGTTAAATGGGACTGTGGTAAGTGAGTGTCATGATCTAGAAGGAACAAGGCCAGAAGCAATCACCTAGAGAAGTTCAAGTCCTTCCGCTTATTGGAATGCAGGAATGTTGTTAGACATCATTTCATTACTATAGGTCTTTTAGGAGTACATTTGCAACTTTCTCCTTTCATTTCCTTTCACCCTAGAAAAATCATAAAATAGAAACTCTGTAGTTCTCTGGATGACATCAGTTTGCAAATATAGCTAGTATGCTTATTAACAGTGCAAAATGGTAGCAGGGGAAGAAAACTCAGAGATAGGCCATCATAAAAGAGGGGAATCCTACAATCCACAATCTTAACCTTTGGAACATTGCATAGGCTAAGGGCATCTTCCAGTAACTGAGATGCTCATAATAGAACAAAAAAGTGGAAGGTGGAGCTGAGTGTGGGGCATCACAAGATGGAGACTGGACAATCCACTCCCTGATTGCTATCTCTCTGTCTTCATTTATCTGGATCCCAAATGGGACTGAGAGTTGTTTTCTTCATACTTTTATTTTACAGATGGTGAAATTTTGGAATACATTAAAGTATTTCAGGGACACAATTTCTAACTTATTCTCTCTTTTTTAGTAGAGTTCTTATCTGTGGTCACAGTATTTCCCCAAGGTTTGTCCAGAGAGTTGTTTCTAGCATGTCCATTTCAGGTGACAAGACTGTCAGACAGGTAGGGGACAGCCTTATGTGTTCCTAGAGTTGTTGTGAACTCCTTTTTTCTCCCAAGATTTTCACCATACTGTTCCCATAACTCCTACTCACCCTTCAAATCCCTCCCTCACTTCAGTCTAGATGAGGTCTCCCCATTCTTTGCTTACAGCACTTAACCATCTATAATTACAATGGAGATATTTACATGTTTGACTTAAAAACCAACCCCTCCACTCAACTGAGGACAGGGATGGTTTGTTTACAGCTACATGTCTAATACAGAGCCTAGTACCTCATTGGCATTAAGTTCTCATTGATTGGAAAATGGAAAGCAGCTGTATTTTAGGGGGAGAGGAACTTGAAGCTGGAGTTTCTTCTTGATCAGGCAGGTTGGCTGAGCTTAGCACTTTCCCCATAATTTCCCTCTTCAGACCACCAAGTTCATTGCTAGTAGAGTGAGTGGCACAAGTGCAGCAAGTTTTGAGAATATGAATTAAACAATGCCATATGTTTAGCAGTTCAGCCTATGAAGATTACCTAGAAAATTGGGTACCTGCTGAGAGGCTCTAGCTAATATATGATTGAGTCTGTGACCAGGATATTTTTCTTTAACTTTGTTCTACCTTAACAGAAGACAATTCTGGCTTGGGTAGGATGGGCAGCTTTAGAATTCATGGAGATTTTTGTAATGATCACTGAAGGCATAACCCACTTTTGTTTTATTTTGTTTTGCTGCTGTTTTGATTTTGGGAGGGAGTGGGGAAAAGGGTATTTGCCAAAGGAAGACAATGATGGTACTTTCTGAGTATTTAGCAACTAACTGTTCATCCTCCGGTAGCACAGCACGGGGAGAGCCACAAAAAATTCTTGTCTGGGTGTCCACAAATATTGTGAGCCTGGGGCTATTTTGCAGCTTTTACAGGGATGCTGCTAGGATGTCTCCAGCTACTTTGACTCTCAGTCACTTCACAGGCTTTCCTGGTGGCAAGTGGAACCTTGGCCTGCTTTGAACCTGCCCACATTCCTTATCACATTCATTGGGATGCAGAGGATAATAAAGTCCTTTGGTGACACAAGGATGATCATTTAGCTGCTCTCAGGTTGACACTTCCTCACAGCACAAGGTTTCTTGCAGCAACTAAAGGTCTGGGTCAGCCTCCTGAGCCAGCTGAGTTCCCTGCTCTAGCTGTCTAATGGGGCTGAAAATATTCCTTGATTTTTTAGGCCAGAACTGAAATGTTGATTTCTAGCTCTAAGGAGCCTCATTCAAGAGTTACTGGGGGGACCTGAGCTCAAAAGAGACCTTTGTTCTCTTTTGGGAACTGACAGGTAGAGTGGAAAGCCAGGAAATCAGCAGAGAAATCACTTGACCTCTGGACTTCTGCTGCTCTGGTAGGCACCAGAGCTGTGTGGTGGTGGGACATTTTGGGGCTGGAAGTCTATACCAGGGGAGGAAACCAGGGATGCTTAGAAAATACTCAGTGCAAGCTTTGAGCACCACAGCTGAAGTACATGCTAGCATACCAGGTAAGGGCAGAATCAGGATGCATCTAAAGAAGCAGTTGTGGGATACCCTTTGTATGGAACTGCAGATAGCCAGGGGTTATGGGAAGTACATGATCACTGTGTCTCCTAAGGGCAAAGCCAAGTCCAAGCCTAGAGATGAGGTCTGACACGAGCTGTGCTCAGAGCCTTAGTAAGTTGAGATCTATGGTCAGACAGGAGGCTGAAGAGAACATGGCTACCAGTACTGAGCAGAAATAGAACTCATATTTTCAGCAACGGCTCAGGATCACAGATTCAGCACACGCTGAAGGTGCAGGCCTGAGGACTGGTAATAGGCTCTGCCTGCTTGCTCTGGGAAGAGAAGGGGTAACAAGTGCCATGCTGCTGGTGCTGGTGACTGAGGCAAGGACTTAGTTCCCTGCAGCCTGAACAAGGTCTCAGATAGTGAGTAAGACAGAGACTAACTACTAAAAGGCTGGGGACCCTGATGCGCTCCACCTTCAGTGAGGGGTGGCATAAACCAACCCCATCTAACAATATTTTGAATGTCTCATTGGCAGAGGTGTCAAATCCTTCCCTTGTTTTGATGCTAACTACTACCAGAATGCAGGTTTAGAATTTTAGATTCTGTGTGGCTGAAAATATAGGTGATTTTTCCCCTTAAAACAACAACAACACAACTAATTAGTTCCCAAACATTGGGGCTCCTGATTCCTCAGCAGCCAGCTTCCTTTTTGATCTTTCATACCACTGTTCTTGGTAGGAACCCACTTATCTTGTGGCCTACGCTCCTAAAGTTTGTTTGCAAGGAAGTTACTCAAAACTCATAATAGCTATTTTTCTTTAGAGGAAGTTTATAAATGATTAGTTTCTGAGGGAAATTTATTTGACCTATGTTACATATAAATAAGTCTTGCCACTTCTGTTAATCAGCTTAACAATAACCCACAACCTTTGGACCAACTAAGTCTTGCCACTTCTGTAATTAAAACTTTCCACTCATTTCTCAAGTCATTCATTCACATTAAAACCCTAAATCCTTACCATGGTCCACCCAGCTACCCCTCCAACCTCATTTCCTACCAGTTTTTCTCTCACTCCATTCCATCCGCAGTCTTCTTGTGGGGCTCAGATACAATGATTCTCACTTCTGGCTGCACATTAGAATCCTCTGGGTAGCTCTTAAATAGTGATGCTGGGCCCACCCCAGGCATTCTGATTGCATTCATCTGTGATGGATGCAATCCTCAACATTGGCTTTTCTAGAAGCTCCCCTGGTGTGCGTATGTGTAGAGAGTACTACAAACGTTTATAGACAGAACAATACGCCTGCTGCTTCTACAAGCAGGGCTGCAGGCAGAGTTCCTGACACACAGTGTGCACTCAGCTATTTAAAAAACATCTCTTATCCTCTTGAACTGCATTCATTTTCTTACCTATTGAAAAAGAAGAATTTCCTATCTTGTTTGAAAAAATTGTCACTAAGAATTAGAATGGGGAATTTTTTAATGTTTGAAAAAATGGTTATTTCAACTAGCAGGAAGATATAGATGGCATTTGGAAAGTTTCAGTGGCTTTAAAAGGGCCTAATGAACCCTGAGAATTAGTATGAAGCCTTCTTCTTACCAAAAGTAAGTTATTTTTTGGATTATAGTTTAATATTTATCCTGTTAGTCTGGGAATAACTAGTTCTCAAACTGACTTCCTACAACTCAACATCAATTTCTGGCAAGAAAACCTAATACATCATATTATACTACTCTGCCTCAATGGAAAAATGTAGTTTAGTCAGATAGAAACATAGGCTTCTTGTTTTCCTGAAGATACTCAAGAAGCTATGTGCCATTCAAGATCTTTGAAATAGCATCTGTAATAATTTTTATTGTTAAACATACATTTAATTATAAGTTTGCACCATCTAATCTGTTTTGTGCTGCTGGGTGAACGAAGAAAAGAACAGGCCTTGATTTTTTTATCCCAGGGAATTACATTTGTTTTCCTTGTTTTTGCAGAATACAGTTTCCTGCTCCTGTTTCTAGGAGTCATCAAGAACTAGAACTAGGTAGAGCTCAAATCCTGTGGCGACCTTGGCTTGAGCCAGAGTTGATTCTAAATTTTAATATCGATGAGGGCAGTTGAAACTGAAATACAGAAGCAATAAGGAAAAGCCATTCAATGTGATACACCGGGCAGTTGAAGTTTGAAGAGGGTCTGTCAGGAGATCATCCTCTTTGGACTGCTTAGAATTTAATCTAGTAGCACCCACAAAAAATGTGGGAGAAGCTTTCAGAAGGAAAGCATTTTAAGTTCAGCTTCTAATACTCAAGCTCCCTTGGTTGCAATTTTTAAAAACCAAGTAGCATTGAAGGAGCACTTTAAATAGCATGTGAATTCAATAAAGGCAAATTAATTCCCAAGATCGGTTGCCTTTCCAGTACAACAGGGCTTCAAAAAAAGACTTTAGTAAAATCAAAAGAGGTCAAGCATGAAACAATGGCAGCTTTCCCCACTTGGTCATGAAACAAATATTTGATACTCTAATTTTGGTGGCCATGCAAGTCTTTTGATCCATTAGGACAAGGAAATTGCTCTGTTTAGCATAATCCCAGAGACCACTGTGGGGATTGTATGAACATCTCACAGTTGCCAGCTGAGATTAAGCCAACTCACAGCCATCCAGGTTAGACCTGAAAGAAGAAAAGCATGTGAGCGGAGGCGCACAAGTGTCTTGGTCAGAAGCATGTCATTCACTGAATGCACCAGCTGAAGACCTGGCATTGAAATATTGTGAGACATGATCACGCTATGCCTCTTGCTGAATTAAAATCTTATTTTCACACATTTCCGGCACATGCATCACTGCATGTAATGTTGTAAAAGTATAATTTTTGCATTTAGAAAGGATTTTTTCTATTTAATCTTTACATAATAAGAAACACCATCAGGTAGGAGTATAGGTAAATGTAAAAGCAATTACTTGAAAACCATTTTAAAACATACGTTATGAAGAATTTGGGAATACTAAAGCCAAACACTCTGAAGTACTTCCTAATTGCAAGAAAACCAACAATTATATAAATAAAAAAGTAATGGTCATACACTCACCAAAGAAGCAGGTGTGACAACAGGGTCCAGGTCTCCACCTTTTTTTTAGATGGTAGCTTCCATGTCCTTCCTTTTTCTCATGCTGCTTTTTCACACCTATATGGAATTGAGCCACGAGTCTTAGCCCCTTCAGTCTACTGGGTGTTGCTAATCAATGGTAGGAACAAAGATCAAGAAAGGGGAGAAGAGGAGATGCCTGCAGAGGTTCTCCATCCTCTGCTGCAGGGATTTAACTCCAGTGAGCGTGAGAAGAACCAGGGATGCTTGTTACAAATGCAGATCCCCAGGACCCATGTTCAGGTTTTGTATCAGTAGGTCTGGTTTAGGGGCCAGGATTTGAACTTTGCCAGGGATCCCCCCTGACTTTCTAGCTTCATTTCACACTAGACCATTTCTTCCCCTACATCGTACATTCCAGCTAACTTGAAGTTGCAAGAATCCAATGAGCTGCATTATGCCTTTGCTCAAACTTGGAATGGTTTCTGCCCCCTCTCTCCCTCATCTAACACACACATGTGCACAGGCACTCATACACACCTTGTGTGACTGGCACACGTGCTGAATCTAAGATAATATCAGACACTACGTCCACTCTTCAGTCCCCCTTCTCTGTGATTATGTTCAACTTGTACTCTCTCTGTTTTGGCACCTGTTATACATATGGTGTTTTCTTGCTTACATGTTGTTTGCCTCATTAGATTATGAACTTCTAGATGTAGGGACCATGTCTATTCATCTTTATAATCTCAGCCATAAAATTCTCAGCATAGCATCTGGTATTTAATAAGTACTAATAAAAATTTGTTGAACTAAATCAAATGTTTGTTGATGCAAAGAATTATATATTCCAGTTCATAACTTGTCTTTAAATAACTGAGACTTGGCTGAATTAGGATAGTGATAATTTGCTGAGTTAGAAAAATGTCTTTTCGTGAAAAAAAAAACAAAAAACAAAACCTCAGGCAAATACAAAGTCACAGAACAATTGAACAAGAGCAAGTGGATATAATCTTGTTTTCCATATAAGCTCCTAAGTAAAAGGCTGCTTTTTGAAAAATAAAACTGTCTGTTCACTGGAATTTAACATTTAAACTATAGTTCTAAGTTTATTTCTGGACTCAAATTGCTCAGAATCAAAAATAAATAGATTTTATCCTAATATAAAAAACAAAGACCTGTTATTTCTCATGTCTTTTCTCTCAGGGGGTTAATATGAATCAAATCCCATTTCAGATGCTCGGTGGTTCATTTTTCCTTTTCTCTTAACCTTAGATATAATTTTTCTTTCTCCCTAGAAGGTTTAATACTGAAAAGTGACTATAAAGAGATAGGGAGAAAAAGGATGTAGTTCTTCTTCCCTCTACTGGAAAACATTAGAAAAAGATGGAAAATGGAAATACTGTATGTTGATGGGGAAGATGAGATGGCTGTGGGTGAACCCAAGACATAGGGCGTGTCATGCCCATAACTGCAGTGGGGAGGGCTCTGAAGGGTGAGCATAGACACATACTTTGCTGCCTTACCCACCTTACTGGGTCGTTGAGATGGGCATTTAAAAGGAAAAAAGAGGAAACTGATATGAAGTGGTTTTGGTAACAATGCTAATGTGCTAGATAGCAGAGGTTGAAAAACTGAAAAAATAGTAGCAGAGTGAAGCATCAAGGAGTAAGCTATTTCCATTGCTATCTACACATCTGTATAAATATTTTCAGGATTTTACCAAAGGAGAGGAACTTCTAAATCCATAATAGGATGTTTCTGCAGTTATATTTGGGGACATGGCAATGCATGCATTTGTGATCTTGATTCTACTGGAGACTTTCTATAGATTTGTATGTGAACATAACAAAAATGGGCCATTGGATTTGTCCAAATGGTGGCAATTTGTAGTATTTCCTTGAAAACCAGTGTTAATTATTCAAAGCTTGAATTATCTAGGTACCTTCTGAAACCTTGGAAGGATTATCCTTCCTGCTGCAAACTTGACTGTGGACATAGCACATGAGCTTTAGAGTAAGGTAGACATGATGTGATTCTTCATTCTACCACTTACTAGCTGTGGGATTTACAGCAAATTTATTTTGTTTCTGGACTCTCAGTTTCTGCTTTGTTAATACTTGTGCATGAGATTGTTAAGAACTAAATGTGATAATATTTCTTAGTACAGAATCTGATAGATAGATACTCAATACACTCTAGTTTAATTTTAATTTTACTAGCATCTGCTTTGGTTAACTCAATTATGTTTCCTTTTCTTCAAATTTCCAACCTCTAGATTTTAGAAAAGGTACCCAAATTCTACTCTTATTTTTTATGCTTATGTCTTCTTTATTATTTTTCTCCTTCCTAGTAGTTTTTCACATCTACTTCTGTACCTTGCATGAGTTACTGATTTTTTTTTTTATTCATGCACCTGGGTATACTAGGTGTAGGTCAAGAGGTGTCTCTGTTTCTACATATGGGCTTGAGTTTACATGACGTTTATGGTTTCTCAGAATTACATGGTGCCTTGAGTTGATATAACAATATTTATAATTCAGTTTTCTTTATGGATATGAGCACTTATCATTTGAGACATGTCATTTAGAAATTATGTCTTCTCTTAGACTTGAAGTCTAAATTCTGAAACATCTCAGGACTTTGGGTATTTAAAATCACACAGGTACTTGAATAGTACTAATTTTGTCACATATGGATGTCTTTTGCAGTCCCCTTTTGGAAATTAACTCAAAACAGAGATGGAAAATCCACAAAAGCCAACTGAAAAGGTAGGTGGGTGAGGGTGAGAAGACCTATAGGAACCTAGTTAACATGACTGTCCCCTGTATACTGATTTCTTAGCAGTCATGGCATTGACCTGAAGGTTCCCAAGAACAAACTTCTGTCTTTGATTTCAGAGTGGGACTCACTCTCCATGAAATAACTTTTGTCATCTGCCTCCTTTTACCTTGTCTTCCTGTTCTTTTGGAACTCTGAGTCCTCCATGGTGTAAAAGATAGCCAAACATTATTTATTATTTTTGTTGCCTTGTAGGCATTCAGAAAATGTTTGGCTTTGAATTGGTTTCAGTAAAATAGTTGGCTGGAGTTTCAAATGAGCATTTTGGCTGGAATTTTGTTAAATACCAGTTTGAAGCTGAATTTTGGTAAAGCTGCCCTGAATACATCTATCTTTGTCAATGGATTTGTTTGCTTATTAAGTGCATATTTTCTGAATTTTTGTGGGAAGGGAAGGTCAGACAGAGGAGCATGAGGATTACAAGGATTACAAACAGAGAAAGGGATTCATGGAGTATGGTGTCTAGAGATAAGGCATTACGAGAAGGGAGTCTGAGTCATACCGCACATTAGTGGTGTCCAGCCCGAGGCCAAAGCCAGAACTGCCATTGAGCTGAGCTTTGCAATGGTATGTTTTCCTCATTCTGGATGGCGGAGACATTCCTGGATAGGTAGTCACAATTCCTGACAGTACAGAAGTGTAATTGATATAAAGGACAGTTCCCATAAAAAAGGCTTTATCCTTCTCTGTTCAAGTTTTTCCAAACCCTTAAGAAGAAGCCAGCTCTACTTCAAGAGACATTGTGTGTCCTTTGTAACTAGAGCCAAGTAGATGAATAAATAATGTTTTCAAAGAAAGCCATTAACAGGTTGTTTGATAATATTGATATGAGTAACCGAAGAGAAATACATGAAGTAGTTGCTATTAGCACAGTCATTAGAGGTTGCTTGTGTATAACTGGGTTACAACCCCTAAAACTTGCTTGATGCCACATTCCCTTTCTTAAAATAAAAGAATATTTTGACGACATCAGAGATTTAGCACCAAGTCGTTCCCGAGACATAAAGCATCGATCATGGCCAACAGGGTTGTTGTTACAGTGGCTGAGTCAGCTTAAACCTACCTTCTTTTGTGAGTACACCTACAGTAAGAGGAGGAAAGTTTATCCTGAAAATTTTTAGGAGAGCGTGTCTAGAATCCCAGACCTCTGAAGATTCTTGTGCTAGAGAATAAACTTCACTCTGTACACTCGTCACAGTGTTTTAAGAAGATACTTGGTTTGGGATGATGGAGGAGATGCTAAAAGCAGCAAACAGTGGAAGATAATCAGGTACTTGAAGCTTGCAAACCTTTAAGTCTGAATGACAAAATTTGGGCAAGGTTGCACCAGGGCTGACTTACCCACTGTCAGCCTCTTGGAGGCAGGGCCCGGTTTGAGATTTCTTCTGTAATGCCCACAGTTCCCAACCGGGGCCCAACAGCTTCTTACTGAGGGCTAGAGTGCCATGCCACAATCTGGCAGGATGCACAGCCTGCAAGAAGGTGGTTATCTCAGAAGGAAATGCATCCCTATAGTCAATTTAATTAACTAGTGACCCAGCAAAATGGCTTAGCTGTTACAAATGTGTGGGTTTCTCACTTTAAAATGAGATCCCAATTTCTATTTCATGGGACTGCTAGGGGCTTAAGTAGGCTATTCATGTAATAAAGTAGCTGATGATGCCTGATATAGGAGACTTAGTAAATAATAGTTGCTATTTGATTATTCTTCAACATTATAATAATTTTCATAAGTTAAAATTTTGAGTGGATGCTATTGGCAAACAAACAGATAAACTTAGCTAACCATACTACTGCTAATAATAATAACAGCTGCTATTTAAAGAGTGATTACCATGTGCCCAGCCTTGTACATAACTACTTACAGCCTTGTAAGTAGTTTATGTAGATTATTTCATTTCATCTTGACAACAACCCTACTGAGAGGGTTCTTACAGATATCAAACTAAAAACATTCAATGGCAGTAATTTTTCATGCAGTTACTAAGCAACTTGGGACTCATTTTCTAGAAATATAAGTTCCAGAAATACAGTGAGAAAGGAAGGGAAGGAGGGAGTGGGGGGCGGAGAGAGAGAGAGAGAGAGAGAGAGAGAGAGGCGGCATAGCCATTTTCTAATCCTACGAGCCTTTCTTGAAGAGGAGCCTGAGAAAGCTATGTAGCCCACACCCAGGAAAGGACACTTAAAGCTTTGTGGGCAGCAGCAAGGGTAGCTAGAGATAGTACTGTGAGAAAAAAGGAAGGAAACACCTTTTACATTGTTTTTGAGATATTAAGAAAAGATTGGAACCTATTAGAGAAGATAGGGCCCCAGTCTATAGAAGAAAGCCCATGGCGGGGAAGGGAGCCTAAAGAGAGGACATCTGATGAGAGGGGGGCTCTAAAAACAATCTCTTAGGATTGCGGTTGAAGAATTAAAGTCGCCAGGGCAAGAAATAAGGGCTCTGGGAGAAGGAGAATAAGTATTCTCTTGTGAAATCAGTTATTCTGGTATGGGTTTGCATGTATTTCAGGAGGGGATGTCGAGACTCTTCATAAATACAAACTTGCACATTATTTTATTGAGTTAAGTGCACTTACATAAAAATGTACAAATCGTAAGTGTACAGCTCGGTGAATTATCACAAAATGAACACACCCATGTAACCACCACCCATGTCAAGAAAGAGAACATTACCATCTTTACAAATATACACATAGCTTTCACATGATTAGTTTCTTAAATGAATTTGTGTCCTTCTAATATAAATATTTGAAATCAAATGTGGCCGGTTAGGATGTATTCTATATAAAGTGAGAGAAGAGAGCTTGTTCTAAAAAATGAGTTGGAGAAATCACTTAAAATTCCATAAAAGTGAGATATTAAAATATGAATAAATTATAATTAAATCCTGAAGTAAGGGATAATTTAATGCATTTCCAAACCCATTAGGGCATTGAAAATTAAGGTTCAGAGGGGAATTCCCACTAAAAAAGGAATATCTTATCTTCATTGCCTAGCACCCTAAAGAACATATAGCATTTGGCACTGTTCCAAGCCTGTGGTGTGATCAGTAAGTAGTTGTCAGTAACAATAATGGTGATAAGTTACCTTTTTTTTGTAGAATACACAGAGATCCCTGGTTTCCCTAAAGCAATAACCTGCACAAAAAAATGATGACTTTTAGTTCTTCCGAAGCTCCTGGTTGGGGCTTGAGGGAGAGAAAATAATCTATATGAATGACTGGTGATGTGTGTTATACATTAGTTGAAATTATTTCACCTCTCATCCCTTCCCCTTCCACAACCAAACACAGCTTTGAGTTTTGCAGAAATGAGGGAGAGGGGAGCAGGAGGAAAAGAAAATAAGAGGCAAGGTGATGAGAACAGAAGTATGGGAAGGGAAAACAAATTCGAGTTACAGCCACTTAGGAAAGGTACCTTAGTACTTTCTTTTAAGTTATTAATATGACAATTTACCCTAGCAAGTAACCATACCTTTTATTAGATCAGATTTCATTATGTGCTATTTTACTTTGGTAGATAATGATTTGTGAGCTGAAGGAAGTTCTCCATGACAGCCACCATGGTGGGTGACCACTTAGACAGAAAATGAAAAGCCATTTATCAAATGGAAAGATGATCTACTTTTTACAGTCTGTAATATCCTTAATGGGCCTTTCAGTGGAAACTTTATAGAAGACAGAGCAGACAAGTGATGTGTAAATTTGGCCATGAGTAATGGGTTTGGTAACGTTTACCTATTCTAAGTGCTAATCCAAGCCTGGTTTTACAAAACCCCCAAAATGGTCCCTGCTGGGCTACAAATATATTAATGATTTGTTTTGCCTTGATATTTAGGTTACTCCAGAAGTTAGGAAAGGATGAGGCACCTATTTTATAAGAATGTGTGAATGTGATGGTTTGTCCTGTTCTCAGCTATAGAAAGGTACAATTTTAGCATTTACTTGTTGTGGGCGGGGGGAGTTAAAGTATAAATAAATGCAGAATTTATATGAGCCTTTCTTCCTTGGTATCCACTCTAGCCAGTAGATTATAAGTGATCAGTTTTGCTTTTGAGTCAGCCATTGGGTTATATGACAAATTGAATAATTTTTTAAGGCACTTTTACAAGAACATAGACTATTGAAGTAAATTATTAAGAATAAGTGTCATATGCCCTGGCTGGTGTAGCTCAGTGGATTGAGCGCGGGCCTGCGAACCAAATGATCCAGGTTCGATTCCCAGCCAGGGCACATGCCTGGGTTGCAGGCCAGTTCCCAGCAGGGGACACATGAGAGGCAACCATACATTGATATTTCTCTCCCTCTCTCTCTTTCCTACCCTTCTCCTCTAAAAATAAATAAATAAATAAATAAGATTAAAAAAAAAAGATATTTAAAAAAAAAAAACTTTAAAGAATAAGTGTCATATGGTTTAAGGTTTACTTTCAGGTTTATCACTAAGTAGTTGTATGACCTGAGATGGATCACTCAACTTCTGGACCCTAAAACTGGATGGTGTTTACAAAGATGGGCTTTGGAATCAGACAGATCTGGTCCAAGACCCATATTCAACCTCTAGGACCTTCAGTTTTTCTCGACCCCAAATTGGGGCCATGAATAGTCCCACCTCATAGGAGGTTGTGAGAGGATCCAATGGGACAGTGTGTGTGCAATGATGCCCACACACAGTCACTGCTCCATAAATAATTGAGCCTGTTTAAGTAGTCACTCTTTTCCTTCGCAGATCTGAAATGTTATGATTCTGTGAGTGACAGAGCTTCTGGAGTGCCTGTGAGGAGTGTGTCCAGTTAGAAATTTCAGTTTGCTGAGGTGTGGCACATGGTGGCCAAGCTCCACTTGGGCATAGGCCCTTGGGCATCAGTGTATTTCAGTTACATGCTTATCGAAAACCCTGATGTCCCTTGAAAGAAAGAGGAGCAAATCTGCTACCCCATCAAGAGAGGAAAGACTATGTGGCCTTGTCTGGCATAGTCCTTGAAGAGAAGCTATTTGACTGCTTCAAAGAAGAGTGGCCTTGGGGTCACCAAGCTGGGACAAAGGAGCATGGCTAGACCTGGGAAGGAGGATGAACCAAAAGAGAAGGCCGGTATCCCTGGGTGGGGCTAATGACGGGGGCAAATTAATTCTTCCATCGGCATCCTCTCTCTCTTGCATTTTCCATAGCAGCGAACACATTTTTTTTTTTTTTTTCCTGGGTGGAGGGGAGGCGGGGTATAGCAGGAGACCAGGCCATCTCTAAAGCTTGCTTATTTCACCCCAAGCATAATAACGGCATCCTCTATCTTCCCAGTTCTTTAACACTGGTGAGTGCTTTCCCAGCCATGGAAACTAAACGGTAAACCAAACACCTTTGCTTGGTTTAAAGATGAGGATATTGAGACCCAGAGAGTCTTGGGTGGGGGGAATTGAATATTCAAAACACAGGTTTCCTGTAGTTCCATGCTTCTTCCTCCATATCATTTTGTCTCAGATGTATAGTTGTATAGACTCAGATAATGTTTTTCCTTCCCATTTATATCTTTCTGAGCTTCAGTCCCTTCATTTGTAAAGTGGAACTAATTGTTGATAATACCTTCCTTACCAATTTTGTGCAAGGACTAAATGAGATAAATGTGTATATAGTGTTTCATGCAGTAGTAGCTATTAGTTGTTGCTGTCAGATAGCTATAGCTCCCTTACTGCCCAGGAGGATGCTAAATTGCTAGAATCACTTTTTATTGTTTCCTGCAATGAATTCCATGTTTTGAAAGATTTTGTATATCAAATTCCATATATCAGTTAATAATTTTTTTGTTATTATCAAACGATTTAAGGCTGGCAGTTGAAGATTCTGATCAGCAATTGCATCAATACTGACTCGATTTAATTGCAATAAAAGCAAAGAAACCTGATATTTAGAGAGGCTCTTCTGAGTAAATATACTTCCTTCGGGTTGTTTGAAGTTTCTGAAACATCTTGTTGATCTCTAGCACTGTCATTGCAGAATCTGGACGTAGTTGAGCTCTCACTTTTCAGTGAATAAGCCAAACTTTATTATTATAATCTGAGTGAGTTGACATTTTGTGTGTGATCTAATTCAATTTATGAATGTTACAATTTTTTTCCATCACATCATGGGAAATTGGTGTGGTCCAGAAATAATAAAAACGAATTCATTAAGAATGAAACTGAAGATGATTTTATAACATGCTACCAGAAGTTATTAATTAACAAGCATACCAACATTTTAGATACTACTATAGAAGAAATTAATTGTGTATTTCATTCATTGTCACTGAAGGCCCAGTTAAATTATAATTTTTAATAATTTTTATTTTTTAGTCTTTCATGCAATTTTTATAATATCAGAGAGGAAAATAAAATGAATTTTTAATATTATATACAGAAATTAGATCTTTCATTTCCAAATTTAATGTTAAGGGGGAAAATTATAAAAGGCATTGAAAAAGACAAATTTATATAAACTCCTCTTATTTTGAAATGATATGTTACATAGAGAACAAGTTGTGAGTTTTTCAAATATTACTGGGTCAGGCTAAAATAATTTCATTGTGAGAGCATTTTCTTTCTCCGTGTGCAGTCTCAGTACATATTTTGTGCTCTTAGGAATAACTTTCCAAAGCTGTGTGAAGAATGTAGCAATAAAATCTAATAAGAATTATGGCTCATGACTTGAATGACGTCAGTACCCTTTTAATCCTCCCAAACAAGAAAACGTTTTCTCCTCCTAAATTAGATTTCTTAACTCTCTGTTTCTGAGGAAATAAGTAAAGCTCTGCAAAACCTTTGGCAAAGTAGGAGTTAAAGGAATAGGTTTCATTTCCTTATTAATTCTTATGCCTATTATTAAGATAATCGCTTTAAAAAAGTAATGTATACTAGGCAATATTTTTAAGAGTACATATTATTTTGTCTGATTTTTTATCTGTTATTGAACATCAGAAGACCTCTGAGCTCCATGTTCCAGCGATATTTTTTGCATTCTGTAAACCAGTGACTCTTAAATGTGAGTGTAGTCAGAATCACTTGGGAAGCTTGTTAAACACGGATTGCTGGGGCTCATTCTCAGAGATTCTGATCTGGGAGGCCTGGGGTTGGAGTGAGAATTTGCATGTCTAATAGGGTCCCTGGTGATGCTGATAATGCTAAATTGGGATCACCCTTGGATAACAACTGCTGTTAGCCATTTTAACCTTCTTATTTTACAGTTTAATTTGGCAGGATTCAATCATCAGGAGGCATGTCTGTCACCTTGGTTTAGACGTTCAATATGTTAGCTATGGCTTGGTTATTTGGCCAATCCAGATTTATTTTGAGTCCAAGAACCGCATGCAGAAAAGCATGGCTGATGAAGCGGCTTGATGCTGGAAGATGTCAGACTGTAGAATCTCTACGGGTAAGTGTGTGGTTTCTTTAGTGACATCACATTTGCCTGCAGAGATTTTCCAGTCTGCCACTTTGAAGTTGTGTTTAAGATGGAAAAGCGTTGTCTTCTTTCTACAGTGATTTTTCCAGGACTGCTAAATTTTAAAACTATATTTATTGAAGGTTAAAACTGAATGGGAAAAAAGGAGTTAGAGTTGGAGTTCAGATAGGAGACTCAAAGAATGGATACTCTCTAATTCTGCCACACATCTCATGGAAAATAAAGGAAAAATGGGAAAAGTGAAACTCCCCCCAAACTACAACCCATTTCATTTGGGACAGTGAGAGCTTTATAGTCAATGCAAGTAAATATCCTTGAGTTTCAAGCAATTTTATCTAAATGTTGGACTTTGCAATTGGGTTTCTCAGTTTCTTTCTTATGTTACAATTACGCCCAACTAATCACACAGAAGGTGAGTGAGGAAGTGTGCCTCTCCACCCCCTCACTTCTACCTAGTCGCTGTCTTATGATATATAACATCACTTGTCACTAATATGTGATATGCTGGAATAGTGAAAAATCACATCTTTATTTCAGAAGCTCAAGAATAGTCTAATTCCTGAGTTTTGTGATATCATTAACTTCATGCTGGATTTTTTTGTTCATTTTCCAGAATATATTTTTCCCCAGTATTAACTGTAAGTTTTTTTCAACATTTGACTACAGCAAGGATTTTGTGTATTTCTTATTTGTGTCTTCCAGCATAGAGAATTGTTCCTGGCAAATAATAGGTACAGTAAATAACATTTATTTGCTGAATAGACATTAATTTACTTAGGATTTATTGTTTTGCAAATGCTTGTTTACCATTAGAATGGCAATATATATACATCAAGTCACATTTTCTTGACATATATTTGATTTTAGAGAGATAAAAACAAAGTATTTAAACATGAAAAACCCATCTTCATAATGAAGAATATTCCTATATGAAAATAATTGTAATTGGAGCTGGTGGGTGTGGCTCAGTTGGTTGGAGCATCGTCCCATATACCAAAAGGTTGTGGGTTCAATTCCCAGTCAGGTCACATGCCTAGGTTGTGGGTTCAATCTCAGTCTGGGAGCCTAGCCTAGGAGAGGCAGTCAACTGATAATTTTCTCTTGCATCCATACTTGTCTCTCTGTCATATCGATGTCTCTCTCTCTCTCTCCCCACCCTTTACCTCTCCCTCGCTCTCTCTCCCACTTTCTTTCTCTCTCTAAAAGCAATTGAAAAATGTCCTTGGGTGATGATTAAAAAAAAAAGAAAATATATTGTAATGGAACTTTAAAAAATAATTTCCTTATAGTCTTACAGTGCTATCCCTTTCTTGCATGTAGTTTTATTTCAGATGAGGAGGTTTTTTTTTTTTTTTTAAGTCCTGGATTATATCCAAATTTATGTAATAATGAATAACAAAATTAGGTTTGATTATGTTTACACTACACAATACAGTGTCTTGATTATCTGTTAATCTGCCATATACACATCCTTTGACCGCAAGATGACTTTAAAAGCATTCTCTCAATTGCATTCTGACTTTCTACTACAAACACAAACTTAGCGTTAAATCTCTCATAAGTGTGTGGAGGACATAACAGGTGGCCCTGATCTGATGTGAGTGGAGCTAAATAATGTGTTGAAATAATTGGAGCTTAGAAAGATAGGAAACATCTGGGCTTCAAGGGAGACCATTTTCATTCTTTTTACTGCTTTTTAAACAGACAGCTGCATCATTGTCGGCTATGTAGAAAAAAAGGGGCTAGTGTTAGGAACTCCGTGATCCTCATTGCGTTCCTCTAAACTCCAAAGGGTAGGACTAGTATACTTTGGTTATGGGAGAAATCAAGGCTTCTTATTCCATTTTTCATTTCCCCTTTTCCAATCATGATTTTTGTGTTATATGTGCTTGCAGGGCTGTGTTAATAGCATTATGTGTTCTTTTGAAGGAAAATTAAACTAGCGATTGATGGAATCATATTTACTATGTCCTTGATTGTTGATACCTTGTTTATTTCTTTGCTCCATGGGAAGGAATGAATGGAACAGAGCTTTGGGACAGGATTGTCATCCTAGCTCTATGACTAGGCTCTTAGAGACTGCCAGCCTGTAGTACAGGGCTCTTGCTAGTGGAAGCACTTGTGTACAGCAGCGATTTTCAACGCTTTTTATCTCATGGCACACATAAACTAATTATTAAAATTCTGTGGCACACCAAAAAGTAAATTTTTTGCTGATCTGACAAAAAATATGTATAATTTTGATTCATTCATGCTGGATGGCTATTACTGTGTTGGCTGTTGTCATTTTTTCATTTGACAATCTGCAGGAAAAGAGCTCAGTGCCCCTGACTAAAATAGTCAGGTATTGCATGTTTTAAAAAATTTTTTTGCAGCACACCAGTTAAAAATCACTGATGTAGAGACTCCTTTATCAATGCAAATATTTGATATATAAGTATTATTTGACATTAATATATGAGTACAGATAAATTTATAAGACTATGCTCAGAAGACAAGAAAGATCTTAAAAAACTGAACAGTACAGTTACATTTTGAAAGATCTGGAGGCTGAGATCTGCACAGTCATTTCTGACCGTCCTTAACCGCACATCAGAATAATCTTGGAATTGATAGAACAGGTGAGTTCTCTTGCTCCAACCAAGACCTCCTGAATCTGAACTTCCAAGATGCAAATTTTAGAAGTTTCTACACATGGAAGGTTAGCAACAGGGGAATGGGAGGAGGAGATGGGGGGAAAAGGTACAGAGAATAAGCATAGACAGTGGGTAGAAAATAGACAGGGGGAGGGCAAGAATAGTGTGGGAAAAGTAGAAGCTAAAGAACTTATGACACATGGACATGAACTAAAGGGGGGAATGTGGATGGGAGGGGGTGTGCAGGGTGGAGGGAAGTGAAGGGGGAAATGGGGCAACTGTAATAGCATAATCAATAAAATATATTTAAAAAAAGAAAAAATAAAAAAAATAAAAAATACACTTTATTTTTTTGGAGAAGTCATGGGTTCACAGCAAAATTGAATTAAAGTATAGAGAGTATCCATGTACAGTAAGTCTGTACTTGATGTTGATAGGTTCTGTGACTTTAAGCAAAATGTGTAAGGAAACCAACTTTACCATAGGCTGATTGATGTAAATAAGAGTTAAATTCCTATGTATCTCATCCATGTGGTATTGAAACACTGTTATTGGAGGGACCTGCTGTACTCCCTATTCCTGCATACCCACAATGTCACCCACTATGGGCATCATGCATCACAGTGATACATTTGTTACAGTCTATGAACTTACATTGGCACATCATTACCACTCAAAGTCCATAGTTTAAATCAGCGTTATTCTTAGTGTTGGATGGGTTTTGGCAAGTATATGGTGACATGCATCTGCCATTGGGGTATTATACAGAATAGTTTTACTACCCTAAAAATTTTCTGTCCTCCACCTACTCATCCATCCCTTCTCAACCCCTGATCTTTTTACTGTCTTCATAATTTTGTCTTTTCCAAAAAGTTATAAGGTTGGAACCATACAGTATTATTGCCTTTTCAGATTGGCTTCTTTCATTTAGTAACATGCATTAACATCTTTGTTCATAGCTTAACTCATTTTTTTCTGGCACTGAATAATATCCCACTGTCTGGAGGTATCACAGTTTATCCATTTATCTGACAAGTGTAGATAAATGGATAAATTGTGGTTGCTTCCAAGTTTTGGCAATTATGAATAAAGCTGCTATAACCATGTGCAGGCTTTTGTGTGAACAGAACTTTTTTATTTATTTTGGTAAATCTCAAAGAGCATGATTGCTGGATTATATGGTAGGAGTATATTCAGTTTTCTAAGAAACTGCTAAACTGTCTTCCCAAGTAGATGTACCATTTTGCATTCCCTCCAGCAATGAACAAGAGTTTGGGTTGCTATAAATCCTCACCAGCATTTAGGGTTGTCAGTGTTTTGGATTGTGGCCATTTTAATAGGTGTGTAGTGGTCTCCCATTGTTTTAATGTGCAATTCCCTAATGTCATATGATGCTGAATATATTGTCATATGCTTACTTGCCATCTGTAATTCTTTGGTGAGATTAAAAACAATCCATTTTTTAAAATTCCAGACATTTTCTTATTGTTGAGTTTTAGGAGTTCTTTGCATATTTTGGTTATTGGTGCTTTATCAGATGTGTCTTTGGCAACTATTTTCTCCTAGTCTGTGGCTTCTTATTCTCTTGACATTATCTTTTGAAGAGCAGAAGTTTTTAATTTTAATGAAGCTCACTTATTTATTTCATGGGTTGTACTTTTGGTGTTGTGTCTTAAAAGTCATACCCCAAATCATCTAGGTTTTCTCCTGTTACCTTCTAGGAGTTTTTATAGTTGTATATTTTACATTTACATCTGTGATTCATTTTCAGTTAATTTGTGAAGGGTGTAGGTTTGTATATAGATTAATTTTTTTTTTCATGTGGATGTTCAGTTCTAGCACCAGTTGTAGAAAAGACTATTTTTGCTTCTTTTGTATTGCCTTTGCTTCTTTGTTAAAGATCAGTTGACTGTATTTATGTGGATCTATTTATGGCTCTGTGTTCCATTCCATTTTTCTCTTTGTCTTTTCATTCATCAATACCACCTGTCTTTATTCCTGTAGCTTAATGGTAAGTCAGAGTTGAGTAGTGTCAGTCCGCTGACTTTGTTCTTCTCCATCATTGATTTGGCTATTTTGGGTATTTTGCCTCTACAGATAAACTTTAGAATCTGTCAATATCCATGAAATAACTTACTGGGATTTTGATTGGGATTACATTAAATCTATAGATCAAGTTGGTAAGAACTAATGTCTTGACAATATTGAGTCTTTTTATCCTTGAACATGGAATATCTCTCCATTTATTTAGTTCTTTCTAGATCTCTGTCATCAGAGTTTTTAGTTTTCCCCATATAGATCTTGTACGTCTTTTGTTGATTTAAACTTAAGTATTTCACTTTTGGGGATTTTATTGTAAATGGCAATGTGTTTTTAATTTCAAATTCCACTTGTTCATTGATGGTATATAGGAAAGTGATTGGCTTTTGCATATTAGCCTTGTATCCTTCAACTTTGCTATAATTACTTATTAGTTCCAAAAGTTATTTTGTTGGTTCTTTCAGGTTTCCTATATAGACAATCATGTCATATGAAAACAAAAGCAATTTTATTTCTTTCCCCTCCTCTGTATACTTTTCTTTTCTTTTCTTGTCTTACTGCACAACACTTAAAAAGGGTGGTGAGAGGGAACATCTTTGTCTTGTTTCTGATCTTAGAAGGAAAGCTTCAAGTTTCTCATCAATATGTATGGTATTAGCTATAGATTTTTCTAATGAGTTGGGGAACTTCCTCTCTATTCCTGTTTGCTAAGAGTTTTTTATCATGAATAAGTATTAAATTCTTTCAAATGTTTTTCTGCATCAACTGATATAATAATGTGATTTCCCCCCCCATAGGCTGTTGATGTGATGAGTGACATTAATTGATGTTCTGAATGTTGAACCAGCCTTGAATTCCTGGGATAAATCTCAGTGATTATGGTGTTTAATTCTTTTTATACATTGTTCAAATTCAATTTGCTAATATTTTGATGACTGTTTTAGCATCTATGTTCATGAGAGATATTGGTCTATTGTTTTATTTTCTTGTAAGTCTGTCTGCTTTTGGTATTAGAATAATGCTGACCTCATGGAATAAGTTAGAAAGTATTTCTTCTATTTTCTAGAAGAGATCATAGAGAATTGGTATAGTTCCTTCCTTAGATGTTCTGTAGAATTTACCAGTGAACCTATCAAGGTACGGTGCATCCTGTTTGGAAAGTTTTTAATTATTGATTTAATTTCTTTAATAGTTATAGGTCATTCAGGTAATCTACTTCCTCTTTTGTAAGTTTGGAAGATCAGTTCATTTCACCTAAGCTGTCAAATTTGTATGCTTGGAGTTGTTAAAAATATTCCTTTGGATCTGTAATGATGTCCTTCCTTTCGTTTCTGTTATTAGTAATTTGTGTCTTCTTTTTTCCTTCACTAGTCTCACTAGAGGCTTATCAATTTTATTGATATTTTCAAAGAACCATCTTTTGGTTTTGTTGATTTTCTCTATTGATTTCCTGCTTTCAATTTCATTGATTTCTGCTCTAATTTTTATTTCTTTTTTGTTTTCTGCTTACTTTGGATTTATTTTTCTTTACTAGTTTCCTATGGTGGAAGCTTAGATGACTGGTTTTGGAATTTCTTTCCTAATACAGTTGACCCTTGCACAACATGGGTTTGAACTGTCTCACGAGGTTCAAACTTGGGTTGTTCAAGCGGGAATTGTATTTTTGATTTGAGGTTGGGAATTCCCATATGTAAAGGGCCAACTTAGGTTACACTTGGATTTTCAATTGTTTAGGCTGGGGTTGGCACCCTTAACCCCCCTGTTGTTCAAGGGTCAACTGAATATGCATTCAATGCTATAAGCACTGCTTTCACTGCATCCCAAAATTTTTGATAAGTTGTATTTTCATTTTAAGTTCAAAATATTTTTAGATCTCTTTTGAGATTTATTTCTTCTTTGGCCCATGTACTATTAAGAAGTATGTTATTAATCTCCATGTATTTTGTGATTTTCCAATTATCTTTCTGTGATTGATTTCTACTTTAATTCCATTGTGGTCCGAGAGTACATTTCTATTATTTTAAGTTTGATAAGATGTGTTTTATGGCCCACAGTGTGGTCTGTCTTGGTGAATAATCCATGTGAGCTTGAGAAGAATGTGTGATTTGCTGTTTTTGGATGAAGTGGTATTCAGATGTCAATTATTTACAGTTGATTGATGGTGATGTTGTGTTCAACTATGCTTACTGATTCCAGCTGCTGCATCTGTCTGTCCCTTTCTGATAGAGTGATGATGTCTCCAACTACAATAGTGTAGGCATCTATTTCTCCTTGCATTTCTATTAGATTTTCCCTCATTTGTTTTAATGCTTTGTTGTTAGATATATATATTAAGGATTGTTATGACTTCTTGGAGAATTCACCCCTTTGTCCCACTTTACTCATAACTTTCTTTGCTCTGAAGTCTGCTCTGTCTAAAATTAAAATAACTACTCCTGCTTTCTTTTAATTAGTGTTAGCATGGTATATATCTTTCTCCATCCTTTTACTTTTAATCTATATGTATTCTATATTTAAAGTGAATTTCTTGTAGATAATATATATTTGGATCTTATTTATGATATGCCCTGATAGTCTGTCTTTTAATTGATGTGTTTAAACTATTTATATTTAAAGTGGTTATCTGTATAGTTGGAAACATATCTACCATATTTTCTATTTTTTTTATTTCTTGCCCTTTTTGGTTCTTATTTTTTCTTCTACTCTTTTTCTGTTCTTTGTAGTTTTAACTGAGCACCTTGTACAATCCATTTTCTCTCCTTTATTAGTATATCAATTATACTTCTTTTTTACACTTTTTTTATGGTTCCTCTAGGGTTTGCAATATATATTTACAACTAATTCAAGTCTACTTTTAAATAATACTATGCTATCTTAAGGTAGTGTAAGTACTTTATAATTATAAAATATACCTAATTCCTTCAAGCAATCCCTTGTATCATTGTTATAATTCATTTCATGTATACATAAACATACATAATAGTATATCTCTATATAAGACACACACATATATCACACATAAGCATATACAATTTATACATTTTTTGTTAAACAGATGTTATATTTTAGGTTAATCAAGAAAAATAAAATTTTTATTTTAATTTCACTTATCCATTTTCTGGTGCTCTCCTTTTCTTTATTTAGATCCAAGTTTCTATCTTACACATGTATTAATATCTTTTTCTCTGAGGAAGTTTTAACATCTCTTGGAAACAAAAGCAGTTTGTTTGCAGTAAATTTCCTCAGTTTTTGTTTGTCTGAGAAAATCTTATTTCTCCTTAATGGTTGAAGGAAGGATAATTTTACAGGTACAGAATTCTAGGCTTTTTTTTTTTTCTCACGACACTTGAAACATTTTACGTCACTCTCTTCTTGCACGTATGGTTTTTGAGGATAAGCCTAATGTAATTATTTATTATCCTTGCTTCTTTACAGGTAAAGGAAGTTTTTTCCTTCCTTTTAAAAGATATTCTTATAATTGATTTTCTGAATTTCGAATATGATATGCCTAGGTATAGTTTTTGTTTTTCATTTATCCTGCTGGTATTCTCTGAATGTCTAGTTTTGTGGTAGAATGTCTGACATTAATTTTAGAGAAATACTCCATCATTATTGCTTCAAATATTGCTTTTATTCTTTTCTTTTTTCTGTGTCTGGTATTCCTATTACATGTATGTTATACTTTTTGTAGTTATCCCACAGTTCTTGGATATTCGGTTCTGTTTATCTTTTCAGTCATTTTGCTATTTGCTTTCCATTTTTTGGAAATTTCTATTGTCATGTCTTCAAGCTCAGAGATGCTTTCCTCTGCTGTGGCCCGTCACTAATGAATCCAGTAAAGGCTATAGTGGTTTTTTTAACTCTAATATTTCTTCTTGATTTTTTCCTTAAAATTTTCATCTCTCTACTTACGTGAACCATATGTTCTTGCATGTTGTCTATTTTTTCCAGTAAAGTCCTTATCATAGATTATTTGCTTGTTTGTTTTTTAATTCCTGGTCTGACAATTCCAACATTATTGCTCTATCTGACTTTTAAGTTTGTTTCATCTCCTCAAACTGTGTCTTTTGCCTTTTAGTATGCTTCGTCATTTTTTGTTGCTGCTGTGGAATGGTAGGTGTGATGTACTGGATAAAGGAAACTGGTAAACAGGCTGTTAGTGATATGGTGGTGAGGTGTGGGGAGAGAGAAGTGTTCCACAGTCATGAACGGTACGGCCTCAGTCTTTGGCTGAGCCTGTCTCCTTGGACTGTGAAGTTCACCAGTGCTCTTCAGCCCCCTCACTCCTGCACTTTATGTGGGACAGGTTGGTTAGAGGGAGCCAGAGTTGAGTATTTCCTGTCCCACAGTTCAGCTGGGCTTTGATAAAACCCCAGTTGCTTAGACCTCTGGTAAAATAATTTTACCAGAGGGTAGGCCTTAAGAAAAACACAGTGCTCTGGAGTATTTGAAAACGGTTCCTTTCCCCCTGCCTTGCTGGAAGCATGGGGACATTTTTCTCTGACATACACTGTGAAGATCTGGTTGAGCTCCCAGAGGTAATGCTCACAAGTGTGGGGGCCCCTTTACGACTGGAGCTTTTAATTCTTAGACTTGTCCACAGTGAACCTCCAGTGATTCCTCAGTTGCAGTTCAGATTTTCCTCCCCTGGCAGCTTCCTGCGGAGGTTTCTGCTCGTGGGTTTCTACGCTAGTAAGTTGTGGTTCTCTGTGTTTACCGGTCTCTCCAATTTGGGGGTGGTGTCTTATCCTGTGAATTCATTTCTCTGATGAATTCAAGATGAGTTTTTAGTTTATTCATCTTATTACTTATTGTTAAGATGGAATAGTGACCTGTGAGCTCCTTATGTGCCACTTGGGAAACTGTAAGTCTAGAAATTTTTTTTATCAAGATGAGTCTGATGATTGGATGGATTTGCAGCTCATTGCCTTTTAAACTTTAAAAAAGCAGTGCCATCTTGTTTCAAAGAAAAATCTACGAGTTATAAATTATAAAAGAATATAAAATATAAAATTGGTGGAAGTGGTGCTGTTCTGGTTGAAGAATGTGTGCTGGTGAGGCAGAGACCCAGAGTTTTACCCTCTCAGCTCCAGGTTGCTACTGCACAGTCCCTCATTAGCATGGGGCAAACCAGTGATCTCTGAAAGCTCTTGGGGCTGGGGAGGGGGAGCTGTGTCCAAATGGCCAATCAAAGCAAGGGGTACTGACTTCAGATATTTGCTCTGTAATCCCAGTGGAAAGTGAAGGGAGCAGGAGGGTGATGCAATTGGAATCCAAGTTAGATTCCTGTTTGCTGCACAAAAAGACCATTTTGCAACTGGCCTCCTTTAAACGACCCTGCTGGTATAGGGTGTTATTCAGTTAACCCAGCCTAAGGGGGATGTTTTAAAGATACGGGATTGCCTTGGTGATGAACAAATATGAGAAATAAATTTCCAGTGGGGCTGGGTTGCCTGCTGACTGTGATTTCCTGATGATCTATAACAATGGCTATTCACTAACAGCTGGCGTATGTCTCCCTCGGACAAAGCCTGTGGAAGCGCAGGCGCTCAGATTGGTGAACCAGAACCGTTTCCTTGGTAACAGCTAACTAGCACGTGTTTTATTGTTTCCAACTGCTTTTCCTGGGGTGTTTGCAGGTGGTGGGAGATGATTTCTTAAAGAGGGGTCATAACCTCATGAACTTTCAGATGTTGCAACAAATTGGGGAACAAAACATTTTTTCTCTTTCAAATATATTAAGTAAATCTTATTACATAGCATTTTCAAGACAGATGCAGCCCAACCGTTTTTCAATTTTGCCATTATTTCCAGATGTTATCAATTTTAAAGTGAGAGCTCCATTCATGATCAGGAGATATAGCAAGGAAATATTAGTGAAATGTATGGCAGAAGAATATTATTGTGGCCTTTTTGGGAATGTGTTTTGGCTCTATGTTATGCTATAAAACATGAGATCAAATCATAAAATATGAGTATTTTTAGTTGGCCTTTTAATGTTTTGTATATTTTGCCTCTTCTTAATTTAGTTTAATGTTTTTGCCTTTGCTGGTAGTTTTTTTTTCCTTGTTTTTATGTACCAGAAAATTTATAGTGTTGCTATAAAATACAAGAGCAAACAAGACAAGACTTAAGGTCATATTAGAATTTTCTTCTGTATTTATTTGACACATACTTGAAAGGATCAGTTAATTTCCAGATGGATAGCTCCCTCTTCTGTCTGGTTTAAAGAATTTGCACTTTCTGAAACCACAGATGTAGCCAGTGGGTATCACAGAATTCTCTAGCTTGGCTGAAGGATGAATGTAGTTACTGTCTGTCGAATAGCAATTCATGAATTGGAATATGGAGGATGCTTCCATTGTAATAATTTTGTTTAAAATAAAATCATCAACCTTGTTGTAAATGCTGACTACGAGTAAATGACAACATTTTGTAAAAGTTAGTATTGTATTTCACCTGGAGCTGTCACTTAAAAAATGCAGATCTGATTGATCACTCCTCTGAATTCTACCTGAAATACGCAGACTTTGGTTAAGTAAACATTTGTTTCTTGCTTTGCACACAATTCCAGCAACTCAAGGCTTCTCCTGAGTCTGATTTGCAAGGCCTGTTCTAGTAAGTGTTCTTTGTGAGTTTCGAAACATGCACCTACTTTTTATAGATTAGATCAGTGGCATTCAGATGCCCTTTTTTAGGACCTTAGAATTTTTAAAAGGCTCTGAGTTTTTTTGGTTGAGAGATGTCTTTTTCTTGTTTCCATGGGTCCAATTTAATCACTACAGCAAGAATTAGGGTTGTGCTCTGCAAATGAATACAGAAGAATCTATAACCTAAATTCATAACCACAGAACCAAAAGAGCCAATAAAACTATTTATGGTGGTGAGGATACTTATATACAGTCTTTGTTTCAGAGACATGAGGAAGTGGTAAATTTTGACCATGAAGAGGGAAACGTGGATTCATTCCGATTCTCCCCTCAGTGGCAGGCTGTTGGGGATTATATGACCCTAGTTAGGTGACTATATACCAAATGCACACTGTTCACAGTTCTCTACTTTGCTTTTGTTGGGGGAGACACACCTAGGGACCCTCTGAAAGAGAAACCTCCCACATTGCTGTTGGTGCCCTGTCACTGTATTCTTACTTTTCAGTTTTGTGAGAGGGGTATAAGGAACGACTTGGATGTATCGGAATGAGATTCAGAAAACTACTCATTATCAAAACTTAGAGACTTAAGCACATGTTTAAAAATCTAAAATCACATCCTTTTCTACTAGTAGGTGAAATAATACTCCAAGTGATAGAGTATTATTACATAGTGAGTCTCATTTGGAATGGAGGGTTGTTGGAAACCACAGACCACAGGACACCCAGTTCAACCTTCCCTTTCACAGCACTGAGCCCAGAGCAGCTGTTTTGTTAGGTGCTGGTGATAGAAATGTTGTTTCTGTCTCCTACCTGAGTGCCCTTTTGGCCAGGCCACACCCTTTGTAGTGGTCAAGGAGTTCTTCACTGCTCGGCTGTGATTTCTTTCCTAGTCCAAGGGGGCAGACTCTTGCCTCCTATTTCTCAGATTTGCATCCCAGTGACTTGCTAGCTGAGTGACTTTGGACTAGTTAACCAACCACCCTGTGCTGCAGTTTTCACTTCTATGGAATAAAGATAATAATAGCACATCTCTCAAAGAGTTAATACCACTGATGGGCATGGCTTGGTGCCTGACACATAGTGAGCACTGGATAAACGTTGGCTATTGTTTTTATTATTGTAATTTTACGCTATTTTTATTCATCATATGTTGTGGTATTCATTTACTCTGTACCATGCAACAATTACATTTTGAAACAACTGAAGTTTGTGCCCCTAGGTTCATAGCAGCATTATTTACAATCGCCAAAAGGTGGGAGCCACCCAAGTGTCCATCTGTGGATGCATAGATAAATAAAATGCTATATGTACCTACACTGGAATACTATTTAGTCTTTAAAAAGGAAAATTCTGACACATACTACAACATGGAAAAACCTTGAGGACATTATGCTAAATGAAATAAGCTGTCACAAAAAAGCAAATACTGCAGGATTTTACTTATATGAGATAGCTAGAGTAGTCCAATTCAAAGAGACAGAAGTAGAATGGTGGCTGACAGGGGTTGGGGAGAGGGACAATGGGGGGGTTGTTTAAAACTGAAACATAGTTTCAGTTTTGCAAGATGAAAAGAGTTTTGGAGATTGGCTGTACAACGAAAGGAATGTACTTAACACAACTGACCTGTATATTTAAAAGGATTTAGATGGTAAATTTTAGGTTATGTGTATTTTACCACAATTAAAAACTTTCAAAAGTGAAATAGAAATAACTGAAGGGTCTAGTATAATTAGAGAATTTCAGTTACCTTAATTAACCCTGGATATTTTGACTTCTTGGCCCCAGAGTTGTGGGCCAGTGCTGTGGGTTAGAGCCAAAATGGTTTTGATGGGCGGGGAAGGGTATATGATAACAGTTCTCAAACATCCTATCTGTTTTAGTTCTGTTTCCTTTCTCTAAGATTGCTGACTTTCTGCCAAGCATGGACTTAATTTCCAGGGCCTTATTGTTTATAAATTCAAATGAAATTATACAAGCATAGTTTCCCCAGAGACACATGAAGAAACCCCACAGAGACTTCAAAAAATGCAAACACATGAAAACAAATATGATTCAATAAGTCTACCATTAACAAAAACTCCTTTGGGGAGATCACATAGCTGGTTAGAAAGAAGGCTAGAAACTTCCTTATGGAACAAAGCAAGCTAAGAGATAGAGAATGAAAAAGAGAAGACAATTTGATCTTGATTTAGGACTCCTCTTTTTGTAAATTTCTGTTTAATTATCATTACTGTCTATAGAGCTGATTAAAAGTATCACACATCTTCAAGATAATACATACACTAGAAAAGGGTTTATGCTAAATTGGCATTTGATAATTTCTTATAGTAATCTGATGCAAAAGATACCTTTTATTTCAATTCCAGAATTCTTCTTTTTCAATATTTAATATCCTATTTATTTCAATTTAGTAACATTTAGTGAATATCTGCTATGTAGTGTCTCAGAGAGGAGACTGCTAGGTTGGAATTTTTTTAAAAAAGTTTTAATAGAAGGTAAATACTTCAAAACTTTTAAAAAATCTTCAAAGTAACTAAATTTACTGGGAATAATAACAAATAGTCATCCTTTCAAATAACCTTTCCGTTTTCACCAAGGGGCTTATATAAACTAAGTATTCGAAGAGGAAAATTCTTCAGATTTAGTAAGATGATAGCTGAAGAAAGGGGACAGCAACAATGTCTTCTCTTAGTCATGCTGTAGGGAGCGATCGCACATGAGTAGATGTGTCTTGTCATGCCAGCATCAAAAAAGAGACAAGATATGTACTTATATCAGCTTGTCCCAAATTGCCACAGATGTGCTTAGTAACAGGATAAGCTTAAAGTGTGGCCAACTCTTTCCCTTTCAAATGGCCACATTTTAATTTTACTTTGTCTTTCTGACATAATAATCAGGAGTTTTTGCTTTAAATGCTATATTACAAGTTAAACGCTGAAATATAATTAGTAGCTTATTTGAGAGCATTGCCACCATCCTAATTTTAGCATCATCTTAATAAAAAGCCTGAGTTTATGAATCCACCAATAGGCCTTTTATTAGAATCCCAGGAGCTCAATTAGAATCTTGAAATCACAAAATGTGCATAAAAAAAAACAAAACTAGACTTACCAAGAAAAGTAGCTGTAACTGCACAAGGCAAAAGGTAAATTTTGGTGACATAATTCAGTTTTCTCTCTTTCGGTATCAGACACTTCTCTGATCATCTGAAGACTTTCAACGTAGGCGAAAGAAAGAAAGGAGACAGCGTTAATATTAAGAGCTATGAGGGGGAAAACGAGCTCTAACTCATCTAAATACATCAATGTATTTCAAATAGAAACACTTTCCTTTTCATTGTCAGTATTTCTAGTTGAATAACCACCCCAAGGATTCTTAATAACAACATTTTGCCCTTTTGAGAAGGAGCCATTAAGTTCATTTTGAAAGTTTCACATTTAGCTTTTGGCCAAAAGTGAACCTTTGGTGGCTTTTGAATCCTTTTCAATCTGTGAAATTTTGGAGAGTAACTGAAGAGAAAGAAATGAGATCTGAGCCTACCTCTTTCAGCCCTTGAGGATTCCCTTTCCAAGTAGTTTCTTAAATAGTGAGTCTGCATCAGAACCCTCAGCTCCTCTCCTTGGAAGTTATTAAATCAGCAGAAAGACCGACAGTGATGGCACATGAAATCTAAGTTTTGTATAGGAAACAGGCAGGCAGTCTACACTTTGTTATTCACTTGATAGACAGAGCCATTTTGACAGCCCTAACCTTGGAAACCACAGGTCCTGCTGAGCTCAGCAGGAGTCAAACGCTGAGTACCATCTGTCAAAGCTTTACTTCCCCCTCCTTCTTATCCACCCTGTTACTATAAGATGCTGAAAAGAGCACTGAACGAAAGTCACTAACTACAGTTAAACTTGTGTGGAACACTAATGTTGGGGCAAGAAATTCACTGTGTGATCTGTCAAATATGAGTAAACTGAATGAGGTATTCCTGGGTCAAAAGAAGAAAGTGTGGGTTGAGGAACTTTATAATTATAATCCAAACAACTCATCCTACAAAATAAGAAGATTACATATCATGACAGTTTTGTCAACTTCGTAGCTAAAATGCTGAATGTTTTGGGAAGTTCTCAACTCTCAGAATTTTTTAAAAATGTGGTTTAATTAAGCAAGTATAAAAACAACAAATTCGCTTCTTCCCCAAAATAGAAATTTTAATGAGTTAAACTCTTGCTTTATAAAAAGAAATCTCATTCAGAACATACTCTTTCTCCTCTCTCTATAGCATAATCAGTTCTAAAAAAATGAACAAGCCTAATCATAATAAAATAAATTAGGTGTGCTATAGTGAGCTCACACTGCACTTGTGTAGAAGACAGTATATCAATTGATGATATAAAGGAGCCGGAAATGACATTTTATTTTCATTAAGTGCTATCAATGCTACATGTCTTTACAAGTACAAATGTATTTTGTATTACATTTAAACTTTTAGGTATCTATTTAAAATCTTATATTTAGAATATGATTTCTAGTATACATAGTTCATTCTGAAATTTAGAAGAACTTTCATAAACACATAATTATAAAATAATAATAGTTTAGAATTTAAAAGTTGAAAAAATGAAGTCTTTTGTAGCAAAATTATTACAAATTTTAACTTTCAGTTAAATTTAATTTTCGGTTAAATTTGTGTTTTATTTTGACTTATTCTTTGTTTTATCTACTTTTTCTTCCAATTTTCCCAAATGCTGAAAAATAGCTATTTAAGATACTAGTTGTCAAGATAATTCAGTATATACTATATGTACTGAATATACTATACTATAGCATATTATTATTTAATTATAGCATATAATTATTTCTTGTTTAATGGATAATATCATCGTCAAGAAGATATTATGAAGTATTTTAACTAATTGATGATTTTATTTATGTAACTGTACTTTTTTACATTTATATTTTGATCAGTGTAAGTGTACATTTTGCAGAGATTTGAGTCCTGCATGTAAATATTTGAAATACTTTATGTAAAATAATTTTAATAAATTGTATACCCAGAAGATGATTTTGCTGTTTAAAATGACCAAGAAATGATTTATTTTGCAATGTCAATTTGAGTTAATTAATAACAAATAGTTTCTAATATTACAAGAGTGTATTTTTGTGCGTTAGTTTTGCAAGAGATTTTAGCCATATAGATCTTTGTGAACATACGCATTAATGAATTTGAACAAAGTCAGAAGAGGTAATATTTGAGTTGGGGCTTTGTGCCTTCTGTGAACTCCTTCCCTCACCTGCCCTTTGGCCTAAGAGGTGCTGATCTCATTTAGAAGCTGAGGAAGGAAGCTGGCTTTGCTGGCAGACAGGGTCCCTGCTCTGTAAACACTTCTTCCACCAGTGTGTTAATGCCTGAAATCTTTTCTCCTAAGGTCAGGAGACAACGTTCACCACATTGAGAAAGATGATTCAAAGGCAAATGCTCGAGGGAAAAGGAGCACATGGACTTAAATTAACCTTGCTGCCAGTTATTCAGAGAGCAAAGAGAGGCGGAGGTGAACAGGAGGGAGGCACCTCCAGATGGAGAAGGGGTGTAGACCAGGGAGACAAACTCTGGGCTTCCTCAGGGTTTTACTGAGGGCTGGTCAGCATCCACGGACTAGATTTGCTTTGCGTCATGCATGTGTGGACTTTCTTGATTTTCATTGTTGTGCTGTTAGTTGCCATGACCTCAGAATCTCAGAGTTTGAGGGATGTTAAGGACTTTTCCTCGATCCTTTCATTAGTGATGAAGAAACTGAGACCCAGACAGGTCTACTCTACGGTTATCCAAACCTTGGTTGAAAAAAAAAAGTGCCATATTTCAATGAGATTTGACTGTGTTTAAATCCTTCCAGAGAATTTCATTTACTAATTTGCTCTATAGTCTGCCAGTAACAATTACACTCTGTATTTTGTATCTTCTGTATATATTTATACTGTAGCTGTTTCTAAAAAGGATGGAGGTGATCCTTATATTTACACTGTAATTTAGAATTTACAAAATATTCTTTTGCATTGACTTTCTTACTTTCTTAGTTGATCTGGCATAATACTTTTTTTTGGGGGGGGGGAAGGACCTAAATGTCATATTTATTGTTATATTTGCAGTCAATTCAAGTCTGCTGGATTCATTGAGCATCTGCTAGTTACACAGCTCTGTGGTAATCTGGGGACAGGAGAGGGTGGATAATATTCATTCAGTTGTTCCACAATGATTTCTCAAGGCTCTTTCATGTGCTAACAATTGGGGAGACTAAAAAAAAAAAGCCCTTGCATTCACGGAGGCTGCATTTTAGTAGGTCGGGGGACATAACAGAGACATTAGTTGCAGAATCACAGAAATATTATAAAATTACAGCTGCCATAAGAAGCCTGAGGAATAAAGACATGAAGCTATGAAATGTGAGCTTTTCTGTCAGACAGGACTGCTTGGTGCTCTGGGGAAGTTCTGGCTGAGCTGAGGTGTGCTGGAGAAGGGCAGAGAAGAGAGATTGCACCGGCAAAGGCAAAGGGCTCACAGGCTCCAGTGAGGGCCGGGCGGAATGTGCGGTGGAGAGTGGTGGGGGGGCCGGACCTTGCAGGGCAGTGAGGACTGTGCAGGGACAATTGGGCTTTATCCTAAGAGCAACGGGAAGCAAATGGATTATTCGAAGCAACATAGTAATGTGGCGACATGATTTAATTGGATTTTGAGATGACCACTTTGGCAGGAATGTAGGAAAAGGATTGTCTGGAAGAGAGGGACTTCTTGGCTGGGAGGAGCTGCCCTGCTCGTTGGAGGAGCAATACTAACGCAAGCCCCTTTGTACCGAAGGGGTAGCTGAGGCCAGAGAAATGACAGGATCGGGTTTCAGGTTCAGCTTCTCCTGATTCCTAGATCTTCAACAGGACACAGATTTCTCTTGCTTAGCGTGTGTGCCCTGAAAAACATATTGCTTCAGGGTTGTTGGAGGGTGACACCTGAGTTTGCACCATTGCATAAGGCGGGCAGCCTTGTGTGCTGACGGCACGTAAAGGCCACCATCATGGGGGAGTTGTTTCTGTCCCCAACTTGACGGAAAAGTGCAGTGTCCCCCCACTCCTCCGCTTTAGTTTCTCTCTCTCTTTGTGACCTTTACATGGAAGCATATAGGTTCACAAGCCAATTAAACATAGGAAATTGTTTATTTTTGTATTATCATCTATGGAATTCAAAGCCAGATTTAATGGTAGTATGTACTTACTATGTTAGGTCTCATGGCTATTACATTTGTTTTAATTTTATTTTCATAATATTAACTTTTTAAAAATAAATTAAAAATAATTTAATAACTATTGAAAGTTTGGGAAAAAATCATCTATAACCAATTTATCTTGCCAGCCTATGATTAGTTTTCACAAATGTTTTCTATTTTTTTGGAGAAGTGTACCTATCTTTACATAGTTGGAATCATAATGCATTACAATTTCATAACCTGCTTGTTCTCTTAACATTATACCAGAATTTTTCATGTTGTTGTCAAGTCTTGATAAGTATCATTTTAAATAGCTAAACATTTCATAATTTAGTTAGCCATATTCTCAGTATAAAGCATTCTGGTTGTTTTCAGGTTTTTTCCTAAGTTGACAGATAATACCCTAATGGTCATTTTTGTACATACAATATTTTCTTCCTCAGGAGTCTTTTCTTAGAATATATTTTCAGAAATTAGATTGTAAATTAAATGAGAATTTGATTATTTTTGTAGTATTGTTACTTATTAGTAAACCATAGCCTTGCTTTTCTATTTTTAGTTTACTCACCTTATTTTATAAATATCTTTTGTTTTCTTTGGCTGCCAACCTATTTTTTAAAAAAGTTGATGTGTTCAAGGTCATGGGGTGAGCAATGCAGAATGAAGATTGGAAGTTTTCTTTCTACTATACCAATAATGCCAGTGGGGAGAAAAGATCTCATGGCCATCTGACCGTGAAGGAGCCAGCCATTCCTTAGGGACCAGCTGAGGCAGCAGAAAGGGCAGAGTGTAGGATTCAGGAGTTCTGAGTTTGAGTCCTCCTACCACCAATCATCCACAGCGTGATTTTGGTGTTCTCAACTATAACATTGATTCTTGTCCCTGTTTTGTGAGGAGTCTGAGGCTTAGTGAATGCACCTGAGTGCTCTTGGAGCAGTGAATCACTTCACTGGTGTAGGGCAGCATCTTCCTCACTGAACCCTGAGCACGGAGCTGCTGTAAGAAGCTATATAGTGCAGTGCATTTCAGACTTGAATCTGCATATGAATCACCTGGGTGGCTCCTTAAATTCTGTTCAGTTGGTCTGGGGTAGACCTGCGATTTTACATCTTAACAAGCTTCCAGGTGACGCCTGCTGCTGCTGCTGGCTAATGGGCCACACTTTGAGAAATAGGCCATAGCAGCCATCCGTGTGGTTGTTCACTTGCACAGGTGACTGTCTCCATGGTGCAGAGTGCCCTGACCACAAAGCGAGTTTAATAAATGAAAAGATTAAGGATTAATAGTAGTGGGACAGATTTTCCTGACATGGGGTCTAATATGCTGGAGCACGTGACTATTCCTGTCCTGTTTGTGCAGGAAGTGTTATTTGGTGTGTTTCTATCCAGTGCTGGAGATCCGCTGAATCTAGGAATGTCCCCTTTCCTGAGCTGTCGTAGGAAGTGGAAAGCAGTAACCCGGAATCATGGAAAGCAGTTTCCCTAGCAATACTAGGGAAAGGTTCTAGCCTTTCATTATTACCACTTCCCTTATTTGAACAGAAACCAATGACTAACCTTTTCCATCCTTGTTACATATTGTTGGAGATTCCATCAAAACCCCCTTAAAAGCTGACAGAGAAAACTTACCAGCAGCAACTTAGAAGCCATAATGCATTGTCACAAATCTTTCCAAACATGTGCTGCATGAAAAGACGCATGATCCTGCAATGGCGGAGGGCAAGAGGGCATCTCCAAAGTGGGATGTCCCAGGGATGCCCTGAGGAGGGCCTTTCTCTGCATGCAGGCTGCCCTGGGAAGCTCTAGCACCTGTTCCTACATGTTCCTGCTGGCTTTCATTGTTTGCAATTGCTGTCAAAGGCTTCCCAGGAGAGAGGGCTGGGACAAGTCTTGTCAGGGAACAAGAAAAGCAGGAGTGTGGCAGTTGGTCGCACAAATGTGATGATGTTTACAGTCCCAGTAGGGACTCCATTTCTCTTTCACATCACCACAAACCTCATGTCAAAAAAGAAATCCTTTGCACTTAGGCACGGTGTCAGAGAACAGTCCTTTGAAACTCAGGTGACATTGATAACCTAGTTTCACTTTTCTGAAGCTAAAACGTCATGATGAGTACTTGGAGGTACACAGTCTTGGGTCCTGCGATGTGTCTTCAACAGGAAAGAAAATTAATCTGGGAGTAGAGAAAAAGTAGTCTGTCTGTTTGTTAGACCTGGGTTTTAAAAAATTAGCATTCCTCTTTCGAAGAAACATTCAAAAGAAGAATATGATAAATGTACTTTTATTATTTATTTTTGATCTGAAGATCTCCTTGGTAGAATTCTGCAGTTACGTCAGCTTAATAATTTATGGGTCTCTGTCCTTAAGTGTCATAAGCCTCCATTTTCAGATGTGTGAATAGTCTTTGAATTTATTGTAAGCAGTAGGGAAGTAGGATTTCTTTATTTTGTGTCTCAAATTAAAAGCTTTCTTGTTCATTGATCATCAAAGTCTTGGTTTAAAAGTTAAAGTGCAGAAAATAGTTTTTGAAATACAGAGAACTACTTTTTAGGGCACACTTAGCCAGCAGATGTTTGTGATTAAAAGTTTACTCAGTAAAAGATACACCTCGAATGCTAAAATAGTGTTTGCAATTAAAAGCTGCTGCCTTTTTTTTTTTAGCATCCAGTATCTTTAGAATAAAATGAAGTTATGGCCTGAATTTCAGAATATAACTTACTTATCAAAAATGAAAATAACAATTTTTCGTCCCTCAAAATATTAGTATGATTGGCTTAGTTGAGTTTTGATTATGATAAAAGATGTTAAAGCTACTCAAGTTTTTGGAGTCTTAAAATTTAAATAGCAGGAGCACAGTAATGCAAGCTTTTTACTTTAATGGAACACAATGTACACTTAGGAACTTTAGTTACAGAAAAAGTGCTTTAAGTGGGAAGCAAAAGGTCAGTCTTTGAAATATTTGTCCCTTTTCAATCAAGTATAATAATTGGATTTTTGTTAAACTGATATTTATGAATTCCTTTGGTTCATTTTTGGTTTTATGTATAGTTCAAAATAGAATAATTTCTTTTATAGATAATTTTTTTATTAGGAAGCTATGAAATGATGTCTTTAACATTAAAATCAGGTCACTTGGCCCTGGTCAGTGTGACTTAGGTGATTGGAGTGTCTGTCGCCCTATAACTGAAAGATTGTAGGTTCGATTCGAGGTCAAGGCGCATGCCTCAGTTGCCAGTTTGATCCCTGGTCCGGACATGTAAGATCCTGGGGCAGGGCAAGTATGATCCTTGGTCTGGGTGTGTCTGGGAGGCAGCCAATCGATGTTTCTCTCTCACATCGATATTTCTCTCCCTCCCTTTCTCTCTCTCTCTAAAAGCAATGAAAAAATGTCATTGGGTAAGGATAAAAAAAAAATCAGGTCATTTGGCTCCCAAATAAATCACCATCATTTTCCATTGGAGTTTTTAATTCTGCTATATTATTGGAATTATTATATTTTAATGTAAATTGCAAGTATATGATTTTACAATGGTTATCAATTACTAATGAATGTAATATGAGTTTAAAAAGTGTTTTTAAAACTGGTATGACTCATGAGTAAGGAAACTTGATTTTCAAAATGGCAGGTTTTAGCTGTTTCAGAATCTGGGTTGAATCAGTGTGAAAGATTCATATAATGTAAAATGTCTAAGAGCAAATCTGGTGACCTGACTCAAAGGGAATAGTTGAGTATACTTAGAGTTAAAACTGTCAGCCTAAAGACAAGTCTATTTTCACTCTTCTACAGATAGAGCAGTATCTTCTGCCAGAGGAAATGGGATAAGTTCTTTTGCAAGGCCTTCTATAGACAGCATTGTCCTGCCTCAGTTCACCGCCCCGCCCCCCACATCCTCCTATTCAGGAGACATTTCTGAAAGCTTGGTTCTTACCCTGACAATAATCCTCAGAAGCAAATGGGGGAGCTCTCCATGCTTAGGATAATTGGAGCCCTTGTCAAAGGAGAGGGGGAATACTTCCAACTCTTGTCTGTTCTCATAAAGGGGCCATAAATTGCAAGTTTTTCTTTCAGCCTCTCAAAGTTGCTCTTGTGCTTTTTAAGGTCAGCAAGGGAATATCAACTCCGAAGAGGGACCTATCACTCCAGGAAAGGAACTGAGGCTGTGGGATTGTGAACTGTCTCCTACTATCCAGTTTGTCCAGAGGTAGGAGCACCAGCGAGCTTGCTAGCTAGAAGCCCGCCTCTGGAGGAGAGGGGCCTTTGGGTGTGAAAGCACCAGCAAAGGGACGGCCCCTCGACGCAGAATCCACACAACCTTCAAATTTTAAACTTTTGTTTTAGAGGAGTTCTGAAAAGGAGTAAATCTTTCATTGTAGAAAAAATTGCTAAAGATTTAAGTGTGACCTGGTCAAACCAAATTTTAATTTTTAGGTAAAAGTAAAAATAATTATGACATTTCATTTCCTAAACTTGGATATCTTTGAAACATCCTGAAAGCATACATTTTCATTTGTAAGCTCATGTAGTAACTGACTTACAGGAACCTTTGAATATATTCTGTCAGAGTAAAATGCTGTTTCATGATATTATTCAGCCAATGGACTGGATTTCACCCACACAATATCCTTCCTGGCTGTGTGTATGCTGTTGTTTATTTGTGTCTGCTATATAGGGTTAAGCACTTACTGTATGTTTTTCGTGTCGGACAACCTAAGGGAGCTAACAGAGGTATAGCGTGATTAAGTTTATAGGTCTTGAGCTAAATTTACATGTAGAGCCAAGCTTCCAGCTTCAAGCAAATGACTTAACTGTAATTTGATGCAAGCAGAATGACTGACCTTTCAAATGTTTGTTGGGCTTCAAGTGTCCGGAATAATCAATATGCACATTATTGTTTATATTTTATGCTCCTGATCCCATTAATGTATGCCTGCAGAGGGCCGGGACACCATTAGTTTCTGATACTTCTGAAGCTATTGGGTGGCATTTATCAAACAGAAAGGCAGCACATATTGACTTGTGACAATTTTTCCATTTCTTGAGCTCAATGTTTCATGAGCTGCTTATCTAGTTTTGGTAAGCAAGGCTTTTATTGCTCTGAAGCCTTCTCAATTAAATAATAATGAACCAATTTGTTTAAAACGAATCTTTAACTCGCAGACTCATTAATTTCTCCATTGTGAGTGTCAGAAGATACATTCTTGGGCAGAGGAGACAGAGAAGTGTGGTGGGGTAGACTGCTTGCTGGGTGCGGGCGTCCGGAGGATGGCTGACTCTGTTTCTAACTGGCTGTGTGACCCTGGACAGGTCTCTTAATGTCCCTGAGCCTCTGGTTCCTCAACTGTGAAGGAGTGAAATAGACCAGATAATCACTAAGGTCCCTTCCAGGGAAGACATTCAATGGATAATAGAATATCAATACGCAAATATGTGAGCAGGGGTGTAACCTTACCAATAAGTGCAAAACTGAGACATGGGAAAATCTTTTAACCATCCTGCCTCTCATCTGAATGAAGAAGTAAGGGAAACTGTGGGTGGTGTCTGAAAGAGAGGCATTTGTGAAGTGAACATGCGTATAACAAAGTATATATTTATATGTAAATAAGTATGTAGAATGTGTAAAATAAATACAAATACAAGTAACCCAAATATATAATTATATATACTTATATATAGGCCCTCTTTTTTTTCTCCAACTCCATGCAACTAACCCTAACCTGCCCCCAAAATGCTCAAAGTGAAAAGTGCCACCTGTTATTGAGGCAGAAGAGGAACTCTGGGTTTTTACTGAAGATGTAGGGAGAGCTACCCAATTCTGTATTAATTAACTCTCTCTTTCTAGGGTTTTCTTATTGGAGAATCTAATGACTTAAAATTAACCATCCATGGTCCAATTAAAAAATCATGAATTGATGAATTGGTTTCTAAATTCCCTGTGTTATCGACAAGTTGCTGCATCATTGAAGCTGTAAGACATGTCATCCATTATTAAATTTGATGGCATTAAAAAAGATAAATTAGCTTTGTTAGGCAGAAAGGAGTTCTCACAAAGGCTGCCCTTCTAAAGTGGGTATGGTCTCACTTTTCTTTGAATTTCAGCCCACTTATTTGTTTGAGTTTGTTCTGGTTTCAGTTGGATTTTTATTGATTATTTAGTAAACATTAAATGACAATAGAGGCTTCTTAATATGAGCAGACAATAGATAATCAATGTGTAATGCAGTTTAAACGATAAGATATTTTGCCAGGAATACAAAATCTTCCATAAGAACTGGAAGTGAAAGCCTTCATTAAAAAATTAAAATTTACAATGAAAAACTTAAAAAACAAACTTACCTTTTCAATGCATAAGAACTTAAATTTATTCTTAGGACAGAAGCAATAAATAGGAATATATAAATAAAACATGCTCTTTCTTAGGCACACTTAAAATATATACATATATTTTAGGAATAAATATATACATATATTTTAGGAATAAATTAGCATCCTTTGAACTGGTGATTTGTGCTAGGATAAGGGTAAAAGTCAAGAAGTACAACTGAAAGTAACATTCAGAGTTTGAGCTCAATAGTTGATTTATTACGGAGGGAAAGTGTTCTTACCTTGGCTTTTGCAAAAGTCCTTATTCTTACTATTATTTACTTCTTCAATCTAAAACAATCTTTTGTTTCATCATCAGAATCTTATTTTTTAGCATTGTAAGTATGAATTTACCATTAACGGCTTCAGTACCTGCTGCAACACAAGATGTGTTGGAGGAAAAAAATGACTTAGGCAAGTTTTTAATATCTCAAATTGGACCCGCCCTTTATCCCACAATCCCTTTTGTGTGTCTCATTATTGATCAGATTTATGCTGTTCTTTGAAGGCCAGGAATTACCAGGGCAGTGTTTTATTTGACTATTTATCTCTCTAGCAAATTGTTGCCATCTCTGACCTTTCAAAAATGTTTATGACAAGGTGTTTGCTGTTAATTGCGCATAGGAAGGAGTAAGAAGTCTTCCGGTCAGATCTTGTATTTAACAGAAGGTAAGATTTTTCTTACCAAATTAGGGTCTTAGAGAAGACAGATTTTGGTTGTTGTTTTTACTTTTACCTAGCAATATAACTTGAGAAGATTACTATTTTCTAATTAACAGATGCATAAAGGGAATAAAGAAAGAAAGAATATAGCTTTATATAAAGTATGCAGTAACTCTACTGTCCTAGATCTGTTTTCAAATCTAGCAGAAATGCAAGAACAGGGATGTAAAATCGCAAATCGGAAAGGATCTCTAATTAAATCCATTTTATTTTGCAGACTCAGAAACAAACAGAGAAATAAAGTCACTTGTTTTCTGTTGCTTAACCAGTAAGGACCACAGCAAAGTCCCTTGATCACCGATCTAGTGTTTTATGATTGTTAGTAAGAAGCAGAGCTGTACCCACATGCTGGTGATTGTGTTATGCGTGGGTTGCCTTCGTGGAGATGGCAGCCTGCTAAAGTCCATGTGGTTGGGCAAGCTTTTCAGTTACTTACAAAACAGAGAGGCACTCTATGTTTTTATGAGCTCCCACTTGGTTGGGCCCTACTCACCACTTTGACGTCATTCCTTGCCACTGTCCCCATCCTCCATGACCTGTCACAGTGCCTTTCTTCCATTTCTAGGAACCTCTCAGGCTCTTTCCCATTGTGGCTTTTTTTTTTCAGTCTGGAATAATCTTCCCCCAAATCTTTCCTCCACTGCTTTCTACTCATCATTTAGGTTTCAGCTCAAATGCCACCCCCTAGGTCTCTCTCTTCACCACCCAGTGTAAGTAATCATGAGGATGGTAATAGGAGTACTGGACCAGCAGCAAATATTTGCTAGGCTCTCAATACCAGGCATTGTTCTGTGCACTTACAGAAAGCACTTATTAATTTATTTAACCCTCAAAACCACCCTGTGAGGCATGTATTATTATTATTCCCATTTCAAAGGCAAGGAAACTGAGGCACAAGGAAGTGGCACATGTCCCCTAAGGTCACACACTAACGAGTGGCATAGCCATGATATGAACACAGGTGGTCTGGTCCCTGTACCCAAAAGCTCCTTTGTCTTTCCTAGCCTTTCCCTGGTCACTGTCTAGCCTAGTACCCTGTTTGATTTTCTTTGCAGCATCTTTTGCTAGTTGATAAATGCCTCCTGTTCATTTTTTTCCACTCACTTACATCTATTTATCTCACCTCCCCCCGCCCCCCATTAGACTCCAAGGTCCATGGGGGCTGGGCCTTGCCTCTCTTGTTCACTGTTGTTTCCATCCAGGTCTAGAATAACTCCTGCATTTAGTGGTGTCTCAGTAATGCTGCGTGGATAATGAATTTGAGAAAAGGCAACTGGGATGGTGATTGTGAAAGAGGTTGTGGGGCTGGGGGTTGATTCCCTACTAACTGTGGTATGAGAATTTCCCCAGCAGCAGAAGCCAGACAGATGAGAGTGGGAATAATAGCGGGGAGGGCATCGAGAGTGGGCTCAGTTTTCAAGAAGATTGGCAGTAAGGGCACTGGGGGATGATATCCAGCAATCGTAGTTTTATACTTTCATTAGAAAACCTAATAGGAAACTTTCATTCTTGTAACCTAAGAATGCTTCCTTGTAGCTCTACAATGATTACAGGTTTGTGAAAACCTATCTCTGTCTCATTTTCCCAATTATTTGACCTGCTGAAAAACTGAAATAATGGCTTGATCACAGGATTATTGTCCATCTTCATGCATGTCACCAAAGGTGTATTCCTGGGCGGTCATTTCCCAGGGCTATCCTTGGGGAAGCAGACCTTCCCTTATCACTTTCTGTGAAGTCAGGAAGTCTATGTAAAGGACCACTAACTTGCCTTTCAGTCCCAGGGAACACATCATATGTCCTTTTCTACACATTCTTTGAAGCTTCCAAGAGTATTACAATCTTAATTTCTTATTTTGGATTTCACACCAGGAGAGAAATCATAGAAATAGTGAGTGTCAATGTGAGTGGCTCTGAACTATTCCCATGGTGGTCTATACCCTGAACTGTCAACCGGAAACATTCCCATTCCATCGTTCTGGGTCCCGATGTGTGCAAGAAGTAGCCCCTCGTCTCTACCACAGCAGTTACTCCCCTCCAAAGAAAGGCAATACCCAAAATTTCATTGATAAAAGCTAACCTGTTTAAAGGTGGTTTTTGGATAGCTCTCCTTCTGGTTTCTCCAACGAAGGGCTGGTATGAAACTGTAGTGGGAAGAAACATCTTGTTTTTACAAAGACTCTCTTTACTATGAAACCAGGTACTATACTTTCTCAGGGAAGAAAATACTGCCCTTGTTTCAAATGTAGTAAAGCATATTGCCTCTTTCTCAGTATCAATTACAAATAAAGGTCTGCGGAATTATTTTCTTTGTGTGTGGGTTCTCTTGTTGTTAGCAATATAGAAAGGTTAATAATTCCTGTAGAGCCAGTCTTACAAATCAGACAGTAAATATGGAGGTTATAGTGCAAATATTGTAGCATGACATGACCTGGCCAAGAGTGTCTAAAGGATGTGCTGTGGGTATTTTGGGACAGACAAGTCTACCTTGTGAGCAACTTCCCCAGGCTTTGCAGGATGTGAAGCATCCCTGGTCCTGAGTCACAACTTCCAGTAGCACCTGCAATTATTGTGACCACCCAAAACACCATCACATGTTTGCAGTTGACATGTAGGAGTAGGTAGTCTGTCACTTGGTCATGACCTAGCTCAGGAATCATAAGCACAAATGCCTGGTGTGTCAGAGGCTAGTCAGATAACATAAATGTATTCATCAGGCTCAGTGTAAGGCTTAGGGAGTGCTGTGGCCTGTGATTGCTAGGGAGATGTGCAGTGATTTGCTTAGAGATGTTCCAAAATCAGGGTTTAATAGACTTCAACTCTTTGCAGCTCCCTCAGTGTTGCAGGATCACCCATTCCATCTTCTGGCCTTTGCTTTCCCATTTGCCCCCTGTTCATTTCCATGACTCTGACCCTTTCCTTTAACTACAGTGTGCCCATTACATAACATTGTAGCGAATTAATGCTAAGGTTTTTCACTCTGCACAGCTGTGATTTCTTTGAAGGCAAAGATCCTTGTGTTATTTTGTTCCTGCATCTCTAAGCACCTCATATATTGCTTGACACATTGTAGGCCTGCCTTAAATACCAGCTGAATGAATGGATGAATAAAATTATTCCAGGCCTTTAGCCAAGTTGTGAGGAATTTATAAGAGGGATGTTGATAGTTTAAATTTCCCCTGAGTTCATATCTGCTGTGGGTCCTTAGAAGGCATCTCTAAGCACGTGGACCAGGGCTTATATTTATGTCCCTTCATCTGTTCTATTTGCTTAGTAGTGCATTGGCTTTGCTGCACAATTGTAATAATTTTCAACTGAGATTGTAAAAACTTGTTCCATGAATTGTTATCCCTGTGCTTTGTCCAAGATTACATGTTGCTTTCTCAGAGCTGTCAGAGTATAGGAGCTTGTGATTCTCCTACACTAACAATGTGCTCAATTTCTTCTTCCAGTTCAGGGCAGGGGATGAGGGATCACCTCTGCCCCAGTGAGATCTGGCCTCATTGGTGTTGGGTGGAGAGTTTAGTGGAGCTAAAAACCCCTCCCATTCCAAAGTCAAGACTTCCCAGAGTGTGTCCTAGATGCCTTTCTTTCTTTCTTTCTTTCTTTCTTTCTTTCTTTCTTTCTTTCTTTCTTTCTTTCTTTCTTTCTTTCTTTCTTTCTTCCTTCCTTCCTTCCTTCCTTCCTTCCTTCCTTCCTTCCTTCCTTCCTTCCTTTCTTTCCTCTCTCTCTCCCCCTCCCTTCCTCCCTCTCTTTCTCTCTCCCTCCCTTTCTCCCTGTCCCAATCCCCTCTTAATTTTAACCTGTTTCTTTGGGTTAGAATTATTTATGAGAAATCAATCCTGCTAATTCTTCACCCTCTCCTTGCCATCTTATTTGGTTATAGGGCCCCTAAATAGAGCGGGAAATGTAGAATTCAAAGGTACCAGAGTTAACTTCCCTGTCCCCCAGAGCTTAAGCAATTGGACCACCAAAATTTTATGTAGGAAATATTTTTACTAGCAAGTTAAAAATTCCCAGATGCTAACAACATACCTCCTCTTTTTCCATTCATATTACTATTTCTTGAGAACGTTTTTAAACATAAAGAGATATTGTTAATTCACACACTCTCTTTTCTCATTTTCCCACTCATGCTGTGCATTTTTGGGTTTGGTTGTTTTTTAAAGAGAGCACACATTTGACCAGCTGTTTGCTTTCCCACAGCCAACATACACATGCCCAGGGCACTCCCCTGTGATTTTCAAGGTCTGGCTTTCTTCTGATAAGGTCAGCAGCACACACAGCTTATCCACATCTGCTGTGTTCCTTGAGGTCAATCAAAGTATTCTTCCTTCTGGGACTAATGGGAATCTCCCAGAGAGAACAATTATTGCACATGAAAAATCTATTGATCTATATTGTATGGTCCACTTGGTATTTGGGGTTCAGGGATACTTTTTGAACCTGGGAGATCAAGTCTGGGGATTCACAATGATAAGACACTGCTGAATACATTCATACAATACATTTCTGAGTATTTGCTGCTACTGCTATTGGAATAGCAGAATGCTGAATTTAGTTGCTGCTAAACATTACTGGTGTAGGTTGTCTGGCATTATTGACCTCATGGTTGAATTATAAATTCATAATAACAGTGTTGGGCACAGGCACCAATTAAAAATGATCAGTGGAATCACAAATATTCCTGTTGGTGTGATTTTTCATTCCCCCCTTTCTTTGTTTAAATTTGAGGCACCTTTTTTTTTAATGTTTTCTAATGCTAATCTGAATGGAAATATGAGGAGCAGATGACTCTATGTTGCTGAAGGCAAGAGCAATGGGCTGCCAACTTCTAGAATTCACTTCTCATGTGGTCTGTGCTGGAATTTTGAAAAGAAGCTGGGACCTTGACAACACTGTGTGTCTTGCTATCCAGACCCAGGAATTGAATAAATAATTTAAAAAGCCTTCAGTAAACTATCCACCCTTTGGCTCTTTGTTTCAACATATTTTCCTAGAAAATATATTTTCCTCCTCATTTGCTAAGGAATCCAAGTCTCTTACCCTCCTCTTGGAATGAGAAAACCTGTATCTGACTCCCAGTGACAACCTCCTCCTTCAGCTGTTTATATCTTTGGTGTGGCTTTATACCTGCAGTGTATGAAAGATACTTTCTCAGTTATATTGTGAAAGTTAAATGAAATATCCAGCATGATATCTGGCATATGGTTGGCCTGTAAGACATTAGTCTAATTTGTATATTCACATTCTAAAGAGTCTAATGAGCAGTGAAATGACCTAAATGCTAAAGGAGATACTGATTAAGTTCCAGGGTGATAGATCTGAAATTTCATAGGAAACTTCTTGGTTATGAACTTTTGTTCCTTATGAAGATATTTTCTAAGGCTTTAAGAAGTGAAAACTTGAAATTGTTTTTCCATTGAGGTTTAGGACTAAAACAATTTTCTGAAGATTTTGTGTTGGGATATTCATTGCTGTTACATACTCATATCCATAGAAGAAGTTGGTGGAATGTTCTTGAATTGGTAGCTTCAGTCTTTTCATCTATGAAATAGAGTTAGTGATTGTGAGAATCTCATAGAATTTGGTGAGGACCGAATAAGATAAAGTACACAAAGAGCTTTGCATACCACCTGATGCATAGTAACTGCTCAATAAATACTTGATTAATAGTATTATCAGTATGAATAAAGGTCCTACCATAAAGGTTGTAGCATTTCCATAGGGAGGCTAAAAAGGATGAAACAGATAACTCTCTAAGCTCATTCTAATGACTAAATGTTCAGTTTTGTAATTTTTATAGATCTCAGTTTTTATAAATATCAGAACAGTGTTGAACACTATTTTTTTGGACTTGGATAATTCTAAATGAATCTCTCATATATGGAAATCCACATTTTTAATCTCAAAATGTTGGAAAGCCCCAAGACAAACACTAAGTAGCATCTGGACATTTCTCCCCTTTGAATGGGTGCAATTTAATGGTAACTCATCTTTTCTACTTGCAGAGATCTTCAAATCTGTTTTAAAAGTTGTTATCCTTTTTCCTGGACATGTAATAAAAACAAGTGGAAATAAGCCAGTTTGTATGAATTTTTCCTTCTGATTAGACAACATGATGGCTTTAGCTGTTTGCAGTGAAAAACTGCTGATGCAGGAAGGCCTAATTGATTAGAACAATATATGGACTGCTTTTATGCTTTAGGTCAAATCCTTGGGAAATTTACATTGCTTATGCAAAATTAAATGTGTTGCAAGCATCTTCCCTGGTAAATGCCATTTTTTTTCTTTGGCTCATCTGGCTCCAAGTTGGACTTGTGAGGGTAAATCATGGGTAGCATTGCCGCATAGATTCAGTTGCTGTTTGTAGACAGCAACTAAGTTCTAACTATTATTCTCCTTGCTATTTTTGTATTTTGTTAATGTCTCTTTTTGCTGTTAGAACAGCTCAACATTTTTCATTTTTATTTTGTAGTCTGCAGATTGTGGTTTGGTCCTATTATGGGACAGATTTTGGTTTTTTCTTTCTCTCTGAGGGATTCACACTTTTCATCACTCTCCGAGTGATACACATTTTCATCATGAGCTCCCTAGTAGATGGGGAGTGGGGTTATGACCAACCTGCTCTTACATTATCAGGGCCCTTGGAAAGGTTCGGGGTACCTTCACTCGAAGTGGCAGGCTTCTTGTTGTTGCTGCTCTTCCCTGTGGTTATGTGTGCTTGCAGCTGACGACATTGGGTTGGGCTGTTTGGATGTGACCTGATGAATCGCAGAGCCTTTGTTTCCCCCTTCAGTTCTGTAACTTCCAGAATCTAGGCCATTTCATTTTTTATGGACCTTTTCTGATCTAGAATTGATTAGACATGACAAGTAGGTAGATGTGAAGTTAAGAGAGAAATTGAAAATAACTCTCAGGTGTATAGATTGGGCTACTGAGTGGATAGGTTTGCAATACTAAGATGAAGAATCAGGAAGTAGGTTTGGTTGGAAAATAGTAAGTTCAGTTTTGGACATGAGTTTGCTCTGCCTTCAAGTCATCCTTCAAGTGAAAATGTCCAAACAGGCCACTGGAAAGATTTGTAGCTCAGATACACAAGAGGTTGGTGGCTCAGCAAGAGAATCTGTGCCCAAGTCACTTAAAAATATGAGCACATTTTTTGTTTATGTGAAATCAGTCATAGGTTATATAAAATGTGTAGGCAGCCCCTCTTACAAGAATTCCCTGAATCCCAAATGTCTCTTCTGACAAGTGTTTTTTTCCTTTTTATTGTGGAAAATTTCAAACATATACAAAACAGATAGAATAGTGTGAAGAGCCCACACCTACCATCACCTCACTTTACCAATTTTCAGCTCACACCTGACCTTGTGATGCCTAAACCACTCCCAAACATTTCTCCTCTGTTCCAGAATTATTTTGAAACAAACTTAGATGTAATATTATTGAATCCATAAATATTTTAGCATGCATCTCTAAAGGATAAAACATTATTAAAAAAACATAAGCACAATGTCACTATCCCATCTAAAAATTAACAGTAATTCCTTAATATCATTAAATATCCAGACATTTAAATTTCCTTGCCTCAGAATTTTTAAGAATTATAATTAATTGAAATTGGTATGGAAATAAGATGCATGCAATCTTTTGGTATGTTTCTCAAAGTTTAATATATAGGCTCCTCTCCCCCTCTCTTCTTCTTTCAATGTACTTGTTGGAAAAAAAAAAAAAGCAGGACAAAATCATTGGTTTTAAAATTTCAACACTGAATACATTTAACTCTCAAAAACCTCAGGTGCTGTTGAAGAAGCTAATGTCTCAAAGTGTCGAAGAGTGGAAGTTAAGGAAATACATTCCTAACCTCGGCACGATTGTGTGTTCCAATCCTGTGGTGGCAGGAGACGCCAGCAGGAGGGAAGGTTTCCCAGTTGCAGAACAGTATAGGTGGATTGGAGTCAGTTCACACACAGAGCTAGTCATTTCCCACAACACCTTTCACTCAGATCAAGATTAAACACAGCTCACATCTTAGTAGTAGCTGAACTATACGAATAGTTATCTTAATCACCAGCAACATACATTTACTAAGCTTCTACTCTTGGATACTCAGGTACATAACTATACTAGGTTACCAATAAAGGTCTTCAGCTGTGGGGGTTTAAGGGTGATTTTTCTTAGAAAATTCCATTTCCTCATCTCAAGAAAGGGTGGCTAAATGGATATTTTGGTGTGGGTTGCTATGTTAAGAAAAAATTTTAAAAAGTTTTTAAAACCAATATTGTATGCGGTCTCGATCACTTGTCTTCATCTTTAGGCAGGGGTCACAGACCTTGGGATTTTATAACCTCTGTAAAATCTCTACCATACCTCTGGTTAAAAGCAGGCAAAGCTAAAGCTGGCAGATTCAGATGTGATTAATGACCGGGTTATGTTCTCTTGAATCTGTTGGGATCAGTGGGGACCCTAGAACTGAAGCTACTTTCTTGGGACTTATGCCTTTGCATACTCCACCATGATCCAATGTAACACGGCACATGCTTTTTTGGACTATTATACAGAGGCTGAGGACACCATGAAAGTTCGGTTACACTTTCACGTCTATGAGAACAAATGCCATCGTCAGGAAATGAAGAACATGTTCTTCCTTAGCTCTCGGTAGATTTTTAAGCTCCTGGAAGGTTGGGCACCTGCAACATTTCAGAAGGACTGTATTCTTCCTTCTTCTGGCCCCATTTCAGGTCCAGCAAGAGAGACAGCAGAGGACACTGGTTAAGAACTCAGACACTGGAGTCAGACCGTCCTGGGTTCAATGCCTTCTCCGCCATTTAACTGGTTTATGGTCGTGGGCAAGATACTTAATGTCTCTAACCCTCAGTTTTCCTATCAGGAAGGTGAGAGTAATGGCATCTACTTACTTTAACTGTCAGGATTAGATGTGTGGTAGTTCCTGTAAAGCATACAGCACAGAGCTAGACATAGCAGTGCCCAGAAACATCGACTTCTGAGGTTGTCATCAGCTTACCACTAACGTGACATCGAAGAGCTTCACCTTACTCATCTGACTTGTTCCTGACAACATCGAAGTGTTCACATCCCCAGCAATATGCGTTGTGAAGAAGCAAAACTCTGTTTTGTGTTTGCACCTTCTACTTCTTCTCCCTTCTCTGCCCCTTTTAGAGGCACTCTGATGTGAGGGGAGGGCGCAGGCTCACTGCTGCGTCTCTGGCACAACCCCCTCCGCCTACCCTTTTCTTCCTTTTCAGCTCTTAGGTGCCTGTCTCAGGGGATATAGGTTCCTCTACAGGTTGGATCTAGCCTCAGAAGTATTTTCTTTGGTTGGCAGTTTTTAATTTTTTTGAAAAAAAAAGTTACTAAGTTTTAACAATCAGGAAATTTCACATAAAATCCCCAAAATGGTATATGTCTTTGTACCCATCCTTCTTAATGGCAGTCACCAGCTGTCCTCTTCAGGGAGGTAAGTGCTGCCAGAGTTCACCGTAGTCTCCACCCATCCTTAAAGCCTTACACCTAATCTCCTTATTATTTGCATTCTTGCCTGGGATTTATGGTCATTTGCTTTTGTAACCTAACACATTTAAATCCCAGAGGGAATAACTGGTAGAGTGGCTTAATGAAATACATAACTTTTCCATCTTTGCCGTATGTTAAACATCAATATACATGAACTGCATTTTTTAATGTTCAATTAAGATGATGAACAACATTTCAGGCTGGTGCACTGCCAATTTAGACTTGGGAGTATTACTATCTTTTTCTAAATCAGTATTTGGGTGATATATGAAAATTTGTATAACATTTGCTTCTTCCATGTAAAATGTTATCAAATGAGTAGAAACAATCAAAGTGCTACTGTTGATGTTATAAAGTTTGAAATCATTCAGTGCACTACTTGTTAAGCTTATTCAGCTACTCATTGAGGTTTAAGCTGGAAACTTAAAGAGAAAGAGTCCAGTGTAGAAAAGATATCATCAAAGACAGGTCTACAAGAAGTATATTTTCTAATATTTTAGTTTTCTGAAAATGGAAAAGCTCTTAGATCACAAAAGTTTATTGTTCTACCTTTCCAAATTCAAATCAGAAATTTTCAGAAACATTGCATGCTTATAATATATACTTGCTTGTATTTTGTTTATTTGTTTTTCAAAGTATTGTTAGAGACACAAAGCCTTACCCAAAGGGAACAAATTTCATTGGCACATTACTTTAAGGTCTGATATAGACCAGTGGAGGAGATTTGGGGGGAAGACTTAATAGGCGTCAAGCCCTCCTGAACTGTCACAGGAGTTCTGGAAGTAGGCATTGTTCCTATTCAGTAAGGCAGCACAGTGTCTCAATTGGCCTAGGTCTATTTTCTGCCTCCCCACTGACTTGCTTCTGACTTTCAGCAAGGGACACAATTTATAAAGCCTCACTTTTATCACCTGTACAATGGTTTGTTGTATTACACTAGGTCAGGGGTGTCAAACTCATTTTCATCGGGGGCCACATTAGCCTTGCGGTTGCCTTCAAAAGACTGAATGTCATTTTAGGACTGTATAAATGTAACTACTCCTTAACTAGGGGCAAGGAGCTCCGTGCTGCCGCTGGGTAGAAACAAGGTGCTGGCCATATAAAACAAGGTGGAGGGCCAGATTCTGCCGTGGGCCTGGTGTTTGCCGCCTGTGCACTAGGTAATATGTGTAAGTGCAGTGAGTGCAATTTCTGGCACAGAATAAGCATTCAACAAATGCTGGCTATTGTTATTTAGAATAGGTCTTGAAATCCTTCCATTCTGAATAGCGGCCTACTCTTCCTCCAGGGAGGACTGCTTCTGGCCTCCCAAAGGCAGGGGCGGGTACTTTCTGTGTTCAGGTGGGAAAGTGGCTCGTTTCCCACTTCAAAGACCATCCGAGGAAATTGCTTGGAAATGCAGATGGACTTTTTTGGCCGGCTCTGGCTGCCTTTATCCCCCTAACCTTCTGTAAAGCTTGACTTTCCGTCTACTGACCCTTCCTTGCTTAAAATGAAATGAATCCCCGCTCTGGCATGCTTCTCCTCAGCTGCCTACCTGCTATTTTCATGTAAAGTTCAAATGATTTCAGTGTTTCAGTGAACTTTTTAAGGTGAAAAAAGGGGAACTGATTGTCCTTCGTCTGGCCAGCATTGTTAATTAGAGTGACTGTGTAGTGTTCTATTAATGAGAAGTTATTTTTAGATATGTGTGTTCATTAGTCCTCCTAAGTACCTCTTTCTTCAGATTTGTGAAAAAGCAGGTTAATTTATGGCTTGGTTAGAAGTCATTAACTCTTTATCTTCACCTTCTTTGGCAAAATCACTCATGGGGCTTCTCTGTTGCTAGAAAGTGCGAGTGGGGGCAGGTGGACATTGCAGTTGGGGAGCAAAGCTGCCTTTCTTCCTGTGGTGAATTCTCTCCAGTGATACCTCCCAAGGACAGCACTCTCAGCTGTGTGGAGATTTGCTCCAAATACTCTGACATTAGGTGCTTTTGAGCTGTATTATAGGATTCAGTTCTCAGAGCTACTGAGCCATTTTTAAAGCAGAGAGCTCTGCCGTCTGTCAGGGAGAGATTCGCCCTTCAGTCCACGCTGGCTATTCTATCCCCAGGCTGTCTCCAATGTCTCATTGTACTTTGAATTAAATTGAATTTAAAAATGCTTTTTGTAAATTTTGAGGCAAGATTATACCAAGTAAATATATGTATATAATTTTATATATGTGTGTGTTTACATATGTACACATATATATGTACTTTAAAACATAGTTGACTTCAAAAAAACCGATATCTTCTGTCTGATTCCATTGATATAACTGTCAAAATGACAACATTATAGAGATGGAGACCAGATCAGTGGCTGCCAGGTGTCAGGGATGGGGCGTGACTATGAAGGAGTGGACAAGGGATACTTTGTGGTTCTATGTCTTGATGATGGTGGTAGTTACATAAATCTTTACTCATAAGAAAATTTCATGGGACTAAACACATGGACACAAAGAAAGTGAAAAAGAAAGCAATCCTAGCAAGATAATTATATGCTATAACATGTATTAGGTCAAATATGTACGATCACAAGAAATAAAGTAGAAAGCAAATAAAACACATATTGCTAAGATTTAGAGTAGACATATTAGGTGTAGCCTGGATAGGCAGTTAACACAGTCACTCAATTAAGTCATATTTATACTCAATGTCCATTATAATAGGTGCATGAAATCTTCTACTTCATTATAGTTTTAGTACCTACTAATGAATAATAAGGCATTTGAATTCCCTACAACTATGTTTTGATTTCAGTACCTTGTATTCTGCTTTGGGCTTAGTCAATAATTTCATGTGGCTCATCCTAGGATCAAGGCATAAAAATCTCAAGTTAACAAAGGGTTATTTTTGCATTAGAGCAGAACAGCTTTAATGCATGAATTTGTAAATGCTGGTTCCTGTTGTGGACATTAGCCTCTGTGTGGTCAGTCATCAATAACATAGAATTTATGGGAAATACCTCTTTTTTTCTCTATCTCTTTATCACATTCATCCCACTTCGATAAGACTATCGATTCTGATTGATTTTTAGGAGTGTGGGGGTAATTGAGAAGATCACCTTTTCTCTCTGTTTCCGACTCTTGATTTTCTTGGAAACATTAACTCCTTACACACACCCAGTCTTGATGGATGGCGAGGAGTTTAAGCTTAGTTTCTTGACTCCCCCCACTTTGTGTATATTGTTCCCTCCCGTGATCATCCACATGAAACTCCCAATGCCTTCATGGATCTGGAATCCTATTTCTTGTGGAAAGTGCTCTGATAAATAATGTGACAACATGTTAAATTATCTACAGGTAATTCCATTTTAGATGAGATTACCAGGAAAAAATAAAAGCAATCTGTTGCAGTAATTATTTAAGTGATTTTCATATTTAAAATGCCAGCACATATATATGCCCAGGAAAATCTAAAATATAACCCATTGCTATTGGGAGGTAATTGGGGAGAACATTGACTTAAAGAAATGAATTTCTAAAATAGAGTAGAATTTTTGTCAGTAGAATTTTTGGGAAGGAAAGATAGACTCTTTGGCAGGGTACGGTGCATGCAATTGTCTTTTTTCATACTGTTAAATTTATGATAATCAAGTAATCAAGCATAAAATTTTTCTTAGCTCTGTCCAATATGTTAAAAGTTTTTTAAGTATGTAAGATAGAATTTAAGGAATATGTTTTCAAATGTTAGCATCTCTACTATATTTTAAGTTCTTTGAGAACAGGGAAATGTCTTTGTACTATTTAGTAGATATTGAATATGCTTGATATACTTAATAGTGGATATTTAACAAAGATTAGCAGATTAAATGTATATGTTGATTTCATAAAAAAATTTAGATGCCAACATACTCTTGTACAGGTGAGAACAATCACTGATTGATATATTCGTGTTGTCAGGTCTCTGATTCTCCTGAACTAATATCACATTCAGCAAAAATATTACACTAATTGCACCATATTTTTGTCTTGATATTCTTTTAGAGATCATTTGGGATATTAATGTTAAATTCATATACAAGTATAAAAATTCTACTTTTTGCCTATTTCTCAAACATGCCTCCTTGGTTAAGAAGAGAACATCTATGCTTTGGGAAAATGCCAGTCTGTTCTATAATGGGCTTATACGGTTATTGTTCAAAAAGAAAACTTAATACTGCTTTTCAATAAAAATAACAGATGGCTGATATATAACCCGTATCATTATCAATAAAGTTTTTCCACATTTCTGGATTTCTATTTCTAAATTTCATTCCCAGGAGTAGAAAAGCAGTCATATATTATTCTGCTCTAAAAATAATCCTAAAGTCTGAAATCTAAAACTGTAGACAAAAAAGGTTTCAATTGTTCCCCCATTTTTATTTTTAAAAAATCCGTGTCACAAAATGGAGTACAACACATCTTTTTCTGTAAAGGGCCAGCCAATAATTATTTTTGGCTTTGCAAGTCAGTTTGTTTTAACTACTCAACACTGCTCTTATAGGGAAAACAGCCCTAGATAATAGGGAAGCAAATGAGGGTGATTAGATTTAGCCAACAGGCCTCAGTTTGCTTGCCCTGTTATACATGCTATTAAGGCAATGCCAACCAAACAACAACAACCATTTGTTTTTGTTTTATTTTGTGGAGTAAGCCAGTGTTAAGAAGGAGCTTCACCTGCAAGCACTATTGAGATCTCAGTATATTGGCAGTAAGGAATGTTTAGGAGATTAATAATAAACCTGTATAATCTGCAGTGACTGGTATGTAGAGTTGGCACGAGCTTCAGACAGGAAAATCAGGGCCTCTGGTGCACAGGTAAAAGGAGAATAACTCCGTTTTAGTGATATCAGTTGGTAAATGTCCCCTGGCTCTCTCCCAAGGCGATGTGTGCAGAACAGATGGTTAGCTGCTAGCACGAGCCAAAGGCTGAGAGGTATTAGTCCAGTTACTCATTGCTACTTCTTTAATACCAAGCTGGGTATCAAATGAGTATCTAAGTGGGTACCCTGGACAGTCAATTAGTGTATTAGATAAAGGAAAAAAAATTATAATCCATTGTTCTTCCATTTAGACCAATCTAAATTGATTATCCTTACCTCCCATTTACCCTGCCATGTGTCTCTCTTAAACCGTACTTTCAGGAGTGAAAGTATTTATACATTTTTGCTGAGTTCAAGGATTTAATGTGCTGAACAATATATCATTCAAGGAGCTGACCAGCAATTTTCTGATTGATAATGGAAAAGTTAATGTATTATTAGCCTTCTTATTTTTGGCCTAAAATGAGCTAATAAGTGGATTCATTTTCTTATGCCTATAAAGTGTGCAGGCAAAAGAGAAGGTGCAGAAGTTGAGGTCTATTTTTCAAGTTAATCACCGTGTTGAAAAAATGAATTAGATGGAAAGAAAAACCCAGTTTATACCATTTGTCTGATAAAACAGGCAATGGAATAACCAGCTTCTGAAACCTATAATTTTATTCTTTGGATAAATTTATTGCAGAAAGTTTTATCCATTAGTCTGTGTTTTGTGTCTGTTAGTGTAACACTTGCTACTGTGGAGCCTAGGATTTTACTGAAACATCATTCCTCTGGACTTGCTGTCAGCCTCTCTGCCTGGATGCTCTCACACTGCCATGGAAGTCACCTTGGGCCTTGTAGCTCTGTGCCCGTGAGGCTCACACCGAGTCTGAGGGAGGGTGAGAGAAAAAAGGAAGCCTGGGTGGTACCCAGGAAGTGTGCTATTGCTTCTCACCCCACACGACAGGTCTGTGACATGCATTCTTAAGGGAAGGGTATCAACCCCCATCACCCATCCCTGGGCTGTGGGGGGTGGGATCAGTGTTTGAGGGACACAAAATTCTGAGGCATTACAATGGCTGTGGCACCCAAAGAGTCACGGTACACAGATATGCAGTGTATCTGTGGCCTCACATCGTCAAGGAGGAACAATCAGGAAAAAAGTTTAAAAAGACTTCTTAGAGGAGGGATAATGAAAAGGGGGCTGAGAAACACTACTCTGTGAGGAAGAAGGATGTTCTTTTTGCCTTGGTTTCTCAACTTTTTCAAAGCACCTTATTCGGTCAAGTGAACAATAGATGCCCACCCATTTGCTGGTGGATGGTGTCCAAGTCCCAGAGGTTCTTTGGGCCTGCCTTGATGTGGGCAGGTAGACAGGCCTGGGTGACTCTCTTTTCCACCAAATCTAATCCCCAAAGCACTGGTCCATATATAGTGTCTGGTTCTGGTTCTCCAGATCTGTGTGCTAATGAGCTGAAAAACTAGTCAAATGCTAGTCGCAGTGTTTTAACCTACCACGTAGAATGGCATACATAGAATTATTTATAAAAAGAGATTCTCAAAGATCTTGGGAGCATTTTTATGCTGGCCAGTTTTACTATCTTTAGAAGAAAGGATTGGGTTTTTCTTTTCTACCACAAAACAATTTAAACATAAGCTCTTTGCAAATGTCAACATTCCAAATAACAGTCCCCCTTCTCTGATATGGTATGACTATAAAGTGTTGGGGTGGCAGGGGGGCAGTGGGAAAGGAGAATGAAACACATCAGCTAGTCTTTCCTTGATCTCACCTTCTCCCACCGCAGAGGCGATAAGTTTAAGTGAAAATTGAGTGCCCTGAAAGAGCGAGACATTTTCCTGATCCTGTCGCACTTGCTTACATCACCCCCAGCTCTCCATTTCTGGGGCAAAACAGCAGCTGTGCTGTGTGGACCTTGAGCAGATGAAGGTCCAATTAACAGAGTCTCAGACTGACATGTTCACACTCAGAAACCTCTTTGGAGACAGGCTGCATGGCAGTTACTGAAAGGATGTTCTCACCTCTGGGGCTGAGCTCTGTCAGTCAGGAACTGATACAAAAAACCCCACAAAACAATTGGTGAAATTTGGGAAAGACATTAGGGTCTAATGATCCCTTTTCTCTGCCATATATTTTTGCAGAGGAAATCCTGTGGAATGAGAGAAGATTCATTTAAGGTCAAGGAGATATTTATCAGGGCCAAGCACTGCTCCAAGAAGTAAAAAGCAGCCTGAGTGGGAAGGAGATGAGAAAGGATAAGCCTAACTGCAGTAAAAAAGCAGAAGCTGAGCGTGTCATAAGAAAGGCACGAGAAGTACTGTGAGTCATCAAAGGAAAACAGATCACGTCTGGAGGCTGCCTGGAAGAGGTGACATGTGAGGTAAGTCTGCAAACATGGGTAGGATCTGAAGAAAGAATGGTGGGGTGCGGGGGAGGCAGGGTCTGATCAGAAGCTCAGTGCTGGGAAAGCACCAGGTGTGTTAAGGGAACAAGCAGCTGCTTTGTAAACCAGCACATTACAGGTGATGTGCAGTTTCCTCTAGGCGAGGACAGAAGCTGCCTTGTAAACATGGGGGAAGGTGGAGCAGAGCAGGCAGAAGCTGTGAGGTTAGATGGCTCTTTAAAGGCCTGGAATGGAGTTCAAGGCCAGAGCAGCTCATTCTGCAGTGACCCCCATGGGCATCTGAATTTTGAAGGGTTGTGTAAGCTGACTCCCTTCATTGCAGGGCCAGATATCTTGGTGTCTTTGTGAGAGTCCCAGCAATGGAGGGGCACAGAGTAGAGCCTCAGAGGAAAGGGGTCCTTTCTCTGTCATTCCTCAGAATTCAGTGGTTTTCTCTGAATCAAAGAGAAAGTCCTAGAGGAAATGTGTGACTCAGGTTGGATGGGCCCCAGGACACCACCCTGGAGGCTTCCAGTCTTGCCTGAGAAGTAAGATTCATCCTCTGGTTGTACTGAGTACCATCATTAAGTCCTGACCTCTCTGGGCTTCCTTTTTCTGGTCTGGTGGACAGTGCTTTTCCCTTTCTTAAGTATGCAAGATCCAGTTATGACCTAAAATGATCATATCTGTGAAAGCACTTTGAACATTTTTATTTCTGATGTAGTACAAGCTGGCACTTTTGATTCATAGGTCATAGATTTTTTTATAAGCTCTTTGCTCCACTGGTCTAAAACATAGAATCTGACCCTTTTGGGGGCCATCTTAAACTCAGAGATCAATAGGATATAAACATTAAAAGGAGCTTTAGGACCATCTAGTTCTCCTCACCCGCTGAAAGGCAGCTCATCGTAGTGCTCAAGAGTGCAGATGCCAGAAATAGATGGAGTGGGTCTAAATCCCATCCCTGCTACATACTAGTTACACGACTTTGAATAAGACTGTTTAAAAAAAAAAAAAAAAACTCTCCGTGCCTCAGTTTCCTCACCTGTAAAGTAGGGATGGAAAATGCTCTCATCTCCGCTGTCTCATAGAGTTGTGAGAACTAGCCGAATCAACATGTGCAGAACCCTGAGAACCTGCACACAGTGAGTACTACGAGTACTGTTAGGACTTGTTCAGTTGACCCACTTTTCAGATGATGGAACTGAGGCCTGGGGAGACACAGAGACTTGCGTGAGGCGTTTCTTTGCTTGGTGGCAGGGCCAGGACTAGAACATGTTTACATGACCCCAGGCTAATGTCTTTCCTTGTCCCCTGACTGTCCTCTGTTTATTAAGTCACCAGGATTTGCTTTTGATGAAAATATTAAAAATCCGCCAAAATCTCTCAGATATCTTTAAGGGGGAAAATAATCATGTATTTTCAGGGAGAAGAAAGAGACCTTTGGAAAGAACTATGTAAAATTTGGCCTTACACGTGGATTAACGCCACATAAATTTCCTGACAGCCCTTCAGACTGAACCTCTCCCTATGGCTGTCATTTCTGGTCCACGGGAGGCACTTACGTCACACCTGCTGGTCTGAGTCTTTGGCATATTGAATGAAAATTACACAAGGTTCTCCCTGGGCCATTGGAAGAAATAAATTGTAGACTGGTGCCTTGAGAGTCAGCCTATATTTCTTCATACTTGTATCCTAGGCACTAAGCACAGCATCTAATGGGGGTTCAGTAACTGTCCATAGAATTGACATGGAACAAAATAGTGTTCTGCTTGTGATACTGGACAAAAGTTGTGCTCAAGCAGAGTTCTTGTTGTCGACTGGAGACATTCACTTCTTATTGTTTTTACCTTATTCTGGGACTCAAATAGGATATAGGGAGGGACTCATTTCTGGGTCCCTGTGGATAGCCTCTTGGCCTCTTGAGACCTCAGTTGATGATGTATCCGTGCAAGGGGAATAATAGTATGCACAACATCCTGCAGATAAATTAGCACCTCTCTGCAAAATGCTTCACTAACAGAGTTGAGACATGCTGGGAGGGGCGAGAGATGTTGGGAAACAATAAAAAAGCAGCAAAGCGCCATCTAGCAGCATGCCCCTGTTTGGGCGAGGACATCAGTCTTGTCCAACCTTGACACTGCACAACTGCAGAGAAGAGGGGCTTCACCCTCCCACTCTCTCGGGAAGGGCAGGTGGCCGAGGGGTCTAGGACTTGGAAGAAGCATATCCATGTCCTGCTTACCTGTGCCCAGAAACAGTACGAAAACACTCTAGATTGCAGGTGAGGCTCACTCTAAGACAATGTAAATAAAGGAGATCTCACTCACACATGTAGACTACTTGGCATTCTGTGGTAACATAGTTCATATTAATGGTAAAATTAGAGACAACACAGTGTGTGTGTGAGGTGGACTTTTTTCTCTTGACTTCTTAATGACAAAATATCTTGTCTTTCATAAAACGATAGTGTTGATAAATGGTAGTTAAAACAAAAATAAAAACCTCCTCACTGGGAAAAATGTTGGTGTTCCATGTTAAGCCCCATGATAAACAAATACATATATAAGTTTATTGATGAGTGGAATCCAAAAGTCTGGACCCACCTGTGGAAATGACTTGGCTAGGCTTCCATGAACACAGAAATTAAGTAGCGGTCACATTAATGGGAGCCAAAAGCTATTGAAATCTCTTTCAGAACCTGGAGTTCAAAGTCAAAGGTAGGACTTATGTTCTGACCCTAACTGGATAAGGAGAATATGTTAAATAATACCACTATTTGTAGTAGTCATTGGTTATCTCCCAAACAGTGCTAGGAAGTTTAAATATCCTCTTTTTGTTTGAAGTCTCATAACAATCCTAGGGGGTGGGGTGAGGTGGATGAATTATCCCCATTTAGAAATGAAGAAACTGAAGCTCAAAGATGTATTAGTTTGCCCAAAATTACCTAACAAGAAAGCTGCTGAGGTGAGATGTTAAAGCTGGTGCCACCTGTTCATAATGCGGGCTTTCTACAAATAACAGCTAGCATTTATTCGTCTTACTGTGTTCCAGGTACCATGCCTAAACTCTTTATATCCATTATATTATTCAACTAATGTACCTCATGAGGTATATATTATTATTCCCATTCTGTAGAAAAGTAAAAAAGGCTAAGAAAAGCTAAATTATTTGTCTGGGGTTACAGCTAATGAAAGGCACAGGTGGGACCTGAATCAAACCTGTCTGACAGGAGTTGCGGCCCATGCACTCACTTCACCAGGATACTAAGTGGCCAGCCAACAGTTCAAGCTTCCTGAGAAAGGGATTGTGTCTCCTGGTATGTCTGGGCAATCTCCTAGCTCACCTAAGGTTTGGAAGAGAAGGGATCCCCTAAGGACTGATAAAGAGGCGAGGATGTATAAGTGGAAAGGGGGTCTCTGGATCCAGAAGATTGGTGAAGAGCAAGAATGTTTTCCTGCCTTAGCAGGAAACTGGAGTTGCCTTGCAGTTGAATAAAAATAGGAAAAGTGCTATTCTGTTTTTATTTTTTTATCCTTGTCCAGGGACTTTTTTTTCCCCATCACTTTTTAGAGAGAGAGAGAGAGGAAGGGAGAGAGAGAAACATCATGGCCCAGGATCATCTGTACCCAGACTAGGGATCGAACTCACAACCCTGCTATGTGCCCTGACCAGAAATCGAATCCACAACCTTTATGGTTATGGGACGATGCTCCAACCAACTGAGTCACACAGGCTGGGGCAGAAAAGTGCTATTCTTAAGGGCCCAAATAATCCATACAAACTAAAGAGCTATGCCAAAATGAAGTGAGAACAAAAAAGAGAGGCAAGAAAGTGAAAGAGTGGTATCTAGAAATCACAAGCATTTCCAAACAGGTGAGAAGCCCTTTGACCAATGTAAAAATGGTGGTACATTTTAGAAGCGTGATGAATGAAACCCAGACAAAAGAAATCTAGCACAGTATGTACTACTCCATGTGGGGTCCATAGTTGGGAAGAGGCACCACCATCTGACACAAGCCTACTGAATCAGCTTCTCAAAAAGTAAGATCTGCGCTGTGGCTGGTGTGTGGCTCAATAGATTGAGTACTGGCCTGTGAACTGAAAGGTCACTGGTTCGATTCCTAGTCAGGGTACATGCCTGGGTTGCAGGCCAAGCCCCCAGATAGGGGCATGTGAGAGGCAACTAATCGATGTATCTCTCACATGTTGGATGTTCCTCTCCCTTTCTCCCTTGTTTCCCCCTCTCTAAAAATAAATAAATAAAATCTTAAAAAAAAAGAAAAAAGAAGTGAGATCTGGAAATTAGTTTCTTGTGTATGCTAAAATTCAAGCAGCACTGTGACACAGTCTTCTTCCAGTTCCCAGTTCATGTGAGCCCTGGAAGTGCTTCAAGCTTTAGGATACCATGCCACTCCGGGGTGCCAGGTGGTCAGTGCTGGAAACCTGAGTGTTCATCACTCCTCTGGCACCGAGGCCTGATGCTCTGGACCATGGCACTTCCCTACCACTCTGTAAATACTCAACAACAGCCAGAGAAGTGTGTGCTGCAGGTTCCATAGGGGACAGCCTTACACCCTCACATGTGGAGACATCAATTGGAAGAGATGACAGGTCACATCTATTTCTGGCACATGAAGAAGAAACAATTGTGATTGTGAAAATTTCTCTACCTCAAACCTTTTAGTAACACTTTTCTCTTCAAAATGGGAGAGAGAAGCCTACTATAGGACAGAGAACCCAATGGTTCTGTATTTCAAGCAAAAATAAAAGAGTTTTAAGGAAGAGTAAGAAGCTAAAGGCAAATGCTTGAATTTCTTGCTGAAAGAGGAAGAATACTCATGTCCATTTTGGAGTGAATGAGTGTGTGACCTGTTGTGTTGCCTGAAGCTTCTATCTAATACATCTCAGGTACATTGCTTTCAATTTGTCACTGCTCCAGAGAGCACTCAAAGGGTGATCTGGCAGGATCTGGGGAGATGATACTTACATCTAAATATCTTCCTCATCAAAATCCAAAATGCCCAAAATGCCTTTATTAGAGATGCATTGTTTATGGCTATTTCATCCAGGTACTTTTCTTAACAAATATGGCAAAAATATGGTCTATTGATGTTAAAACCCCCCACAGGATAGCGTTCTGGGGAGCTGGGGCATTTGGGGATGATGGGGAAGGATTCAGAAAGGGGAAGCATTATGCACAAAGGAAAATAATAACTTTCCTAAGATTTATGTTCTATGAACCCATCGTTCTCCCTAACACTTCTTTAAACCTCAGCTAATCAACTTAGATCCAGCGTTAGGACTTGACAGCTTTGCCTTCTTAACATTCCTTTGGTCAGGAAGTCCCGATGCGAGAACGCAATCCGTCACATTGGCTGTAATCTGTGGTTGAGAAAGGGCAATTTCTTTTACCAGAGAGAGAGAGCGCGCCTTTGTGTCAACCGGCTGTCACCAGTGCTAGATCTTTCCCTCCTTTCCCTCACCCGGTTACATGCTGCCAGGTCACATGCCAGACCCTGACACCTGTCTCTGGAGGTTTCTCATCTCCTTTTCCAAGTAGTGTCTCTACCACTGACCATTCCATATCCAGAACTGTGCTCTATGTGTCTTGAAGACTTCAAGAATCCCTTCTACCATAAAATATCCCCAGGAGTGGTTATACTTAATTTACTTTCCTTTATTTCCTTAATTATCAATTAGCACATTTTAGTTTGTGGTCATTGAAAATAGGAAGGAGATTATTATGGGAGATTGTGGTAAGATACCAAAATGTTTCTCTCTCAAGAATGATAGCCATGCAGACCTTGTAGAGACATATAAAGGACAATGAAAAGTATAGTAAAAAGGAATTGCCAAGAAAAATACTGATGACAGCTATATAATAAATTGCCTGATGTAAAACAGTAGTGTTGTAAGAAGCCCCAGAATTTGTAAATGTGGGTAATTTAAGGCTTTGTGTTTTTTAAAAGTTGCTAATTATTAAGATTTGATATTTAGAGCATTTTCTACACTTCATTGTACAATTATGTATGTAATATGTTATAGATAATAGATATACAATATGGGATTTATATTTCATTAAATGAATTTATTTAAATGTAGCAGAGGATAAAATATGGAGTGATTCCTGAAGGAAATAAATTTTAAACCAAACTTTCAAAGAAGCAGACATTGGAGGAGAAGACTGGCATTTAGAGAAGGTGGCATAAGCTTGTGGGGAGTGGGGTCACACACACGAGGCTCCAGACTGCTTGACTAAGCCCAAGTAACTTATCAGGAAATGATGAGACATTAAGCCAAATGGAGGGACCAGTTGATGGAGCAATCTGGAGTGGTAGCTTTGGGAGGTGGATCTGGAGAATTCTCAGGAGGCTCATGAGCAGAAGGATGACTCAAAATGAGGAATATGAGGGAAGAGCTGGAGAGACAGCAAGGTCAGTGCTATCTCATGAGACAGAGGACTGGAAGAAAATAAAGCATCTGGTTGCTCTCAGATTGCAGGATTAATCTGAGAAATGGGCAGAAACAATGTCACCTCTCAGGGTTCTATTCTTAGTTCCCCTTATGCTCCTCTCATTAAGGCAACTTCTGGGACAAAGATGATGAGACACAGCAGGGTAATGGTTCTTTCTGGCTAAGGCTACAGAATGGGTCGTGTGGCTCTTTCAAATAATTTTGGTCCCTCCTGTGAGAAGGGGCTCATACTCCCTTCAGCAGATCTATTGAGAGGAACCACAAGCAAAGCTGTCATGTCCAGGAAGCTGAAAGTCTCTTTGCTTGTGGTAGAAAATAGCAAATGCATGTACTGGGCTGGTGGCTGGCTCTGGTTTTGAAGCCTATAATGATCATTTTTTAAAAAAATTCCAGGTTGAGATAAAGAGCTAAAATCTCACAATGGTTCTTCAAATGAGTGGGAAAGTGTTTTAAGTATTCAGTTTCAAAAGGTCCCCTCTCCCCTAATCTTTCTTTGGGAACAGAGAAGCAAAGACAGCAAACTAATTTTAATCTGACTTAACTCAGTTGGTTCAGAGGGACAGGCCACATTTGTGTTTGAAGGGGGAAAAATAGAGCCCCAGATGTTCCATGGAGACAGGAAAGCTTACATTTTCTTCTTAGTCTTAGAGACCACACTCTCAGGAAAATGACTAAAGCCTGGGAAATTATGAATATCAGATTAACTGAATAAGGAAACCACTACATGGCTATAACTTTCTGCCATTTTTTTCCTGTTTAAAGGATAGGAAACCTTTTATACATTGGGGTTTGCAATTGATTCCAAGAGTATATTATGCTAATAGATAGTAGCTTTACAAAATAAAAAGACATTTGGTTTTCTATTCTGAATTTCAGGCATGTGAGTGCATTGTCACCATTATATCATACTTATTCACTCTGATGAAAGAAAAGAAGATTGAACATTAAAAGCTGAAGGTCATCCATACAGTTGTCCCAATAGCAATCTGTGTACCTTTAACCCTGTGGAGAAAAAGTAATTACCCTTTGGCTTCTAGTGACCTCAACTAACCTTTGTTGAAGGGCCAGAGAAAATAAAGGCTGACCATCAGCCTGCCCTGGATGCCCTGGGCTTAACCTGCTGTGTGAATGAAGAACAACCCAACAATAGGATGAGAGGGTGTTGCCATGGAAATAGCCCTGGATGAAGGAGCAAAAATCAAAAATTTATCACAATTAATTGTTTTATTAAGAACCTCCTATCTTTTGTATTATTCCCTGGGGAGTGGGGAAGATACGCTCTCATTTAGATCTTATGAGAGAGAAAAATTCTGCTTGAATAAATGAAGCAGCCCAGATAGTAAAACCATGTAAGTTGTGTCTAGAACTAGACAGCCTTTTGAGAGACAAAAGGATCTGCATCTCCAAATAATCTATAAAGAGGCAAACGGAAACAGCCAGAATAGGGGCCTGGAAACCTCACGCTACCAGGCAAATCGATCGAGGTGCGAGTTTGGACATCCATCTTTTAGTATTTTCAGAAGACCGTTGCCTGTGCTTCTCTGCTTTGGTAAGGTCTAGAAAGTACAGGGAATCATATTAAACAGTGTATTGGTGAGCAGAAATGCAATGTCACATTTTGTTGTCCTTCTTTAACTTCCCTGGTAAATAGAATCCAAGTTCTACTTTAAGAGAAGCTCATTTAGATTAGAAAATAGAAACCTGCTGTCCAGTTGTGTTCAGATTAGACTACTCTCATCCAAGGTGCTCTGGCTGCTATAAACTAATGGAAGGAAAAAGACGTAAAGTGCATGAGAAAGAGTTCTTTTATGGAAAGCCTACAAGTTATCTTTTAGGTATAAGCAGAAATATTTAGAAGTAATAATATTTATTTTTAACAGTAGAATGCTTTAATTTATATTAATTTTATTTATACTAATGCAAAGATGAAATTAGACTTTAGGAAGTAAACATGTAGATGTTTTTATGAGTTCTTTCATTTATTTTTATTAAGTGGATGAATGAATTGTTAAGTAAATGAGAACTTTATCTTTTTTTTTTGTGGATACTAGAATAGCAATGTGAAGCACTAACTTGTTGTATTTCCTAAATAGTGAGTTATTTATGTTAATCAGTTTTTAAAATAATTTGAGGTACTAAAACAAAGCAGGTGGTTAAGCTCAGATATTGATTTTTGCTTTAATGGGTATTGCATCAGTGAAATTGCAACCACCAATGAAAAAGAATAAACCATAGCAGGTGTTCACCGAAGACTCTGTTCACAATGAGAAGATTTGCTTTTTGTCACAGCACAAGATGCCAACATGAGTTTCATTTATGCATTTTAACTCCAGATGTTTGGAGAAAATTTATCTCATATTGGGGAAAGGATTTTGGCTTTCATTAGAACTTGGAAAGTTATGTTTCATAGACAAAAACTTTTTAAACAAAAGAATGCTGTTGGCATTCTGTTAACTAACAATGAAATCTAGTTCTTGGGCCTCTTGTTTATTCATTTCCTGCCTGCAGTTAGTTTATCACTCATTTTGCGTGTTTCTCCTGTTAGTAGCAGGATTCTCTGTTTGCTAACACACCAGGTACCTGTAGTCATAAAACCCATCTCAAATAATGTAACAGATGCAGCTAGACTCATTAAACACTATCTGTGGGCTCTGGCATGCTTTTACTCTTTTTCTCCGCTACAGATAACAGTTTTTCGTAAGTGGTAGCAACACATCTCTAAAAAAAAAAAAAAACAAAAAACAAAAAAAAAAACCCTGCAGAAATACCTTATGGTTCAGGAGCACCTTGCTTGTGATCATACTTCTTCATTTCCATGTGCTTTAGTTTTTGGGGGAGCCCATACCTGCTTGTAGGGTGTGAAGAATGTGCCTTCTGGCTGAGAGACCTTCAGGATTGAGCTTGGTCTTCATGGTGCACACTATATTTGGACCATCTCCAGGTCTTCTGTGTTTATTAATTCTTAGTCGGACAGCTTCTCTGAGGCAGCAGAACCAAAAGTGATGATGGTAATGGGTTTCTGCTGTTTTACCTGTCTGGGCCAATAGAAGAGCGGGAGGGAGAATGACATCAAGATAAAAATGTAAAAATCAAGACTCATCTGTCCATAAGTGGAGGTAGCAGATTGGTCTTCTCTCGTCAAAATGAATATGCATAGTTTCTGCTGGTTTCTTGCAGTTACCGACTGAAAGATATTTCACTACATATAGTTTACTTGTGAGCTGTGTTTTTATTACTCCAGTTTTGTTTAGAGGAAAGACATTGTATACGTTTATTTAGCTTATAGAGAAATATTCCCAAAATAATTTTGCAAGGAGTAGGGTAGATCAGTCTCTCAATGACTAGATATTTAAATGAAGACATGAAAATATTTAATCATTTATAACAAATAGTGCTTCAACTTAATTGCTCTTCAATAACTCCCATAAAAATATATTAAATTATGAAGAGTCATTTAAAAAATGAGGACTGCTGAGAATAGCTCTATATTTTTCTAGTTATCTACTTTTTACTTCTAATCCTTAATCTTATGTATGAATGCTTAACTACTAAATAAACATACACACTATACAATGTAAATAAGGAGCTAAATACAATATTTTAGAAACAAAAAAGAATAATTATGTACCAAATGAATGAAAAAAATTAAAAAATAAATATATGTGGAAAAATGCTAAAAATTGCCCTCCAGTACACTTTAAATGTGAGTGTTTAAAAACCAATATGGAATTTTGTTAAGAGAATTTAAGATAATTTTACAGAGTTGACATACATATTTAAAAGAAATATGACATTTTGTCAAGAGAGTTTAACATACTTTGTATAAGGTAAACATACATATTTTTAAAACAACATGGCATTTATAAGGTGAGTTTATAGTAATGCTGAGTTGAATGGAGACTTTCAACTGAAGGGGGGAAAGGCTGTTTTAATAGCTTATGGGGGTTAACACTACTAGTTCCAAATACAGCGTACATTAATGGCGTGGCACTATTTTCCCACACTCAGTATTTAAAATGCCCTTCTGTGGATTATGTGCAGTGCAATGAATCTCATAGAACAGGATATTTTAGGGGCATGCCTGACTGTGGCATGAACCCTGGAGTTGGCTTAAAGGATGTAAAGCATTATAAAAAATTATACAGCATCAGTGTTCTTCATAAAAGGACCTAATTCAGTCTTCTTTAACAGACTGATGGGAACATAATCTGTCAAGCTTCCTGTAGTTTCAAGCACAATGTAGAAGAAGGTAACTTACAAAAATAAATTTAGATCTATTTAAACGCATCTCAAAAAAGCAAAGATATTCAAAAGAGATGGTCAAATTTGCCTTTCACAAAGTCTGACAGAGTTCACCTGATTTTGAAGCAGGAAGTAGGAATTTTTGTCATTTACAAATATATATTATGTCATTGTAAAGCTAACGATTAGCCCAGTTTAAAGTCACAACCACCAGAATTCAATATACAATAGTACCACATATCCAGCCGTGAAGTAGCTGGATTTGGTGCTATTTGCACCTTCACACCACAAGCACATAACTACAGTTAATATCTAAGCTTTGAGCAAGAGTCTCAGCTACCCTAAAAGTTACCTTCAAGATTAAATACCTTTAAATGCTGCAGCACCCTGGATTTCCAGTTAAGCAAACTATAGTTCCAGCAGAAACTCCTGAGGTGTAGAGTAGTTCTCGTCTGTAAGCCCTTCCCGCGGGTCTTCTTATGAAGCAGTGCTGGAACATTTTTTTAATCCTGTTGATAATTTGACTCTCTGTCACCTAGTGCTTGTCGACCCATCACTAGGCTCTCTTAGGGTGGAGATGACTGGAAGGTTGAAGGACTGCAGGCCATACATCATTTTCTCCTTCTTACTGTGCCTTAATATGAACATGGCATCATGACTCTGAGGTAAGGAGGGAGAGCTGAGCCATCAGATACTCCACAAATTGCAGGCTTTCCCTATGTCCTGCAGTGCTGGAGAAAGGGATTACTACTGCAGGAAAAAAAAAAAATCTGGTCGCACTGTAGAAATAATCTCCGCAGTTCGGCTTGCCCCCCCACCTCCCCGTGTTCTCTTTCTCTCTCTCTCTTCCTCTGTCTCTCCCTCTCTCTCTTTCTTGCTCTCTGTGCGAGGCCCCAGCTGATTCAGGCTGCATCCATCCATACATAAATCATTCCCCTTATTCTATTGGTTACATGGTACATGGCAAGTATTGATTTTTTCCGTTGCCTCATTGCTGGAGAACACTTGGTTTTTGTGAGACAGAAAAAGAAAAAAAAAAAAAACCCTAACCCACACAAAAATATCCTTACTAGAGTTTTGTCCAGAATAAAAATAATCAAGTAGATTTATAACATGCTAAGGATAAGAGTGTTTGAGAAAGAGACCACTTTTGGGAGATCCTTTACTGTCTCTTAGTATACCCTGTCTCAAAATAAAAAAGAATCATTCTCAGCTCTGAAGAAGAGCTATAGGTTCAGGAAGTAGAAATGATATACAGTGAGAGAGATGCTTTCTAATTATTCAGGGCAAGGAGACACTGCTAACTCCAGAAAAAAGAGAAAGTTTAGTTAAAACACAACTTTCTCAAAAAACTAGAATAAGGAAGCAAAGATAATACTTCATGGCTGAATAACATGTACAGGACAGAAAGAAAGAAATCTTTATCTATGTTTATTTTGTGTGATGATAAAATGTGCAAGTGTGCCTTGTTTGTGTGAAGTATAAATACAGAACATGCCTCAGCTGTTAAGATATTGTGGCTTTTAATACTCAGAGACAGAGCACAGCAAAAAAGTGAACAGTGTTAGTTTACGATTCTGACATTTGAGCATCAGGTATAGAACATTCTTAAGAACCTACCTTAAAACACACAAGAGTCTTAATATATGACTTGTCACAAAGATCAATTTGTTTTAAAGTGGTAGTGGCTCTTGGGCTCTATCCAAAGGAGTTCTATTCCTGAAATATCAAAATGACTTCTTTATGAGGTAATGCTATTCAAAGGATGGTCCCAATGTACAAGAAGATTGTTACAATTAGTAAATTATTATAAGAAGGTTATAGTGCAAATATAAGACACAAAAAGACTGTTAAAAACCCTTTAAAATCTTTGTTTAACCCTATGTGACAATCGCTTATCAATCTAACAAAGGGTGAAGTTTGGGAACAAAAACAATGCAGCATGTTATATAGGTGACAGGATATTTTCATTTGGGTTCTACACAGAGCCATCAACTAACAAATTTACCATGCACAGATTGCAGATGAGGAGTGTAATGGCTTCTTTAACCGCTTTATGGCTGAAAGACTTTCTTTTAGCCCAAAACATATACATTAAAAGAATCTATTAGGTTAAACTGTCACCAACCTCAGACTAGGATTTCTCATCTTTTGCCTTGCAAAAACTGTGCTGGGGAATTTTTTTGTCATTTTCCTCTGTCAGCTTACGTTGTAGCCCTTGGTCCTTGGTCCATGTTAGTAATAGGGTCTGTCCAACAAAGATTCTGTGGTGTGGAGCTGCAAGGGGCATGTCCATGTGGAGTTTGGCAAGCCCATCTGGATGTTTGGCCCTTCCGGGCACAGAGTAATACTTCTCTCTCTTCTTATTATTAAGATCCTTTTATTGAAAGACTCCGAGCACCTCTTTTTTGCATGAAGTATTGGGTGATTTAAATTGCCACTTCAAGGGAAGTTCTGTGAAGACACAGGAGGAGGCCTGCATGGAAGTTTGTCCAAATTAATGTTTTGTCGTTAAGTTTTGTTTATGTGGTAGTTACAGTTTTGGGCTCCAGTCCAGTTGCATGTTGTCTCAATAATCTTACATCCACTTCCTGGGGATAGTGAGAGGCCTCTCTACCTGCCCAGGTGTTGAGGGAGTCCTTAAAGGACTTTGAGCATTTTAGGTTTAAAAGGGAAATAGATACGAACAAAATAGCAGAAGCTGTAGGAAACCCTTTGAACCTGACCTTTTCCTTTTCTTTGCCTCATCCTTTCCTGACTCAACATCTTGAGCAAATATTTATTGACCATGTACTCAGGGCTGTTGATTTAATGGGGTGAGGGGAAGTTGCAAAGCTGAATGCTGGTGCCCTCTCCCAGCACAGGGAGCTTGCTGAGCAAGCTCAGGTGTCCACACTGCTGTCCAAGCTGAGGAGGGTCACATGGTGAGGCTTCTGCCATGTTGATCCTTCATGCTCTAAAAAATCATATGATTTCATTAAGTAATGAATAAATACCCACAGAACTCTTTGTTTTAGGGTTTTATCATCTTGAGCTGTACCTAGATGTTGAACAACCAGCTCAGAGCCTCTGCACAGTACACACTCAGCAGGCCTTCATTACTGTTAGTTTGAGACCATGCGGCACCCGGGGAGAGCTCATTACAATCTGGCAATTGTTATGCAGTGACAGGGTTACATGATTATTTCATGTAATTCTCACAACAACTTGTTTTTAAATAAAACATATTTTTATGCCCATTTAAAAGATGAAAACATTGAGGTGGGGAGAGGTCAAGTAACTTGCCCAAGGCTGTCCAGCTAATAAATGGGGAAATTGGGCTTTGGGTTCCTATTGCTCTTCACTGTTGCCCAGCGGGGAGTAGACCTGGCAGCTGCTGGAGGCCCTCTATTTCCAGCTGGGCATCTTGAGAGAGGATATCACTATGGAAATCACTTCTGTATTGTTCCTGAACTATGTTGTAACCCATGATTTTTGCACCTTCTGGGTTTACTTTGGTTCACTATTAAAAAAAAATAGAAGAAACATATTTTAAACCTATTAATGGATATTGCTATTGGAAGGAATTTTTTGTGAACGCTTTTGACAAGAACATAACTTTCGGGAAAGAGGACATTTACCTATTAAATTATCTGTTAGGACAGGAGGTCTGGATTTGCATGAATGGGGCACACCCAAGGTAAGGTTTGCAGTGGAAGTGACAGTGACAGGCCCTAGCAAATGAGGATTTCAGGCAGGACCCAAACGCTGCCTTTGAGAACAAGTGATTTTCCATGGCAAGTGGCGAGTATGCTCAGTTGAATTCATGGGCTTTGTTTTGATTAAATTTATTAAGGTAACATTGGTTAATAACATTATATAAATTTCCCTTGTACAACATTATAATTCTATATCCATGTATTCCATTGTGTGCTTACCATCAAAAGTCTAGTTTCCATCTGTGACCGTATGTTTGACCGCCTTGACCCAGGGGATTGGGATCCTCACCAACCCCTTAGCCTTGGTAACCACCTTCTGTTGGTCTATAGCTATGAGTTTGTTTTTGTTTTGTTTGTTTGTTACTTTGTTGTTTTACCTTCCACATATGAGTAAAATCAGAGGTATTTGTCCTTTTCCATCTAACTTATTTCACTTCCCATAATACTCTCGAATTCATAGGTGTTTAAGGAAACCAAAACACCACTTTCTTATTTCTCTTCTACTCAAACACTGCCAGGTAAGACAATAAAAATAGTGAGTGGAATTTACCTGAGATATTCACCTGTAACATCATTTCCTGACCTCCTCAAAAATTTGAGCTAAGGACAGGTATTGCTGGGGAGGGGTTGGTTATCTTGTTTGCCATCAACCCCTTAGGGGCAGAAGCAGGTTCAAACCTGTCCTAGAGGGGCTGAGTGAGATTTTCCTGCCTGATCCCCTCCTTCTCAGTGCTTTTGCTCATTTAAAACAACAACAACAAAAACATTCAAACAAGTATTGAGGGCAAGAAGGTATTTTAAAATGTAAAAAATAATAACAGCAACAGCAAGATAGTCAATATATCATCAGGCATACACTTTCCTTTAAATATCTGTCATTGTTTTTGATCTTCTCTGTGCCCATCTGACTGAAATACTGGCCAGTCACAAAACCTTCCAGATCTGGAAGGTGTATGATGTGCATGATGCTAGCGGCAACCCATGATCCCACCCGAGCAAAACCTGCTTCCTGCCATCTGCCTGCACCCAGCTTGCAGCAGCAGTGGACTCCTCCCAGCAAACCAGGGCTGTCCAAGTGATCAGCACTCATTTCATGGCCTGGGCAGAAAAACAAGAGAGGTGTGGGTGGCCTGTCAGGGAGGCAGCCTAACCTATATCCTGTGTTTTAAAACTGTACAGGTGAGAGGTAGGGAATGGTTATTTTACTTGATCTTACTGCTTAGCAACAAAGACTGTAGAGAATGGTATTCTAAGGGTTATCAAGTAACTGGCTGTGACAATTACCAAAGAGCTGGCCAACTAATCTACATACCCTTTAACCCCGGCCAGCTGAACAAGGGACTGTGGACAGCTCACAGACAATAGGCATGCATCTAATATTTTATTTAAGAGCTGACAGAAGCCACAGCTGTATGGGTCCTGTGGACATGTGGATTTAACTGTTACGATTTGGACATTTGGCTGTCCAGGATCTGCTGTGCTGAAAGGGTTGTTGAAACAGGGGAGACACCAAAAATAATTTCTACCAGAAGGCTACCCTGTCGTTCTGGAGCTCCTGGGGAAAATATTTCTTGAACACAAAGTGCAAGGTTTTGTTGGAAGTGAAGAACCTGCAAAGACTATCGTTTGAGAAAGGCAAAACAAAATCTGGTGCTTCACAGTTTTGTATTGATAAATGCTGAGTTGACTTGGCTGTAGAATTTGCCATATATATTCGGTTGGCCAAAAAGTTCAGTTTTTTTCCTGCACAAAGGCTCTAGTAGTGCTTAGCTGTCTTTAATTTCATTAGAAACAATTTTGTTAGATTGTTTTGTGACAGCTGTCATATCAGTGTGTATTTTAAAAAACCTTATCAAAATCAGTGATTTTTTGTGTAGCCATTTTAATATTGAAGATGGAAGAAGATATGCAACATTTTTGGTGTTTTATGCTTTATTATTCAAGAAAGGTAAAAATGCAAGAAACACAAGAAAAGATTTGTGCAGTGTATGAAAGGTGCTGTGACTGGTAGAATGTGTCAAAAATGGTTTGCAAAGTTTCTTGGTACTATTGACATTTTGGCCAAATAATTCTTTGCTGTGAGGCTGTCTTATGCATTGGAAGATGTTTATCAGCACTCCTGGCCTTTACCCACTAGAAACCAATAGTGGGAGATAGCCAATATACTAAAAAATATCCAAATCAATAAAATTATTGGTGAAATTGAAAAATGTGTCTTTTATTTTATTTTATTTGGCCAATGCAATACAATAGATTATAATTTTCAAGCACTATTAAATTTAGACAAGTATTTAGCACCATTAGAATTATATTTAGATAATCTTGTTCTAAACAACCCTATTATAAACCAGGATTACTTACCAAGTAATTTCTGTTTTGTACTCTGAGGTGGAGGAAAAAACAAATAAGAGCTATTTTTTTTGCATATATTATTCACATGCATGTCTTCAGGACTTTTACTTACATATATATCTGAAAATACTTTCCCTTGTCTCTGTGAACCCCCAAATCATTTAAGTTAAACTTGCAGGCTTACTCAATTTCCACACACAAACAGCTGTGGAAGATGAGTCTGTTGCACACTGCAATGTCCAGAACTGAAAGTACAACCCTTCCCCTGCCTGTCTCCCCAAGACCCACTGTAGGCACCTGAGAGAACCTGTTTATAGAAAGTAGAATCAAGAAACCCGTCTTTCAAAGCCACATATGCCAGAATCTCCACATCTCTGCCATGAGCGCCCATGTTGTAAAGCTGGCTTCTGTTTCAGTTGTGTTGCTATTGTGTGATACATCTTTGGGGCTCTTCAGAATCAGTTTACGTCACATAATAAAGCCTATCATCTTACTTTACAGTCACATTTTTTGGGACCAACCAAATATTCTAGCACCTAGAATAGTGTCTGGCATACCATCACTGTCAAGAAGTATTTGTTGAATGAATGAGTGAATGAATTCAGTCTCATCCACCCATCGTATTAATCAGAAAGCTCTAAGTGAACTTGACTGATTCGAAAATTCAAATTCACACCCACCAGATGAAGCTTTGCCATTTCTGAGATTATTCAAAGGAATAGAATGTTCCCAAGGAGGCACTTCATTCTTTTTTCATTGAACAAATGTTTATACGGTGTCTTCCTTGAGCAGATAATTAATATTTTAATCCTGGGCTATAGTGGTGAACCAGGCAGATGTGCTCATAACTTTCAGCAAGGAGAGACAGAAAATAAACAAGTTTATAATAACATTTCAAGTAATAATACATACCATGGGGTAAATAAATAAAGTGGAGAGGCGGGAAGAGTGAAGCCATGAGAGGAGAAATGCCTCTGAGGAGGTAGCATTTGAGCAGAGACCTGCATGGGTGAGGGAGCAGGACTTGTGACATCTGGGGAGATCTTTAAAGGGAAGGAATGGCAAGTGCAAAGCCCCCAAGGAGGGGAGTTATGTAACTATTATAATAAAAAATCATTAACATAGGCAACGTAAGTCTAGCATTTTTAGAGTAATTGCAGAGACCCTAGATGCACTTACTTTGTAGAAGAGAAACAGTTACGGCATGCATATGTTTCAGGAAACATTACTCCAATCCTAGGACCACTGTGTTTGTTACTGAATAACTTCAGTAAGAATTCTGCATCTTTCTCTTATGAGATAATCTCTGAGATGCCAAAAGTCCTTTGGAACCATGTAATGCTTACAGGGTGCTTGAGATGTATGCATCATGACACATGTCCTGCATGACCTGATGCAGGCATTGTTTGTGGGTTTTTCGTTCTTCCTTAGTAGATTGAACCCTAGGGGCATGGACTTTACCTCTGTATACTGCCCACTCTCCAATGTGGGTCTTCCTCACAAGAGATGCTCAATAGATATGTATTTTAAAAGTACATAAATATAATAAAATACAAAGTTTTTAGTGCACATCCAAGCTAAGTCCTTGCCCCGTTTGCAGACTCCCACCAAGTGCACCCATAGCAAGTGGTTGCTATCTCCTCAGAACCCAGTCTGGAGGATTCCACTTGATCCAGAACCAGAGCTTTTTATTGTGTGTGTCTCTCTCTTCAGGACATCCTACTTCAGGCTGGGAGATGAATTGCTCTGCATTCTGTGGCTTGGTCATTCCCTTCTCTTAGAATGTTCTTATGGATAAGTATTCCATTGTGTTTTGTATTGTCTCAGGTAACAAAAGAGGGAAAATCTGACCCCACTTATCAGAACAGTGCAATAGCAGAGTTTGACAACCTGAAGTTTGTTTAAAATACTGTGCTTTAATGGATTCATGGCATCTTAAGTGAAAAAGATGGTCAGAAATGGTGTGTTAAGTGCCAAAATGTGACCAGACAGTCCCTGTAAATCCTAATGTCTCTGGGATTTCACAGAATTTTCCAACCTTCTGCATTCTAGACCTACTGGCTTTCCTTTACATTTATAAATATACTGGTGATTTTGGTGATAAAATCCCTTTTAATCAATTTTTAAAAATAATTCAAATATTACATATTTTTCATTAGTACACAAATCTATGGGTATTACCTATTTATCATAAAGTTAATAATCCGACAAGAATAATAGCTGCCATTTATTAAACTCCTACTATGTGCCAACCACTTTATATGTTTCACATTTAATCTCTATATGAAAGATGGTTTCACCTTTATTTTAAAGATGCAAAAACTGAGGCTCAGAAAAACTTAATAATTTATTCATGTAGTGAGTATCATAGCTGGGGTTCAAAACCAATCTGCTGAGCTCTGAAGTCCATGGGTTTTTTTTTCTAGTTTGTCTCAAACATCTCATTTATTTTCTTAGTAAAAAATCTTGGGGTGGGGCCAGTATGAAACTAATGAAAGTCTCTGACCTTAATAGAGAAAGAATTCTTTGACTTTACAACATTTATTCAGCATAACAGTTATTGAGATACCTACTCTTTGTCATACATCCTGTGCTGGCTGCTGATGAAGCAGCATTAATCACACAGAGTATCTTCCTAAAAGGATTGCAAGAGTAGCTGGGAGGACAGAGGAATGCACAGCCAACGAAAGCACAGCTGGGATGAGGATTTTAGTAGAGCTACAAACTCAGGGCTCAAAGACACAGAGGAGGAGTTTTGTTGGGACAATGGCAATTGAAGAAGGTTGTTCCATGCATGCCTTGAGGGATGAGGAACATCCACTGAGCAGGGAAAGCCTGGAAGAATATTCTAGTCGACATGACCATAAGAATGGCATAGCGGATAAGTGTGGTGGGATTGAGAGATGGAATGTACCACAAAAAGTGGTGCCCTGAGAACTCAAACTAAATTGAGTATTTGATACTTTTTTCTAACATTTTTTGGCTTTTCCTTGGTCTTTATTGTTTTCCTGATTATTAGAATTATGCATGTGTGTGGTAGAAACTATGGAAAGTACGAACTAGTGTAATGAATCAAAAGACCAAAATGTCACCCTTGTCTGGTACTGCTAACATAGCCTTGCTTTTTTTCTTCACATATTGGAGATAATTTTGACCATTAAACTTTACAGAAGGATTTCTTGCTTAACTTGTGATTAGGAAGCTCTATGCTAATATCACAATAAGTGTGTTGTAGGTGTGTCTTGGGTGCTTGCCCATCCCATGTCCTTATCTTTGGCATTGCCTTGTATCCAGACTTGCTGAGTAATAGATAGGCCTCACCAGTTCTATGTCTATGGGATACCCTTTTGCCCAGCGGGAATACCTAGTTGAACCATATAAAGACACCTGACCCAAGCTGGGCCTATTGTATCTTCTCCCAAGAAGTTTGGGAATAAGGCCCTGAAAGACTAAGTCAGTATGATGTCAATGGATTCTGCAGCCAGAATTGGCACCAAGGCCAATTAAAGTCACATGTAAACTGAAGTTATAAATGAGAAGTGGACATGGTTTCTTTCAGAAGAAAGAGCACAGGAGGTATGCAGAGGACCAGAGAAAATAGACCATGTGGACCAGAGAGAGGTGGAGATGGAGAGAAGAGCTACCTACTCATTTTCTTATTCCCGTGAGACCCAGCTTTGCTTCCTGTACTTCATTTCAGTTAGATTCCCCATAAGTTTTCCTTGGGAAATCATTTGAATAGAGAACCATTCCTTTAAACCAAAATGTTCTTAACTGGAACAATTTATTTAACTTTTAGGGTTTTTCTTTTCAGTTTTTGTTCTTAGTGTTTTGAAAAAAAAATGTGTATGCTTTAAATTTTTTAAAGTATTTTTATTGATTATGCTATTACAGTTTTCCCAATTTTTACCGCCTTTATCCCCCATCCACCCTGTCCCCCCAAACCTCCAGCATTCCCCTTTAGTTCATGTCCAAGGGTTGTACTTATAAGTTCTTTGAGTTCTCTGTTTCCTATACCGTTCTTCACCTCTACCTGTCTATTTTATGCCTACAAATTATGCTTCTTCTTCCCTATATCTTTTTCCCCCATTCCTCCCTTCCCCTCCCCACTGAAAACCCTCCATGTGATGTCCATTTCTCCAATTCTGTTCCTGTTCTAGTTATTTGCTTAGTTTTTGTTTTTATTGTTTGTCTTTTCTTTTAGGGTCATTTGTTGATAGTTGTGAGTTTGTTGTCATTTTACTGTTCATATTTTGATCTCCTTTTTCTTAGATAAGTTCCTTTAACATAACATATAATAATGGCTTGGTGATGATGAACTCTAACTTGACCTTATCTGGGAAGCACTTTATCTGCCCTTCCATTCTAAAAGAAAGCTTTGCTGGATAGATTAATCTTGGATGTAGGTCCTTGCATTTCATGACTTCAAATACTTCTTTACAGCTCCTTCTTGCCTGCAACATTTCTTTTGAGAAATCAGCTGATAGTCTTATGGGTACTCCTTTGTAGGTAACTCTCTCCTTTTCTCTTGCTGCTTTTAGGATTCTCTCTTTATCTTTAATCTTGCATAACTTAATGATGATGAGCCTTGGTGTGTTCCTCTTTGGGTCCAACTTCTTCGGGACTCTCTGGGCTTCCTGGACTTCTTGGAAGTCTATTTCCTTCACCAGATTAGGGAAGTTTTGCTTCATTATTTGTTCAAATAAGTTTTCCAGTTCTTGCTCTTCCTCTTATCCTTCTGGCACACCTATAATTCAGATATTGGAATGTTTCAGGTTGTCCCAGAGGTTGCTAAGTCTCTCTTCATTTTTTTTGAATTCTTGTTTCTTTATTCTGTTCCAGTTGGATGTTTATTTCTTCCTTTTATTCCAAATCATTGATTTGAGTCCTGGTTTCCTTCCTGTTATTGTTGGTTCCCTGAATATTTTGCTTTATTTCATTTTGGGTATCTTTCATTTGTTCTTTCATTTTTTGACCAAGCTCATTCAGTTCTGAGAGCATTTTGATTATCAGAGCTTTAATTTCTCCATCAGATGGGTTGGCTATCTCCTCATTGCTTAGCTCTCTTTCTGGAGCTTTGCTCTGTTCTTTCATTTGGGCCATATTTCTTTGACTTGGTGCACCTGATAAGTCGTAAGGGGGCAGGGCCTTAGGTATTCATTAGGGCAGGGCAATCCTGGCTGTGCTGCCCCTACTGCTGGTGGGGGAGGGGCAAGAGAGGGAAGAGAGGGGCAAGACAGCTTGCCTGCTTGTCTCTAGTCCACTTTCCAATGAACTGTGTGAGACTGGGAGTTTCTCCAACTGTGGCAATTGCCGTAGTCCACAGTCAGCTCCGAGCCTCAATTTCATCTTCAGCCAGCCCCACCCACATGGTCTGCCACCTTGCTGTGGGTTCTTACTGGTCTGGTTGTTCTGGTTGATTTTTTCTTTAATTCCTTGGTTGTTGGAGATCCATGCAGTTTGATTTTCTGGTGCTTTGGGTTGTTTATTGATTTTAGATTGGTTGTTATCCTCCTTTTGGTTGTGCTATGCCTCCATCTTGGCCAGATCCTAAAATTTTTTTAATAACTTGAAACAGCTATTTATAAAATGTTCTATAAAGAAAAAATTTTGCTAGTTATATCTTTGATCTTTTCCTTTGTAATTACTTCCAGTGAATTTCAACTTAAATATTCTTTCTCTACTCAAAAATCAGTTAAAATTCACCTAATTTTTTGTAGGTATAAAAAATGATATAACCTTTCACACTTAAATCTAACCCATGTGGAATTAATTTTGGTATATTTGTGAGATGAGTATCTAACTGAAACATTTAAAAAATGCTAGTAGCTAATTAGTTGTCCCTAAATTATCCTTTCCTTTCTAACTGATTTGTGGTATCTTCTTGATCATGCATAAAAATATATATATAAATTTATAAATAAATATATATATATATAAATACTTCACATGGGCCTGTTACTAGGCATCCTATTTATTGAAAAGAAAATATTTTTTTAAAGTAAAGAAAATGTTTCTAGTCTATGTACAGTAACAGTCCCTAGAAAAATCAACTGGATTTAGAGAAGGATGGTGTTAAGTTAGAGCACTTAAATTACAAAGTCATATGATTCCTATGATTTTACCTTCCAGGACTCTGAATGACAAGTTGATATTTATGTTGGATTACTTCCATTGTTTTACTGGAGCAGCTTGGGTAACTCTTACAATTTTGGTAATTTCTGAAGACTCAGTATAGGTTTTATATTACAGAATTTTAATTTATGAAGTTGTGTTTTAGTTTAGAAAATGCAAAACTATCCAACATTTAAAACTATGCTAGATTGGAGCACCTGACGGAGATAACCAGCATGCACTGCCATTTTTCTCTCTTTGCTTTCATAGTAAATATGTTATTTGATTAGGGTCTTTTCTTACCACTGAACTTGGAACATTAGGATCCTTTTTAACACAATGCTCCAAGCAACTACTATTACCAATTAGTATTGCCTAGTCAAATGTAATCTACTTTCATACTAATTCCAGAAACCAATATAAATTCCCAGGTAATACAGGCAATGTTTAAGGTAATAGTGAGCTATATTATGGAAATGGTCAGTATAGATTTAGGGCAGTGTTCTTAAAATTTTTTGACTGTTGTCTATAATAATTAAGACATTATATATTTACATTTAGCCATATAAAGCAGAGAAAAATTGGCCCTGGCTGGTGTGGCTCAGTGGACTGAGCATCAGCCTGCAAACCAAATGGTTGCTGGTTTGATTCCCAGACATGGCATATGCCTGGGTTGTGGGCAAGGTACCAGGTTGGGGGTGTGCAAAAGGCAAACAATCGATATTTCTCTCCTTCTCTTTCTCCCTCCCTTTCTCTCTCTCTAAAAATAAATAAATAAATAAATAAATCTTTAAAGGAGGAGAAAATTGGATGAAAATATTGATGCATTTTAGAAAAAGATTTTATTCTAATACTGCAATACTGGAATGAAAATAGGTTAGCCTTTAGAAAATTCTTTTTATTCAGAAATAAAACACTCTGGTGTTTAATATTCTAAGAGATTGTTATGGTCAGACAGAATGATTTTTGCCCCAACTTCTTTGTGATTTATCTGAAGGAAAAAATCCAAATTTTTGTTTCCCTGAACTTAAATAACCCCTAAAAGCTTAGAATAAGCCTCAGTAGAAATTTGCCAATATATAAAAATCTTTGTACCATCATCAATTTTCAGGTCAGATAATATTTATTAAGTTTATTGTAGATTTATAGGCTTGAGGATTATCATGTCCCCTTATGCTTAATCATTGTTTTAGTGAAGACAACAATTCTGAGTGGTACTCAAATATTTGCAAGCTGTGTGACCTCACCCAACTTCCGTAAACTTTCTCGTTTGAAACCCTACAATAGGTTTGTATTACTTGAAAATCTACGTGCTTTTAAACAACTAAGCCAAACTGAATGTCTATTTTTTTTAAAGGAATTTCAGTAATACTGTTTGGTCTCTCAGTACTATATTATGTATTCAAATAAGATGAAGTAAATAAGATGAAGTAATGAAGTGATAAGATCAAGATACATTAAACCATGCAAAGTGAAGTGAGGCTAGGGGTACGCTAAACCAGAGGGTCTGGTGACGGTAGGGGTGTGCTTAGAGACTGGGTGAAGACGAGCATAAAAGCAGATTGCACAGCATTACATTTTATCCTCTGGCTCTATAGCATTTGGCTTTGGCATTTATCGCAGGGAGAGGGAATATTTTTAGAATTTAATAACCATTTTTTCCATACTTGTCATTAGTTTCTACAAGTGTTCTAGAAGTGCAATCAGTACCCTCTGCTAGAGCTCAGAATTGGAATGTCTTATTTTTAGAATGTGTCAGTTCTGGCAGCTTTTTCTTTCCTGGTAGTTCAAAAGCGAGGAATTCCTGGATCTCCCCAGCACACCTTAGTAAAGAGACCTACAAAAGATTTGTGATACTTGGTTGTAAGATAAGCTGACATCCATAGGAACATGGTGATTCTGGAGAAACAAGCAGGCAGTTGGTGGTATTTCAGAAGATCTGCCCCTGCAGTCCAGAAGGTAATACATGCCAGGCTTGGAGAAGTCCAGTGAGGTGGCTACGTACGGACCTTAGAGTTGAAAATAATGGGATCTAACCTGCCCTCAGGTTTTGATCATTGTGTGGAGTCCTTGCCTCATTGGTTGAGGATTTGAAAATAGAAAAGCTAGAAAACTGAGGCTGTTATAATTCAGCATGTGAATGAGCATCTGAAAAGTACATGCTCTGGAGAATAAGATTTTGATCAAAGATCAGGGGGCCACATGAAAAACTGTCTCTTCCGTTAGCTATAGCCCTGTTCCGAAGAGGCCACCAGCTGTGATATTTTCTGCTTTTAGCTCTCCCAGTGGTTGCCACTATAGCTCTAAGTATCTGTTTTGTAGAACTTTAAATATCAATTTCTTAGCTTCCAAATTCAAGCTTGTCTTTTAAGTCCTTGCTGTAGAAAATAACTAAAATGATGATTTCAGGTCTCATCCACCACCCCTCTTCCTTTTTCCCTGTACCTTCTCTCTTCTCCCTCTCATTCTGTCTCTTCTATGGTTTATGCTTTTATTCCTTGTTCTATCAGATTCCAATATACTGGGTAACTACCCATGCTGTAAGATGTGATGGAGTGGACCACTCCTATACTTCTCTCCCATCTCTTCTCCTCCTCTAACATCTACTGTTGGCTCAGTTCCACCTTAGTAATGCTTTACATTACTAAGCATTACTAAGGTTGAAAACATTTGCATTCCGAATGGTACCTTTAATAAAGTGTTTGATGCTTTATTTATATATTGATTCTGAAAACCAAAACATAATCAACATCATTAACAATATTATGATATTGTTCATTATTATTCACAGCAGAACGAGAGTGTGGCTAGAGAGGCAATGTAATATGTGTTCTTAAATCAAGTCTGCTCAAAGAAGAATAGTTCAAGTTTCAAGTTCAATGCCCTCTATTCTTAGATTGCACAAATTTCTTATAAACATGTTTCATATTTTTGCTATGAATTTTTGTACAGCATTTTATTTTTTTGGAATTTCTTTTCTTGTTGATAACAGAAACGTGGGCCTACTTCACAGTGCAACACCTAATGCCTGCCCACAGGTTCTTCAGTCAGCTGCATTAGTGTCTGCCCCCTTCCAGGTCCCCAATCTCAGAGGCCTTTTTGTGGAGTAGCAGCTCCCACAATCATCGTAGCTTCCCTTGTTCCTTCTCTTACAGTCTGAGTAGTGCCTTTTCTCTTTTATCTACTAGTGAAATCTCATATGCCATTCATCTTCAAGATAATTTACCAAATCTTTGGCCTGCTTATGTCCTATCTTCCAATTCTTAGAAATTTTATGATTTTTTATTCTTTTTGTGTATTTGTGTTGTGCTTGCAATGGATTTGAGAAAGGGAGGTAAAATATTTTCTAGATCCAATATATTGAATTGGAGCCCCCCCCAATTTTTTATTTACTGGCAGACATTGATATCAAAAGGGAAAATGTGCATCTGCATATGCAACTTCCCCCCAGATCATAACTTAGTGAGAACGCATTTACTCATGTGGATGAAAGTCCTGTTTTAAATTTGGAGTATCCTTTCCATGTGTTTGATCTCATAACCTACTTGGAATTAAGACACTACCTGAAATCAAGCTGTAAAAAATGTTGTATTGACCTCATGTATCATTATCCTAAGTACTGGGAATAGGACCTCATTTCATCATCAGAAGAAGTTCCATGTCCGCAACATCAGAGTTGTCTGGGAACAAAGTAGAGTTCTTGACAGGAACTTCAAATAAAATACATGAGTTTTTTGGATTTTAGAAACCACCAGACAGGGTCAAGGAGTTTGGCTTTTGTCAAATACTGGTCTTTACTACAAAAGGACCATGTGTTACTATTGGCTGTTTCTTGAGTGAGCTTCAGACTGCTGTGGAGTTTGTTTCCTCCACCTTCAAGTATAAAAATCATGTCCTAAAAGAAACAGTATGGGACTTATTTTGTGAAATCAGAGTTCAGAAAGAAGGTGATGTTAGCTGTGGGCTTGTTATATTAAAAGGCCTGTTTTATGTTGAGATACATTCCTTCTGTACCCAATTTTTGGAGAGGTTTTTTTTTTTCCATATATAAAAAGTTTTATTTCTGTAGGAATTGAGTATGGAGAGGTTTTTTTAATCATGAAAGGATGTTGGTTTTGTCATTTTTTCTGCATCTTTTGAGATGATCTTATGATTTTAATCATTCACACATTAATGTGGCATATCACACTTGTTGATTTGTGTATGAGAATCATCTTTGCATCCCTGGGATAAATGCCACTTGATCATGGTGTATGATCCTTTTAATGTAATGTTGAATTTGATTTGCTGATATTTTTTGAGGATTTTTACATCTATGCTTATCAGGGATATTGGCATGCAATTTTATTTTCTTGTAGTGTCCTTGTCTGGCTTTGATCAGGGTAATGCTAGCATCATCAAATAAGTTTGGGAGTATTCTTTCCTTTTCTATTTTTTTGGAAGAGTTTAAGATCAGGAACAAGACTAGGAATGAAAAGAGGGTGCCTACTCTCATCTTATTTATGTAGTACAGTACTGGAAGTCCTAGCCAGAACAGTCAGGCATGAAAAAGAAGGTAAGTTGGAAAGGAAGAAGTAGAATTGTTTCTGTTTGAAGATGGCATTATATTATATGTAGAAGACCTTAAAGACTCCTCAAAAAATGGTTAGAACCAATAAACAAATTCAGGAAACTTGTAGAATACAAATCAATATACAAAAATCAGTTGTATTTCTCTATACTAACAACAAACTATCTGTAAAGAGTAACTGACAAAATAGTTCCATTGACAATAGTATCAAAGATACTATTAGTATCAAAGATGGAATAAAATACTTCAAAATAATTTAAGGAGATTAAAGAGCTATACACTGAAAACTATAAAATACTGATAAGAGAAATTGAAAAAGATGCAAATAAATGGAAAGGTAGTCTGTGCTTATACATTTATGCATTTGAAGAATAAATATTGTTAAAATATCCATACTACCCAAAATGACTTACATAAGCAAGGCTATTGCTATCAAAATTCCAATGACATTTTTCACAGAAATAGAACAAACGATCCTAAAATTTGTAAGGAACCACAAAAGAACCTGAATAGCCAAAGCAATCTTGAGGAAGAAGAACAAAATTGGAGGCGTCACACTTCCTGGTTTCAAACTACATTACAAAGCTATAGTAATCAAAACAGTATATAGTGTTGACATAAAAACAGACACTAGGTCAATAAAACAGAATAGACAGCCCAGAAATAAACTCATGCATGTATGGCCAATTAATCTTTGACAAATGAGCCAAGAATTTACATTGGGAAAAGGACAACCTTTTTAATAAATGGTCCTGGGAAAGTTGGGTATCCACAAGCAAAATAATGAATCTTTACTATTCTCTTACACCATAAACAAAATCAACTCAAAATGGATTACATATTTGAAGTAAGGCCTTAAACTGCAAAACTCTTAAAAGAAAACATAAGGGGTAAGCTCTTTGACGTTGGTCTTGACAATGATATTTTTGAATTTGAAACCAAAAGTCAAGGCCACAAAAACAAAACAGATAAGTAGGACTACATCAAAGTCAAAAACTTTTGCAAAGAAAAAATCAACAAAATGAAAAGGTAACCTATGAAATAGAAGAAAATATCTCTAAACCATACATCCAATAAAGGATCAATATTCAAAATATAGAATGAACTCATATAATTCAATAGAAAATATTTAAAAACTAATTAAAATGGGAAAAGAGTCTGACTAGACATTTTTCAAAGAAGACATACAAATGGCCAACAGGTACATGAAAAGTTGTTCAACATCACTAATTATCAGGGAAATTTCAATAAAAACCACAGTAAGTGTTTATTGCAGCATGGTTCATAGTGGCCAAGACATGGAAACAACTGAAGTTTTCTTTAATAGATGATGGGGTAAAGAAAATGTGGTACAAATATGTGATGGAAAACTATTCAGCCAGAAGAAAAGATGAAATGCTGCCACTTGTGAAAGCCTGGATGGATCTTGAGAATGTCATGCTAAGTGAAATAAATCAGACAGAAAAAGTCAAGAGCCATATAATTTCATTCATATGTAGGACATAAAACTGAATTCGATAAATGAACAAACAAGAAAAACAAAAATTCATAGACACAGACAATAGTATGTTGGTTACCAGAGAGAAGAGGGGAGTAGTAAAAGGTAAAGGGCGTGAAATATATGGTGGCAGGAGAAGATTTGACTGCGGATGCTGGGCACAATGCAATATACAGATGGTATGTCTTAGAATTGTACACTCGACACCTATTGTTTATTAACCAACGTCGCTCAATAAATTTAATTAAAAACAATTTATTTTTAGATATTAAAAAAAGCACAATAAGGACTTTTTCTTAAATATTTTTCTTTTTATTTATTTTTAGAGAGAGGGGAAGGGAGGGAAAAAGAGAGGAAGAGAAACATCAATGTGTGGTTGCCTCTCACGTGGCCCCCACTGGGGACCTGGCCTGCAACCCAGGCATGTGCCCTGACTGGGAATTGAACCAGTGACCCTTTGGTTCACAGCCCACACTCAATCCACTGATCTACACCAGCTGGGGCCAAGAAAAGCACAATAAGATGTCACCTCACATCAATAGAATGTCTGTTTTGAAAAAGATTAGAGATAAATGCTGATGAGGATGTGGAGAGAAGAGAACCCTTGGACACTGTTGGGGAGAGTGTGAACTGATACAGGCACTATGGGAGCAGTATAGTGACTCCTGGAGAAATGAAAAAGAGAACTCCCATTTTATCCAGCAATCCCACTCCTGGGCATATACCCAAAGTAAACAAAATCAGTACCTTGGAGAGGTATCTTTACTGTTATATTCATTGCAGAGTTAGTCACAGTAGTCACAAGATATGGAAACTAGCAAAGTGTCAATCAACAGATAGATGAATAAAGACAATGTGATAAATATACATCAAATAAATGAATCCTGTCATTTGCAACAACAAAGGGCATTAGGTAACTGAAATAAGCTACGTAGAGAAAGACAATTACTGCATGGTATCACTTATATGTGGAATCTTAAAAAAATAAAGTCAAATTTGTAGAAACAGAAGATAGAATGGTGGTTGCCAGGGACTGGGGAATGGGAAGAATAGCAGAGATTGGTAAAGGGTACACACTTATAGTTATAAAATGAATAAGTACTGAGGATCTAATGTATATCATGGTGACTATAATTGATAATTGTATTGTATACTTGAAATTTGCTGAGTGTAGAACTTGTGATTTTTTTTAGAAGGTAAATATTGGAAGTGATGCATGTGTTAATTTATTAGATTCTAAGAATTCTTTCACAATGTATATGCATGTTGTACACTTTAAATATATTATAATTTTGTTTGTCAATTATAGCTCAGTAAAGCTGAAAAATGAAACAGAATTTTTTGGCCTGGAGTTCAAACATTGATTTCTTAAACCATCACTGAATCCTGGTATAAATTCCCATCTTTGGTTAAAATTTGGGCTGGTGACAAGGCTAATAATGGTGTCGGTGATACTGCCACTGTAAGAGGAAGACAGAGGAGTGTTATTTTTCTATGTTTTTCATCTTATGCTTGCAGATTTTATTTTTCCTTGACTTTATAGGGGTGACACTGGGGAACAAAATTATGCAGGCTGCAGGCACACAGCTGCACAGCACACTGTCTGTGCACTGTGCTGTGTGTTCGCCACCCCAAGTCGAGAGGAATGTTCTTAAAGAGAAGAACATACCAGTTGGTGATTAGCAGGGTTATATTTGCTCTGGGTTGAAGGTTTTACAATTTGAAAATTTAATCCCTTTTATTCTTATTTTCATTTAACTATCCAAGAAGAAATTGCTGGCCACCTACCATTTTTCAGAGCTAGGTATTGTGGGGAATAGAAATATGAATCATATATACCACCCCTCTTTTGGTAAGACAGGAAAAGGACCTGGCCCTGTATGTACTATAAAATGCAAAATAGAAAGTAATAAGGATCATAGCAGTGATACGGGTAAGTGGAATTTTTCTATATAATCTGAATCCTTTCTCTTTTTTTAGGAGAAGAATAGTACTGATGAACTTGAATGGAATAAAAAAACAACAAGTGGATTTGGGTCAGAAGGCTGGGGTTACGCTTACTAAGTATGTGGCCTTGGTCAGGATACTTGACCTTTTCCATGCAGGTTTCACTGTATCTAAAATGAGACAACAGTGGTTTCCCACTCATAGCTCACAGTTATTGAGAGGCTCAGAAGAAACAATAAACCTTGTCTCATACAAGCAGCTTATGTAAAATAGTATTCCTTCTTTCACAGAACAGTTAAACATTTGTTCTTTAAAATAACATTCATTTATCCTTTTCTAATTTCAATGGGATGTACCCTGAGATAGTCCTAGAAGTGGTGACATGGATTCCATTTAATTATTAATAGGCTACACACATAGGGTATGAAAGAGCCTCTTTATGTTGCCTCCACCAAATGCCACTCTCCTGCTGGTGTGGTGAGAAGCAGTGATGTTGACTGTCATGCTGACTGCTTTTGAAAGCCTGTGCCATGCGGCAGTTTGCCCAGGGTTTTTAGCTTTCCCACAGACCCTGGCATTTGTAGGTTTTGTTTTCGTTGATCCTCTCCTGTTCTTTCCTAGCATCCACTGTTTGCTGAGCATAGCTGATACTGCAGGTTGTAAGCGGGCTGAAGTGGGAAAAAGATGCATTTGAAGCAGTGGTTCTCAGACCTAACTGCACATTAGAATCATGTGATGATAGCCAGGCCCATCACAGAGATTCTGATTTATTAGTCTGGGCTGGGCCAGGTATGGGCCAAGTATTGTTAGTTAATAAAAGCTCCCACAGTGATTCTAAGGCACAGACACTAATGAGAACCACCTAAATGCTGATCCTCAAATTCTGGGGTGCACCAGAATCACCTGGAGAGCATGAGGAAATGCAGGCTCTGGAGCCTCACTCCCAGAGATGCTTCATTAAGAGATGTGGGATGGGGCTCAGACATTTATTGTAAATATACCTGACTAATGCTGGAGGATGCTGGAGCAGGTCACACTTAGAGATACACTGTTTTTTTTTGTTTGTTTGTTTGTTTTAAGATTTCATTTATTTATTTTTAGAGAGGGGAAGAAGGGAGAGAGGCAGAGAAACATCAATGTGTAGTTGTCTCACATGACTCCTACCAGGGACCTGGCCTGGAACCCAGGCATGTTCCCTGACTGCGTGCCCTGGGAATCAAACCAGTGACCCTTTGTTTCACAGGCCCAATCCACTGAGCCACACCAGCCAGGGTGAGAAAACACTATTTTTAATTGGGTCTTAGCAACAGCCAGTATCAATATTGTAGTAGCCATCTGATGACCACTTCATTACATAGATGACAGAGGCCACCAGAGAGACACACTTTTCAATACTTGGAAATTTATTTTTTATTCATTCATTCAAAACAGTTTCCCTAACACCCACCTCTCAGTTCCAGGCATTGTGCTGGGACTGCCGGGAACACAAAGGATGAATTGAACACAGCTGCTACTTATTCACTAAGTACCTAGAGGCAGATGGGGTTGAACATAAAACTGTAATTCATAGTTTACAGAAAGGTTTACTTCTAAAGTGGGTTTATAAGGTGAGAATCATAACTAGGGAAATTTCTAAAGAGGGTAACACCTTGAGGACCAACATGTTGTCTTCAAAATACTCAGCACAGGTCATTTTCTTCCAACTTTGAGACAGAATGTCGCTTCTGCAGTTGATTTTCACGTGTGGCTGGTTTGCATGTAGGGACAATACCTGAAAAGAAGTTTGTCTTTAAATACTGGAGTCATATTCAGTGTATGAACATGGCAGATTCAAACTTCCAACTTAGGCTTATTCAAGCATACGTTTTTTGGGTGGTAGGGAGTAGGGGGTAATGTGTGTGGGGGTGTTGCCTGCACTATATAAGTTGGGTTCCCTCTTAGTCATGGTGTCATTTTCTTCATCTTTAGTTTATCTGAATTTTTTTAAGGTTAATGAGTGGCTGATAATGTAAGATCCTATTTTATAATGTGAAAAGTGATTAAGGCATGCAGACAGACACAGGCAACCCTGTGTCAACAGAGACATTTTAGCCACCTTCAAAATAACTTAAAAATTGCCAAAGAGAGAAAATTTACCAGACTTTAATAATGTCTGTTTAGGAGGAATAAGGTACAATCTAAGAGTAAGGTTGTTTTGGGAGATTAACTGGAGAAGTCGAGAAACATACCAAAAGCTTCACAAGAGGTAAAGGAAAAGTAATACATTACCAATGGAAGATTAATGTATTTCTCTGCAAGGGCTCTGACATAAAAACTACAACACAGAATAATTGCGTCTCACCATAGCCTTGCTTAGACCATTGTGAACACTGCAGTGGAACAGACCTGCAGAGACCGTCCAGTGACAGCCAAACAGGGGAAGTTTGAGAAGGGAATTAATTTGTCCTTTCTCTTGCCTAAGCACTTTTGCTGCTCAAATTCTCCTTTGTTCTGAAGCAGTGTCCATTTTGACCTTCATAGTGGCACAATCCATAAAACTTTACAGCATTCGGACACAGTTCCTTTTTGTTCTGAGGGCATAGGGCAAGAGATATGGCGAAGCCTAAACAATGTTAGGCATGAGACAAAAGATTTAGGATTCCGGGTGTAAGTACTGAGTGTCAAACCCTGAGCTGTGACAGAGCATCTGATGTGTTTCTAATACACACAGTGTAATACACACACTGTGTGTATTAGAAACAGACCCTCTAGAGAGTTCTTGGTGGGAGACATTGCAGACAGTGAGCAGAGCACCCTGAGAGCAGAGAGAGGTTCTGTTTTATTCATCTTTGTGGCCATGGTACACAGCTCCTTAAGGGATGAAGTACTACCTACTAAAAGCTTCAGGAAGTGTTGCTACCATCTTCCCTCCTCCTCCTCCTTCTACTTTTTCAAAATTTATGGGCTATTTACAGTCTAGATCCATCTCAAGGACACAGCTTCATAACAGGCAGGTCCAGAGTTTCTATTCTGGAGCTCGGTTACTGCAGAAGATCTGACCTGGGGACAGCCCATCTTGATCCTAGGTTATAAATCTGGAACTGAAGTGCCTTATTACATCTCATTAGCTGCCTATCATGTAGATGTCTATGATTTCTTCTCTCTCTTATTCCTTGTACTAAGATAGCTTTTTGGCCAGAGTTTGTGCCACTGGGAAGGAAAAATAAATAGAAAAGTTAGTAGAGGTTGTCCTCCTCTTTCTGAGTCCAACTCAACTGCCAGTGCCTTCCTCAGGCCCCTTCACAAGCCTCTCAGAAATGGAATGTCAACAAGCCAATTCTGGACCATGGACAGTAAACCAAGCACTGGGTGGGGAGCAGGGAGAATTGGATTCTATACTTTCTCTGTCATTCATTAGCTATATGAACTTGACTTAACTCCTTGGGACTTCAGAGTCCTCATCTGTGTAATTAAGAGGTTTTTACTAGATCTCCAAGGTCACAACTCTTCAAAAGTTATGTGGTTCCATTTTAATAGAATCATTGAGCAAAATATTTTCTAGGTTTTGAATATAATGATGATATGGCAAGGACCTTTTAGAACTGATAGGTGTATACACAGCAGATTGAATAGATACTTCCGATGTTTATATGGTTTGAGGGCTCTGGCTAACTGATATTTGTTCATTGACTCATTAAGAACAAACTTCTGAAAACCATCCATGTGAGGTGCTGAAGCTTCAAAGATGAAGAAGCCAAAACGCCCATTCTTGAAAGGCATGCAAACATATAATTTTAGTAGAATGTGATCATCAGTATTACTGAGAGTTTTTTGAGGTGCAGGGTGGAAGCACAAGAAACCAAGGGTTTGTTGCTGAAGGAAAGGGATAAGAGGGTCTGGGAAGGCCCTCAGGGGAGGAGATACTTGAGGAGAGTACTAGGCCTTTTTTCATCTCTAAGCTCCCCAGTAGCACAAGAGCTATTTGGGTGGTAGCTTTTGATGAGTCTGCTCTTTTGAGCAAACTGATATGACATCAGTGATTGGAGTTACACAGAGAAAAACCAGTGAACATTAGACTCTGCTGTGGGCATTTGATTCATGTACTTTTCTATGGCAGAGGATGGTTCAGATTTCAAATGCTGCATATTTCCCTGCAGTGGGCCCAGGGGAGGACATACTGTTGAGCAGAGCCTTAGAGATGGATTTATTGGCACATTGTTCAAGCTCTTAGATCACTTGTCTCATTAGCAGTGGTGAGAATGGCTGGGAGTGGAGGAAGGAAGAAGCCAGAAATATTTGATATGCAAATGATTTCATAGTCATAGACTCTGGGCTCTGACAGGAAAAGATTATTTTAGCTGGGGAACTTAATGCTGAGTCTGCATCTAGGAAGTACTCAAGATATATTCCATGTGTCAATAGTTACTAAATGCCTACTGTGTAACAAGGACTGTTGTAGGCACTTAATAAATATTTGTGGAATAAATTAATTTCATTTAACTTAAAAATGCTAAAGAACAACCAAATAACCTATGTGAGCATTTAGTTGCCATGAAATAGAAATAAAATTATTGATTAACCTCTAACCACACATTATACAAATGCATTCCTTCCTGAATATGTAGCTTGAAAATGCCATCCAAGGGAACAATAACTTTCATCTTTGTCAAATGTTTACTTGTTAAGTAAAAAAGGAAATGAAGAGACTTGTTTGCCTTTCTGTCTCTGCTGGGTATACTTCTAGAGATATCTCTCTATGATTTTTCTCTTGTGTCAGACACATGTATGCAATACAGGGGATCTGTTGACCAAATGTAACATTCTAAATAAATTAAATTCAACAGAACCTTCTTTCAAAACTTATGGTCCATGTGGGTTGTGGGGTGGGTAGTGTAGCCAGGTAGACTTCAAATCGTTTCAGGAGTATAAGAAGGCAAAAGCAAACAAAGTCTTTTTATGATATTTGGAAGATTATAAAGGAAGAAGAGAAAGAGAGAGCTCTGATGCCTTATTCATTTCTTAATTTTTTTATTATAAGAATATTGTATTCTTAGTAAATGACATTTGAATATTGCAATTTGTATTATGAGTAATTTTTTTTTTTTGGTCACAGGAGAATAAGGAGTTTATCAGCCCTAGTTTTTTACCCACCTGATGTACAACTGGCATGTGAAAATCCAGTAAAGGTAGAAAGGCTCTATTTGTTGTCAGAGAAAATTGTCTTCTCTAACATCACCCAGACCAAAATATCACGATTATGAGTCCAAGTTCTCCAAATCAATCCACTCTCTACCTTTTGAATCAGCCCTTTTTCTTTCAAAGCACTCATGGAAAATTTGGATAGGACCCAGTAGAGCTACATTCCCTATCTGAAAATGGCTAAAGCAATTCTCAGAAATGTATTGGAGTTACCTAGAAAATGAGAAATGGAGAGGTCCCCCTTGAGGAGTGAAGGGTCCCAGACCCACACCAGGCCCTTTGCCCAGGGTTCTAGTGCCAGGAAGAAAAGTCCCCACAACTTCTGGCTGTGAGTAAGATGGAGGGCTTCCAGCGTACCAGGCAGTTCTTCTTAAAGGACCTGAGCACAAACTTACTTGAGCTCACACCCTTTGAGTTCCAGTGCTGGATAGCAGCTTGAAAGTCACCAGGGACATATGGTGAGAAAATAAAGTATCTGGCATCAAGGAAAGAGCTGGAGGGGCCACTTTCTCCCAGACAGAAGTGCTGGTAGAGGCCATGGTTCCTTTTATGAACCCATTCACCACTGAGTCAGCAGGAATCTCATATCTGAGATTCCATCACCTTGCTATCACTATTCACCTGACCCTGGTTATTTCCTGAGACCCTCCCTCCATAAACTTCTGGGCCTACCCAGCTGTTTCAGTGGCTTTTCCATATGAATGGCTTATCTTGGCTCATACCTCAGACTTTCCTAAAATCTCTCAAACAAGCAGCATCTGTCCTCAGCATGCTCCATACGTGTCACTAAGTGGCTCCTGCCTTGGCACTAGCAGTGCCAGCCTTGGTTTGCAGCTTGGCCTCTCCTGGTACCTCTAACCTCAGCAAAAATAGCAGCCATGTAAAGATTACTTTGTAGCTCATGCTGGATGACCCCAGGTAGAACACAGGAAGTGGCTGACCATAACCTGTACCTCCTGGGAGGCCTCAGAGCTAGCATACCTTGTGGAAAGCTTCAGACCATGTTGAAGCACCACCCAACCACTTCCACAAATGACACACTCAAGGGGCAGTCTCAGCAGGCACCAGAACCATGCTGAAGTAAGTCCTGCTCTGTGGCATGGGTTCCTGGACAGCTGATCCTCCACAGTGGTCACAGCCAGTCCTTGCAGCAGTTGGCCTGGAGTTAAATACCTTCCATTGAGGTGCCAAGAGTAAGCAAGAGTAATCAAGTTTCAACTACAAAGGAGGGTGTACACAGCCCACATGATGGGTGCACCTGGAATGCACAGGTTGGGTGAATGGGGAGTCTGTACCAGGGGACCCCTATTACATTAGGACTCTCTACCAAGCCCAGGAGATGTAACAGCTCTATCTAATATTGCGTACATAGAAACAAACATAGGGAAGCTGCCAAAATGAAGAGACAAAGAAAAATATCCAAAACAAAACTCCTGAAAAAGAACTAAACAAAATGAAGACAAGCAATCTATTAGATGCAGAGTTCAACACTGATTATAAGGATGTTCAATGAACTTCAGGGAGGTTAGATGAACTTAGAGAGAATGCAACAGCATAAAAAAGGACATAGAAACCATAAAAAAGAACCAGTTAGAATGAAGGATACACTAACTGAAATGAAGAATAATTTACAGGGAGTCAGCAGTAGAGTCGATGAAGCTGAGAATCAAAACAATCATTTGGAATATAAAGAAGCAAAAAGTACTCACACAGAACAGCAAAAAGAAAGAAAAGATCCCTCCTAAAATGATGATAGTGTAAGAAGCCGCTAGGACAAATTCAAGTGTACCAACATGTGCATAATGGGGTTGGTGGAAGGAGAAGAGAGAGAGCAGGAAATTGAAAACCTATTTAAAAAACGAAGGACGGGAAACTTACCTAACCTGGTGAAGGAAATAGACACAGAGGTCCAGGAAGTGCAGAGAGTCCCAAACAAGATGAATCCAAAGAGGCCCACTCCAAGGCAAATTATAATTAAAATGCAAAAGGTTAAAGACAGAGAATCTTACAAGCAGCAAGAGAAAAGCAATTAGTTACCTACAAGGGAGCTCCCAGAAGACTGTCAGCTGATTTCTCAATAGAAACTTTGCAGGTCAGAAGGGATTGAAAAGAAATATTCAAAGTGATAAAAAGCAAGGACCTGTAACCAAGATTACCCAACAAAGCTATCATTTAGAATTGAAGGACATACAAAGAGCTTTCCAGACAAGAAGAAGCTAAAGGAGTTCATCACCTCCAAACCAGTATTACCTGAAATGTTAAAGGGTCAAGAAGAATTGTCAAAGGCACCTAGTTCTAAACTGCTTATCTTTCAAGTACTCCTTGAGTGTCCACCACCATAGATGGAATCATCTATTCCCCCTGGGAGAGTGAAGAAGGATGGGCAATTCAGCATATGTGGGGAGCACCTCTTTAATTACTAATGATTTGCTTTGCCACTGATGATTTTCTGTGATTGGCGATCAAAGAATATCATCAATAGCAAATATTAATAATGTAAATAATTACATTAAAATCTAAATCTTTCATGCATGTACATATACACACAAGAAGTATTCAATGCCAGCTGTTATATCTCTGGGAACTGAGATTATAGTGAGTTTTACCTTCTTAAATTTTCAAAGACAAATTGCTCATATAGCCACATAAGAGAATATGCATTTAAATGTAGTGTGTGCACACTCAGTACCCAGCACACTGGAGTTTTAACTTCAGTGTTTCCAGCTTTTTTTCTAGTTGCAACTCTGGCTCATTAAAATCCTTAGGGGAATAAAGAAGAAAAGAAAATGTGAAATGGAGGGAAGGAAACCTCATAGCAATCTCAACCAGCTTATGCTTATCTGGCCAGGAAAAAAGTTGATTGGAATGGATTTTTAAGCAGCTAGACTCATGTTCAGCTCAATTTACTGATGATGCTAATTCAATACACGAAGCTTAAGGGCTAGCTACATCTGGACCCCAGATTCCTTGCCTTTCTTTGAATTTTGTCTTATCCTTACCTTCTGGAATTTGAATTTTCCCTATCCTCTTGAAGTTCTGTTTTCATCACCATTTCCAGCTGGCTTTCTCTTATCAATTGGGCAGCAAAAGTATCTTTCAAAACTAACAGGTATTTCTGGGAATGAGACAATTTGCTGGCTGAGAAATAAGGCCATGAGTTAGAAACAAGGTAGGAAAAGGAAGAGGGTAGGAAATGACAAGAGTGAAACAGTCTTTACTGATCAGATTCTTAAATACTTATATAATGTTTAGAAGAATAAATGAGCTTCTAAAATTGTGCAAGTTAAATTATCTCTGTCATGGTGGTAGAGGTGCTAAAATCAAGGTCAAGGGTCATTTGTTTACCTGGGATCCAAGTAAAAATTAAAAAATGGATATTTAATTTCTTAAATAATTTCTTATTTGTAATGAGTCTAACCTAATCTAAGCTGTTCTTTTATCTCTAAAAGCCATGGTGTGAGTAAGGCTTGGTATTGTAGTCTTGGTCTATGCTTTTTTGTATATAAAAAACTGTGTGTGAAAGGAATACTTGAAAAGACAGAAATGAAGTCTCCCCAAGGACTTAGAAATATATAGGACATCAATATTTTCTAAAGTTTTAATTCCTTTCTATAAATGTAAGAATAATTCATGGCACCTGGTGGTGAGTCTGATAAGGCTGTGAGCAGATCAATTAAGTCATATGCAAGGTCTGTCCAGAAAAAGTCCAGCCATTGTTAATATAATAAGAATGGTTTGCATGACGTTGATGTAACCTGCCAGCCAAGGAGAGTGGACTGGAATGTGCATGTGTGAACAGTGATGACTTCACTGTATTAGTCAGGGTGGCGGTAGATGCTGTTGAGTGAGCATGTATACATTTGTGGGTGTCGCATTCAATAATGACTGAGCTAGTGGACCAATGAATCTGCATCACATTTTGTATTAAGCTTGAACACTCCTCCACAGAAACTTTTCAGATGATTCAGACGCAGCTATAGGCAACTGGTGATTAGTAGCTTCATCGTGACAAAGAACCCACTCATGCATTCATGTCTCGTGTAGAGTTCTTTGGGGAAACATCAAATCACCCAGGTGACTCAGCCCCCTATAGCCCAGATCTGGCACCCTGCTACTTTTGACTTTTGCCAAAACTAAAATCATCTTTGAAAGGGAAAAGATTTCAGACCTTTGTTGAGATTTGGGGAGATAGGACATGGCAGCTGATGGTGATTGGGCGAACTGTGTAGGTCCTACAATGCCTACTTTGAAGGGGACTAAGGCATCAATGCCCTATGTACAATGTTTCTTGTATCTTGTATCTTCCCATTTTTCATAGAACATGGCTGAGTACTTTCTGGACATACCTCATACATATGGACATGAGAAGATATGGGGAATGAAGTACTCATGAGCTAGCTCATGTGTGTGACACCACAGCCTCCCTCCAAACTATTCCAGTTGCTCTGCATAGGGCTCCAGCTGAGGCACCTGTACTGTGTGTGGAGAACTCTAAAGCATTTGGATAGAATGCTTTCCATGGAGAAGAAGGTACAGAGCAAGTCAAGAGTAAGAGGTTTCAGTACTAGGGACTAGAAATTTGTACTGAGAATTAGAGGGCTTTTTATGGGTGTGTGTTTCTTCAGTTTCTCTGCTTTGTTCATTTGCTAAATGAACTTAGGGCTGTGACAGTGTTAATATTTGGGAGACTACAGTACAAGAAAGCATCATCTTTGGACCAAGCAGATCTGGCTTGGATCCCTTACTGTCTCACTCACTATTCTAGTGACCTTGGGGAAATCCCTGACTGGGCTGAGTCCCTGTCATCTATAAAGCGGGAACCACATTGATGACACTTATCCTTAACTCTTTGTTGTGAGGGTAAGGGAAGGTACAGCGGTGAAGTCCTGAGCTACACAAATATTTCACTGAAAAGAGCTGTCCTACAGATGCTTTGTACCTTTGACCCTCCCCAAATTCTCTTCTCTTTGCATACTAATAAACTATTTCTCCCAACCTTACCCCCTCCTAAATCTTTGAAAAAGAATAGGAAAGTTTAAGGATTTAAAAAAGTAACCAACATGTTTGTGCCATTTGCTTTCATCTGCAAGCCTGAGGATCTTGGTTCAGCTACCAACGAGCTACCTACCCACAGTCCTGGTGCCTCCCTCTATGGCGAGTTGGAAACATAGCCCAACTGAGAACACTCAGTTCTCTTCCATGCTCCTCAGTCCCAACCCAAGTATCTTCTCACAGTAGTTTACTGAAGTCCTATCATCAGGCAGGGGATGCTGTGTTATGAACGAGGCAGAAGGCCTGGAAAGAGAAGTTACTAACCTGAGGCTAAGTGAGGAAGTAGAAAGCCAGCCTTTTCATTATACCACGTTGTGTTCCCTTCAATCCACTGGACAAAGGGGAGAACAGGAGTGAGTCAATGTCTGAAGATGAAGGGACGTTTAATGAAAAATGGAAGTGGCTACTGATGCTGTTTTCCCCTAGTAAAAACATTTATACAAACATACATACATATTATAACGTGCACATGATAAAGTATGCAAATAGCTGCACAAGTTCCTCAGCTGCTCAAGATAAAAATTCTATATAGAATTGGGAAATTCTGGGAAGAATTCTTGTCAGATACCTGTGGTACAGTGTTAACTCTTGCTTTAATTTTTTCTGAAATTTAAGAAAATTACAAAAAAGAGGAAAAATAAAATAATCTCTATATCTATTACCCAAACTGAACCATTGTCAACATCTTGGCGTATATGCTTCCGGTATTTTTAAAATTAAAAGTAGTTTATCATTATGTTTATAAAATTATAAATCCTATTTTGGAATATTATTACATTTAATATTACTTAAATCTATAGAAGACTAGAGGAAGTATTGAACTACAAATACTTATTTCCTCACCTCAAGAAATATTTCATAGAAGGACTTTCTAAAGTTAAGAAAACATGAAAAATATTGATGTGGGAATCAAAATATTTAAAGTTATATATTTTAGTTTTCAACATTTAAAATTTACTCCCTGCAAGAAAACAATGAAAGAATATGGAAATAAACAATCACACATTTTCACATTTTTTCCCTTCTTTACCTTTAATTTTGCGTTTTATTATTTTTACATTGTTTAGGTTTATGACATTGCATTTTTCCTGTAACTTCAATTTACACATGTTAAATAGTTAACATTTAAGTGTATTGAAAGCTTACCATTAGTCTTTTTTTAATCATGCCTTCTCTATTTCCGAGTTTTAAATTTTGGTTAAAAATACATTGGCCAGTTTTCATGACCTGGTTTTTCTCAGTATGCTCTCTTAGTCCTTCCAAAGTTCATAATACTATTTCACCTGATTCTCATCCTGAGTGCAACATTACTGGATCATGCTCTTTCCACCTCAGAACAACTGTCCCATTGTCTTAACTTTTTGATTGATTGAGGGCAGCCTGATTTTAGTACCTTGTAGGTTATTTGTTTTTTTCTGTCCAGATACCAGAAGTCATTTTATTCCTGAAATTTAGGAGATTAACTGGATTTTTTTCTTGGTGAAGAGAGTCTGTAGAACATTTTCTTAGAACACATGTTCTTTCCAACTATAGATAATTTTTAAAAATTTCCTTCAACCCAGATAAATTTTCTTATATTATATTTTTAATACATAACATTCTACGTGTTGGGCTATTTCAGGAATATTTTATCCTATGTCTTTTATATCAATGTATTTTTTCATTACTTTGTCTTTTTAAATAGGCATGTACCCTAATTATCTTACATTTTCATTCTATGCCAGTAATTTGATTATCAGTAGTATTATACAGCTCCTTGCTTTTCTAATCTATTGGTTATTTCTTTAATTATACTGCTTTGCTTTTTCAATTTGCTTCCATAGGTTTTCGGTTTTCTTTCTTTTTTAAAAAAAACACCTCTGTTTTATCAATTTATCTTTGACCCATATTGAATTGATGTTTTTGTTAAGGTGTTTTGTGTGAAGAAGCATTTATAAGAAAAGTTCCTTGAGACATATTTCTTAAAAGGTTTGTTTGTTTGTTTGTTTAGACTGTATGCTTCCTTCTTCTCTGATTACGAAAAAAATCCTCCTCTAACTGAATTGAAACAAAAAGCCCACAGTTATGTTGCCACACGTGCATGCTATGATTATGATCTAATCAAAATCTCAAATAGAAAGCAGGAGAGCCAAAGGGATTTGAACAGAACCAAAGTGAACACAAGCATCTGCACAGGAAGCTGACACCAGGCATCAAGTGCTTCCTTATCGTGGCCTGTTAGTGTTCCAGTCCCATTCTGTCCCATTCCCAGGACGTGTACAGACTCTCTGCACATTTTGTGGAGTCAGAGAACACTTCCAATTTTAGCTTCTGGCTTGCTTAAGCACATGTACTTCCATAGGCGGGGGAAAAAGGAAATCTTTCTTTAACCCACATCTTCTTTGGATGTTAACTAGAAACTTCTAAATTAAAATTTAAATTGGCATATGTTAGGAATCTCCTTAGCGAGTAAGCATCTTACCACATTCAATAATACTTTTGGTGTCAGAAGCTAAAATATATCTAATTGGCAGAGATTAGGTTCAAAGAAATAAATGCAGAGTTGAATCTAAGAGAATTGAATCTAACAGTGACATAGTCATAGGGAAAAAAATACAAAGACTTAAGGTTTATATGGTATTTAAACTGTATTCTAGTAAGGTCCAGATAATGAAATTAACCACTTCCTTCGTGACATCTCAATTCATCGTCATACCCAGTGTTTTCATAGTTGCTCCTCAATGCTCTTGCACAGTTAGAAATAGGCTATCCATTTTGATTATAAGTGCTAAATTTTGTGGTTTTCTAAAATGATACATAGTAATGGGATGTTTCAGTAAATACCATCAAATTGTTTTCTTTATTTCAGCATGCAAATTCAAGCTCCTTAGTGCAGTTTAAAACAGAAAAAAAGTTGCTGGAGTGGCATAAGCTGATGGCTTCATTTGATTCTCCTTAGGCTGAGAGCAGGTAAGAAGTTTGCAAATAATTTTTGTAATTTTGTATGGAGAGTATTACAAAGCATGCAAAATGTTTAAAGTATAGTGATTTTTGCTCAAAGTACATGTTCACCAGAATCTCTTTCATAAAATACTACCCTCTGGAAACAGTTAAGAAAGTACAAAATTGAAATTATGTTAAACCTTGCCTGCATGTCTATTCCATGTACATATGAAAGGGGAAACAATCCAGCTTTCCTGTGGTTGTTAAGTGGGAGGAAAGTGAAAGCTAGAAAAAACTAAATGCTATAAATAATCATTCTCTTATATGGTAGCTCAGGATTCGTGGAGCCCCTCACTCAGAAGAATCACTGTGGAAATCCAGGCCCTCTAGGGCTGATTCCATGGGATAAAAGAAGTCCCAGTCTCATTTCTTGCTCTTTCTTATGTTAATTAAACTTTATATTTCCTTTCATTTGGTGTCATAGCCATGTGCATATGTAATTCCAAAATATGTTTGTCTCAAAAATCCAGAAGTAACAGAAAATAAATGTATCCACCCAAAATGATGTGGTGTCAATTGGAGTAAAAGAATTTTGCAGGCAGGAATGTTCATTTACCTCCACTTTCAAACCCAGAATGAGCATTCGCTTGAGCACCTACTGAAGTGGACATTTTGCCAAATGGTACATATAATAACACTTGCAATGAGCCTTTGGGGAAAAGCAACCCCTTCCAGAACAGTAGAAGGCAACCAGCAGTGCTCCTCACAGCTGAATGAGAGGGTGTGGTCCCATAGGAAATAGCAGAGGCTTGCTTCTCTCAGCTTTTGTCTTCTGGGACTCCCTGGTCAGACCTGGAAATCTGTGGGTCTGGACTTGGTGGCTGCTCATGAAATATTATAGCGCTGGATTGTGTCTCCAGGAGAGGAACTGGAATGTTTGGCAGGAAGAAGTGGGGCGGATTGACCCTTGTAGATTATTAAGTTATCTTTATGCTGTGGCTTCCAAATTCATGCCTGATCAGGTTTATGAGCTCCAGACTCACATTTCCAGCCACCTTTTTGGCACATCACACCTGACAGACATCACAAAATACATGTGTGTCTGAGACAGGGCACTGGATTCTCTACCCCTTGCTTTGCATAACAACGCCTTCATAACACTGACCCAGCGGTTCCACGGAGAAACTCAGGAATCATCCTTGATCATTCTTTCTCTTGCCCTACTCCATCCTTGATAATTTTGTCCTTCATCCTACTCACTTGGTGGCCTTCCATCAGCAAATCTTGTCAATTCTCTCCTGATTGGGAAATGCGCCTGGAATCAACCTACTTTTTTGCACTGGTCCTGGCTGCCATCATCTCATTTACATTAAGGCAACAGTCTTCAAATTCACAATCTGTTTTCGTCTTTTGAAACCTAACCCATGTTCCACTTGACAGCAAAGCTCATCTTTCAAAACACACAGCAGGCTGTGTTATGGCCATGAGCAAAACCTTTTATCAGCTTCTGAGCAAGTGTAAAATGAAGTTCAGCCTTTTGATTGGACACAAAGCTCTTTGTGATCTGGCGCCAGCCTATCCCGTCTGCCCTTCTTCCCCAAGCGCACTAGGCTGTAGCCACCGGAGTTATATTCCCATGTCTCAGGGTCTCCTTCCGAGCCCTTTCACACCCAAGAACCTCTTCCTTAAAGTGGACCACCTCTTCTCTAGTGGTCTCCATCTCAGCCTTTTGTTTGTTTTCTTCATTACACTTACTACATTTCATTACACTGGAATTAATTTCTTCATTTGCTTGTTTACCTATTTCTTTTCTGTCTTTGCCTACTAGTATGTAATGACTGTGAGGAAAGGGACCATCTTTGTGGTGCTTCATTTATCAGCAACTCTCAGAGGGAACCCAATATGTTTTTACTGAATGAAGAATGAATAATGTGGAGTAGGCAGGACTGTGGCATAAAGACACACTGTGGGCTCTGCAGAGGGAAAAGCCTGAGCTATGGCGTGGGCAGAATCTATAAAATTATGAATAAAAACTTGCAGTTTGGCTGCCAAAGCTCAAAACAATAGGCTGAGGAGGCTGCCTTGGACATTTCAGGGAGGTGATTTTAGAAGAATAAATGTGGGAAACTCATTAATTAAAAGGTAATCTAAGGAGAATATATAAATGAATGAGAATGAATATCAGAAAGATTTGGACAATTTGCAGGTCATAGCTCTAGTCAACCTGGGTTTAATTCAGTATGAACAAAAATAAGCACCATGTTTTATGTTTTAAACCGAGAGCTGCGCTAAGTGCTTTATCTCTCAACTGTATTTGGTGGACACTCCCTTAATACTGGTTAGGGGGTAGAGGCTCGAGAGTCTTAAGTAGCCAGCTGTAGGTCACATGTGGGGAGGAGAAGAGCTGGGGAATGAAAGCAATGTTGTCACCAGAGCCTGCTCCTACTTTTTGTCCTGACCCTAATTAAAACTCAGCATGCCAAGCCCCAGGGAAAATGGCAAGAAAAAGACATTTGCCTTTAGCTTTTACTTCTCCATCCTTTACCCTTTCAGGTGGTCCCTACCCAGGCTCCCTACGCTCTAGCTGGAGTCCCTTTAGAAAGAAAGAAAGCTTATAAGTCATTAACACCGTAGCGTGAATTAGCTAATGACCTTACAGGGAAATTACTGACCTTTGTGGGGTGAAAATATTTTGACCAGAGGCCTTCTCCTCCCCCTCCAATCCCAGAATCAGAGCTGCAGCTCTTGGGTCCATGCTGGCTAATGAGCATGTGCAGGCAGAGGGGCTCAATAAAGATTGACTGATTTATTGATCGATGGGAGCGGGGCTGAGCTTAATCTTCTCTTGCAGCTGCTCCTTTCCTTCCACATCTCTGGAGAAGTGTGTTTGGCCCCACCCACCATCCCTGCACATTGCTTACCCCACCCTTTTGAACTGGGCCTTATGAAATGGGAGTTTGGTATGAAGTTAATGGTGGCAGAGAAATATCTAGAAACCCGAAAGAAGAGGGGCTGAACCTGAAGCCCCAGTGCTCGGATCCTGACAAGACAGGAATCCCCACATCACACAAGGGAATCTGACCACGGCTTTCCCACTGCCAGAGGAGCACAGGGGGAGCAACCTTGTCCCCTAGAGGAAGGACCTTGTGTGGCAGTTCAGGGCTTCCTGGCTCTGTATGAAACTGTGAAGTTGTTGGAAAGGGCTCAGAGACCCTGGCATGTGGGAGGAGAGGTGGCGCTGTTCTCCCAGACCTCCTTGTTCACAGGTGGAAAGGAGAGAAGGGAACCTCAGGGTGACACTCTGGCTGGTAGGTGGAGAGTGTCTGGCATCCGGCATGGAGCTGAGCATGCAGGGCCTCTTCTGGGCTGAGAAGCTGCCTGCCACCAGGGGCAGAGGGTGCAGTGAGGCTGTGGTGAGGATGGCAGTGGTAATGAGGTTGCCCATAATCAGGAACATTGGTCTTCAAGGCCCAAACTGCACATTTGAGGTTTAGTTCTGGGGCTGCACTTTGCAAAGGACTCATCACAACTACCACATACATACACATGGCATGGCGAAGGGGGCTTTCACACTCTGTCATATCAGCAACTATGAAAATAACTTGGCTGTTTATCCTCAACACACTTGGGGCCTACGGTGTACCCAAGAGCCAACTTAAAATACTGGTAGAGTTGTCATACAGAGGACGACTTTGACTTTTCTCTCTCCATGGTTGGTTATTAGGACCAATGAGCAGAAGGTAGAGAGAAAAAAGCAGGTGTTTCTAAAGGAGTTTTCTGACAATCACAGCCATTTGAAAGTGAAAAGGGAATTCCCAGAGGCATGGTGAGCTTCTCATCACCAGGTGCATTCAAGAAGAGGCTGAGAGATCAGCGTGGGCTCTGTGTTAGGTGCCTATGTATCCAATAGCCACTGAGGGTCCCTGCAGATCTGAGGTGTAGGATTCCAGGAAATCAGGACAGTAGCAGCATCTGCCTTTTTGGCAAGATCAGGATAGTAAGGCAGAGAATCCACAAAACTTTCTACCCACACAGAGGTGGCTGGGTACCAAGTCCTTGCCTGTTTTCCTGCCAGAAAAGACCAGCATTGAAACTCAAAAACAGCCTCTTAGCTCAGGGGCTAAAGATGGCTTCGGTGTTCATTTCCGAAGATCTCTAAACTCCAAGGCATGAAGAGAGAGAGCTTAAGTGAAAGGAACTTGCCTTTGCTGAATACTTACCAGGTGTTAGACCTGTGCTGCCCTATACTGTAGCCCTTATCCTTAAGCACTTGGCACACGGCCAGTGCACACTGAGCTGTAAAAAATACAGGTAGGATTTCAAAAGATTTAGTACAACCAAAAGCACTTAAATATAATTTCACTTATATGTTTTATATTGATGTTTTGTAACAATAATATTTTGTAATATATAAGTAAAATTAAGTTCACTTGTGACTTTTTGAAAAAAATGAAGCTACTAGAAAATTTAAAATTACTCATATGGCTAACATTTTGTATCTTTTGGATAGCACTGCTCTAGACCCAGGACAAATATTTCTGTTCATTATCTTATTTAGTCCTCACAACTATTCTCTGAGATAGGAACTAGTATTACCCCCTTTTTATTCGTGGAGACACTAGAATTTGGGGAGGTCGAATAATTTGCCCAAGGCCACGCAGCTGATACGTTGCTAACTTGGGATTTGAACCTAGATCCCCCAGACTGTGACCATGCTCTCCTTCCGCTTCATACTGCTGTATATTGACACTCTCTATAGGGAATTGCTGCTAGGTTGTAAAACACTGAAGGAACGAGCACGAGAAATGATTGTGGAAATGCTGACAACAGCTAAACTACTTAATTAAAAACGCAACAAGGCCTCTGAAGTGGGTGCCGTAGGGGCAGGAGTGGACAGTGAATTGGCTCTAGTTCGCCGCAAACTCGTGCCTTCAGAAGCGGGAACCTGCAGAGCTGGAGGCTGGGAAATACACATCCCTGGGGGGATTTGAAAGTTTCCACAGTGGAGGGGCCTTCCCAGGATAGAGCTTCCCGGGGTCTGAGCTCTATGGGCTGCACTTAGGACGAGGTGGAAGCCCCTTCCTTCTACCTCATGAAAAGCCTTAGGATGAACACTTCTGCTGGGGTCACTCATGGAGCAGGGAGGAAACAGGTGTTTAGGGGGTGTCCTGGGGAGAATGTAAACAGCCCCCTTGATTCTGGCTTAACAAAACTAATTCTTGTGAATTCCCCTCCTGTATTTGGAACTGCTTTACTAGATTCGAGAAGGGATTTCCTTTCTTTCTTTTCTTTGTTGTTAGTGTGTGAAGGGGATTTGGGCCTGTTCAGAAGGGCCAAATAAAGCCTTCTCTCTCCCTGTCCTGCCCCCAGGGCCTCCCTCGAGTGTTGCTTCCTCTGACTTGTTGGGGATGGGGGGATGAGGTGCGCAGAGAGCTCCACCACATTGTGGGCCTCCGGGACAGCGCTCAGGGAGGTTTCTTCCTGGGTATCAGCTGCCCTGCACTCACGCTTAGGAAAACAGAAGGCGCCCTAGGCTGTGAGGGTGGGGGAATCAATGACAGACAGGCCTTCTGCTGTTCTGAGTTAAATAAATAAGCACCCCCCTCGCCCCATAATAATCAGTTGAGAAGATTCATGAGACCTGAGGTAAATGGCCTGTACAAATGTCTGACTGAAGGAAAAGGAGCTGTGGAAATGATTTCACCTGCCCAAAGGCAAGAGGGGAAGGGATCGACTTATAATTATGCTGACCGGGGACCCTGAAGTTGGGATCACAGAAAATGACTTAAATTTTCCGTAGCTCTAGAGCAGCAGCAAAACCCCCAAAGCCCAACCAAGGCTCCGAAGCAAGGTGACTACAGGAGGAGGCAGGGCACGAGCAGAGCAGGCAGTGGGACGCCGCCGGCCAGCTGGAGAGGTTCCGAGCAAAGTGGTCATTGGGACTGTGTTAGCCACCTAACTGACTATCCAGGGCCATCGAAGGGAGTGTGGGCATCAGGAGATGAGTCAGAGGGAACATTTTCAAGCACAAGCCACAGAGAAAATTTGGGGATTCCATCCTCCCAGCTTCCAAGGACTCTGGAATGGTGTGGTGGGGCCCAGTGGAGAGGACAAAGGGGTGACCCTTAGCTCAGACCCATGGTCCCTTCAGCTGTGCGTTCTGGGTCTGGGAGAGACATCTAGATGTGACCTGGGGAAATGTAGCTGTTCTCCTTGACCTCAGAAGGTCTAGCTGCACCTGCACACACAGCCTAACAGACCTTCTGCTGGGAATTTATCCAACCCTTTCAGAACCTGCTTTTATTTCGAGTGCATTTCCACTAGTTATTGTTAGCAGTAATGACTATGACCAATCAGGGGTCAGAGCAGGATGGGGTAAGTCAAGGAAGGCACCTTTTGACTAAAGGTTCCTGCACTAGATGTGGGTTATCGTCCGTGCCTGTGTTTGTGGGGAGTGAGGAGAACAACACTGGTGTACCTCTGAATCTTCAGGGAACCCCTGACTCCTATTAGCCCAGGCAGTGCCATCAAAATTCTTACCAGAATCATAAAGAACGTAAATTAATGTACTTGAATTTTCTGTCTGTGTATTTTCCCAGCCAACACAGGAAGTGGTTAATACAAGTGAAATAAATATCTGAACGCTGTAACTAATGGCTTTGCAGTTATGCTTTTCCAGGGACCATCCATTGTATTTCCTCTGAAGCAGGCAGCCAGTGGCAAGGGACACTTACTCAGCTACCTGCCTTGCAGATGCTCCTGCTTCATTCACATCCTTCCCGCCATGATGTCACCAGTGAGCCTTGTCACTTCCACCAGAAAAATATGCAGGTCTCCCTTTTCTAATAAAGAGGAAGATTACATTAGGCTGCTTAGGTGAGCTTTCTAGAATTCCAGAGAAAGGTTGAGCAAAGCTTATCATTTGACCACAGCTTCAGAAAAAGCACTGAAATAATAGCCATGATTTCAAAGCCTCATGTGAGATGCCCAAATGGCATCTGGAATGAAAAAGGTCTTAAAAGTTAAAAATAGCTCGGCCTCCCCACCCCCGCCCACCTCTTCCTCAGAACTGTATGGAAAGTAAAAGCCCCACAGATTCAGCTCTGCCACACAGTGTTAGCAAGCAGAGTGCAGAGGAGGTCACAGTATTTCTAATTCAGATTAATGACCCCATTCAGCCCTGTCTCCTTAGCATGAAATTAGAAAGTGTAGGAAGGGGCAAAGAGTGATTTATAATGTGTGACTCTGGGTATTGGCAGTTGTGCTTGTTAAAAGCTAAGATATTGTTTTGATATAAAATAATTGAGTCTGACTTATTTATGGGATAAAGTGTTCTGCGTAACGGGAGATCCCTTTTGCAAAGCCAGCTGGTTGCGTACCCACATGCTTGAAGGACGGGAGAGCAGACCTGTGCCCGGTTTGTGTTTGCAGCAGCACTGTCAGGAGCAGTGGTTTGGGGTAACGGGCTGGTGGGCTTTTGCCCTTTTCTAGTCCTCTGCTCTTGATCCTGTATCTCTTCTTTCTCCCTGGTCATTTCTCCGCACCAGGGCTTGCTCCTGGCCTTCTCTCCTCCATCCCCCACATTTACTACTCCGGGAAACTCATTTCATTTGAGGCTCCATTTATCACCTGGATGTGTACAATCATGATCTTTTTTCCAAGTCTCAGTATCTCATCTTCATCCCAGCACACACGTGTGTGTGCACACACACTTTTATGTGGTTCACATAGACATGTGTAAAAATCAAACTCATTGTTGTCCTCATGCAAATTCCATTCCTTCTCTAAATCCCCATACAGAGTCAGGCACAGCCATTCTTTCCCTCCTTAGCCCTCCATATCCTGTCTGTCACCAGGAGCTGCTCCTTGCTCTATGGATTCAGCCCTTTTCCTCCATTTCCACACTCAATACAGGGGTGAGCAACAGCTGGCTTACAGTTGTTCATATGGGACAAGACACACATGCTATGATTATTGCAATGGCTTTATTGACTGTGTTTCCTGTACTCACAACTGTAAACCTACTTTTGTTCATCCCTGTATATGATGTTGGCTCAGGCTCTTGTTTAAGAGAGAGAAAAGGTTCTTTTTGTAAAACTCATGCAAAACTCAGTCCCTGGGCATGCTCAATAAGCCTTATCCTATGAAGATGCATTTTTTGTGTCGTCGTCCAGAGATGTGTCTACTCTCAGATCAGGTACCAAAACAGTGTTGATGAAAATCAAGGGAAGTTTGACAAGCTTTAGAAATGAGTGCTTTTGAAAGGGGGGATAAATGGTAATGGAAGGAGACTTGACTTGTGGTGGTAATCACACGATAAAATCAATATACAGATGATGAACTGTGGAATCGTATACCTGAAACCTGTATAATTTTATTAACCAATGTCACTCAATAGATTCAATAAAAAATAAAAATAAAAAAGAAATAAGTGAATCTGAGAAGTCATTTTCAAACCTGGATGGACTCCTCTGGAGAGGTTTTAAAAGTGCAGATTCCTGTTAAATCTGAATCTCATCTCCTACCGCTCTTGGACACTCCCCTTATGCATCTTTTTCAACACACTGAGGACATTTCTGCCTTAGGGCCTTTGTACTTCCTCTTTGGAACTGTCTTCACCTCGATACCCACACTGCCTTGCTCCATCACCTTTCAGGTGTCTGCTCTGATGGATAATATCTCCTCAAGAGAGGTGAACACACAGCTAAAATGGAATCTCTCATCTACCCACTTCTATTATTAATCTTTCTTTGGATTTCTTTTTACATTATAAATTTATTATTTCTGGTCAGTTTTTCCTCCTAGATCATGAGCTCTGTGAGGGCAGAGATTTTGTCTGCTTGGGTTACATTGTTATCCTCAGAGCTAGAAAGGAGCTTCACACATAGAAGGTGTTTCAGCAGTGTCCCCTGAATTAATGGATAAAGACAGATCAGAATCCAGGAAGGCTTCTTTTGAAACAACGGGTTTTAAAGTGTGGCCCTTGGACTGGCAGCTTCAGCACTGCTTGAGAAATTCTTAAAAATGCAAATTATTGGGTTTGACCCCAGTCCTGCTAAATCAGAAACTGGGAGGCAGCTGTGTGTGTTTCGGCAACTCTGCAGGTAACTCCGAGGCCAGGTGGAGCTTGCAAACCACTTCTCTAAGGCATTGTTCTGATGCCACATTATCTTTTGCACATACTACTATTTGTCAAGGCAAAAAAGAAAAGCAAGAAAAATCCTGTGACACTCACAGTTGACAGTCACACTGACCTCAGACTCTCCCCTTACTGGTTCAGGTGCCTTGGGTCAGGAAGCTAACTTGCCCTGTAGTCCTCAAGCATCAAGGAAGAACTCAGTACACGTTTTGTTTTTTTTGTTTTGTTTTGTTTTGTTTTTGGCTGGTTGGCTTCACAATATGCTTTAGGTATTCCTTCTTTTGGCTCTAAGTGACATAAGGAAAAAAGTTTATATTCTTCTACTTAGAGTTTGTATATCTTCTATTAGAAGGTAGAAAAGAAGTATAAAGGACTCATGGACAAAAACTATGGGGGGTGGAAATGGGAGGAAGGTGGGGAGGGCTGGGGTGGTGGGCTGGGGGTGGGGTAAAAGACAGAAAACTGTACAATATCAACAATTAAAAAAAGAAGGTAGAAAAGACATTGATTAAAAATACTTGTAGTTAATTTTGCCTGATGTTTACTTGTGAAGAGTGGATTAAAGCAGTGAATAACATGTGTTCAGGAGTGAGGTTTAGACTGGATCAGGCCTTATTTGGTGAAATGGGCAATAATACCTGCCTTAGAAGATAAACACTTACTTGCACACAGTTGCCACTCAAAGTAGCCATTAATAATAGTAATAACAATGATTACTACTTTATAACTTATTATGCAACATGTGTTATGCTGGGGTATATGTGGGTAAGTGTGATTATTAAGATGGAAAGAAGACTGTGGAAAGTTTACTTTGGAACAGTAGTTCTCACTACTGCGAGGACAGTGGTCCTGAGACCACCTGCAGCAGCCCCACCTCGGACTTGTCAGAAAAGCACATTTCTGGGCTCCACCCAGCTCTACTGGATCAAGCCCTCCAGGTGATTCTGACACACACTCGATTTGGGGACCCCTGCTTTAAAATCAATCATACATGCTCACCCACCCCGCCCCCACCTCTCTTTGCACAGAAGCAATCCGTTACTGTAGCAGATGAAAGGACCACGGTAGCCAGTAACGAGAGAATTCCTGCTGGGGGCAAGCCAATGGGGGCCCAGTCATTCGAATTTGGGAAACAGACACACTTCTTGGTTTCTGCATCAAACCCATTCAGCAGACTAGCTTTCTGACAGGCCTTTGAAAAATGAGGTGCCCAGTCACAGCCCTGTCTCCTCCATGTTTTCTTGGCCTGCAGCAATTAAACTGCTGAGCAGGAGACTGGACCTGATGTCCTGTTAACCCTTTGTCAGCCAAGGCACAGATGCAATTTGTCTTGCTGGAGAGATTTTCTTCTCAGCTCCTTTCCCTTCCACAACGCTGCGAAGAAAAACAGTCTCCTAAACATATTACCAAGCTTCCGAGCTTCAGAGTCTGTGTGATCGTAACAACCAGGTCAGAGATCAACAGAGGTGAAAGGTCACTGCAACTAAATGCAGCCGCTGAATCTCCTTGTGCTTCTCCTTGGTGTCATGAAGACAAATAGCATTAAAAAAATCTTTCCCCGATGAAGCAGTTCTCATTTTCTCCTTTCTCATCACCCTGCAAGCATGCCTTAATGAACTGCAGCTCAATCATCTATGGCCTGATGGTTTAAAATCCAAGTGTAGCCTAGCTAGGAACGATCAGAACTGAGTCGATGAAGCCAGCTTTCTGAGTGCTTTTGTCTTTGGGTTATTAAGTTTGGGCTTTTACCACAGTCCAGGTCTTCATTGTTACTCATCATTGATGACTATGTCAAACAAGCACACAGTAATGTCAAGCCAGCCCTTCAGTGCTAGGCAGGACAGTGGCGCTGGGTAAACGGTTCTTGGTTATTGATAATTGTGGAGTCATTTTCTTTGTCTCTTATATATATTCATTGTTTTTTATTGTCCACATGTGCTTTATAGATTTTCTCTGTGAATTTGGAATTGGAGACAGTATCTCCCACTGTCTTCTGGGGGATTTCTCAGTGAACCCAAGAGAATTTGAATGTGAGTGTAAGCAAAAGGCAATTGGGGTCATAATCTTATTTAAGCTACATCTGTTAGAACCAGTTATTTTTTACTAAGGAAAGACAATCCTGCCTTCCAAGTTTCTCAGTTTCTAAACTTGATAAGAGTTTTGAATTTTGCAAACAGAACAGGCACCAACCAAAAATATCCAAATGATTACCTCTTTAATGATGAGAACCCCCTGTATTCAACCAAAGCTCATTTTTAATGAGGTCTTTATAGTGCTCAGCAGTGCTTTGTTCACAGGAGATGCCCAGCACCTTTCTGTAGTTCATTATCATTTATAAGTATGAGTTTTAGCCATATAAAGCATAAAAACTAGAATGGACATATAAGAGATGGAGATATTTGATTTTACAGTAAAGTGAGAATTTGTTATTCAAATTTACATTTCTCCTCTGTTGGTGTAGATAATGGAAGAGGGAATTGGACTTTTCCTTTTAAATGGAAATGCGTGTGTGAAGCTGCTAATATGGATCCACTTCTGTCACATAAGTCCCAGATGGATGTGACTTTTCTTCTCCCCTCCCACTCAGGTGAGTGATAGCCTATCTACATGCCAAGTGACAATGGTTCTAAAGAGGAAGCAGGGATCAAAACTGTAGTCAGTGGGTGCCCGCCTTGGCCTGTGGGCCTCGTTGGGCAGGTGGGCAGGCCCAATTGCTGGCAGGTGGATGAAAGGGTTGCAGAGCTAACTGTAAAATATTTTAAATCTCTATGGACACTGCACATTGCATGTGGATGGATTAAACATTATCTCTTACACACAGTTCCTCCCCATTTTCAACTACTTATGTACACATTATTGTGGTGAAGAAAACACATTTATCTATAATCACTACAAAATGAATTGCAGGTTTGTTGTTGTTGCCACCCTGCATTTTCTTGACTGCCATCGAATGGTGTCTGAGAAATAATTTGAGTGGAAATGGTTTCCTTATATTGAAAAAATGGGGAGCTGCTGTTCTATAGCATTGCTTCAGACAGGGCTTCCCAGGTGTGGTCCTTAGACCTTGTGGTACCTGTTTAAAGTGCAGATTGCCTGGCTCCAAACTCGACAATCTGGATAAGGCAGGGAACTGGAAATCTGCTTTTTAAACAAACTTCCTCATGCCAATTTTCCCATGCATTGAAGTTTGAGAACCATGGGCTTAAGGGAAGTGGAAAATACCCTCACACAATCAGGAGTCACCTTCAGAAAGTGAAAGCTTTTTTTCCCAAGTTTTACCTGAAGATGGACTATCTCTTTCCTCTTTAAACCCTTGTGTACTATCCAGAAACTTGCTAGAGTATCTATCAATCCTGTCAGATAGTCTATTGACAATTTTAAAGCACTGTATCCCTGCTGGAACTCTAAAACCATCTACTGATGTGGCTTAGTCACACAAGTATTTGCCTTCATTGGTGTGCACTGAAATACCATTCGAATTAAATTACAGTGAGCAAGGGAACTGGACTACAGATCTGAAATCATTAGCAGCTCCTGGGAGCCTTCATCTGATTTGTGTGTATTTAAATATAATCTTCAATAAAATTGGGAAAGCTTTACCAGCATCTGTGTTGTTGTAGCAAAGTACGGGGGCAGCAGATATCTGACATAGGTTTTGACACCCCCCTCTCTAGCATGCATGGCAGCTAGACATTTCTCATCAATTCCAGCAATCCTTCCCCTTGAGTCAGGATAGTTACGCCTTATAATCCTGTGCCCTAGGCAGCTGTTAGCACGTAGGATGACTGGATGATGAAACCTATTAGCTATACCTGGGGTGGTGAAGGGCACAGCCTCTGCAGGCAGATGGGCTTAGGAGGTTCAAACCCAGTTTTGCCACTTAGTGCTTGTGAAATGTAGAGCAAGACACTTAAGATATTTAGGTTCTGCCCTGGCTGGTGTAGCTCAGTGGATTGAGCGCGGGCCTGTGAACCAGAAGATCGCGGTTCGATTCCCAGTCAGGGCACATGCCTGGGTTGCAGGCCAGTTCCCAGCAGGGGACACACAAGAGGCAACCGTACATTGATATTTCTCTCCCTCTTCCTCTCTCCTACCCTTCCCCTCTAAAGATAAAAAAAAAAAAAAAAGATATTTAGGTTCTCTTGCAGCCTCATTCACTTTACCTACAAAAGTGGGATAATAGTCCCGTCATACAGCATTGTTGTGAAGGTGGCAGAAATGAGGGATGGCAAGCACTTCATATTCTTAGCACATAGTGGGTACCCAATAACGTTTAGGTATTGTTTGTAATATAGAGTGAAAGGATGTGTTGATGAGGGCAAGGAGGAGAAAAGAACCCATTTGGAGAGACCACCCGAGTTCTACAAAGGAAGTGTGGACATTTTTATAGCACAAATAGCAGAGAGTATCCTTATTGCAGGCCCCACTCTGGATTATGGCTTACTTGGCCCATATTTATTGAAGACTTAATGAATTCCAGAAAGTGTTCCACACATTTTATGAGGAGTAGCTAATTCAATCCTCACCAGAACCCGGTCAAGTAGGTGTTCTTATCCCCAACTGACAGATGAGGCACCTGAGGCATAAGAGAGGTTAGTGATGCATAAGGGGATGAAGTTAAGCTGATGCTGCTCAAAACGAGGACACAGCAGCAACAGGGCCACTGGAAATCTGTGACACATGCAAATTCTCAGGCTCCACCCCGACCCCTGAAACAGAAATTCTGTGGGTGGACCCAGAAATCACTGTTTTAACAAGCCCTCCAGGTGATTCTGAGGGGCGTTAAACTTTCAGAACCACAGGCCAGGAGGCAAAGGAGATGGGCAGGAGGAGGCGGAGGGCCAGAGGGAGACTGGGACCGAGTGGAGAGCAGGCCTGCGGAAACGAGAGGAGGCATGTGCCCTTCAAGGAAGTGTCAGTGTTCAGAGACCAGTTTTGTTTTTTTTGTTTTTTTTTTTTTTAAAGATTTTTTTTTAAGTACTTTTTTTTTTTTTTTCCTTTTAGATTTTATTTATTTATCTTTAGAGGGGAAGGGAAGGAGAGAGGGAGAGAAACATCAATGTGCGGTTGCCTCTTGTATGTTCCCTGCCGGGAACTGGCCTGGCAACCCAGGCATGTGCCCTAGACTGGGAATCGAACCGCGATCCTTTGGTTCGCAGGCCCGCGCTCAATCTACTGAGCTACACCAGCCAGGGCCAGAGACCAGTTTTGATTCCTAGCTCTATGTCTTAGAGTATTCATCCTTTAATTCTGCATGTATTTGTCCTGTTTATTAGGAAAATTGGTGGATTTGTGCTGTTGTTTGTTTTCACTCTGTATTACAGGTTCCAACAGAACAAGTAAGAAACTCCTTCTCTCTCTGAATTGTGTATAAACTAGTGTGAAAGGCACTCAAGTCTCTTGTAAATCCATGCTCTTCTTAATCTGTGCTGCAAATGTAAATTCCACCCACAGGTTCTTCCTCTTCCCGTAGTCCTTCAATTCAGTAGCTTCTGACCATCTAAGAAGCTTGTGAGCTCTAGCTGCTACGTGAGTTTGAAAGGGTCTTGCTGGAGACCTGCAGCATGTAACAAAAATTACAGGAAAAATCTAAATGTACACGAAGCTTGGTGCTCAGGACTGCCTAGTCATTTCTTCATTGGATCTCTGTAACGATCATGCTGCAGCAGGCTCTGTCACTGTTATCCCCGATACAAATGGAAACACTTGTAAACCCTTAGTTTTAAAAGGGACCTAATGGGCCCAGTATGTGAGCAGCAGGGCCAGGATTCAGGCCCAGGTCTGTTGGACACCACAGCCCCCTCTCTTAGCCACGTGCTTTATGTGACAGAAGAGGAAGGAGTGACAGGGTTCCATCCAACTGCTATTTAGCTTTGAAGGAGAAACTCCATTTCCCTTTAAGGTGCTCTGCTGTTTCAAGTGCTACAGGAGGATACAGCACTCGCAGACTTGGAAAGCAGCATGCAGGTCCTCGTGGATGCAGGTCCTCGTGGGTGCTCCTGTGTGGTGTTCCGAGCGCTGTCTTCCTCCTGAGCCTGCAGCGCAGCTTGAGGATGAGGGAGGAACTATCCCAAAGGAGGGCTTGAATATTTTCCTGGTGATCTAGGGTGTGACTTGCATTTTGGAGGTGGGGGGAAAGGAGAAAGCAATTCTTTCTACCTATGTCTGTTGCTATCCTCTCATCTCTCCTGCAGGTTCCTTCTGCTCCTGCAAAATATAAGCTGGTCGTACATAAATACCCAGTTGGAACAGGTTGAAACAGAAAACAAAACCTGGCCCGGCATTGTCCTGCATCCCTGGAATTCAGCCAGATTTTTTCCAGTTGGGGTCATGCAGCCCTTTCATAGCTTGCTTTTTGCTTCTCCAGCTCCAACCTCCTTTATGACAGCATTTTGTCTTCCTTTATTCATTCTAGACTTCCTTTTTCTAACAACCAATTTTAAACCTGCATCTGTAGACCTCACTCTCAGTGTCCTCTGGGCATGCGTATGAGCTTCACCCTGGCCCGTGCACCACATAGGTGGTAGGGAGGCCACTGGGTCCTCACACTGAGCCAGGGGAGTGGGGGGGTGGACAAAATGCCTAGTGTGGTGGCTCTTCCCTAGCCCTGAGATCTGGGCAGGGGATCTGAAACTTCCGAGTTTCTGAGAGTCACCTGGGGCCTTTGTTAACATAGAGACTCTCAGGTCCCACTGTCCCCCAATTCAGATTCAATAGGTCTGAGCTGGAGCCCGGGAGTCTGCATCTGAACAAGCACCTGGGTGGTCCAGGTGGCTCACTTTGAGAAGTAGGAAGTTGGTGGTGGTGGTGTTGGGTGTCAGACCATGTCACATCCTGCCTTTGGGTGGCAGAGAAGTTTGGGGAGCACTAAACTAACACCCAGCTGGGAGTCAGACAGTAGCGCCTGAGTCAGGGGTAACAAGACAGCACTCTACATTCCCACACTCTTCCCAACATCTTCTATCCACCCAGCCTCAGTAAAGTGTTCAAGGATGATGCTTGATTAAGCTAGGCCAATCAGAGCCCACCTAGGATTTTTATTGGGACCATTAGCCATAAAGATAGGGTAAATCTAAAGCTATTGGTGGTTCCCTCTGCCAAAGGGAGGCAGCACCTTAAAATGAAGCCCAGACCAACAGTGCAAAGCTTAGAAATAGCAATAGATTTCAGAAGCTATTATCCGAACCCCTGAATCCATCTCTTCCTGGAGTTAGATGGCCCTTGAACTTCCCATCTCTGTAAATTCCCTTCATGATTTAGGTGTAGGTTGAATTTCTACCTCTTGTAGCTGAGGGTCCCAGCTGGATCACTGCATGACTCTTGCAGATGGATGTTCTGAGCACAGTTGTTGGGGAAAGAGAAAAGAAGGGAGGCTTTTTCATAGGGAAGCAACCAGTATTGCGGAGAGCTGCAGAGTTAGTTGCAGAGGCAGCGGGAAGGTGATGGGCACCTGATGGGGAACAGGATGGCAGAACCTGAACGGGGAGGAAGGTGCGATGAAAACTATTTCCCTCTCTTGCCCTGAGAAGAGAATACTTGTTCTTTGAATGCCCCACTCCCAGGTGTCTAAGCCCTAGAGGCCTTTTGCTTCTATTTCCATGTATATCACCAAAGACCCAGCTAACATGCTGTCGGAAAACCATGTAGGAGCCAGTGTTTGTGGCTGTGAGCAACATCTGTGGTGAGAAGTAGACAGAGGTGTGTCCTCAGGGCCAATCTGAGGAGCTGAGGGGTGTACCGGCGAGAGGGTGCTCTGTCAGTGTTACCTGGACAGGACTGGTGGCAGAAGAGCAATAGAGCTTGGAGGAGATTGCAGATGGGAAGACAGTGACACTAATCCCGTGTCCATGGGAGAAAACTCCCAGGGGTGGCAGAAGATCCAATGAAGCAATGCTGCCAAAAGTCAGAAGTCTCTTAGCGTTGTGATCCATGTCAGTCTTTCAGATTCGGCGAGGTGATGAAAATATTATCCCTGTGATAAAACAGGCAAGTATATTGTCACCAGAATTTAGTGTTTAAATGTTATTGATATTTCTAAAGCTTACAGGCTGGTGTGTTCTGTTCTGACCATGTACCCTGTGCATATTAAAACGGTTAAAAATCAGTTCCATCTCCCCTCTCTACCAACCCCCGCTTTTTCCCCACGAGGGCAGTGTTATAAAACCAGTTTACAGTCCCACGAGAGAGAATGGTAATCAGATTACAGGCAGGAAATGAGTTTCCTCTGTGGGTGACCGGAAAATTTCTGAGTTGCTGTTTCTGAGAGAGGGGCCCGGCTGGAGCAGCTGGTCCTTTACTGAGGCTATCGCTTATCTCCATGGTTCCTCGTGGCAGCTTCAATAAGATCTCAGGGAGGGATAACTGGGAATGGGATAAATGTTGCAGCTGAAATAAATGCAAATAAAAGTCTGCAGGATCACCTACCCAGAAGCAGAGGGTGAAAGCAAAGATGGAAACTCGATACATTCAGTTAATAGACTGGCTAGTTGTAGGAGGGTAGCTCCATTGTTAGACGGTACCAATTGTCACAATCTTGATACAGTAATGACTTCTTTTATTCCCTCTGAAGCTGGGTATATCAGAGATCAAAAACATCTTTAGCATAAATCATTCCTTTTCCAGCATTTGACAGTCACTGTCTCAAACTCAATTAGTCATCAGGCAGAAGGAAAACTGAGATCATCACAGATTCACACGTGTTAAATGGATAAAGCAACAGTGGGGAGAGATTTCTCCTGTTTAACCTCTGCTGTTTGGTGTTGGTGGATCAAGTGGCTATTACATGAAATAGGGTAGTGGAAGTTTCTTTGGGGCAGAGTTAAGCAGATGTGTTTTATTTTAAAAAGACTGAATGAATTTTGTCCCAGACAGATAGATATAAAGGAGGCAGAGCGAATGAAAGAGGCACCAGAGGATATAAAGCACGTTTAATCAGAAAGCTTGTTTTATTGCATGCATGAGGACACTTCCCACCAAGAAGCATATGTATGTCTGAACCTGAGTCATGAGAACTAGTGCAGAACAGACCTCCCGGGTAACGAAGGGCTGACTCAGATCCTTCCGGAGAAAGTGCCGAGCAGAGGCTTGGCTTCATTGATACTAGAAACCTGGATTGCCTGCATCATTTTTATTAACCCTGTTTAGCAATTTTCTGGAGGCAGTGATGTTTAGACTGTGTGCATCTTCTGTCTCGGAGTAACGATGACAGCCATTGTTTTATTATATCAGATGGGGTTTATTGGATGCTTCCTAGTGCTGTGCTGCTGATTGGTGCTAGGCTGGAGACGTGAATACAACAAATTGAGTCTGGGAATCAGTTTTAGAGAGTACCTTTCTTTTTAACAGTTCAAAGTATTTACCATATTTTTCAGACCATAAGACACACCTAGGTTTTAGAGGAGGAGAATAGGAAAAGAAATTTTGAAGCAAAAAATGTGGTAAAATATTTAATAACATACATAGCATAATATTTCACCTAAATGTAAATGTAAACAGAACTCAACAGCATCATTAACAACCATATTCCTCCCAAATTTGGGGGGGGGTGCATCTTATAGTCTGAAAAATATGGTACTTACCTCCTTCCAATTGCTTTGCTTGTCTGGGTCAGCAGTGTTTTTTGGTTTTTTTTCCAAGTTGGAAATCTGGGGCCTATTTTTAAACACAGTCAAGGGCAATGTTGTGTAAAAAGAGGCTCTTAGGATCATAACAGTTTTCCTCAAGTGTTTATGAATTTGTTCTAAGGAGTCCAAATACCCTTAGAGGTGGGCAGAAGTTGCCCCTATTTTAATCTGGAAATATTGAGGCCTGTGGGTTGAACAGTTAGTACCAGATTCTAGATCACTTGAGTTTCAGGCCTGGCTCTGTAGGAGAGGTGGATATTGTGCAGCTAAGTAACCAGGTAGTGGATCAGGTTTTGAGGGGTCAAGGCTAAGGCTGTGGTTTCCTATCAGATCCCATGGAAGACCCCAGGAACCCAAAGGACAAGCAAAACAAAATGTGTAGCTAAACTCTTGATGATTGAAAACATTTAAATATCATGTCTACAGGGCCTAAAGGCAGAGATTGAATTCAGAATTCAGAAGCAAAAGTCAAGAGTTAAGAAAAGATGGATTTAAGTACGGCAAACTGGAAATGCTCTGGGTTCAGGACAATGGACTAAAGCAGTAGCTAGCTAGGTGGGACTTGGTGGCAGGGCTTACTCAAAAGCCAAGGATGGCTCCCCAGGAAGGGAGTCCTTGGCAGGTCCCGTTTCCTTCAGGATTTTATGTGCCGCCCACTCAGGAAGTCTTGTCCTTTGAAGTCTAATAAGTGAAAGTATAAGAAGGAGATTACAAATTAGAGATTGGAAATTATCTTCTTGATTCTTGTATTTTATATTTGGCAAAGTGGAAGAAAGGGTAAATAAAATCACTTGGCTCTATCAAGCTGGTTTGCTTTTTAAAAAATTCTTTCCATTGCATAGTTATTTGAGCCAAGGTTATTTGTTCATAGCCCCTGCAGCGGACCTGCCTGGGCCACTGCCACAGCCTGATGCCTCTTTATGGACTCGGCAGCTCATCTGAATCACAGACGTGTGTGGGTGAATCTGAGAGATGCATATATGTTGTTCTCTCTGGCTTGTGGCATATGAGATGATGTTCAGTAATCTTTTCTTCCCAAAACTGGGGATAACAATCGTACCAACCTTGCAGGGTTGATTTAAAGATTCAGTAAATTAACATAAGAAAAGCGCTTAGAACAGGGACCAGCACATACAGATACTCAATAAATATTAGGAAAAAGAAAAACTTTAATAGTACTATAGAATTATAGGCTGTTGATAAAATTGTTGTTGTCATCCTTATTTGCAAATTCCCATGGCAGATTTTCAGTCTCTGGAGAAAACATATTGAAGGTTAAAATGAAAGTCATTGAGAGTCAGTGAGGGCTTGCCCAAGGGACCCTAGGCTGACAGCCAGATGGCATAGTTTCTCCACTACTTAACTGAAACCTATGTCATCACATCTTTAGGACGCCCCAAACTGACTGTAAACCACCAAAGCTTCAGAGCTGATAATTTGTGCGGTGAAGTGTGTGTGAAGCTTTGACCACCAGAGGGAGCTGAAGGAGCAAGTCATAGAAAATCCAACTCAAACTGGATTAAGCAACTAGAAAAATTTAATGATTATGTAACTGGAAGTCTAGAAGATCATGCAACTGATCTCCAGGACTAACTCAGCCCCTTGGTTTTATTTATTTTTTTTTTAATTTAAAAATTGTTTTTAATTTTTATTTTAATTGTTGTTGTTGTACAGTGATGGAAAAACAGTATGGAATTTTCTAAGAAAACTAAAAATAGATCTACCTTTTGACCTAGCAATTCCGCTGCTTGGATTATATCCTAAGAATCCTGAAACACCAATCCAAAAAAACCTATGCACCCCAATGTTCATAGCAACACAATTTATAATAGCCAAGTGTTGGAAGCAACCTAGGTTCCCATCAGTAAATGAATGGATCAAAAAACTGTGGTACATTTACACAATGGAATTCTATGCAGCAGAGAGAAAGAAGGAGCTCCTACCCTTTGCGACAGCATGGATGGAACTAGAGAGCATCATGCTAAGCGAAATAAGCCAGGTGGTGAAAGACAAATACCATGTGATCTCACCTTTAACAGGAACCTAATCAACAAAACAAACAAACAAGCATAATGTAACCAAAGACACTGAAATTGAGAACAGGCTGACAGTGACCAGCGAGGAGAGGGGAGGGAATTTCAGCCCCTTGGTTTTAGGACTCAGGGCTCTCTTCCGGCAAGAGACAAGGAATGTGTGCAGGTAAGGATTGGAAGTGGTTGTAGCTCCAAGAATACCAGGTAGCCAGTCCTGTCCCAGGCCATGTGCCGGGACTAGGGGTAGCAAGACCAATCCTGGTAAGATCTATATGGGTAGGACAGGGGTTCCTAATCCATTTCCAGGCTTGAAGCAGGGCTGGTTTTTCATGACCTGAGGCTGATGAGATCTTTGCTCACCTCACCTTTCTCAGAAGGTAAATTCAAATTTGTAAAGGCTCGAGTTTCCTAATACTGGAGGCCTTTCCTATCTTATTCATTACTGGCCCCTTTGCTTGCCAGTGTACCAGAATAAATCTCCCTACAATATGGGCCATACTCTACCCACCACAGCAAAAGCAGCCATTTGGGAGACAGAACATATGTGCTGAAAATATGGGTAATGCATCGCTGGAGCTCTGTTCTTTCCAAAATAATTAAAAATAGATGGTCAAATTTAATTGAATGTGGTATATTGGAAATAACCTTTCCAAAAGGGGGAAAACAAACAAACAAACAACTCTTGAATGTGAGGATTATCTAGGAAGATGCTGCTATCAGGGAGGGATTGCCAAAAAGGAGGCACTGAAATATTTTTTCTCATGTAGGCAAGAAATCAATCCTGGGAGTATTTTCTAGAAAATGATTTTCTAATGTTTTTAAACTGCAGTATGACAGCTGTTTTAAATCCCTGATAATCTCAAATTTTCATCATTTTGAAGTCTAGCGCTCAATTCTAACATACATGTCTGTATCAAAACATTCTAATTACTTTATGACACTTTATATGTAGAACCTTGTTGCTTAAAATTTAGAAAAATTAATGAATTTTTAGGTGTATAATGAATATAGTTCCTCTTATTTGTCTGTATTTGTGAAACAAATGCTCTCACACTGTCTTTGTATTTTCTGGATTGCACTTTGTGGGCAGATGGCAGTAATTGAAAGTTGTGATGGAGTGCCACCTACTGGGGAAATGAGAACAACGGATTAAAAAAAAAACACTTCATAGGGGTCTCACTACAAAGGAACGAATACTTAGAAAAAGAGAACTTGAAGAATATGTAAGAGAAAAAAACATGAAGAAAGATAAAAAGTTTGTATTTTGCTTAATACTTGAAAAACATATTTCAATTCTAATATGTTCTTTGATATAATACTTAGTTTTGACATTAGTTCAAACATTAGATATCAGGAGAAACCCTCACTCTGTACCGAAAATCCCAGAAATGTCCATGCACCTGAGGCCTTTGAAATCATTCACCACTCTCACATGGCAGGTATTCATTTTGTGTGGAATGAGGGAGGAGGTTGGCAGACACATGACAGAGATAAGTTGTGGCCTCATCTCTTTTCAATGTTGGGGGCAGGTGGCTTTGCTATCTCTTTTAATAAATGAGATAACCTTCAACCAACAGGCAACAGACACTGGAACAGCCTCTTTTATGCACATGATATGTTTTATTAGTATGAACTAAAAGTGTTCTTAGTAGATGGTTACTGTATCCCAGGTGTGGCATTTCCTTATGGTTGACATAAGGGTAGACTCTCCTATCACTGAATTATCACTGAATTATCACTGAACATGAGTTGGCTGTCTTCAGAAGCCTGAGTCTTAGGCTCCTAAGGTTTCACACAAAGTTGCCAATCCCATTGCCAGCTTTCATTTAACTGAAATATAGAAAGAGGGTAACTGTGAGTACTCATTTGTACTCAGTGACTTTAAAAACTGGCACTGAGAGAAAAATATTAATGGAAAACAACAAACAACCCAACTGCTATGTGATCCATCCATCCACACTCCAAAATCTGTCTCTGAATTAAGCCTTTCAGAGAATTAGACTGGGAATGCATCATAGCATGGCTCACATAGAATTGCTTTTATTGCATTGTAATTTGGCATGAGGATATCACACTATATAAAAGTTTGTTCTAGGAAACATTCTTACGAAATATATCCTTGGTTTTTACATTATTCAAACTTTTTCATTATAACACAGTTTCCTGGAATAATTGTTTGAATTAAGCCTGGAAGAGAGAGATTTTCCTAGGGAAAAAAAAATAATAGAGGAGGTAGTGGTAGGGAGAGATAAGAAGTATTAGAAGTGAAAAAGTGCAGCGAGTATACGGGAAATGCTGACTGTCTCGGTTTACCTGCGATGAGGCATACAGCTAGGACTGGAAACAGAATAGAGCCAGACTGGACCAGATTGGACCTAGAGCAGAAGTGCTTGGTGCATGAAGGAAATGAGGAGAGCCAGTGAGGCTGGAGTGCAGTGAACGAGGAGCAGGCAGTGAAAGGAGATGGACAGGTAGGTCATGCCCAATCGAAGGATTCTGTGATTTGGATTTTATGGGTGGGTTTGGCAAGTTGGGGGTGAGCAGAAGAAGGGTGTGGTTTGGCTAACATCGGGCCTCTTACACAGCTTGGGGATCTCCTGGCACAGCGAGAGCTGGCACAGGAGATCCGTTCACAGACTCTTGGTCCTCTTCTCCTCAAGTCTCTTCTAAGTGCTCCCTGGCCCCACATTCTGATTGGGGTGGCTGGCCACAGCAGTTTTCCGCAGCGGCCACATTTGGGCCAAGTTACAGCTTCCTCTTTCTGCCCCTTTCTTTTGGGAGAACTACTCTTCTTCCCCTAGCCCTAGTCATGTGGTATAAATGTCATCATTTTAGATGTCCCCAGTTCCCTGGCCGTAGTGATGGGTCCAGAGATGGCTCATGAGTTATTAAATGGGAGCTCCCTCTGGTGACAGAACCACGAGGGGCAAGTTTGCAGCTGTGGTGCCATGTCCACAGCTGGGTGACCGAGCTTGTCTGCAGACTGATGATTTAGAGCACCCCAAGGAGAATAGCACAAAAATGGGGAGGTGGTGGTAAGGAGAGCCCAGATGAGATTAAGGACCTTCAACACTGCCTTCCTACTGCTCGTAGGTTAGGAGGTAGCTTTCTCTTTGATTCTGAGTCACCCCAGACTGCTACTAACAAATCCCCTGCTTGCTTAAGCTATTTAGAGTTGGGGTTCTTCCATGTGCCATTTTATGAAGTTTTGGCTTGGGGATCAGGACAGGGCCCCATGAGAGACCGCTCTTTGGAAATCACACCATCGAACAGCAGCCTGCTATGCTTCACTTTGAGAGGAGGTGTGGAGACACCACCTTCGTGTAATTCATCAGAATTAGCCTCAAGGCCTACAGACTTTTAGACAGGTCTGATTCTGAGGGCATAGATCATTAAACATTTGGGGAGGGTCTTGTGATGAGAAATCACTTTTTATAGCTTTAACAGTAGCTAGCTAAAGAGGGATAAGTGGAGAAAAGGCCTGAAGTTTGTCCCCCCAGAAAGAGTCTTCAGTTGTGGCTTTGTGCAAGGAGGGAGACCCACCTGACCCTCTTGGTTCTTCTTCATGTGGCCCAGCCCATCGGTCCATCTTTGTCGTGCACTACAGAGACAGCCTGACTGATGACCCTCCCCGAGCACGGCTTCTGCTTTCTTGCCTCTCTCAGAACTGAATGCCCCTCCGCCCCTTGTTTTTTCACCCACTGAAATCCTTCATATACTTCAAGACTTTCTGAAGGAAAATGCCACGTGCTCCATGAAGCCTACCATATTGGCCTCAGCTAAAAAATTAATCTCTGTCCCTTTAACTTACAATAGGGATTTTATAGTTTCCTTAACATTTACACATTACTTCTCCCAGTAGTCGTAGGTACACTCATCTTATTTTTGTGCTAGCTTGTAAAATGTTAGCTCAAGAGGTTTGCCTATATAATGTCTAAACTCTCTTATATTCTTTAATTCTATAATTCCTGTAATTCTATAACTAATATGAACTGTCCACAAACTTAGGATACAGATAAAGATACATATATTTATTTTTAAATGACTGTATCAGTACCTCTTATCCCTGATTTTTTCCAGCTTTTTTGAGACCTAATTGGCATATAACATTGTGTAAGTTTGAGCTGTGCAACATGTTGCTTTGATACACTAACTTGTTACAAAATGACTGCCACCCTGTGTTGTCTAACACCTGCAGCACCTCACAGAGTGACCACCCTTTTTGTCATGACAACATTTTTACCTTCTTGTCAGTCTTCCAGTATATAATGCCACATCGTTAACTCTGATCATTATGCTGCACACCAGATCCCTTATTGGCAAGAGTTTATTTAGTATGCCTTTCTTCCTTGAGACTTCCCCTCATCCCGAGCTACCCTGTAACTCTGCGGAGGCATTGTCCAATAGAACTTGCTGCCATGATCTATTTATTATGTGCTTATTGAGCACTTGACATGAGGCTAGTGTAAATGAAGAACTAAACTTTAATTTTATTTAATTTTAATTAATTTAGATTCAGATTTAACAGCCGCGTGTAGCTAGTGGCTACTGTACTGGATAGCACAGCTCTCAGGGTTTCCACGGTCCAGAAAATTTTTTGCTTCAACTTCTGCACCCAAGTAGAATGCCACTGGGACCCAAAGCCCCAGTAGCTGATGCTTCCCATCACCAAATGATGTTGCTTATCGAAGTTCAGTGCAGCGCTGCCTGTCACACTCGCTGGTCCCTTGCTGCTGCAAATCTGGGGGGATATGGACCCACTTCTCTAGGCTAACTTTGGCCACACTGTCCATGCTTGGGCTCCAAGGCTGAAAGTCGTCTTATTCAGGTTTCCTTGCAAAACTACCACACAGGACTTCTGCAGCAACCAAGAGTCAGGGTCAGAGGTGATTTTGTTGTTCATCATATCATGGACCCAGAGTCACCAACCCCTTCTCAGTCTAGGTGACCATCACCAGCAGTCAGATGGTTTTTCCTTGTGAATCGTCAAAAACACAAAGGATTGCCTTTGGATTCCTCAAAAAATAGACTCCTGGACAAGGATTCAACTGTAAATAGTTTATTTAGGAGGTGATTTAGGAATATCAAAGAGAGTTGAGACATAAAATGGAAGGAATAGAAAAAGCAAAATAAACAAGCAAATGAAACAGAAACAGATTCATAGATAGAACAAACTGATGGTTGCCAGGTGGGAGGGGCATCAGAGGTGGGGGATGGTGAAAAAGGGGAAGGGATTAAGAAGTACAAATTGGCAGTTACAGAATAGTCACAGAGATGTGAAGTACAACATAGTCAATAATATTGTAATAACTATGTATAGTGCCAGGTGGGTGCTAAACTTATTGGGCAGATCGCTTCATAAATTATATGAATGTCTAACCACCTGAAACTAATATAATATTGAATGTCAACTGTAATTGAAATAATAATTTTAAAAAAGAAAAACATATCAAACAGTTACCACTGGGCAACTGAAGCTCAGTCTTCCTGGGGAGACCTAGGAGGTAGTGTAGAACATGCTTCAGAGTATGCCAGCTGAGAGGCCAGGGAGATGGTATCCACCCCCCACGCCCACCGGGCATTGCTGAGGACTTCTCCTGGAGGCATTCACTCCCCAGCACTCTCAGAGTGCTCTGATGGAAGTCCAGTGTGCTCCCACGAGTTACTGCCATTTGTCATAAGAAGTCATGGGAGTGTAGAGGTGACAATGCCTGTTCCAGGTTCCTGAACAATTGGGCACTCATACCAGCCTTAACTAGTTCTGGAGTGCTCACACCTCTCCTTCTAAGATTAGTGCCCCAGAAGTTTCTCACTAGAGAAGAAGACTCTGCTACGATGGTAATATCTGGGGCAGGAAGCATCATCTCTGGTAACCTGCCCACTTCAAGTTGGTTTGTCTGTTAGGTAGTATACTGACTATCCAATGTACTAAAAGCATCAAATAAAACTTTTATGTGGTCTGAAAAGCACAATAAAAATTAAATTGAAACCACCTTCACAAGTTCTAACAGCACTAACTTTATGTAAAAGAAAGGAGTTTATAATGTGAAGATCTCTCAAAGTTGCAGATTTTAAATGTACACATTTTTATGAACTTTTGCCTTTCTCAGTTTCAGTAAGAATGAGCAGAATTACATTGGCAGAATGGAATGGGATGTATGAGGTCCCATATGCACAAAGTGAAAACACAGTTGTTGAAAGGTAACAGAATTAAACAATGGAATCTGTCCTTAAATACAGCCATGTGGGGTTTAGTGATGTGGGAGTCACTCTGGAGATGAACTCAGTGTTCCTTCATGGTAAAAGCATTTGGCTTCATTTAAAAGAAAGCTTGTTGGTCATGGGCCTATCAACCAAAGGGTCGCTGGTTCAATTCCCAGTCAGGGCACATGCCTGGGTTGCGGGCCACGTCCCCAGTATGGGGTGCATGAGAGGCAACCACACATTGATGTTTCTCCCCTTCTCTTTCTCCTTCCCTTCCCTTCTCTCTAAAACTAAATAAGTAAAATCTTTAAAAAAAATAAAAGAATGCTCATTGGTAACAATAGCTCCTCTCACTACTTTCTGAGGCCTGAAATACAAGGACTTTTTTAACTTTACATTTAATTGCAGATTTAATTGGGTCTAAATTTACAGTCTCTCCAGATATGCAGAATATCAATAATAGAGGAGCTACCAGGCAGTGTGCTGCTTCTCATTGAATATTCAGTGTGTGATATGAAGATTTATCTTGTAAATATCACTGGTCATAGCCTTGTAAAATCAGAGATACATCATCTACAGTTTGGCTTTGAATATTGAGCAAATGGAGGAAGAATGGATTTTTAAAATGAAAATATCAAAAAGGGTAATTAATATTTCATAATCTTGATTAACTTTTTCACTGCACATTGATTTTTAGTGTTATTTGGGGCATAAGGTATGATGATTGCTTTCATAGTCAAATCAGATGATCTGGTCACAAACTTAAATGTTAAAAGCTAATGTGAACACATCTTGTTTGACTTGAGAAATTAGTCATTAAGTTCCTCAATTAGCTCTGTGCTCATTATGTAGAAGTTCTATGAGTGAGTCAGATTGTAAACTTTTAGATTATGAAGCAAGTGATTAAGCATGTTGGGTGGGGGCCCACTGGAGAGAGATGCATGAATTGCTGGATTTGGGGGGAAAAGAGGAACCCTGCACCTGGGGCACAGAATAAACCCAGTTCCCCAGCGTATGAACAAACATTATCGGATTTAACAGATCACCAAGCACAGTAGGTTGGTCTGTGCTTCTGTACTAATAGACACTTGGTCCTTGAAGCCAGCCAGAATTACCTCTGCGGACTCACCTGCTAACCCAGGAGAGGTGAGCTATGTACACCGAACGGGTGGAGGGAGTAACTGCCCAGGACCTTCCAACCTTTCGTGATGACTCACTCTCCCTTTGGCCTCATCTTTCCGTCTTGAAGCAGTCCATTCCAACACCGAACACTTGCCCCTGTTCTCTGGGACGTCAACTCCTCTTTTTTAACCTGCCGTGTTCCAGTGACTGCTTCTGCTTCAGCAAAGAACTCCCTGCTTCATTTTCTATTCTAATGTTTTAACAAATCTCTAGCTGGGTCAGTCCCTGACCTCCTCAGGGTTGAGGTAACGTTTGGGGGAGAAAAGGGAAGGGGACTGGAACTTCAGGTTTTACAGTTGCTGCAGAGTGTGCTAGTATCAAAAAGGCAGAATGAGAGCTGGTCTGGGAGCTTTGGAGAGGTGGCCAAGAACAAGAGACCCAGTCCTAACTTATTGACAGGGACCAAATTTGTATAAATTAGGGTATGCCAAATTGTACTGTGATAACAAACCACCCCAAATCAGTGTTTCAATAAAAATGAAAGTTTACTTTTCATACAAAGTGTCCAGTGTGGTGTGGTGTGATGATCTGCTCCACACAGTCACTCGGGGAGTCAGGCTAACCGAGGCACTGCTGTTTTACTATTTGTATCCTCCGGGCCATGTACACTTGGTACTCCACAGCAGGAGAAAAGAGACTGGAGAGTCTGGCATGGGCTTTTCACTGCCTCAGTGCAAAGGTGATAAATTCACTCCATATTTTATTGGCTAGGACAAGTCAGATGGTTCTGTAAATGTAAGGGGGTCAGGAAATGTGGGAGAGTTAGTATAATATTCGGTGAGAATTCTGTCCATGTCATAAGATCCACAGGCCACAATCCCATCAGGAGTGGGGCAAGGATGCTACTGCTGAAGAACGGGCCAGAAGTTTGGAGAAATAAGTATGAGGGAACCCATACAAAAGACACATAAAAGAAGGCAAGAGGAGAGCCTGGTCTGGCCCTCAGCTAGCTCAGCTCTCATTCTGATCATCAGGTTGGCCTGGGCAGGAGCTGACATGCAAAATCTGAAAGTCACTTTCAAATACAGTTGTTCCACATTATTATGAAGGGAGTTTAGTAAGTGACTCCTAAATGCATAGAGAATGCATGTGCCTTTAAAAACCGTGTGCATTCTTGCGTAATGTTTTGAACTAGTCAAACATCATCCCAGGAGGAAATGTGCCATCTTCTGGGCATCATTTTGGTTGGGAGAGTTTCCTACCCTTTGGAGTCACATACTTCATGTATAAAATAGAGCTAATATTTCATAAATTGTTGCTATCATTTATTATATTACGTACATTACAAGCACACCCTCATCAATCTTCTTTATCACCCTAAAGGTTACTACCATTAGCTACCCCACTTTACAGATTGAACTACTGACTTTCAGAGATGTTAAAGTCATATAGCTAGTAAGTGGCAGAGTTGGAATTCAAATCTAGGTCTAAATCTAGGGTTTCATGTCTGACTGCTAGAATTAAATAGAATATACCATGTCTGGCATTTACTAGGAGCTCAGTAATGTTGATTTTCTTATTCGTCTTTCCTTTTCCTTCCTCCCTCTGATCCCTGGGACTCCAGCCAAATAACTCTTCACCTGCTGTGGGTTCCTTTAGAGAAGAGCCAGAAAACCACTTACACAATGACTTCTCCAACTGAGCAGGTGAGGGGAGAGAGCTGGTGGTGTGGAGGCTGGAACACACTCTTGCCAGCCCGCCGCGGCCCTTCCACCCGCCGTGGGGCTGGGAGGATTCAGTGAAGGAACGGGTGCGAAAGAGTCCTGGGCTTATTCACCTGCTCGAAAATAAGAATAAGAGGAGTGGCCTTTACCTTCTTTCTTCCCTTTTGCGATATTTCCGACTTTAGTGCTGTTTTAGTCGTTTGTTTACACCTAGAGAAAGTGATTAACTTGGTAATATTAACATTTCCCCCATTTAAGCCCGAAAAGCTCTACCAATTCCCAGCCCTTCTCAAAAATGAAGTCATTTAAACCCTCATTCTTAAAAATATGTAGCTTCATCAAGCAGACTCTGGTTTCCTCCTATCCTGAGGGCCAGGTGTCCTGCCTGGGGCAGTGCGTGAAGGTGGGAGGATGTGGTTCTACATCTTGAAAATAAGACTGTGTTTTTTTTTTTAATTTAGAGGAAAATGGATGATGCCTCTTCATGGCACCTAGCATGAAGCCTGGGTAATTTCTTTTCTTTTATTTTGTTCTATAAAATAACTGGGTGACTGCCAGGGAAAAGTACTGTGGGACACTGTTCTTAGTGTCTACTATATTGAACTACTCTGGCAAATCCAGACTGCCACTTGGTATGAGTTTTAGGTTCCTAAAACACACCTTGAGTCTTCAGGCATGGGGAGCTTGATACTTTGTCTTCTTCATCTAGTTTCCACTTAAAAAATGTCTAGCAGACTCCCAGAATGATTTAGAAACTCTGTAATCAAATGCTAATAAATGTCTGCATCAGCTAAATGTCCTGCTGATTTGCTTGTTGCTTATCATGTGATGGGTGATAGGCCATTTTCTTAGTAAATTTAAGGATCATGATTCACTGCCATTAGCCCAGGAAGGCCATATTCTTTTTTTCTTTTTTAGTTAAAAGTTTAAATTCTGCTCTCCTGACATAACTCATTAAGTTAGGTATAACCTAAATACTGCCTGTCTGAGGGTTGGAAGCCAACTGATCTGTTAGTGTTTAGAATTTTGGCCTTAAAGGTAGTTGTGGAGCCTCACATCTTTTCTGTTGCTGTGAATTGCTGTTGGGGTTGAAAGCGTCTTGAGTCCGGAAGGCCAGACATTGACCTTGGGCAACTGAGTCGCCAAAGGGAGACATGTTGCATCTCCCAGGGAGCTCAGGGATTTAGAGAATCTTCTCCTCCACCCTGCTTTGCATATGATGAGGCAGCATAGTGCAGAGAGCATGCAGCTCTTTGGGAATATGCAGCTGTCCTGAGCAGCTAATCTGATCAATCAAGCCCAGGCCCACAGGAAGTTGTCATGAGAAAATGGAGGAAGAATAATTGGACTCCATAGGAATTGCTTCACCTATCACGTTTTCTTTTAGCTTTAAAGAAAAACCTTCCCCTCCTTTCTCTGAACACTTCTACCCCTGTTGTCAAAACCATTTACTTGGCAGGGGCACTTGTCACATTCTGTTCCTCTTGTGAGTGAAATTACCGTGTGTAAGAGTCTAATATCTCAAGTAGATGGGGAGTTCCTCAAGACAAAGGGCTGAGTTTCTACACTCCTTTCTGTCCTTCATACATAGTGCTGCATAATACACCATTCATTTTTGTGAATTATGCACTATTGTATTGAATTATTATTTTGATCATTATGATTCATTACTCCTACTTGATGAAAGTTCAGTCAATGTTAAAAGTACACATGATGCTGTCTTCCCCTTGCATTTGTGTAGAGTCAGGACAAGTTTATCTGGACTCAAGACTCAAAGCTTTTGTGTAGGGAACTTACTTCATAGAGGGTTTATGCTCAGAATGAAGCTTATTTAATTCAGTGAATATTTAGATCTTCTATCATGGGAAAGGTTATAGGCTTTTAAAAAGAAAATAGTATCCAAGCACTTGGTGAGTTTGTAATGTAATGTATGAATGATGAATAGATTTCAACTTAAATGTCTATCTCTGTTAATTGATGGTTAAATGTCTATCTCTGTTAAATGTCTATCTCTGTTAATTGATGGCATCTTGGATTGCTGATGAGGATTATGAAGTCTAGTCTAGATCCAGTAGGCCAGAATGCTGTAATCAGTTAACGATGTATACCGTTTATTTAACGAATGAAGAATGGTAGCATGGGGGTCCCATGCTCATGCAGGATAAATTCAAAGTCTAATAGTAGAAGGAGTTTCTAGTTAGCAAAAATCCAATCAATCAATACCTTGATCAAATTTGTTTGGTACAAAACATATACCAAATAGGTAAATTATATGAAATAATTATGTATTAGCCTATTTGTGCTGCCATAACAAAATATCATAGACTGGGCGGCTTAAACAACAGAAATGCATTTTCTTACACTGGAGGCTAGAAGTTCACAATCAAGGTTCTGGTCAGTTCAGTTCTTGTGAAGGCTCTTTTCTTGGCTTATAGACAACAGCTTTTTGTATGCATCTGAACTTTTTTTGTGTGTTCTTGATGAGAGAAGAGAGAGAATGATAGGGCCTGATGGAATTAGGGTCCCACCCTATAACCTCTTTCAACCTTTATTACTTCCTTGGAGGCCCCATCTCCAAATACAGCCACATTGGTGGTTAGAGCTTCAACATGCAAATTTCGAGAGGTTGCATTCAGCCCATACATAGCAATATATGGTAGAAAGTGTTTGTTTATATTTTCTTTTTGGAGGAGGGCATATCATGGGAGTTATAGTTCTAGAGAGGTTTATCATTTTAAAAAGAACAAAATATCAAAATCAATTTCTTTTTTAAAAAAGATTTTATTTCTTTATTTTTAGAGAGGGGAGGAGGGAGGGAGAAAGAGAGGGAGAGAAACATTCATGAGAGATATATCAACTGGTTGCCTCTCATATGTCCCCAACCAGGGACCCAGCCTACAACCCAGGCATGTGCCCTGACTGGGAATCAAACCAGTGACTTTTTGGTTCGCAGGCCAGTGCTCAATCCACCGAGCCACACCACCCAGGGCTCAAAATCAATTTCTTAATCAATTATTTTTTACATTAGCTGCATTTATTAGTGTTAAAGACATTTGATCTTATAGATTGTTCATTGTAATTCAAGTAATGTACATAATTCATTTTTTACATAATTCAGTTTTAAAAGTTATATCAAAGAAGCCAATACAGTTCAAAGTAACAGGTAGTAGATGGGTTTGTAAATGTGTATTTAATAAAAAATTATGTACTTTCCTAAATCTTAGTGACACCCTAAAATAATAACTAAGCATCAAAAAGTCCTATCTTCCAAATGATGTTAACTGCAAACTTTTGCCTTGGAAGATGCCTCCACTCCTCTACTGACCAACATGCCTTATTTTTATATTGGTGTGTACTTAATAGACTAAAAATATTACATTTGTTTATATGACTATATACATTACACTGAAATTTAAAAAAATGTAATTTCTTAAGGTAACACTTTCTATCAGTGAAATTTAAATCTGGATCCAGGCTTGTTTTTGTGTGAAGTTTTTTATTTTCTTCCAAAAAGATTTGATTATTGAAGTAATAAGATAATAGAAATAGCCATTATTACCCATAGAAAAACAGAACCTATATCAGTGTTTTGAGTTCAACCCCATCCAGCTTTTGCTTATCTCACTACCCCTCCACGGTTTATATTTCAGAATAAAAGACATATAAATAACATTTATTCTGTATTATTAAAGTAAAAGCTGACCTGAGTTTTACTGTAACTCTTAGCTTCAAATGGATCACCTTGCCCTGTCATTTCTCACTCATCCTGAGGTGACTGAACTGTAGGACACCCGCGTGGATGATACAATAGATTCTCTTGATTTTCATCGCAAACAGAACCTTCATAAAATATTTAATGAGTTATTGGTTTGGGTCTAGAAAACTATAGGGGAAATTTTGTTTATTCACATTTCTATCTCAAAATGACTTTCTCTTTCATTATTATTAACACGAGAATAACACAGTCGTTCAAGGTGACAGTGAAGTACAACAGAGTGATGCCTGAAATGAGAAAAGCATCCGAGGGGAGGGCTCGGTAAATGAGGAAGCATACCACTGACTGAAGAATTTAGCATGTAAATAATCTCTTTTTCATGCCTTTGGGACATAATGCAGTATAGTAGGTGAAATTATAACCTAATACAGTCACTGATGTTTGTTATTACAATAGTTTTCCAGTTACCATACATATCCATAATGACTAGGAAAAAGAAAATAAAAATTACACGTAATTCTACCATGCAATAAATATTCACTGAACTTCTGTATTGATATAGATAACTATGATTAACATTTTAATGTGCATCCTTCTTGTTTTTAAAATTGGAGTTACTAACATATTTTGGAATGCTATATTTGCTTAATAATGTATTATAAACATTTTCTTACATCATTAAACATTAATTAAATGTAATTCTATCATATAGATATATCATAATTTATTTACTCAACCTGCTATTGCTAAATATTATTTGCAATTTTCTGTTATTTCAAGTCATATTGCCTGAAGTATCATATTATATAAATATGGTACATAAATTAGTTTTGCTTTGATAGATTTCTAAAAGTGAATATTAGGTTAAAAGTGAGTCTTAGGTTAAAGGCTGTGAATATTTTTACAGAGCTCAGTAAGTATTACTTTTTGGAAAGAGGTATCCTTTTATGTTCCGATCAATAATTTGAAAGTGCCCCTTGCTCCATACCTTTGGCAATACAGAGTGTTACCATTTTTTATGCTTGTCAATTTGGTAGATGAAAAATATGATATGGTATAGTCACTCACTTACAGACGTGACTCTGGGCTTACATCAGAACACAGAAATGTAGAAGGAAGCCTTGTCAGTCTGTCTTACTGCTCTAAAGACTAATTTTAGATCAAAACCTTTTTGTTAACCCATTCAACAAATGTTTTCTGAGTTTCTCTTCAGAAAGGAAAAAGATTATAATGTAAAATTTAACATTTGGTAAGTTAATAATACTGCTTAGTTGATGGCACATTAGCACTGTCACGCCAGGGTGCTCTCTTGTTTTATTCTCTCTTGTTTTATTTCCTCTCCTTTTGGCCTGACACTTACTTCTTTTCCCTTTTCTTCCCTAAACAGCCTTTCTAGTGTGTTTAATGTGTGTTGTATATGCATGCTTCCTTGAAGGACATATAGTGTCGTGTGCTTATTAGTTTTTGTTTTTAAGTTACATACATTTCATTCACAAATCTCGCATTATCTTACATTTTTTACTACTAAATACTACATTAAAAAACTATATTCTTGTTGTGAGCAAGTTTAAATTTTTGCCTCTAATTGCTGCCAAAATTCCACAGTGTACACCTGAGGTCCAAACAAGGAGGAAAATGTTGTTCTCAATTCATGGAATGACTAAATGGACATTTATGTGTTACTTTTTGAATAAAGGAGATTATGATTAGTTATGTGGTTACATATGTCTACAATGAGTCTGTACGTTTCTGAGAGGGTTGCAAGAACTTTAGGAATGCCAAATTAGTAGCACTTGCTTAGAGCTTCAGTAATCCTGGGGGAGGTGAGACTATCTTTCTGCCCTGCACGCACAGGCAGTGGAGCAGGGGCACCACACCACTGACTTTGGGTAGGGGCGTGGGTGTCGGGTACTGTGGTGTGCCTCTCCCATCCTGCCATGCGACACTGTAGCCAGGAATACAATACTACCTTGTGCCTTGTATCCTGAGTTTCATTTATAATGTGACATCTAGGAGCCACTCAAAAAATATGTTCAATGGCCCAATGAAAAGGAATCAAAGATTAACCTTACAGTAATAGAATAGGGAGACAAGGATCCCTAGTGCCTAAGCAGTGAGGGATTTCAAAACAAGCAAACAAATAAACAAACTTATAATTCCGTGGCAGAATTCCCACATATATTTTTGTTCTTTGGAGTATTTACAAAATAAACTTCCAGGGTAGAGCATTCAGGTCAGTGCACTACAGCCTCCAACCCTTTGCTCCTGGAGCAATGGAAAGATGTGGTCCTCTCTTTGTGCTGCACTGGCTTGTGGTACCAAGAAGCATCTGAAGTGTGTAGCAGCTCCAAAGCATTGGCTGCTGGATAAACTGACCAGTGTGTTTGCTCCTCGGCCATCCACGGTCCCCACAACCTGAAAGACTTCAGTATCCCTGAACAGGAGATGAAGTAAAAAAGATCTGTGGGCAGCGGTTTATTAAGATTGATGGCAAGGCCCCAATGGAGGCAGCCTACCCTGCTGGTTTTATGGACGTCATCAGCATTGACAAGATTGGAGAGAATTTCACTCACATCTGTGACACCAATGGTCACATTTCTGTTCATCATATCATACCTGAGGAGGTCAAGTACAAATTGTACAAAGTGAGGAAGATCTTGGATAGCACCAAAGGAATCTCTCATCTGGTAACCCATGATGCTTGCACCATTCGCTTCCCTGATCCTGTCGTCAAGGTGAACACCACCATTCAGATTGATTTGGAGGCTGGCTAAATTACTGCTTTTGTCAAATTTGACACTGGTAACCTGTGTAAGGTGATCAGAAGTGCTAACCTGGGGTCACCAATAGAGAGAGATTCTGGTTCTTTTGACATAGTTCCAGGGAAAGATGCCCATGGCAACTGCTTTGCCATCCAGCTCTCCAACATGTTTGTTATTGGCCAAGGCAGAAACCATGCATTTGCCTTCCCCATGGAAAGGGAATCCACCTCCCCATTGCTGAAGAGAGAGTCAGGAGACTGGCAGCCAAACAGAGCGATGAGTGAAATGAGCTCTAGGTGACATCATGGGAAGAGCCTTTGTTAAAGATAGCACAGCATGAAAAAAAAGGGAATCCTACTCTCCCTAGTCCTTTTTCAATTAGGTGAAACTGACAAGTCGAAGCTAATGAAATATGCATGAAATTGATATGTGCCATTTATATGTCCAGGCATGTAAGGCCAGTGTGTCACCTCCAAGCTCTCTTTTTCCCTTCCCTGGCAACCTGGGTCACATGTTCCAGATTGTGCAGCTACATGATGGCAAAGCATTAGATAGTCTTGGCGCTGTTTGGAGAGATACCCCCCTCCCACTCTTGCCAGTCCACACTAGGAGGGAGTTTGGAAGTGGTGGAGAGGGGATTACATGTTCAGCAACGTGGCCAGGAAGCCCTTATGAGCTGTTTCAGTTGAGAGTGGAAAGCCTGAAGAAAGTGAGGGAATTCAGGCACCCAGGATAGATGTATTCTCAAGAGACAGAGCAGCAAGTGTAAAGGCCCTAAGGTGGGACTGAGTTTGGTGTGTTAAAGGAAGCAGGACAAAGTGAGGGTGGTTGAAGCAGAGTGAACAAATGAGAAAGTGATAGAGATAAGGCCAAACCAATATCTGGAGATGGGGGAGAAAAAACTGTGTAAGGTCTTAAGGTCAGTGTAAGCACTTTGGCTTTCACTTTGAGTGACATGGGGGACATTGGAGAGTTTTTCATATTGGAGTGACATGATCTCATTTATATTTAACCAACATTGAGAATAGACCAAGGGTAGCAAAGGGAAGAGGCAGGGTGTGCCTTCAGGAAGCAACAGCCATAATCCAGTCAGGGGGTGGTGGTGGCCTGAATTAGGGTGGTAACAGTAGAAGTGGTGCGAGGCAGTCAAATTCCAGGTGTGTTTTGAAGGCAGAGCCAATAGAATTATGGATCATTACATGAGGGGTGTGAGACAAAAAGTCCAGGATGACTCCATGGTTTTTGATCTGTGTAACTGGGAGACTGGAGTTGCTGTTTGTTGAGATGGGGAGGACTGCAGGAGGAGCAAGTTTGGGAGGCTGTCAGGAATTCAGGTTTGGGTGGGTTTGGTCTGAGATGCCCATGGAACATGCAAGTGCTCATAAAGGGAGATGGCGCAGGGGTGCATCGGCAAGGAGACTGGTCTGGCGAGAAGGACAGAGATGATGCCAGTGCTTACCTGGGACATGGAGGTCCATGTTCCCTAAGAAGAGACTGAAATACTAAGAGCATTTGGGGGCCTGTTCCATGATTTTTACTGGGCAGGCTGGCCTAGAATTCGGTTTCCCAATTACTTTGATTAAGCTGAGTTTCTCTAAAACTAGCTGTTGATCTAGCAGCAAATACATTTCCACATGAGCACTATCCATTGGGCAGTGAAAATGTCAGAATTTCATAGTGTTTGAGTGAAAAATCATCTAAAACCACCATTCTCAAAGCTTCTGCCTCCTTGAGTTTGGAATTTTAAGGCAAGACAATTTATATTTATTTCTCTAGCATAAAAAAATTGCATTTCCACATCAGAGTTATGTTTGGTTTCTAAATCTGTTACCATAGCAAGAACTATATTCCCCAGCTTTCCCTGGTTGTGTTGTTTATATTTCTTATCCAATAACATCTAAACCTTTTTTTTCTAATCTCACTTGGAACTTCTGCTTATTTCACCCCTTTGCTTTATGAAACGTTTATGTATCATGTGCATGAACTTCATATGGGGGAGTCTTAGATGCCACCCATCTTCTTTTTGAAGTGACTAATGTCAGCCCTACACCAGGTGCCACACATTCCACTCCTAATTGTCGCACATGTGTTGAACTTGACAGCACCCTGTCCCTGGCTGGTAAACAGTGATTCATTCCGTATGCTCCAGTTCTGCACAAGTGTTATTTTTGAGACTCAGAACTCACTGAAGTTTTTTGCTTTGTCAGTTGTTATTCCTGTTTATCTCTCTGTTCGTTTACATGATTCCTTACTTTGTGGACTCATTTTTTAAAAAGATTTATTTGTTTGTTTGTTTGTTTGTTTATTTTTTTATTTATTTAAGAGCAGAAGGGAGGGAGAATGAGAGAGAAAGATCAGTGTGTGGTTGCCTATTGAGCACCCCCACCGGGGACCTGGCCTGCAACCCAGGCATGTGCCCTGAGTGGGAATTGAACCAGCAACTCTTTGGTTTGCAGGCTGGCACTCAGGCTGAGCCACACCAGCCAAGGCTCATTTTGTTTTTTGACTTCTTCCTGGTGTCATTTTTTTGACATCCTCTGTTCTCTTCTTTGTCAGTGAGGGGAAGTTGAATGTGCTGCATGGGCCTGCCATACCAGCTCAGGGCAGAGCTGTGCTTCTCCCACTGAAAGGCAGGGCTGTGCATCGCTCCCTTGGCCTCTGCAAGTCACACAACTTGGGGGGATATTTGAGTGGCCCCAGGTAAAAAATTAGGAGGAGGTTTTACTTGAACAAACTGAAATGCTCTGTGTTGGAGTAGTACACGGAGTGCAAAGCCACAATCAGTCCAAAATTGACAATGAAATTGAGGGAGCCAAATGCAAGTCTCTAAGGTCCTTGATTCTGGAGAAGAGAAGGAACCATTTCTTAGATCAGTGTTAACTGATCTAAGTGGTGGGTAGGGCCACTGTGTGTGCTATGTCTACCATGTTCTACACTGGGGTGCCCAGCTGAGGGGCAGACAGGGGCTAGAATGCAGCTGGTGGGCTACCATGCACCTACTTTCGATGTTTAATTTCATGTGTCCACCTCACTGGTCCATGGGGTGACCAGATATTTGGTCACACATTATTCTGTGAGGGAGCTTCTGGATGAAATTAACATTTGAATCAGTAGAGTGAGTAAAGCAGATTGCCCTCCCACATGTGGGTGGGCTTCACCTAATCAATTGAAGACCTGAATACACACACACACACACACACACACACACACACAAACGAGTAAGGGAGAATTTGCTCTCTGCTTGACTGGCTTCCAGCTGGGACATTAGTCTTCTCCTGCCTCCAGAGTTGGACTGGAACTTACATCACCAGCTTTCCTGGTTCTCAGGAAACTGAGACCGGAGCTATACCATTGGTTCTCCTGGGTCTCCAGCTTGTGGACTACAGAAATTGGGACTGCTCAGCCTCCCTAACAAAGTGAGCTAATTCCTTCTAAAGAGATACATTAATACACTACTTGAGACACCGCCCAAGGAAGAGGTGCCTTCTGCTAATTCACACAAAGTTCCCTCTGGAATAACTAAGGCTCTGGCAGTGGGTGTAGAGTTGGGTGTGAAGATGTAGGAAAGGGGTTGATACATGTAACTTGAAAAATTATAAGGGGGGACCCCCAAAACTGGAATTATCTGCTGGAGGGTGGGCCTGTTATAGCATATACAGGTTTTCTTCACTAGGCGCGTATTCTAGGGACCCATCTGTATCAGTATACCAGCTGGCGTTGCTGTGAGAAGCTGAGTTTGGCTTCAGTGAATTTATTTTGCAGACTCTTTCAATGCGTTTGCCCATTTCATGATGGGTGACTTACAAGCTCACTTGCCTACACCATTTTTGACCAAAAATGGCATGACTCCCGTGCTTCACACCCCCACCCCCGAATTCACCCAGTATCACCTTGAGTATTTTTTTTTTTGTTTCCCTGGATGAAAAAAAGTCCTCAAAAGGAAATGTGGAACAGGTGAAACAAAAAACAGCAGAAGCACTAAAAGGCATCAAAATCGATGTGTTCACAAACCATTTTGAACAGTGGAAAAAATGTGTCAATAGGTGTATTGCATCAAATGGAGAGCACTTTGAAGGTGACTGAAGTTTAAACATGTAATAAATACACAATTTTTCAATTAGCAATAATCGTGCCTTGGATGAACCTCATTGGCTATGATACTGCCACTGCGCAAAGTTAAAATAAATTCACAATTTTTTAATAAATAAATTCCAGGTTTATTTGGGTGTCCCCTCATATTCCCTCCTCTACTCCCATATAACTTAGAGTTTCGTGCTTGTTTACAGCTCCTGTCTCAGCATGAATCATAATACTGGTGATTTTGCAACTCCAGAGCGATGGGAACAATTAAGGGTGTTACAGTTTCTCTGCTAAATTCCTGATGTACTTGAGAATACTAGTCAGAGGGAGATATGGTAAAATAGCAATAAGTGATATCCAGAAAAAATACTCCCACTTTGTGTTTGGGGGGGCAATGTGTGCTTCTTAAGACACGTTTCCTTCATGGTCTTGCTTTGTTTGCTCAGTTTCACAAAGAGGTATGGCTGACGCTTATCATTCTTATTACAAAGGCACAGACACAGGGCTGCAGAGGGACACGTGGACAGCCCTGTGGCTGGGTGGTGGCTGGAGGTCACGCTTGTTCTCTAGTTGGGCTTTGGTCTGGGCTCCAGGGCTCTTTCCAGCCGTCCTCACAGGCCTGGCAGAACACTTAGAACATGAGTATCTTCTTTCTAAGCATTTCATTTCTTAGAAAAGGTAGAATAGTATAATCAAGAGCATGAGTTCCTTAAAGAATGGACACTGGAGCGCCTGGCTGGTGCAGATTTCTTTTTCCCCCCTGAGAAAATGACCATGTTTATTTAGGTTGTAATTATATGTTTTAATTCAGTTCCCTGCTCTCACTGTCCAAAGTCTCTTCTCAGTGCTGGAAAGGCAAGAATCCGCACGTACACAAATACGAGAGCACATGCGCACGCATCTCGGGATTATCTTGTTCATCGGTTTTCTAAAACAGTCCTCTGGACCGTACCTACTCTGGACACCATCGTGTTACACAGGTCACTGCAGTAGAGGGTAACTGTGAGATAATATTTGCCTGGCATGTTGTCCTCAACATAAGAATTACTGTTGTTGCTCTTTCCCCGCAGGGCAGTGAAAGAAGAGCAGTGATGTTATGATGCACTTGAGAGCTCTTTGTGCCCCAGGGAGGAGATGAAAGCCAATGACCCAGAGAACCAAATTGGTTCTGGTTCCTTTTCAAATCCCCCAAAGATGTCACTTTCAAGTTCCAAGGAACTTGGAATAAGTATCCCAAAAAGTAGAATTCCTCATCTACACTGAATATTTCTCCAAAGACTGTGGTGGTCTTTGTCTCTCCTTCTTGTTAGGGAATGTCATCTCTCAGTATATCAAAGACAGCATTAGCCCCAGAATCTTATTCATGGCTCCTCATGGCTAGGCCAGTAGGATTCATACAATACTCTCAGGTTTTCCAAAGACCCAGAAATTAATGCATAACTTAGGTTGTTGCCATGACTCTCACTGCAAAGAGAACAAATAAAAATTGTGTGAGGCAGGCAGGGAGGCACCGAGATCCGGTGTGTTGTTCTACTGACTGATTACATCAGAATCAGCCAAGAAGCAGCCTTCAAATACACATTTCCAGGGGCCTCACCCCAAGCCAATCGAATCAGAATTTCTGGTTGGGGAGCGGGGGTAGCAGGATTTGTGTTCTTATAAAGCACGGATTACCTAGGGGCTTGCTCTGCTGATGAGCAAATATGAACACCTTCCATTTATCCAGGCGCTGGAAGAGTGACTGACTACCTGCTGTGGGTCAGACGTAACACGAACACAGCTCCTCCCCTCTTGCCTTTCCCGGCTGAAAGTGGAAAGTAAATGAAATAGAAATAGTTGCAAACGATGAGTGTAGGAAAGAAGAAAATGAGATGATGAACTCCCAGTGAAGCAGTTGGTTCTTTAGATGACCTGTTTAGTGGTGGTGTCTCTGGGGCAGCGGCATTGAACCTGCGACCTGGAGGGGTGGGGACTACTCAGCAGCACAGTGGTGCTGAGGCTGAGACTGTCGCATGTGACTCTCCCTGGGGAAAGAGCATGCTCTAGCAACTTCTGTAGATGCTACCAGAAAAAAACAAAAAAACAGTTTACAGCTCTCTTCCCTGCAAATTAATCGGAAATTAGAGATTCTTTCCCAGGTGGCAAAGGCAAAAGATTCCCTTTCTGCCACCTTCATAGCCTGTTTGCTCTACTGCTAAAGCCAAAAGCTGGGGTCTGAGTGCATTACTGAAGACCCCGATGCTACTACTCCTTGAAGTCGGGGGCCTGAGAGCCACCTGCAGAAGCCCCACACTCCGCCTGTTTCTTCTGGTGACAGTGATCATCAGGATGACAGCCACGTTCACTGTGTGACTCTGGCCTGAGCCTTGGACTCCTTGTCTGTGCAATGGCTGAGAATGCCTGTCCCATAGTTGGTTCAGTAAGATTGCGTGCCTTGTCCATGGCAGTTCTTGTCCAGTCACATGTGACTGTGGTACTTTGGAAGGGTCTGTTCTGAAAGACAGTGAGTGTACCTCAACTTTCGCTCTGTCACTTATCATTTTTAATTATATGGTGGCTTATTATAACCCCAAATCCCAGGTGATATTAATGCTGCTAGGAGATTGTTTGCTGCAGAGAAGTCTTCCTAATCAAACTGGCACACCCTCGGGGCAGCTGATTTCTGTGTTAGGGAAAAAGCAATCTTAATGAGCAAATGTGTGAAGAGACATTTTCACTTGTGAAACTCTTAACCGTGTCTGTGTCAGACGGCCTAGCAAGGGGACTGAATACTCCCCGCTGCCGTGGGGGTGGGTCTGCATTGGAGTGGAGGGGGGCCGGGCACATTCCCCTGGAGTTTGCCTGGCAGGCAGTTCAGGTCTGTTAGGTGGTTCCTGCTTTTAGCACTTCCTCCCTTTTCTTCCTTAACTCCTGGGCAGGCAGGCAGGCAAGACAGTAGACTTCTGGGATGTTTGTGAGCTTTCCCCGTTCACACCAGAATCTGGGTGCCCCAGAGCCTGAGCTCCAGAGGCACCCACACAACCTCTGCTGCACTCCCACGACACTTGCCAGGTGTGATGGAGGGTTCATGGGTGAATAAGACAGGTCCTTGCCCTCCAGAAAGGAAAAAATCAATCAGCATCCAACTAGCTATAATAAAAGCAAGACTATGATAATGACAACAATACAGATAAAAAAAGAAGTGCTTTGTTATGAATGGTGCTGTATTAGTTTCCTATTGTGGCCACAAATTGAGTGGTTTAAAACAACAGAAATTTATTATCTCACATGGGGCCAAAAACCTGACATGGGTCATACAGGACTAAAATCAAGGTGTTGGAAGGGCTGTGCTTCCTCCAAATGTTCTAAGGACAGCCTGTTCCTCGACTCTTCCAGTTGCTGGTGGCTGCCAGCATTCCTTTACTCGTGACCTCATCACTCCAGTCCCTGCCTCTGTGGTTACGGTGACTTCTCCTCTGTCTGTGAAACCTCCCTGTGCCTCTCTCCTGTAAGAATCGATGTGATGGCATTCAGTGCTCACTGGGATAAGATAGGGTGATTGTTCTATCTCATGATCCTTCATGTAACCACACCTGCAAAGCCCCTCATTGCCATATAAGGTAACATTCACAGATTCCAGGCGTTAGCACATGGATGTCTTCTGGGAGGTCATTCTTCAGGTGCCACCGTCATTCTTCCAGTCCCTTCCTCCAATCACATAGAGCTGTGATGTCCAGTGTGGTAACCACTAGTTATATGTGGCCATTGGGTACTTAAAATATGACTTGTCTGAACCAAGATGTGCTGTAAGTGTAACATACATGCTAGATTTTGAAATCTTACTACCAAAAAATGCAAAGCATCTCATTAATTTTTTAAGTTGATTACCTATTCACATAACATTTTCAACATATTAGGTTATATAAAATATGTTATTAAAATTAGCCCTGGCTGGTGTGGCTCAGTGGATTGAGTGCCGGCCTGTGAACCAGTGTTGCTGGGTCGATTCCCAGTCAGGGCACATGCCTGGGTTGCAGGCTGGGTCCCTATAGGGAGCGTGTGAAAGGCAACCACACATTAATGTTTCTCTCCCTCTCTTTCTCCCTCCCTTCCCCTCTCTCTAAAAATGAATAAATAAAATCTTAAAATTGGTACCACCTGTTTCTTTTTATTTTTTAAATGCAACTCCTAGAAAAATTCTAATTACCCCCATGCCTTACATTTGCGGTTTGTACTGTATTTCTATTGGACAGTGCTCTACACCATGTACAACAGTAATTCTCACACTACCACACAGCAGAATTGCAAGGGGAGTTTTTACAAGCCCCCATGTGCATGATGCACTCCAGATTTGTTAAATCCAAGCCTCTAGGGGGAGGCCCAGGCATCAGCGTGTTTCAAACCCTGCAAGTGATTCCAGTATGCAGCCAAAGTTGAGAATCCAGGGAGTAGAGACCTGGAGGATGGTTAATAGTCAAAACGGCATTGCCTACAGAGTCATGGGTAATGCTATTTCCACAGCAGCTGCTTCCATGAGCCAGAAGACATCTGGGATCTCAACATTCTGAGGGGCAGTCTGGCAGTTAGCTCAACCCTTCCCTGGCAATTTCTGTCATAGTACTTGGCAGGACAAAATACAGTAAAAGCCAGAAAGCTCTTAAATGGTTCATCTGGGGGGCTGGATCAAGGCAAAATACTTCTACAGTGGCTTACAGTGCAAATGTGTTTCAGGGGCTTCCCACGGGGAGATGTGCCACCACCAGCGGTTCCTGCTACTCTGGGAATTCCCGGCTATTCCCAGCTCCACACCATGGCTGTGTTCTCTGGATCTGGACTCCGCATTCGGCAGCAAAGCTGAAGTCCAATGCACTTCTGCTGAGTTTCGAAGTATTGACCAGAAAATTGGTCCTTGGTGGACAAGATAGGGTGTTTCAGTCACTGCTTGTGTTACTTGCCACAATACAGATGCTACAATGAGATGAACCTCAGCCTTTTCCTGCTGTATGATTGCTCATGTCCAGCGTCATCAGTGAATAAATCCATCACCTGAGTGTATTTTGAGCCTAACTCATTAAAACAGCACATTATCCTCCTTTTAAACAGTTTTGAAAATTTTTCTAAATTATGCAGCACTCTTCTTACTTCCAAATAGCAGATACTAAACATTAATTAATATTTTCAAAAGAAAGTGGTCTTGAATGTGTGTCATAGGTGGCAAGACATTCCAAATAAGGAGGATAAAAACATGTCAACAAAAGCCTCTAGCAGGCTTGTTCCCTGCCCCTTCCCTGCTTTCTTTATTGAGCGTTGACTCGCGGTTAGGAAGTGGTCCCTGCCTTCAGGAAGTTTAGGGGACAGCAGAGGGAAAAACGATACAGGGCTTATGACTGGCGACAAGACCTTCCTCCCCCTTTGGCCCCTTCCCTTCTTCTTCTCTCCTGTGCTGTGTGTGCACTACACATCTACGTGGTGTTGATCTCTGCACACCATCGGCTTGGATGCGTGGTCCCACTTACTGTGGGTCTTTTCCCAATAAACATGTACAGTACCATAAATGTATCATCTCTTCCTTACAATTTTGTTAATAACATTTTCTTTTCTCCATCTTGCTTTATGGTAAGAGTACAGTATATAATACATATGACACGCAAAATATGTGCTAATTGACTGTTCATGTTATCAGCAAGGCTTCCAGTCGGCAGTGGGCTCTTCCTAAAGTTTTTTGAGGAGTCAGAAGTTATACAGTATTTTTGACTGTATGGGGGTGGAGGAGGGTTGGGAGCCCTAACCTCCATGTTGTTCAAAGGGTCAACTGTGTATACATACATATGCATACATGCATGTACACACATGTATATATGTATTAGGTAAATTACAAAGACATATACAAAACAAGGTAAAAAAAGAAATTTGGAAGGAGAAATTTGAAAGTAAGAAAATTATGGAAGTCAGATTATTCAACAAATTATATTCCTTATGTCTTGTCTAAGTGGCTGAGTGTGGCCACAAGTTTGGATCTGACTTCCAAGCAGTCAGTGTGGAGAGAATACACAACCAATTGCATAATTCACAACATCTGTAAGATTACAACCTGAGTTGCCAAGAAACCCCATGGATTAGGCTGCAGTATCATAATAAGGCATTGTGGGATATACTCAGCAATGTCCTCAATAGTATCTCTTCTTGCACCAAAAAGTTCTGTATGGCACCACAGAAATCTCTAGAGTTGGAGAAAATACAAAAGAAAGAATATTACTTTCTAGCTGGAGATAAAGTTTCTTCTGGGATTGGGCTGGCTTAGTTTGAGCTTCCACCTATAATTTTGGTTCAACATTCTAAGTGCCGAGCTAGTGGTATCCCCTGGAGGTTGTGGGAGTAGAGAAGGATGCTCACCATTGCCTGCACTGGGGAAGTGCAGGCTGATGCCAGGGACCCAGAGGAGAGGGAGCCCATGGGTAGGTCCAGTGGAAAAGGCATGGAAGGCAGTCTGCACATGAGACAATAGCATCAATGGGGCACAGAAGTGTGGAGAGTGCCGATAGGGAGCTATGGGCAGTTTGGGCTATGGGCAGAAAAATAGATAAGGCCCTTAGGTGTGGTGGGAGGTGGAGCTGGAGAAGTAAGCAAGGGCCAGACTGTGCTCACCTTATGTGTTTTGCTAAGGACATCTGCAGAAAGATACTGACATGTCACTGATGGGTTTAGACAGGGGAGCTGTGTCTGCTGACATCTGCATTAATGGCCAATAAATCTCCCTCAAGCTCAGTGGCTTAAACAACAATCACATATTCTCAAATACAGATCTCTGAGTCTGAGAAGAGAAGGTGGTCACACTTCAGGGTGCAGGTCTTCAGGTTGCCTGGGGTGACCCTGTGTGGGGCCCAGGCAGAAGAAACGGCAGCTACTCAAAGTTAGCTCTTCTTGCAGGGAGGTGTAGAAGGACAGGAGGGTGCGTAGACAGACAGAGGTCTCTGGAGGCCTTATCAGAGAAGGGATGCACCCTTAGATACGCCCACATTCCATTAGCAGAGCAAGTCCTGTGGGCAAGCACAATGTCTTTAGGGAAGGGAGATGCACTCTGCCCCTCAGTGGGAGCTGCTGCAAAGGCACGTGTCCGAGTGGGAGGAATTACACAGGGAGGGGTGCGAAGAATTATAAGCAATGTTTCTACCTTAGGGGTGAAGCAGCTGGACTTGACTTTTTAGATGGTTCACTTGGGTAGTTGCAGATTTGAAAGAGGTGATGCTGGAGTAGAAGGCCCTCTGTTAAGTGACTTTATTTTTTGTCTGTTTTTAATAGCCACCAAGTGAAGTTCCTGGCAGCACATGTGACCTTAGCAACATAAAGAAACATTATTCATTTAATAATTACCCTGATCAATGACCAAAATTAGAAACTGTGGGAACTAAAATAAATTAATATTTTTTCTTCCACCTTCTAAGCTCTTCTAGCTGGACTAATAATGAAATTAACAGATTAACAGGAGAAAATAAAATTTTAATACATGCTCATGGGAAATTAACATGTGCATGAAAATTGCAAAGGCAGTGAGGCAGTATTGAGTATACATGGCATTTTGGACAAAGGAGAAAAGGAGGAAGTGAGTTTTTGGAAGTGTGGATGGGTGACTCGCAGGTGGATGAGAACGATGGGAACGTCCTCGTACTCGGCAGACAAATTCTCGCCTGGCTCAAACAATGGGACAGGTGAGCATCTAGCTAACAAGCCTCCTGGAGCCTCCTGTAATTCAAATTAGGCTAAGAGAACATCCTGGTTTTTCTATGTAAATTTCTTGATCAGGAAAGGAGGGTCAAAGGTTCTCTAAGTGTTCCCCCCCCAATGAGTCTTTTGTTTCTTAATAACAGCTTAAAATCAATATCCCAAAAAAGCACAACTTTTGGTCCCTTACAAAACATTAAAACCTCATCAAGGTGACGTAGACCAGCCATGAGCGGCTGCTAGTGTACATACATTTGTGGAGAAATTTATCTTGGGTTCCTTTCTTCCTTGTCCTCCCCATGCAAGTCCAATTCCTCCTGTCAGCCATCTATCTGCCTTATAATATCTACTTAGGTGTTAACTCATCTGAGAGAGTTAGCCGTGAAGGGGGCGGATTGTTTTGTTTTAGAATAGGACTCTTGAAGAACAAACCTGTGATGTGGAAAAGAAAAAAAGATGTAGAGATTGCTATTTCCAAATAAGAGGCTGCCCAAATGTAGTATCAGTAACGATAAACTTGCATTTCTGCAGGTAATTTGATAAAGCACTTCATGTGCATTATCTCATTAGCTGCCGGAGGTAAGATGATTTGTTCAAAGAGAAGAACTACCAAGTGGCAGAGATGGGACTCAGATTTTTCTGACTTGTATTTTCCCTTCCTGTGCCAAAAGTGGTCTTAGGAATTGTGTTGAGAGAACCTTCTGTGTGCATGAGAGGAGGAAAGGTGTCAACGAAATACTGCACTGCACATGGTTAAACAGGGAAGGAAGACTTTATTCAACACTATTGCAATGGGAGGGAGGGAGCGGGGGAAGGGGAGAGAGAAAGGGGGAAAGAGAGAGACACTGAATTTAACTCCACTGACAGAAAAAGGCAGGAGGGTGCTTAAGCCCTGAGAAGAGCTATTGAGAAAGTACTGGAGGACTTTGGGAGTGGGAGGAGGAATTGGTCAGGCCACCACTGTTTGCTAGTCAGCATGCATTGAAGTTAGGCTTCTACCCACCCAGACAGAGTGGCCCTATCTTCCTTGATGGTTCCATTTTCAAGGGATGGCTTCCTTGTCCTTAAGAAACATGCCTGGGTGGTAAAACTGGTGAAAAGCTGGGAGATTTATATCTCAAGCTCAGAGAAATAATTTACAATGGAAAGTTTTCTAAAGTAAATGCTCTAAGTAAAGGGTGGTCAGGGACCTATAGGCACCAAGAAACCTGTCTAAAGTTTAGTCAAGCTCAGGGGAACTTCAAGGTCAGAGGGCAGCACCACTTTTCCTTGCTCTGCAGGAAGCCAGGTCTCAGAAGTTTCCAACTGATCATTTCTTACCAGGGGGCAGCTTAATTATGGGGAGCACAGGGAGGAGCAGGTGGATGGTTACCACTGCACCCTGGTTTCATGAAGCTCTACAGGGGTAAATCCCTGCAGTTTTCCAACTCTGTCTCCATCCTGGAGCGGACAGCATTTGCCTAAATGACGTGCCCAGGACCAAATGCATCCAGTTCCTCAGATTCCATGCGACTTCACAAGAGGGTAGAATGGGAAGGGTGGAAGAGACTTTTGCAGCCCAAAGATAGAACCCAGGGGCACAGGGTACCCCCTTTCAGAAATTACCATCATAAAAAGCAGAACCAGTAAGCCCAGCAGCCTGCAGCACAGAAAAAAATGTAAATCTCCTTGGCTGGCATTTCAGCTTGCCTGAGGGGCAGCGCTGTGCTCAGAGGGGAGGTGACCTAACCTTAAAATCCAGGCCTCAGGAAGTAGGAGAAGGTATTCTATTTTTTCCTTTGATGGTTTTCATTTAAAAATTTAAAAGATCCAGTTCCTTCCCCTGAAACTTCTTAGCAAAGTAGTGGATTTTTAGAAAAGACAAAGATGTGTGGCAGGGGGTGGGGGAGGGTGGCTGGTCCCCAAAGATCAGTGCCTTGAAGCCTCTCTTTCCCCTTTGCAGAGCATTAGGATTTTTTCAACATTCCTTCTTTAACATCACCGCACCTCCTTTCTCCCCCACCGATCTTTTCGTTCATTCTCCAAAGTACAAACAGACGGTTACCCCTCAGATCGTGCTACTTATCTCTCCTGAATCCCAATGCCTCCAAATACCAAGCTTCTCTCATTTTGGTCGGCAGCTGTTTCCTCTGCCTGGTGAGCAACCCGGTGTGCGGAGGAGGGAGCTTCTTTGGCCACACGGTGGCGCACTCGAGCCTCCCAAAGCCCGGCACGCTTCTCCGCCACCCCCCAGCCGCCCCACCCGCGTCCCAGCGCCGGAGCTAGCCGCGCCCCCAACCTTCCCCGGCGGGATAGCGGGGAGCGCGCCTCCGGAGCCCCTGCCTAGTCCAGCCGGCGCGGGAGGTGCGGCTGGCTGCCGGCGGCCCGGCTCCAGGCTCCTCCTCCCGCCGGTCCAGCCTCTACCTCCCCCCTCCCGGCCCATTTTCCCCTGGCGCGGCTCTGAAAATCCAAGGCTTCCCCCAGCAGCCTGGGAGCTGCAGCGGGCGCAGCGAAGGACACAGGAGGAGCGCAGCCCGCCCCCGGCCGCGCCAAGCCTTCGGACAGCAGCAGCGGCGTTGCTAGAGCAGCCCTGGAGGCGCCACGGCGCGCCCTTGCACGACTAAAAGAGGGGAGAAGCCTCGGACTGAAACTGGGCAAGGGGGAGGAAAGCGCGCGTGTGTGAGTGCCAGAGTGTGGGGGACGACAGTCTGGAATTAGGGCGGAGGAGAGGGCAAAGGCACTGGGGGTGCGGCCCCTTCGTCACTCCCCTCTGCGCCTCCGCCGGTCCCGAGCTTCTCCCGCTGCAGCGCCAGCTTCTTAGCGCCTCTCGCCATGGACTTGCGGGGAGTTGAGATGCGCCTCGGCAGCAGCGCGCGGGTGGCTGCCCGGCCTGGGGGGTACGCGGGCGCGCGCACGGGGATGGCGAGGTAGGATGGCCGCCCAGCGCGACCCTTGTCGCCCCAACCCAGCGGCCCCCGGGCGGTGCAGCTGACTCGCCGGAGCGCACGGGGGTGTGGGCGGAGGCGGCCCCGTCGCGCCCGCGCCTTTGGGTGTCGCTTTGCCTCTTACACCCACTTGCACCTGCCACCCCACGGATATCATGTCGAAGGCGGCCGGAAGCGGAGCGGCGGCAGCGGAAAGTTGTCCCCCAGCCTCTGCTGGCGCGTCCGCGGCGGTGGAGGACCTGTCCAAAGTGTCGGACGAGGAACTGCTGCAGTGGAGTAAGGAGGAGCTGATCCGTAGCCTGCGGCGCGCCGAGGCCGAGAAGGTGAGCGCGATGCTGGATCACAGCAACCTCATCCGCGAGGTGAACCGCCGCCTGCAGCTACACCTCGGCGAGATCCGTGGGCTCAAGGTGAGCGCGGGGCAGGTCGGGGACAGGAGGCTCGGCTCCGCGGGTCGGGAGCTGGGTGCCCCAGGGAGGTGGGGCCAGGCTAACTTTCCCTCCCTCTGTCAACAGGTGATCCTCCCCATTTTCCAGGTCGGCACCCCCTGTTTCCCATCCCCTGCCCTCTGGAAACTTTTCCAAACTTTGGAGGCTTTTGGTTCCCTTCTCTTTTGCTTGAAGGACGCCCAGCGTCGACTCTCTCGCGGGGTCCTCTGTGGCGGGGGGACCGGACGCCTAGGATGCCGAAAGGCTGGGAGGAGGGGATGGGCACGCAGAAGCTTTAATTTCCCACGGATCCGGGAAAATCAGTGTTTTGGGTTACAGTGCTGGGGATACAAACCGGCAGGGGAAAAGGCAAGCGAGGGAGCGAGTCCAGAGAGTCGGGGGTCGGGGATACGAAAAGGCTGCTCTGGCTCCACGACTTCTTCGGCGGGCCGGGCCGGGCGGAGGGGAGGACAGGGTGCCAGTTCCCGGGAGAGGCCACGGGCGCCACCTTCGGAGCTGGCATGTATCACCCGGTGCAGAAAAGCTTAAGCTCTGTTACGTTTTCTACTTTCTCCTGTGCTTTCCTTCTCCCTGAATTCAGATGGCGTAATCTCGGTTACCTGCCTTCCACTCCGCAGTAACCCCCAGTTTGATTTTAATTTCATCTAGAAAAGGGGAGTGACTAAAGGACTCAGTATGGGGAGCACAGGGTTTTGAAGGGTACCCCAAGTGTCAGTTTGTGGTGCTTCTTTTTTGAGCCAGCCCTCCTGCTTTGCTACTAGGGAAAAGAAAAAAAAAAATAGCTTCTTTTTCCCCAGCCCGATCCCCCTCCTCCCCCCGCAACTTTCTCTTCTCCTGGGAGAGCTGTGCGTGTGTCTGCAGTGTGCCTGCCCAGCGGGCTGGCTACTACTCTCACCGGTGGCGGGAACCGCCCTGCGGGCGTGCACCACAAACTTCCTCTCTTCACTGCGTGAGCTGGTGCCTCCTGGTATTCCTTCCTCTCATTGTTCTGCTTTTGTTTATAGGAAGCCAGACACAAACGAAATCACTGTAGGGACCTTAGGGAGCAAATTCCTACAGGCACATGGTGTTCTTGTCCCCTTTCCACTCCCACCCACTTCTCAGGCTGTTGATGCTTTCTTCATTGCCTCAGCTCCCCAGCTCTGGGATTCTGGGGCTGAGACGAGTGGGCGGAGCAGAATGTTGGATGCTCACCTGGGTGGAGATGGCAGCAATGGACTGTCATATAGTCCCTAGAGTGGGTGCAATTAGGGAGAGCTCACGTCAGAAAAGTCCCAAGGCTTACTCTTTCCTTTGGCTTAATTCATTAGTAGTGGAGAATCTATTAAGGGCCAGACTCTTGTGGGATTAGACAGACTACTATAGTGGGAAGATCATCTCAGAGGTGAGTTTATATCTAGAATCCTCATTTGCCAGGAGGATGAGCTTGGGTAATTATTTTCTCAGAGCCTCATTTTACTTATCAATACAATGCAATGATAATAACCATCTCCAGACATCAAAAATACTACTAAACTACAGAACAACCATAATTCAGAACAGCCTGAAATCTAGCTGAATGGAAGTCCTACAAGTAAGGATATAAAGGAGAAGTCACATTGGGACAGGTAGAAGGGGTATAGACTAGGAACTGGCTGGTCCCATACCTACATATGAGGGATAAAAATTGGGAAGGATATCTCTACTGCAGATGTCCACCCTGAGGAGCAAGGGTTCCCAGTTCCCCACACCAGGCTCCTGAGCCTAGGGTACCAGTGCCAGGAAGAGAAGTCCCCATAACTTCTGACTGCAAAACCCAGCAGGGAATGTGGCTGAGTGATACTGAATGACAGACAATTCCTGTTAAAGGGCCTGCACATACACTACTTGGATTCACTTCCTCTGAGTTCCAGAGCTGCCATAGCAGCTGGCAAGGCACCAGAGGCATATGGGAGGAACTGAAATGTTTGGTATCAGGGTGAGAGTTGGAGGAACAGCTTTCTTCCAGACAGAAGTGATGGCAGAGGACATTGTTCCTTTTCTGAGCCCTTCTACCACAGAATTGGCAGGCAGGTGCCATATCTGAGTCTCCCTCAACTTGTTTATCACTGTTTGCTGCCTTTGTGGTTCCTTGAGACCCTGCTCCAACAACTTTTGGTCCCAACCAAGCTGTTTCCAGTAGCTTTTGCAAATTAATGGCCTGTCTTCTCTCATCCTTCATACTTTCCTGAGATTTCTCAAACAAGCAGCATCTGGCTTTGGTATGCCCTGTACTATTTGCTAAGTGGGCTCAGGCTTGGCACTAGTGGCAAATGGCATTGGTTCACAGCTTGGCCTCTCCTGGACACCACCAAACCCAGCACAAATAGCAGCCATCTGCAGATCACTTTGTAGTTCATGCCAGTGGCCCCAGGAAGAACACAGGCAGTGACCTTGGCCTGCACCTCCTTGGAGGCCTCAGAGCCAGTGCCCCCAGTGGACAGCTTCAAACCATATCAAAGCACCACCCAACCACCTCCACAACCAACACACTCAAGGGACAGATGCAGTGGGCACTAGAGCCCCACTGAAGTAAGTCCTGCTCTGTGGGATGGGCCCCTACAGAGCTAACTGTGGTCACAGCCAGTTCTTGTAGCCGAATGGCCTGGAGGTAAATCCCTCCCATTGAAGTGCCAATAGCAATCAAGGCTCTACTACAATGGGGGGTGGGGGGGGTGGGGGGTGCACCTGGAATGCTCAGCTGGGATGAATGGGGAGGCTGTGCCACTGGACCCTATTGTATACCTACTACATTAGCCTACTTTACCAAGCCTTGGAGACATAGCATCTCTACCTAATACATAGGGAGGCTGTACATAATACAATACCTAAACAAACACAGGGAGGCTGCCAAAATGAGGAGACAAAGAAACATGGCCCAAATTAAAAGAATAGAACAGAACTCCAGAAACAAACAAACAAACAAACAAAAAAACCCTAAACAAAATGGAAACAAGCAATCTACTGAATGCAGAGTTCAAAACACTGGTTATAAGGATGCTTACTGAACTTAGTGGAAGAGTAGATGAACTTAGAGAGGACTTCAACAGCATAAAATAGGACATGGAAACCATAAAAAAGAACCAGTTTGAAATGAAGAATACACCAACTGAAAAGAACAATAATTTACAGAGAATCAACAGCAGAGTAGATGAAGCTGAGAATCAAATAAGTGGTTTGGAATATAAGGAAGCAAAAAAAGAAAACAAACAAAACAAAACACCTAATCAGAACAGCAAAAACAAAAAAAGAATCTAAAAAAAAAATGAGGATTGTGTAAAAAGCCTCTCGGATGACTGACTCCAAGTGCACCAACATTCACATCATGGGGTTGCCTGAAGGAGAAGAGAAAGAGCAAGAAATTGAAATCCTATTTTAAAAAATTATGATGGGAAACTTTCCTAACCTGATGAAAGAAATAGACATACTAGTCCTGGAAGTGCAGAGAGTCTCAAACAAGGTGAACCCAAAGAGGCCCACACCAAGACACATAACTAAAAATGCAAAAGGTTATAAAGGTTAAAAGCAGCAAAAGAAAAGCAGTTAGTTACCTACAAGGGAGCTCCCACAAGATTGTCAGTTGATTTCTCAACAGAAACTTTGTAGGCCAGAAGGGATTGGCAAGAAGTATTCAAAGTGATGAAAAGGAACAACTTACGACCAAGATTACCCAGCAAAACTGTCATTGGGAATTAAAGGACATATACAGAGCTTCCCAGACAAGAAAAAGCTAAAGGAGTTCACTACCACCAAACCCTTTAACATAAAATATTAAAGGATCTTCTTTAAGAAGACTATAAAGAAAGATAAAAATATGAACAATAAAGTGGCAATAAATACATATTTATCAACAATGGAATCTAAAAAACAATAAATGAACAAGCAGCATGGAAACAGACTCAGATACAGAGAATGTTTTGATGGTTGCCAGAAGGGAGGGGTCTGTGGGGGATGGGTGAAAAAGGTGAAGGGATTAAGAACTACAAATTGGTTGTTATAGAATAGTCATAGGGACGTAAAGTACAGCATAGGGAATATAGTCATAAACATTCTAATTCCTGTGTATGGTGTCAGATGGGTGTGAGATTTAGTGGGATGATCACTAAGTTATGTAATGCCTAATCACTGGGCTGTACCCTGAAACTAATATAATATTGTATGTCAACTGTAATTGGAAAATCAAAAATGATTTAAAAAAATAACCATCTCCCTGGGGGTTGTGAAAATAAGTTATGATAATGTAGGAGAAGGTTTAACGCTGAACTTGATTTCAAAAAATGGTAATTTTTCTCACCAGGAGGGGACACATCTCCAGGATCTGGGTTTAATAGGCAAAGTTGAAATAAAAGTATAGTTTGTAACCCTCCAACTTAATCTTCTTTCATGGTTTGAACTTTAAAGTGACTTGGAAGAGTTCAATTAATTAGTTAATAGTATGGGGCATTGATATAATAGTTCAGAAATACTTGGAAGTTCTTTTAGCTTTTGTGGATTGGCTGCATGTGTGAATAGTGGGGGCCTGGTCTTTGTTCCACTAGCCTCATTTAGAGAAATACCTATTAGGCCAGTTAAGTAAGGGTGGTCACACCCCAATCAGGGAGTCTCCTGGTGGTCTAGCTTTGTGACCTGGCATAAAAAGACTTTGCAGCCCACCTCCTTATCAAGTTCAGAAATGATGAGGTCTGATTATTATCTGAAACATCCTCTACTATTCCTTCCCATCATCCCTGGACAGCGGCAAGGTGGTATCTCCAAGATCTCTAATCCATCTCTCAGGGGGCTGTACCAAATCTCTGCTGAGAGGTGAATCTTTTCCCTTCTCTTCAGCATCTCCACTCAGAGCCTCCCTGGACACCACAGTGATCTGTGGATCTGTAAATGTGGTTGGCTGAATAATTCTGGAAGGAAGGGATTCTTCTTTTCTCTGATGATTTGGGATTCTCAATTGAGGACTATAAATTTAGGGTAATTAAGGCCATAACACTTTTCTTTTTTATGCCCCTTGTCTCTGAAATTGGATGTAACTATTTTCAGGACTACTGGGTGGTACTGTAGCCGTAGACATGGGGAGATGGGAGCATCTGTTCTTTTCCTTCGAGGGGTCAGTGACTCTGTCCAGCCAGTGGCTGACTTGTTTGTGTTTAAACATTTAGGAGGTAGTACATTGTAGGGCAGTGGAAAGACAAAGGATTGAGCAAACTGTTAACCTCTTTGAGCCTCAGTTTTCTCATCTGAAAACTGGGAATATTAATTCCACGTGAGGTTTGATGGGGATTAAATGATACATAGCTGAAGTAATGCCACTGAGCTTAAATGGCTCTCTTGAGGTCGTACAGATGTAAATGGTCAAAACAGGCTGACTTTCCTTTCCTTTGGCTAGCTCACAGGTTCTGGATAGAATGTGGTCCTGAAAGGGGTGGAGAAAGGTGATGAGAGTTTTGATGTTGTAAGGAACTGGATTCCTGAGAACCATGTCAGTGCATTGCTGACCACATACCAACACGCTGGCAGCTCTGACCTGGATTTTTAGGCGGTGAAGGTGGGTTTGGGGGAACTGGGTCTCTGCAGCGTATTAATTTTCCACCTCGCTCCCCAATACACCAGTTTCCCATCCTGCAATGATGAAAAAGGACAAAACAGTTCTTCTTTAACCACAGATACAGTACCTGAGAGTTTCATAAAGATGAAATTTTGGGTTGTGTGCGATGAGATGATTTAATCTTTTACAAGTCCATTTTAAGCAGCAGGACAACATCTGATGGCTTGTGGCAATGTTGAAAGGGCGCTTAGTGTTTTGAGGAAGAAAGCCCAAGTTCTGATGTGGCAGATTTGAAGAAGCTGGTTCACAAGTTTATTATTATCAGGCTGGTTGCTTAGCTCTTCATCAGGAGGCAAAAGAAATAGCTCAAAATTGGAAAATAAATAATATTCCCAAGAAAACTAATAGTAGGAAGGAGGAAGCTGGGATAAAGGAAAGTGAATGGACCCATACCCATCCTTTTCTCCCCCAACTGGAATGCTGAGAATTGTTTGTTTCACTCCATTTGGAAAGGGCATTAACTCCTTGAAGCCCATAGTAGCACAAATCCTGCTTGCTTCCCAGTTCTGGAGAGACCGTGGACAGTTGAAGGATAGTCAGAGGGAAGTGATTTCAGATGGACATTTAATTAGATGAAGAAGAACATATTTGAACTCTCTATGAAATGCCAGGATTGAACTAAATGTAGAGTAATTTTTGAAGCCTAGAAAGATTAATTATGTTTAGTATTATTTTCCCAGAATATCCACAGCTTCTGATTTCCTCTAAAGCATCAGTGTCAAGGGATAATTTATTCTGTTATTATTGTAGACTGCAACATAGCAGGACTTGCTGTAAATAATAATAAGAAATCCTTTCTCGGTAGCTAGAGCCGTATTCTGTTTTGACCGTAAGCCTAGGGCTTTAAAGGGTTGGTCAATCCGTAAACACATATTAGGTGTTCCCCCTATACAAAGCACCATGCCAGGTGTGTCAGATATGCAAGAAGGACATTGGGATGTACTCTGCCCTTCAGAAGCTATTACATTAGAAAAGAAAAAGTGATACCAATGAGTGCCCTAGCTAGTGTGTCTTACAGGCAGTTATCAGAGAGTGGGAAAATTGCCTATTTCATTCATTCATTCATTTGTCAATTCATCCATTCATGCCTGGTGCTGCTGTAATCCAGGTGTCGTTCAAGGGTTGGGGGAATATTCTTAGAGGAATTTCTCCCCTAATAAATTCATGTAAGGGAAAAGATAGTATTTTTTAGCTGGAAAACTGGACAAAATCAGGGTTCAAAATTAGCTGACAGAGGAAGCTAAAGGTGGAAAGACAGGAGGAAGCCTTTCTGGCCTGGCCATGGGTTTATTCCTTTTTCTCTGGCAAAGGGGAGGTGATACATGTTGATATGCAGGAGAGCTGTATCCTGCAGGGAGTGTTTTTGATCAGTCTGGCCCAGAGAGCTTGGATTGGAGTGGGTGAGGGGCAGACCGAGGGGTAGAGGCAATCAGGCCAGGGAGGCCAGGTGAGAGGCTTTTAGAAATGCCAGGCCTGAGGTCAGAAAGTGGCAAGGGGAAACAAAAGGAATAGGTGGGCATTAGAGACAAGGAAACAGGGGTTGGCAATGGCAGGAGTTAGCACTGGAGTTGAACACTGGGTTGCACAGATACCCTTCTTCCTCAGGCCTTGAGAATCACTTTCATCTTTGGTCTCATGGCTGTTACAAGGTATGGGGTGTGGTTGGCTGACACAGACCCTGGCTCATGGCGTCCACCACATTGTGAATGAAATTTATACGGAGTACGGAGTCCTGTGGAGGAAAAGGGACAGCATGGCTTTTCTCTCAAGAGGAGAAAAAGCCTTGGCCCTTGCTGTGACTGGCCTTTATTTCTTTTTTGGGCATATTAGATGATCATCCTCATTTACTATGCACAGGTTCACTTTAGGTGGTTATCTTTTACAGAAAACAAAGGAGAGGATGCCACTAATCACATCACAGAAGAAGGATATTTGCAAATGAAAAAGGGAAAAGTGGTTGAACCAGTTACACTCCTCCTTGGAAGGTTTAGCATGGATTTTAGGAAGTTACTTTGCAGTAAATGTTTGCTGCCTCAGTTCAGGGTATGGGAGTTTTAGCAAAAGCAAGTCTCGTATCAGTCTGGGTACAATGCAGGCCTGATTCCCCACGGGAGAACCTATCTGTGGGCGTGGGTCCTGTGCATCTCCGAGTGGAAGCTGGGCCCATGCCCCATAGAATGGTCTCCTATAGTTGGCGGATGTTTTCTAGTTCATTTTTCTAGTCAATGGCAGGGGAAGTATTGGAATCAATCTGAGTTTAAGAGAATTACGTCCCCTTTCCAGGCACCTCTAGTTCTGGATTGGGTAAGAGTCATAGCTGGAGGTTTTCAGGATTTGTAAAGCAGGGAAATCTTTGGTAGTAGCCTCTGTTTCACCCCCACCAAACCATGGTGCTTCAGGAAACAAGTTACCCTTCTACTATATGCGTGAATGGAGACTAAATGGAGACTTCTCAATTACATTGTACAATTCCTTGGTTTCAGGTATTTACGGTGGGAGTGCCGTGTTCTGGATACACAGAGGGGAAAGAATAGATAGTGGGGGGTCTCCACCCTCATGACTTGTCTGATGAGGATGGAGACAGAACTAATAGCCACACTCAAACATGTCACTCAACTGTATGTGACTACAGGCTGTAGTAAGTGCAACAGAGCCGAAGTCTGAGGGGTAATGGTAGAGCATAGAAGGGGCCTTCCTACAGACTGGTGGTCGTAGTCAGGGACGGCTTCGGTGGGGCAGCAGCAAAGTAAGACCTGGAGGTTGTGTGGAAGGTTGGGGGAAGGCATTCCAAGTGAAAGAGGGGAAGGGCTTATCTCACGAGGCCTCAAAACAAGGCCGGTGTTGGGGCCTAGTGCATGTTGGGAAGGGCATATTCTCACCTTCTCAACTGCCTCCATGTGTCCAGATCACCATCATCACCCTCTACCTGGACCAGCCAAGTAGCCTCCTAGCTGGGCTCTGGACTTCCACCCTATCCTGTCTCCTACTCCTCTAGCCACTAGCCATCTGCCTCCCACCAAGCCAGCCTCTTTTTCACACAAAACTATGGTGATTCTTTACAAAGGAATCATATCATATCACTCCTCTGCACTCTGCTTGCTAGCAATCCATATCCTTCCTGTGGCTGACAAGGCCCTGCATTACCTGACCTCTGACCTCTTTCCCAGCTCTGCCCTCCTTGCTCACTTCACTTTCTACAGGTGGACCTCACTGTGTCTTGAGCCACATATGTCCTAGGGCTTTTATACTTGACCTTCTCTCAGCCTGGTATCATCTCTCAAATGTTTGCTTTTTTGCTGAAATGTTTTTCCTCTCTGCAGAGTTGCTGTCTGTAAAAAATAAAAAATAAAAAAATTGGTATTCTTTAATCTGCTTTAGTGTCTTCCCAGCACTTTTTACTACATAACATTATGTTCTGTATTTGCTCTTTGCCAGTCTTTCCTACCAGAGTGAAAGCTGTAGGATGTTGAGGTCTTTGCTGCATCCACTGGTATGTTGCTAGCATCTGGACTGGTACCTGGCACATAAGGGGTGCTTACTAAATATTTGTGAATGAACCAATGACTCACCATTCATGTTGGAGAAGTAGGCCATCCATGGGATGGAAAGCCCTGTGAGACTTGAAGGATTTTGCACTTTATCCTAAGGGCAATAAGAAGCTATTGAAGGTTTTAAGTATGGGTATGATGAGATGAGATAAATTTTGGAGTTAGATTTCAGAAGATTCAGTTGGCTCAGAAGTAAAAAGCAAGAGAGAGGGTTCTTATAAAGACCAACAGGAGGGGTAAGGTAGCATTTGCTGCCAAGAGGTGCCATTTGGGGAGGAGACTTCGAATATCACCCAAGAGCTCAGCATTGCTGTGTTTCCTGTGAGACGCCTGGGAGAGGTGCAGGGGGTGTGGCAAGTGGGGGCTGGATGTGCGGGACTGAAAGGGCACTAGAGGGCAACTGTGCTGTTCCCTGAGTGGGGGAATTAGGGCTGTTTACCCATGTCATGGGTTGGAAACGGAGGCAGTGCTCGTTTGTGCTGATGAAAGGCCTGTTAGCTCCAAGCTTTTATACATTTCGCAAGTCACAAGCAGCCATCTTTCTTCCTTGGAGGTGGGACAGGGGAGCAGTTTTTGTTCATTTGTTTGTTTGTTCCTGATTTCCTGTTAATTAACAGGCTGCTCCCTGAAAACTAAAATACTGAAGAAATGACCTTGGACAAGACAAAGTTTGCAAGGTCCAGTTTTCTCTTCTATAAAAGAACCATGATAATCATTATCCCCTACGTGTTTTGGTGAAAATTAGACGGGGTAATACATGTAAAGCATTAGGCAGGGAGCATATCCAATACCCATTATTTTTATTTTTGTGGGTAGCTACAAACCTCAAGCTTCCTCTCATCTTCTCTCCTCCCCTAACAGTACAGAGAATTCATCAGTTCTTCTCAGCTCCTTGGCTCGGGGAAGTTGTCTAAGCCTGAGGAAGCCTCGTATGTGCACCTCTCTTAAATGGCTGTTTCTCTCTTTTCAGGATATCAACCAGAAACTCCAGGAGGACAACCAGGAGCTGAGGGACCTCTGCTGTTTCTTGGATGACGACCGGCAGAAAGGCAAGAGGGTGTCCCGGGAGTGGCAGAGACTGGGCCGCTTCACCGCAGGGGTGATGCACAAGGAAGTGGCCTTGTACCTGCAGAAGCTGAAGGAGCTGGAAGTGAAGCAGGAGGAGGTGGTGAAGGAGAACATGGAGCTCAAGGAGCTGTGCGTGCTGCTGGATGAGGAGAAGGGCGCGGGCTGTGCGGGCAGTCGCTGCTCCATCGACAGCCAGGCCAGCCTGTGCCAGCTCACCGCCTCCTCCGCACCCTGCGTGCGCGACGTGGGCGATGGCAGCAGTACCTCCAGCACGGGCAGCACCGACAGCCCTGACCACAAGCACCACACGAGCAGTGGCAGCCCCGAGCACCTGCAGAAGCCCCGGGCCGAGGGCAGCCCTGAGCACGCCAAGCACAGGAGCACTAGCCCAGAGCATCTACAGAAACCCAGGGCCTCTGGGACCCCCGATCACCCCAAGGCACTCAAAGGACCCAGCCCTGAGCACCACAAACCCATGTGCAAGGGCAGCCCTGAACAGCAAAGGCACCCGCACCCAGGGAGCAGCCCTGAAACGCTGCCCAAGCACGTGCTGAGCGGGAGCCCGGAACACTTCCAGAAGCACAGACCTGGGGGCAGCCCCGAGCACGCCAGGCACAGTGGAGGGAGCCCTGAACATCTTCAGAAACATGCCCTCAGTGGGAGCCTGGAGCATCTACCCAGAGCCAGGGGCACCAGCCCTGAGCACCTCAAACAGCATTATGGGGGCAGCCCTGATCACAAACACGTGGGCGGAGGCGGTGGAAGCAGCGCAGGAGGCAGCAGGGAGGGTACCTTGCGGAGGCAGGCGCAAGAGGAAGTGTCACCCCATCACCGGAATGTCTACAGTGGCATGAACGGTGGGTCAGTACGTGCCGGGGAAGCGCTTTGGCTGGGCCAGCTTGGTAGAGAGTTCTGAGAGATAAAGGGCATTTCAGCCACTTGAGACAGTTGAGGGTGGGGTGGGGGGAAAACTAACATTTGTCCCCAAATCATGATGTACTTTTCTACCCACCGTCCCACTTGTTTTAGTTCACAAAATTATTCCTCCAAGAATCTTGAAGAGGACTAGGAGGCATTAGGGGAGGGAGAGGAACAATAATTCCGTGGAACCCTAAGTAATCAGGGTGAGATTTATGGGTACTGAAGATAAAAACAGAAGGAGTCAAAGATTCTTCCATCTTGAATTTGAGTGTTTTTCTCGTTGTGTGCAGTTTTCTACTGGGGCTTGCTTGTGGAGCGGGTGACCAAAAGGTTTTTGAATCCAGTCAATAGTATGTGTGCAGGAAGAAATGAATATTTATTATGAAAACAATAGCATCATGAAAAGCAAATACGGCGTTCCTAAATAGACTTGATGCCAGGTTGCCTGAATGCTATAAATGTGCCTTAACTTGACCTTGGGACTTTTTTCATTGTTTTGGGAGCCTTAACATGACTCTGTAACTTTACTTTCCATCCAAAATGCATCAAGTAATTCCCTTCTCCACCCACTCAAAACCCACCCAATTCTCCTTCCAAACTCCCTGTAACATATTCTGAATAGTGCACTCTTTTACCTTACCAGAGAAATCTTTGTCCATTGCTTAAATGTTCCTTTTTAAAAACGTACAGATGTGTTTGGACACTCCTTGGTTTCCAAAGCATAATATCCACTGCATTTGCTGAAGTGGCTCTAAACCCAAGTTTTTAAACCTTTTAGAAGAGATTTAATTTTCTGCATCTTGGTTCTGAAACCACTTTGAACTCAAGAGGGGAAAAGATCGTTTCTTTAAAAAACAAACAAAAATCCTCACAGTCCTTTTATGTTACTTACGGTTGAGTTGGAACTAAAATGATTAGTTTTATAAACTGTGGGTTTTTTTTCACTCAAAATATCTGAGCTTTTTCACTTTGCTCGAAAGCTGCTCCAGAGTCAACAGTCAGCTTTAGCAGTGGTGGCTTCCAATTTTAGCAGTGACACAATGGGGTGAATTCTCAGTGTTGTCCTTGGGGATTTACCTGTTGGGTTCCATTTCATCCCAACCCTTTCTTTGTAGTGCTGAAAATTGACTCCTGAAGCTTGGCTTCTAATGCATCCAATGTTCTCTTCAGCACAAATGGAACTAGAAGGGAGGGGTAGATGGGATGATTGGTTGCTTGTGTTGGGAGATGGAGGAAGCAGGAGGCCAGCTCGTCTGTTGTGCAGAGGCCTCCTGGCTGGCTGGGGCTTTGCAGTTCCTACTGCACCTTCCTTCACCCACTGTTTTGGGAGGGGAGAGATGCTGCCTGAGGTCTGCGGGCAGCCTGGGCTGTGCGGTTCTCCCAGGGATGGTGGTTATTGAGAACGATTTTGGTTGTGTTACTGCCAAAGCATTGCCAATGAAGCTTGTCTTCAGGGGTAATGGGCTAATGGGATGGTGAAGTTAATGACATTCCCTTTCTTGATTACTTTTTGATGAGCATGAGAAGTAAATAGTGTGTACTGTTTTAAGGAAATTTTGTATCTCGAACCCCCCCAAAATTACATAGGGGCAGGTGGTTAACTTACAAAACAATTCTGTCTACCAGACAACTTTTTAAAATAAGAAACACATTTAGTTTAATCAATGTATGATTTAACTCACAAGAAAGATTTTAGGTAGAACCTTTAAACAGTGCCTGTCACAAAGTAAGGCATGCCTTTAGATAAGAGGGCACTCCATTATGACTTATTGCCTGGATTCAGATAAACTCAGGGTTCAGGTCAATGTGTTTTAATGTTTAACAGTTTTATTTAGTTAAAAATTTGATGCATCATGTAGAATGCCACTATATTTAATTTTTTGTTTACTTTTCTCATTCTAAAGTGACAGATCTTCTTTTGACAGTTGTTATCCTCACCAAGGAATATTTGTAGTACATTGGCATTATGTTTTTATTTCAGTAACTAATTGGAAAATGAAGTGGCACAGTGTTCATGGATTGCCAGCCTGTAAACTTGGGCATTGGTAGCTTGTATTTATTGTGACGTTACAAATCAGTTTTTGATATGGATGGTAAGACATGATCTTTCATTACAAATCCTCACACACTTTGGTGGAGTCATTGGCTTGTAAACAGATAGGAACCAGTAGCAAGGTTTATCTCAAATTGCAGATTTGCTGAGTCATTACAGGGTCATTCTGTTTGGGGTTGGTGTGAGACATGAGCGTTTTGGAGGAGCACTTGCATGTTTTGATATGAATAAAAAGCAGGTGAAAGCAAGTGGAAGTGTGTCTGCATTGTGGCAGAATGAAACAGAGATGTTGGGATACCGTCCTACTTGTAAGGACAGACATTCCTGCCAAGAAGACACACATGTACACACCGAGGGAACATCAGTGAAAACAATTGCTGTTTCGGTCGACTCTGCCTTGAGCATCTTTAGATCATCTTGTGCCTTCAATTGCATTAAGTAGTTGAGAAAATTGACCTCCAAGAGTTTCCTTTGATTAAAACAGTTGGCTTAATTTCCAACTGGATGCAAAGAGGAATTTTAGGCATTTTTCCTCCCTTAAAACTATGTAACACTATGTAGCCATTTTAAAATTAGTAGCTGATTAAAAAACAACAAAAGCAAAGACAAGACAAACAAAAAAATCCCTGTAAATTGGAGAAAATGCTCATGAATGCATTTACTTGTTCAAAAGTTCTTATTCAACTTTTCTTCTCAATTTGTAGAGAGTTCCATTTGCAAAGAGGAAGTAGATTCAACACTTATCACATCTAGACATTAAGGCATTTGTCTATTCATTCAAGTTACTTGCTGTATTCCAGATTTGTAAATTAAGTAATTGAATAGCCACTTTTAGCTGTAAATACAAACTGATAACCTCCTTGAGAATGGGGAATTCATTTACTTGACTCCGTTGAAATCCGAGGTTGGACTGAACTTTGTTAAGTGACAGTGTTCCCTTCCACAGTGAGTCCAAGGGGTTTTGCTTCCAGATGTCAGCGGGCAGATCTTTGCTTTCTAACAGAAAACTCTGTAGCCCAGGTCGTGGTTGTCGTGGATGACCCGGGTTCTTTGAGCAATAACAGCTCTGCGATATTGTTAGCTTTCCAGACAGAGATGGTTCTGATCGTGTGGCCTTTCTTTACAAGTAGTCCACCCAGGGGACATTAGGAATCCAGTCAAAGAATAACAGAGTTTTAATTCTAGAGACACATGTTTCTGGTTATCAGCAATTGAACAAAATTCATAGAAGAAGAAACATTACTCTTTATTTTACGTTGTATCTTCTTCTAAAAACATTTCTCATTTATCCTTAATTTGACATTGTCGAGCATGTTCCAGGGCATAGTAGTTTCATGTGCCCCTTCAGCATCACCTAGCCAGCGAGAGCACACACGAGGACATTCTTCCCTCGTGTTGGACAAGGTCCATTCAGAACTACATTTGGCCTTGCGGGGTGCAGTGTCAGGGTTGCAAGTCTCCTGCCTGAAAGCTTCTTACTGCCTCTTGTTTTTTGTGAGAGTATCTCTTGAGATAGAAAGAGTGGGCTCTTTCTCCCACTAGTTATTTCTCTGGAGCAGGATTTCTCAGCAGCAACACGGCCCACATTGGGGACCACATAATTCTCTGTTGTGAAGGGGTTGTTGTGTGTGTTTTAGGAGGTTTAGCAGCATCCTGGGCTCTACTCACCAGCTACACCCAATGGTGACTAATTAAAAATGTCTCTGGCTCCTGCCAGATATTGTTCCCAGGGAGTGGGCAGAATTGCCCCAGATTCAGAACCACTGTTTTCGAGCAGTGTTTTCCAATGTAGCTGCAGGTTAAAATCACTGTGGTAGCTTCAAAAAAATACTAGTGCCTGGGCCCACGCTCCAATGCAGATTGAACTGGGACTTGGCATGTTGCAAAAAATTGTTCCTCAGGTGATTCTAATGAGCAGAGCTGGTGAAACCCATTGCCTAGGTGACTGGTGGTTGTATAAGACGGGTTGGTGTGAGTGAAGCTCTCAAACACGCAGGCTTCCTGGGAAGAAGAAAGTTAACTTTTGTCTTCCTTTGCTGAAATGAACTCCAGGACTTAGAAGGCCTGACCCCAGCAGGTACTGTAAAACTTCACCCCTCTCAACCGAGAACAAGGCTGTTTGCTAATGCACTTAGGGGGAGTATGCTTTGAAAATTTGAGTTTTTGCAGGGTGTAATTGTTAGGTTAGTTTGTGGAAACTGTGGCATATGGATAGTTTAAGATTACTGTTTTAAGCCTTCACAGCTGGATGGAAAAAAAGAACATGAGTTTCTAACCCATTTACAGTAGATGCCAATGGTGCGTGTAGATCATGTGATGTATGCGATGCTAATGCATTTTTCCCACAAGAGAATCCTGCATTTCAAGTCACCCAGTTTGTAGGTTTCACCCTGGGTTTTAAGACTGCTCCTTATTCTCTGTTGAGGTTATTAGTGAGTGAACAAAAACTCCGAGAGCACAAAGCGGCCCTGTGTGTGGAGGGGTAAGAACCCATGTGTGGAGAAGCCCAGCAGGATTTTTCTGAAACCAGGGTGTCTAGATTAAGTAGTGGTGCAGTATAGGGTGAGTAATTACTCTCATAAATGTCATATTTAGCTCAGAAAACATCATAACATCACTTGTGCATGAATTTGGACAATAGAAATTGAGTATCTCTTGGGAGAAAAATTTCAGTGGTGACTATACCAGAGCTGGTTTTAATTGAGGACGTCTGAGTATAATTTCTGTTGTGTGAACAGACACAGAGATGGTTAAAGAACTAGGTACTGTATTTTTCAGACCATAAGATGCACCTAGGTTTTAGAGGAGGAAAATAGGAAAAAAATTTTTGAAGCAACAAATGTGGTAAAATATTTAATAACATAACATAATATTTCATCAATGTAAATGTTAAACAGAACTCAACAGCAGCATTAACAATAATTATTCCTCCCAAATTTGGCCGGGGGGGGGGTGCATCTTATAGTCTGAAAATACAGTAATAGTTTTTGATCTTCAAACTTCAATATGGTAATTTGGTAGCCTTCTGTCTACTTTGATAGGACATCAATTGAAGAAGCCTTGAAAAAATGAATCAATTATTGTACCATACTTGTGTGTGCACATTGCATGTATAAGAATATATTAGTATACATTTTTTATTTAATGACATAAGCTTACCATTGAGAATATTTTGCAATTTCTTAAACTATATCTGAGAGGCAAACTATTATTGGAAAACTTAGATGTCTTAGAAAGTTATTTTCTAGGAGAATGGAAGGTTTTCAACTCCACTGGAAATAATAGCACAAAGCTATAAACGTTCTTTAAATCTAGGGGATTCTTTTCCTCTTTCTCCAAAGGAGATTTCCTTTACCTACAATCTATATTATATATGTGTATGTACCTGTCTATTTTTAATAACTTTAATATTGCATCTGAACAATGCCAACCACTCAGCTGGCTGCCTCTGTTTAGTCAAACAAAGGTCAGGTGCATCCAGGCACAGAAACTAGTTGCTGCTGTGAAGTCGACCAAGAATCCCTTTCAGCTGACAATGGCTGTGTTGTTTAGATCCAGTTGAAATCAATTAGATGTTTGTATTTTCAGATTTATTGCAAATCTCCAGAAGATATAGTAGGAAAAAAATATGATTATTGAATTAGTGATGCATTTATTTTTTAATGAAGTAATTTGGAATGAAGCATTGGGGAAATGAAAAGTTATGGCGAGTATTCTATTTCACTAGATAACTTCAAGTGTCAAATGAGTGCAAATACAGTGATTTGCTATATATAAAACTATACACTTACTCATAGTAATGATAGAATATTCTGGACGCACTGCTGTAGGGATCTCCGTCAAGCTCCATTGGTCAGAAGTGAGAGTGTGAAGCCTGACTTTGCTGAAGGTTTTTTAAAAAATAATAACAAAAAGGTATACTTGCGTAGCACCATTGGGCCACTGTATTCTTGATGGTGTTTGTCAGACTGAAATTTATGACCTTAGGCTCAAAAAACTTCTCAAATTTTAGCCACTTCTGATGCTTAGAGAGACCCCAGGGATTCTTAGGCTAGATAGAACTGAGCGCCTACGTTAAATTGTCCCAGGTGTTTATTCTTACCACCCCTCCCCCACACCTACTTTTAAAATAATAGATTTTTCAGTCACTTCACGTACCAGCCTCCTGCTAGCATTATTCCTTACTGCCCTCAGCTGGCCTGACTTTAACTCATTTTCTCATTGCTGTTTCTAAATTCTGTTCTACTGTTGCTAATGGCTGGTCATACCTTGAGAGAGTAAATACAGATCAGAACTGTTTAAAATAAGAGTAAAGGGCCTTGAACTGTTGTTACATGAATAAAGTGTGTGAGCTTTAGTGCATGGTCCATGTGCCATGCATCTGTAAGTATTTTGGCTCTCTAAGGTTCATCTTTGCTTCTTTTTGGGGTCTTGACTCTGTTTGAGAGAATCGATGTTTCTGGAAGAACCCAGAAATATTGCTTCTTGGGTCCTTTGGCACAACCAGGTTGCCCTTAATAGTGCTTTCATGTGTAATATTTAGGACAAGCATTGTGCACATTTGAGAAAAACATTTTTATTTTGAATTTGACTCAGGGAAATAGAATAGTTTCAAGTTCTGAAATGGGCTGATTTTCAAGAATTCTAGGAAATTTGAGATTAAATATCAAGAATAGACCATGGGACACTTGAGAACACAGAATTGAAACCTCAGGTCTAAGTTATAAGAGTTTCTATCTAATCTGCAAAAGAGTGAGGTTCAAGTTACTGCTGTGCCTGACATAAATTGCCTCCTTTTTAGAGTGCCATTCAAGAGTTCCCAGTAGAAAGAGTGGCTGCTCTCTCTGAGACAGAGGATCCTTAAGCCACAAAGAGGCAGGAGAGGTATTGAGAAAAGGGAAAATGGCAGAGAAACAGCAGGTCACATTATTGTCCTTATAAAGGCATCACCGGTTTGTCCTCCCTAAGAGAAAAGGCAGTAACTGGGTTATTCACACCTGGTTGAGTCATTTACAGTTTTCACATGACAGAGTTATGTGTTATACTGTCCTTGAATCATTATGAAAGGGTAGAGCAAGTCTTGGGACTTGGTCTTGGGCCTGGATTGAAACTCGGCACACTCGGTTACCAGGTAAAAACTTCAGAAATAATATTGGTTAGTTTCTCTTTCTTCATATCCTCAGTTATTGGGTTGGCCAAAAAGTCTATTATGTTTTTTCAGTAACATGGCTCTAGTAGCGCTTAGTCTGACTTCATCTGACACAATTTTGTTAGATTGTATTGTGATTTTTGTGCAGCCATTTTATTATTGAAGATGGAAGCAGATACACATTTTCGGCATATTATGCTTCATTATTGCAAGAAAGGTAAAAATGCAACTGAAATGCAGAAAAAGATTTGTGCAGTGTATGGACAGAGTGCTGTGACTGATTGAACCTGTCAAAAGTGGTTTGTGAAGTTTCTTGGTACTATTGACATTTTGGCCAAGGAATTCTTTGCTGTGGGGCTCTCTCATGCATGGGAAGCTATTTAGCAGCTCCCCTGGCCTCTACACACTAGAAGCCAATGGTGGGAGAGAGCTGACATACTCAAAATATCCAAATCAGTAAAGTTATTGGTGAAAATGAAAAATGTCTTTTATTTTATGGAAAAAACTAAATGGACTTTTTGGCTAAACCAATATTTAGGCCGGGGGTGTCAAACTCATTTTCACCGGGGGACCACATCAGCCTTGCGGTTACCTTCAAAGGGCCAAATGTAATTTTAGGACTGTATAACTGTAACTACTCCTTAACAGTTGTGCTAGAGCTTGGTGCTGCCGCCAGGTAGAAACAAGGTGCCGGGCTGGTTAAAACAAGGTGGAGGGCCCATTCGTCCTGTGGGCCTTGCTTGTGTTTGCCACCTGTGATTTAGGCCTTCTGTAGGCACAAAGGTTGGGTTTGGTGATTGCTCAGAGAGGGTATTTTAATTATTTGAGTTTCCACACACACACAGCATTTAGTGTTTAATAGAACATTAAATGCATTAATTTGAAGATCTTGAATGACTTTTAAATACCTTTTTCACTTTTATTTTCAGCTACATAAAAGACTATGAATTCTTACATTTTAGAATTTTGCAAAGGAAATTTTTATAGCACCATTTGTGTCTGCTGCTATGGTTAGGGCTAATGGTTTTGGTTAGCTTTTGATGACCAAGAAATTGAACGTGGTCTCTGATGCTTCCTGAGCGAGTTGGCTTTTCTAGTCAGGTGTATTTATCATTGCTTTGAACAGAGAATTTCATCTTCCAGTCTTGATTTGTAAAGTGAAAGGTTTTCTCATCTTTCTCCCAGTATTGAGGGGTCTTTTTGATTTCAGGGGAAATCCCTGATCTGGATTATGTGTAACTACAGCTTTCTGAGTGTCCATAATTGATAATTGGTTCAAAAATGATGAGAAACATGAATTGTATTTGGAACATGGTGTGTGTTTTTGTATCATTAGGGAAAAAAAAAAATTAGTGTTGAATATTTGTGTGTGTCTGTATACATGTGTGCATGTATATTAGTTCAGTTAGTTGAAATGGGTTTTAATGCTAAAGAATAGAAAGAGAACACTGTAGTGGTATTTAGTTCAGGAAGTCACAGACTCAGAACTTACATCTGTAAAGTACTCTACTTTTTATCCAGTTCAACTTTCCCATTTTTTCAAATATATTTTATTGATTATGATATTACAGTTGTCTCATTTTTTTCTTACCTTTATGCCCCTCTGCCCAGTACTTCCCTCCCACCGTTATTCCCCGACCTTAGTTCACGTCCATGGGTTATACATATAAGTTATTTAGCTTCTCCATTTCCCACACTATTCTTCACCTCCCTCTGTCTATTTTGTATCTACCAATTATGGTAGGTACTGTTCCCTGTACTGTTTCCCCCATTTTCTGAATGAGAAAATTGACTTCCAAAGAAAATCAGTGAATTGCCTAAGGCCAATTGCCGTATTAGTAGAAGACTAGAATCAGTCTGATTCCTGGGGCATGGAACAAGTTTTATAAGGAAGACATTTAATCTTCTAGACCTTGAGACCACTTGAAGTAGAGATAACGTTTAAATAATAAGTACCCTAAATGGACTAGAGAACCATGCTCCCTCTTTCCTGGTGGAAATTCCAGAAAACCAGAGACCTGCACTGATGAGAGTGGGACAAGAAGAACGGCAACAGACGATGGCTTGGAGAACTGGTGACTCAGGAGGTGAGCTTGGATCTGGGAACCTCAGATTAGGCCAGGTGGGGTGCAGAGTTCACAGCTGATAGACAGCCTCTCGAATGCATTGTTAGAAGTATTCTCTCTTGGCTGGGATGGGAGTAAAAAACAGAAAACTGTACATGAACAACAATTAAAATTAAAAAAAGAAAGTATTCTCTCTTGCCCCCAGCCTGAGGAGCTGACAACCTTACTACTCATTTCCTCCCATGCAGACTCTCCCCACCCCAAGGTCACGTTTCTTCTACATAAACATTCTTGTGCAGGTGGACTGACCTTAGTCCCATCCTCACACATCTACTTGTATGAACAACCAAAATGCTGTGTGTCTGGAGAAGTGTCAGTTTCTGGGCTGCAAGAAATGGAAGGGAAAGAGACCGGGAGCGAAGGGATGGGCCAGATGGCCATACCAACTGCTCAAGGAGTTGTGTTTTTTAATAACTCAGCTTATTGCAAACAAAACTAATTAAGCCAGTTATTCTGATTTATGCTACTATAGGCAGAAGTAAAGTATACTTACATTACACTTTTGATGGCATTTGAAAGGTCAGAATATCTGAGTTGCAGATTTCTGTTCAAAGCAGCCTAGTCTGTTGAGCCACTCTTGTGAATTCAAATTAACTGTATTCATTAATTCAGCGTCTCTTCTATTTCCCTAAACAGCAAGTGCCAGTTCACCATTCACCCAAACAGAATAATGAGACTCTGAAAGGCAAGTCATTAGTCATATCTGCAGATGATGGATTAGTTGCCACTGACAGGAAGGTGAACCAAGAGTCAATGTAGAGTGAGAAAGGGAGAATGAAAGTAGCAGACAAAGGCGGTGTGAGGGGCAGTGCCGTGAAGAATTTCACAGGATCTGTCTGTTTTGCAGTGTGCGTAGTCGGTGGGCACCTGTCTTATGTTGATTGGCAGGTCGTTATTCCAGGAGCCAACCAGAACTATCTGGCTGTGGAGCTGGGAGGGTGGGGAGACTGGCCGAATTTAGCTGCTTATTTTACATGTGAGGGTACTTTGGTAGAGAGTGTATTTACAATTATGATCAATTAGAGGTCTAGAAATAAACATCATCCAGGTGGTTTGCCATGAATAGTTCCCCCAGTATGGTGACTTTCATGAGAAACTGTTTGGAATCAAGTTTCTCAAAATCTGTAGAAGAGCAGGCTTGAATATTGGTTATTTTTAGAGTATCCCCTTGGCACTAAAATGGAGACTGATACTTGAGTCCTTCTTGTTCTGGGACTATGTGCCATGTGACTTTCACCCTTGATTTCTTTGGCATTTTCCTGTTGCCATCTCAAAATTGCCCCAGTTGCAGGTTATCGGCCTACCACATAAATCTGTCTTTGATGGAAACATTGTTCTTGCCAGAGTCTATACAGCCAAGTTATACAACAGGCATTCATTTAACAAAGAGCTAAGCTGGTGCTGCGAGACCTAGTCACAAACATATCTAGTTATTTTGTAGGTAATCTGTGGAATTTCACCCATATGTTAAAGTAATATGTAGATATTCATCTTTAAATTGGCATATGGCATCCCAGCTTTATTTATGGCTCTAAAGCAATGAAACAATTTTATGAACCTCCTTCAGCCAAATTCTATTTTCATTATGAATAAGTAATATGTATTTAAAATGTATCTTCAAATAATTTAAAGTAATTTAAGTTTTTCATGGAGTTATAAAAATAGTATGATGAACTAACTTTATTTTTATTTATTCAGGTAACTCTGGTTGACGACAAGTTTCTGGGGGCAACTTTATAATGATACTGGTGTAGGACATTGCGTGCTCACCACCTGAAGTCTCGTCTCCTTCCTAGCACCATGTGTTTGACCCCTCTGCCCTCTTCGTTCTCTCCCTGGCCCCTCCCGCTCTGGTAACCACCCTTTTGTTGTCTGTATCTGAGGTGGTTTTTTTATTTGTTGTTTTTTGTTTTTTATCACATATGAGTGAAATTATCTGGTTCCTGTCTTTTTCTATCTGACTTGTTTACTTAGCATAATACTGTTAATGTCCATCCATGTTGTTGCAAATGGCAATATTTCATCTTTTTTATGGCTAAATATTATAATATTCCACTCTGTACATGTGCACTACATCTTCCTTATCCTGTCACCCGTCAAAGGACACTTGGGTTGTTTCCATGTCTTGGCTGTTGTAAATAATACTACAGTGAGCGTCGTGGCACATATAGTTCTATGAGTAAAGGTTTTCAAATAACTGGGGTTGATACCCACAAGGGGGAATGCTGGGTCATATGGTAGTTCAATTCTTAATTTTTTGAAATACATTTATACTGTTTTCCATTAGTGGCTGCACCAATTTTAATTATCACCAGCAATGTACAAGTGGTTCCCTTTTCTTCATATCCTTTCCACCACTTATTTCTTTTTTAAAAATTTTTAAAAAGATTTATTTTTAGAGAGGGGAAGGGAAGAAGAGAGAAACATCAATGTGTGGTTGCCTTTGGTGCGCCCCCTTCTGGGAACCTGGTCCGCAACCTAGGCCTGTGCCCTGACTGGGAATCAAACTGGCAACCCTTTGGTTCACAGGCAGACACTCAGTTCACTGAGCCACACCAGCCAGGGCCCAACAGTTACTTCTTGTCTTATTGAAAATAACCATTCTAACAGGTGTGAGGCGATATCTTACTGTGGCTTTGATTTGCATTTCCCTTATAATTAGTGATGTTGAGTATTTTTTTCATGTCTTTTATCTTCCTTAGAAAAGTTCCTATTCAGGTCCTCTGCCTATTTTTTAATTATCTCTGTATTGCTGTTGTTGAGTTGTATGAATTCTTCATGTATTTTGGATATTAGCCTCCAGTTGGAGGTATTGTTTTGCAAATATCTTCCATTTGGTTGGTTGTCTCTTTGTTGGTGGTTTCTTTTGCCATACAAAGCTTTTTAGTTTGATGCAGTCTCCTTCATTTATTTTTGCTTTTATTTTTCTTGCCTTTGGGGTCAAGTTTGCACTAACTTCTTAAAAGGCATCATGGCACGCTGCCCAGTTGGAGATTTGGATACAGGATTGGCTTTGCCTCTGACCTTGAGCACACCAACAGCTTCTGTGGGGAAAATAACGTATCCCTTAAGTAGGAGGTTTGGGATAGAGATCTTGGTCAGTAGTCCCAGAATTTGGATTTTACACATAGATATATACAACCTGAGTGTAAACATAGAATTTGCCAACTTTTTACCTTTGTGAAGTATGGATAGTAAAATAATAAAAATAAACTTTACCTGCTAATACCATCATTTCATAAAAGATCATTTGAACATTTAAATATATATATTTTATATGTATTTAATATTTATATGTGTGTATATATTTATATATTCATATATGAAAACATTCACATAGATTTATATAAAAATAAAAATATATATAATTTACTTAAGGGCAGCCTTTCTCCCCAAAGAAACAGCTGGCAGCATTGTATTATATCTCCATAAACAGTTTTTTGGAATAATGATGCTAACGTATAGTCCAGGGTTCAGATTCAACAGTGACACACAAAATGCATTTCCAGTGTCCAACCTGTCTTGAGACCTTATTTTTACCTCAGTCATTGCACTGATGGTAGCCAGGAATCACAGCCCATGTTATGCTACCAGCTTCTTAATTCTCTTACCAGAACAGGGAGAAAGGTGATTCATCAACTTTGGGGGTCTGAACAGCTTGGACTGGGGGTTCTTCTTCTTACTTGCCACCCACCCAATTTCCTCCAGAGGTTGTGCAGCTGGGCTTGGGCTCCTAACAGGGAACAGTGAAGGCAATCTCCAAGAGGGATTCTGTGCTTACGTGGGAAGTTCATTGTGAATGGCTCCACCTGTGGACCACTGGGCTAAATCCTCTCTCTGCACCACTGTGCCTTGTGGGGAACTTGTCAGGGTTGCAACAGTTCTCCGAGCAATGTCAGAATGGACTCAAGTGACACGGTCACGGTGATGAGTTGGAACACCTCCTGGGTGAACAGGAAGCTAATGAGCCACCGTGGAGGTGACTTGGGATTTGCAGAATTCTAAAGTCAGTCTGATGGTAGGCTTTTTCTGTCTGGGCAAGCCTCAGAGGGAAGACTGCATGCAGATGGGCTGGCCTGGAGTGCAACATGCGTTCTGTGTCAAGACGCTTACTTACTTTCTCACATTGCTTAGTGAGATAGTGCTCTGGAAAATCAGGGAGGATTTCACTTCTTACTCTACTGTAGACTGGAAATGTTCAAGTCTCTTTCCCATCTATGGACTAGATGTGAGAGAGTAGGGCTGTCAACGAAGTTTGGAATAAGAGTAAGCCAATCACAAGGCAGTGGTGGTACCAGGCTCTCGTGTGCTTTTGTCAGGTCCCATTTAACCAGAATTTGGTGGTCTTTTCCTAGAACCTTTGGGAAGTTTCTTTGGCACTTTAACCCTATTACTTTACAGCTGTTGTTTGAACTGGTTTGGAGTAATGCTCTTCAATGGAATTGGGAGGCTAACATTAAGTGCAGGGAAGGGCGAAATCTATTGCAATTTCATTGTAAATCATTTCCTTGATTCATCAGGTAACCACATGTTCTAAATGTCAGGGATAATAGAGATTTATTACAACAAATTAAAGGCTAATCAGAGTGTGTTCTGAGATAAACAACATAGTAAAACAAATGTGAACAGCTAAGAGGCTGGTAAAAGAGTCATGGATGTGGGTGGTAGTAGAAAACAAAATTCTGTTTGTGTTTCACTTAGTTTATATAGAATTCTACACTGTTCCATGTATGGATGAGAGATTATTGAGAATAATACGTATGCAGACACACTCATTCAGCAAGTACTTATTGTGTATTCTCTGTGGGTGTGGCATGGTGATAGATGCTGCATGAGATAGAGAAGAGTCAGTCTCAGACCCTTTATACTGGTAGTTCATGGTCTGATATGTCCATGGGAGAAGGTATATAAAAGTGAAGATGTGCAATTAAGAACCAAATGGACAGAAGGAGCTATTGGTACCTTGGGCCTCGGTGGGCTCAGGAGATGGGTCACAGGATGCTGTGTCAGGGATGGCTGCTCAAAGGATGCATGTTGTAAGGGTGAGTCCTAGGGCTTGGTGCCATTTGGATAGTCTAGCCGGAGGGGTGAGGGTGTCTGGGAGAGATGGCCCAGAGGTGGACATGAGCCAGTGGTGATAAAGGAACAATGAGGACATGAGTAGATCCGAGGTCTTCGTTAGGTTGTGGCAGGTAATTTCGGAAAGTGGATAGAGGCTAGGTTACTTTGGGTGTGAAGTGTTATCCACGAGTGTTTTCCTATTAGCAATATTAGTTTCTCACATGGTGAAGAATGTAAAATGTTCTTCATTCTTTAGACCTTGTGGTTAAACTAAGTGGACCTGGAAAACTAGTTCCTTAGTGTTGGAAGAAAAAAAAAGATCTCTTGTTGGGATTTTATAACTCAATTTAATTCTAATAGTTTGTTTTGTATTCCTTTCCTTAGGCCTTCCTAAACTAAGAGGTTTTACAATGATCTGTCTGCAGATCATTGAAGTCTACATGGACCTAGATTTATGCTGTCATTTAATCATCTTCCATTATTTTATTTTTCTACCAGAGGTTATGCTGAGGTCCTGTTGTTCTTTAGTGGGGGACTTTTACAATGAGGGTCATAAGTTAAGAAAATCTATCTTCTGACTAATATCTTCTGAGTCAGTAATGAAGATGTCATAAGATTTTAGGGAAAATACAGTCTAGTTGCCTGGAAGGCAGAAAATACTGCTAAATGCAAATCAATGACCTAATTTTGTTAAAACAGTAAAGGGAGAAAAATAATCTTGGAACCTGTTGACTCTTCCGTTGGTTTAGTGAAGTAAAATTAACCTCATTTAACCTTTACATTTCATTCATTTTGATGTTTTTCCCTGTTAGTATTTTTTGACATCATTTTAACTGTGGTGTTGCCTATTAAGTCTCAGTTTTCAAATTGTACCCTGTTGAGCCCTAGAAGTTCTGTGGAGCCTCCTCCATTTGGGGACCATGGAGGGTGAAGAGGGAAAGTGGGCAGGCTCTGCCACCCCGCTGCACCCCGACCACATGTCCCCTTTCACTAGGCAACTCTACATTCAACTGATTTGTTCACACTTCTGCCGAAGCTTTTACTTGAATAAAAGTGACACTTTACAGAGTTTGAAAACATCTGGTCCAACCCAGAGGCATCAAAAGAAGCAAACATTTTGGGTATCTGAGCTGGCTTTCCAGAGCAGTGAATGGATGGTCCCTGGTGACACCATTTCTTGATTCTTGTCACCAAGCATGTATACTTGGTCTCTGCTGTATTGGTAGGCATGTTATGAAAACATGCAATCAAGTTAAATATATAGGTATGGGAATTTAATTTTCAGAGGTAGACATTTAAATTGGTGCGGGGGGGCTCCTGTCCTGGGCACCAGATGTTGGGGGGCTCTGCCTGCAGAGCCCCATCCCTCCATCACGATGAGGATAAAAACTAACAAGACATTTTCTGCTTGGGGAGGAAAGGGGTCAAACTCTCAGAGGAGAATGACCCAGAGCCCCTTCCTCACTAGGCTTTTATTGGGCTCAAATACACCGGAATACAGGTTTAACATGTCAAAGAAATCTGAGGGACTAATCTGAGCCAGTGTTTGTCAGGAAAGAGGGTTGCCAAATTTTGGGAGACATACTCATTTCCTCCTGGGACACTTATCACCTAAGGGAGAGCACTCTTAGCAAAGCAGGTTTCACAGGACTTTAGGAATTCTTTCTTATGCCCAATCACCCAGGGAGCCATCCTGGCCGGTACAGGGCTGCACTGCTCACCCCCACAGTTTCAGGCTTTAAACCGATTAGGAAGCAGGAGACATCTCCCAGATAGAAATGAGGACTCGGGCTATGTCAGAATAGCTGGGGGGCGAGGGTCCATCACATCCTCTTTGCTGTAGCCCCCCGCCCCACCCTCCTGAGTCCTTCCATGAGGCCTCCCAAGTGGTCGTCTGGCTTCGGTGGCCCCTCCCATGAGGAGTCTTACCTGTCATTGACTAACCAACCAAGCACTGGGGCCAGAGATGGATGAGGCAGAAGCAGCACTCCTGCCAGGGAGATAAGCTTTGTCTCCTTAGTAGGTCACGTCCTTGTGACTGAACAGACCCAGATGAAGTGGGTCCCTTGGGCTCTTATACAGCCCACCATGGGGCGAGGGTTACAACTCCTGAAACCAGGCTGAACGGTCCACAACAAATTGGTGCATTGAAAACTTTGACCTTCCATTTCTCCTATTTAGTTTCCACCATCTGTTCTTTATTTTGTGCTATCTTCTGGGGCTGGGGAGGAAACAAAATATAACGTCTTTAAAGGAAACCAAAGCTTTTTGCTAACCTCTACATATAGCTGTTGAGGTACTGGCAATTTTTAATAGTTTTTGTAGGACGTAGCAAAACTTTTCTAGGGAAATATAACTTAAATATTGACCCTTGAATCCACCAACCCAGAGCTCTTTTCTGTTTGAACCTCCCCTTTTCCTTTTTTTACTATGGAACTATTTAGGCAGAATTTGTGTTTTAATAGCTTAATTAAATAATTATACTAACATCAGTGGGTTGCCAGTCCAAAAGGTTAAGTTTGAATTTTAGGTTTCTTTAATGGCCTGTCTGCCTCAATTCTGAGTTGGTATAGGAAGCTTTATTTATTTAAGAGCTAAGTTTTAAATAGTGTTTAGGATACAACATTTCTTAGCTCTGAAAAACCTAAGCTAAATTGCTAATTTTTAAAAATAAAATGAAGTTTTCTTCTAGGTCTTCTCTTTCTCTTTGTCACACACTCTTACACACTCAAGACACTCACAAAATGCCTGCTTTTTTACCAGTACAACACTAACTCCTTGAAGTCAGAGTGTCACTGTAGCAGAGTGCTGAAGCAGCAGTAAATGTCATAGTAACACAAGATCCTCTTCTTCCTTGAAGTTGTGGCTCCTGGAATCCTGGGTTAATGTACATGGAGAGCCCAGTTTGATGAGTGGAATCAGAATTTATTGGGCACATGGTAACCACTCACCCAGCTTAACTTCAAGAGAGAAACTCTCACAGTGGTTTTTGTAGACTTCAGAATCACAATGTTTTCAAGCTTCCGCCTCGTTCTCCCCATTCAGGCTCACCCTGGGCATGTGATAAAAGGAAGATGGGAGGGAAGGGGACCTTATGAGGAGAACTGGAGCCTTGGCTCTTAGTCTCAGGATAGTCCCTCCCACTTTCTTGTAAATTCTTGGCACCCTGCGGCCTTGAGTATCCACTTAGGAATGCTGAAGAAACCAAGATTTCCTTTGGTATCACATATCAAATCTCAGAATCCCCTGTTTATATTCCAGACAAGAGGCAGCGGGCACTCTTCAAAGTCCTGCCTTGAGGACTTTCTGGTATGCACAGGCCTGTGGTCTAATTTGAACCAAAAGGAAAGAGGAATCTTCTGGCTCTTCTGAGCCATCCTTCTCTGAAGGTCTTGATCAGATCGCAGAATGGCAGTAGATTAGAACGTGCTGTGTGAGTGCACATCTAAGTCATCTTCCGTGTTCAGTTTGATCTGATAATTTATACCGGAGCTCACTGCTACAGCGGGCTGTGGTGCAGTGACTTCACAGAAAGTAAATAGAAAGCTCATTCGTTGAATGCAACTTATTAGAAAGTAAACATTCTTGTGTAGTCTCATGTGACTTTTCTCTCTGTTCCTTATAAAGAAAATTAAAACAAGCAAACAAAACCCTAGTCACTTCCAAAAAGATTACTTTAGGCCTGGGTGATATTTGTTAAAATTACAGAGATGCAAATAGGACTGTTTTTTTTTTTTTTTTTTTTAAATTTCAGAACTTAATGTTCTATACAAACAAATCTCCCTGTTTAGTATTTTTAAGAAGACTGGTCTTTTTGGGTTGTTGCTTGTTTAAGGCTTTCATTTTTGGCAAAAGTTCTGTGGTGTGTTATAAAGAACTAGCTATACTTATCGGTCTCTATCAGGCATAGAAATTTACAAGAATTTGTCATTTCTGTTTTAGAGACTTAACAACTCACATTAGTTCAAGACCTAAATGAACCCAGATTTAGGGTGTGTGTGTGAAGATACCAAAGGAAAGATCAGACAGATCATCTGCTGAAATGGTTGTTTATCCATCCATCCATTTGTCCTTTACTGATCCATTGTATACTAGGCTCTGTGTTCAGCTTTTTATTCCACAATTGAGTTCCTGCTTTGCTTTGTGGGTCATGGATCTCAGGCATGCTGTCTGAGGTCATGTTTGTGACTTCCAAACTTACTGGCCCTTAATTTCTTTTGTCATCACAGTGGCTTTGAAGTATTGGAGTAGGGCCCATTGGAGGTTTAAAATTAAAGGAAATCCTGAAGTACTTTTAGGAGTATTTTTTGGGGAATTTCTAAGCCTCAGCTAGAGCTGACTCTCATCTGCTGTGGTCTGAGGAAAAGCAAGAGCCCAGCTGGTGTGGTTCACAGTGGCCAGAACCACTCACTGCGTGCTTTCTGAAAGTGGCCGTCGTCAGGGGCCCAGCTCTCTGCTCCAAGGAACCGATACCCACACAAGGAGTCACAAACTGGTGGTCACAATCACATTTTATTTGGCCCACACAGTTCTAACAATTGGAAAAGTCACATACAAATCTTACGTTTTTGGCATCTTTGGTAAGTGGGAGGGTCTTCTGACACTGGCTGTGCACCCCCACGTGGCAGCAGTCAGTGGGACGACGGTGCAGTGGCCGCATCATCAGTGGAGGAAGGACTTCTAGTTTTATTGCTGTGTAACAGGTCATCTTGGCACTTAGCGTTGGAAAACAGCAACCTTTCCATTATGCTCATGGATTCTGTGGGTCACGAATTTGGACTAGGCAGAGTGGGGGTGTATTGTTTTTACTCCATGGTATCTGGGGCTTCAATGGGAAAGACCCATTCTGGAGGCTGGAATCATCTGGAGGTGTCATTATTCACACATCATGAGTCTGACTTGGGGCTCCTTGGGCATACCCTGAATCTAGCTGTCTGTGGCTTTTGTTCTCTCCACGTGGTCTTCCTGTGTGTCTTCTGCAACGTGGCAGCCTCAGGATCCTTCCTGCATGGCAGCTCAGTGATCAAGAGCAAATGTGCCAGCAGAGTAAGGCAAAATCCACCTGGCCATTAAGAATGTTAAAAAACAAAATTCAGCAGAGTAAATTTGAAGAATTAATTGGCTTTATTAAGTGATTGAATTGGGCAACATCCCATGTAGGAACTAGAAGGGCCTCCGAGGGCTTGTACAAAATGGATGGTTTTTATAGGAAGAAGGGTGGGACAAGGGAGATAATGGAAGAAAAGAGATGATTATTTTTAGACCAGGACATCTTTTGGGGGGAAGGGAATGGCAAGGGTTTTTCGGGCAGATTGCCTTGGCTTCCTGGGGGTGGTGTGGAATGGGGATGGAGAGGACCCACGTGACAGATTACCCTACTGGTGCTTGACCAGAAAATTGCAGATGGGTTAAATAAGATAATTTTTCTAGGAGAGGTTGAAACTGCAGTTAGATCAGGTATTAAATTTGGTATCATGGGCTGTTAGCACTTCTGATGTTATTTTGGACTTGTGGTTTTCTTTTTAACAAGGACCTATTGGCAGAGATGGTAATGTCACTTTTCTAGTACATTATTGGATGAAGTGGTATCAAGACCATCAAGATGTAAAGAGAAGGGCTATAGACCTCACCTTTCAATGGGCTGAGGGTCAAGGAATTTACATCTATGTTTTAAAACACCCAGGGGGCCAACATGTTTCCATTTATCGTAGTCTGCACCACTCCCTATTATGTTACATCTGGGCTACTTTACTGATTGCTCTTATCCAACTGCCCATGAGGGCATTTGAGTTAGGGATTATTGTCCTTCCTTGGTAGTCTAAATTTTAGATGAACCCTACGTTCTGAGTTTACCTTTTGTTAACATTTACGGTGATAAATCTAAGTGTTCCTTTTGGGGGAAAGAGTAGGAGGCAGTGTGGACCCACACTGCAAACTCCTTTAGGGAGACTGTGGACAGTTTTTGGCCGAGGGAGGCAATCCATGGAGGTTTGACTCGTGCCTGTGTTGGCCGTGTCCTGCAGGTGAGCCTGCAGAAATGCGTTATCTTGTCCATGTATTCATTTCCTTATTTCTAATTCTTAGCTTTGTGCATTTCCTCATGTAAATCCTTATTCTGGGGAATATGGGCCAAGTTACTTGTTTGAGTATTTTTAAGATGTCCTGTGGGTGTTATTCCTATCACTAAATAATGAAATTTTATTTAGTGGTGCCATGCTACTAGGAATGTTACAAATAAAACAATCACAGTTTAAAAAACCATTAAAGTATCTAAACAGATATTGTCACCTTTTCATTTTCACCGAACTCTCTTCTTCCAGTGATGGTAATCATAGTTGCCCAAGTGGGAATACTGGGTGTTATTTAGTCTTTACTTGACCATCATCCTAGGTTGTCAATATTTATTCTCCTAAATCTTCCTTTTATCTGTCCCCGCTGTCACTTTCTTAGCTCAGACTGTCATAATTATGACTTTGTGTAGTAGGCCACCTACCCGGATATCCCCCTTATTTCTAATATCTCCCCATTTCAAACTATCCTCTGTTTTAGAGTGATCTTTCTAAAACCTCCATCATCATGTTAATTCTCTGCTCACAAGCTAACAATGGCATATCTACGCCCCTGGATAAAACTCAGTTTTCTTTCGTAAATGGCACCAGCAGGTTCTACAGGGTCTGGACCCAGCTTAGCTCTCGGACCTCATACCAAGTTGCCCCCATTCCATTCAGTACATTCATGCCCTGGGTTGCTCTGGTCATAACTGGCTTCTGAGTGCTTTTCCAGGTGTTTGTGGCCAAATCCTTCACTGGAAACCTCCCCTGGTGCTCTATCCTTCCCTTCTGTGCCAAATGCCTTATTTAATGGCTTTCTGTAACATCTGAGAGCATTTATGCAGGGTAATAATTTGTTTGCCACCTGTCTTCCCAATTCTGACTCAAAGTTTTTGAGAGAAGGAGGCTTTTTGTCTGTGCATATCAATGCTTGATATATAAGTAGGGCTCTTGGTAAATATTTACAGAATGGCCGACTGGCTAAAGCCCACCAGCGGTTCCACTCCAGAAGTGCTCTTGCTGACCAGTGTTCAGAGATTGCTTGCAGTGGGATGGAGGACCCTGTTCCAGGGATGTGTGTTCGAGAAGGGGAGGCACTGTTCTCTGTGGTCTCCCCACTGACAGGGAAAATAAAAACATATATTTGGGGAAAAACAACAAAAGATATCTTTCTGAAATCTATTTATCCTGATTTTATATTCGTATATGCAAAAGTAGTAACTATGAAATCTAGCTGTCCCTGGTAAATGTCAAGAAAAAGGACTTGCTTTGTATGTGTCTGTGCTTGTGACACCTTCCCAGCTCCCTTAGTGAGCAGCCGGAATTTTCATGTAAATTCCGTCAGAAGCATCCTGGTGTGGTGGATGAGTTGTGAGCTTGGAACCAGGCACGTCTGTACATTCTGGTTCCAGTTTCTTCCTAAGTTTCATGTCCTTGGGTACAGCTTATGTCACTCCTTGGAGCCTCACCTTATTTGGAAAATGTAGGTAGCAGATAATAGTGTCAGTCAATACATGTGAGATCCCTTCCTTCCTCCAGGGAAGAGATAATAGTGCACCTAATTTTATATTTGTTTGGCAGTCGGATAGCCACCTCCTTCATCACTTAGCTCCTAAATTTTGCCATTTTAATCTCAGCAATTTAGAAGCTAGTAAACCTTGTATTGTAAACTAATTGTCACTAACCGTATAAAGAGGATATAATATCACCGAATCAAGGGAATGAGAAGGGAAGAGCTCTTTATAGTGTTAGGTTAGGGCTCTACACTTTCATCAGCTGCCAGCTTTCCAATGAGTCACCTTGGTCACTATTGTTTATAAAAGGAGAAATAAGCACTTGACTATGCTCTGAGTGTGTCCAGAATTTCATGGTATTAAGCTTACTGCTTAGTCCTGGTCCCCTGGTGCCTGCTATTAGGGTATTAGGTAAGTCTCATATTTACCTGTATTTCATTCCCACCTTGTTCAATAGATACACGGTTGGATGGCTTGCGTGGCAAGGCAGTACGGTAGCAGTCGGGATCCGCAAAATTAGATTTTGCTGTAATTGGCAGCAGATTCTTTGTGTTGCCAAGAGCTGTAGCTAAAATTACCTACGTGTCAAACAAAAGGAGTTCTTCTAGGAATCTCCTTGTACTAGGAGGTTGGAGGAAGAGGAGAGAGAGATGACTTTTGTTTGAATACCCACACTCTAGGATCTAGGCCAAACAGGGATTGAGCTGCCTCTTGAAATTTTTATTATTATGCACTCTAGGAACCTCTTGAAAAGAGACTAATGCACTTTTAATGACTGGATATTAAAGGGTATTTATTTCAAGTATAAAAAAGTTGCTGTCGAAGTGATTTTCTTTCTGCCTGAAAGGAACAAAATCTAATAACGGAAAGTACAATAACCAAAAATAGTCTCTTCTCATAAATGCGCCCTGATCATGGATGGCTGGTTTGGGTGGGGCAATTGGAATGGGTAGTGAGTTGGAATTTTGGGGAGAGGGCACCCAGTCAGCAGCAGGATATGGCAGGGGAATGGAAGGCGGAGAGGCAGCACCATGTACCCAGTAAGGCTTGATTGGCATTGGGGACTGAGTTTGATTGATAGTAGGTGGTGATCTTGAACAGTCTGCTGACATAGGACTGCACAACTGAGCACAGTCTCCTAGGGAAAAGGTTGATGTTACTATACATAACGTGCAACAGGTGTGTACTCTGGGGCCAGACAGGGTTTTGAGTCTTGGCTTCCCTACTTGCTACGTGAATGGCCTTTAACAAGTTATGGAAACTGGGCCTCAGCTTCTTATTTGTAGGAAGAGGATGATAAAAATTTTACCTTATGGGGATTTTGTGAACAATAGGAGGGGCAATGTATATAAAGCACATAGATTGATATCTGCCCCTATTAAGTGCTGCATAGATGTCTGAGATGAATTATTAGGATTGTCTACCAATTGCCATACTCTTTGGAAACTGTAGGTGAGGATCAATAGTTATGTAGGTGAAAACCTTTACTTGGGTGTTAATTACCCAGTGGGTGAATTTTCTTTTATCTTGCTGGCCAAATTACTCTGTTTATTTTCTAGATGGATGCTGGTATCCAAGATAAGCTGAAGGATGATACAATTAAATAAAAAAAATTGGAAAGGAAAAGCATGTGTAAATAAGTCATTGTTAACTGCTGTCTTGATTTACTGGTCAAGGCAGACCTGGATTTATACTTGGGTAGTTTGAACCTAAGAGTCTGAACTTTCAGCCTCATTAAAGTGAAAATTGATATGTTTCTCCCTCTCCCCCACCCCCTAAGAATAATGAATTTATTATTTTCGTAAAAATGGCACATGATCATAATAAAAATTTAAGCAACCTAGAATTAGAAAGAATAAAGCCAAAAAAACTCCAAAACCCAAAAGCCCAAATTCTATCATCTAGAAATAAACACCATTCAGTAATGTGGCCAGCAAGGTGAAAGAAAATTCACCCAGTGGATAATTAACACCCAAGTAAAGGTTTTTGCCTATATAACTATTGATCCTACACATCTCCTTCTGTGTAACAGAGATGAAGATGAGGTGAAATCATTGTACAAATGGAGATTATTTTGAGGGTTGCTGTGGAGAAATATGAGGACAGTCTGACTTTTTCCTCCCCATAAATGTGACTTGCTTTTTCTGCGTAGAAAATTTTTCTGCAAACTTCCCCCGAATCTGTCTTGATGTTGATGCTTCAGAGTTATTTTCCTGGGATGGAGTAGGCCCTATTGATGTGGTCACTTTTTAATTTAAGGAAATTGTCTTCTATTACATTTACAATATTTAACAGTCCTATTGTAACATAACATAGAGAAAATGGAAATAAACTGAATTGTGCAGTTCTAAGAATTGTTTATGAAGCGTGCAAGTCCTAACTGCTTTCCCCTAAACTCCCTGTCTTCTCTTCCCAGTCCAAACCTCTCCTTTTTTTGGTGGTAACCTTATTCTGGCTTTGAGAGACATGGCTTCCTTGCCTTTTTTTTTTTTTTTTTTTTTTAATAGTCTTTCCACCAGCATCCAGAACTGATGTAAGTTAGTTTCCTTGAACTCATATTGTGTATATTTTCTAATTACAAGTGGTATTGAATATCTTTGATGTGTTTTTTTTGCTCCTTGTGTTTCTTTGGTCAGATATGTGTTCAGATCTTTCACTGGTTTTGAAATTTGGTAATTTTGAAATTTGTTAAATTTTTAAGAGTTCTTTGTATGTTTTGGTTACAAGTTCTTTATCAGATACGTGTTTTGCAAATATTTCTCCTGGTCTGTCTTGTCTTTTCATTTTCTCAGCAGTGTCTTTTGCAGAGCAGGATGTTTTAGTTTTAATGAATTCTAATTTAAGCACTTTTTTGTTTCATGGATTGTTTTTGGTAGTGTATTTAAAATGTTATGGTCAAATTCAAGGTCACCTAGATTTTCTCTTATGTATCTTCTAGATTTTTACTCTTACATTTGTTTGATGTTTAGGCCTATGGCACATTTTTGAGTTAATTTTTTTTGAAAGGTGTAAGATCAATGTCTGAGTTTTCTTCGACATATGGGCAACACCATTTGTGGGAAGCATTGTTCTTTATTTTGCTTCTTCATCAAAGATCGGTTGACTGTATTTACGTGAGTCTATTTCTGAGCTCTCTATTTTGTTCCACTAATGTATGTCTTTTTTTTCCCTTTCTTATTCTGCACTGTCTTGATTGTTATAACTTTGCGATTACAGAATTCAGGTGCTATGAGTCCTTAAAATTTGTTCTTCAGTATTATGTTGGCTATTCTGGGTCTTTATCTTTCTACATAAACTTTAGAATTAGTTTCTTTATATCCACAAAATAGTTTTCTGGAACTCTGGGATTCCACTGAATCTGTAGATCAGGTTGGGAAGAAGTGATGACTTAACAATACTAAATCTTCCAGTCCACAAACACAGAATACCTCTCCATTTATTATAAATGGTATTTTTCTAAATTTCAAATTCGAATTCATTTCTGCTGTATAGGAAAGCTTCTTATGTATTATCCTTGTGTCCTTTAGGCTTCACTATACTGGCTTACTAGTTTCAGGAGGTGTTTCCCTGTCCCCTTTGGTATTTTCTACATGAGGCAATCATGTCATCTGCAAGCCAAGACAGTATTATTTCTTCCTTTCCAACTGCATACTTTTTAATTCCTTTTCTTATCATCCTGTCTAGAACTTCTGTTGTAATGTTAACTGGGAATGGCGAGAGAGGACATTCTTGCCTTATTCTGGATATTAGGGGTAAAGGATCCAATATGAGTTAGCTGTCAGCTTTTTATAGATATTCTTTATCAAGGTAAGGAAATTCCCCTCTATTTCTAGTTTATTAAGAGTTTTATTAAGCATGGGTTGGATTTGGTTAAATGCTTTTTCTATGTCATTATGATGATATGACTTTTTTTCTTTAGTATATGTTCTTTCTGAACTTGGCTCAGTTTTTTTAAAAACTCAATCTTATGTTTGAAGATTCACAAATCTGGGACAGGTGGCTGTGCTCCATGCATTTTTATCGCTGTGAGGCAGGGATTTGTGAACTCTGGCCTGTGGGCTGTGTCTAGCCTGCTGCCTGCTTTTATGACTTGCCAGGTGAAAATGATTTTTATGTTGAAATGATTGAAAAGATCTAAGGAAAACTATTTTGTGATGTGAAAATTATGACGCTCAGATTTCATCGTCCCTAAATCAAGTTTAGTTGGAACACAGCCACCGGCGCTCCTCCGCGTAGGGTCCCTGGTGGGCAGAGTGGAGTCCTTGGAGCAGAGATCGTGAGGCTCTCCCAGTGGGAAATATTTGCTCTCTGACACTTGACGGGAAGATTTTTGCTGACTCCTGCTGCACAGTTGTCCACTGTGTGAGTAATTTACCGAGTATGTATCCATTCTACTACTGATGGGTTTAGGGTGTTACTGGGTTTTGGCAACTACGGAAAAGGCTGTTGTGAACATGGTTATGTGCGCATACAGGTATGTGTGAGCGTGAGTGCCATTGCTGGGGTGTGCTTTGGAGTGGCCTTGCCTGCGTCATGGAGTGTGTCTGGGTTCCAGGGCGGTATTTCTGGTCACGTTCTCACCGGCAGAAGAAAATCCTCATTGCTCCCTGTGCTCACCAACAATCACTGTTTGTACAACTTAAGACTGGTCAATTGGATAGGCGTAACCTTCTGTTTAATTTACGTGTTAATTTCTTCCTTCCTAACCATCAGTGGGGCCTAATATATTTTTAGCATTTTTCTGCTTTAATTCTTTTCTTCTAAAAACACCACTCATATGTCTGTTGTCTTTTGTTACCCCCACTCCCTTTTTATAATGACTGAGGCCTATCTGCCAATTTTTGATAAAGTTTTAGATTTAGTCATTCCATCTGTTTTTCCACCTGATGTTTCCATCTCCATAATATTTTCATTTTTCTCTTCCATTTTTTTATCTGAACTCTACTGTTTTATGTTCATGAACTGTTTGCCTGAAAATTTCCTCTGTTTCAGTGTGGTTTTTTTTCTTTGTTTTTCATCTTTTGTTCACGGGGCAAGGGGAATGTGAACGGGACAGTCTGAAGTTTCAGTGTGGTTTCTGTTTTAAAAGTCCTCTTACCAATGTATCATTTTCTTTGCTCTGTGTTGTCTTCCCTCAGAGTTTAGCCTTTAACGGGTGATAGGACTCTCAGCAAAGGCCCTGAAGTCAGCGACTGTCTATTTCATTGGCCTGGCTGCTTCGCCTCTGGTAGTCTCCTTCCTCCAAGGTTAGGTCAGAGGTGATAGGAATGCAGTGTTTAAGAAGAGTGTCTCTTTTAGCTACATCTCCCATGACATTCTGTGTCTTGTCCTGTATCTTTATTGTTCCCGGATACATTCCTTGTAACCACGCCGTGCACGCCTCCCAAGCATACACCTCTCCGTATGGCTGCTGCTGTCGTTGGATGGGCCTCTCCCTGCAGGCCTAGTCTGACCTGAGCAAACATTCAGGGAAACCTCTCCCCACGAATGTGCGAGGAGGCATGGGAGTAAACGCACCCCCATTGTTTAGGTGTGCTTCTGAGTTTGCATTTTGGAGTTGTCACCGCGCCCTTGTTCCAAAGAATATTCTTCATTTAATTTTTGAGTTGTTTTAGAAGGAGAAGGGTTCTTTTGCTTAGCTGTAGCCAGTTTTAACTGGAAGTCATGGCATATCCTTTCAGTGCTGTGAAGTACCTGAATGTTGGTGTTAGAAAGATAAGTAAGTAGATAATTATTTCACTTTTTACGCACATGTGTTCATGAAAGGAGAGCCAGCATTTATAGTGTTTTCTTCTCAAGGGCATGAACATCTAGACTGGAAGGGGAAAAAATTTTTCTATATCGAATAAAAGCTAAAAACTCAAAATAATGATTTTTTTCCTAAAAGCTCAATTATCCAAGGATTAACATACAATGTACAGTTATTATATTAATTGTACATGGGAATCATAGCAGAAACCCAAATATACATCTCTGAATGTGATTTGCCAACATTTTTTGTTAGTCATAATTTTCTCTCTCCTAATTAGGTTTGCCTGATTATTGGTTTCTTAAAATATGTGCATATTTTAAGGATCATCGGGAAGTCAGTTTATGGAAAAGCATCATTAAATTTGTTTTACAGACTCCGAGTTGTTCCTGCTGAGGTTTGTGGCCATATGGCGTCTTGTCTGATACAACATCTTGTGTGAGAAACCAAAACAAAAGCAACAAAAAATAAGAAACTTCAGCAACGTGAAATTTTCCCTAGTCAAGATGCTTTTAAGTAATTTCAGCAAATATATTGTGTATGTGACTGTGGATACAGTGCTAAATGTTATCTATTTGCAAGAAAGAAGAGTTTAGAAACAAATTTGAAAATGGGAACTATAGTTCTAATGTAGTTATCTAAACTTTTTTTAAAGCAAAACTATACTTGCTAAACAAGCAGTTAAGTAACTCCCTATTTTATTAAATTAAAAATAACTTATTATAATAGCAGTAGATATCCATTAGAGAAAACTAGAAAATATAACAATGAAAACACCATCTTCCCACCACCAGAGACATCATTAACACTGTACATTTTTTATATCCACTTCTGTGTACATGTATCTTTTTTAAACAAAAAAATCCATACTCTACATTCTATTTTGTCATCTGCTCCCCGCCCCTTCAAGTTTAATTATCACCAGCTTTCCATGTAAATTTACATCTTATATATTAACCTGATTCATATTCAAAATCTAACAGTTGTCTCCAGAATATCCTTTAGAATTTTTGTCCAGCTGGGGTTCTACCCAAGTCCGCTCTTTGCCTCTAGTCGTTCTGCCCTTCAGCATCTCTAGCCTGGCCCCACCTCTTCCTTTCCTTCTATGACATTGACTTGTTGACGATGCTGGGCAAGAAGAAATGGGCAGCATCCTTTGGTCATAGATTTTTGAATATTAAATTGTTTGGAGATAGGGTTTAACTTCTTATGTCATTAAAAATTCACTTCTTACAAGGTTTAGAAGGACCAGAAGCAAGAGTAGAAGTAAGGTAGACCTAAATATGTTACTGAACTGAGAAAATCCTTTTGTCTGCAAGGGTACGCTGATTATTTATGATTTATGTGTTTATGAGATGTTGCCTCCTAAGCTGTGCAGCTCTGGATTCACCAAGCCCTTCCTCCATTTCTTATATGAACGAGGCTGGTCATGAGCATCAGTATACTGAAGAAGTTGTCAGTAATGCAGGGGTGCCTTTGTTGAATTTTGTTTCAACTGTTGTTTGCCTTCACACTGACTGTGTGTACACATGCATGCCTGTGTGCATGCATGCATGTGCACGCACAGATGTTTATTTTGCTGAGCCATGAGGCCCACTGCTGAAGACAATAAGAGAGTACCTACATTGTACTATGCCTTGTTAGATCTTATGGGAGGTAAAGATGAGTAACACAGCCTCCTCCCTCAGAGGTCTCTGTAGAGTAATTGTGAAGGACAGATCTATCAGAAATGTAAAAACATAAATCAGTACATTATTATAGGACACCCTTGGGAGAGTAGACAAGATGGCATTAAAAATACTCCATGGTCTTGCATTTTCAAGTCATCTGTATTGAGGTATCAATTTATATACAATAAAATGCATTCATTTAAATTGTCTACCCTCATGTTTTTTTCCACTCCGTCTCATCCTGCTTCTAAAACAAGCTGTTCATAAAGTCTTTCCCAAGTGTGTCCTTCTTACCTTTCCAGCTATTCAGTAGCTGGGGGGGTGAGGCTTTGCTGCTTTCCTGTCTGGAACGCCCTTTATTCCACTTTCTTAGCATGATTTGCTCCCCAATCCTTAGCTTCACACCTGGTGGTTTACTGCTCCGCTGTGCTCTCAGATGCTTGTGTGTAACACTGTTTACCAAAGAAAGTGTCTGCACAATATGATCCACTCTATTTCAACACTGTCTTAACTTGACATTTGCCCCCTCTTAGCAAACCCTTTCCTTTTTCCTGTTTCATCTGTTTCGTAAATATTTTTTAAATGTCCACAATATATCAGGCTTAATGCCAGATCCTCAGATACATAAAGCTTAGCATAAGACTTTAGCTGTTTCTTCGTGGGGTGAAATATAGTTGGGGTGATGGTCAGAAACAAGCTGCAGTGTGACCAATGTCATAGAGAGAAGTGCAGTGATCTGTGGGAGCAAGGAGTAGGAGCCATCAGCCATGTGGGGAAGAAGGAGTGCTTCATGGATGTTAAATCTAAAGATTTAAAGTTTTCGGGATTTGTTGGACAGAGAACAGGAAGGCCAGAAGAGAAGAGGAAGAGTATTATAAAAACGTGGTGTTCTGAAGACATTCAGGGAAGGCTGAGGTGTTAGTGTTCTTGGAAGAGCCTTTCTTGCAAATGAGTCTGTCAGTAAAAACACAAATATTCTCTTCTACAACCCCCTTTTATTCCACTTCTATTTAATCTTAAACTCCATTGGCCACCATTATTATTTCCCTGAAAGGCTGGTGAATCAGGTATTCTCAACATGCTGAATAAATATTTTAGGGATTAAAAAAAATAAAGCCAAGCTTGTATAATACGAAGACAAAATACTGAACTCTTGACATATCAGAGAATAAGATGTGATTATTTATAGCCGATCAGTAAGCTATCACCAAGCTTTTAAAAGCAACTTGCCTTTATAATAATGATTCTGGAGAAAAGACAAATTCCGTTTGAAGAATAAGCCAGGACACTAAACACACATACACACACACAAGGAGTGATGTTTTGTTTTCCAGAAACTCTATCACTTAATATTCTTTTCATTGCAGACAGTTTAGCAGGTCAGACATTTCTGAGAAGGCAGCTTATGTTTCATCACTTTTTTCTCAGTAGCTAAGTGGCATTCTGGAAGATCACTCTTCAGAATGTCAGTATGCTTAATGATAGGACAAACCGCAAATGGATTGTCTAAAAGCTAAGTAAGATGGGCCTTACCTAACAAAATAGCAATAAAAGTTGATCTCCATTCATAACCGCTTCTGTTGTTTCCTGGCTACCCAAAATAGCACGTAATAACTTTTTCCATGAATCTAGAAGGAAAGACATATGCAGGTGGCCAATGGGGTAGGTTCTCTTGATGGACTCTTTATGTGACTTCTCCTTTCCCCCACTGTCTCTGACATCGGGCCTGCTGGGTTGGACTACCTCTTCCTCTCCTTTCAAGAAAATTCCCCATTTTGTAAAAGTATCTATGTTTAATTTCCTAATTCTGTTGATGTTTTCTGTGGTTCTTTGCTTTTCTGACTCCATTTCCTGCTATACCAGTAACAACCACTAGCTTATGAATAAGAAATGAGCCACAGATTGTTTCATAGAAATGTCTTAGATGGGTTTGGGTTTGTGGATGGCCACTCAAGAATAGAATCAGCTTGTGTGCAAGGTTTCTCTTGGCATTTTAAACTATCAGCTGCCAAGGCATTTATGTCCCACGGAGAAGTCAGGCATCACATATATCCTTAGTATGTAGTCCATGCGCATGTAAGCAACTTCACTTAACCTTCTTACAGACTAACTGATGTTTCCTGTTTTTCTGTAAAACATACTGAGTGATGCCATAGCACTTGCAGCTGGACGGATACTCTTGCTAAGTTGGTGTATTTCTCTCACTGGCTGAATTGTTTGCTTACCAGGCATTAGCTGTGTGTATTCCCCTACCTGTTTATGTCAGTTGCACTTGTTATTGTAATCTTGAAGTTTAATGAAATAGTGCATAGATTGATGAACTATGACTGTAAAATGAGGTTTTTTTTTTTTTGTGAAAAGTAAATAAAATGTTATGGAAAGATAAAGCTAAGTTGCTTGATAAAAATTGCTATCAAATTAGATATGGGCAAGAGAATGATAAACTATTTGAAAACAGAATCAAATGTTTTAGAAAGGTTTTGCTAGATTACAGATTTGTCACTCCTAAATGTTTTAAAAGGGGCTAATTTGTCACTGTACCATAAAGAAGAAAGCAAAACTAGAAGACGTAGGTAATACACTTTGCATTGGCTTTTGTGTTGATTCTGAGAAAAGGTCTTTCTATTATTTAAAACTGATTTCTAACTTTTGAAATTGATGAAATGACACCAGTTATGCTGTCTCCTAGGCAAAACACTTGGGAAGCAACCAAAATAGAGACCCTCTCCCCCTTTCTGTGTGCAGCTGTGCAAAGTGACTTAGAACCGCTGTGCTGGAACGCTTCTCTTTCATAGGAGAATGAATTTCTGGACCTGGTTGGGGAAGATGTGCAGACCCTTCAGCTATTAGGGAACCCATCAGGGATAATTGAACCATGGAGAGTTAATGTCCTTGTTAAATCTGTTTTCCTGGCACCTAATATTCAGGGGCCTATCAGACACATTTTCCTACCTGTTAATAATAAATGTATCCTAAGTCCCTGGAATGAGGTGTGACTGGGAAGTAAAGAGAGAAATTTAACCAGTATACCAGAATTTACACATCCAAATGAGCTTTCTTTTTCAAAATAATGACAGTAGGAGGCTCAACAATTATTCCAAAGATACTGTCTCTACTCAAAAATCATATTTGGAACTCAGTTGAAATTGCTTTCAAAGGCAATTTGTAAGCTTCATGGTAATTCCAGCTCAATTGTTCAGAGTCACACCTGATTTTAAACCAATGATAGGTTTATCCATCTTGATCTTCCATCTTGGGTCCCAATAGCTACCTGCCTACTTACAAGTGCCAAGGTTTTTCATTGCTAGGATATTAAAAAGCTTGCATTTCAGGTCTTACAGACAGCCTCAAAGGGGAGTTTCAAAAAAGCTTTGAGCAATGGTTGATATCACTGAAAGAAACAAACAGTCTAATGAGGTGAATGCTTTGAAGAGGATAGTGTTCATTTGAATGTATAAATTATTTGTTTAAAAATTTGAATTAGTCATACCTGCTCTACAGCAGAATTCAGCAAACATTTTCCATATCTAGTCCATAGAGGACTAGTCCATAGATCTCTGTCTTAACTATTCAGCTGTGCACAAAAAGTCACAGGCAATAAGTAAATGAATGGGCATGGCTCTGTTCCAATAAAACTTATTTTTTAACAAATATGAGCAGTGGGTTGAATTTGGTCCATGGGCCATAGACAGAACTGAAAAACTGATGACCCTCAATAGTTCTGTCTCAATTTCAACCGCTGAAAATATAGATTGGAATCATTGTTTTCATCTTAGATGCAGTAATCTCCATTTTAAAGGGTAGCTACTTATATTAAAGAATGAAAAAATTTTTGATCATACTAACGTATAATTACAATCTGATATTCTTAGCCATAGCCTAAGAAAGAAGTCTAAAGGGGACTTCTATATCTAACCAGATTCAAGTACTCGTTCTCACTGTATTATCTGACCACCGCTGTTGCTGCCCCAAAATGTGGCCACACAAATGTCTGGAATGGCTGTATCAGGGGCTTCAGGAAGATGTGAGGAGATGGGTCTTCCTATTTCCCTAAATAGTCCTTGAGTCCACTTCAACTGTCTAGTTGTCTCTCCTCTCATTTTTTTCTCTCCTACTCTCCCTCACTCTCCTCGTCTGTTCCCTTCCATTTCCCCCTAATATCTTTTTTCTCCCTCCTTTTCATGTCTTTAAGGTATTATATAATTCACAGAACAGAAAATTCACCCTACTGAAGTATATATTTAAGTGGTTTTTAGTTTATTCACAGTTGTACAACCATCATTACAATTTTAGAACATTATCATCACCCCCAAAAGAGTTTACATTTAACCCATTAGTAGCCAATCCCCATCCTAGTGGGTGTGAAGTAGTATCTCATTGTGGTTTTGACTTTTTTCCTTGATGTCTAATGATCTTGGACATTTCTTATGCGCTTAATGACTGTTTGAATATCTTCTTTGGAGACATGTCTGTTCAAAGCTTTTTTCCTTTTTAAAATTTGGTTTGTCTTCATTATTGAGTTGTAAAGGGTCTATATATGCTCCACAATTTTTCCCAATTCTCTAGGTCATCTTTATTTGCTTCATAGTGTCCTTTGAAGCACAAAAGTTAATTTCAGTGAAGTCCAATTTATATTTTGTTGTTTGTGCTTTTAATGTTATATCTGAGAAACCACTGCTTTAACCCAAGGTCATGAAGATTCACATTTATATTTTGTTGCAAGAGTTTAGTAGTCTTAGCTTTTACATTTAAATCTATGATCCATTTTGTGTTTATTTTGTATATGGTGTGAAGTAGGGGGCCAAATTCATTGCTTTGCATCTGGGCATCCAGTTGCTCAGCACCATTTGTTAAAAAGACTATTCCCTGTTGAATGAGTTTTGGAAGGGTTTATTTCTGACTGGGGCTTCTCTTCCGTTGGTCTATGTATATGTCCTTATGCCAGAACCATATTGCCTTGATTCTTGTAGCTGTGTAGTAAGTTTTGAAATCATAGAAATGTGAATCCTTCAAATATGTTCTTTTTCAAGATTATTTTGGCTATGCTGGATCCTTGAATTTCTTTACATAGTTTAGTATCAGTTCATCAGTTTCATCAATAAAGGCAGCCGAGATTATGATAGGGATTATATTTAATCTACATAAATTTGGGGCATATTGCCAGTTTAACAGTATCAACTTTCTGATTCATTAATATGGAATGTCTTTCCATTTACTTAGATCTTCTTTAATTTCTTAAAACTGAATTTACTGGGGTGATGTTGATTGATAGAATTATATAGGTTTCAAGTGTACAGTTTTATAATGCATCATATGTATATTGCATGATGTGCTCACCACCCGAAGTCAAATCTCCTTTTGTCGCCGCACGACGGCCCTGCTCTACCCTTCACTACTCCCCCACCCCACCTTCTCCGGTACCCACCACACTTTTCAGTAATGTTTTGTAGTTTTCAGTGCACAAATCTTACACTTCCGTTGTTTAATTTCTTTATACATTTTGTTTTTTTATGGCTTTATAAATGGAATCATTTTTTCAATTTCATTTTTTGGATTGTTTATTGCTAATGTATAGAAATAGAATTGATTTCTGTTGTATTGATTTCATATTCTGCAATCTTATTGAATTCATTTATATATTTTGATATTTTAATGAATTCCTTAGAATTTTCTATGTATGAGATCATATCATCTGCAAACTAAGAATTTTTTAAAGAATCTATTGTATAGGACTCGGTTGGACTCCTTTTTCATTCTCTCCTGTGGCTGTTTCAGACGTTCATCACCTGAGTTGGCTCCTTCCCAGCAGCGGTACCCTCTGCTCTCAGAAGATCATCTTCTCCTAGGGTGATGAAAAGGGAAATCTCAAGCAATTTTGCATTAATAGGGCCTTAACCGAAAGTCAAGGAGTGGCTGAAAAATTAAAATTGCATCTTTTATAGATGGTTTGTAAAATTTTCCAAGGTCAGAATAATAATAAAAGCTTTGAAAAGTGAATTATTACTGCCTTTGTTAAGGGTGAGCTTTTAAAAAAAAATTTTTTTTTTGTTTTTTTGTTTGTTTGTTTGTTCATAACCAGACAAGGTGCTTGCTTAGGTTATTTACTTGCAGGGCCAGTGAGATCAGGACCATTAATTTGATTATGGTGTTAGCTAGTCTTATGAGTACCATCATCCATCATGAGATGGCGATGACAGGGTAAATTGAGCTGACGAGGTCTTGGGCACCAATGGAAATGGCACTCAGTGCGTCCATTCTAACTGGAAGAGGGTCAGTCATGTTCTCTTGGTCTGTGTAGGCCAGGCAGGGCAGGGGCGTATGGCCTGGCACCGTGTGCATTGAATGACTCCACTAAGTGCAGTGCACACAGATTAAATGCACAGTTGTGCTCTGTTGGTCCTGAGATAGAGTTAAATACATGTCAGAATTGGAAGCATTTCAGGTTTGCTGGTAGAGAATTCAGAGATTTGAATATTCATTTATATTCATCAACTCGTCTTAGATTCCCAGTGCTTGGGTTGGCTTCAGCCCACTCCTGCCATATCCTAGCGATTTTGTTTTGGGTTTTTCAGCAAGTGTTAAAGGAGGTTGTTAAAAATAGATGGCACCTAATTGAGTGAGCTTTTTTTCATTTATGTAGTTAAAATAATTTAAAAAGAAAATTAAAAATAAAAGTAGAGCTTTTTTCTTTCTATATATGGAAATATGTCTAGTTGCTTTAATTTTGTATGTTTTTGTCAGAAAATAAAGTATATGAGTTTCTTCTGGAATGATAGGTTATTAAAGTGGATGGATTTTTAGAAGGGATTTGATCCAACCTCCAGATCAGCATGCATACGTATCTATATTGCAATCGGGTTTATAGGCCATTCTCCATTCCAGGACCCTAGTTCCTGGGACCTTAGTTTGTTTTAAAGGTACCTGTATCAATTGGGGACAGACTTTCTGTCCCAAATCTCCTCTTTTTGTTGAACTGAAATTAGCTCCCTTGCTGCCCTCATTATATTCTCACTTTTGTTCTACTCTTGTTTTAAGGCTTTATAGAGTAAATCAGATACTTTTGCACATAAAAATCCTTTTGTTATACAAAGATGCTTATCACGCATACACATAAATCTTGCCTCCTGCTTAAACAATCTGGAGAATATTTCTGATATATTTTCCAGATAATCCATTATCCTGACTGACAAACTGGAATTACCTAGAGGAACTCAGTGCCTCTCTTACAATGAATCACAAAGAATCAACAAATTTACAGGTGTAATATCATTGCAAAATGCAATAGAATTATCACCTCCCAAGTCAGGGTATGTGCAATGAACGGTTAACACTGTAGACTTTGAAGTCAAACAGACTTGAGTTAAAATTCCAGGCCTGCCACTTGTTCACTCTGTGGGGAAGTTACTTAATTGTACCTTAATTCCCTTACCCATGAAATAAAGATGGTAAGCTTGAGAGCTCCTCTACACTGTGGATTTCATGAGGGCAGGAACTATATCTGTTTTGCTTTGCTTATCATCTGTTACCCAGTTCTTAGAACAGTGTCTACAGATGACAGTATGTGCTCATTAAGCATCATGTGAATGGATGAGTGAATAGATGCCTGTCACGTGGATTGAAAGCACTTAGCACACTGCCGAGAACTCAGTCATTCAGTCATTTTAAAAATGCTTTTTAAGCAACTGTCACAATTTATCTGATATTAAACCTCCATACCGCTAGAAGTCCATGATCTTTCATTCATGAACTCTTAAATCATGTTTTCCCAATGTGATCTTTTTAACCTCAGTACACTTCATTGTATTTGGTGTTTGTGAACTTTGGTATTATGAATTTTATCTCATCCGTTTTGTCGACCTCTTGCCTCTTCATTGTATCTCCCAGGTCTGTTAGTGGAAACCGTTCCCCAGTCTTCCCTTTGTCCTTATTGGCAATACAGGTTAAACAACCATGTAGAATTCAACAACCATGGTAGTCACATATTTAAAATCTCTCTCTAAAATTTCTGTCCACAGTTTTGATATCTGCCTTCCTAGCTCAAGCAGAAGGCTGTTAAGATGGGTTGGATGAGCAGGTTTGGCCTTTTGAACCTAACTATTGGTAACTTTTTCTTGGTTATATGAATACTCACGGGGCTGCGTTCTCAGTAATTTCAACAGGCAAAGTCCAGCACTTAAAGGTGCAAAAGCTAACAAGAACTATTCGGTAACTGCAAATGCATAGTTATAGCTGATGTGGTATGAGCGGCATTGCTGCACTGAGTTTTCTCAAATTGAGGAATCCGTGGCTTGCCTTTTCCAGTATAGAAATCAAATGATTTCACATGAGTCCTATTTCTTTTTTCTTTTCTTTATTTTTGAAAACTTTATTCTGTAATTAAGGTATCCTGTTTCTATATCCTTTCTATACAACCAAGAATGTTGATCAAGGTCTTAGATTATGTCATAGCAAATGTGTGTTGCTTGGCAACAGAAGGAAAGATAGAATGTTTTCAGATTAAAAAAGTCATTCAGGGTTTTATAATTTTTTAAATTAAAATTCTTTCTTTTTTGTGTGTGTGGAAAAATAGGCTGGAAGGAGAAGACAGACCATGTCATCAGTGTCTTTCTTCTGTTTGTCTTCTCGGAAATGTTTTAAGTAGGAATTGGTGTTTTCCCTTTGAGCTGTATAGATGCTGTGGCTGGAACTCGGGCTCATAGTTTGAAGACTTGCCCATCTCCCTATTCATACATGTGGAAGAATATATTTTTTTTCTTTTCATTGTTTCCTTCTAAAAAATTATAGCCCACATGTCTTCTTTCTCCAGGATACCTTCCTGGAGTTAACCATACCCATTGTCTGACAGCTCAGGAGCCGCCCACCTTCTTGGTGTATTTTATTAGTTGTGTATTCATGGTGACTGCGTATTCGTCTGACCTTTCTCTCCTGTCAGAGTTCAGGGGACTTGAAGCCTTTTTCAGTTCCCCAACCCCCCATCATGGCCTTATTATGAGATTTGTTGATGGTTTGATTGCCCTTTTTTCCCACTTACGCTCACCTTGATTTCAAGAATTGTGAAAAATTCAGTACCATGGGACCCATGCTTCTTGCACAGTACCTATTCCTCTGTTGCAAGCTTTCACTGTGACTTTCAGGGTAGATTTATCCTGTTTCGGTGTCCTAGAAATACCTGCGTTGCTAAGAGATTGAGATGATTTTTTTCAAAGACATTGCACAAAATTGAGTTGAAGACCAAAGTTCCCCCATTGAGCATCAACTGAGACCTTCCTTTGCAAAGCCAGCCAGTTCAATATTACTTGTTGGCTTTGCTCTGTGATATGAACAAAATTTTTAACTTCTTTGCCCCTATTTCCTTCTCTGTAAACTGAGGCTAATAATAGTACCCACCTTATAAGGTTGTTTTCAGAATTAAATGAGACAACACATTACCTGGCACAAAGTAAGGTACAATATGTTTGCTTTTATTATTGATATATTAGTGGTAAAAGGCAGTGACATAGTTCACCTATTATCTTCTCCCTCCTTTTTTCTTTAATTCCACTGTATTTGATCATATTGCAATTCAAAATCAAGTTGAGAGAAGCTTTTACCTATTTCCATTGGACTAATGTGTTTAAATCAGAAAACTGGATACCTGTGATGATAGCAGAGAAAATCCCAAACTTCCGAAAACCCCAAAGTTCTTCCTGTTTAGGGGTCTTGTTTTATGCAGAACTAAGCCAAGGACAGGATGTTCCTGCTATAGTCTAGGGTTGCTGTGACACTGATACTTTTGTCAGCAGAGTTAGGACCTGTCCCATCTGTTTGGAAATTTTGGGTTTTTGGGGGAAGAGGATGTATCTAAAGTTTCACTTGTCATTTCATGTCCAGTGCTTTTATAATTCTTCCAGGATTGATTTATTAGCTTAATGCTACATGATCAAGACAAAGATTTATGTCTATGAATGTATATCTATATTTTATATCCTCCTGATTGGCTGAGTTTTTTGGACATGAGTAATATTTTTGCTGGTTTTTAAGAGAGGACCTTAAAGAAGCATTTTTAAAGGCAAGATTATTAACATTGTAGGTAGTAATAGTGGCAAAAGCTATGGATCTGTGATTGCCAGTCATTTTAGGCTTTAGTTCTGCAAAATTTTATGAGACTTGGGTGCTGGTAACAACCCTGAAGCACAGAGAGGAGGAGAGAAAAAGCTGAAGGAAAAGGAGAGCGGGGTACGGGAAAGAGAAAAAGGAACAGCACATTTGCTAACATCAGACCTCTGATTTTTGCTCTATGTGACCATCAACTTGTTTTGTTTATCTGTATTTTTTAAAGCTAGACAGAACCATGTTGAGGCACAGTTACAGCCCAATTTGTAGGTCTAGACTTTTTCAAGGTCAAATATGAAAAGTGATTAATTTTTCAAAAACAATATATGGTACAAAGCAGGCTTAAGGGCCTACCTGCCTGCCTACACAATCTTTGTCTTTTATCTGATGCAAAGATGAATCAGTTCCAACCAATGGGTTTTCACCTGGGAGTCAATATGGCTTTCACCTTGACCTAACTTTGCTTTAACAGCAAGATGTATCTGAATTTTGACTCTGAGATCACACCAGGAGAATTTTTGTCTTTTTTTTTTGGTCAGAATTTTGGTGAGGTTTATAAAGATGTTAATGTTGTCAGTGAAATTATGCTTAAGTATTGCTGGGTCATTTAAAAAATATTGTACAGTATCATTATCACAATCAGCCCGTGAAATTTAGCAAGGTATTTGGCAACATCAAGCCCAGCATATTCAACATTCTACTTTCTGTAGCTCATGTTTAGTTTCATTTTCTGTATTTCAAACATTTTATTGAGGCTAGCTAAAATTTTCAGAATACTTAGACTAACTGAACTAAACCCTTCTCTGCTTGCTTATGATATAAGTAGCTCATGACTGGTAATTTAGGAACATAGATTTACTTTAAGAATAGCTAGCTAGCACAGATGATGTAATTCCTGGACACAGGCAGTAAAAGTATAGCAGTTGTTATACTGCTCTCTACTCTCATAATTAGTCATTGAAATACCATAAAAGAAGTAATGACTCATTCTTTTTTATAGGCAGTCCCAGGAGTTCATATTTTCTTTCCTGCTATCAGAAATGCTGCTACTAAACGGCAGAACCTAGATTATTTTCCAGTGATTTGAAGTTAGGGGTTGGCAATGAGAGTTTCGAAGCATAAATGATGACTCTTGCTCAGCTGTCCCATGGCCAGCACCTTGTTGTCATTCAGGTCTTAGTTCATGTATTAATATTATTCTTCTGAAAGGGCAGTGTTAATTACCCCCCACCCAATGTAGACAAGCCTCTCTGCTTTGGACTCTTGTTAATTTTTTCAAAGCAATAATCACCCTTTGAAAATTTCTTTATATTTATTTTTACTCGTTTATTGTCTTCTTCAGTCTGCTAAAATGTGAGCACCTCGGCTGCCACTCAGCACTGGTTCTTGGCCCTAGCCTTGGTGCTGGCCTTCTAAAAAGGACATAGTGAGTACTTGGAGGGATGTTGGAGGAAATAAGAACGAACTGTTTCTGGTTCAGAGACTCCTTTTGTCATATACACGAGTATTTCTTTTGCTGCCGAACATCTGCCTAGGTGTTTAAGTGAGTTGCAAAGCATGATCTGGACAAGCCCTGCTTATGTTTATTGCATCTCAGGATTTCTGTAAGAAATTCAGTAAACATGCCATACACAAGCTGGTCTGTTTCCCTTATGTGAAAGGGCAACATGCTGACCGAAGTGAAGATTTAGGAGCAAAGGAGAGATTTAAAAAATTAGGTCTTGAACACTATATCTTTTTCAACCTCCGACTCTGTAGGATCCGATGGTGTGATACCCCAACTGCTTATTCAGTTAGCACGACACAAGAATCTCTTCTGGCAGAATTTGGAAAAAATAACATCTCACCTTGGTAAAACACCGTAAGCTGAACACAATCTTCCCAGCCTGAGATGGGAGGAGAAGCAAGTTAGGTAACAGGATAAGGTATCCGAGCTCCTTGGCTCCTGCCTGGCCTCTCTGTCTCCTGTGTCTCTTGGAGAAGTCAGTGAAACAGCTGGAGTCAGTCCGACTGCTGCCTGTAATTCAACCTGTTGTTCTGAGTCTGAGTGACTCCATTTTAGAAAAAAGAAACATTCTAAAGGAAAAGAGCTTCAGTGCTCCAGAATAACTGGAGTTGTCTTTGGACACATGATTCTTGGTGTCAGTTGGGTGAAAGAAGTTAGCCTTGGCGGTGTATTGTCACTGGAGAACAAGGCTTCTTCGTGGGTGCCTAGGCCCTGAGGGACTTCGTGGCTTTGGAGAAGTCTGTCATGTAACCCCTCATAGCTGATGTGTCTGTGTTGGTGTTCATTTCTTTGGTCTGGGACAGAGGTTCTTTGCTTCATCAGAGATATTAATCACGGTCTTCACTTCCTCACTTCACATTCTTGCCTTACCCCACCCAGGAGTTACTCTGTTCCCCCAACTTCACTGCAAGGGTCCTTTAGGGTCCCCAGTCACATCCATGCTGGTAATTCCAGAGAGCACTGCTCTGTGACCCCTCAGCAGCAGTGGCCAGCAATGTCTGTGTTCTCCTTTCAACATTTTATCTCCTGGCTTTCCTGACATCACGTTCCACTCGCCTACTTCTTTGACTGTTCTTTCTCCTGGACTTGGTCTCACTCCTCTGTGTGACCTCTCAGTGTTGGAGGGCCCTGGGGCATCCTCTGTTCCTCCTCTGTCTTCTGGTCCCAAGCCTTTAAATGCTAACTTAATACAGATGATTCCCAAATCTGTACTGTTGCCATAGCTTCTCTGTAAGATTTCATGCTCTGATATCTAAATACCTATTTGGCATTATCACTAGGATGTCTAATTGGTATCTGATACTTGCCCAAAACCAGGTTCTGGATTTCTCTCCCATACCTGCTTCTCCCATGGAATTGCTGATCTTTGAAAAGGGTTCCAGTTGCTAAGCCAAAAATCTACTATTTGCCTTTGATTTCTTATATTCCTCACCTTCCACATCCAGTCCATTGACTGACTCCATGTCCGTCTGTCTGTCTGTCTATCTGTCTATCTAGATATGAAACATATATATGAGAAATATATGTAGTTGAGAGATATATATGAATATGTAAGGATACACATTTGTGTTAGCTGTCTGTTAGCTGTCTGTTCCCCCACAGAATGTTGTTGAGTGCTCTATCCCCTGCATGCCTACAACGTGCCCTGCATATCATGAGAGCTCAAGTGTTTGTTGAATGAGTGAAAACATGATGAGATGCCAAGGTATCTGTGATTATGAAACATATTAAAAATGACGGATGTCAGCAAAACTGTTGATTCACGGTTCAGGATTTGTCTTGTGCCATTGTATGAACAATGCCTTTTCTGTTGTTCAGATTTGACATCTCAGAAATGTACATGTGAAAGAAGGATTTGCATGTGAGCTAGGTAGGCAAGGCCAAAAATACACCAGCCAGGCTAGTTCCTGGTAAATCTAGGCTGCTGATTAGTTGATGTGGATTGTGGTGCTCTCCTGGACAGGCAAAGAAACTGAGGCTCTTACTGGTGAAATCACTTGGCCAATTACACAGCTGAGGGCTGAGGAAAGAGGATTGGAACCCTGTCTTTCTGATTACAGGGTCTGTTCCATCACAGGGAGACTACACAGCTTTCTTGTCTCATGCTTTGAAAAACAGCAGAGGGGATTCATGCTCAACATTTGTGTTGAGGAATCCTGGCACTCTAAAGCAGGAGTCAGCCAACGTTTTCTGTAAAAAAACTAGATGGTAAATATTTAGGCTGAATTTCTGGGCCAAAAGGTCTCTGTCATAACTACTCAACTCTGCTATCACAGTGCCAAAGAGACCATAGGCAGTATGTGGAGAAAAGGATCTGACCGTGTTCCAGTAAAATTTAAGGACACTGAAATGTGAAGTGTAGGTAATTCTCATATCACAAAATATGTTTAAAAAACTTTTGACCATTTAAAAATGTAAAGCTCATTCTTAGCTGTGGGCTGTGCAAAAAGAGTTAGCGGGCTGGGTTTAGCCCAGGTTTAACCATAGTTTGCTGATCTCTGCTCTCAGGGCTGCTATTGGAGTTCTCATGTGCTGTATTCAGGCATCTGAGGATGGCCTTTGTGACTGAGGCTGCAATTACAGCTCCTGTAACCTCCTTGAGAAAAGGCCTTTGTTGATGTGTCTCTTACCACATTCTTTTACAGATACTTGCTTCAGTTGATCCCATTTTATTGAGTCCTGGTTTGCAGTGTGTATGGAAAAAAAGATCCTGCCTACCTTTTAGGTTTAAAAAAATGAGAAAAATAGGCTGATGCGTAATCAGATTGGTAATGCACTGTGAGCTGAGCTGTTTTTCAAGTATTTTCAAACTTCTAAGCTGAGATTTGGAAGGATAAAATTTACACTAAAGGGTCAGTAGCATAGTGCCTGGAAAATGGGCTCTCCAGTAAGACTCTAACGAGGATATCTTTCATTTCATGATAATACTCATCAGCATTTAAAACAGAAATATCTGTGCCAGATAGTTAGCACACTATCTGGACAGATAGTGCTTTTTCAGGTCCTCCTTTTTATTTTCCCCAAATTCGTTCTTTCTAGCCTAACCCTATTAAAATGAGAAAGTCTAGCTCTTGTCTATTTGTACAAGTTTTTTTTGTGTGTGTGGTTAGGAAACTCTTTTTCTCTGTGAATGAGAATAGCATGCATACAAATGATGAGTCACTTCTTTCACCAGGGAAGCTTCTCCTTTTCCTCATTCTCTCTCCTGACCATCATCATCACAATCTGTGGGCTGTCCTGGGTTCAGTACAGTGTTAGCTTTGTTTCTTCATTTCACTGGGCATCTTGGAGGGCAAGGTCTTCCTTTTGTCTTTGTGGTCCCAGCAGCTCTTAGCATAGTGTCTTGTCCTTAGTGGGGCCTCAGTAAATGGCTGTTGAATTGAACCTGGCCTCACTCTGAGCTTGCTTAGCCTTTTATTTCTAGCTACTGGTCTGATCACTTAAAAATGTCTTGGCTACAGGTATTTTTAAGGTATTAAAAAATTAAACCTCCATGGATTTTCTTTTTTTTCCTCTCATATTTCATGCTTATTTATATCTGGGTTCATCTTGTAACTCCTCAGTCTGTTCATATTAGTCATTAATTATTTATCATTTACCTTTCCCTCCGCTCTGGGTTTTCATTTCCCCTTCAAATATGCATGTTCTCCAGAGCCAGCTTAGACCTTTCTTAAAGATGTTCGGAATCGATTTAATCTTCCTAACCCCTTGATTATGTATTCATCTTCCTTCACTGAGTGTGTACACATTCTTTTCTTGTTTTCTTGTCCTGCCTGTTTGCAAACTTAGGAAAGACACAATGTTTTAATTATCTGAATAGTAATTACCACGTTATGAAAGGTTGAACAATTTTTATCAACTCTGCTGATAAAAATAGCTTAGTGCATGTTCCTGTATACCTATAAGCCCGAGCATAAATGAATTGATTTCAGGTTGTGAGAAAACAGTTTACTAACTACTGAAATAAATCAAAACAGATGTAAGGTTTGGGGATCATTAATTTCCATTAAAACTCCGTGGAGGCCTATGAACAAGCTAAAAATACCTTCAGCGAATTATATGGAACACTGTCTTCTAGGGTGTGCAATGTGATCCGGGAAAAGTATGAAGCTAAGTACTAATTTATTACTCCTCATCTGCAAGCTTGTCTACATGGAAATGTGGATAATCTCATTACCTAGAATAGTTAAAGAGTAGGCACAGGAAGTTTTATGCATAAATTCCGCCTTTTAATTTCTTGTCAAGTTCCACTTACTGTAATACCAACCAACTAGAGCCTTGGTTAAATAACCATCATTAGATGTACTTTGAAAAATAATATAGAAGGCTTATTTTAATATTGTTTTTTACACATGCATAAAAAAGGTAGATTAAGGAAAAGACAAAACCAATCAATGTGAGAAGCAGAATGTATAAGACACAAAAAGAGATTAGGATTTTTTTCTCTAAGTTACTGTTTACCAGTAAGACACTCCTCGAGCCGCTATGTGTTGTGCATTGAATGCCACACACAGGCACTGATGTCATGATGTTCAGTTTCTTGAAAAAAGGATAGTGCAGTAGAGCACAGAGAGGTGACAAAACCAAGAAGAAGTTTCATAAAGGTGGCACAAAAAATAGCTACGATATATGAGAGAAAATATTCTTTCTGGCTAAGAGGCATAAGAAGGCAGTGTGGAGGAGGTGCATTTGCGATCAGCTTTGAAAAAGGGAGTGCAAGGGAAATAAGAGAGCATGTCTGTTGGAGGGGCAGCTATAAGGAAGAACCAAAGGGGAAGAACTAGAAGGCCCGGATAGGAAACAGTGAGAAGTTTGGTTTGGTTGGGGTTCAAAGAAGGATGCTGAAAATACAGGTCTGGTCAAATACGGAGTTTGAGTAATATTGGGGACGATAACAACAGAATCATAACTTCCTTCAGGCGTCATGTACACGTTGGAAATTATGAAGCATCTTCGGGCTGTACCTGGCCCCACGTATGCACCTTGGTGGCTTAGTCTGACTGGTATTAGGGGCTTCAGGACACTGTTAACAGTCTGTGGTCGAGCAGAGAAGTGATGTAATCGTATGTTTGATGGAATGGTGTGTGAGAGACTTGGGGAAGCTGGGAGACCGGGGGAGATAACAAGGCGTGATCTGAATCTGACTTCTGTAATCATGTGTGGGTTGGCCTCTTCCTTGAGTTGGAAGTGAGGTTTGGATGATCGTGAGGGAGGAGGTGAGAAGGCTTACTGTACAAGAAAGAGGAAGAGCAACTCATGGAAAGTGGAGGAGGTGTGAGACCTCACACTTCTTGACCTTTTATGAGAAAGTTATTTTAATTTTTTGACTCTCCCCCCCAACATCTTACACATTCCATTCCAGAATCTTTTAAAAATGGCCTGTGCAGTGGCAGGACAAGGGGCAGAGGCTCAGGGCAGATGAGATAGAATAAGCACCCCATGTACCTAGTGGTGATAAAATAAGCACCGGACTTACCTGGGATGAAGAGAACCCAAGTCTCCCGAACGAGTCCTTTTCTCTCTTCACATGGCTGCTTCAGCATTTTGGCATCACATTTGTGCACATTCATTAGGCCATTTGTGTCCGCATCATTCTTATTCCTGTTTTCATGCCTGAAAGAGTGAAAGATGCGGTTACCCAAAAGGTGCTAGATGGCCTTTCAGGGACCTCGCATGTAGAGCTTCTCCCCTGCAAGAATGCTCATACTATCATATTTTTTTTTCTGTCTTGTCCAGATTTCCTATTTGCATGGATCATCGATTTTTTTTTCTTTTTTTTTTTTTTTAGTTGTTTGCTAATCCACGCAAAATGCTGCTTTGATGCAAAGGGACATTTCTAAATGGTGCTTATTTCAGCATTTCTGTTATGTTGGCTTTTTCACTGGAGGTAGACTTGGAATCTGTCTCAGACTAAGAGGGCTAACCTCAGACCTTGGGGGGTGGGGAACCACTCCCTCAGACGTGGCTGTGCACTTTGCCAAAGCTGGATGTCCTCTGCAGATTTCTGACATGACTTAGAGAGTGCACATAATTTACAATGAGTTCTTCAAGCTTATTCTTGTTGCAAGTTATAATTCAAATAACAGACAAGTCTAGCTCTTCTGGCTGAGAAGGTTGGGTGTGGGAGGCAGAAAGCAGGTGGTCTGCAGGTGTTTCTGTCACGGTGTTGCTTTTGTGTAACATGATGGAGATTCAGCAGATTTGTACCTAAAGGAATTCAGTAGAAAAAAAATCCAGAGGACTCTTGATAAATAATAATCACTAAATGTATATCGAACACTTTGTTAAGCAGTTGACATGAATGTCTCATCTCTATTTTAAAGACAGGGAAACTGAATTTGAGACGTTAGGAAACTTAGTCCAAATCTACTCACCAGTATGCAGTGCAGCTGAGATTCAAACTCAAGTCTTCCCATTGATTTGTCAGAATTCCGAACTGTGATGTTTGACTTCCTAGAGCCATTGAGTAATCATAAAGAAAAACAAATTTTGCTGTGGTAGAATGCTTAATAAAGTATCATTTCTTTGTAAATGAAAAGAATGTTGGTGAGGGCTCTATTGTGGGTGGTCTGATTGGGATCGGTGGCTTTCTCTTTAGTGCCATGTGCTGTGTTATGCATGACATATGTATTTTCTTTTTGTGTCCTCATGCAAACTTAAAAATGTAGGGAGGTATCTCCACTTTAGAGTGGAAAGCTGAGGTTTGAAGAGGTAAAGTGACTTTTTCAAGTTCACCCACAGGCGGTTCTCAGCAGAGCGAGGCTTTGAACTCAGGTCTGCCTGTCAAATTCACCTCTATTCTTTCCACTGCGCCATGCTGCCATGAGGTAGCAGCTTCATATAAAAGCAGCACTAACTATTCATATTCAACTGTTTCATTACAAATTTACAAACATAATGGATGATCTATTCTTTTGTTAAAAATAAGGCTCATTAGCCCTGGCTGGCGTAGCTCAGTGGATTGAGCGCGGGCTGCGAACCAAAGGGTCGCAGGTTCGATTCCCAGTCAGGGCACATGCCTGGGTTGCAGGCCAGGCCCCTAGTGGGGGCCACGTGAGAGGCAACCACACATTGATGTTTCTCTCCCTCTCTTTCTCCGTCCCTTCCCCTCTCTAAAAATAAATAAATAAAATCTTTAAAAAAATAAAAATAAAAATAAGGCTCATTAATTGTGACTCATTTCTGGCCTAGCCTGGGTAGCCCCTATTTTGGTTTGTTGAACATTGTAAACATAAATACATTTTAGGATATAAAATTTTTTAAAAAAATTATTAGAGGCTTTGTCTTTATGGGACTGCTTGCTTAACTGCAGTGACTAAATTGTGAAATTTGTTCACATAATCCGAGATTTGTTTTCCCCTCAAAGAGCTGATCACTATTCTTATGCTAGACCACTTAATAAGGAACTATGCAAGAGTGATAAACTTGTATAGAGTGAGCCCATGATTCGAAGTCGTACAAAGCCAGTCCTTTACATGGAGCACCGGCTTATTTGGTAGGCATCGTGTACACATGTAACCTTGTTTGTGTGGCTCTGAAATGGTGCTTGGTAAAGGTTATTTAACTACTTTAATCTTGCTTTTTTTTTTTTCTATGTTTTACCCATGACATAGAATATTATACTCAAATGGATCTTACCCAAGAGCAAAATGGATCCTTGTACTTAAGAATTTTCTTGGCAGCTGAAAATAAATGCAAAGAAGTTCGAAGAGAGACAGGTTTCCTCTGCAAAGTGCACTGAAATTTAAAATGTTGAAGAGAGAAGAGGGTGCTTTTTGAGGTTACCTTTTTAACTCTTTTTATTGAGCCAGGTGTCAAGGTCACTATGTGACCATGGAATCAGCACAGACAGCCAGAAGGTCTTGTTGGAATCATAAAAAGAGGTAAATGTCCTCATCCTCAGGTGCATGTCATAGTATTTTCTTTGTTTAAAAATGGGCAGCGGGGAGAAACCTCTGGGTGATGAAGCCCAAAAGAGAAATGGTGTAAAGTGTTACAGGCTTGTGAAGCCAGGCTGACTAATGCCTTGTATTGCCTGACAAATTACTCTCCGTAGGTTTTATCTAGCTTGTTCCTATTTCCTCTTCCAAATAACTTGGTAGGAAACTAACTACATGTCGCTGGGAGGTAGCCAAGAGCATTTCATTTCAAATTACTTGGTAGGTTAGTGTCTGGAGCCTTGAAAATCAGCTCTGAAGTACACCAAGGCATATACCTCACTCACCTGAGGAATAAACAGAAAGTAGTCATTTTTATGCTGAAGATTAAACAATAGTTTTGGTGTGATTTTTTTTTTTTTTTTTCCTTTACTAAGGGTGTTCATCAACAGTTAGTGACTTTGAGTCTTTAGACCAAGCTAAAGACTATTCCCAGGTTTTGGACTTTGGAAAGGGCATGGCCTGGCCTCATTCAGAGAGCATATTGTCCTCACCATTCTGTGTCAGCTGCTGGCAATGTGGTGTCATAATTTATTGGAGAATCCCCTTGGGAGGCTTCTGGAATCACACTTGTAAGAATCATCATAACTTGATCTTTTCATCAACTTGCCATTTAGTATATGTATTTCTGTTCCATGGTAAGGTTTTAATGAAATTACTTGATTTTTTTTAACCAAAATTTGCATATTCTTAAAGTCTGCATACCAGTAAAGTTCAAATTAAAAAAAAAATTGAGACAGAATTTGCATACTGTAAAATTCACTCTTTTAAAATGTACTGTTTGATAGTTTTAAGCAAGTTTACAAAATTGTATAGCAACACTGTTTAATCCCAGAACATTTTCACCACTTCCAAAAGGAACACCATAGCCATTAGCAGTTTCTCCACGTTTCCTCCTGTTACAGTCTCCAGCGACCACTCATATACTTGGTCTCTGTGAATTTGCCTGTTCTGGGTATTTTATATGAATGGAATCATATGTGACATTTTGTGTCTGCCTCTTTTACTTACTGTAATGTTTTCAAGGTTCATTCATGTTGTAGCATGTGTTAGCACTTGAGTCCTTCTTTACGGCTGAATAATAGTTCTTTGTGTGGATGTACATTTTATTTACACATTCACCAACTGATGGACATTTGTGTTGTTTCCATTTTGGGGGGGTTATGAATAATGCCAGTGTGAATATTTGTACAAGTGTTTGTGCGCACATAATGTTTTGTATTCTCTTGGGAGTGGAGTTACTGCACCATATGGTGACTCTATGTTTAACTTTGCCAGACTGTTCTCCAAAGTGGTTGCACCATCTTACATCCCCATTCACAGTGTGTGAGGGGTCCAATTTCTCCGCATCTTTGCTAACACTTACTACTGCTTGTCTTCTGGATCCCTGCCAACCTAGTAGGTGTAAATGATACCTCTGACAGTTTTGATTTGCATTTCTCTAATGACTAATAAACATCTTTTCATATCTCATTAACCATTTGCATATATTTGGATAAATTTCTATTGAAACCTGTTACCAGTTTTTTGTTAGGTTGTCTTTTTATTGTTTGAGTTGTGTTCTTTACATAATTTAGACACAAATTGCTTATCAGATAAACATGATTTGCAAATTTTTTTTCATTCTATGGCTTGTCTTTTCCCTTTCTTGAGAGTGTCCTCTGAAGCACAACATAATTTTACTTTTGATGATACCAAGTTAATTTTTTTATTTAATTTGATTGCTTGTGCTTTTGGTGTCACAGCCATGAAATTACTGTCTAACCTGAAGTCATGAAGGTTTATGCCTGGTTTCTTCTTCGAGATTAGTAGCTCTGCCTCTCTTACTTACAGGCCTTTGATCCATTCTGAGTTGATATTTGTATATGGTGTGAGGTAGAGTTTCAAACTTCAGTCTTTTGCATATAGATATCCAGTTGTCCGCACACCATTTTTTGGAAGGACTGTTCTTTCTCCATTGAATTGTCTTGGACCCTGTTATTTATCAAAAATAAGTTGACCATAAATGCGAGAGTTTATTTCTGGACTCTTATATATGTCTGTTCTTATGCCAATACCACATGGTCTTGATTATTGCAGCTTTGTAGTAAGTCTTGAAGTTGGTAAGTGTGACTCTTTCAGTTTTTTCAAGGTTATTTTGGGTCCCTTAAATTTATATGCAAATATAAATATAAATAAATAAATATATATATTTCAATATTAACTTACCAATTTCTTCAAAAAAGCCACCTGGATTTTTAAAAGGGATTCGTTGAAGTTGTGGGTTAGTTTATGAAGTCTTCTGATTGAAGAACATGGGGTATCTTTCCATTTGTTGAAAGAAATAAAAAAAAGACCTAAATAATATTTTGTATTTTTTCAGTGTACAGATTTTGCACTTATTTTGTTAAAATTATTCATAAGTATTTTATTCTTTTGATGCCTTTATAAATGAAATTGTTTTCTTAATTGTATTTTTGGGTTGTTCCCTGCTAGTGTGTAGAAATACAGTTGATTTTTGTATCCTGAGGACTTGCTGAATTTATTAGTCCTAATAGTTTATTTCTGCATTCCTTGGGATTTTCAATATGCAAAGTCGTGTTATCTGTCAAGAGAAATATTTTTACTTTTCTTCCCATCTGTATGCTGCTTCTTTTCTTGCCCAGTTTCCCTCGCTACAACCTTCAGTACAGTGTTGAGTGGCAGTAATGAGAGTGGACATCTTTATTTTTTCCCTAATTTTAGATGGAAAATGTCTGACTTCAGTGACTAAGTATAATGTTAGCTGTGGATTTTTCATAGATGCCCTCCATCGTTTTGAAGAAATTTCCTTTGATTTTTAGTTTGTGTTTTTATTATAGAAGGATATTAGATTTTATAAGATGTGCTTTTGTTCTTTATTAATATGGTTCATTACACTGACTTTTCAAATGTTGACTCAACCTCGTATTCCTGAAATAAATCCCACTTGGTCATGGTGTATAATCCTTTTTATATTTAAATTCAAATTGATGTTCAGGCTGTCTTGAAAGGAAAATGTTTTACATTGGGATGCGTACTATAATTTTTAAAATAACTTAGTGAACACAGGGCTGTGAGGAGAGATGACAGAGGTACGTGATATGACTTGGCATTTGAAAGCAGATCCCAGCCTCAACCCTGGGTAGCCATTGCAAAGTCATTGCTTCATTTGGTTTTAGATGTTCCAGGTGAGTTATTGGAAAGCCAGACTCCCCAAGCATAGAAAAAAACTGCTGTCACCCAGAAATGTTTCCCTATTGTATGTTTCCTCTCTTAATCTACACTCACCTTTGAAATCTTTAGTGGTGACGTTTCGAGAAAGAAGGAAAGAAGTCTTTTGTTGTCATTTTAGAAACTTCTTAGAAAGACCAGTGTAAGTTATGAAGGAAGGAGAACAGGAAAGAGGAAGAGGGGACTCAGGACATGGTAGGAGAGTTTCTTAGATTTGAACATTCTACTATCCAATGCATGCATAGACTTCTTTCATTGAGACTTAAAAAAAAAAAAAAAAAAAAAAAAAAAAAAAAAAAAACCAAAAACAAAACCCTAAGACTTGTTGGATTTATTTCTGTCATGCTCTCTTTTTTTCAAAGATTGTGGCTTTAAGACCTCTCATTTCTAACTTTATGGTTTTAAGATATATTTATTTTGAGAAAAAACTATTCATTCCAGTCACCTTGCAGCCCAAGTATATATGAAGGACTTGGGGTTGTGATTATGATACTCTTCAACAACATTTTCTATGAAAATTCAATGAAATTCCACTCTGTTTTTATTATGAGGAGTCAAATGTGCCGTGTGCAAAATGGTACCTTCTCAAGACATGATTATGCCATCGTTACAGGCTCTTCCCGAAAACGAAGCCTGGCCCGGGTATGTGAAAGGGGTGACTTGCCAATGTGGGATAATTTGAAGATGACCAGAACACAGTGGATTTCCAGAACTGTTCCTGTGTTACAATCACTTTGAGTTGGCACTGGGGTACTCTTGACGTTGTATTGCAGTGAGATATGTTGCTTGGGAAGAGTAACCATAACCCACTGGCATCCAGTGATAACAAGTATTGAGAGATTTAAAATTTATTTTAATACTTATCTGGGGATAGCAGACATAGAATAGGAAAGGCACATTTTTTGTTCTTGGAAGGAAGTGGAAGGGCATTAGGAAGACATGTGCTTCTGCACTCCTGCCAGAGATAGATCATACCTAGTACTAGTAAAATGGTGTTTCTCTACACTGTTAAACGGTTGGGAGTGTTGTCCTGCTTTTTTTCCCCATTGAGAATATTTAGGCTTTTAATGCAGCAAGCTCACAGAGAAAAATAGGGTCCTTGAAGCCACCTTGTGTAAAATTGAAGTGTTTTGTTTGAGTATCTCCAAACTGTTTCTTGTTTTGATGGCAACTGATAAGTATCTCCTTTTGTGCTTTGATAAAAAATTTGAAATGGAAAAGATTAGACCATTAAAATGTAAACAAAAAGATGTGGAGGTTATGAAGGACACTGCAGATAGGAGATGCATTTTTCCTTTCTAATACAGTTTTGTAAAATACTGTTTAATGCTCTCCTTTGGATCACAAGAGAAAGGAAGAAATGCATTGATTAAGTCAATGGATTTACTCAATGTTAAGTGGAACATCTGGAGATACTGGAATTGGAACCAGTGTTTGCTGATAACAGAAGCTAATTTAGAGAGGTACAAGCCACTTGGAGAGGAAAGAGAGTTCTTCAGAAAGTTTCAACTCGTTCGCTGGGTAGCAGGGGGACTTATCGGGTGTACTCATGCTTTACCTCCTTGGCAGAAAGTTACAGCAACTTTATCTTTTTCTCCAACTGGATCATTTCAGAAAGTGACAGGGGACATGAGTGATATTACTCAGATGGTTGTTTCTAGATGTCTCAATTTCTGGAAGTCAGGATACATCACTGTGATAAATGCTTCTGCTCTCCAAATATTCCACAGAAACATCAGCTCTGGAGGGAGAATGCCTGCCACCTGGTGGAAAGGATGATGGATTTAGGGTGAAGAGCCTCTTCTGGGCATGGCTGGCCCTGGAAGGGACCACCTTGCTCAGGCCTCCAGCCTCAGTGACTTCTGTCTTGGGACAGCCCTGGCCTCCTGACCAGGTGCTGGGATGGGCAGTAAACTCAGGAGAAGCACATGCTTGTTGGATCAATATGACTTGCCCTCAGGAAAGCTGGGAGGCAGGTGACATAGGTCCTTGGTGCTGTAGGAAAGGAAAACTTTTCTTTAACCCTACTATGTTCCTTTTGATGGGCCTAAAAATTAAATTGACATGAGACGGATCAACAAGAAAAACAATACAATTTAATATTGTGTGTATGGGGACCGCATATATACAAGGCTCAAAAGAAGTTTGAGAAGAAAAAGAAGTTTGTTGATAGAGCTGTTCCAGCCTCGAATTCTCCAAATGTGGCAATAAGGATGCTTTCTCTCCTCCTGGAATAGGGAGGATACCTTCACATGGGAGACTTACTGCCTGCTTTCTCGAGAACAAAGGAGAATCAGAGTGTTCTTTTTGCACCAGCTGTTTCTCAAGTAACTTATTCAAAATAATCAATGCAGCATGTTTGGGGGCAGCATGCCCTGAGCCCCATCAGTGCCTGCCACCTCCCTTCTAGTACCCGCTTCTCTGCCTTGTGGCCACCCCGTCTCTCAAGGCCTCAGTTTCCACTTAGAAGCTCTGGCATCCCAAGGCCCCCACTGTGGCGATTTGGCCAGGCCTGCCTCTCCAGGTCTGGGGTGGATTCTTGCTTGGGGTGGATTCTTGCTTGGGGTGATAGGTGATCATTGATGCTGAATGTGTTATGTCTACGCTAGATACTTCTGTTTTTTTAAAGAGACAATTATTTAGAGCAATTTTATATTCACAGCAAAATTAAACAGAAAGTAGAGATTTCCCATATACTTCCAAAGTGTTTCTGTTTTAATAAGTGGCTTCTGGTCGTGCAGAGCCTCATCACAAAGTGGTGATTCCAGGCACCAGGATCAGTTGGTGAGGGAAGAGCTAGGGAGTGATTGTAAATAATAGCGATGGTAATAATAATGACATTTATCAAGTGTTTTTACACGCAGGGTCTGAGCTAAATGACATGTACATGACTTAACTGTCATGACAACACTCTGAGGTGGGTACTATTAGGATCCCCTTGGTGAGGAAGCTTGAAAAGGGCAGATCACTAATCCAAGGTCATACAGAAAATGACTGGCAAATTCAAAATTCCTATTCGTGAGCCAGACTCCCAAATCCACACTCTTGGTTAGCAGCCGTCCTGAACATGTAATCAGGTGGGTGGTGGTATTACTCAGGGCCTGGTAAGAACAGGTGGGACTCTTTGCAAAGCTCAGGGCAGGGGCTGTAACCTTCAGTCACAGGAGTGACTCAGCAGCCCAAGGTGACACTGGAGGAAGGAATCAGGAGAGTAAAAAAAAGCAGGACCTCTCTCTCTCCCCTGTCAGTACCCTGCAGATGCTGCTTAGTGACCCAGCCCAGGGGGACACCAGAGGCTGGGAGAACCCACTGCTGCAGTCCATTTAGATCAGACCTGCAGGAACAAGGGGAGGAGGCGGCTGTCCCCATGGGTGAAGGACCAGGCAGACATGACTTCTGCCTTAGGTAAAAGGATGCATACACCTCCAAACTACAGTGTGGCTGTGAGAGAACCCCTTTTTTCCTTTACTCCCATCTCTTGCCAGGGCCTCTTATTGGTTGAGCCCAGGCCGAGGTCAACAGCCTTCTGGGGTGCAGAACAGGGTGGACAGAGGAGGGCAGAGTGAACCTGGGTTTCAGGGCACAGGAAAAGTCTTGCTCATGGCATATTTGGGAATCTGTCCCTGAAGAGCAGGCTCAGAAGATACACTGTGGCAGCTTTGAGGTCACTAGGTCACTGGTCAGCAGCTGTATTTAGGTCACGTACCTTTTTTTTGTGCAGTATTTTTCACTTCACCTTGTTAATTGTCAGTTTTCTCTAAGCCTTCTAGAGGAAGCCTGCATCAGCTTGCTTTGTTTTCTCAGTAAAAGCCAGCATGTTTGTAGAGGGCTGGTTTCCCTGCATCTGGCTGTCCATGAGTTTGCAAATTTGTGACCTTGAGTGGCCCTGGCATGCAGTTATCCCTCTGAGTCTACACCTGGGCCCGCGGCATTTGTCCTTCAGATGCCCCTTCCTCTGATAAACTTTCTGAAGGTTCAGCATTTTCCTTGTCTCATTAAAATATAATTTTCAGTAACATTGCCAAGCCTAGCCATAGCTATATTTAAATGGCTTTATTGCCTCATTCTTTGCTTTGCCTTTGCCTTTGAGGATCTTGAGGCGATAAATGCCTTCAGTGGGCCAGCAGCCATGAAGGGCTTTGTGGAAGAGATCTGTGTGTTCCCAGGCTTTGCTTCTCTGCAGTGTGCAGCGAGGACTCTGGGGCTACTGTGAGGGTGAGGTGATAGGAAGGGCTTTGTCGGACAGCAGGAAGCCTCTAGAAGCAAGTATTAATTCACGTAAGGGCTTGATACTTGTTTGATTTTTGGGAAGCCCACTTAAACCATAGTAAGATTTTAAGTTTGAATGCTCTTCTGAACATCAGCATAGAAATGTCCCCTGGACCCTGTTTTCTAATTGGTGTAGAGACCGCAGTGGTTTTTTATAATTATTTCCTTGTACCCAGGCTAGTGTATGTGCAACCTTTGGAAAATATTCTTAGTTTGAAGCTATTGGGTTGGCTAAAAAGTTCATTTGTTTTTTTTCCGTAAGATGGATCTAGCAGTGCTTAGTTGTCTTTAAATTCTTTTGAAACAATTTTATTAGATTATATTGTGACAGCTGTCATAGCAGCGTACATTTAAAAAAATCAAAATTGGTGAATTTTTTGTGTATCGGTTTTAATATTGAAGATTGAAGAAAATATGCAACACTTTCAGCATATTATGATTTATTATCTCAAGAGAGGTAAAAATGCAACTGACATGCAAACAAAGATTTGTGCAGTGTATGGAGAAGGTGCTGTGACTGATTGAACAAAGGTGGTTTGCAGAGTTTCGGGCTAGAGATCTCTTGCTGGACAGTGCACTACCATCAGGTAGACCAGATGAAATTGAGACAAAATCAAATTGAAACATTAATGGAGAACAATCAACATTATACCACACGGGAGATAGCCGACATATATCAAAATATCCAAATCGATAAAGTTATTGGTGTAAATGAAAAATATGTCTTCTTTTATGGAAAAAAAAAAACATGGATTTTTCAACCAACATGACAGAAACAAAGGAAACTTTCTGTTGGGAACGCAGTTGACATCACAGCCCCCGCTGCTCCAGAGGAGAGCAGGAGGGGTGGGGAGTATGTCCAGAAGGTAGGAGCGGCCGGACCTGGACGTTCAGGCTGAGGACTGAGGATTCTGGGTCTTTTGAGAAGTAGTGAATATAGATGTAGAGATTTTTTCCCTTGGTTTTTAGGAGTGAATTATTAGGGAAAGATTATAATGTGATTCAAGTTTCTAATGTATGTTTCTTTTAAAAAGTCCAGAAAAATTGAAGCATTTTGTTAGTAACCAGTTAGGTCATCAACTGTTTGTTATTGCTAGAGATAGTCTACTGACCCAGTACAGGAATATTAGACATGTATTTGAAGTATTTTAGATGCAGAGTCTCTTACTGCAAATGTCCCTTCCTTCCTTCCTTCCTTCCCTTTCCTTTTTCCTTCCTCCCTCCTTCCTTTTCTCTTTTCTTTTCTTTTCTTCTCTCCTTCCTTTCTCCCTCTTCTTCCCTCCCTCTCTTCCTTCCCTCTCCTTTTCCTTCCTTCCTTCCTTCCTTCCTTCCTTCCTTCCTTCCTTCCTTCCTTCCACATTACCAGTGTATCCACCTGACTTCCTTCCCACCCATTTTTGTCTTTCACTCTAATTTTTTTTTGTATTTGTTGACTTTCTACTTTTGTCATCTCCCTTCTGTATTTTTTCTGTTTGGATGGTTTGTGTCCAACATTGTTCCTTGCCTGATGTTACCTGCGCCAGGTGTCTCATCAGTTTCTCCCCCAGGCATGTTCCCTGGAAGCTGTGAGTGATGCCACAACATGTTCATGGACTTGGGGAGACAAAAGGTGTTGGTATCTGAGACCTTCCCTGAGCCACCTGCCTTGAGAGGGTGCTACTTCCTTCTGGTAGGAGGGAAATGCATTGTGAGCCCCAGTCTGTCCACTTGCCGCACTTAATAGATGCTTAGTGAATGTTTATTAAACAAGCCACTGTAGTCTCGGAAAATGCTGGGCCGGTAGGAGTGGAAAGTAAGGGTGGCTCTTTGGGAAAATGTCGGGTTTCATTTGGATTTGCCTCTGGGCATGGTGGCATTGCCATTTGGTTGCTCTAAGTCTTGGCACTGTTTCTTTCACAAGTGCTTATTTTCTTCGGCAGGTTCTACTGGTTTTCTCTCTCTGTGATGTTCACATCACAGTGCGCCCTCCTCTTGGCTTCGTCTCCTCTGGACGGTGTTGCAGCTGGCTGCCCCTGTGCTCCTGCCTCCACACTGTCTCCCTGCCAGGCCCTTCCTTCCTCTTTGCCTGGTGCTTCTCTGTGTTGTTCCTGGCCCTAGCATTGTGATGCCTCTGCTTCCCTCCCTTCCTTGATCCCTTTATTGATTCTTATATTCTGCCTTCCAGAGCGACATGGGTCATGGTATTTGTAGGAAAAGAACAGGGGGGCACTGGGGTCGGGGAAGGGACCCTGAGAGGGTACATTGTACACAGTAGGTAGTTCTGTCGGATAGTGTAAGTGTGCACCTCTCAATTCAACCTATTTTATTTTTCTGCGAGGTTCATCCCATCAGAGTTTCGATGGCCAAATCATCTAGATTTCTTGATGACCTAGGCCAGGCATTGTAAGGTTTTTTAGTGAGCAAACCTACCCTGCTTCCGTGGAGCTTACCATCTAATGCGAGAAGGTGACACAGTAAGCTAGTGATACAAAATTGCAGCTGTGAAAATGCACTGCATGCTAAAAGCAGACATATATTATGATCAGGATACTCTGGGTATTTTCAAAGCTTTTTATCAAAGCACAATGCACATGTAGAAAAATGCACATATTATCAGTGTACCACTTGATGAACCTTCTCTCACTCACTACTCCTGTGTAGCTAGCACCAGATCAAGAAACAGACTGTTCAGCACCCGGAAGCACTGCTTCACGCCGGCCTCTATCCCCTCTAGTTCCTACCCCCTGTCCCATTGAAGGATGAACTCTAATTGCAACTTCTAACACTGTCAGTTGGTTTGGAGATAGGATCTGATACAAAGGTAGGGAAGGCTTCCTCGAGGAAGTGTTGAGTTGAAAGCCGAAGGACAAGTGGGACAGGAGTTAAGGTGAAAGCTGAGAGGAAATGTCTACGTAAGGAGCTCTGTGACAGGAGAGAGCAGGGAGCATTTGAGGAGGCTGGAGGGGGAGGTGAGGTTGGGCCATGCTGGGTCTCATGGGCCATCGTATGGAGCTTTGTCTCATTGTAAAAGCAGTGGAGGTGGGGGGGTCACGTGTGTTTCACAAAGAGATCACACTGGATGAAGGGTAAAGAGTGGGTTGAAGAGGGGGCAGTGAATGAAGGGAGGCCAGTTAGGAGGTTATATTCTAAGTGCGGGAGGAGGGGGCTTAGTCAAGGGTGGTGGTGTCAATGCAGAAAAGTGAGTGGGTATGCGAGACGTTTTGGAGCAAAGCCAACAGCACTTGTTGCTGGGTCGGCCGCAGAGGCCAGAAGAAGCTGTCAAGGGCGACTTAGTTTCCTGGCTTGGAGAGAGTGTCAATGCCAGTTGCTGAGATCATTTGCCATGTCAATTGAAATGGCTCCGCAGATTGTGTTTTGGGACAAAGTTGGCAGAACAAAGGACAAATGTGATTAGTTGTGTGCCTCTCCAAACAAATGTGGGCTGTGAAAGCTCTAAGTCACAGATTGATACATTTGGGCATTAAAAAATGTGCCCAACTTTTTTTCCCAACTTATTCCCTTTAACTCCACTCGAGGAGGAGATACACACACACGTACACACACCTATACATATATATCCATGCACAGATATATGCATTTGCCAGTGTATCAGTGTGTAGTTTAGGTGTATTTCTCCTTTTTGCAGGCAGGAGTCAGGTGGAGGAGTTAGGTGTTCAGGACTTTGAGTGAGGAGGGCTGTTGAATTTGATGAATATGAAAGGATTAATACCTTGCTCCTGTTCACAGCTCACAAAGCACCCCTAGTAAACTCTCAGAGGGGCCCCAGCAGTCCCTTTGGTGATGCTGTGTAGCTTTTATTGTATGTTTACTCTGGGGTATTAGTTAGGAGATGTCCAATGGGCAGTTGGAACTACTGAACTGGCACTTGCAGGAGAAGTGAGGGTTGGAGATGGCATTTTGAGAGAAGTACAAATCGGAGTGATAGGTGAAATGAGAGCAGAGGGAGATTGGTGCTAACTATCTGTACCTGGAGGTGGTGGTGGGAACAGTGGCGTCAAAGAAAAAACTGTGTATCCTGCCCAGAAACAACTGCATAGAGGCGACCGGACATTTATGCCAATGTCTATTGTGTTTGAGAGTGCCATAGTGACGAATTCCTTCATATTAAAAGCCAAGTATTGTACCAAGGCAGTGTGTTAGACACTGGAGATACAAAGATAAGCAACACTGACTCAGTTCGCAAGTGCTTATTAATTTCTTTATACTGTGCTGGGCATTGGGTTTCAGTGAACTAAAACAGGCATGGTGGGTGTCCCTGCTCTCGCGGAGCTCCCAGGCTAGTAGAAGAGGTGCACATTAATTAATTAACAAGTAACAGTGACGTGTACCATAAGGGAGGGATATACAATATTATGAGAACGTATAAATCGGCATTGGAGCTAGCTAGGGACATCAGAAGAGATCTTCCTGGGGACATGCTAATTAAGATGCAAGAAGAACAGTATCATTGGGACTAGAGAGGGTGAGAGAGAGAAGCACTTCCCGGTAGGAAAGTCTGAGGGGATGAGAGAGAAGGCAAGCTAGGCTATGCATGAAGAACTCGGCATTATACGGGCTTGTTTCTTCCTTTGTTGAGGTAGCCTGGTGAAGAGATCCTGTCCTTCCCAGGTACTGAGGGACACCGCCTGATGGATGGAGGCTGCCCCTTCTGGAGCACGGCAGGTCACTGCAGCATGAGAAGAGAACACGTAGGGTTTGCATACCTTGCTTTTCTCTATTCTCATCTAGAAGTAACATAGTTCTGCTCACGGCCTGTTAGCCAGACTGAGTGCATGACCCCACCTAACTGCAAGGGACCAGAAGGTCTGGTTCTGTGATAATAATGTTCACTGTAGCAATGATTACGGTATGTCAGAGGAGTAAAGCATATCAGTATCCTTGCCCTGGATGTCTCAGAATGACTTGGTGGCTGACAATGTGTGGGTGGTGAAGGGGTCAAGGAGAAAGAGGTGGCCTTTAGCATCTGGGTGAATGTACAGTTAAGGTACCATTCACAAGGTTCGGTAACTGATAGAGTCTTTTATGGGGACAGGAGAGGAGTCTGGTTGAAGTCATGTTTAGTCTAAGGTGTTAGGAGATGTCCGACAGGCAGTTGAAAATACAGGACTAGAACTTTCAGGAGAAGCGAGGGTTGGAGATGGTGTTTTGAGAGAAGTACAAATAGGAGTGAGTGGTGAAACTGAAGCAGAGAGAAACGATGGTAGGAACTGTATACATCCATGTAGCTGGTACTGGGAGGAGAAACAGTCATCTAAAGAGACAGAAGAAGGTCAATGAAAGGAATGCACCTGGAGTTACAGTGGCCTGGGTAAAGAGCATTTCAGAAGGAAGTAGTGGCCAGCACTGTCGAATGCTCTGGACATTAAAGAACATAGAGCACCAGGTCCTTGGGTTAGGGAATGGAGGAGGTCATTGATCTAGGAAGGAGGAGGAAATGATGGAATCTTGGGAAATTATTAAGGTCAAGGGTCAAGGTTTTTTTAGGGGGGGAGGGAGGGAGTAAATCCTGAATGTGATAGACATAGAATGGGGATTGTGTGGAGAAAGAGAAAATGAAAATACAGGAAGAACAGGTTTAGAGGAGACTGAGCAGACTGAATACAGAGTTAGCTGAGACTGAGTTAGCCTTGGTAACAAGGAGTTGACATTTCCTTCTTAGAGATTAAGAGTGATAGATGGCAGGAGAATTTGAAAATATAGAGAAATAGTTGAGGTGATGAAGGGAATTATAGGAGAAGTGAGAAGATGTGCATAGCCTACATAGAATCAAGATTCTTAAAGTTTTCCTGTTCCGAGTCCTGAAATTCCAATAAATTACACAATAGGATTAATATTCAGGTTAGCTCATAAAGATCAGAATTCAAATGTATCTTGATTGGGGGTACATACTGAGGGCCATATAAAAGGGCTATTAGTGGGAAATTAAATACAATAGTAAATGTCACATTTTGAATAATTGTGAGGTTATTGTTTTGCTGTTTTTGTGGGAACATAGAACCAACCTGCTGGGTGGATTTGTCTACAGATCTTTTAAAACAGCATCAAGGTACCTATAGGACTATGTATGAGAATTAATTAATAAGAATATTTTTCAGATGTCAGGCACCTGCTTATTATTGCTATTTATTAAGTGGGCATGATTGTCCTTGGTGGCCTATTGATCACTGTAATCAGGTTAAAACCTGTCAGTCAGCCTAGCTGTGAATTGCCTAAAGAAAATTCAATTACAAAGTGGTTCACTAAAATAACTCATGCATAAGGAGGGAATGAATTATACCCATCAGAATTCATTTGCAGTAATAAATAAGTTTTTTTTTTTTTTTTTTTTTTTTTTTTTTTGAGGATTAGGTCTTTACTGCTCACTCCAAAAATTCAAAGCTGGGCAGGCCATTTCTATCCTGATTTAAGAGCCACACTGGTGACTTAGGTATTGTTTGGCTGGAATGACTCTCTTGCCAATCCCAATAAATATAGACCTTCTGGCCCAATACCTAAGCTGCGTGAATGATGGCCACATACATTTGATAAACTCCCTGTGACTTCAGAAGTTGCTAAAAGAGTGAGCATCTCTGCAGACTCATTTGAATAGCTTTAAAAAAAATCAGACACCAGTTGTTTAAAAAAAAAAAAAAAAAAAAAAAAAAGGACTTGTAATGTGTTGCTGGATGAATGCCATTTATTTTTCATTTTGTGCTCAAGAGGTTTAAAAATAACTGCTAGTAATCTCAAACAGATTCAACATGTCAGAAATGTTTGAGAAGGAAAAGGAGATTTTGCTCATAGGGGGAACATTACCTGAAGTCCACATAGCACCAGGCTTCCAATACCATAAACGCAGAATAACTCAAATTACCCATGATCTGAGAAGTTAGTATATGATAGACCTCAGTTTGCTTGTATTCAATTTGCAGAACACTTAATGAATACTTTACATGGGTGAGGTGTTATGGTACATTCTAGAAGGATAAACTTAAATAAGGCTCAATTCTTAAAAGAGCTTATAGTATATTATCATAGATGTATGTATAGGGGAGATGGTGACAAGACATAAGTAATAATAAAGCAACCCAGAATGTAATGGATAACAATACAAATGGGACCAAAGTACTGCAGGAATCCAGGATAAGAAGGTAATGTTTTCAGTTAGGGGATTAGGAAAGTTTTTATGAAGGAGGCACTATTTAAAGTGACCCGAAATCATAAGGTGAACCCACATGATGGTGAGATAGTGCGAGAGGGAGTGGAGGTGAGGGTACACGAAGGGTGGGGTCCATGGGGGAAACACGAGGCGGGAAGGGGCGAGTGCATGTAGTCATGCATTCCAGCTGAAACAAGGAGACAGGTAGGGGGAGCGAACTCACAGGAAAAAGCAACTGGTATTATGGTGGGTTTGGATATACTTTGGAGACTCGGAGATTCCTGAGTGAGGAATTGGTACTTTCTTGAGTGGAGGAGTAAGATAGACATATTTAAGAAGTTTAATCAGGTGTGTAGAAGATGGGGAAGAGAGGTACTGGAGGCAGGCAGATGCATTAGGATGCTAATGTGGGAATCTAAATGAGAAACGCCTGAACAAGCAGAGTTGCTCTCTGAATTGACATGAAGGAGAAGATACAAAAGATGCTGTAGATGTCACACTTTTGTATATTAGCTACTGATGGGGGGCAGGAATTGAAGGTGCTGATAAGATGCTGACATTCTTTCCATCAACAGAAATAGGCAAGTCAGGACCCTGACCATCCTGAGCAGGCAGGGGATGTACACTTGAGAGCTTCCAGGCCATTGGTGGGTGGGATTAGTTCTGCTCTGTACCTGTGTCTGATGTGGATATGGTGATTCCTGGCCCTTGAATGCATGTTGAGCTGTAATCTTTGCTCAGTCCCCTCAGCATTTGCAGATTCCTTCTGGGAATATGCTTCTATTTCTGTGTAGTGTTCCTCTGAACTTGGGATCCTGTGAACTTGTACCTATGTGACTGGCCCTCTGTCATCCTCCCAAGTCTTCCTAGAGCCTATTCTCCAGAGTCTGCAGACCTAGCTCTTGGTTGCAGTCCTGCCTTTAATGAGCTAAAAACCACGAAGCTTCTTTGTCCTTGCCAAAATGGGCCTCTTTAGATACTGATGATAGCACTGGTCAGATCTGGTTTCTCCTTGTCTTTTTGAACACTGAATGCTGAACTTCCCATTGCTCACCATGAGGGCCAGTTCGCTAGCTGGGTCATCTGCACCAACCCCAAGTGGGTCTGCTTCCTTACAAATCCATGCTGCTGAGACCTTAATACTCTCTTGCCAAACCTACTCAAATGTTCATATTGAGGTGGGTGGGGAATTTACAGAAGCAGACTAGCGACCAAACCAGCGTTTAAGACAAGAGAAGTATTATGTGAAGGAAACCAGAGGGTCAAAAAAACAGGAAGACTGATAGGAAGCAGAGAAGCGTCAATGTGAATATCAGCCTGCATCATGAAATTTGGAAAGATAGTATAGAACCCACCACCAAAAAAAATGGGGAGAATGGATAGGGCAACAGACAAAAGATGATCAGTAACTCATGCTGTCCCTAAAATCCCACATGGCCTCCTGATGGAGAAAAGATTTGCTGGTGCAAGCTTGACTTCCCAAGAGATTTCAACTAGAGTCTAGGATCCGGGTGAGGGCAGGGTTACAAAAGTAAAGGTAAATGCTGACATAGAATCACAAGAATCTTTGATCAATGTTCTTTTTTAAGAGCATGTTTGCCACTGCCCATGATGTGAGAAGTCATGCTTGAAGCAGAACTTTAGTGGAACCAATTGATTCAATCCTGGGCTGACACAGACATGATAAATTTGTCCCTTTTTTCTTGAGCTGCTCTGATGTGCTGTGGCTCTGTAGTTCAGCCTGATGAGCAGGACAGGGCCGTGTCAGAAATCATGTTATGTTTATGACCCTGGTAGTCTCTTCACTAAATACTGCAGCCTTTTGGGGGTGAGGCTGCCTAGGGTTGGCCTAAACTCCACTAGCTCTGAAAGTATATGTACCCTACCTGTCCAGGTTATTACTTAGTTAAATGAAAAGATCACTGGAACATATAGAAGAATGTCATTTAAAAAACACTTCCAGTGATTCAATTTGTTGGTTAAATGTCTTCTTTAGCCTTCAATAGTCTCTATATTGTTATGCTAGGCATTTAACCTTTGATTATTGGACCTGCCTCTCATAGGTTTTCCTTTCACAAAAACTAACATAATTTTTGAAATGTATGTTGGTGTAACAAAACCATCTTGTCCAAATGTAGTTTAGTTTGTTTGTTTGTTTATTTTCTAGGAAATGAAAACCATCTGATTTAGTGATGAAGCTGACACAGCCTGAATAGGCATCAGGATGGTGGGTTTGCATCCTAGATCAGTCTTGCCTTGGGTGATCTGGGGAAATTTGCCAAGCCCCTTAGAAAGGGGATTTTCTCATCTCTTAAATGAAAATAACAAAACCTCCTTCCTCAGGGAGATTGTGAAGAAAGCTGTGATAGCCCTTTGGGCACTGTAGCATTGTGTAAATGTGTGGTGCTGTTCTTGGGCTGGAACTGAAACCCTAAGCCTTACACAGATAAGTAAGGCAGCAAGATTGGGTGTTTGTAAGCTCGGGTATTTTCATCCTCTTGCCTTCCTCTGTGGATGTTGCGTGTGCATCCTACTGCATCCAAAGTGACTCCAGCACAGCCTTGCTGCCGTTTTGAACATTTATACATCAGTTAACCTAAGACTTGACTCATCTAAGCCAGTTGGAAACTGTGTAAGCATTGCATTCCAGTGGGATCATGTTATGTTCATACCATCTATGCCTCATTTTAGTCCAATTTACCCAACATTTACTGAGTGACCATCAAATATGTGTAAGGTGTGGTGTATGGTGTGGATCCTGTTCTCAAGGACTTCCCATATGGTTAAATGAGAATAGCTTCAAATAGCTTCAAATTTGCTATTTGAAAAGTAGAAACAGAACTAGTGACTTGAGGCAACGTGGGCTGTAGGGAAATGAATTTTTGGAGCACTCTTCCCATGCCCTCCTACGATGCTCTTTACTCCTGTTTTGTAGCTCTCACCTGCCCAGAGGCCCAACCCAAGCCATTCTGGCCCTTCACCTGCTTTTAGCATCTACTGTCCTAGCTCCTCTGGCAACTAATGAAATCAATTAACCATATTTAATATGTACTTAATGAACATCTGCCATGTGATGCACTATGGGGTTTTGAATCCAGTTTTACGCTGATGGTGAAATTTCATGTGTCAGGACTAGGATTGTTGAGGACATTTGAGAGGGTCGGAGGAGGTGTGGGCTGATCTTCTGTAGCTGTGCAGTTACCCTTCTTACATGTTAAACTTGTCGTTATTGGACTTTGCTGATTTATTCTAAATTTAGTGAGCTATGACCTATCCTTAAAGTTAGTGTAACTCTAATTGTAATATTTTTGTCACCTTTTAAAAAATTCTTCATTTTTTAAAATTCATTATTAAGATGTAATTAACATAAAATATTAGTTTCAGTTATACAACATAATTATTTGGTGTGTGTACATATATTGTTAAATATTCACCTAAGTACAGTTAGTATCATAATGCATAGTTATAGAACTTTTTTGTGATGACAAATTTTAAAATCTACTCTCAGCAACTTTCAAATATGCAATACAGTATAATTAACTCTAGTCACCATGCTGTACAGTACATTCCTATGACTTGTTTTATAATAGGAAGTTTGTACCATTTGTCACCCAATCTGTTCTATGTATCTATGAGCTTGTTTTTGTTTGTGTGTTTTTAGATTGCACATATAAGTGAGATCGTACGCTATTTCTCTTTCTCTGACTTATTAACGCTCTCAAAGTCCGTCTGTGTCTTCATGAATGAGGCAAGATTTCATTCTTTTTTCCTTAAGGTCTTGATTGAGGTTCAGATGACTGAAGGGTGGGTTATGCAGACCTAACTTAACATTTGTTTTGGATTTTTTAGAAAATTTATGAGTAGGACTGTATCAAATATTCTGGGGATTTATTTCAAACAATATAGTAAGGTTGGCTCATAGAGACTTGTTTCACTCCTTTCTATAACTAGTTGCTAGAAATCTCTCTCACTCTAATACAGAACTGGCTTTCACCTAGCTTTCTTGGTTTCTAAGGGGTTTTCTGTCTGAGAAGGCTGGGATGGGGGCAATTAGGTGCTCTTGGATCAACTGCCGTAACTCATATGCCCCAGGTAATCAAGTCCTTTCTTCACCTCACTGGGAAATGCTTGTCTCCAATGGTGGGGCCATCAATAAACAATCTACACTTTGCTAAGGGTTCATTAAGTTCTCTGTGGTGTCCGGTAACTCGTGCCAGTTGTTTGTGAGAGATGACAGCGGGTCAGACATCATGTTCTCGGTAAGGTTAAGGCAGGACATCGCTGCCTCCCGCTCTCAGTGTTATGCTTACCGACAGGGTCGTCACAGGTAAGCTCTGGGCACAGAGACTGTCCTTATGATGCCAGCCCAACTGCTCACATATAGAAAACTTAAGTACTAGAAAATCTGAGTACTCAGTCAGCCATGTGCCTCTCAGCAGGGCATTTGGTGTGCCCACTTCTCCCCCGACTGGACGTTCCATGACTTTGGCAGAGTATGACTACAGCTTCAGTTACGTTGCTCGGAAAATAAGAGGCGCCTCAGAACATTTTTTTTCAAGACCACTTAAAGCACTGATTAACAAAGAGACCAGCGGGGACCAAATGAATACTTAGTTCAGAAAAGCACTAGAAATACTGCAAGCAGCACAAAGCAAGTGAAAGTACTTAATTAGAGTGTGTAAAACTTGGCCTTTCCCGGGCACTATGACATTTGCAGAAATGCTGTGCGGTAGAATCCGGAGGCACAGAGTTCCCAGAGAGAGCCTGGCGCCCTCAGGGTGGCTGAAATCTGCTGCAGAGGGAAGTTGACATCCTGGAGCTCTTTGTCTTACACTCCCACACACATGCAAAAGAGAGCTTCCAGATAGTGTTAGTTTCTGTAAGTGCTAAAGCTTGATTAAGAAATACATTCTTTAAAACTTGAATAAATGTTTGGAGACAAGTAGAATAATTTACTTTTTTGGATGTTTTCCCCTTTGGGAAAACATTGTGTGTAATGGCATCAGGACAGGACTTGAAATTCACAGTGAGTTTCCCATTCCCTGCTCGGGCTCTGCTTGCCTTCTCAGTGAGAGGAGTGATGCATGGAGCTAGCTCCCAACTCCATGGAGCCCTGGCCCACGTCATTCCAAGTGTGTTCTCCTCAGTGTGCACTCTAGCTGTGCACTGGGCTGGGCCTTTGATGTGCAACCTGGGTGTGAGGGTGTGTGAGTGTATGTTCTTGAGAATGTGAGTGTGTGTGTTTTTGTGTCTAGGAAGGACATGTGTCAGGATGAGAGACACATGGGCCATGTAGACACTTTAGCAGCCTTCCTCCTACAGCAGAGAGCGTGGTTCTTGGGAACTGAGAACCAATTCATCCTCCTTTTACAATGGGCAAATAGCACAACTTATGAGGGACTTCTCAGCTCCTCTTCCTGATTTCTTCTCATCTTTCCCAACTTACAAACTAAAATATTGGACTGTCCAGGGTTTCAATACTTGCCCCTCTTCCCTTTTCTATTTCTACTTTTCCCGTAGGTGATTTTATCCAATCTCATGGTGTCCATACATCCTTTTATCATCTCTGTGCTCTCACCTCCCTCCAGAACTCCAGAGTCTTTATCTAACTGCCTATTTAATATTTTGTCTTGAATATCCAATAGGTTTTGAAACTTAACATGTCCAAACCAAACAGTTACTATCCCCTTCCTCCCAAAACCTGCTTCTCTGTCTGTCTGACCAGTCTTCATAAATAGCGAAGCCACCTTTTCTGTTTCCTGACCAGGAACCTGGGAGTCACCCTTGACTCTCACACCCTATTTTCCTTTAAAATTCCACATCCAAACTACCAGTGAATCCTGTTGGTACTGCTTTCAGAACATCCCAAATCCATGCATCTTCCCCACTTGCCCTACGAGCACTCTGGTCTGAATTGCCATCCTTTCTCTCCTGGGTTACTGCATGGCTTCCAAACCCATCTCGCTGAATGTATTCTGGCTCCTGAGTATCCTTCACACAGCATCTGGATGGTCCTATCTTATCATGCATCTGTTCCTCTGTTCACAGCCCTCCTACTTGCTTCCCCTCTTAAAGTCTGAAAGCAGCAGTTCTTATAGGACTGAAAAGGCAGGCACTCTGTGGGCTTCACTCTGGTCTCACTACCTAGCACATTCGACCTCTCTTATACCCCTCGAGGCCATCCTTGCATTCCATCTCTTCAGTCACACCAAGTATGCTTTCATCTCAGGGCCTTTGCATGTGCTGTTCCCTACCTTTCATCTTCAGGTACCTCGCATGGTTTGAGCCCTAATTCAGATCTCTGGTGAAATGTCAGCTCTTTAAGGAGGACTTTCTGTGCTTGCCTACACAAAATAACACAGTAACAGCCTCCTGATCCTAGAATTACCATTGCCCCTTACATTTTTCCCCTCCATAATAGCAAAAAGCATTTTGACTTAATGACCCAGAGTGGGGAGGGGAGGGGAGAAGCAGGCATTGCTCTTGGATACTCCGGCAACTCCCAAACCTTAAGAAGTAGGAAGAAGGACAAGGAGAAAAGAAGCACTGAAAGAAAGAAGTTTTCCTTCTGATGCCATTCTGCCAGAGGTGTCAAAGTTGCCTGTACTTGAACTAATTTACTAGAGTGATCTCATCCGTGGAAAGCAATTCTATTAACACAGCTACCAGTAGAGATTAACCATAATTTATACGGAATGAAGAAAGCCCTGAAATTTACAATTTAGTGTTCATGGCTTTGAGTTTTTACTAAGAGTCTTAACTGGGTTAACTAGTTCCCTGATTTCTGTTGCTGTTCAACTTTCTCTGCCCCTTTCCCTCTCTGCCTGCTATTATCACCTACCTGTGGCCTGACCCTGAGTTCTGTCCTCCTCATTAACCAAAGACATTGAAACTGAGAACAGGCTGACAGTGACCAGAGGGGAGAGGGGAGGGAATTTCAGGGGAAAAGGGAAAGGGTTTACAGGAACAAGTATAAAGGACACATGGACAAAAACTATGGGGGGTGGAAATGGAAGGGAGGTGGGGAGAGCTGGGGTGGTGGGCTGGGGTGGGAGTAAAAGACAGAAAACTGTACAAGAACAACAATTAAACTTAAAAAAAAGTTAAAGAAAAGACTATTAGCAAGTTGTACAAACAAGGATGTTTAAGGCACATTAGCAGTTAATTAAGAATTCTCTGCTGCTGTTGTTACATGAAGAACAGGACAAAGACCCTTAACGTTAAGGGGGCGGGGCTAGAGTATTGTTTTAAATAAAACATGAGTGGCCGAGAACAAGATCTTTGAAGATTTTTCTATTTGTGCATCTCCATGTGCCTGCACACATGAGGACAGCCGCATTATTTTTTTAAGTATGCAGTGTAGAGATGGTGTAGTATGCAATTATGGACAATGAAATATGTTTGTAGGCTTGGTTTGTGGTATTTCCAACTGAGAAGTAGAAGCTGTTCTAAAATGGAACAATTTTTGCCAGGCCTAAAAATAGAGATTAACTCCTCCTCCTCCCTCCCCCCAGACCCCACTTTCCTGCCAGTTCCTACCAGCCCCAGCCAAGGCGATAGAACGGAAACCAAGCCAGCTCCCTGGGCAGGTCTCTTTAACCACCAGCACTGCTATTTCTGATTTTTTTTTTTTAAAGAAAAAATCCAGATCTGTAAAAAGATTAATTAAACCTATTGGGAACAATAGCGTTTTGAGTGCTACTTGTCTTTTCACATACAGTGCACACCTAAAATTGTTTTAACTATCTTTCCATGCAGTTTTTGATTCTTCTTCAAAAAGGTAATTGGTGTATTCATTACAGTGCCCAGATCCTAGCGTTCATTCTGAATGGGACCAGATGGGACAAATGTGAGATGCCAACATGGCTTGGGCATGCTGGCGCCTAGGGTGAGCCCAGGGGGCTTTGGAGCAGGGTTATTGAGTGTTCGCAGCCCCCGTGGAGCATAAAAATGGCTATGTTTTACACAGTTAACCTCGGAAGACAACCAAATCAACCCACATTTCACTAGGAATACTGGAGGGTGGGATTCAGGACTATTTGAACCGCCCCACCCCCTACCAGAATGTCAGTGACAATATAAGCTTCACTAGCTAAAATCTACCCCCAGGATTTAGAAATATCAGCAATTTCTCCATGAGCATAATTTAGAGAAACAGGCTAAATGGGTAGTGGTGTTAGAGCTAGTGATGCTGGTGTGAAGTGTGGTAGGCTCAGAAATCCTACATCATCAATTTTCCTAAAAATCAATCTCAAGGATAAATCTCATTCTATTTCGACTCTTCCCTGTATGATGGTTAAATGTTGCCGTTGACACATTATATACAAATTAAAAGAAATTGTACATCATAATTTTTCTATGTACCAGATTAATGTAGTCAGTATTTTTGGAAGATTTACATGAGCTATTCAGGTTACCACTAAGTTAAGTTTCTGAGTTCCTGAGGCTTTCACATATATATCAGGAAGGATTATTTTCCTGTGGAATGTTGTAGACAAAGAGCTAATATTCAGAGGCAGATCTAGGTTGTGTGTGGCCTGAAACATAAAATTTTAGAGGACCTCTTCAAGGAAAATAAAAGATTAGGTGCAGATGGAGTATTTAGAATGAGAAAAATCATAACAAATTATAGATTAAAAAACTGACCTATAGTCTATTATCATATAATATCCAGAAAAATTGTGTAACATTTGAATGAATTGCCTCCATTGTTTGTTTTTTGAAAAACATTTTTAGCCCTAGAGGCATCTATTACTTCATACAACAATAATTTTTGTAATATTTTTTACAGAGAGCTGAGAAAGATAATTGTCTTCCCTCAATCAAGGTTAATTGGCCTTTGCTTTTTATTGCTAGTTTAGATACATTTTAGAGTTTATTAGTAATGTCATATATATTTTTTAGCATTGTTGTCAGATTAGGGAAACTCAGTCAAGTTTCTTTCACTGTAAATATCTTTTCTGTAAGATTTGGAAGATTTTTTTTCCATAGACTGATTTCTGGTTCTGAACATTTATTGTAAGCCTTGTTTTCTCCTTCCCCAGCCCATTCCTGTTTGGTGTTGGGCAATATAGGCCACATTTATTTTGTAATCTCTGGCCCTGTATCTCTGGGAGTTGGGACAGTGTATGGCAGGAGTGTTCCTGGGAGACATTTCTCTACTAGGACCCCTAAATGTGCAGTGTGAAATCCCAATTCTCAACTCAGCTGCTCCTTAGCTGGATTAGCAAATGCCATAGATGTCACCATACCCCCTGGCAGGTGTCTGTGTTTGACAGGGTATTAAAAGGAGGAAAAATTGGAGTAGAAGGAAGCAATCTTAATGGTAATGGTAATAGATCTCAATTTTGCAGAATTTACACAAACATAAGTTGGTGGGAACACATTGCTAGGGCCACTCCCAAGTCATTGGAAGAAGCCTGTGCAAGTGACAGCCCTAAAGCTTAAGGTTCATTATTGCCTCAGTAAATCTGCCTTTGCTAATGCTTATTAAAGATTCATCAAATTCATCACAAAGAGTGCTCTCCAGAGTCAGAGTATGGCACTTTCCCTCGCCAGGAAATCCAACCCCCAAGGTTACATTCAGTTCTCATAATTTAAGCATGCAGTTTGAAATCTCCTTGTGTTTAATGATGCTGTCTCACTCCTCCCATTAGCACCACCCTTCTCACTGAAGAAGTACTGGGAAGGAAAGTCATTTTTATTTCAAATGAGGATATGCAAATGTTAGGCTGACTCTAGGTCTAGGGATGGAGGTAACACTCATTCATTCCCTTGGGTTAGTTCTGATGATCCAATGATCCGTTACCATAAGCAGCACTATTGTGTTTTCCTTCCACATTGGATCTGCTGGTGACTTTTATTTTACACTCAACACGGAATATGCATATTTGTTGGTGGGACTGTTTGTTAGGTATCTTGTCTACTAAATGCTCTCTCACAGTAATGGCATTGTCAGGCTCAATGAGAGATTTCAGGCTCAGATTTCATTCTATGTAGAAATAACTTGTCAGGTATGCCTCACCTATTTTCATTTCACTGAAGGAATTACTAAAACCTTGGCAGGTAAATGTATACATGTGTTTATATAAATCCAGATTGGTGGATTTGACCTGTTTGTTACACTAATTAGGGTAGGATCCAGAAAGATTTGATGACTTATCTCAGTGATTGGAAATTCACAACATTTAAGGAATTATGTACCATTAGCATCATTTTCTTAAGTATTCATATAACTTCCTAATAGCAAAGAACAATACCTAAAATAATTAGTTTACTCTCTTATTAATTCACTAGATAGTTTTCAAGGCTGATTTTTTAAGAGTCTTGGAAAATTGGGTAGAATGTTGCTACTATTCAGATTTCCAAAGAAAATGTGATTGTAAAATACCAAAAAGCAAGAAAAGCTTTGATTGGAATAGATTCCTACCATTTCTATTTAAACACCTGAGATTAAAAGTAATAGATACTTAGCAATACCTGCAATATATGATGATTATTGTGTAACCCTGAATAATTGATTTCCCTTTTATATCAAGAGCTGTTAAAACTGCAGTTATTTTTACATATTCAAATTAATTTACTAACACCTGGATGAAGAGATTACCAGATCCCTGAGTCTCCAAGGCAACATAGCCAGCCCATACATTCCAACCTTTCATAGAGGCTGCACTCTTGCAAATGGTGATATGCAGGCAAAGATCATAAGGCATTAGAGAAAAGCTTTCAACATGTAAGAAACACTGAAATGAACAAATTGAAAAAAGGAAAATGGAGACAAGAAAATGTCCAAAATAACTACATTCAATATTCTTAAAGAGGTTGGGGATGGTATTGATGAATTAAGAATAGGATGTGATAATAAAGGAAAAATTAAGAAAAGACAAGAGGTCTTGTAAATAAAAACATACTTAGCCAAAATTTAAAAAATCAAAGGAAGATTTGGAAGATAACTCCTAAACAGTAAATAAAAACAAATGTGGAACTTAGGAGATGAAAGAAAACTAGGAGATCAGTCTATGAGGTTCAAATCCAATATGAGTACTAGAGAGAGCGATAACCAGAAAAAGGACAGGGAATTAACATAAAAATATTAAAAAATTCAAGGCACATGTATTTTTGAACACATTGAAATTCAGAAAGACATGTTTCTAAGGGTACATTGAGTGCTTTAGTATATGGGATACAACCTAGACCACGGAAAGCCATTGTAGAATTCCACCACATGGGGAGGGGGAAAGAAAGAAACAGAAGAGAACTGGGGTTGGATTTTACAATAACATTGGATTCTAGAAAGCAAAGAAACGATGCCTTTAAAACAGGGGGAGTTACCTTCAACTTCATATTTCATACCCAACCAAATAAGTGTAAAATAAGGGAAAGGTATTTTCAGAAATAAAGGCATTGAAAAAGATCAGATAGAAGGAACATTTCTTGGAAGGTTACTTGATGATGTGCTTCAACACAATGAATGAGTAAACCAAGAGAGAGGAGGACGCGGATCCCATAAAAGATCATGCAATGCTAGAGAAAGAAGAAGTGGGGTTCCGGGATGATGGCTGTGTGGCAGAGCTGGGTCTAGGAGGTAACTGAGGGGGGATGCTAGGGGAAAAATGGGACTGATAGAACAATATTCATTTTTGGAGGGGAAAAAACCTCATATGGCAAACATTAAGGATGAATTAGCTGAAAACTATGAGAAAAGTGGACCATGTTATCTTAAGGAAAACACAAAGTTAAAGGAAATAAGATCAGAATAGATCACACTAAAGGTCTTAACTATATTTGGTTAGACTTATCACCCAAATCCGTTCTGATGAGATTTCTTTTGATAGGTCTAAAACAGCCATCCTATACTGGACTAAGCTCCGTAAATTACTCCAACCCTACACATAACTTGGGGAAGATTGCTGAGGTGTTTCTCTTTTTGTCTTCCCCCCACTGCATTGATTATTTATCCCATGTTTGTGTTATGCTGTTCTGCTTAACTTATGTTTTAGGCAGGGTTCTACAGAGAAATAGGACCATATAGTGGGCATCAAGTCTAACATTTGTAGGCCAGGACAGCAGGTCAGAAATTTAGGTAAGAGCTGATGTTGCAGTTTTGGGCTCAAAATCTGTAGGGCTGGAAATTTAGGCGGTTTCTGTGTTGTCGACATAAGGCAGAATTTCTTGTTTTTCAGGAAACCACACTTTGTTGTTAGGTCCTTCAACGGGACCCACATTATGGAGAGTAATCCACTTTCCTTAAAGTCTACTGATGGTAAATATTAATCACATCCACAAATACCTTCACAGTAACATTTAGGCTAGTGTTTGACCAAATATCTGGGTGCCATCACCTAGGCACGTTGACATGAAGTTGACAACCTGTTACGCATAATGTATGTATTAGTCAGCATGAGCTGCCATAACAAAATACCATAGCCTAGGTGGTTAAACAACAGGAATTTATTTCTCACAGTTTTGGAGTGTGGAAGTCCAAGATCAAGGTGTCAGCAGGGTCAGGTGTCTGGTGATTAGCCTTTCCCAGGGTTAGAGACAGCTGCCTTCCCTCTGTGTCCTCAAGTGGCCTCTCCTTGGTGCATATGTGCGTGTCTGTGAGGTGGGGGAGGGAGGCGAAGCAAGCTCTCTGGTGTCCACAAGAACCCACCTTCATACAAACTTATTACCTCCCAAAGGCCCCATCTCCAGACACCAAATCATTAGGGGTTAGGGCTTCAACATAGGAATTTGTGGGGGACACAGTTTAGTCTGTAGCAAACAATGTAAGTCAGTTCTCATTTCTGGGAGACAGGAGGCAGAAGTTCATTGTGAACCTTCTGTTGTAAATGTGCCCTTTCATTTCAGTATCTTCTGTAGCTCTTGTTTTGCTAATTAGAAGAAAAAGGTATCTCAGACAATGGGTTGGAAAAATTAATAACCTACGGCCTAGTCTCATGATGTTTTCTCACCCTCTGTATCTTTTTAAAATTTGGTTTGAATTGAATTGAAAGCTTTGAGAGAATTTTACACTATATGAAACAGATCTGTATAGGACATTTCTCCTTATATTCCTACTATTAGGTAAATTTAGAAAGTCATTATTTTTTTTTTTACTTATTGGAAATCATGGGTTTAAATGTAGAATCATTTCCAGGAACATGCCCAGATTGGGTAACAAGGTTATGAACCTAAGAAGATTTTCCCCCGCTTCTATAGTGCTTTTTATTTTGCTTACTGGCTCTTGGTACACTGCTTTCTCAAGATGCCTGGTTGGAATGGCATGGGGTGGTTTTTAAGTCTTAGTGATCACTTTGACAAGTATCATCTGCTTTAGCAGCTAACTTTATATATTCAGCTTGTCATCAGTGCTGAGGACCCTGGGGTCTCAGAATGATGACACAGCCCAAGGAGCAGAGAACTCAGTTTCCAGACCTTGCAAGAGCAGGTAAGTTCTCAGAGGCTTTGAGTGACGAGGTCTTTCCAAGACCTGCATCCTCTCATGTTGGCACGTCTTTCTGTCTTCAGTGGCTCTGGACTATTTTGCAATAGGCTGGCAGCTTAAATGAGGACACTGGGTCTTCCGCCAAGCTGGCAGTTCAGTTCTTTGGTCAACTGTGCCTTGTCTTCCCCCTCTGGGGTAATTTCTACTGGTGTCTTTGATACCTGTATGCTGATCATTAGAAAGTAGGAAAGCAGGTAAAATTTAAAAATCATCTTGCATGGTAGAATTAAAACATTTAAAGCAGATGGCTGTCTTTCTCCTGAAAACTCCAGGAACAAAAACCCAAATTCTCTAATTTTCTTTCTTGTTAAGAGGTCCTTTCTTATGACCCACGAGGTCTCCTCTGCTTTAAATTAAGCACATTTTCTTCCTGATGCTTCATTAACATAGAATCATAGCATCAAAAAACTTTAGAGCTGAAAATAATACCTTAGAGATTATTTAACCAATCTCTCCATTTGACACAGGAAACAGTTCTTTAGAGATATTCAGTCAATCTCTCCATCTGACACAGGAGACAGAAGCATAAAAAATTTACAGGACTTATTTACAGTCATAGGATAGGTAGTACTCAAAATTTGACTTGCTGTGTGATGATTGCTTCATATTACATTTTAGAATTTTATGGAATAAATCCTTGACAGAATTCCTAACTTCATTGGTTCACTCATTTATGTATTCTTTCAGCTAACTAAAAAAAAAAATCCTATGTGCAAGACACTCTGCTTAGCATAGGACTGTTGGAGCGTCTCCCAAGGGGCTGCCCCTAAGCATTTTTTTTCTTAGGAAACACACCATAATAAGTGAGAGTAGCACTTCCCTCCACTAGGTTTCTAGGAGGTGGTGACTCCTCCTGGTTCAGCTGGAGCTGGAGTAACTCACAAAAGACGTTAGGAAAGGACATATTGGACAGACAGAGCAGCATGCAGGGAAGGTAACTCAGGAGAGGTCATGGGGTTCCAACAGCTTGGCAGGGCTGGGATTAGGAAAACATGTGAGGACAAGTGGGAGGTAAGCAGGGCCCATGTCCTCAAGGACCCTGGGTACCGAAGAAGGTACCAGGACACTTTGAAGGCCTGTTGGTGAGGAGTGGCATGGAAGCACGTTTGCCTCTCAGAAGGCTCATGTGACAACCCTGTGGAGAATGACTCCGAGAGCAGAAACTGGGGGCAGGGGTATGGGGAAGCAGCGGGGCAGGCGGGGGCTGACGCAGGTTAGTGAGGGCACTGGTGCTGCGCGGTTGGTTTCTTTAGAAAGGGCCACATTTTGTCCTGACTGGAGTGGCTCAGTGGGTTGGGTGTCATCCTGCAAACTGAAAGGTCACTGGTTCATTCCTATTCAGGGCATGTGCCTGGATCATGGGCCAGGTCTCCCGTTGGGGGGCTGTGAAAGGGGCATGCCCATTGATGTTTCTCTCACACATTGATATTTCTCTTCCTCTCTCCCTTCCTTCCCCCCTTAAATACATACATACATATGTATGAACATACATATAATCTTCAAAAAAAAAAAAAAAAAAAGGAAAGAAATGGCCACGTTTTGTATGTGGGCTTGGACAGAAGGACAAGTCTGCTGAATAGCACTCTCTGTGTGATGCAGAAACTCAGCCTACTCATGGGCAATGGAGAGGAAGCTGAGCGCTTTCTGAGAGAAGGTTGCTGGACTCCACCCAAAGGGCCCTCGGGAGGCTGGCAGTAGGTGTGGGTGGCAAGGGCCTGGCTTCAATAAAGAGAGATGACCCCTCTCTCTGGGAGTGTGGAATTCTGCTGCCACTCACTCTTGTTCCAGGTCATTTCTGTCCAAATTAATGTGCAGGTGTCCGTGAAGTGACTTCTTCCCATGAGCTTTAGCCTCGTTATCTAATGTCAGGCAAGTCTTTGGGCCACAGAATAAGAAGAGCAAGAAGGACAGCCTGCAGGAATCCCTCTCCCTCGGGCACCACACCAGCTTTTGGCTGCAGGCAAAGGCCTGGTGAGAGGGGGAGGTACGAAGCCACCAGCGCCGCTGCCCAGGTGCTGCGGGCCTGAGGATGTCTGCTGCGTCAGGATTCTGCAGATCTGGTTGACGGGGTTTTCTATTACCTTCCAATTAAGTCTGTAAAGCATTGACATTTTTCTTACATACACAGTAAGGAGAAGGAGAGGCAGGCAGTCCTGAAAATGAAAACAAAACAAAACAAAAAAAGGTTAGTTTTTTAAATGTGAAATCTACAGGCAGCAGTTTCTCTATGTGACGGCAACCACAGGGACTTGGGCACACCAGCAGGCTCTCCTGGGTGCAGCTTCCATGGCTTCTCAGTCTTCCCCTCCTCAATATTTCCCACTTAATAGATGCTTCCACGTACGTGCCTCATGGCCACATGTGGCTCTGTGGCTACCACTACAGCACCTTCATAAAAGGCTTATCCCAAAGAGTCATTAATACTTGTTTAGAAAAGATTTCTTTTTGCTAACTGTCCGGATGTCATGAAATAACTTAAAACCTGTTAATAGCATGTCCACTGAAAAGTCCTTGGAAAGCTGTAGTTTCCCTCTTCTCCATTAGCAGCAAATGAAAATGAGACAAGGAAGCCATTGAAGCTCACCGAGGCCTGTCGGAGGACAAGGCAGCATTGCTGGTGACAGAGTCACCAGACTCTGTCATTACTGGATGGAGGTATTCAAGTGGTTCCCATCAGAGATTTTTCCTAAAGCAAAGTGTTGGTTTCTAGAGCAGGGATGAGAGTTTTGGTGGGTTTTGACATTGAATGAGCATTAAGCAGGCCATATACTAAGTGCTTTTCATCAAGGTTTTGTGGCTTGTTCTGTAAAGGAATCAGAGGAGGAGGAGCATCTGGATTGTGTATCTTGGACTTGAGGGAGGGAGAAGTTTACTTTTGAGGGAAATTTCACATTTTCTTTGAGAAGGAATGAACCATTTCTAATTACGGAAAGAGGAAAGAGTTAACAATTTAAACAATTTACATAGCAAATTAATAGCACAATAAGTATCCATTTGCTTGTTTAAAATGGGCCAGAAATGCCTCCTTTTTTCATGGGACATTATTTCATTGTATGTACCAAAATGGAATAATGCCAAATAGAAAAGCAGTGAAAATGAAATAAGACTTTTGGAAACATATTATTGTATAAAATATTTATTACAGAGGCTCAGTAGTGTTTGCATTTAATCATTTTTATTGTATACCAGGGGTTAGTCACTTCATTCTGAATTCTGAAAAATGAACATGAGATGTTTTGCAAGCACTGCTTTTTTTCCTCGAGTGCACTCTCAGTGGGATTTCCTGAGGAAATACTTATTTGTTGACAGGTGGGGCATATATATCTGTAAGCACTTTACAAATGCTTTCCATGCTGGCACTAAAATGATCAGGGGAAATGAGAAGCAAGCCCAGTGAGGTTGCTTCATTGAAATGGATTCTTATTGGTATGTTAAGGGAAGTACACGTGAGTTTGGAAGACTTGGGACAACAGAGAGGTGTGGTGCCTCTCTTCTAGTTCTGCGTTTAAAAAACCACATGCTTCTCTTAGGGTTTTTATACATTAGCTGTCGTACTAGCCTCTGTTTCCTATTGTGTGACCTTTGTGTGATGGATGTATATGTTTCTGTTTCCAAAGCATGCATAAATGATTGTTCATGTTTTAGGGCTAAGAGTTGGGGCATGTGTGATGTAGCTACTTAATAAGCATGTGTTACTTGACTGAATGGTGATACATTTCTAGTGGAATCACAGTATGGGGCCATGGAAAGTGGTTCCTCATTGGTAGGTTTCCTGTGTTAAGTTGTGAGGTCCCCAAGGACAAGTGCATGCCCTATTCTCATTGAGTTCCAAAAGCATAGGGCAGTGGGGGAAAAGACTTGTTCACTAAATTCAGGTGAGTGTCAGAGCTTGCTGTTTGAGAGGACTTGGGGACCTTGGATGCTGGTACATGGAACTGGGTCCAGAGCTTCATTCTCCTTTAGCCACTTGGCTAAACTGGATGACATTTGGCAGATGGTTAGCTGGAACTTGGCACCAACCACTGGCAGTATTTAGGGCTGTGAAAAAGGGCTATGAAATGGTAATACCTTCCAACCTGTTCCATGTTTGAGATACTCTGATCTGCTGTCAGCAATATATCCATGTCCAGGAAAGGTTTTAGCCATGACCCCCAGGCTGTGCCATCCCACACAAACAGCAAAAGGGATTTACAAGGTCATGCCTTGGGTACCAGAGCCATCCTGCAAAGCCATGAAACCTTCCTGGGGTTGATGGTATGTCCAGAAATGGTGATTCCTTATTTGTAAATGCACTAGGTGAATGGCAGTTTGTGCCAAGGAGGTATTTAGGGGTAATTTGAAGCCGACTAAGTAGTACTGGCTGAGGAAAGGCAGCAGGAGAGAGAATAGGCAAGACTGAAATACCCAGTATTCTGAGTTTGCTACAGAGGTAATTGCCAAAGTGAGGGTTCTGGTGTGTGAATAAGTTCTAGGCAGACACCTGCATTGCCTAGGAGGTGTGGAAACTAAAAAATATTAATCCTTTTCTTCCTTCCTTCCAAGTTTGTCTAGGCTGGGCTAATCAAATTAATAGGACAGATTAATAGGAGAAAAGCAAGCGTTAATCATGCACATGGGGAATTCACATAACACAACAATTCCAAAGACAGTGAGGCAACATTGGGTATTTAAGACATTTTGGACAAGGGAGAGAAGGGGGGATGAGGTAGACTGCGGAAGTGAGAAGGAGCTATTTACAGGTGGTTGAAGAAGAGCCTAACACACGTGGCAGGCAGATTCTCTCCTGGCCACTCAGAAACAGTGGGACATAGCGGGGCATCTAGGTTATAGGCCACTGCCTGAAGCCCTCTATTTATCATACTTAACTCAAAGTAGGCTAAAGTGAACATGCTAACATCTCCTTCCTGAAGCAGGTTTCTCTGTCTGAATCTCTTGGGCAGGAAAGGGAGGCGTGCCAAAGGTTCCCTCTGAGTCTTAAAATCAGCATTCCATAATGCAGCTTCAGGATGGCAGAACTTTGGTTCCCTTCAGAAGCATCGTGGGCTTTTATTTATTTTTTTAAGATTTTATTTATTATTTATAGAGAGGGGGAGGGAGGGAGAAAGAGAGGGAGAGAAACAGCAATGTGTGGTTGCCTCTTGGTCGCTCCATACTAGGGACCTGGCTCTCACTCAACCCAGGCATGTGCCCTGACTGGGAATCAAACCATCAAACTTGCTTCGCAGTCCAGCACTCAATCCACTGAGCTACACCAGCCAGGGCACTTCATGGACTTTTAGATCTGAGGGGGACCTAAATGGAGAAAGCCCTCATTTCCACCACATGATAGCCCACTTTATGGAGAAACGATGGCCTTGTTCCACATTTGGTTCAGGATCAAATTAATACTTTCAGTCAGTATTTACATCCTGAATTCTGTTTCAGGGCTGAGCTGAACTTTTAATTCAGCAATTCTTAAGGAAAAAAAATACTTCTTTTATATGGTGTCAGGCATTCCCTGAGGATGTGATGAGTTTAGGGAATCTTTTAAACCTATTTTCCTTAATCTAGTTTCAAATTTTATTCCACTCTTTTGAGGACAGCTGGAATCCAGGAGGTCACTTGCATGGTTTATGGTGACATCACCAATCTAAAGAGAGAACAGTTGGAAATTAGGAGAGGCATCCAATTTAATTGCAAATAAGCTTTGCAAGGTTGGACATTTGGGGGTCTCACTAAGAGAGTAAGTATTTAACCACACACATCGGTTCTGTTCGTCTTTCGTGGCCTTTAAAATGCTGTGATTTTATTAGTTAGCCACATTTTAAAGGTCTGAAGGGGAGAGACCTGGGAGGGGGTTGCAATGCAGAGTGGACAGAATAGCTCAGGGGAGAGAGACTAAGGACCAGATCAAAGGTACAGGTTCTTCCTCAACTCTGCCATTCTCATTACCATTTCGGACACACAGAGTAGCAAATCCAGTCACATCATAGCCAGTGCCAGGCCTTGGTGTGCGTTAGCACGACAGGGCTGAAGCAAGCTTTCCGCACCTGTGGTTCTCATGCATTATTTATTGCCTTGTACCTCCCCTCTTACTGTTCTTATAACTGCACTCAGTCTGGTAGAGTAAAGGGTGCACAGGAAATCCTCAGCTCTTGGCCTCGTGCACTTAGAGAATTTTGCCTGCCAATTTGCTAACTGTGATAACTGCAGCAATATCCTTGGGTAGCTTGTTTCCAGGGCATCTTTAATGGGAGGAGAGGATATAAGGAGGCCATTAGCCTTGGCTGCGCTAAGTTTAGAGTGCTGTCACTGAGCCACTGCACCAATGCCCCCTGCTGATTCCTTCCTTGATTAGTCTTTTCTAATGTTCTTGCCTGGGTGCATCTGTGCTGCAATTGAGAATTAAAATTCATAATCTGTCTTTGGGATCCCAAGTCTGTACTCTGTTCTGGAGCCCAGACATCTTTTGTTTCCTAGCTTTGCCCCTGGAAACAAATTTCCTGGCAAGTTGGCTGATCGGTAGATGAGCAACATGAACATGAGAAAGAAAATGCTGGGCATGGAGGATGGTCAGTTACAATCTGTCTGACTCTGAAGAGGATCTTCCAGAGGCTGTGTAGATTAGAAAGGGCAGTAGCCAGTGGGTGCTTACTGTGAATGAAGAAACTAGGTAAGGTGAGAAACAGAGCAAACAGAGAGATTAACTTAGATCCCAGAAGTACTGTTAGCTATGATTCCCTGCCATTGTCTCCATGAAATCAGCTGATGCTTTTACCCTTCATCCCCATTGCTTTTCACAGCTGTATTAGTCCATTTGACATGGGGCTGGGGAGTGAGTTTTTACTAACTAAAGATCTGCAGTGATTCATTTCAAATACGGGTACAAAGAGGACACATTTCTTAGAGGTCTCAAGTGCGTGACTGAAATGACATTATGAGGACTGGAAGAATCAGCCAGTTTGGAAAAAACTGAAAAAGGTGATCAGCTGGACAAGAGACTTGACTTTTGTCACATTCAGTAGGCCCTGTTCTAGGGGAGAAAGTAGTACAATGTCTGGAGAGAATCGTGGCAGGTTAGAGGTTCCGGCTTACGTAAAGCTGTATCCTAGTGTTGGCCTGAGGACAGACCAGCATTTTGAAACAGAGTCCACTTAGGTTTGGGCAGACCATGCCCCAGATGACTGATTCAGAGAAAGGACTCCGTAGGTCCCAGACCTAGAGGAACTGGCCTGTTGGACAAATTATCAAGATACAGCATCACATGTTAGGGGAATAAGATAGGATGTGGTTCTCCTACAGGTAAGTGGGGGCTGGAGTTTGACTTGAGTATTCTAGATCATAAGACCCTTGAGGGGTAAAAATCATACCTTACACAAGCAAGTTCTAAATAAATATTTGTTGAATAGGTAAATGAACATGGAAGAAACTATTCCTTGATGCTGAAAATAGACTCACAGTCTATTTATAGAGAGACTGTAATTTAGTGCTAACTAGTGAGTCCACTTAGAAATTCCCAGCAGTCCCCTGCACTCCCTCCCCTGCCAGAAGGGCAGCCTTAGTCCCCTGGGGGCAGGGCTGAACTTGGCTGGGGGAAGGGAACTTACTACAGTCTTGATCAAGTAGTCCTAGGTGGGTGGAGGAGAAGTTTAAGAGGCAGAAAATACAGGTTTCTCTGGCATACTACAGCCTGATTTTCAGTGTATAAACTCAATAAATGTATCCTATTTTTCAAGAGAATTTACGGAAGCTATTCAAAGTACATACAACATAACTGGTTGTAATAAACACAGAGGATAGTACTGGGGGCATACAGTCAGTGTGGATGGGCCGGCCCACCCTTGTCAGCTCCCAGTTGGGGATGGTGTTCTTTGGAGTATGACTGTGTCTGTGATGTTTACTCCAGATGGGTAGTGTATCTTCCTTTACAACTTTAAGATCTGAACCACATTTAATCACATTAATTTTTCCTACAAATGCAAACTGTGAACTCAGTCTTGAATACCAGCTAAGTAATCTGGATTTGGAAGCCCTGGTTTTATTTTATAAGCAGCACTAAGTGGAAAGAGTAATATTCAGTTTCCATCTTTTAAGAAAAAAATCTGTCCAAGCTTTGGATGAAATAATTCTTTGCACCAGAAATTTTGTAAAAGAACTTAATCTCTAGACTTTAGATGCTTTTACTGAAATAATAAAAAGCACTGCCCTAGAATTTTTTCCCACTCAACACAACACAGTATTTGTTTGTGGTATACAAAGTATATAGGAGGCAAATCAAATTACTCAGTGGTCACTAAATGTGTGCTGTGTGTTTCTGTGTTTGTTTGTATGGGGGTCTGTTGTGTACTGTGTGTGTTTGTTGTATGTGTTGTGTGAATGTGTGTTGTGGTGTGTCTGTGTGAGTGTACACATGTGAGTGTGTAGAGTTCTGTCATGGGATGCATTGACAGCAGGACACTTTCTCTGAGGATGACCTTCTTACTACCCGAGACAGAATAACCTAGGGTGCTGGTTTAAATGTAGTTTCTTTGGCCACCCTTTCCAAGTGGAATTTAGCATATGGGAATGTCTATTTTAAACAAACACACCTTTGCCACCTTTGATTCTGATATATAGGGGATATCAGGCTGAAGTTTTTGAACAGTATGTGATTAGCACCAAAAGAACAGGAAGTGAAAAAGGAGAAGATAGTGTTTGAGGTGTTGAACAAAACTTAGACAATGTGGAATCTGAACTTCCCTGATGCTGAGGCAGGAGAGAGAAAATTTATACACAAAGAAGTGGAGTTTAAAAGAAAGTAAATAGATCTGCTCATCAGTCAGAAGCCTTGTTTCACCCAGGACACTGGAAGATGTTTGGAGAGGGAAGATAAGGCAAGATATAAAAAGGGGCTTCGGAGAGAAACTGACTGGTGTTGAGCTTGGGGCAATGAGACTGGGTTGTAAGAGCACTCAGAATAGCATGCGGTGGTGCTTTAGCCCACGTAGGCTTCCTTCCTGTGTCCCACCTGTCCAAAAATGAAATAGGCATGGCCTCCAGAGTTCTGGGCCAGGAAAACTAACCACATGGTTGCAGGGGGAAAACTACTTGGGAGAAATATAATTGGTTTTGTACGATTTGCTTAGTACAAAGAGATCTGGACAGAGATTAGTGCGTCCAGATGCCATCTTTCTGATACAATGACATCTTTGTTTCTGATCTTTTCTGGTGTGAACCTACTCTTAGACCAATATAATAATTTCAATATAAAACTCATTTTACAAGCGTCTAAGTCAGATTTACTGCATGCCTGTGCATTATTTTGCTTATTTTTGGATATTAGGTTGGCTGTTCTGAGCCTTTTATCTCCTCTGCTACCAACCTAGTATGAGAATTGAGGTTTTAGGAAATTGCATTTCTTTTTCCTCTCGTATAATGTGCAGACAGAATCTTGTGAGACAGATGAAATCAACAGGTTTTGTTTTTTCTTTTACCTTTGTACAGACTATTTTTAATTAAAGTTATTGGGGTGACATTGGTTAATAGAATTATTTAGGTTTCAGGTGTACAACTCGGTAATACATCATCTGTATATTGTATTGTGTTCAGAGAAAGACACGTCACATATAATTTCACTCATACATGGAATCTAATGAACAAAATAAACTAACAAAATAGAAACAGACTCACAGAGAACAGGCTGACAGCGGTTTAAGGGGAAGGGCTTGGGGGTGTTGGATGAGAAGGCGACAGACTTTATTTAGAGCATTTAAGCTGCAAACCTAAGTCTGGGAGAAGCTTGGCCATGTGCTCTGCAGGAGTCAGGCCCGGCTTTCTGATTCCAAGGCTGGTGCTTGTCCTCACCACACACCCTGTCTCTTTTGAGTGGACCTGCTCATTTCTTTTCTGGACTCCAGGGCTGTTCTGTCCCTGACACCTGTGTAGAGTGTGCAGGCTGCTGGTAATACGGTGATTTGGTTTCCAGTTAGAGATTTCTCACAAGATACAGAGACTTAGAACATTCTTTGGACTTTGTCACAGGATTAGGTTCATCATTAAAAATAAGAAGAAGAAATATGGAACGCTTCCAGTGGTTTTCTAAACCCTTTATACAGGATCCGGCAGACGTAACGCCTGCTTGAGCGTGGTTAGTAGGGTAATAAATAACATGGGTGTAATAATTTATAGTTTTAATTTGAACATTTCACCCAAAATGTCAAATAGTGTGCTTGAACGTGATATTGTTATGTTACAGAATTACTTGCTTATGATTTTGTAATAAAAGATTTTGTCATAAAAAATACACCTATTTGTGCCGGACCTTGTACATACTGACTTAATCCTTATATTAACCCTATAAAGTGAGAACTATTTCTATCCCCATGTTAGAGGTAAAGAAAACAGAGGCCCAGAATTGACGAGTAACTTACTTAAGGTAGCACAGGGGCAAGGAAGTACCAGAAAGCAAGTAAGTTTGTTTGGGGCTGTTTGGGCTGGAATAAAATGGTGTTCACGTGAGCACTCACTGGGCCTTCATTTGTCTTGTGTGACTTTCTCTCGGGTACTGTCTGTCTCCTGAGATGTTGATCGTAGTACCTAACTTGCACAACATGCTGACGTAGGACATGCTGACAATGGCAACGTGGATGAACTTAGGGGGGTTAGAGATTGCTAATTGAATTTTAGAAATTTCTAATTGCAGTGGCACAGAAATCTCTCCTTTTTTACTTAGCAACTTCCATGTCATGGCATGGGGATACATAGGATTGTATATTACAGGTCCCAAAAAGCTTACCATAACATTTTTTTTTTAATATTTGTTTATTTATTTATCTTTAGAGGGGAAGGGTAGGAGAGAGGGAGAAGGAGAGAAATATCAATGTATGGTTGCTTCTTATGTGTCCCATGCTGGGAACTGGCCTGCAACCCAGGCATGTGCCCTGACTGGGAATCGAACCGCGATCCTTTGGTTCACAGGCCCGCGCTCAATCCACTGAGCTACACCAGCCAGGGCAACCATAACATTTTTAATGTATATGTTCTGGTGCTGAAAATAAGGAATGAGGTTTACATTTTCTAGGGAACAATTTGTTTCCCATTGAAAATAAAACTTCAACCATTTGGAAGTGATATTATTCAATATCTTGTCAGTTGACTTGACTTTCCTTATTTTTATGTCACCATATCTTAGCTCTTCTTTTGTTTTTCTATGGACATAGCTCAAAACAGGCAAGAGAAATGTTTTGCTGTTTTTCCTAAAGTGCTCAGCTGGCTGCATTGTATCGAAGCTGACTCCTGCATGCCGTGTGTGTACTGGTAGCAGGTGCTCGTTGTGGTACGGAGGAGGCTTGGAACACGGCGCCCGCCCACCACGAAGGAATGTGACGTCACGGAGCACAGGCCTCTCTCAAGTGCCACCTTCCTCCTGTTCCTCTCATCTGGACTCTGTCCTGATTTCTGTCAATTCTCTGAATATTTTTTTATTTTTCTTTTCCACTCCATCAGCTACTTCTAGTATTATATTGTCTTCTTAAGTATTGTACTAGTTTCTTTCTTTTTTTTTTTCCTGGTATCATTGGTTTTATTTATTTATTTACTTATTTATTTTTACTGGTATTTTTTTAAATATATTTTATTGATTATGCTATTACAGTTGTCCCATTTTCCCCCATCATTCCCCTCCACCCTGCACACCCTCTCCCACCCACATCCCCCCCTTTAGTTCATGTCCATGTGTCATAAGTTCTTTAGCTTCTACATTTCCCATACTATTCTTGCCCTCCCCCTGTCTATTTTCTACTCACCATCTATGCTATTTATTCTCTGTACCTTTTCCCCCTCTCTCCTTCTCCCACGCCCCTGTTGCTAACCCTCCATATAATCTCCATTTCTGTGGTTCTGTTCCTGTTCTAGCTGTTTGTTTAGTTTGCTTTTGTTTTAGGTGTGGTTCTTAATAGCTGTGAGTTTGCTGTCTTTTCACTGTCATATTTTTATCTTCTTTTTCTTAGATAAGTCCCTTTAACATTTCATAGAATAAGGGCTTGGTGATGATGAACTGCTTCAACTTGACCTTATCTGAGAAGCACTTTATCTGTCCATCCATTCTAAATGACAGCTTTGCTGGATAGAGCAATTTTGGATGTAGGTCCCTGCTTTACAAGATTTCAAATATTTCTTTCCAGCCCCTTCTTGCCTGTAAGGTCTCTTTTGAGAAATCAGCTGACAGTCTGATGGGAACTCCCTTATAGGTGACTGTCCCCTTATCCCTTGCTGTTTCTAGAATTCTCTGCTTCATTTTAATCTTGGCTAATGTAATTACGATGTGCCTTGGTGTGTTCCTCCTTGGGTCCAGCTTCTTTGGGACTCTCTGAGCTTCCTGGACGTCCTGGTAGTCTATTTCCTTTGCCAGATTGGAGAAGTTCTCCTTTATTATTTGTTCAAATAAGTTTTCCACTTGTTGCTTTTCTTCTTCCCCTTCTGGGACCCCTATAATTCAGATGTTGGGACGTTTAACGATGTCCCGGAGGTTCCTAAGCCTCTCCTCATTTTTTTGAATTCTTGTTTCTTCCTCATTTTCTGTTTGGTTGTTAGTTTCTTCCTTCTGGTCCACTCCATTGATTTGAGTCCCAGTTTTCCTTCCATCTCTATTGATTCCCCATGCTTTTTCCTTCATTTCACGTATTATAGCCTTCATTTTTTTTTTCATCTAATTTGTGAGCAAAATCAACCAATTCTGTGAGCATTCTGATGACCAGTGCTTTAAACTGTGCATCTGATAGGTTGGCTATCTCTTCACTGCTTAGAGGAATTGGCTCTGGGGCTTTTATTTGTTTTCCGGTTTGAGCCATTTTTGGTGGTTTTTTTTTTTGTTTTTGTTTTGGTTTTAGTCTGGTCGCGGTTATTACGTAGTGAGGGGTGGAGCCTTAGGTGTTCCTCAGGGCGGGGCAGCCCAGTCGCCAGGTTGTGACGCTGTATGCGGGGGCGGGGTCTGAAATGGAACAATGGCGCCTGTTCCGCTCTCTCCTGGACTCCGGTCCCTTCCACCGCTTCCCCCTTCACCTGGATTATCTGCGCACTTGCGCATGCTGTTACGTAGTGAGGAGTGGAGCCTCTGGTGCTCCCCAGTGTGGGGCAGCTCAGTCACTGGGTTGTGACACTGTATGCGGGGCCTGAGAGGGAACAATGGTGCCTGCTCTGCTCTCTCCTGGATTCAGTCCCTTCCGCCACTTCCCCTCTGCCTGGACCGTCTGTGAGCGGAAATGTGGGACCACCTGGTCAGCCAGCCGCCCTGTGTGGCCTCACTGGTTCTGCACAGTTGCCCCCCTGTGCCCAGGGTCCACCAGCTGCTGCCTGTGGGCCCGGGGACTGCCAGCCTCCGCCTGTGCACCTGGGAACTGCAAGCCACTGCTGCTTGTGTTCCTGGGCCCGCACCTCCACTTTTTCCTGCCGCGACTCCGCCCCTCTTACCGGTCTGGATGAATGTTTGTTGGTCTTCGTACAGTTCAATTTTCTATAAGTTCTGGTTGTTTTCTTGTTTCTAAATATTTGTTGTCCTTAATTTTGGTTGTGAGAGGAGGCACAGTGTATCCACCTACACCTCCATCTTGGCCGGAAGTGTACTAGTTTCTTAACTTGTATATCACTATTCTCCCACAGTGTGAGTCTGGTCCAGTCTTTACCCATGTATTACTTTTCAGTGGCTCTTCACTGCCCTGGCCACAGGACATGGTGAAGGTGGGCAGAGGTTTCTCATCACCTGGCCTCTGCCCACCTGCCTGCCCTCTCTGCCACCTCCCTGGCACCGCTTTTGCTCCCCCGTGTTTCCAAGCCATCACTCTTGCATTAGGATACAGCGCTCCCCTCTTTGTCCATGTGTTTCCTCTGTGAAGACACCTCCAGCCACCTCCTCAACTCGGAAAGAATCCTTCTTCCCATGATCTCTTACATACCTCTCATTTTATCCTAGTTCTTTGTTTACTTGTTTGTGTATCCCCTGTGCTACAGTAAACAACTTAAGGCCTAAGGTTATATCTCCTCTATACTTTATACCCCCAAGCCCTGGCACATGATAAGTAATCATTACATGTTTAAATGAAAGAATATGCATGATTTTGTGGTTCAAACTAGAAATAGTCCAAAAGATATAATACTGGCTTCTAGGAACCCAGGAAGGTTCCATCTGTTACTTTCCTCTGTGCTGCTCCCTTAGTTTCTGGCTCAAGACCTGGCAACAGAGTATGTGCTCAATCAGTCTTTGTTGGATGAAGAAATGGAGGAAGATCAGCAAGGACTGTCACAAGTAGGAGAGAACTTTGACATTGAACCTGGAAGGAGAAGCAGTTGAAGGGTGCACCAAGTAGGAAAGGCATTCTAAAAATGGTAGTTGCTCTGAGCCAAAGACTTGGGTGAATGAGAAGTTTGTTTTTATGGGAGTCCAGTCATTATTTTTCCTCCCTGAAGAATGATTGCTGTATTTATAGTGCAGATGAGAAATGACTAGGTTTTTATTTAATCGAGGGAAGAAAATTACTATATTCATAAAAGTTTTGACTCTTTGTTGCATGCAAGGAGCAATTATTTGATAAGTATAAAGTATGGTTTAGACTGTTATGTTCTGACATCATTAATGGACAAACAATGTGTATGTTGGTATATCTCCTAATGAAGGTTGCTTAGAAACTCAGTCTGCAAGGACATTTTGGGAACTGCTGCTATTTGAGGAAATTTATCCATTTGAGGAAATTTATCCAATCAAGTAAAGCTAGGACAAGCTGTGAGAGAGATAAAGACTGAAACAAAAAGAGGAAAGAGTGAATGTTACATCTCTACGTCCTAGTGATTTTCATCAAATGAACGCAGTTACCTGAGTCATTTCAACTAGGTAGCAATTGTGATGGTTCCTCACATCGCTGTGAACTGGGCTGTTGTAAGTCCTTTCTCATTAGAAAATATGACATGTTATCTAAAACACCATCCCATTCCTGACTAATGCAACTGACAGTGAAGTCCGCCATTGCTTCTGTGGTTCTAATCGGATATAGCACATATTGTCTGTGCTTTCGGAACTCAAGGAAAATACACAGAACCAACATTTCAAGTACATAAATTGTTTCTGAAACGCTCTCATGCCCATGCTAGGCAATGGCACGGAAGATGGTTTCCGAGTAGAATTTTAAATCTGAGGGAATAGGCTAGACATGCAGGTTTGACTTTTGAGCAGTGGCTTTGATCATTTCTTCCTGGACTGGTGTATTCATAAGAGAGTTCATTGAGCCAAGTAGACTTAATTATGAGGTGAAATAACACTGTGATTTTATTTGCATCTGTGCTGGTGGCAGAATAGGAAATTAAAATTATGAGACGAATGGTTGGGCCACCAAATTAATGTTGTGATGAAAGTGAAACTCAGAAATGTTGAATAGCAAACATTTTTCAGATACTTTTAAGGAAATTTTCTGACTTAAGTAAACTTCCTTAAAATATGCTTATTTTTAAATGTTTTAAAGTACTGTGTTGAATAAGAGAGGTGAAAGTGGACATCCTTGTCTTGTTCTCGATCTTAAAGAGAATGCTTGTAGTTTCTGCCCATTGAGTATGATGCTGGCTGTGGGTTTTATATCTGGCCTTTATTATATTTAGGTGTGTTCCCTCTACTCCCACTTTGCTAAGCATTTTTATCATAAATAGGTGCTGGATTTTATCAAATGCTTTTTCTGCATCTATTGGTATGATCATGTGATTTTATCCATCATTTTGTTTATGTGGTGAATCACATTTACTCATTTGCAAATGCTGTACCAATCTTGCATTCCCAGAATAAATCCCACTTGATCATGGTGTATGATCTTTTGATGCATTGCTGTATTTGGTTTGCTAATATTTTGTTGAGAATTTTAGCATCTATGTTTATCAGGGATATTGATCTATAACTTTCTTTCTTTGCAGTGTCTTTATTTGATTTTGGAGTTAGGATAATGCTGGCCTCATAAAATGAGTTTGGGAGGCTTCCCTCCTCTTGAATTTCTTGAAATAGTTTGAGAAGGAGATGCATTAGTTTTTCTCAGAATGTTTGGTAAAATTCTCCTGTGCAGCCATTTGGTCTAGGGCCTTTATTTGTTGGGAGTATTTTGATTACTGCTTCAATTTCACTTTGTGTAATCTGTCTATTTAGATTCTCTGATTCTTCCTGATTTACTTTTGGAAGATTGTAAGTTTCTAAGAATTTATCCATTTCATCCAGGTTGTCCAGTTTGTTGGCATATAGTTCATATTTTTTACAATCTTTTGTACTTCTTGGGTGTCATTCATTATTTCTCTTCTTTCATTTCTGATTGTATCTATTTGGGTCCTTTCTCTTTTTCTCTTGATGAGTCTAGTTAAAGGTTTGTCAATCTTGTTTATCTTTTCAAAGAACCAGCTCTTGGATAGACTGTCCTCAGGATTATTAGGAAAATAAAAAACAAAGAGTAATATTTGTCATGAGTATATTTAGGACATAATACAATGGAGGCATTGTCACTTTAACGAATGGAGGTGAATACATATATTATTGGTAATGGCTGACATTTACCAAACAGTTACAATTTAACAGATACTGTTTTAAGTGTTTCCTAGGTATTAACTTATTTTGATCTCCCAACAAGTATCTGAGATAGGTAGTATTATTCTTCACATTTTACTGAAGCATGGAGAAGTCAGGTAAGCTATCTGAGGTCACACAGCTGGTAAGTAGTGGAGTTGGGATTTGAACTTGGACAGCCTCTAGTTTCTGTGTTTCTAAACACTAATATATACTGCTCTGTGTTTATAGCCGGGAGAGTACTCTTTGTAGCGTACAACCTTTACTATCTGATTTATTAAAAAGGCAAGGGCAGAGTCACTAGACAACTATTCCAAGAGAATCTAGGATTTGTGTTTCTGCCTCAAAGGTAGCAAGATCAGGCTTGTTGAAGTATTTAAACAAGGGGGCCATTAGACTCTGGTGGCTCTGATGCCTTTGCCTTGGTTGCCTGTGTAAGCACACTAAAATCTAAGCCAGAGTCAATACTCTCTAATCCAAGAAAGTGGGATTTAGAATAGCCAATCACAAATAGCCAACTAGACTTTCCCAAAGAAGGCAACCACTTAAGCTACAGGCAAGGAAATAATTTCTTTGCTTCACTTCCACATCTTCACTATAAAAACCTTGCTCCTGTTAGTGCAGGGCTCCCCGGATCTTGGGCCTTGGACCAGTTTCAGTCCATGGCCTACTAAGAACTGGGCTATAAGCAAAGCTGGCCTGAGCTCTGCCAACCGTCTCCCACCCCACCCTACCCCGCCATCCACTGCAAGCCAGTGGGCCAAGCTTACCTGAGCTCTACCTCCTGTCCTCCCTCCCCACCCTGGTTCTTCCACAAAACCTGTCCGTGGTGCTAGGAAGGCTGGGGACCTATGTGTTAGTGGAATGGTCTTCACTGCTTTCAGTTTGGCACTGCCCAATTCCAGTCTATGTTTGCTCAACTCAGCTTTTCAAAAGAAAATTGTATTGTGCCTCAGTTTACTTTTTATCAGGCTTCACGAATGACTTCAGTTTCATACTTGTAGAATTCAGTAAATTGTATCTCAACACTCACTGATTGAAGTCATGTTCTTGACTTTAACTGATTGGCTCGTTTATATGCTTAAAATTCAATATTGATATTTATAAGTGGACACACTGGCTTTGATTAATTGCTGAATTTAATTTAGCACGGAGTACTTCTGATTCTCTAATCAGCATTGCTGATTTAATAATCAAGTACTCTTGTTTCTAAGATAATGACATTAGGTACCAAAAATGCCAATTTGAAGATTGACACATTTGTTTTCAATTGACTGATAAACTTGTTCCAAGAAGAGATTTCTTCCTGTCTTGTGCTGCCTTCCTCCTTCAATTCCTTTGTGAAAGGTTGCATTTAAATATTGCCAAGTGCCAGAGCTGTACTAAAAGATCTGCTTGCAGTGATGACCGTGAACAGGAAGACAGTGGCCTCTGCCTCGTGCTACAAGTTCTGGGAGACTGACAGAACAACAGGAACTCATATCTTTCTAAACAGCCATATTCGAGTTTGGCTGAAAATGTTTTATGGGAAAATTCAAATTTTAACTTATTACGTAACCACCTACACAATCATATATCCAATTTAACTAATTCACAGAAGCTGTGGGGGTATAAGTTTAAGTTAGTGAAAAGTATGAATTAGAATGCTCTGTTTACTGTATGTTTCCTGCATATAGGAGCCCCATATCGTGGTCTGTCTCCTCTAACTCCTCAGGCTCCTCAGGTTCCGCTAACGAAAACGTCAGAGACTGTCTGGCTTAACAACAGAACTGCACTTTTCACTGTTCTAGGGACTTGAAGTCTAAGGTCAGGGTGACAGCATGCCCAGGTTCTGCTGAGGGCCCCCCCTCCCGGTTGCTGGAACCTTGCATGATGGAGAAGGGGGGAGAGAAAGGGGGAGAGAGATCATCTCTTATAATTTTTCTTATAAGGACACTAATCGAATTCATGAGGGTCCTACCCTTATGACCTAATTACCTCCCAAGTCCCCACCTCCAGATACTGTCACTTTGAGGGGTTAAACTTCACCTTAGAGATTTGAGGGAACACAGGCATTCAGTCCACAGTGCAGCCCATACTGTTCCTGGCTCTGGCTGGAGATCTGCCAGGTATTTCTGTTTCAAGCAAGCATATTTGCCACTCGGTTAGGTACTAGGTATTTATGGAGCACATACTGTGAGCCAGGCCCGGGTGGATGCTGACTTACAGCAGTGAGCAAGATGCAGCACCTGTCCTTCCGGACAACATGGTCTAGCAGGGTGCTGCCAGACTCAGTGAGGTTGTTGTCTGAAGTGAGCCACATTTTTCCTTTTCCCAGCTATTACTATGTTAGGACAACATTTTGTATAGTTCATGTCAATGGATTGAAAATTCATAATGAGTAGTTTTGCTAGATTCAAAATTTGTATGACTCTCTTAATAATTTAGATATTTTTATGCTGGCAATAAGGTTAAGCATTTAAAATTTTCTAGAATTGCTGCCCAAACTCCGGAGTCGGTGATCTGGAGCAGCCTCCCTCCCTGACTGCTGCCTGTTTGCCCCTGCCCTGGTTCACCTGCATGATTCCACCACTCCTCTGGTCCCACTGCCTTTCTGTGTTGGACCATTTCCATCAGTGCTTAAACATAGGGCTTGGCTTTTGCTGGCTTTTAGCAATTCTGGTAAGAGTCCTTTCGAGACTGCTTCTAAAAGCTCAAGCTGATGATCTGTTTATCATGGCTGTGGTTGTTTTCAGTGACTTTGTGATAAAGTGAAGGTAACTAACATTTTATGAGAATCTTAACTATGTGCCAGGCATCGTGCTAAGAGCTTTTATGTGAGGTCACTTTACCTTTATAGTACCGGTAATTCCAAAAACGTAGCAACAGAATTTCTGCAGATGGAAACCAGCTCAGAGGGCTATGTAAGTTGATCAGGGCTACAGCTTGGACAGGGCAGTGCAGGGGCTCAAGCACCCACAGTGCTCTGATACCTTCCTCTGGAAGGGCCAGCCTGGCTTAGACCTACTGAACCCAAATCTATAGTTTAAGGTGATCCGCAGGTGATGTGGATGCACATTAATTAATGTCTGAGTGGCCCGGCTTTACTCAGAAGTTTAGATACACTGGAGACTGCAGCAGGTGAGGAGGGCCAGGGACACTTGCTGCCTGGTGGCTCCGTTTAGGTGTGATGTTGGACATCTCTTCTTCTGTCTTTGAGCAGGAGGTAGGAGAAAATGAGGAAGAGAAGCATTGTGTTGATGGTGACCTACAGGCTCATTTTTGAGGTGGACAGCATGGTCTAGCAGGATGCCGCCAGACTCAACGAGGTTAATGTGGAAACACCAGCGTCACTGTGATTCTCAGTAGTCAACATCTACCAAGTGCCTCTTTTCTCGAACTAGCAGCTGTCAGTTGAAATGATTTGGAATGCCTCTCTTTGTTATGGAATATTTATTAGCAGGAAGTGGGAGTCTAAGTCAGAATTTCTTGGACTATGTTTGAACACCTGGACACAGTGCTTAAAAAGCAAGAAAAACATTGTTAATTAAATATTTAATATTACAGTTAGCACAGAAGTCTGGGTTTGAATTTGTAATGTCATAGGGTTGCATTTTGTGAGGGAAGTACAATATGTACATTAGGGCCCTTAGTATAGTCAGTGTGGACTCTGCATAATGCCCATATTGTGGGATTTGAAGAATAACTTTAGTACTTTATGAGATTATAAAGATTTATGATTACTTTATTTTGGCTTTTGTGACATTGTAGATCATATTTGTGATAACTGTAACACCAAATCCTTGATCAGAAACAAACATCCATTTAACTCGACAAAAAGGAAATGCTATCTGTACAGAATTTTCATTTTAACATTCATTATTTGACATCTGTGGAGTGCCTACTATGTGCTTAATTACACTGATCTTTAATCTTGTGACCATATTCACAAGTCCTGAAACTGATTGGATATCATATTTCTGGGGTTTTATATAAAAAGGATAATGTTGTTAGTCTGTGTTTTAATCCTAAAATACAAAAGCACGATATTGATAACTAAGTTTGTAGAGCTCTTTATGCTTCCAAAATGCTTAATATATACCACCTCATTTAATCCTCACATCGGTTAGGTCTTAACATGCCCATTTTGTGGAAGGATGAATGAGTCAGATGATCTTATTACCCTTTGCAGCCTGAAGGTCTTTTATTATGCTCCTAGATGAAGAATTGCCATATTATTACTCTGAAATTCATGGCTGTTACTGTTCCGTACAATCCATTTGGTAATAATCATGTTGCTATTTGTGATAACTCTTTGTCTTCTATTTTTATCTTAATAGTCATTAAATAATATTTATTTTCCATACACTTCACCTTTATTTTCCCAAGTAGCCTGTACGAATCTCATGTGTTATATTTGTTTATATTCCCTGCATTACCTGGCACACTGTGGGCCCTCAGTCACCTCAGTTGAGTCTGAGGGGGGAATCAGGAGGACTGACATCCTGACTTGCATCCTGCCTCATTCATTTCATCTTCTAGGCAGCGTTTCTCCTCTGGTCCAGTCAGGCTGGGACTATCGCTTCTCCTTTCTAGGCTCTTGGTTTAAACCATGTCACTGCCCAGCAGACCATAGTACAATAAAGAGGATTTGGAGCTCAGTATACTCGGTTTTGCCAAATGTTCACTGCTCTGATAAATCATCTATTGGCTAAGCTAACTTTGGGGAATTATCTGTGGACTTTAATTCTATTTGCTGGCCCCATCTGGTTGCCATGGATACTTGCTGTGGCAGAAGGTTGCCCTACCCGCTGTGGTACAAGATGTTGCCTGTGGCAACAAACAGCTTGGTGGGCGGCAGAGGAACAGGTATGGGATTCGAGTACCAGGTACTCGCAAGGAGGGCAGGGACTTTGGCTCAGCCCAGCAGAGGCTATGGAGGCATTCTAGTGGGGTAGTTAGGGCGGGGCCTGTGGAGGGAGCTTGTGGTGTCAGGAGATGGTATTGCTATAAGCAGTAATTAGCATTGAAGAGGCCGATTAAGAGCAGCAGGTGTGTTTTGGCTGGTGATCAGCCATGTGATGGGGATTCTGGTGGCAGGTAATCTGCAGAGATCCCAGTGAGCTGGCAGTTGAAATTGAATTTTGTGTTAAGTAGAGCAGATTAAGGACAGGAGTCAAGGGTAGTCTTGAATGAGCCTGGGCACTTAGCCATGGAGGGAGGGGGGAGGCAGAGCCTCAGGATCCCACGGCAAGAGCATGGGGCTAGGGCACAGCTGTCTAACGGAACTGAACCTGTGGTTGGAGCTAGAGTTGGGAGCTGTGTGTCACTATAGAAGAAAGAATACTGACCTGGAGTAGGGAAACTTAGTTGTAGCCCCTCTTCTTTTACATCTTAACCCTGCTATCTCAAGGAACTATTTTACTCTTTTAGGCCTCAGTTTCCTCACCTGTAAAATTCAAAGGATGGGTTGATGTACATTTTCCAACCTATGACTTGCATAGTGTTGTCCTTTGCAAAAATCATTCTGTTTTAAAACAGTTTTGGAACTGCTGCAGAGTGGATCTTTCCCCAGCATTGCCGAGATTTACAATGTTCTTCATTATCTTAAAGGCCAGTGGTGACCTGTGACTGAGTTTATTGTAGCTGGTGGTTGGCAACCTGATTGATTAATCATTGAATGTCTTTTTCCCAGAGCAGCTTTTGACTTGGTGAGGGAATCCAGAGTTTGAAAGTACACACAATGAGAAGGACTCAGTGATTTCTCAGATGCTGCTGTTTGCACGTACCCTCAAGTACGTCTGCCATTCATTTATAAGGCTATTAATGCACAAATGGCCTGTCCAATTGAGTAGCCACAAGCGGTACCTCGCTTTCACATTTAGCTTGGTATTTTCTCCTTCTCTTTCCTCTCAAACGTTATAGTGGAGACTCTACTGCTGTGTGGGAGTTGTCGTCCGTGTGTCCCCCGCCCCGGTACTAGAGTATTGGACCCTGATTCCCAGATCACAACACAGGAGGGGTGTGGAGAGTGCCCGTCATTATTCTCTCCCTCCTGACCCCCTTTTCTTCATCTCCCACAGGCTTCTGGAAAGCCAACCCCCACAAAGAGCATTATTTCTGTCACTGGGAAAGTGTTTCCTCTTTCCAAACAACTGATTTACAAATAAACCTTTGGAATTCTGCCCACCCACCCCACCTCCCATGGGATTGGCTGAGGTAGTTCCTTAAATACAATCTGTTGAAACATTTTGTAATCAAGAGTAGGAAAAAATACTAATTGTTTTATCAGACTGCGTTTTGCATAACTTAAGAACAGCTTGACTTCCCTGCCCACCCCCAGCAGCCTTTTAGGAATGGTAAAATTTCATAAAATAAACTTGGTGGAAGTAAATATGACTGTTTTTTAGTGATTGAATCTAGTTATGGTAATGACTTTAAGATTAAAAATATTTACTCCAGTAGCAAGTACTTACATACTTTATACCACATGTCTAATGTTGTGCCAGACACTGTGGAGCATCAACCAAGCTCCTGCCCTCAAAAAACATGCAGCTGGGGAGGGAAGACCACCATACAGATATATTAGAATGGAATCCAGTGTTACTCTACATAGTATTTCATTGAGTTAAGAGAAAGTACAGTATGACTTCAGAGACGGGAGAGGCCATTACAAGCCGTAACTTAGTCAGAGGAGGTTCTGTTGAGATGAAAGGACTTGAGGGCATAGTTGAGATTTGTAGATTTTGCAAAGTAAAGGGAAAATGTTTAGAGGGGCAAAAGCAAAGCAAGTCAAGCCTCTTCAAATAAAATGCTTTGGAACCCTGATGTGTGGTGGGCAGTACATTTTGTACCGGGAATGATAATGAGAACCGTCCCTTTAAGGTGGCACATGGATGTGTGGGACCTGGGAGAATGATTGTGTGTAAATAGAGTGACCCAGACTGAAACAAGGAGGAATCCCAGAATCCCAGCATCCCTGATGAATTTTAAGTTGGAACTTTCCCAGCATGGTGGGAACGCACACACCAGCTAGGAGACCGCTCTGTGGTGGGTTTGGTGTCGAGGCACCTGGGACCAGACAGAGTGGTGGTGACAAGGGACTATAAAGTTAATAGCAATAATAATAGTAATACTAATAACAATAATGCTGTAATACATCCGAGACATATCTGTTAAAAGAACTTAAGAGATTTGAATTAGTTGACAGCTAATGGAATTATAAATTTCAAATAGCATGTTGGTAGTTTTCATTTGGAATCATCCTAAGAACTGCCTCAGTGCCAAATTTGGTTTGGATCGCTTTCAACCATTATCTTTTTCCAGGACACTCATATCGTTATGTAGACACTTACGTGGTTCTCTTATGACCTATTTTTGAATGTCAGGTGGGAAATTGATATGTTCCCAGCTCAGATTTTTCTCTCTCATATGTTTAGACAAAACCTCAGAATTTTAGTTCTGCTTTTGACTTTGGCCCACTAGGTCACAGAGGACCTTTGTCCCATTGAGTCAATGGAAATGTTAGTCCAGTGATTCACCAGAGTTTTGGTTTTGCCTTTGTTATTTACAAAAATTGGCAGGCTGTTAATGAAGCTAATTGGAGAATTCTTTTTGAAGCCTTGAACTAGTTTGCAGGTATAGACACAAGCTTAGTACTGGGCTTGGAAAAAGTCACTAAGGGATCTTTTGCTAGATCCCTTCGACCCTATCTGTTGAATAGTGATGATACTATTGTGAAAATAAAAATGTCCAGAAAGCACATGGCAAGGGAACGTTCTATTAAATATTCTCTATTAAGACTTTTGTTTCAGTACAGACACATGGTTGATTGCCTGTGAATTTTGTTGAATAAATGTGTGATTAAAGATTCCCACTTCTGTTTCAGGCAGTTATTCACAAAATGGCAAACTGCCCCTTTTTTATGGTAAACAGATGCCATTGACATTCACTAAATTGAAAGTATTAATGATAGTTATCAAAGGTTTTTAAAAGTGTTCGTGTGTGTGTCTTATCAAGGTTGGGAAAAACATTCCTAAATCGCCATAGTTTTTCTTCTATTTTGTGTTTAAGTGGAGTTTCTATTCACAGAACGCATTCTGGCTTCATATACTGGAAAATTAACTTAGACTATCTCACGTTGTAAGAGATGCATATAGTAAGTGGAAGATGGTAAAGTGGAAGGTTTTTCTTTTCCTGTTATTAAAAGCCTGTATTTCCCATAGCTAAGCCAATTCAGCTAAGACTCATAGGCACCAGTTAGTTAAGATTTTCCTGCTAAGAAGCAAATTTTAATTAAAATATATAGTTGCTATGGTTTCCAAGCCATCCATCTGAGCAGTTTATCTCTAAAGATATTTTCACAAAATAAATTCTGTGTTAATTGGAGATTTACCTTTTGTATTTTAAGGAGTACAGCTATACCAGCCTGTATGTATCAGTCCAAAACATCTAGGTTGGCACTGCTAGATGTAGAGTTTCCCTCAAATCTTCTTCCCAAATGAGAAATTATACCATTTCCCGTAAATATTAGTGCTTGATCTAAGGCTGTCTATCTTGACTTGCAAGGCTAAGTGGGAAATTAAATATGTAGCAAGGCAACCCAGTTCTGTCCTCAGACTCTCTCATTCCTCATTAAGAGGAAATTCTACCTGAAATATTGGAGTTGCATTCATAATTGGAAATGAGTTTTTCAGAAGGGACTTGAAAAGAGTGTTTCACAGCCCCCTGCAGAGTAGTGTGACTGGTGCTCTTGAACAGCCTTGGAATTAACATTAAAATCTCCATCTCAGTTTTAAAAAAGAAATTAAAGTAATATTTTAAACTGCAAGTTCATGGATTTGCTTGCCTGTTGCTGTATATCTCCAGCTCCCACATTACCCACCCCATGGCCATCCTCAAGTCCTGCAGCCCTTTCCATGTGAAGACGAGGCGTTACCCACGACTACTTTACTGTTTCTTTAACCACATGACCTCATGGTTTCTATAATTCAATCCATCTTTATGCTTTTGTTAAAAAAAAAAGAATTTATTTCTTTATTAATTTAGAGAGAGGGGAAGGTAGGGAGAAAGAGGGAAAGAAACATTCTCACAGGATTGGCTGATTTTTTCACACCCCCAGCTGAGGACCAGGCCCATAACCCAGCAACCTTCCACTTTGCTGGATGTTGCCCAGCCAAACGAGCTGCGCCCATCAGGTCCCATTTTCTTCAGTCTTGTAATGAAGGCTGATGAGTACTGTATGCATGTCATCTACTGAAATTCCCTCCTCTGACATTTTTGTATAGTCAGTCCAAAGTGCTAGAGCCAACGAAATCGGCTTTATCTGTTCCTGTCAATATGTCACTTCCTATAGAGATTCATAGAATTTTAGAGCTGGAAGGGATCATGTGATCCTGATCACCAAACTGGTTTGCGGCAGATACAGGCTTGATGCTTAACACTTTTTAAAAAAATTGTACTCTGCACTGAAAAGAAAGAAAAGGAGAGAGAGACAGAAAGAAAGAGAGAAAAAGAGCGAGAAAGAGAAAGAGAGAAAGAGCGAGAAAGAGAGAGAAAGGAAGGAGGGAACGAAGGAAAAAATTCTGTGCTCATCTCCATCACAGGGCTTTCTGTCTGGAAGGCTCATACTCTAACCAGGCCAGCTGCCATTCATTTAATATATTTTTAAAATATTTTATTTATTTATTTTTAGAGAGAGGGGAAGGGAGGGAGAAAGAGAGGGAGAGAAACATCAATGTGTGGTTGCCTCTCACATGGCCCCCACTGGGGACCTGGCCTGCAACCCAGGCATGTGTCCTGACTGGGAATCGAACTGGCAACCCTTTGGTTTGCAGCCCGTGCTCAATCCACTGAGCTACACCAGCCGGGGCCCACTGATAAATATTTATCAGTGTAAATTCGAGTTTCCCAGAGAGGCCTTTCCTGACCATCCAATCATTCCTTCAGTCCCCTAAATACCTTTGAAATGATTTCATTTGTCTATGTTCTTGTTTCTTATCTATTGTTTATTCTCCATTATATGCAAGTATCTGGGACAGTCAACTCTTTGTTGAATAAACAAATATACTGTTTATATGTGACTTTGGGTTTGACCTACACTCAGTCTTTATTAGTGGTCAGAGTGTAACTAGTTAGTTTGTTAACACCAGTCAAACAAATTTGGGACACATGTAGTCATTTAGTTGGTGCTGCTCCAAAATACAGGCACTGACTTTGGTCTGAATCTTCTTATTCATTAGCATTCAACTGGTTTTCATTCCCATGTCACAGATTCCACCTGTGAGGGTCAGTGCTTGTGCAGTATTCAGGGTGTACTCACTGAGAGCTGCTGTACTTGCCAGTGTTAGTGTGGATGGCTGAGCCCAGACAGCTGTGAATCTCCACAACAGGCAGCCACACTAAGCCACATGGACTGTAGAGGGGAGAAAGTTACATGAATGCTGAGCGTAGCCTGTCTGCTGTCATGGGCATCAAAACCACACTTAGCACTAGAAGGAGGCAGGTAAGAATAATAGGCAGGGCTTACTACGGGCAGGCGTTGTCCCTCGTTCCTTATATGTAGTAACTTACTTAATCCTCCAGTTGTGAGCTAGGCACTGTTAGTAATCATCTGCCAATTGAAGAAGCTGAGATCCAGGAATTTAATAACTTGCTGAAGGCCCCAGAGTAGGGGTTAGAGCCAGGAGTCAAACTCAGGCAGTCTGGCTCCGGCATCCCTGCTGGTAGCTACTGGTCTGTACCAGATCTCAGTAAAGTCCTTTCAGAAGGCACCTGCACAGATAGAGCAGGGTCAGATAAAAACTGAAACTCTCTGGAAGATTTCTAGTAGTTAGAGTTAGTAGAAGCAAATGAACAGGAAAGATACCTGGTCCTAGATTGTTGGAGCAAATTCAAAGCATCTGCAGTGTGCAGTTTTCAGTGGTGCAGCAGGTTGGAAGGAGTTCGGTACTCTTCTTGCCATAGACTATAATGCTGCATCCATCCTAAGCTCTGTATTTTACTGTAAAAACAATACATAAAACATACAATGTAGTAACATGAATTCATAGATTTTTTGTAAGTTAGAAAGCTTTTATTTGAGAATAACTTTAAAGAGACCAAATTTTTAAGGGAATACATTCTCAATAAATGTTTTGAAATAAATAGTACATGTACTTTTCAAGTGAAAAGTGGAATAAAATATACAGAAAAGGCAATAGGATAAATGTAGAAACAGTGGGCACAGCCAATACCATTATGATGCTGATGTCATACAGAAGACCCAAGCACCCTGTGAAATGTCCTGGAAATTGGCTAGGGACTCCACTGGATCCCACACATGAAGTGGTTGGGTGGTGAGCTTGATGTCAGGTGCTGAGCCTGAACAGCAAGACAGGACTTAGCTTCTGAGAGTGTAAGAGATAGAGGCCACATCCAACCACTGTCGAGGAGAAAGGGCTAGATGTCTAGATTTTGTGTTGAAGTTAACTTGAGAGCTACTGCACCATCTGCTTACTGTGTAGATCAGAGTGAGCAGAAGACCATATCAGGCAGTTCCTCACGCTGTGGGTTTGAGAAAGTTCTGATATCCCCTTCCTGGAATAGAGTGTATCAAATATGCAATGATGGTGGTGATCACATAGCAAATTCTCTTCTAGGCCTTTTAAAAAAAGGCTGATTTAATCTTATTTATACAGAATTGAGGAGCACTGGCTTCATAATTGTTATATGCATTCCCTCCAAGTAATTCATTTTTTTCTCCATGGATATTAAATTCTTAGCTTAATAGAAGTGATGGGATAAGAGAAGTTGGTGTCTCCTGAAGGCTGACCTCTAAGTAACTCTCACAGAGATGATAGGAAAATAAATTTCAAGTAAGTTGTATTTTAGACTAAGAAGATTCATCTATAGATCAGTTTGTTAAAATAGTCATTATTGAAAGATAATACCTATTTGTAAGTGTAAGAGGTGTCTTTCATTTTCCATGAATTTGAATTTACATGGGCCACGGGCTCATTGTTTTATTCCAACTTAACATTCCTGGGTACTTCTTAAGGACAGACATTCTTCTTGTTCCATTGCTGGATCTAACACGGTGATTTGAGAAGCCCTTTCTTAGTAAGTTTGCTAGGCCAGTAGCCTCAGACAGAAGCCCTGGTGGAGGCTTTGATGCCAACACAGAAAGCTGAGCAGTCCACACAGGGCAGAAGGTTGTAGGTGTAAGCAATTCCATTAGCAGATCCTCCACTTTCTTTCATTGTTTGAAGTTCTTACATAACCCTGTGTATTCTCAAGGGAGAGAATAGACTCATGATTCTCTTTAAGTGATGACCGTGGCCCCATGAGTTGTGTACTCCCAGAGGAGCTACAATAAAATCATGTTGTTTTTTTCTTTTTTAAAATATACTTTATTGATTATGATATTACAGTTGTCCCATTTTTCCCCCATAATTCCCCTCCACCCTGCACCCACTCCCCCTCCCACCCACATTCCCCTCTTTAGTTCATGTCCATGTGTCATAAGTTCTTTAGCTTCAACATTTCCCACACTATTCTTGCCCTCCCCCCGTCTATTTTCTGTACCTTTTTCCCCTCTCTCCTCCTCCCACTCCCCTGTTGCTAACCCTCCATGTGATCTCCATTTCTGTGGTTCTGTTCCTGTTCTAGTTGTTTGCTTTTGTTTTAGGTGTGGTTCTTAATAGCTGTGAGTTTGCTGTCTTTTTACTGTCATATTTTTTTATCTTCTTTTTCTTAGATAAGTCCCTTTAACATTTCATATAATAAGGGCTTGGTTATGTTCATCATTATGTTAATTGTTAATTGAAGGAATACATAGGCAGGAACTACCTCTTTGACAGCCTCCCTCAACCCGTCATGCCCGGGAGATATCTTACTAGAATGCGATTTTCCCAAATGTGTAAAAACATCTTTTAATTATTATTTAATTAGTATGCCTCACTCAAGCTGTTTGAGACCAGGTAAACTACTTTTTAAATCATAATTTGTCCTAAAGAGGAATGCTTACTTTGTGATCTTTTTTGTACTTCTACTTACTTTACCTGCAGTTATATTTCTTTCTTAAAGTCAACTGCTTTCATTCTTTCAGCTCTCATGGACTTGAACTTTATAGAGACATTTTTAACTCTTAAAATACTCAGTGCTAGCTATTTTCCTGCTGAAGAGGCATGCACCTTAGTTTAACACCTATCTGGGATTTAATATTGGGGCCAAACCTGGGGTTATAAATACAGTCTCCTCTTTAAGGAACATGGAATTCATTCTATTTTAAGATTTCACACTCTTTTTTTTATTCCTTCTTTTACTTTTTTATATATACATTTTCTATTTATAATTCAAGGTTTTCCCTAAATGGTTAGAATGACTATGCACTGACAAGAGGTAACTCAAGTGGAAGAACAAGACTTTCAATTCCATCTGCTGTGAAAGTTTAAAAAGCATTCTTATATTTTGTGAGGATGAATAAAAATCATTGATTTAAGAATGCTCTCTTAAAACATAGTTGTAGGGTAATACATAATCAATCTGCAATTATTGTTAACAGGACAGAATTTAATGGGTTCGTTAAATTTTGGCAACTGTATGGTTTTGGCCATGGTGTGGCCAAAATGATTTTAAAATATCCTCTCATTGTTGTGTGTATAATTTCAGGCCATGTGGAGCTTGAGAAACCATTATTTGGAGATTACCATGATTTCAGGTGTAGAAGTTCATTGTATCGACTCCAGTTTCTCTTGTATTAAAAGTATTGATAGATACTTTCAGAGTCCATAGTATTTTGTGGACAAGGGTGATTACTTTAAATACAGTACATTGGAGATATTTGAGGTATTTAATATTTATTACCAACTTCTCTCCAAATGCCTGTGATTATTTCTGTTGGATTATGTGTATCCAGTTCTCTTTTATTATTATTATTGCCAGGAAGAATGCTGATAGCATTAATGTCCATGGCACTAAATTAAGCAGAGCGAACATTTAGCTTGGTTCCCCAGCTGTCCAGAAGAGAATCCAGGAGGGGTGCAGGAAAGCAACTGCTTTGAAAACTAGGATTAGACATTTACAAGCCAGAAGAGACTGTCTTTTGTCTTGTTCATCATATTTTTTCTAAGCCTGTAGATTTCTGAGACTTGGGTTATAACAAGTTGGAGAAATTTTCCAAGAGTTGCACTGTGTACGGCCATCTGCATTGATCAAGCTCTCAGTCGACCTCACTTATCCATGCACACAGCCTAGGGTGGTGTGGTTGCTGGAGACTGGGAAGCTTGCTCTTTTCACCTTGGCTGACTCTTGTTTACTTGAAGTCACCAGCATGTGAACTGGAGAAATGGTGTAGTTATTCAGATTTTGGGAAAAATACAGTTTCATTCTTTCAACAGATAACACCAACTGAGTGATGGCATAGTGCTCAAGTATAAAAGAAAGAGAGTTTAAATCAGTCAGACTATTGGTGCCAATCAAATGCTTTGATGATTGCTTAGTGTGGCCTTCACTCTGTGTCTTTACAGGATCTGTGTTCTCTAGCAGTGGGAAGTATTCATAATGCTGTAAAGGGTGGCAGCATTGCGGTTGAGTTCCAGACTTCTACTAGTCTTGTGACTTTGAGAAGTTGTTCAACATTTCTAAGCCTTCAGTCTTTCATCTCTAAGATGGGGATAATAGTATCTGCTTCTTAGTTTTGCAGTGAGGATTAGATGTATTATTAGTGCCTGTGAAAAATGCATATACCTTTTTAGCAAAGTGCTTGATACATGACAAATCAAGTTAAAGTTATTAGCCATTATTTGTGTCATCTGATTTACTTACTTGACCAAATTGATCAGTCTGTTGTTGCCTTGTAACTGTTTTTGTGAAGACAAAAATGATCAAATACCTGTGACCCTAGAAGAATCCAGATGAACTTCAAAGTCAGCAGGAATGTTCCTGGCCAGAATGTGCTCTTCCTGCTACACTGCTGTAAAATATCTGCAAAATCAAAGGGCATGAAAAGCGGGGTAAACTCACCATGTTTGTGTTGCTCTGTGTTGGCTGTATGTAATGGGTCTTTGGAGATTTCTATATTGATTTTACTAATGATGGAAAAAATACCTGATATCTTGAGCTTGGTTAGAATACCATAATCAAATAAAATGTTTTGATTAAGTAGTGCTTTTATAGTTTTTTGACTCCTGGTTTTTTTTTTTTTTTTTTTTTTTTTTTTGCAAGCATTCAGTAATTTGTTTTCAACAATAGCATGAACTAGTATTCCTTTATACTGAGATTAAGGTTTTTTTTCTTAACCTGATAATCTTCCTCAATGGAAGGAGTTTTTAAATATACAGAGTTTAGGAGAGAAATCTGTAAAGAGGTATTCTTAAAGAATAGTACTTGCAAAACAAATATAAAGGACACATGGACAATAACAAGGCGGGGAGGGCGGGGCTGTGGAAATGGGAGGGAGGTGGGGAAGGCTGGAGGGGTGGGCTGGGGTGGGGGTGGAAGGCAGAAAACTGTACTTGAACAATTAAAATTAAAAAAATATTTTTAAAAAAGTAGTATTTGGAATGTCAACAAGCCTCAGATGAGCTGCTGCAATCAGAACTGGTCTCCACATCTTTCACATGGATATGCTTTATTATTGCCTTTCTCAGAACATTACAGTTTTCTCCTAAATATTCTGTTTAGCCAGAGCCTTGTACATGGTAGATATCCTTTAAATATTTACTTGGTGAAAAATGAAAAAGATAGGAACATAACATACACATACTATTACAAATTCTATCATCTTAGCTGCCTTTAGCAGTTAAACCATTAATAAAGATTATTGTAAAATGCATGATAAATTCAGGAATTGTGAATCTTAAAGGAGTTTTCACAATCATCTACTTCAATATCATGTTCAAAGTGAAAATGAAGCCCCGCAGAGCCAGCACACTTGGTCACTGTGCTTTACTTCACTCTTTCTACAGTCATTGTGGGAGGCAAGGGGTCCTGAGAAAAGGAGAATGGGAGAGGCGTGCTAACAGGGAACAGCAGGAGATAACACAATGGGAGCAGTAGGTATAAGAATGATGCAGAGGTGAGTGTAGAGAGAGAGAGTGGTCTCATTAAAATGGATCCAAAGAAAAGACCAAGGTCTGTGCCGATGTCTACAGGGGAAGCTGGGAGAGAGGGAGTTGTCCGTCACGTGGCTCCTCTGCTCCTAGCTTCTGTACTCAGACCCTTCACGGTCCCCTAAACTTCCTTTTGACAACAGTTCTCTGCTGTTGACTTTCACCTTTAAACCAAAACCCCCTCTCTTTTCTGAGCTCCGGACTTGTGTATTTACCTGCCTATTTTGTATCTTACATTAGATATCTAGCAGAAATGTTACGCTTTACACAAATGAAGTTGAATCCTTGACTTCAAATCCCAATCCTGCTCTGTCTCCAAGTCATCTTACAGTTGCCACCCCCCACCCCCTGTTTTTTTCGTGCAGCATATGTAGCCATTCTCTCTGATCCTTTTTTCATGATGCTGCACATCTCCTCTATGTGCCTGCTTGGTTGTCTTTCCCTCTAGGAGACCTGCTGAATGGGGCCACTTGTCCGCATTGCTTCTATGGCTCACAACCCATGCCGGCCCTCAGCTGGTCTCCTACAGACACTCCCTCAGTGATCACCCGAACTTCACTCTTTCTTTTTTCACTGTCCTCTACAGCAGCCAAGATGGTCATTGTAACATACAAATCAGATGATGTCACTATAAAGTACTGGTCCCCCTTTCCAAATATGCCTCTACTCCAGACTGTACAAAAATCCTAGCTCCTTACATTTGTCCACTGACACTGTGCATCTTGTCTCCTTCCTTCTGCCCCAGCTTGATCTTCCCCCTTCTCCCCTCACTCTCTACACCTTGCTTTGGCCACTTCAGCCTTCTTTCTGTTCTTTGAGTGCCTCAGGCTCAGTCCCATCTCAGGGACTTTGCAAATTCTGTTCTTGCTTGGAAAGCCCATTCCAGATCTTTGCATTCAGGTTTGAGCTTGGATGCCCAGATCTTTGACCATCTACATCTAAGCTAAAGTGGTAGGGGGTGTACCGGGAACAGTGTGCTTCTGTGTCTGTGTCTGTGTGTCTGTCTGTATGTCTTGCTTACTAGAATTTCCCTCAAGTGGAGGAGCCCATTTCGTTTGTTTTCAGTGGAGTGTCTGTGGCTCTCAAAGAGTGTCTAGTACATACTAAATGCTCAATGTAAATATATGTTAAGTGACTTGATAAATATACCAAAATGTGTTCTGAAGTATATGGTCTTTCCCATTTTGTTTATCTCAGCTAATTAGAGTCATCCATTACCTATCCACATTATTTTGTGTGCAGATAGGTAATGCTAAAACATTATGAAAACTTTGTCTTTCTTATGACAGGGAACTATCTCTTAATTGTTTCACTGAGTTTGTTTTGTCAACTCTTGTTTCAGAGCTAGTGTAGACTGTATCTATAAGCATTCAGGGACAAAAGGAAAATAAATTTCCAGTGAGTTGTTATTTAGATTAAGAGGACTCATCTATAGATCAGTTAAAATGGTCATTATTGAAAGATATACACATTTGTAAATGTAAGAGTTATCCTTTTATGAATTCCCAATTAAGGGAATCTAAACTAATGATGTTCTGTTGTATAATTTGATAAAGCTTATTTTTATTTGGCTGAAAAGTATGACAGCACTTGCTAAAAAGCAATAATATATTGGATTTTAAAAATATCTGAATATACGTAATAATTCAAAATAACTCTTCTAAGAGAAAATACATTTTTATAGGTTTACTGTCTTCTAAAAATTTTACTTCCTTGTGCGTTCACTGACAGTATGGACAAATGCTCTTACACGGGCCATGTACATTTAAGAAAATTGTTACATTTATTAAGATGACATCAATTTTTATCCTCTGGCATTGGAAAAGGAAGTTATTTTCTCTGAGAAAAGACAACAGCAGTGACATAACAGTGGAAAGACAAATTTTAACCCTAAATAACTGTTGAAATGGTACTCATGCTAAATAGCTCCTTAGAGTTTGAAATATTTTCCATGTAGTTCCCAGTCCTTTAGTTCAGTTTGTTGCTACTTACTATATTTTGCCATGTATAATGCACACTTTTTTACTCAAGTTTCTGAGGGAAAAGCAAGGGTGCATATTATATAAGGACAGTACTAAAATGTGGGTGTGCATTATACCTGGCAAAATATGGTGCCTGCTATCTCCTTTGCAGGGCTGATGCTTTCAAAGGAAATAGTAAAAATGAGGGCAATTTTAGGGCACAAAAATTCCTGTAAGCCAGATTTCAGTTTAGATTGCTTGCTGTTGTGTGTTTTCTGGGTGGAAATCTGACAGTGTTTTGACTCACAGCTTCTGACTGTCCTGGGAGCAGAGAACTTTGAGTAGCAGCCAAAGAAGTTGGGGACAGAATGACGAGGACATTCATTCATTCATCCCTTTGACAATAAGTTATTGAACACCGTCCAGCACATAGCACTCTGCTGGTCATAGAGCAGCCCAGAAAAGAGTTATAAGGCAAAGCCTTGCCACATGGAGTCTCTAACTCAGACAGAAAGAAATGGGACCAGTTCTCAAGGAGTAGGTACAGGTGGGTAATAGCAAATATGCAACAAAATTTCATTTTTTCCATATTAAAAACACTTTCATCTAGGAAGAGGAGAGACTCAAACAAAGTTATTGTGATTATTTTTTGATACAAAAATTAGGACACCGATGCTAATTTTTCCTCCTGATTTCTTAATGGATTTTTATGCAAATCATCAGATTTTCATGTCCATTTAACTGTTTACTGTTTTCTAGAGAATAACAAATGAAACAAAATCTGGACTGTTTCAAAAAATATAGCACTTGCATGACTAAGAGAATAATACTCATAATTTTTTGCTTTCCTGTCAAAGGCTTCTTGAACGATGATTATTCAGTATTTCCAGCCTTAGTTCAACTTCGAATTAGATTGTTAGATTTACTTAGATTTAATTTTAATAAACAGGACAGCACATTGCTCTGTTTTTCTTTTCCTTTGAAATGACAGATTTTTTTCTCTCCTCACAAGGAAACATAACCTGTTTTGTTGTGGAGTGCTGCCCGCCACCACTCTGCAGGCGGCCCTCTGACAGTTTGGGACCCCTCGCTCAGGGCCTGGTTGACACCTGCCCAGCCCTCTGCAGCTGTGCTTTCTCCTGGCCCTCAGTCCACCCCTCACAGGGGAGGCTGAGAAGAGAATATCCAGGTGAAACTAATATTTCTGCTGGTGGGTTTGTATAATCAAAAGGAAACCTTATTAAGCAGATATCCAGTTAAAAGGCCTTTACATTATATTCCAAGATATTAGTGGTAGGAACAGTCTATATTTTGTACATCCTTCACAATTGTTTTTGTCTCGTTTTTTGTTTTTATCCACTCCTTTTACTCTCCTTCTCCCTCTTGCCCTCCCAAGGCCCCCTCCTCCACACACGCGTGCGTGCGTGCGCGTGCACACTCTTTTGGAGCCTGGCGGAAAGCACATTTCAGATTTCTTATTGAAATTATCTACTAGTGATTAGATCTGACATAATTTGAAGACTTTCCTAAAGATTTCATTCAAAGTTTAATATTCCAAAGAATGTTTCTCAAATGCCAAAACCAGAATTGATATTAGGCTCCATTTAAATACAAATCTGTCTTACGTGGAGTGATTGAAAAGATCTATACTATGAAATAATTTCCTTTCAGGGTGCTATCTGCATAACTGATTTATTGGTCGACTCATTCAATAAATTTTTTATTGTGCCAGGCACTATTTTAGGCATCTGGAATACATCACTCAACACAATGGAAAAAGATGCCTGCCTTGTGGAGGTTACATTTTGATGGGGGGAGACATCTTGTATAATAAATATGACAGATGAGCAAGTTAATTTATATGAAATATGATGATAGAGTATTTTGAAGAAAGTAAGTAAAACAGGCTAAAGGAGAATGGTGAGTGTGGGTGGAGGTGGGGGCAGGTTGCAGGATTAAATGAGGTGAATCTCATTGAGAAGCTGAGATTTGTGGGAGGATTTATACGAGATGAAGAAGTTAGCCACGCAGCTATTTGGGGGAAGAGCATTGCAGGAAGCGAGAGTGCGTCTGGGTGTTCAGGAACTGAAAGGAGGCTGGCTGTGTGGCTGGAGTGGGAGAGGCACCCGGGTGGCCAGATGTGGAATATGTGGAACTTTTTAAGGACTTTAGTTCTTATGTGGTGCAGAATAGTAAGCTACTGCAGGGTTTTGCCTGGAGAGAATGATGTTCAGACTTAGCGTTTAGAAAGAAAACCCTTGCTAATGTGGGTTTGAAATGACTGAATGAAAATAGACTTGGGGGTAGAGGGAAGAACAGAAGCAGGGACACCTGTCAGGAGACCACTGTGAGGTTGGAGTCTCAGGATATTTTGGAAGTAGGGTCAACAGAATTTCTCAATGGATAGGAAGTGGGGTGTTTGAGAGAATGCAGCCAAACATGGGCTAAGTCTGGGTCTCAGTGTAAACAGCCAAAAAAGAAGCATGGTTTTAAAAAATTAAGCAATGGAGGAAGGTGACAAGACGAACATCCCTGTCTCCAGCTGCTGTCACTTGCCCCTTCTTGACTGGATTGCAGGATATGAGTCTCCCCAGCCAGTGTCTGTGAACTCACCTTTCCTTCTGTCTGGAGCTCTCTTCTCCAATATCTTTGCATAGTTGGCCTATTTTCAAATCTGTGTCCTCAGAGCTCTTCCTAGGGCATGCTCCCCAATGTAGCTGCACTTCTCCAAATCTCTCCAGGCTGATACTCTGTTTTGTTGTCTTTATGGTACATATCACCTCCACAAAATATCCCACTTGCTTTTCATTGTCTTCCCCACTGGAATTTGAACTCCCTCAACGCACAGCACTTGCTTGCCGCTGTATCTGCAGCATCGAGAGCAGCATCTAGTACACAGCAGGCTATCGCTGTTGAGTGAAGAAGTCTTGGTATCAGAGTAAATCAAGGATGTGTTATAAAATGAAGACATGAAAATAAGTAAGTAAAGAGAAATTACAAGTCACTCAATATATGATTTATTGGCAAATGAGTTTAGAAGAAGAAAAACCAGAAAGAAATCCATTGAGTGGGAAGAACTGAAAATTGTAGAAATATTGAACCTCAGAGTTAATAAGGGGCCAGCCCAACAGCATACAAAGGTAGAAATCTTGGCAGAATCCCATTGATCTTTCTCTGAACAACTCCATTAACATGAAGTACATTGCTGTATTTTTCAATCTTTGGATATTCTAATTATTAGCAAGTTATTTTTCATACTGTGCATAGAAGGATAAAGAGTACTGGACTGGGCAGAGTGGACTGAGTATTTGGCCAGGGGAAAGGGTGGGCAGAGAGCTAGAGCAAAGAGAAGTCGAAGCCAGTGAATAGCCACGAACAGGTTTCTAGATGGGAGGAATTGAATACAAAATAACTACCTCATATTTCTTTTAGATACGAATAGAAGGAAGGGTTTAAGAAGACTAGTATGAGCTTTGTAAGTGATAAACTGGAGCAGTACTTGACTCATTCTCTGTCGATACAGCAGTCAGAGTTAAATATCCAGGCCAATCTGAAAATGCTGATCTGAGCAAGATTTTAAAAAAATAAGTATCAAGTTATAGTGAGAAATGTAATCACTTATACTTCTGGAGCTAATATAAATTTGAAGTAGGAGGCTAAACTTTGCTTGCCTGAGGAAGGAAGAGAAATACTTTTAGTCAGAACAGTAATAATGTTTGACATATAATTCTGAAGTAATTTCCTTAGGAATGTGTTAAAGCCTGTGGATGGTGGGATTAGTCTGGGACTAATATAATCAGTGTCTTCAGAGTTTGGGGTTTATTGAAGAGATTGCCTCTGGGTTTGCAGAAAGTGTCATGGGACGGACTCTGGATGGGGGTACTAACTCTTAGCCATAGAGAAGCTTACATCTGTAAACCCCTGACTGCTATGGTCTCCAAATGCTTTTCCTCCTGTATACCCTTCCCAATGTATTTAGGAAGAGACAATTACCGGGTTTTATTTTCTGCCCTGAAATTTTGGTGACCAGACAGCACTTCATCTAATCAAAACCACTCAGCAGTTTGACACACTGTAGACAGTTGCAACTACCAACCATAAACCTTTTATGTACAACAATCAAGAGTCCTTCATGGGTGATTTTAAGGATGGGTGTTTGCCTACAGAGAGAGACAGTGCTTTAAAAACTAAGGTGAAATAAGGGAGCTTGATTATTTTGATCTGAGTATTTTCAAACTAGTAGAGGAAAACCTTGAGCTACCTTGTATAATCAAATGCATTTCAAGTAAATTGAAGTGAAATCAAGCCCAGGGTATTTGTGTAAGGAAAATATTGAGATATTGAAAAGGTAAATATCCATCCAGAATATCTAAAATCAGGGAGAAGAAGGGAGAACTTAGAATTTAACTATGTAGGTAAGAAGTTTGACATATTAATGATTAGAAGATGCACGATGGGGAATCACCGGGATGCCCCAACAATGAACCAACCTCTTGACTATATTTGATCCTAAGTGTTAGGCCAAGTTCACTACCTTCTGGGTTTCATTGTCTCATTTGCCAAATGAGTCAGGGGATTGAGGACAGGTTCATTAGGCAATCTCTGAGGTGCATTCCAGTTCTGAAATTGGAATAATTTATAATATGTGAATTTAGTGGAATTCTTATGACTATTTCTTACATTTGTTTTGTTGCAAGAGGTGCTGTGGACTTTTTACATGCAGGTTCAAAGAAAAGTGAGATACCTGGAGGGAAATGGTTTCTGCTATGAAAACATGCACAAGATTTTCCAAAGAAAATCTTGAGAATGTATTGGATTTTTGCATTGGTACTGTTTACTTAACCTTGCTTCTCTAATGCGTACATGTCCATAGGTTTCCCCTGGTGGAAAAGAGGAATAAAATAACTTTGGGGGAGATTAAAATCACCACCTGCGTAACTGTAACATTGGCTTTTCTGGCTGTGATTGTGGGAAGCAACCCGGCCTTTCGTCTTTTTGTTCCTCAGTATTTTTCCCTTTTGTTTATCCTTCTTGTGATTCCTTTCTCTTTCCCTGTTTACAAGATTACTCCTGGCTTCCAGCCCTTGGCAACCTCTGTGACTGTCAAACTGCTGTCGATCTGTTAAGCACAGGTTTCTCCTTCAAAAGAACTGTGGCTGTATTGCCCTCTTTCTATACACATGATTCAGCACTGAATTTCATAACACCTTATTGGTTTTTTTTTTTTTTTTTTTTTTTTGCATTTTCTTCCCTCAACTGGTAATATAGTTCTTGAAAATAGCATCGTTCTTTCATACACTGTACATCTATGTAGAGTGGAGCTTAGAATTTGGCTGTTTTTCGGGGGAGCCTTGATGCTCATTCTCAGTGTTCTGAGAGCCAAAATGGCATTCTGAAATTCAATTTTAACAGCTGTCAGCCACTGGTATAGAATGTAGTAATCAATTCCAGTCATAGGATATTCTAACGCAGTTGGAAGTGTGCATGCCTGTGTATCACCTCATAAGTAGAAAGAACACCAGTTTTTGTCAGATGCTTCTCTTAGGTCAATGCACAACTGTATTCCACATTGCCTGGGTACAATGCAAGACCAGCTATTGTATAGTTGATACCACCCTGGAAGCCCCTGGAGGAATGAAGAAAAAGAAAGCAGCATGGGGAAGGGGCTGTAGCAGACATGGCCAAACATGGTCGTTCCTCTGGCACAGAAGGGGCTCCTTTTGTTCCTTATACACAAAATTTTAACCAGTTTTCCTTAAAAAAAAAAAAAAAAAAAAAAAAAATCCATGATCACCTAGGACTGGGATGTGGCTTATGATGTGACTATTTTGAAACTATGGAGTTTCTTACACTTTGTCCTATTATGTTTTATTTACAAAGGTTTACATATTTTCTTCCCCATTATTGCTTATGTACTAGTACTTAGGCTCAGCTAGCATATGGTGCAATAACAAATAAACTTTGAAATCCTAAGGGCTTAACAAAATATTTGTTTTTCTCTAACTTCACAGTTAAAGGGTTCAGTGGTTTCCTCAGTGGCTCTTCATAAAGGGACATGGAGACTCAGTGATGATTTTACAGTATATTTTAGAAAAATGTTTGCTTACTCCACTCCCATTAAAGGATTATATAATCCATTTCTTGATGAATAAAACAACAAACAGCATGACTTCTCTTATTTATGCATGCAAATCAGCTCTTCTTCCTGTTTCTCTCACACCCCCAGAAGTTTTCTCATTTGTTCTATTCCTTCATTGTTAAGTAATAATTGCAACAGAGATTTAGGACTGAGCCTGGAACAACAGAACCTTCTGGAACATAGCATATGGTCATATAATCCTAAAATGGAATTTGTGCTCTGAGAAACCTAAGACTTGGCAAAACTGGTCATCTTCTCATCCCAAATATAGAGCAATGTCTGACAAACATCAGTGACACAGTAAAGATTAGTTTAACGAATGAACTCAAAACTCTCCTTAGTTTTGTCTTTACCATAAGCTACTTTTTTCATTAGTTTACCTGTCTAAAATATGCCCTAGTGTTTCCTATATTTGCCTGTATTTGCAGTGAGTGCTTTGAAACAAAGCTTTGCATTTCATCTACTGTAATTTGACATTAAAAATTGGGGCAAGAAATGTTTTCCAAATTCAGGAATTCACCCTCCTATGAATATTTTTGTACTGACAAAACTTTTAAAATGTAAGTAGAAATTTAGTGAAAGTATCACATCAAATATGTAAACTGCAAAGATTTTAAAAAGAGAACTAGATTCAAGTGACTGAGATAGTTAATATAGTTTAATAGTTACTATATTAAAATCCATTTAGTGGCATTTTTCAAATGTCACCCAATCACTCTGTATAGAGTCTTTTATGCTGCTTTAAGTATTATAGCCTCAGGGAGAGTGGAGTTTAGGGACAGTAAAGATAAGATGTAAATTGTGCACAAAGGGGAAAAGAAATGCATTTGTTGGTGGTTTGAATGGAATATTTCTGAACAACTTTTTACCTGGATGGCCCTTCTCAAGTGGCTGTTTTTCTAAAGTAGAAAGTGAGACTTGCAAAACTGTAAATCAGGCAATCTACATTCACATTTTGATGATCTGCAAATTACTTACTCATTTGCTAGAGTAAAGTAGATTCATGAAATCAATAAGTTTGTTATTCATTTATGCCTTATACTTCTTTTTCATTTGGAAGAATCCATTAAGCAAACTCTTAACATTTCATTGAGCTTAAAAAAAAAAAAAAAAAAAAAGAGAGCAAGCGAGCATATTTCTAGTCAATGTCTTCAGTTTCCTTCACCTTTGTGTTTCTCTCTAGTCTGGGGCTTGCCCGAGGCTGTTTTTCCATTGTTGTGAGATCAGTGGGTGATCATAGTAATGTCAGTGATCAGGACTTTCTGCAGACATTTGTGAAAATAGGCTGTTAATTCGTCAGGGATGAACTTGCTACATTTGTAAATTAAGGACTGCAGGTTCTTAATGTATTTTAAGAAAATAAAATGTTGATTTGGAGGTCACCAATATGGAATTGAGGTCGTATAATCAATTTCCATGTAAAATTAGAGTTTTCATGATGAGTTTCAGATCAAGCTGTTAATTTGCACCAATATTCCTACTAACTTCAGGTTGTTAGGGGCGTCAAACACTTGCCTCTCAAATGCACTGAGGATAAACACGCACTGAGGAGGACCTGCTGCTTTAATACTAACTATGGGGACATGCTGTGGATTTTACTGTTACGTACATTTTATTATACCTGAAATCAGATTGTTCGTGGGTAATGAATTGTAGCCATGTTGCTATAGGATGTGTTGAACATTTTCACTTTAATGAGAAATAATTACTGTCAGGTTGTTTCTCAAAATGAAACTCCTTTCCTGATGTAAAGCTATAGACTTTTGAGTTTCATTAGGAGCAGAAACTAAGCATGATGCTGACTGTGAGCTTTCAGCACACACCTGAGCTTGTGAAGAAATTAAAACAAGAATCCATTTTAAGTCAGCCTCTGGTTAACCTGGAGGTTTGGAGAAATTGGGCCTCTGTCACACACAGCCAAAATGGAAGTCAGAATTCAGCCTACGTGTATTATTTTGTCCTTTCATAGCTATTCTCTGTCATAGTCTCTTACTAACTGCAGATTTGCGACAAGAACAAAACGTTGGTCTTAAACACTTGAAATATTCATTGGGAAAATGAAGGGACCTGGATATTTGAAATATTTTTTTATTAATATCAGCTTGTAATTTATTTTGGTTATAATTACATTACAAAAAAGTCTGATGCATGGAACAGCTCTTGAAAACTCAGTGTTCACAAAAGAAGCAGAAAAGAGGAAATAACTGTCTTCAACACGTCTGATGTTCTGAGCGCTACATGGGGCACAAAAGCCTGCAATCTCACCACCTACAAACTTCTCTGATTTTTCTTGATATGGTACAAATGTTCATACTGTGTGTAGTATCAATAGCTTCTGTTACTGTTTTTCTGGGGATTTTTTTTCCCTCTTTTTTAAAAAATAACAGCCTTAGCAATCACTACCTGATTTAAATAAATCAAGCTAGAAATATCCTGACAGTGCACTGAACAAGACCTGTGTGTATAATGTGAGTTCTTTCTTTTTAATTTTAGAATCAACCTTGTCCTATGTTAGGCAGCTGGAGGCAAGAGTAAGACAGCTGGAGGAAGAGAATCGCATGCTGCCCCAGGTGGGTGACTTCCAGAAGCTCATAGCTAGTCAGTGTCATTTGAGTTGTAGCATTTTATTTGTAATTTAAAGCCTCAATTACATTTTCTCCTTTAAATGATAGAAATCATTCTGTAAATAGCCATTCATCACTGTGGAGTGTGATTACTTTCCATAATGGCCATCATATTATCCAGATTCTTAAGTGTGACAATAAAAGATGAAGATGTCTGAAATAAGAATGTAAAATAATTTTGGAAGGAAAAGGGAGAAAAATCAAGACATGTAGAAGGTACTTGGATAGTACTACTCATATACATTATGCATATAGTTGGTGAATATAAAGAAAGGACTTGTATTTAAATAAAAATTTTGCTAATTTGTAAAGTAGGGAAAGCTGTAGGTATTTGGAAAATTTCATGTTTTAATTAAATTAGTACATTCTAAAGTTCTTTGTGATATAATTGAACTCTTTCGGTGCAACAACGTGATGACAGTAATTGACAGTTTTTACTTTGGGGCTTCATTTCTTTTCCCTGGTGAATGTAAAGTGCACTTTTTCTGGAATTTAATGCCTTGCCATTTGTTTTACTTATTAAACTGTTTCGACGGGCTGATGTCTTGGTGAAAAAGATGTTGGTCCTTTGAGGTGGTGGGTCTTGGGAAATGTTTTGTTGATGAGTTGAACAAATCTCCTGATTTTAGGTTGGTTTCCTTTACCGATGTGGAGACAGTGATGTATTTTAATATTTTATAAAAATGAGCTTTTTAAACATTTAGTTGCTAATGTTCCTTCCACATTTTGGTGATTATTTCTGTTTTATAAGTGACTAAGGGAAAATTAAAACTTAATTAGCTAGTAAACAGTAGTTTAAATGAATATACAAAGACTGGTTATAATGCAAGAGCAGATACACAAACAGTCATGCAAATATGCTTTGGAAAGACATTTTACATCTTTTGAAATCTTTTGTTTTTAAACTACTTTTGCTCATTAATGAGATTTGGGCTGTCAGGTACTTTAGATAAGGATGCTTTTCTGTTTCTGCCACTGGCCAACCATCTTGCTAGAAATCACGAGATTAAATGAAATAAGTCTACTTATCTCCCTTCTGAAACTATACATGAGTTAAAACTCTTGACAGAGGGATTATTTGTATCATGAAGTAAAGTACTATGTATAGTGTTTTTTCTTTATTCTTTTATACTTTTCATTTTTTTTGCCATTTTTCTTTTTATATTGTATTCACAGCGTGACTATGCTAATACCCTTGACTAAAAACTTCTCTGTTCCAAAAACTAAAAAAATATGATTACTTTATTGTGAACATTATAAATGATTATACCATCTCAGAGGCAAATGGGAATGTAAATAAAAGAAAATGAGATGTTTCTTGGTTTTCCTCTGAGCGTGAATTGAGGCTCACATCAACAGTGACATACTAACACGTATGCTGTCTTACTGAAAAGAGGAACTACAAATGTGAAAATGATTACAAGATTGATTTTTTAAAATCTACAACTGTGCCTCAAATGGAAATCAGAAGTCTTCACCTGATTTGTGTGTGTTTATTTAAAGATACAGTCCTTACATAGTTAAGAGTAGATGAGATTAAAAAAGCTTTTCATGTATAAAGTGTTCATACATATGTTGTTAAATGCATTGCTATTTTCTATCAAAGAAGATTTTTCCCCCCCACAAGAAATGGCTAGGGAAGATCATACTTTATTGAATTGAAGGTGTTACTGATGTGGATTCCCCCTTATCATATGTACCATTAAGAAAGAAAAAGATTCTTGCTTATTTCAGAGATGTTAAAATGGAAAGATGTTTTAGAATTAAACAGCTATTTATGTATCCCAATTACTTTAATGCAAAGAAAGTCTGTTGTTCCAAATACGATATTGGATATATGCAAAGAATACAATAGCTTTACCTTAGTTCAAAAACAATATTTCCATTAAATTTTTGTATTTGACAGTGATGCCTTCATTTACAGCTAAAATAGATATGATGGAACCACCACCAGTGGCAACTACTTGTGTAAGCACAACAGAAATGAACATAGACTCTGAGAATCATGTAAAGGGATTCCTCAGTGGAAGGCTGAGACTTAGGCTAGAAGACACAAAGGATATGTAATTTCTTCTTAGATGTCAATGGGACTATTACAAATAATTATGAGATTTCCCTGAAGAAACTATTTCTGATTGCATGATGTTAGCTGATTTGCAAGGTCAAGTCAATGCAAGAAGCTAACATCACTGCATAAATTAGTCTGAACACTTGATTTTCAGTTTTAAGAGATTGCTCACTGTGCATTGATTAGAAGCTATTCTTTTTTTTATTCCCATTTTAAAAAATATGTCCACTTGTCTTTGGATAAATAGGAAAAGAATATAGTTGGCAATTGGAATTCCAAGTATATCAGAAATCTTCTGTGACTGTGTCCAGTTTCTTTGCTGATAATTTAGTGCTTACACTAATTATATAAAGCATATTCCTAGAGGAAGAAATCTCCTTAATGCACATTTTTATGTAAAATTGAATACAATGAACAGAAACTCCCAACTTTTCCCCAGCAATACATATTTTAAAATAAGCAAAGTGAGTGTGATAAATGCTGTGGATTTTTCTCTGGTTATGTACAAAAGCTTTCATTTCTTAGTTTATAAATAACAAGGTTCCTCCCAGCTCTTAAATTTCATAGGCGTGGGCCTAAATTTTGTAAATAAAGTTTGGGTCCAGTCTTATACCCATGCAAAGTTACCAAATCCTAGAATGAAAGGGTTTTGTTCAAGAAGAGGTAGAAAAATGCAGTGAAGATTGAGTTGGTTCTATCCAGTGGTGAAGAGGAGCCCGCGGGAAGTGTGGGTGGACTATCAGTATAGACACTGTGGCAGGTTATTACTCAGTGAGCACAGAACTCTTTGCTCTGCCATGGTTTCTAGGACATCCTACAAGGACCATTGAGCTGTACTTTCAATCTGATGTGTGAACATAATAATTAAATGTGCCGTAAAGAATAGTCTCATTATTTTCAAAAAAATTTATTTTGATAAGACAATATAAGATCTATCCCTTTAAAAGATTTTTAAGTACTATTTTCTATAGGTATGACGGTATACATTAGATCTTGAGAAATTATTCAAGTTGCATAACTGAAATTTTATACCTGCTATTAACTCCTTATCTCCTCTCCCTGTCCCCAGCCCCTGGCAATCACTGTTCTATTCTATCATTTTATGGGTTTGATTATTTTAGATATCTCTTATAATTTTAATCATGTGGTATTTATCCATTTGTGAGAGCTTATTTCACTTGGCATATTACCCTATGATCCAGCAATCTTACCTCTGGATATTTATCTAAAAGAATTGAAATCAGCATCTCAAAGAGACATTAGCCCTCCCATGTCCACTGCAGTCAGTACCTTCACAATAGCCATGATGTGGAAGCATCCTAAATATCCATCAATAGATGGAGAAAGAAAATGTGGTATACACATACAGTGGGATACTCCTTGTCCTTTAAAAAGTAAGAAATCCTGCATTATGTGACAACATGAATGAACCATGAACATGCTTTTTGAAAGTTGGTACAAATGATCACTAAAGATCACCTGCACTTAGGGTATTCTTTCTGGAACATGTGGGCTAATGTAAACTTTTTTTTTTTTTTTTTTTTTTTTTTTTTTACAGATTACATTTACAAATATTTCAAAGGGTTGCATCTAACCTCTCATAATACACATAATGCTAAAACTGTTCAGACCGATCTGTGAGCTCCATTCTGTTTATATTTAATATGATATAAACCCTAAACGAAGATTGTGTGTTATTTAAATAAATGTAGCTGCTATCTATGAAATTTTACTAACTTTTAAATCCCTGAGGTAGAGTCACCCAAAATGACATAAGTAGGAATTTATGAAATAAAAGACCCAATATGGTGTAAAATTATTTTACAGAATTTTATATGAAATTTAAAAGGAACATACCTATTATATGTATACATTTGCACATAAACACAAACTTTCTGTGGGTAAAGAGATTTTCAAAGTTGGATAGAACTTTACATATCACATTGGAAAATCCCCTCTGTAAGTAAAGGCATGTAATGTTCACAGAGGTTAGGAGCATAGTCTTGGCCAGATAGGTGATTAAGGGTAGACTGAGGCCAGCATTTAGGCCTATTAAGTGTTCTTTCTAGAACACACAGTGCCTCCTTTAATCACTTTGTGTCATTAATATAATTCAGTGTAATTAACCTGTTAAATCTATTTTTATCCCATTGTCAAATTATTTTTTAAACACTTATCTTAAAAATAAGGTATCTGCTTAGCCATCTAAGATTTCTTAGACATACATTCTATTTCTGCTTTAAGGAAAATATTCTATTTATTTGTTTACTTACTTATAGAGAAAGGGGAAGGGAGGGAGAAAGAAGGAGAGAAACATCAATGTGTGGTTGCCTCTCATGCATCCCCAGCTGGGAACATGGCCCACAGTAGGCATGCGCCCTTGACTAGGAATGGAATCAGTGACCCTTTGGTTTGTAGGCCAGCGCTCAATCCACTGAGCCACACCAGCCAGGGCAGAAATATTCTATTTTTCTTAAAGTCATTGTATCCATCAATTTTTAAAAATGCACTTATAGAGTCTTCTCTCTTCTCTGTCAAAATCATAAAATTTTATTGTACAAACACATATACTCACATCTGCATGAAAAATTCATACTTAACAGAATGTGATCAGAGAGGGCCTTTACTGTTCAGAGTGAGTTGGAGGTAGGTGGGTAGGGGAACAGATAGTTACAAGAGTAGTTTTCACAATATACACCCATGAAATTTGATATTTTAGCCCAAATCCAAAAACCTTGTTTTGATCTCTCTACTCATTCCATTGTGCTTTTCTTGATCGCCATGAGGATTTTTAATTCAGTCTAGTTGAGATGTTCATGTACTATATCAGCAATGGAGTCTATTCAACAAGAAAATATCTTAAGAGTAGATGATACAGAATACCTTTTTGATGGTTTTATTATGGATAATATCACCTTTTGAAGACCTCAGTCACTGTTCAAACCTAACAATGACACCACTTACTTTTTAAAAACCATTCCGCCCTATTCTGTGTCAAGTTTGGATTTTGCATTATTAATAGGGCTCGAGACATGAAACAAGCAGTTTGCTGAGTGGGCAAAGTCAATTAAGTACATATGTTAAAAGTCCTATTGGGAAATCTCTCCTCTTCGTCCAATGTTCTGGCACCAGTGTCTATTTGAAAAGCTAGATAGCCCCTCTGGGCCCCAGACACCCTCTCCTAACAACCACCTCCACTAGAGACCAATGTTTTAGAGAGGTTTCCAGAGTCAGAAAAGGTACCCTGACTTGCCTGCCTATAGTGTCCTCTGCCGGCTGGCTGCTGTGGATCCAGCACATGGGTTTGAGCCATGGCAACTTGGAGCACCACCGAGTGGCCCCTTTCAGCAAGTGTTTCTATTTCTGTTGTGCTGGCACTCAAAAAAGGGTCTATTTTTAGGAATGGGATGAAAAATCCCTCTTGTGTAATTTGGTGACAATGTGGCCTCACAATGCAGTTGTTCAGTGCATTGGGAAAGGGGCAGGGCCATTTCCAGAGCAGTTTCTGAACAAAGGAAAAGAACCCGTCACCATTGCCATAAGTGCTGAGGAGAGTGCATAGGAGCTAAAGAGACTGAGCTTCTCACTTCCATGGTAACACAGGTCCAGGTCATGTCTCAGAAAAGCTCCCTCACCGTGTGCTCACACAGGTTCCCAGTGCACTGGGCAGAGACCGGAGGAGCCTTTCTGACACAGGGATTTCCCTCCTGTGCTTTTTCTTTTTTGCTTTGGAGATACTTCATGGTTGTTTCTCTTTCTACTCGTCACATTTTTCTAGCTTTGTTTTGCAAGTCATTTTTGTCTAACAGGGCCGTAAGTAGATGGCTCTTACAGGGCTTGCACTGCTCTAAAAAAAAAAAGAAAAAAAAAATCAGTAACTATTGCACAAAGAGCAGGCACCACCAGGTAATTCCTTTAAGGATCCTTAAAAGCAGGTGGTGGTGTTTTTTAATTGCTATTTACATGGAAACTATCATTCTTCACTCCTGATGGATAATGTGTAAAAACCATTTTTTTTCATGGGTCGGAACTCTATGTTGCACAGCCTGAGTAGAATTTGAATGCTACTGATAGGAGGAAAAAAGTTAAACCTATTAAGGGTAGGTGACTGCTAGAGTCATATTTGGGGAAAAATTGACTCTACCAGAGGAAGGGTGCTTGTGGATTACCATTTTCTCTAAATCACCATGACTTATAGGAAAGATAAGGGCTTTTATGTATAATTCAGTGGGGTTTTGAGAGGACGGATGGAACAATACAAGTGGTGTAAGTGTACCGGAATAAGAGACAAATAGATATGGAAAATAAATTTATGGGAGGGAAGTCATGCTGAGAACCTAAATAAAGAGAGACTGAATTAAGGGAAGAGTTAAAGTCTATCAGAGACAATGTCAAAGGGTAAAATTCATAGGAAAGGCGTTTAAGGCAACATGGAAGGCTCTCAAAGTGAGGAGATTGACAGAGTTCATTCGTGATTCCCTTCATGAGGGTTTCATTTGAGAACCTCTGATACATGGTAAGAAATCCTCATTCTCATGAGAGAAAATAGGTGAAACAGAAATGCAATAGAAAATATAGCTACATCACTTATTTATCTTGTTAATACAATTATTGAATTTAAAATGTACTCAATTAGGGACTATGGTATCAGTACTTCATCTTTAACATGCTGCTTTTTTATATCTACACTGACATGTTAGCAATTCTGTCATAAAGGCATATTAAAATGTTTTTTGACTTGTAGTAGCCATAAAAGTAGCAGCATTTTTGTTACCTGCCCTTGCAGAATTTATCACAAAAAAATTATGGTTCTCTCTCAGCATCAAGTTTTCCTGCATAGTAATATCATCTAGAATCACAGATATATGAATAAGAAGCACTGTGGCATAATATTTGGGAAAATTTTGAGATGCAACTATAGGAGAAATTAATGTTGCCTTTTCAAGATGGTTTTCTTCTCTGGCTTTTTTAAAAAAATCGGAAGTAAAGTCAAAAGTTAAAGAAAGTTAAAAGATGAAACAGTTTCCTTTTCTAATAGGGTAAGGAAATAAGCTTATAGAAAGTGGAAAATATTGGGTAGTGTTTGATTTGGGAATTAAGTTAGTTAAATGTAAATTCTATTGAAATTTGATCAGAAAAGCAGGAAATTATGAAAACTGGGTATGGTGGAAGCTTGTAAGGATGCCGTGGTTCCTGAGCAGTCAGTCTCACCGCATCTCTGTTTCCTGCCAGAGGTCACTGCCCCTGTGACTGATGCGTCCGAAGATTCTTCTCAAAGTACTTCTAGTTCCTTTCTTTGCTGTAGCCCGAGCAAAGTGAAGATGCTCATAACACATAAAAAGCTAAAGTTGGTGCCTCTTGAAAATTGGAAGTTACTTATATCTCTAAATGTGAAGTAGACAGATATAAATGTACTATAGGTAGTGTTTACATTGCCTAAATATAAATATACTATAGATAATAAATGTAATATAGACAGATAATTATATCCTGACAAGAAAGACAGTTTAAATAAATTTGAGTGATTTGAGACTCTACTGAATTATATTTCAAAAGCTATCATTGTGTGAAAAATAAGCAAAAAATAACTGTCATTTTAGAAAGCTGAGACATAGACATCAGTGGCCTTGGACTCTGTTACTAATCAAGGGAGTGAAGGGGAGGCACTGTGCAAATGCTAGAACAGACACGGAGTGGCGATGACCAGACTCGGCCGAATCAGCTGCCGGACCAGCACCACAGTTCTTGCCGCCGTGCAGCTGGTTGTGCCGTGACTGAGAATGGCGATGTGGGAGTTCTCAGTTCTGTAAACCCACGACTCTTTAACCATAGAAAGTCTGTGTTTATTTGTAATGTCCACCCAAAATAGGTGTACACCTTTTAATTTTGATACAAAATTCCTTAAAACTACGACTTTATACCCTACTGGGTCTTTTATTTACAAATGCTGATTTATGTTATTGTGGGTTATTCTACCTCATTGGGTTCTAATGTTAAGAAAATTTCATCATATAGCTATTAAATTTATTTAAATCACACACAGTCATGGTATCTATCTTTGAGACTCATATCATATCAAATATGCATGTAGTTGAGCTCATGTACTAGTCTAAGCAGCATTCACTTTTGTGTAGTTTGAAATATAGTGTGCAACCCTCTAAATGTTTATTTGTATTCATTATACAAGGGAGGACAGAAAAAAACCTGGAATTACCCTCTCGAGGGTGGGCCCCTTCTAGTATAGGTATCCCCCAGTAGGTGAATGTTCTAGAAACCATCCGTATCAATGTATAGCTGGCGTTGTTGTGAGAGGCTGTGCTTAGCCTCAGGGAAATTTTTTTTTTTTTTTGAAGACTGTTTCAACATGTTTGCCAATTTCATGTTGGGTGCTTTACGAGCACACCTGCCCAGCCCATTTAGCAGTTTTTGGCCAAAAATGGCATGTCCCCTGTGCCCCACCCTCCCTATTCACCCAGTCTCTCCCCATGAGACACTGGTTCTCTGGATGATGAAAGTGTTCAAAGGGAAATGTTTTGCCGACATGCAAGAGGTGAAACAAAAAATGGCAGAAGCAGTAAAAGGCATCTAAAATCAATGAGTTCACAAACTGTTTCAAGCAGTAGAAAAAATGTCTTGACAGGTGTATTGCATCAAATGGAGAGTATCTTGAAGGTGACTGAAGTTGAATCTATGTAAGAATAAATACACAATTTTTTATAAATAAATTCTAGGCTTTTTTGGATCTCCTCTTGTATAAAATTATGTGTAATGAACATAAAGCACTAGTTTTCCCTAGCAGTATACTTATTTAAAAATAATGAGTGTGATAAATCCATATGGATTTCTCTTTGGTCTAGTGTAAAGTCCTCTGTTTCTTTATTGGGAAGTATGGTTCTTTCCAGCCCTGAACATTCTTAGTCCAAGAGTGAATGAAAGCTTGGGTCTGTGTCTTCTACCCATGCAAAGTTACTAGGTCCCAGAATGCAAGGGTCTTTACTGAAGAGCAGATACATGGTGAGAAGTGTGGTGAAGGCTGAGTTCGCTGTACACAGCATTAGAGAGGAGCTCCCAGAGGAGCAGATGGAATCTCGTCACTGCCCAGGGAGCACAGCACTGCCCGCTCTGCCATGGTCTCTGCGGAGTCCTACAAGCGTCCTGGAGTTGAACTTTAAATACAGTTCATAAATGCATTTCAAAAAGAGCTCAAAATTATGAAATCTTATTTTAAAAATACAGTATTATTAGGTATTATTATTTGATAAGGAAATGCCTTTTCAAAGTTGGTACAAATTGTAGTTAAAGATCATCTGAACTTAGGATATTTTTCTCCTGAGTACAGAGCCTAATGTAAAATTTAAAAAAAAAAATGTAAATCACATGTAAAAATATTTCAAAGGATTTCCAATAATAAACGGAGACATGACATTTCAGAGATAAAAATTTTTAAGTATGGGAGAATAATATAGGAAATGTTAGAAAATTAACTTATTTAGCTCTAATTTTTACCTAAAGTATATTCTTTATTTTAAAACCTAAGATATTTTCAGTAATTCCTTTCAGGAATAAGCCGAAATAAATTACTGTGGGGGAAAAAGAAGACATGAGGTAGCATACATTAGTTTTGCATTGTGACCAGACTGAGAATAACAAGGCTCCCTGCATATAAATCAAAGTCAAGTCTGCTTTACTTGTGATACACAGAAGGGCCATATGCAGGAGAAGAAAGTACTTTTTTCAGAGGTATCTGATTTATTGGACCCATTCTGTAGAGTAAAGCATCTGAAAGGACAGTCAGCTGGGCCTTTCTTTAGACACTGTGGTTGACACAGAGGCTGAAAGAGGAACTGGAGGAGGTAGACTCAGAGGCGATGATCAGTGTTCTGTGACAGTTTGTATGGAGCTTTTACACGGAATCTTTCAGAGTGTGTGCCATCGAGCCCAGATAACCTGGTAGCATCCTAACCTAAGAAGCTAATTAAAGTGGGTGTAGAGAGGCAGTATGAAGAAAGAACTTGTGAAATAAATCATAGGCTTTGCCTTCATTGTTTTATGACTTAGGGACCTTTGGTGGGTAGGTAAGTCATTCTTAGTAAGAGAAGATTCAGGGTTTATTTATGAGTTTATTCTAAGAATTCTATGAAGTCGCTTCTGTACCAATAAGTAGGGGAGTATTTTGATAAGCAACCTACCCACATTTGTAAATGTGGCATTACTGAAAGTAATAGATTGAGTTTACTGAGACCACACCAGTGCAGATTGGTGAAACAGAGTTGGAGTCAGTTCTCTCCACCCCATGGGCTTACCTTTGGGAGCTGCCACCTGGCCTCCTAAGTCTGCGCCTGACTTGGGCTGTTAACTGGCTCTGGCAGTGATGTCAGGCCCAGTAGCTCCCAACATTCTCTGGGGTGAGGCAGTCCTCACTCCTGCTTGGGTTCTACTTGTCCAGGCCCAAAGCCTGTAGAGAAAGTACTGCTTACCACAGTGTTCTAGTGTTTAGCCCAGAAATGGAGGTGGAAGGAGAAGTTTCTATCAGGAAAAAGAGAGTCAATACAAAGATTGTTTCTCCCTCTTGAAAGTGCTCCATTATCCTTGATTCCAGTGTATTTACCTGGTCTGATTCTTTCCTGTGGGAGAACTTCTTGTCCTCAAACTTCTCATTACCTCAGATAGTTGTGATTTCAGGAGTGCTCAGTAGAGGCATGTAAATAACAGCAAGCCCTCTTTCAGAGGGCAATTTTTATCTTGAGATTTTTGGAACTTCCATAGTAAAGGTTAATGGAATAGAAACAACTTTTGAACTATTTTTTTTTAAAAAAAAAAAAAGGAAAAATGAAAGAATAAGGAGGCAGCAAACAAAATTCTTGAGCTAATTATTATTTTAGTTTTATTCATCTAGGTAAGTGATTTTCAACTATGTCTGCATGAAATTCTAAAACATGCAATACCTGCCTATTTAGTCAGGGGCACTGACCTCTGTTCCCTTGGACTGTCAAATTAAAAAAAAAAACAAAACAACAACCAACACAACAATAGCCTTCTATTGTTAATGCCCTGCCTTTAACCATAAATACTTCGGTCATATAATAGAGTTGCAGCTTATTGGTCACTTTGCAGAAAAAGGTTGTGTGTGATTGGTTAATTCTTGGTACCAGAAATCCTTATATAGAATATAAGCACCTCATTTTTTACAAACTTACTTTGGAGCAAAAAGGGTAGGTAATTACTATTATTTTTATAAATCAATCAAAATTATACCTATTTTTTTTTTGTCAGATTGGCAAAAAATAATGTTTTTTTGGTGTGCCGCAGAATTTTAGTAACTAGTTTACGTGTGCCATGAGGTGAAAAGTTGAAGATCACTGCTCTGGCTATTGCTCTTAGCAGTTACATTAGAAAAAAATTGAATACAGAAATGTAAGGATCACAGAAGAAATGTAAATTCGACTCAAATGTGTAATAGCAAAGAAAGGGATTTAGTACTATCTTTTCTTTACCTAAAATGCCTCTCACTTGCAACAGAACAACATGTGAAGCAGAAGTTCTGATGTTTGACAGATAACAAATAATAAGCCCAGGACCAGATGGGAACCATCCTGGACTTACACGAAAGCTGGCTCTAAGAAAGGAGGCTGGTTAATAGCCAAGTTATATCAGCTGTTTTGACACCCAAGGCAGGTGTGTCATCATGCCAAAAACGGAGTTTTTTTTAATTTAAATATGTTCATGTTTTAGGAAATTTAATATCCATAACTACAAAAATCTCATGAAAGGAAAGCATAACATACACACTCAGAAACGAATCTCAACTCCAGTAAATTTGATCACAAATAATTGTGTGGGAATGATGGGTCTTTATCTTTTTGGATGCCAAGCTTCTATTGAGTGCCAAAAGTTAGCAGACGCTACCATTGGAATTTGGATGCCAGTGTTCTGACCAAGTTTTGAACAAAGGGAGCTTTAGCAACTTTGCATTTTGAATTTGGTTATTTTGTTTGGTACCAGCCTCATTCACTTTCCATTTCCTGTTCTATACGTGGTCCCTTAATCTGCAAAGCTCACATGCATTTGTCAGTAAGTTCTGCAAATTGTATTTTCAATAAGATAGTTGGTGATGGCAGCTCAGTTTCTTTAACAACTTAAAAGGACTTTGGAGAGGTCTATTTAAGGCTGGTTCCTCTGGTAACTTGGGAAGAAGGTGGCTTAGGCGGCTGTTCGGGCACTCGGTTTTTTTTTTGAAGAGCATTTTCTCCGTTAGGGAAACCAGTTATACTGAGCCTTTGGCCCTTGAGAACAAGATCAAAGTGGGCATGAGAGCAGGTAAGAGCAGCTGCCCCTCCAATGTTTTTCACTTTAAAAAGGTGCCTTGCTCAGGATTTTGATATCGACAAAGTTCTTCAGAGTCAGTCATGAGAATGTGATAAAGCATCTGTCAATTCTGGGTGGCTTCTTCAGGCTATAAATTGATGCCATGGTAATTTTAATAAGGAATAATAAGGACTTTAGGAATAAATAAGACTTTATTATCCTTTGAACTACTAGAAACTGTTTGATGTAATCACATTGATTTTTAATACTTTTTACCTTAGGAAATTGTTTTTTATTTTAGATGTGTTTTTATGTTAATTTTGTTCAAAGGCATCAATCCTACTGTTTTCAGTGTTCGGGTCTTAAGTCTTTAGGATGCCAAGAGCGACCCTGTAGGTCATGAAAAAGATAGTGTCCAATTTTTTTTTTTTTTTAAATTTTTACACGTTCTTTTTTCTTTCAAATGACAGGGTGGATGTTTGTTTTGGTTACAAGCACTAACAGCAACCTGTGTATCAGCTGAGGTCCAGACTATTGGGACGCTGGGCCCTGTGATGGTCTCTGTTTTGTAGGTGAGGGAATGTCCACTAATGGGCAGAGGCAAGGTCTGTGTCCAACTTTTGTTACCACTGGTCTAGCTTTCTGTTTTGTTTTTTCCTTTCCTGAAACCTGTTATGTGGCAAGTGTGTTTCTCTGGAAGCAACATAGCTATGAAAACACCACCACCATCTTCACCAGCATCATCCAAAACAAACTTCTGGTGAGGTGTCTTTGGGGTCTGAATTGGAATTAGCCAAGAAACTCAGTGTAGTTTGTAGTCCATCATCAGTTTTGCTCTTCACTGAGAGATTTCCTCACTCTAGCAATTTTCACAGCATAGGAAGATCTCATCCTTTTATCAATCTTCAGGACATTTCTAGGCCCTCAATAAATTACATAGGAAAGAATATTTGTCTATTTATCATTTCCCTTTAAGCTGCTTGCCTCCTCCAGAATCTGCCCAGATTATTGCAGTCTGCAGTGACCTTTTCATCCCTCCTGCTATGGGTTGGCACTTTTTTAGTAAAAGTCCAGATAGTATTTTCAAACTTGTGAACCGTACGATGTGTTGCAAGTACTCAGGCCAGCAATTGCAGCATCAGAACAGCTGAAAACAGCCACAGAGTACATTGAAGTGAATGTGTGTGGCTGTGTTCTCATAAAACTTTATTTACACAACTGGTGAAAGGGGCTGGATTCAACTCTGCGATTAGTTTGCTCCCCCCTGCTCCACAATAAAATAATGTGTCAGTTATTTGGGTTGTCTCTTAATATTGGTGTTTTTATTTAATTGGGATCTCTTGTATTGTTATGTAAATTTCATTTGTACATAAAGAATTTATTATACACAAATACTTTTTTCAATAAGTATTTTTTATTTTTTCATTGGCTTAAGTTCCTTTGTCCTATCATCTCCACACTGGCCCTAAAGTTATCAGAATCTGGATTTTGAAATGTGCTGTGATTAACCAGAGGAGCTGGTTGAGCAAGAGGCAAAGGTATTTTTTCCCCTCACAAACCACTTAGCTTCGGGATGAAAATTTGTCGACAATAAAGATTGCTTGCATTTGACTTGAAAAGGCAAGTTCTCCCATGCAGGAAGAACAGTTGTTAGGGAACAAACATCAGCTAGGAAATTTGTACTTTTCTGAAACATCCATGTATGGTTACTCTAGTGAGTGAGTGGTTATATTGCATTTGTGTCCTGGCTGTTCTTGCATGTCTGAGGGAGATTGCAGGGAAGATAACATGGGGCAGGCTTGTTTCTAAAATAGACCCCACATGGCTGGTGGCTTGGAAAGAACATGCATTTCTATATGGTCCTTCAAAGGCAGGTGAATTCTAAATCCATATTGATCAGTGAATGAGGAAAACCATTTCTGGCTTTGGTGGAGATCAGAAATCAATTAATCACTCGTTTCCCTTAAGTGGGGGCATTTCATGAACAAGTGATGAATCAGGAGATTACTGGTAAGAGTAAAGTGAATTCTGTGTTTTTCAGGTTCTTCATGGTAATATTCTCCTTTCCCATGATCTCTGTCAAATATATGGGTTTTAATTGTGGTATATGCGTGCATGGAAAGGAAAGAAAGGAAAAGCCTTGTCTGCAAGGTGCTTTGGAAAGAACAGAGGAGAAAGAACTAAGGCTAGTTCGTGTGTCCAGCGTGTCTTTTGCGGATCAGAGTAAGACCTACAGAAAAGTAAGAAGGAGCCTTACTTGTCTTTTTGTTTTTGTCACTAGGAATGATTGACATCAGAGGAGCCAAGGGGTGGAAGAAAGATTTAAAAAGAGCCAAATGCATTCCCCTTGCTTAGATGGTGACTAATAGCAACCTGGCAATTATCAAGTTTCTCTATAGCAATTAATGTTTTCAGAGTGCCTTGCAATCCGGTTTATTAGTCACCCGTCACAGCCGCCACATGAAGCTAATTGAGAGACCTCTCCATTTTAGCACTGAGGACAAGTGACTTGCTGAGGGTCAGGCAGTGGGTAGCTTATGGAGCTCATTAGTCCCTGGGTCATTCTTCTCTTGAGTAGGCAAAACACTTTTTACTTAAAAAAAAAAAAAAAAAATCTCTAGCCAGCCTTAAAAAATGTATTATTACTGGTTAGTCTGGTGGTTTCCCAGAGTGATACTACTGCAAATATTCTAATTTTTTAAATTTTCCTTTTTAAAATTTGCCTTTCCTAAAGCTTTATGATGTCACTTTTCAGAATTTCACAAACAACTTTTCAGAGAATGTGAGCTGTGCATTTTAAAGTTTAGCCAGGTCCTTTACTCAGATAGTGCCCTCACCATGTTGGCCCTTAAGTCCTTCACCCAGAAACTTCAGGAAAATAAAATTTTTTAACCAGGCAAACTTGGATTGTGCCATTAGCCATGGTCAAAGTTTGTGGGAGAGTTTAGGGAAAAGTATTTTAAATTTCAGTTATTCATGCTATTCTTTATCCTCAGAATCTAGGCTAGACAAAAGCAGTGACCTTGCTATTTGAAATGAAAAAGTTTACATTTCTCATGAGATTGGTACAGGGATATTCATTCAATGGAAAGTGATCAGTAACCTTCTACTGATTTTCTTAGTAGAACCAAAATAAATCCTAGTAATTGTGGAATGGGATTTCTTTAGATCATGTGAAGATGATGTCTTGGCCATTCATTCAATACTTTACTCCTCAAGTAGTTTTCGTTTCTGCTATGTACAGATACTGTTTTAGACCAGCCTTGTATAAGAAATTTATGGAGCTTACATTTCAAATGGTGGCTCATTATTAAAAATACGCACTACCTGGGAATGATGATCAGTATAAAAAACAAAAGCAGGTTACAGATTGTAGACTGACTGGAGTGACATTGAATTAGAAAGGCCCACTGAGGAAGCGGCATTTGAAGGTACCTAAAGGAAGGAAAGAATATGGCTGGAAAGGAGTATTACAGGAAGCAAGAACAGCAAGGACAAAGCTTCGAGTAGGAATAAACTAGTCACGTTTGAGGAAACGAGCAAGAAGGCTAGTGTGGCTGGAACAGTGAGTGAGATGGAGAGTAACAGGAGATGAAGTCAGAGAGACAGGCAGAGAACAGAGCCCGTAGGCTTTGTCGACAAGGTCAAGTGTTTGGATTTGGGTCTGAATTGAAGGATAGCTATTGGAGGAATTGAGGAAGGTTGCCATAGCATCTCTTAACATTTTTAAAAGGTCACTGTCAATGTTGGGTAGAGGAGATAAAGGCAGGGAGAGAGTACAGACATAGGAATACTCATGAGGGAACTAGCCTGGTAGTCTAAGAGGGCAGATGGTTGCCTGAACTTAGTGGTAGGGTGGAGATGGTGAGGAGAGGGATTGGATTCACGATATATTTTGAAACGGAGCCAAGAGAGCTCTATGACAAAGTGGATGTGAATATAAGGGAAAGAGACCCCATATCACTTCCCAGGTTATGCACTACAGGAATTGTTCACGTAGACTGTGCAATGAGTAGCATCCTAGGGTGGTTCAGTGTGGTGGCTCTAGAAAGAGTCAAGGATGACTCCTTGGATTTTGATCTAAGCAATTATATGATTGGTGTTGCTGTTCACTAAAATGAGGAAGACTGAGAGGAGCAGATTAGGAGGTGCGGGGGAATCAAGCTGTGTTTTGGGGATGGGAAATTTGAGATGTTGGACACCTCCAAGGAGCTGTTACATACAGGGTTAGGTGTATGCATCTGGAACTCAGGGCAGAGGTCGGGGTTGGAGATAAAAATTTGGAAGGATAAATTGCTATGGGGCTGAATTAGGACTTCTGTAGACTGTTGAGGAAAAGAAGAGCTTCGTGGGCTGTGCCCTGCGACACTCTAAAACAGGGAAGGAGAAAGGAGTGCGGTGCAGAGAGGGAGAAGGAGGCCCATTTTACATCTGTATCTCAGTCTTCCAGATTTTATGGATGATCTTTGAACATATTTTCTGTACTAATTATGCAACATTGCTTTATGTGTTACTGTTTTAACTCTGATGAGTCTCAGACTTACCTTTATGAACATTATTTACCTAAATGAGCATATATAAGTTCCAAAACAAGAATCCAAAAATCTTGTTTTCCATCATAAATCATTTATGTTAGAGGGTAGGGCACAAATAAATATATATTTTAGATCACTTGTTTTCTTTCTTCCCAGTAAGAGTTGTTTGTGAAAATCAGCTCATGCTTTTACGATGCTTTCTTGAGCTCTCTGACAGTGTTCTCACTAATGGAGACTTCGTTTCTCCCTCTGGTGATTGTCTTGCGCCTACGTGTGCAGAAGCTACATTGCCCAGATCATTTTGGCCACTTGTGCTTTTGTAAAGCTTTAAGTGCAAGGTTATAGTGAATGCTCCAAGATAGAGCTTCTGACAAATCTAACAAGCAGCTGTACCTACCTTGTATTACTAACAAGTCTCCTAGAGAGGTAGCTGCCCTTGTATGAAGCTGACTTTGTTTCTGTGCAACTCTTGCTTACCTTGACCTTCCTATTTTGTGCTGGAGCTTCATGTACTGGAAGACTGCCTGATGAAACTGAAGACCGTTCCTTTCGCTAAAGCCGGGGCAGGAAACACCACCTCACCATGCAGCATTTCTTAGTCAACTCGACAAGTATTTATTTTAAATAGGTGTTTAGTCCCTAGGGCTCTGGCTATATACATGTCTTCCGCTGGGCTCTGAGGGAGTGCTGAGATATTTAACAAAAGCATTAATCAGCTCTGCTCTGCCACCTGAATGCACTGCTGATCAGCACGACTTCTTTGCTTTTGCATCAACACCAGCAGTTCAGTTCTGTGCCCTCTTGGTCCTACTCATGTCCCCCTCATCCCCATTTTTTTAAATAAGCCCAAAGACCTAAAAGTATTCAGATAAAAGTATTCAGATACATGATCAACTTTTACTACTGAATGTAAACTTGATTGTTGACATTTTTTTCCCTTACAAATTTCAGTGTTTCTCACTGGGAGTTGTATAGTTAATAAAAGACAAGAATTAAGCACATAAACTTACTACCTGTAAACAGAGTGTGCGTAAATCGAATTGTCCACATTTCCTACCTTTTGTTTCACAGCTATTTTGTACCAGGCCTTCATTGTTGTTCTTTGTCTGCTGTCATTCTGGCTAGAGAGATTTACAGGGTATTTGCTGTCTTAGCCCTTTCAAGATAGTCTTTCCTTCCTGGGGTTTGCCCTCTCTAATTCTTGCAAAAAGGCTAATCTCTATGATTACTTTCACATATTGGGGGGGGGGGGACTGTAGATATCTTCAAGTTTTACGTGCAGTCACAGGTATTTCAAAATTACTTTCCTTCCAAGAACGTTATATTGCTTGATCAGATATTTTCTTCATGCCATGAAGTTAAAATCATTACAATTTTTGCAAACTCTTATTTCATATGTCAGAAGAGACCCATTTGTATGGGTATCTGTGAGAAAGATGATGTGGGGCTTCATGAATTGTTAATTACTTCTTCGTTCTTGATTTTAAAAATCTGATGAAAGAGTTAGATGTATTACTTTTCCTGGCACTTCCTGTCCTGGCGAATGGTCTGCCATTTAGCTGGTACCCAGCCAGAAAGCTGGGAGCCATTCTGAGTTCCTCTTCAACCTCACTGACTACATTCACATAAACACTAGGGCTCATAGGACTGTGTCTTTTAACCCATCGATAGCCTTTTCATTCCTTCTGTTGTCCAGTGTAGGCAATGAGTAATCAGTTTTCGTTTGAACTTCTTTGTTAACATCCTAACTGGACTTCCTCCCAGCGAGTTTCGTCCCACCCAGATTATTCTCTGTGTTACTGGAGAGATCTATAAAACACAAATCAGGTCTTGTCACAGCTTATACTTCAGCATAGAGTTAATTTCAAAGCCTTCCCATGGTGTAGAAGGGTCTCTATTCTGACTCCCACCTTTCCTGTGAGCCACAGTTTGGCTACTCACCTCCCTCACATTCTAGGCTCATGTCCGTCTGAACTACTTCTGTTTCCCTAACAAGACAACTGTCTAAACCCAGGTTCCCTGGATTTAAGCTCCTTACCGCCTCTACCGTGACCCCATAGACCTCAATCTTAGCCCTTATTTGGCATAATGAACGAGGGATGAAAGAATAAATACTACCTTCTAGTTTCCTTAGCTGGGAACACTGATATATTCATAGATTGGCCTACGCTTAATGTTAAGGCTAATATCTCTTTTGATGATATTTTTTTATTTTCACCACTTGATGTTTGCCATTACATAATGATTTTGATGGGAATTAGCATATACTTTAGATGCTCCATTGTTAAATTCTATTTGTACTTTTGTTTTGCTATAATCCCTAGTGTTCATTTCAGTTACTGTTTTAACATACTTGAGCTTCACTGTAGTGTTAAAAATAGATGGAAATGATTCAGAATTTTTCAGATAGATTTATTTTGCTAGAATAATAGTAATTAGTGAGAGAAAACAGTGGTGGGAATTTAGTCTATGTTTACGTTATATAGACTTGCCAAATACGATCAACTCAAAAATGTCAGCTTCACTTATTTTAGGTCGTTTTAGCACTCTAGAAGTGTGATTTAGTTACTGGACAAATAGTTGAGTACCTGCTAATTACTAATTACACAGGCACACAAGTAAAGCATTTATACAACTATTTTTGAGATGCTAGAGGAAAAGTCCCAGTCTCACATATTGATTATGATAATCCATTAATATATCAAGTTTTTTGAGCAACTATTATGTTGCTGGGACAGATAGGGTGCTAGTGTTCATGATTAGAGATAATAAAAGCCAAGTGCAATGAACTAGAGCCCCGGAATATGTATTTAATAGTACTGTAAAATATGATAGGGCTTAACATCGAGCTATGAGAAAGTGTTGTCAACTCATGTAAAGTAAGTGGTCAAGATAATTAAATCCATCTGTTAAGTAATGAAAAGTAAAGTTCACATAATCATGACTTATTCAACTCCAAAGCCATGAGGGAAGCAAGTTTTCTAGATAACCTATTCCAGAAGGAGAGAGAGAGAATGTGAGTATGAATTAATAAGGAACCAGAATTGAAAGAGTGACATCCTGGATCATACTAGGATGGGACAAAAAAGCAGGAGATCCAGAAAAGTCTCACTGGAACCCAAACTCAGAGAGAAGAACAGGAAATGCTGTTCTCTTGATGAAATAACGGTATTGACCTGGAGCCCTCCTGTATTTCATTTATAGCATTACTCATACAGCATTTCAAAGTGAGCTGTCACTAATTTTCAACAAATTCCTAAGGCTATTGGGTACAAGTCTCAAAGTTCTTGGGACATTAGATGCAGACTGTATGTAAATGTCGCCGCCACAGTTATGTGCCTGGCGTGGGGAAAGGCAAAGGAGCACAGAGCTGATGGTGTGCACCGGTTCTTCTGGATTAACACAAACACACTTCAGATCCTCCCGAGGCCCCTGGGCCATTCCAACCATCCTGATCTTGCCCAGGATACCCTGGCTCTGTTTGTGGCCCCAGGAGCTGTGTGATCAGTAGACAGGACAGAAGGAGACCTTCAGGGCCCAAACAAACAAACAGAAAATCATTATGTAGTTCAAATAACTGAGAATAGCACCAGGCTGTTAGTCTGCATAGATATTAACATGTAGGGGGAGTTTATATTAGCTAGTGTTAATAATCATTTAATTGACAGTGCTTAGGAGAGTCCTCACATGTACCAGGAGCTTAGTAGTTGAGAGCTGTATGACCAAGACATGTTCTCAGGAGTCCTCCAGCTACTGAGGAGACAGCATGTAAACAGACCACACAACCCTTTGCCACATGCACAGGAGACAATGGTCGCTGTTCAGATCCAGATTTCTGTCTTTTTGATTTGTCTGTGCATGTCACGCAGTGCTCTCACTTGCACTGGGCTGTTGCTTCATGTGCTGGGGCCCTCATTTTTCTTTCCTGGCAATTTTATTATTTCCTAGTGTGTCTGCCTAAAGTTAAGTGCAGACTCTTTACCTGTTGTGTTGCTAAGAAAGCTTTATTTTCTTCTGTAACTTCCACAAATCATCTTTTGTCAATTGTATTCTCTGTGGGATGGGTGTCTTGGTTTTCAAGGTGCTGCAGCGTGCTGTGTCTCTCCACTTGGAGAGCAATTTGTTCTTTCCACCACTGTCCTGTACCGGCCCATTTTGTATTCTGATTCCACCACCATTGTTGCAGTGGGATGCTTTCGATATTTTTAATCCTTTTTCTTTTGTTAGAAAGAGTAATTTCCTATTTGGGAGTGGAAATATGGACGTCTTTATACTTAGACCACTTGAGGGCAGAAGCTTATAGAGTTTTCTTTAAAATGATTACAAGCTTCAAATCATGTAGGTGATTGATTTGTCCTCATACGCAAAATCTGCGACGGAGCTGTCAACAGAAATGTTGCTTTTTGGTTTTCCAAAATAGCTCTTCCTTTAAATCAGGCTTTCTCAATTTTAGCACTGTCGACATTTGGGGCTGGATAATTTTTTTGCGGTGTGGGCTGTCCTGTGCGCTGTCCAACGTGCAGGCAGCATCCTTGGCCTTTCTACCCACCAAATGCTCAGCAAAACTGCATAGTGCTGATGGCTAAAAATATCTGCAGACGTTTTTGCCAAATGTCCCCCCTGGAGGGCCTAATCACCCTGAGTTAAGAACTGCTCTAAATAATAAATATCTGAAAAGAAATTGACAAACTAGTTATACAATGGGTTGAAAACAAAGCACAAACATTATGACTATAGCAAATACTTATAGAGCAGTGCTTTTCAACCAGTGGGCTGCAAGAGACACACAGGTGTGCCACAAGAATGTTTAAAATATGCAATACCTGACTATTTAATTAAGGTGCTGACCTCTTTTCCCTTAGGCTTTCGAATTAAAAAAAATGACAGCAGCCAACACAGCAATAGTCATCCAGTGTGAATGGATCAAAATTATAACTATTGTTTTTCTGTAAGAATGGCAAAAAATGTATTTTGGGGGTGTGCTGCAGATTTTAATAGTTTTTGTTTGCCCTGAGATGAAAAAGTTTGAAAATAGCTGTTACAGAGTATTTTGTGTGGGCCAGGAACTGTTTTAAGAGCTCTTTTCATATAAGTAACCAAGCTCATGGAGTGAGGTATTACTGCCTCATTATTAGCCCCATGTCGTAGGTGCGGAAACTGAGGTACAGAGAGGTCATGCAGTTGCTAAGCATCAGATCAAGAATCTGAACCTAGGCACTGTGACCGGAGAGTCACGAGCTGGACTTGCTGTGCTTCTCCCAACAAGCGTTGGGATAGATTCCCGCTTCACAGAGCACAGGATAGTGTCTCTGACAGGTGCTTAGCAGATATTTATAAATATAATAAATGAATATCTATAAATCTAGGGAAGTAATGTTCTAAATCAGTATTGAAAAGATTCTTAAATAAAAAATAAACTTTTCTTTGAATACAATCAACTAAATACTGTTACAGCAAAGCAGAGTCTCTTAGCATCACTAAGCCCATTCATAGGAATCTTTTGGGAGAGGTTTGTCAAGGTGACCTTTAAAGTCACTTCTGATCTGAGCTTTGATTTGTGTGGCACTGCAGGTCTGCAAAATGTCAGAAGGCAGACTGCTAAAATTGAACAAAATATTTTCCTGATGAGATTAAACAAACCATCTGCTCTTGCCTTTTAATAAGGAAAGACTAAATTTGTCCTCTCTCTTAAACTAGGTGTGTGTTCTGATGAGGTATGATGGTTTGACCTACCTTCAGGACTTATAAAAAATTAAACATCTTTAACTAACAGGAAACCACTTTAGCCGATCAATTTTCAGACTTCCATAGTTGGCTTCCTATAATAGATAAGAGGACTGAGCTCTAAAGTTTCTTACAAGTGCACTATGTCTGATCTGTATCTAAACAGGAAGCCTGTCCCTGGCCAGGAGGCTCAGTGGGTTAGAGAAACATCCAGGTACTCTATGATTATGGGGTGGATCCCCCGTCAGGGTACATACAAGGATCAACCTATGAATGCATAAATAATTGGAACAACAAATCAGTGTTTCTCTCTCTCTCAAATCAATAAACATAAGTAGGAAGCCTGTATTTCATGTAATAAAATACAAAAACAGTGTTATTCCTGATAAAGATTTTTTAGTATGTATGCCTATAAGGCAAAAGAATGTAAACTTCCAATGTATTAATTAAAACGTTAATAAAATAGCAATAAATAAAATATAACCATAAGTAGCAAGGAGACAGCTTATTCACAATAACTTCATCCTGCTAGTTCTCTTAAAATTCATATTGTGAATTGTAAGTATTTTTTCTGTTTAGGTCTCTTAAAAAATTGAATGGCTTCATTTTTTAACTCTTAAGAAGTCAATTATTTTCAAGATACTACTATAAAATGTCCTAAATCTCACCTTTCATGGAAGATTTTCCAGATATGATGTGACAAGAGGGATAGCAGAACCAATATATTTATCTTCTTCACTAATATGAAGGGACTTTGTTTCCTGATCCAGGCTGGTGCTTACAGCATTAGAATTCAGGATTCAGGATTTTTATGATTACTTACCTCCTGGTAAGTAATCATAAAGATTACAGCCCCTGGTAAGTAATCATAAAGATTACAGGTTACCTCCTGGTTAGTAATCTGTAATTTACCATCCACCCCGGCCCCTGTCTTGATGCAGAGCATTTCTTTGCTCTTGGCATTTAGGAGGGACTGTCCTGATATCTACAATAATTTGTGGGTTACATTATGTACCTGAGTACTTAATGAGTACTCAGATTTGTATTGGAGCGATAGGGTTATTCAGGCATTCTTTTTCATAAACATCAAATTTTGAAAAAATTGCAGAAAACAAATCTAAGCAAAATAGTATTACTCAGAAAATAGAAAGTGACTTTCTTAAGGTTGTGTGGATGCATTCTCCCAAATGATGGCCAGAATCTGGGTTTCCACCATTTTGAGCTTCAAAGTTGCCAGCAATAATTCCAACCACTGAGTCACTGGAGGCTTATATGTTGTTGTTGTTTTTTCCTGTAGAAGCTATCTACAGAAAATAGTGTGATTGACATTTGTAGAGCTAGCAAAGAGCTAACCCTTCGTTAGTATATAAATACCATTTGGCTATAGTTTACTTGAAGGTCAGAAATGATGGCTGCTCCAATATGATTTTCCAAGACCAGGATTAGAAAACAAACAAAACATATTGCCAACATAAATAGAAGTCAATAAGCCTGATTCTAAAAGAGTACCTTTTCCTTTAAAATGTTGATATCATCAAGTAATTTATTCTTTCTCCAAAATCTGGTCCATGTATATTGCCCCTTCTTATGAGATTAATACTATACAATCTATATAAATGTTTAAAAAGAACCTTTTACAAGATCCTGAAAAAGCATACCTATTTCATATTTTATGTGCTTTTTGAAAGTGGGAAAATATTGTACATTGTCTACATAGTAACTAAATGGCTGCTCTTTCGAGCTGCTTCTAAATGGTTATAGGTATTACCTTAGATTTCATGGATATGATAAATTTTGTTACAATGGAGAGGTATTGAGATTTAATCTCACTACACATTAAGGAAGAATGATGGTAGGGATTCTAATGTTTTGCCCAGTTCCTGAATCTGAAAAAATGTAAGATCTGAGAGATGTGGAAGTCATGGAGAGAACCACATCCTAAAGTTAGAAGTCACTTGTAAAAAAAAGAATGTATTACTCATAGATCATCTCAGAAATGGAACTATGATGATTGGGGAAGAGGTGAATTTTATGCCATTGATCATATTATAAATTACTAGATACAATTCTTTTGATGGTGGAAATAGACACTGACATACGAATGATGGCAAAATAAAACAATGTTCAAATTGGTGTTGCTTTGATAAAATGATCTTTATGGTCTGAGTGCAAATATATAATTTTCTCTGTTCTATGTGAAGAATGTGTGATTATATTTCATAGATAACTGGTACTGATTTCGTAGCTTCATAATGGAGTTTTGTGAGTAACAATTGCTGATCATCACTGCTCCTAATTTTTACTTCACTTTAGACATTTTCTTTATTAATTCAGCCTGCAAAAGTTATAGAGGAGTGAAAATTAGACCATTACTATCCACAGTGGGGCACATATTTCTAGGAAAATGGGTCGATGAGAACTAAAATATTGTGTTCTCATTTTTTGTTTCATAAAATTAAATATGTAGACCCTTGGGCCTGTTTTGTGAATTTTTAATATTTTTTAAATTCTTGGTATTCCTTAGGACATAGCATTCTTAGTTGAAGGTGGTAGTAAAAGTTGGCAGGAAGAGGAAATTATATTCAAATTAAGTTCATTTTGGTTTTGATAATTTTAACAGAATTAGTTTTTCATGGGAAAAAACTGAAATTTAGGGGAAAAATTTTTTTCAGTTTAGTTCAGTTACATGATATCTCTAGTTACAGCTAGTTCAGAATTTGTGGGGTTAACTTGATTAATAGACATTTTGATAACTATATGTCCCATGTAAAACATTATGACACATTAGCTCATACATACAGTATGGGGCAAAAATAGGGTTATAGTTGTGAGAAGATGAAATGATTTATCCTTGAATTATTTATTATTGTATTATTTTCCATGTGAACTGTAAACCCCCTGTATGTTTTAAATGTGCAGATATTTTGCTGAGAAATTGAATTAGCATCAGTTTTTGAGTGCCGTTGAATGTATCTACCCAACTTGTGTTTCTTACCAAAAGGGGATTGTGCTCCCAGATGCATTTCGAATAATCTGTTAAGTTCTGAAGTTATACTGCTTTAAATACTTGGAAGACTTATGGTACTTCTCTATTTCTCAGAGGCAAAACCCACAAAATAAAGTTGTCTAAGTTGTTCTTTAACTTTAGGATTATCATCTGCCACCTTTTGATAGTTTGAGAATTAGTTACAGCTTTGCCAAAAACTTGTTTTCAAAAATCAGTATTAGCTCCAATACACAGACTTCAGTTTGTTTTCATTTTATTTTTTCCCTACTTGAGGTGCATGTTACAGCTTGCCATTGTGGTCATTGTGGTTCATTTCATTAAGCTTCTTGTTCTATCTGCTTTATTGAGACTTGGGAAACAGTATTTTTCTGAGTGATTGTACTATATTGTTCCAAATATAAGGCCACCCAGAATAGAAGGCAACCTCCAACTAGAAACAGCTCAAATATGGAGAAAGGCTGGGGGCCCAGAGCCCGGCGGGTCTTGCAGTGGTGGCAAGGGTGCCGAGGAATAGGACGATGCCTGCCCACTCTCCCGGTGAGTGAAGATGAGTCAGCTGCTGCGTTTGCTTGTGCTTAATCAGATGACTTCCGCTGCTAGAGGAAAAATTATACTGGGGGTGAGAAAACAAGTCTGTAGACATGAAAAAAAAGTTGCTGTGTGTCTAAGTCTGGGGAGGGAAGTTGGAGTAGAGTCTTTTATCTCCTAAAGAGTCATCTCTAGTCTTTTCCCCCCTGAACCTGAGGGTGAAAGCTGAGTTACCCCAAACACTGGAGAAGAACAAAGGTAGCCTGCACCTTTCATGAAAAGCAGATTAAGAGGTCAGTGCCCATAAAAATGAATTGTCAGACACCGCCAGATGCCTCTTGACCAGCCCAGAAAATTATTCCTTGCCCTTTCAAATTGACACTGACCCAAGAGGTGGTGATACACTGGATCACATGCAACTTGAAAACAAGCCACTCTGAACTTGGGGTCACATTTCCAAATTCACTATGATTTTCCTTTTTAAATTCCTCGTCACCTGAAGCAGCCAAGTTACAATTTAAATAAATGGGCTTAATCTTATTGAAATAAACTCCAAGAGACTTTTAAAAAAAGTTTCACCCAGTAGCACATTTTTAAAAATACTTCAGTGAAAACATACTGGTCAACAAAGAGTAGGTATTGATTGAACCTAGATAATTCTCTGATTCTACTAAGCACATAGAAATGCACACAGAAATGTAAACTTGTACAGTAACTAATGAGATGTATTAGAAGGAGGTGTGACCCTCTTTTACAATCTAGAAATTGTGCAGCACCTGTTGGTTTACACCTTTACAAGGCAGTTGGCTACCTTTGTACCTTCACAGAAACCATATAAACCACGAATCTTGATCCTCCCTGTGATTATTAGTCCATGGCTCACAAAGTGAATTTGAAATAAACTTTAATCTCTCAATGATAAATTTCCCCCACTGTGTATTTCCTAGTGTAACCCTTATTATTTTTCTATTATTGTTGTTCTAAGGAAACTTCTTTAATAAATATTTCTTTTCTGAACAGGGTAGAACATGACTCCCCTTAAATTTAAACAATGATAAATTGTCCAGAGGATTTGGTTTAGGGAAGTCACTCATCACTGATTTTAGAAATTTTCTTAAACCAAAACGCCCTGAAATATACAGGCCCCATCCCCAAGCAGATGCAGACTGGGATTGATATGTCTTCCATTTGCCAGGTCTGGGAGGGGCACCTTTGAAACAGAAGGCTGGGCAGGAAAGGGTCTGAAAAGAAGGACCAGAAGGAGGGCAGCCCGGCAGAAGGCTGGGCAGGAAAGGGTCTGAAAAGAAGGACCAGAAGGAGGGCAGCCCGGAGCGGGAAGGATTATTGCCTGCCGAGTTAGATGACCAGTCAGAAGGAGGACAAACCTGCTCTGGTGGGTCCTAAATGAGAGGGTTGAAGTGAACTTGGCACAACCTCAGAGGCCTTTTCATAAGAGTTCAGAAGGGTGGTAATAGTAGGGAAAGAGAATCGTACAGGACTAGAGCTATACAGGGAAGAACTTCCTTTGTAATCCCTTTGTTTTGGAAACATTTACTGTCTACAGAGGAAGAGGACATCCAAAATTTGGTGGTGGGGTTGGAGGGAGGGTGCGCCCAATCAACCAACTTCAGATAGTTCCCCTTTTATTGTTTCTGTCTTGTACTATTATGTCTGATTTGCTCTGAATTACAAATACAGGGAAACAAATCTTATAAATATTTTTTCCCTGGGGTGGGGGGAGGTTGGGGCTATTAATTTCATCATTAGTAGCCACAGAGGACAGAAGCTGGAGAGGTCACCTAAATGTCATTTTCCATGGCTGTTACTGAGGGTGGGGCAGGGCCTGGTTTGTTTCCATAACTCTTTGAGCAAGGATATGAACGTGGCCTCCACTGGCTTGTGCTGTGGCAAGGATACCTTCAAGGACGTGAGAAATGACAGCAACAGGGGAAGACAGAAGATATTCCAAATTGGTGCATAATACTTTTTGTAAAATTAATGAGAATTGTCAGTTCTTTTAAAGTAGCACCATTTGCATAAAACCCCTACCTCAAACTGTTGCTGCATTCAGCTTCTCCTTCCCATCCCTAAAATACACATCAAAGCTCTCCTACAGATGCTGGAAAATAAATCTCCAAAACCAGTTATTTCTTCCCTTCGTGAATCCACACATGATGCTCCTTCTCAGGATCAAGACAAATGGAGCCGTTATTAGTTTATTAGGCATGAAAAACATCTGTAGGTTTGCTGATGGACAGAAATTAAAATCTCTCAGGCCCCCTGGATGTAACAATCACCATGAAAACAGGTGTGGAAGTTCCCAGTGGACTGCTTTTTGTGGGAGGGTAGATCACTGCTCTTTTTCTTTCCTGATCCCTTAGTCTTTCTCCAAGCAGTCCTTAGAAAAGGTAGTTTTTATTTTTACTTTTTTTCCCCATTTCCTGTTTGGGTGACTATGACTCTCAGAGGTCAAGAGCAATCATGCTCCGTTCTGATATCTCACCAGCTCAGGTGCAGAGTCACTAAACTGTAAGAATGTAATTTCTGATTTGTTTAGTTTTTCATTTAAAAAAAAAAACCCAGAAAATAAGATTTATTTTCTTAAAGAAAATCCTGATTAAATCTCTTTGGAACATGTTCCATTCATTCTAGGTCTCCCCTCAAAGAAGCATTTTATAAGAGTTTCTCCAGTGCAGGAATGTGATGTGCCTGCATTTTCTGAGACATATGGAATATGGCATTTGTCTTGCTGAATGAGCATGTTTAACTCAGCTGTGGAGTCACTCATAAATTCCCTACTCTTTAAGTTTCAAAAATCATTCTTGAAATGTTTAATGGCCATTCCTTAGGGGGCAAGGCTCTCCTTGGTAAATCAGAAATGACATCTGGACATGCATAGATAGTTTTTGGTTAACTATTCTTGCTGGTCAAGCAGCAAGTGTATTCCAATTAATAGGTTGACAGTGTTGTAGGACAGGCTTGAAAAAAATTTAACTAAATGGCTAATTCTCATTTGGCAGTGAAATTGAATGACATCTATACAGGTATAAACGACTTTTGTTTTAATAACAAAGTTGTTGATTTTCTACTAAGGGTTCTTTTAGGTTGTCATCAGGGGCTGATGGGAATAACAGTTCACCCAACTCTCCAGCTAGCTTCAGTGGACATACCACACCTTCTCAGCAGCCTGAACCCGTGGTACATTCTCTTAAGGTAACCAACTGTGTACAACCATTTATCAAGAAATTCAGTCGTGTTGTGGTTTGTTTGCTGTAGTCTAGTAGTCCTCACAGTCTTGTTTTAACCATATATACTTTATTTTTGACCCCTGATGGTGCAACTTTATCTTAATTTTTGAAGTATGATTTTAATTTTTTCAAATAACAATGGGTTTGAGTACTTATGGTTGAATCTCTACTGTTTTCATTTTGTTTTGAGTAATGTGATTCATTATCTGCATCTAGTTGAAGTCTGGTGTGCATGTATATATTCATATGTGTAAAATATTGTTATAGGTATTGATGTGCAATGTCTGTAGCGTGGATGTCTTTAAATACAGGGAGTTAACAGCTGGCTAAAGGAAGGAAGGACACCATCTTTTTCTTTCTTCATGCAAACGAAATACATTGTGCAACTTACTAAAAGAAAGTATTGAAACAAAAACTTCATTCCCCACTAAATAGAAATTAGGTGTTCTTTAAACTCTAGTTGAAGTTCCTTTATAGAATATTAGATATATGGTCTTGCTCATAAAGCTATTTTATTTTTGGCTTTTACTTCAAAGTCTGCAATGACTTCAAAACCAACTTGGCTAAAATTTATTTAATTTTCTTTACCAATGATGAGCTTTCCAATAAGTATTATTAAGTACCATAAGTAAAAATAATAAATAGTGTAAATATTTAAGAGTAGAAACAGATGCAGGCAATAAAAATCATCTTAAAACTGAGACAATTCCTTGAAATTTTATCAGTTTCCAAGTATGAAACACTTAAATCCGAAAAGCATTTTAGAAATGGAAAAAATAAGAGAGTGGCTTCAATCCTGTAGTGTTAGTGTCTGCACATACTCCCAAAGCAACACACTGTCCTACATTTCAAATTGAACGCTTACTCGGCCTGTTGCTGTATTAAATGGCAAGTGCAGTTTGAATCAGATCAGCATCATGGGTCACACTGTAGTCTTTCCTGAATTTTTCAATTCAGCTGTGTTTGTATGGCCTAAAAGGAAGGGGCAGGCAAGGAAGAGCTCTTCAGCTTTCTCTGAATTCATTCTCTAATTTTCATATAAAATTTTCTCTCCAGAGAGGATGATATTATGTTATAATCAGAGCATGTAAGTGTCCTCACTTGGCAGATGGGTGATAGTGAGCAACTGAAGTGCCTTTACTGGGTAACTGGAGGCTCTTAAATACAGAACGTGTTTTCTTCCATAAGTTAACTGCGTCTGAAACAGAAGTGAGCGCTTAGTCTGTGGGAAGTGCATCTTAAGACTACCTCAGTGTAAAAAATAGTGTAGTCACTCAAAAAGTTCTGTTTTTAAAAGCCACCAATCTAGAGCAGATTTGTAGCATAGGATTTTTTTCCTGTTCTGATAGAATTCATTAGAACAATGGCTCAGTTTCTTCTGATTTCAAAAAAAAAAAAAATCCTCTAGGATTTAATAACTCTGGTCATGGTTGGGGGAAGCGTTTGAAGTCAGTGTGAGAAATTAGCTCCCTTAAAATAACACCTCATTTTTCTTGTTTTAAAATTCATGATAACTATTAATTGGGGCTTCATTTCATTTAGTAGGAATTTACTGATTTGATATACACTTCTCTGAGGTGCATTATAAATTGAATTTGTAAGTAAATGAGCTTGTTCCAAGAGTTCTTTTAAGTTTCCTATGAAGATTCACTGAGAATGTAAACTGACTCTAATCTGAATTGAGTAAAAGGGTGAGGCTTTCGTTCACTGCTATTATATCCTATACTGTCTACACGGTAACAATGGCTAGAAGTTTTGAGTTAACAAGAGAGTAGTTTGTGAATTAGGCTATTTATAGCAGGATTGAACTCTGGTAAAAATATCAGTATAGCCTTTGTATATATAAATTTGACATGAGGTTCCACTTCATGCTTAAATCATTTATTTTGGCTCAGCTGTTCATTGGTGTTAATTCTCAGGTGACATCTTTAGGTGTGGTGTCACTAACATTGACTGACCATAAGGACAACAGAACAAGGAGTTTAGCAATATCAGGGTGGAGTCTACAGGAACTTTTAGGAAAAGCATTTCTTTTTTAATGCTACATTAATGCTTTGGTTTATAAGCAGACAGGAAAATAACAAACAGCACTCAAAGCCTAAGCTTTGTACTATGGAAATACTGACATGAAAACTTTACATTTTAAAGGAATATTAGTTTCAATCTATTTAGCAGTAATTTAGAGAAATGGAATCTAAAATTGTTTAAAAGCATGTCATCCTTATATACTTTGCTCTAATGAAAAATATTTTTAAAGTATTGCTCAAATATTCTCACTATAAGGAGTCAGTGTTTCTCATTGCTAATATCAAAGAACTGTCTCCATATTCCTTTCCTAGCCAGTGAGAATGTCCAGGCAAGAACTATGAGGTCAGTAGTGTTAATGTTAATAAAAGTTCTTATGTACATATTGCTGAATTCTGACCACTTTCACCATCACCATCATCTTTTTAGTCACCTTTTCTATAGGCCATGTCTACATATCATTTGGACTGTTTGGTGTGTAATTGATTATATTGCTCATTTTCACAATGGAGCAAGAATTATTGACTCTCTAAATCATCGATGCAGGTTATCTTAAAGACCCAATTAACTAAATGCATCTAATTACTTTAGATATTAATAAATTCAGTAGACTCTTAGTGATGCGATAGATTGTTGTTAATGACCATTTGAAATCAAGTAGAACTGATTCCAGATCGGTTTCACAACAATGAGCTCTTTTAAATGATTTTGGCATATATGCACCCACTCTGATATGCAGACATGGAAAAAAACTAAAGGTTTTACAAAGTGGAGCTCCTTGATGGTTTTATTCTATAACTAACAAGTTTTTGTGTTTTTTTTTTTTTCCGTGTGAAATTTGCTTTTCTTTTTCAACAAATCCAGGTCTTGGATGTTCAGGAAACTATAGATCGTCAACAGGGTAAAGAGTATGAACATGACCTTAGTGAGACAGAAAAAGCTATAGTCAGAGAAATGTGCAATGTAAGTTTAATGTGCTTTGTTGTGTATTCTGTGTTGAAAGCCTCATCATAGCTTAGTGATTGCTTTATGAATACCTACTTTTAAAAATACTGGTCAAGTGCCTTATTTACATGAAAATAAAATCAACTCCCATTGCTTTTTTCCTTTAGTATTTTATAACATGATTGTGTTAATAAAAATATTTCAGGTAAGCAATAATCAGGTAATATGTTCCAGAATTATGAAAGTTTCTAAATATTATTGTTTAAAATGTGTTACTAGTTTTGCTCTAATAAATGGGTTTCTGTTTCATACTTTTGAGAAGTTTCTTAAAGATCAGTGTTTAAAAACTTGCAGTAGAGGACACAGACTTCTTTGGGTTTATTTGTAACTGCATTTGGGGGGCAATCACCTTCTTAGCAGGTAATATTTGCTAGGTTCTTTATGCCTATGGTGTGTGCGCTTCATGTCATGCGAAGTATCTTTAACTTTCAGTCATTGACACAAGCTCAGAATACAGTAACAGGAGACAGACACACAGACACTATTTGTGAAGTCAGAGGAATGCGGAGGAAAAACTGACATGCTATTTTCATGATACATATCCTATGTGATCATTATGTGGTTTGAATTTTACTAATCTGACTAAATTGTAATTATTTCAATAATATGCATGGATATATCATTTAATCAAGAATATAATTGTGAATCTTATTAAAAGCTAAATGGAAATATTGTAGAGGAACATATTTATTAAGAGCAAAAACTTGTGGAAGATTATATTAACACTTAATTTAATTGACTATATATAAATTGTACTTTTATCCTTATATTCTTTGTCCATTAGGATATAAAAATTGCTTAGAAATACCCTTAAGCTTTAGGCTATTAGGACCTGATATTCTCAGACATTTATCAATCTCTTTGAGGTCTTCTTGGAATCCAGTAAGTGTTACGAAGTCCCATTGGCATTTTATATGTGCTGGGGAAAGCATTTTTGTTTCCTGCTTATTTGTGTTGTGGCTATTTTTCCTTTGCGACCCTTTCCAAGTTATATTTTTTCTTTCCTGCATATGTTTTTGTCTGTTTTCAAAAGGTCATTAGTTTTAGATGGCATGCTTGCCTAAATGCATCACTGTTTACCTTCTGTAGTTTCTCAGCCTGTCCTTGAGGTTTTCAATTTGAATTATTTCCCCCAGAGAAATTTAGGAATGCCTGTTGCTTCTCATCTTTTGACTGTGGAATGAGAAAATTCAGACATCAGGAATTGTAGAACTAGAGGAGGCCATAGAGGTCATCCATCCCCTGGTGGGTCTTCAAAGAGTAGTATGTGGAGCTCCTTTATAATTCAGATGTCTGGGTATCACCCCAGACCATGGGCAATTTGGATAGGAACTACTGGGTAAGAGCCCCACACTCACATTTTATGTCTGAAGGAGTGAAGATCTTGAAATTTGTTAATTACTCTAAGTTATTGGGTTGGCCAAAAAGCCCATTACATTTTTTTGATACGATGGCTATAGTAGTGCTTAGTTGTCTTTAACTTCATTTGAAATAATTGTTAGATTGTGTTGTGACAGCTGTTATATCAGCATGCATAGAAAAAAACAAAATTGGTGAACTTTTGTGCAGCCATTTTAATATTGAAGATGGAAGAAAATATGCAACATTTTAGCATATTATGCTTTATTATTTCAAGAAAGATAAAAATGCAACTGAAATGCAAAAAAATTTGTGCAGTGTATGCAGAAGATTCTGTGACTGATCAAACGTTTCAAAAATGTTTTGCAAAGTTTCTTGGTACTATTGACATTTTCGCCAAATAATTCTTTGCTGCGGGGCTGTCTTATGCATTGGAACATGTTTAGCAGCACCCCTGGCCTCCACCCACTAGAAGCCAATAGCAGGAGATAGCTGACATACTCAAAATATCCAAATCAATAAAGTTATTGGTGAAAATGAAAAATGTGTGTTTTATTTTAAGGAAAAATTAAATGGACTTTTTGGCCAACTCAGTGCTTGCTGTAATTACTCTCAAATGAGCCAGAAGTACACCTAGGTATTCTATGAGGACTAGCTCTCTCCACTTTCCCAAGTGTAGTAAATCTGGGGACTTCCGTTTTCTTTCCTCAAGAATGAAAAGCAATGCATCTTACATCTCCATTGTGCTTAATGCCATAAATTCTGTAAAAAAAAATTACATGATTGTTTCTTTCATTGCATTTTTTTAAAATTTTAGATAAAAGATTTCTAGACATTAGAAAATTTGCTTCTTAATCACAGAAGAGACCTACTAATGAATTCTATCGTGATTAGTTTATATTGATCTTTTTGTTTTCCTATATTTCCAAAAATGCTTCAAAAGGCCACATGCACTGGCATTGTTGGTGACTCCCTATAGAAGACATCTTCCTGAAGCCAAAACCTTGCCCTCCTTGTTTGTCTGTAAACATTCTCTAGGAAAACTTTTCTAACTATCCATTTTTGTCTTTGATCACCATCGCTTGAAACAAAACACAAGCCAACCCAAATCTGACAATTCGCACTCATATGTTTGGAAACTACTTACAAGCCAAGAGAAAAAAAGTAATGATTTAAAATATTTGCATCACCATTACAAATTATAATGATGATCATCGAAAACACAAAGTAAATACTGAAGAATAAAGAGAAATAATTTCTTAGAAATACACTCCCTTCTAAGAAACAGTAAATCTTTTTGTATTAATAGTTTCATCTTAGATTCCTTTTTTTGACTCTCATAAATCCCCCAAGAACAGTTGAAATACCTGATGGGTCATGTAGGACAATCTTAGACACCAACCTGTTCTCTTAGTTAACAGGTCACTGCTCTGTCTACTTTGGCATCACTGGCTTAGTTCAGAGTTCTCCCTGCTCTGTGTTTCACCACACAGCCCATGGCAGTTGATGTTTGAGTACTAGAAAAGGGGTTGCATTTTGAGTTGTAACCATCTGCTTTGTATCTGTGATTCTTTGCAGTCATGAGTTTATCCTCTGCTTCTAAACTAGCTTAAAGTATCCTGGATAGATGTTATCATACTTACAATTTAAGGGCTAGAAAGGGGTGCTACCTTGACTTCCTGATTAGATGTCTGTATCTCTTCACAGTCGGTTTATTAATTCCCTTGTGCACAGCTATGCCATTCCTTTCCAAATAGTTAAGGACCATAACTACAACTCTCTTCAAATAGGACAGAACATTTCTGCCACATAGTAGTGTCTGCTAAAACATAAAGACTAATAGTTGCATTGGCTTACAAATGAAAGTAGACAGACCCCTGTATTATTCTTACTGGGTTCTCTGGAGTATCTACTCCCTTGAAAAGAAAAACAAAATAAAGAAGCACAGTCTATGAATCACTGAAGAACCAACTGGTTTGTGTTCATGTTATAGTCATGTAAATTACTGTGTAATTAATCTGAATATAATTTTTATAGTGAACCTCTCTAGGAGGGTTATGACTGTTACCGTGTGTCTGTACACTCAGTAACAATGTTACTGTATTGGTATATCATTGGTGAATTCAGTAGTTTTACTTTATTCTTAATCTTACCTTTCCTGTTGTCTCTCTAAAATGGCCTGAATTTCAACATGCTGTAATTGTATCTAGTTCACTGCTTCTTGAATTTATTCTTTTCCCTGCTTCCTGTTTGGCTGCTAAAATTTATTATTGAAGCCCCAACTGCAGGAAAAAGCAGGGAAATTTACTAGTGGCCCTAAAGCTATCTGCTCAGGACTTAAATAGCTCAAGATCAAAGCTTCTTCATTTTCCTTAGTGGATTAAACACTTTGATATTCCATGTTAGGGAAGTATAATATAGGAACCAAGATGATTTTGCTCAGGGGTTCTTAATTCTACATACACATTAGAATCACCTTGGGAGCCTTTAAAAAAATACGGATGCCTGTGCCTCACCTCCACCAATGCAGTCAACCTCCAAGGGTGGGAGTTATTATTGTTCAGGGGTTCCCCAGGTGTACAGTGTGCAGAGAGAGTTCAGTATCACTCATACAACTAGCGTAAGTTGGCACATCATTCTTTCATTTGGACCCTGGTTTCTAGTAAAGCCTAGTGGTCCCATCAACTGAGTAGTTCTTGTGCTTTAGAAGCTTGCGCCACATTTTATTTTGTTTGTGTTTGATCTCATTCATGTGGGTATTTTGTCTGTTGTTTGCACATTCCTCTCTGCCCTCTCATAGATGCCCCTTAAACACTCATCTGTTTGTGGAAAAGGACGATTAAGATGCTTTTCTTTTTCAAAGGTTGTGTGGAGGAAACTTGGAGATGCTGCAGGTTCGTGTCCTGGAATTAGGCAGCATTTGTCTGGAAACCAGTACAAAGGACCAATGTGAGAAACACTCTTTCAAACATGAGATCACCACTGCCAGAATGAGAGAAGAGACGCAGGAAAGAGTGGATTTCCACAAACCCGAACTCATGGAATAACATGGAGTGATTGTACATTGCACATATTTCCCCTCTTAAAACCTTTAGTGTAACTAAAGCTGTATTTTCTGTCTCTCGCTTCGATGTCTACAGCAGTCAATTTCAAACAAGGTAGCTTTGAAAATCACCATTTTGGTACCGATATTTTCATGAGAACTGAAACGTTTTTGACTCCTGAGATCTAAGATTGTAACTGGGAAACACGCATGACTGGAAGAGTGCAGTAGAGCCTCTGTGGGTTTGATTGAGGTGACGCGTTACATTTAATGGTGAGAGTTTTCTACCACATTGTACTGAAGAAGAGGTTTCTTCCAGCTTCCCAAGTTTGAGAGTACCTATTTCTTATATTTTAGTCAACAAAATACTAGTTCCTGATGCATAATTTAGGTGCAAGGTAAGATTAGTTTTCTGGGATTTTTTTTTTTTTTTTTTTTAGTTTTGAGGTGCTAAATTACCACGTAAATTCTCCTTACCAGCTGTGGTAGCAGGACTTTGTAGAGTGCTTATCAGAGAGTACCTTTTATTTCAAATGACCGAAATAAATGTTTTTTTTCTTTTGATGTATTTTTCATGAAGACACATCTTGGGGGCATGTCAACCTCCATATTTACTCATGTTAATACCAACGATTTCAATTTACAAGCAAACATACTTTTTCTAAGTGTTTTCAGCTGTGAGATGTCAATTTCTACAATTTAGTTTCTAGACATGCTATTATATTTAATAAACTTCATGTAAACTTTAAAATATTGCACTGCATTTATGAACAGCTTTCTTTGACTACAGCAGCTATCTAATGTTTTATGAAACTGACGCATGCCCTTCATTATTGAGGCTAAAAGCTTTGTTCAGATTGCTTGAGGTCTGAAAAAGAGGTGTGCTAGCTTTGCTTAGTTTATTTCTTATTTTTGGTATATATAATAATAGACTGTGTGTACTGGAAATGCTATGATAGGTATTTTGTGTTTATTCAAATGCAGTGATAGTTTCCTGTATGAATGTGCAAGAGGCCTGTGACAGAATGCTGTTTTTACTGTAGTTTAAGTTATAGAAGTAGGAATGCAACAATTCCCAGTTTTCGGATTTCTTCTATATTACTCATATTTGCTTCATAGCAGATGTTGTCTTTAAATGGACTCATTACACAGTTTATTAATTGTCATTGGTGAGAAAATGCCGTTATAGTTTTTAAAATGTTATTATGATGAAAAACCAGCCTTCTGCTTTCAGAAAATATTTGAGTTAATTTACTATAGAATAACCTTATTATCATAATTGGGTTACCATTTAAGCCTTTTATTTTTTTAAATATTGCTATTCTGTAAAAGAAAATTGCTTGCTATATTTACACCTTCTCTTGTTAGAAATCTTTCATCCTTAAATTGTTGTATTCCTACACATCGAAGACATTTAAAATAAGTTTTTGTGCCTGCAGAAGCTAATACAAGGAACACTGGTCTTTTGACAAAATACTTGTGTAAATTTTGATACTGTATTAAAACTATTTTTTTAAAGTTCTGCATAAAATTGAGTATCAAGTATATGTGTTCATCTTAGCACTGGTAATAAATTATTTAATCTCACAGTGTTTTTTTTTTTTCTTCTTCTTCAAAGTGTTTTTCTTAAATAAGATTTCTAATAGTCACTAAATACTGTAATGCTCCTGTATGATGATAGTAATACAGATGACTTATCTTAAATATAAAACAGAGACATGTTTTTAAACATGCTTACAATGGGGGAATTCCGATATTCCTCAATTCACACATTATACTGTAGTAAAAATTTTAGAATGATATTTAATATTTTAAAAGTTTGTGTTATAAAACCATTTATTCTTTTAATTTATATAGATTAAAATTAAACCTAACTTGATTATTTTAAAATGATCAGGAGGAAATTTACTGGAGGGAAAATACTAAAGAAATTAAAAACTTAGCCTCTATATTTGAGAAGCTTACCCTCTATATTATTGGGGGAAAAGATTATATATACATATAAGTTAGACAGAGATTAGAGAACACACTTAGATATTACTAGTAAGATTGTGGCATCAGGTGCTTCCTACATTTAGCATTAGTTCCAGTTTTGAATGACAAAGATGGACAGCCCAGGGCCTGAATCTTGCCATTGCCTACTATGTTTATCAATAAAAATGAGTGGCACTGTTCCTCTTATGTGACCAGTTTATGATTTGATTTCATTTTCCCTAGAACAAAACTTAATTTACATATCTTGGCAGAATATGTTTTTTTCCAGCTTTGAAGTTGACAGATAACAGAATCTAAGCTTTTTAAATTAATCTTTTAAGTTTCTAGCACATGCTCAAGGCACTGTAGAAAATTTAGATCTTACGTGACATCCAGTGAAATTCTAATTGGGCTGACTGTGCCATTTAGTTCAATGGACTTTTTATGGATGCCTACCATATGAGTAAACAGCTTTGGTTCCAGACTCATGATCTTGAATGCTCTCAAGAAAAACATGGAACAGAGTAGTATCTTGTATGCTAGTGGGAGCTTCCTTTACATATAGACAAGATTGCCTCAAATTTCCATTTTCATGATCTGAGGAAGTGTTAAATCTCCTAACAATGTCTACCAATTTCCAGAGTCTTTACTCTGGTGAGCTTCCTGTTTCCTCATTCCCTTCCATCTCACAGGCAAACAGATTCTCATTTGGGAATCTTGTTATCCATTCCTGGAAAGGACCTGCCTTCCTTAGGATGGCTTATCAAGGTAGATTACCACCGAGCTCAAAGCACCTTCTACAAGGATTTCATATGCTAACTTCTAAAATATAAAAGGTCCATCCCTGCCCCATCTGGCGTAGCTCAGTGGATTGAGCGTGGGCTGCAAACCAAAGGGTTGCAGGTTCGATTCCCAGTTGGGGCACATGCCTGGGTTGCGGGCCAGGTCTTCAGTGGGGGCCACGTGAGAGGCAACCACACATTGATGTTTCTCTCTCTCTCTTTCTCCCTCCCTTCCCCTCTGTCTAAAAAATAAATAAATAAAATCTTTTAAAAAAAGGCCCATCCCAGACATCAGCATCACAGGAGTGAGAAGACTCCTTTCTTTTCCCCTTAAATATACTTTTCCCCTTAAATATAGTAGTCAGACAACTATACAAAGGATCACCTGTTCAACACATGGATATGCCTGAATGATCCACACATTGGAACATCTGATAGTGGGCAGGTTGGAATGAGTAGGGGAAGTGGAGAAAGATAGGAGTAGTTGCCACAGATGCAGTGTAGTGCCCACTGAGACTCCAGTAAGCTTCGTAGCAGGGGGAAGAGTGGGGCTACAGCTCTCACACTACAGCCTGGATTGTAAGAGGGGAAGAAGCAGCAGTCCCTGAGAAAAAGCATTTTGCTCTCCCTTCTTCATTGCAACAGATCCTAGTAGAGGTAGGCGGCTGGGAACCTTAACATGGCACTGCCAAACAGCCATTCCTGGAATGGGGTTGGGGGTGGAGCCACAAAAGGAAACTTGCCTCCCTGGCCCCACCCATCCCAGAAAAGCTAGTAAAGCTGACAAGCCCCAGGCAGTAAGAGGTGCCAGCAGCTATTGCTGGGGGCTGTAAGATCACAAACTTGCCTTCCTTGCCCCATCCAACCCCATAGAGTCAGATTGAGAACCAGGGGTGTCCAACCTTTTGGTGTCTCTGGGCCACACATTAAATACACAAACACTAACACAAACTGATGAGCAAAAAAAAGGTTTTAAGTAAATTTACAGTTTTGTGTTGGGCTGTGTGTGGCCTGTGGGCCATAGGTTGGACACCCCTGACACAGTACAATGGTGCCAGGAAATTGTGAATTCCTCCTACCCCACCACAAACACCCAGCTTGGCAGAGCCTGGTGGAGGTAATGCAGACATCTCCCAAAACATAGCAGGGCCAGGGACCATTACTAAAGGGAGGTAGTGCTGGGAGCTCACACACCAGTTCTCTGCCACTCACCACGTGACCCCACCACAATGGTAGTGCCCTGTAACTGAGGCAAGCTGGTCACAGAGGGGGCACCCACCATTCTAGTGGGTTTGTGACATTTTCCTTAACTGAAGTAATGCTGCTACACTGCATTCCCAGAGGTGAAAATGGTGAAAAAGAGAAAACAATAATTTTTGATATAACACAATATGCTAGAAAACGAAAAAATGTACCCTACCTACCAACCTCCGGAATTGTTGACAGCAAAACAGTATATAAATAAGAAAAGAGCTCATTACCCTCAATGTGAAGGCAGAAAAACCATCCATCAAATACAATGAACACACAAGGTAGTATGGGAGCACAGAAAAAATATGCAAAGTCTCTAGAAACCAAACTCAAAGTCATGGAAGATTGTGACAAATGACAGAGAATTTAATATGGCAGTTATAAAGCAGCTCAGTGATATGAGAGTACTCAGAAAGGAAATTCAATGAGCCCAGGAAGAAAATTAATAAACAAAAGGAGTACTTTACCAAAGAGATTGAAACCATAAAAAAACAAATCCTAGAGCTGAAGAACTCAATAAATGAGATGAGGACTGCATTAGCATCAGAAACAGAGCTAATGAGATGGAAGAAAAAATTAGCAAGCTCAGAGACAGAAACCTAGAAATGACCAAGGAGGAAGAAGAGAGAGAGCTAAGAGTTTAAAAAAAAGAAAGAAAAGAAAAGAACTCTATGAGAACTATCTGACTCCATTAGAAAGAGCAATGTAAGTATGGTGGGTAAGGTGAAGAGCAGGAGAACAGAACAGAGAGCATAGTCAAATAAATAATTGATGAGACTCTCCCCAGCCTCTGAAAAGAAGTGGGCTTTAGAATAGGGAATGATAATATAACACAATTATATCAATGTTAAAAGAACTCAAAGACACATTTTATTCAAACTGTCAAAAATTTATGACAAAAATTATTTGCATGTCAGTCAAGGAAAAATTAGATTGTAATCCGTAAAGAAAACTCCATTAGATTATGATCACGTTTTTCAGTAGAAACATTACAAGCCAGGAGACAATGAAAGAAAATATTCAAAGTACTGAATGAAAGGAAAAATGGGCTAAAGATAATACATCCAGCAGAGTTCACCTTTAGATATGATGGAGAAATAAAGGGTTTCCCAGACCAATGAAAGCTGAGTGAATTTACCGCTCTAAGACCTATATTTTTAAAAATGTTGCAAGGGGCTCTTCTACTGGAAATAAAAGACAAAAGTAGACAAAACTTTGAGAAATATGACTAGCAGACAGAAGCAGCAGGAAATTGCAACTCTACTTCAGAGAATAATTAAACATTTAAATATAACCATAAAGGTTATATGGGAAAAGGAGGCATTAAAAATAACTACTATAATTTGGTAATGAATGTGCAACATAAAAAATAATTTCTAACAAAATCATAAAAAGGGAGAAGGAAAAGGACTGAACATGCACAGATAAGTGAAGATAAGAGGCAATCATTTCATCCCAGAACATCAGGTTATACATTCTTCTCCAGTGCACATGGAACATTCTCAAGGCTAGACCATATGTTGGGTCACAAAATCGGCCTCAACGAATTCAAGGTGACTGAAATCATACCAAATGTATTCTCTGATCATAGTGCTGTGAAATCAGAAATCGGCTGCAAAAAGTAAAGAAACACAAAAATATGTAGAGATTGAACAACATGCTACTAAAAATGACTGGGTCAAAGAAGAAGTAAAAAGTTAGATCAAAAGATATAGAGAGTCAAATGAGAATGATAGTATGACATTATCAAAACTTCTGGGATGCAGCAAAAGCAGTAATAAAGGGGAAGTTTGTTTCATTACAGGCCTATCACAAAACAAGAAAAATCTCAAATAAACCTAAGAACAAAAACAACCTTAAGTTAGCAAAAGAAAGGAAATAATAAAAATTAGAGAACTGAATAAAATAGAGAACAAAAGACTATACAAAAATGAAAGCAACAAACAGCTGGTTCTTTGAGAAGAGTAATAAAATTGACAAACCCCTGGCTAGACTACTAAGGAAAAAAGAGAAAACGCTCATAAACAAAATCAGAAATGAAAGAGAAGTTACCACAGACATCACAGATATACAAAGGATTATACTAAAATATGAAAGATGATATGCCACATAATTTAATACTCTAGAAGAAATGGATAAGTTCTTAGAAGGAGTCATGAAGAAATGGAAAATCTAAATAGACCAGTCTAGAGTGAGGAAAATGAAACAACCATCAACCCGTGCCTCCCCCACCCCACCAAAAAAAATGTCCAGGAGATTGCTTCACTAGTGAATTCTAGCAAACATTCAAAGATTTGATACCTATCCTACTCAAACTCTTCCAAAAATTGAAGAAGAGGCACTACTTCCATAATATTTTATGACGCCAACATAACCCTGCTACCAAAACCTGGCAAAGATAACACTAGAAAACTACAGACCAATATCTCCGATGAATACAGGTACAAAAATCCTAAACAAAATACTAGCAAATTGAATACAAGAATACATTAAAGAAATAATACACCACAATTAAGTGGGATTCATTCCAGGGACACAAGGATGGTTCAACATATGTGAATTGATCAGTGTGATACCCCACATTAACAAAAGATAAAAATCATATGACATCAATAGATGCAGAACAAGCAATTGTCGAGATACATGATTTTAAGAAACCCTCAATATAATGGGTATAGACAGAAAGAACCTCAACATAATAAAAGCCATATATGACAAAACCTTCAGTTAACATCATACTCAATGGTGAAAAGCCTAAAGCTTTTCTCTAAAGATCAGGAACAACACAAGATGCCCACTTTCATCACTGCTATGGAAGTTAGTAGTGGAACTCCTAGCCAAGTCAATTACTTAAAAGAATAAAAGGCATCCAATAAAACTGTCTATTTGCAGATGACATGATTCTATATATACAGACACCTTAAAGACTTCACCCCCCCCCCAAAAAAAAAGCTTCTAGAAACAATAAGTAAAGCTGCAGGATACAAAATCAATATAAAAGGTCTGTTGTATTTCTGTATACTAACAACAAAATATACTTAGAATTGAAGAAAAAACACAACAGTATATAAAATCTCTAGGAATAACCTTAACAAAAGAGGTGGAGGACCTGTACACTGAAAACTTCAAGATATTTGTTGAAAGAAATTGAAGAAAAAATAATGAAATGGAAACCTATTCTGTGTTCATGGATTGGAAGAACTAACATTGTTAAAATGACCGTATTATCTAAATGGATATCTAGATTGCATATAATCCCTATCAAAATGCCAATGATGTTTCTCAGAGAAATAGAACAAAAACCCCTCAAATTTGTATGAAACCACAAAACACCCCAAAGATCCAAAGCAATCCTGAGGAATAAGAGCAAAGATGAAGATGCCGCACACCCTGACGTCATGGTATGGTATTAGCAGAAAAAAACAGACCGTAGACCAATGAAACAGAGTTGAGATAAATAAACCCGCAGATACATCAGCAACCCCTTTTTGACAAAGAGGCCGAAAATATGTAATAGAGAAAGAAAAGCATGTTCAGTAAATAGTGGCAGTAAAACTGGAAAGTACATGGGAAAGAATGGAAATAGACTGCTGACACCACAAAGAAATATTAATTCAAAATGAATTCAAGGCTTGAATATAAGACCAGAAACAGGAAGATACATAGAGGAAAACATAGGCTTTAAACTTATGGACCTTGGTCTCAGTGGGGTCTTTGTGAACTTGACCACAAGGCAAAAGAAATAAAAGCAAAAATAAATGAATAGGATTACACTACACTATAAAGCTTTTGCACAACAATAACAACAAAAAATGATCGGCAAAAACAAAAAGGCAACCAACTAAATAGGAGAAGGTATTTGCATACTATAGCTCTGATAAGGGACTAATATCTAAAATATTTATATATATAAAAAATCATGCAACTCAACAATAACACAATCTGATTTAAAAAATGGGCAGAGGACCCAAATAGACATTTTGCCAAGGAAGACACACAGACATACCAATGTCCAACAGATTTATGAGGAAATACTCAATGTCAACAACATAACTGTAAAAGAAATGCAAATTAAAACTGAAATGAGATACTGCCTCATACCTGTTAGAATGGCTATTATCATTAAGACAAGAAATCAATTTTGGAGAAGATGTGGAGTAAAGGGAACCCTTGTACACTGCTGTTGGCAATGTAAATTGATCTAGCCACTATGGAAAACAGTATAAAATTTCTTCAAAATATTTATAATAGAGCTACCAGCAATCCTAGAAAATTTGAAAACACTTACTCATGAAGGTATACCTACCCCTATGTTCATTGCAGCCTTATTTACAATAGCCAAGACCTGGGAACAAACCAAGAGTCCTTTAGCAAATAATTGGATAAAGAAGATGTGGTACACGTATACAGTGGGATGCTACTCAGCCATTAAAAACATGAAATATTGCCATTTGCTACAACATGGATTCACTCTTGAGAGTACTGCGCAAAATGAAATAAGTCAGTTGGAAAGGGCAAGAACCACAGGATTTCAGTCACGTTGGATGTGAGTGAAAAAAAACTAAAAAAGTAACCATTGAACAAACAAAACAGACAAAAACCAAACTTACAAAGACACAATGGTGGCTACAAGAGTGGAAGGGGTAGGGAGAGGATGCAGAGAGTAAAAGGGGCCAAATTCAACATGACAGGAGACTGACTTTGGGTGGTGAGCACATAGTAGAGAACATATATGTACTGCACACTTGAAATTTATATAAAGTTATTAATGTATTTTACCACAATAAATTTAATTAAAAATTATTCTACAGTGTTACACAATTAGACAATATATTAGATTGACCTATATGACATTGCCAGTATTTGACTACTTTTGGACATAACAGCAATTTCATATGATGCAAGTTCATATGATGTACAGATTTCTTTTTTTTTTTTTTTTTTTTTTTTTTGGGTGGGAATTAGTAAATGCAGTACAAGTTAGGAGAGCATCATCATGTTGAGCTGAAGCTGATCTAAAATTTACTGTACTATGTGCAGCACTGAATAAAGGCTCTGTGACTTAGGGAGGAAGACTCTGGGCCAGGAGGATCAACATTTGATTTTATAATTAGCTTCATGAGTTTGAGAAACTTGACCTCACTGAACCTCAGTTTCCTGTCTTGCCGAATGGAGTTAACATATATCTTACTAAGTTGTTGCAAGGTTCTTCATAGTCCCCTTACTTCCAAAGATCAATGGTCTTGGTGGTTCACAAGGAATTATAGCAAGTCATACAAAATATAAGAGCCCTGAACCCATGGGCTATGGCAATTGATACCATTAGTCTGAGGAGGAAACCACATCAACACTGAAGGGCCCACCAACCATGTAAAGAGATTCTACAACAGCTGCATTATATACTTCCAAGTTCTGTTCTTTATACATCATCTAGCCTACCAAAAGCCTTGTTATGGCCGATCACATGTAGTCATTGTGGGAATGGAGAATAAAGGGACATTTGTCTGATTCTCACATAGGAATAATATGGTTGAAAAACAAAATTTTCTATGCTATTTAATGCTGCATCTGTTTTTGTGTCACAGTGAAAACATTTGAGAATAAAGACTTTTCTTTCAAAATGGCAGAATGAGTACCTGCTGCAACTTCCTCCTCTTGCTTCAAACCCTAAAAATGACTGAAAAGATATTTTAGTAAATCTATAATCCCACTGGAACTGAAGATATCATGTGCCCTATGGACCAGTAATATGATGATACTTGAAAGAAGAGGCACCGTATTTGGTTAAAGAATGGATACACAATTCAAGTACATGATGGAGAGTATTGTTGAAAAATAAGAACGTCTGCAAGGGTTGTTGCTCCCAACAAGCAAAATTTTCTACCTGCATTCCGTAGGATACTAAGGTAACTGACAATAGCCAGGCATTTTTGACTCCTATATATAACCTCTCACTCCTTGGATCAGGCAGAGAACAAAGAGACAATTTTCCCAGAGCAGACAGTAAAGCTATTTGAATTGGAGACATGAGGAAAAGTTCCCAGATTAATAATACCCAAAGGAAAGGGACTCTGTGCTTAGATCATTAGGTACTGACACAGGCTACCTAAATGTTGTTCCATTATCTCCTTCATACCTAATGTAGAAGGCTGAAGTATCTCCCGAATCCAGTATCCTGTCCTGCTTCTCATACAAGCAAGTTGTAAAATAAATACAGCAGGATAATAAGGAAATTTCTATCTTAAAATGACTACATAACCAAATATCACCCAACATTGAAGGGAAGCCACAACTATAAATCAAAAGCACAAAACTCAACAAAGAAAAGAATATATACCAAGTTAAAGAATTAAAAAACTTCAGAAGTACAGAAAATATCCTCAGAAAGATGGTAAATATTGCATTCATTAACAAAAATTTTACATCTTGGGAATAAAATGTGAATATAAACAGTTCAATACATTGGCTATACAGTGGAAAAGACACCACTGAGAGCAATTTAGTGAGACTGAGGCCAAGAAACTTTGCCAGAATTTAGTGGGAGATTTTTTTCAAGTCTGTAAGTTAAGAAAATGGAGACTCTTTCCTAAAGATTCCGCTATACTTTCTCTCTCACTTACTCTGTACCATTTCCTTTAATCCTTCCCTCTTTCTCTTCCCTAGTTGTTTAATTACCCTATTTTATATGAGTTTCAATGTCAAAGGCTACCTTAGAACACTTCGGAAGTAAGGATAAATCATAAGTGAAGTACAGTCTCATTCTGTTGAGATTTAATAATGTCCCCCTGAAACACAGATTCTCTCATTTTTCAATAGAGTTTCTCATAGTTTCGATGCCAGGTTTTTATTCCATTTGTTCGTATTACCAAGAAGCCTTTTGTTTTCTATCCCAGGACCTATATTTTTCTAGATCCTATTTTAAAGTGATAGCATACAATATATATCATAATTGCCATGGCAACAGATTCATATGCTAATCAGCAATGCAGTTTTATAGAAGCACAAAGGGTCTGAATTTGGCCTTTGATTCTAACATTGTTGGGTATGGGCCAAGCTGCATAAGCTTAATATAGCATTTAAGAAAGTCTTATAAAAATCTGTTTTCCCTCTGCAAGAATCTAGTTTGGTAAGAATGGGTTTCTCACAGGCCAGAAAAGATACATCACTAGGGCATTTTTTTTTCCTTCATCTAGCCCTTACAATCAGTAGTGAACACATTGATTGGGAACCCAGAATTCATCTTCCCCTTCTTCCTTTCTAAGGAACCTCATTTCTTATTTAGAAACACACCCCTCTGCCACACTGTCCGAGAGATTCAGGAGAAGCTGTTTCCAGCTCCAGAGCTGAATCTTGATTAGTCTAAAGCCTAAACTCAAAGCCTGACTTGGTATTCTCACCCTACTTACTAATAATTGGTTCAGAAAGCAAATCGTAAGTCAGTCAGGACATGGTACCCATGGACCCATGGTGGCAACATGACCTAATAAGGCTCATTTAAGCTCTTTGGGAAGAAATTTTATGCTATGGGTTAGGGCAAGGTTTTCTCCTCTCTCTTGTTTGTTGTGCTAAGAAAGATTTGTGTGTTACTTGCAACCATTTTGGGTGTCATTAAAGAACTCATCCTGAGGAGAAAGTACACATACATGAAAGGGTAGAGAAAGCCAAGAGAATACTGAAGAAAGGAGCTAAAACACTGACTATACTTTGTTGAGCTTCTGCTCTGCTTCTGGACTCTCAAATATGTAGCACTGGATTAAATATTTTCTTACTGTTCTAAACTGATTTGGAATTTTGTTACGGAATGCACCAAATTCTGCTCAATAAAGTTGTACACTTTGAATGTTATGAATTTGGTATATGTTTTCTTAATTTAGTATATTAGAAGATAAATATTCTACATGATGGTGGCTTAGTTTTAAGTGTTTTTAGAGTGTGTTTAAACAACTGATTCCTTTACTGTCACAAAAGAGAGATTCTATATTATCTTTATGTAATGGAATAAAAGAAAATTAGTAAATGAGGCTTCATGGTTCTCCTCGTTCCTCTGCTTATTTATTTTTCACTTATTTTGCAACTCCTCTCCTGAACCCTGCAGCCTCCAATCCATCCGGGAAAAGGTAAGAAACAATGCTGAGGCAGAGTCTCAATAGTAAAGGAAGATGCTTATGGCAACGCAGAAGGAAGAAGGCACCGGAGGGACCAGGGTGGTGGGCTCAGGCTGATATACAGCAGCCATTGCCCCTGGGAGGAAAGTCAAGGCATCCTGGAATTTTAGAGTTTCCAAGAATAAAGCTCCACCATAGATGTTAATAGGACTGTGGATTTGGAGTTTCCTGACTTTCCAAATTATAAAATGTTTCAAAGTATATTAAAAATAGAGAACATTTGAAGTAATGCTGGGATTTTGCTATATTCGATTTAATGTTAACAAAAGACCTGTAAGTCCTTTTTAAACCTCCTTCCTTATTCATCTCCTTCTTTCCAACCTGGAGACAAAATATTTTAAAATTGGCATGTATCTTTTCCGTTCATAGTTTTATAGTTTTATAACATAAATAAGTGCATGAAAACACAGAAAATTGTTCATGGGTAGGCGTCTGAGATGGTGGCAGCACAGGAGGATAGTGAACTTGCCCCTCCCATGAGCAAATTCAAATATACATGAAATTCTCTATACATATAGAGAACAGTTACTCCTGTGAAATAACTGAGAGCTCAGAGAACAACTTCTGAACAACAAACAAAAGAAAGAGACAGAATAGAGAGGGCTGGAGCCCTCCGGAGCTGCAGGAATTCTCCCTACAGGAGGAGGGGTGAGCACCACTGTTTAGGTCCCCTATACTTCACTAAGGTGGGTGTGAGCTCTATTCTGGTGCCTTGGCCTTCCTGGAAGATCATCCCAGCACTTCCCCAGTCACACTGCCCAAGCCTTTTGCCTTGGAACAAAGGGAGCAAGCAGGAACAACAGGGCATCACCATAGACATCTCGCCCAATAGGACAGTGCTCCAGGCACTCTAAGTGCCTGCCTGGCTCCAATTAGCTTCCCCAAACAACCTGCCATAGAAAGTTTACCCATATATCACTTCATCATAAGACCACTTTCTGCACAACAAACAAGAGGGGGACTGTAGAGAAAAGACTGGGGAGTCACAGAAGCTCTCCAGGGGCTGCAGGAATTGGTCAGGGTCAGAGATGTCAATGAGCACCACTATTTATGTCCCCCTCCACTTTCATAGGGTGGGCAGGGGCTCTACCCAGAGATTCTGGCCTACCTGCAAGGTCCCTGCAACATGTTCTTGGACACATGTCTGAGCTCACTTCAGCCCTGAACAAAGGGAGCAAGCAGGATCAACAGGGTGTTACATGCACCTGGCCTCTGCACACAGAGCCACTCCAGCGTGGTAGGCCAGTGCCCAGAAGACCTTAGTAGGCCTTAGAAGGCCTTAGTTACCTGCTTGGCTCCTAACAGCCCGCCAACACCACCCAGCACACACTACACGTAGAAGCTGCATCTACACGTGGCCTCTTTTTCAAGACTAGAAAAGATACCTATTTTTTTCTGATTCATATAAACAAACAGAAAGTCAAACAAAGTAAAAAGACAGAAGAATATCTCTAAAATAAAAAGTAAAAAATCCAGAAAAAAAAAACCCTAAGGAAATGGGTATAATTTGGTCAATAAAAAAATTCAAAGAAAAAGTCACAAGGATGCTCATGAAACTTGAAAGTAGAATAGAGGAACTTAGCTAATTCAAAAGAATGGATTAGTGACCCAGAAGACAGACTAGTGGAAATCAACCAATCAGAACAGCACAAAGAAAAAGAAGTTTAAAAGCCAGGATAGCTTAAGGGACCTCTCGTATAACATCAAGCACTCAAACCTTCACATTATGTGGAACCCAGGAGAAGAGAGAAAGGAACATAAGCTGTATTTAAAGAAATAATGGATGAAAACTTTCCTAACCTGGAAATGAAAACTGACATCCAAATCCAAGAAGCACACACAGTTCAAACCAAGATGAACCCAAAGAGACCCACATCAAGATATACTGTAATTAAAATAGCAAAAGTTAAAGATAAAGAGACAATCTGGAATAAAGCAAGAAAGAAAATAATGAGTTACATTCAAAAGAAAGCCCATAAGGCTATCAGCTGATCTCTCAGCAGCAACTTGACAGGCCAGAAGGGAGCTGCAGGGCACTTTTAGTGCTGAAAGGAAAAAATTCTACAACCTGAAATAATGTACCCAGCAAGATCATCATTCAGAATTCAAGGAGGGGGAGTTTTCTGGACAAGGAAAAACCAAAGAACCTCATCACCATTAAACGTTTTGCAAGAAATGTAAAAAGGATCTTCTTTAAGCAAAAAAGAGAAAGGCTATAAATCTCATAGGTAAAGTAAAATACTTAATAAATATAGTGAATCAGACATTGAGAAAGCTGCTACAAGGGTCAAAAGAAAAAAGTATCAAACTCCACCCAAACTACAATAAGTAGTTAGGAGATAACACAACCCAACGAGATCTAAAACATGACATCAGGCTGCTCTGAGGGGAATGGTGGGGGAAAATGGAGACAACTGTACTCGAACATCGATAAGAAAAGGAAGAAAAAAAGGACTTTCTGTATAGAGTATCATGTCATCTACAAATACTCATAGTTATTCTTTTTTAGTTAGATGCATTTCATTTATTTTTGACTGCTATTAATATTAAAAATATTCCATTATTATTTTAATAATAGTAATGAGAATAGACATTCTTGGCATGATTTTGATCTTCAAAATGGTTACATTATTTCACAAAGGAGTATTATGTTAGCTATGAGGCCATCATATATAGCCTTTCTGAAGCTTAGATCTTTCCTTCTATGAGCATTCTTTGAAATATTTTTATCAGTAATGCATATATAGTTTTTCGAAGGCTTTTGCTGAATCTCTCACATAATTATATGACTCTTGTTTTGGTTTTTGATGTGGTGGATTGCACTGATTGCTGGATGTTGAGCCATTCTTTCATCAGTGGTAAAGTTCACACTTGATTAGGGTGTATAATCATTTAAAAATATTATTAAACTTGGTTTGCTACTGTTTTGTTGAGAATTTTGGCCTGGACACTTTTCAAGAATATGACTATAAGTCTGTCTGTCTGTCTGTCTCTCTCTCTCTCTCTGCAGTGTCTTTCTGTAGTTTTAGTATAAGAGTAATACTGTCCCTGTAAATTAAATTTGGAAGTGAAAAAAAAAATGACATCAATAACATAAAGCATGGGAGAGTAAAAATGTAATCCTTATAGAATATATGCAGACTTAAAACACCTACCAGATTAAAATATAGTAGATTGCTGTAGATATAGAATGATATACATAGATCTCATAGTAATCACAAACTAAAACCTACAAAAGATGCACAAAGAATAAAGAGAAAGGACCCTCCCCAAACACTAGAGAAAACCAGCAAACTAGAATGGAAGAGATTAAGAGGAGAAGAAAGGAATTCAGGTGAATTGGAAAAACAACTAAAAAAACAATTAAAATGGCAAGAAGTACATACTTAATAATAATTACTGTAAATGTAAATGAATTAAACAATCCAATAAGAAGACATAGGGTGGCTGAGTAGATTAAAAAGCATGAACCATCTTGCCTTGACTGGCGTGGCTCAATGGGTTGTGCATTGGTTTGATTCCTGCAAATTGGTTTGATTCCAGGTCAGGGCATATGCCTGGGTTGTGGGCCAGGTCCCCAGCTGGGGGCATGTGAGAGGTAACCAATCGATATATCTCTCACACACTGAAGTTTCTCTACCTGTCTTTCTGCCCCCCTTCACCTCTCTTTAAAAATAAACAAATAAAATCTTAAAAAAAAAACATGACCCATCTATATGCTGCTTAGAAAATACTCACTTCAAATTAAAAAAACACATGGACTGAATGTGAAGGGATGGAAAAAGATATGTCATGCAAATAGAAACAAAAAAGAAAAATCAAGGTAGCAATATCCTATCAGACAAAATAGATTTTAAACAAAAAAATGTAAAAAATAGACAAAGAAAAACATTACATAATTATAAAGTAGTCAAATCAAGAAGATGATGTAACAATTATAAATATCTATGCACCAAACATAAAAGCACCTAAATATGTAAAGCATTTATTAATGGGCATAAATAAAAAAAATAATAGTAGGGGATTTTAATACCCCACTCACAATGGATAGATCATCCAGGCAGAAAGTTAATAAGAAAATAATGGCCTAAATGTCACATTAGAACAGATTGACTTAATAGATATTTATAGAACACACAGTTTTTTCAAGTGCACATGGGACATCTTCCAGCATAGGTCACATATTAGGCCACAAAATAAATTCAAGGTTGACGTTACATCAGACATCTTTTCCAACCACAGTTTCGTGAAGTAGAAATTAACTGCAGGAAGAAAAGTGGAAAAAACACAAATACTTGGAGACTAAACAACATGCAACTAAAGAACCAATGTCTCAAAGAGGAAATCAAACAGGTAATGAAAAACTACCTTGAAGCAAATGAAAATGAAATCGCAGTTTTTCAAAATTTATGATAATCAGCAAAAGGAGTTTTAAGAGGAAGTTCATAGCTATACAGGCCTCCACAAGAAACAAGAAAAATCCCAAGTAAACAATCTGACACTATAGCTAAAGGAACTAGAAAGACAACAAACAAAACACAGTGCAAAACATAAGGAAGGAAATACTTAATACTGGGGCAAAAAAATAGACAAAATAGAAATTTAAAGAATAGGAAAGATAAATAAACAAAATAGAAATTTAAAGAAGAATAGGAAAGATAAATAAAAGAGCTGATTCTTTGCAAAGATAAACAAATTTGGCAACTTTAACCAAACTCATCAAGTAAAAAAGTGAGCTCAGATAAAGTCATAACTAATAAGTTACAACCAACAACAAATATAAAAAATTATTAAAGACTACTACAAATAATTATATGCCTACAAATATGACAATCTAGAAGAAATGGATACGTTTCTAATAGTATATAATCTTCCAAGGCTGAACCAAGAAGAAACATAAAACCTAAACAGACCAATTACTTAGCAATGAAATTGAAGCATTAATCAAAAAAACTCTCAACAAATAAATGTCCAGGACCAGATGGCTTCACAGGTAAATTCTACCAAACATTCAATGAAGAATTAATGCCTATTCTTCTTAACCTATTTCAAAATATAAGAGGAAGGAATGATTCTCAACTTATCTTACAAAGCCAGCATTAACCTGATACCAAATCCAGACAAAAGAAAATTACTAGCCAGTATGCTTGATAAAAATAGATGCAAAAATTTGCAATAAAATATTAATGACCCTGATTCAACAATACATTAACAGGATTATACACTAGGATGAAAGGATAGTTCAAAATCCTAAATCAATCAACATGATACATCATATTAACAAAATAAAGGATAAAAACCATATGATCGTCTCAAAATATACAGAAAAATCATTTGAAAAAATTCAAGATTGTTATGATAAAGACTTCCCAAAAATGGAGGCAGAAGGAACACATCTAAACATTCAAAAAGGTAGTCCTGGCTGGTGTGGCTCAGTAGATTGAGTGCTGGCCTGCAATCCAAATGGTTGCTGGTTTAATTCCTAGGCAGGGCACATGCCTGGGTTGCAGGCTAGGTACCCAGTAGGGGGCATGCGAGAGGCAACCACACATTGATGTTTCACTCTCTTCCTCTCTCTCTAAAAGTAAATAAATAAAATCTTTTAAAAAATAAAAATGTTATATATGATAAACCCAAAGCTAATATCACATTCAATGATGAACAACTGAAAGCTTTCCCCCCAAGATGAGGGGCAAGACCAGAATGCCACTATCATCACTTCTATTCAATATATTATCGAAGTCCTTGCCATTGGATTCAGACAAGAAAAATAAATCAAAGGCATTCAAATTGGAAAGGAAGAAGTAAAACTCTCATTATTTGCAGATGATGTGATACTATATACAGAAACCTTAAAGACTCCATCAAAAATTTATTAGAACTAATAAATGCATTTAGTGAAGTTGTGGTATACAGAATCAATATACAGGAACCTGTTGCATTTTTATACCCAGTGAGGAATAATCTAAAGGAGAAATTTTAAAAAGTAATCCCATTTACAATTGCATAAAAAACATAAAATACATAGGAATAAATTTAATTAAATGGGTAAAAGACAAGTACTTCTGAAAACTATAAGACATTGAAGAAAAAAATTGAAGAAGATAAAAATAAATGGAAGTACATACCATACTCATGGTTTGGGAAGATTAAATATTAAAATATCCTGACTACATAAAACAATACGCAGATTCAGTGCAATCTCTATTAAAATACCAATGGCATTCTTCTCAAAACTAGAACCCTAATTTTTACACAAAACCACAAAACACCCCAAATAGCTAAAAAAAATTTTTTTTGAGAAAGAACATGGAAGGTATTATGCTCCCTACTTCAAAATATAATACAAAGCTATAATAACCAAAACAGTATGGTCTTGACATGAAAACTTATCTAGATCAATTGAATAAAGAGCCAAGGAATAAATTCTCATTTATATGGTCAATCTGTGCCAAAGGAAGCAAGGATATGCATTGGAGTAAAGACAGTCTCTTCAATAAATTGTGCTGGAAGAACTGGACAGATCATTCAATAAAATGAAATTGGGCCATTTTTTACATTGTATACAAAAGTAAAGTAAAAATGAGTTAAAGACTTCAATGTAAGTCCTAAAACAATAAAAATCCTAGAAGAAAACAGATGCAGTAATTTCTCTAATATCAATCTTAGTAATATCTTTTTGGATATGTCTCTTCAAGCAAGGTCAGCAAAAGAAAAATAAATGCAACTAAATTTTGCACAGTGAAGAAAATGATGAACATAACAAAAAGAGAACCTACTGAATGGGTGAAGATATTCTCAAATGATGCAGCTGACAAGGGATTAATATCCAAAATATATCAGAAACTCCTACACCTGAATGCCATAAAAACTGCAATCCAATGTACAAAGGGCAGAGTACCTGACTAGATAGTTCTCCAAAGAGGACATACAGATGGCCAATAGACACATGAAAAGATGTTTAAAATCACTAATCATCAGGGAAATTCAAATCAAAATCACAATGAGATATCACCTCACACTTGTCAAAATGGCTATCATTAATAAATCAACAAACAAAGCTGTTATGGATGAGGAGATATGGGAACCCTTAGGCACTATTCGTGGGATTGCAAATTGGTGCAACTATATGGAAAAAAGCATGGAGTGTCTTTAAAAAATTAAAACTAGAACTACCATATGACTCAGCAATTACACTTCTCTGTGCGTATCCAAAAAAATCCAAAGCACTAAGTATATATATATGCAGCCCTATGTACATTGCAGCATTATTTACAATAGTCAAGATATGAAATCAGCCTAAGTGTCTGTCAAATGGATAAAGATGTGATATGTAAATACAATGGAGTATTATTCAGCAATATAAAAGAATGAGATCTTGCCATCTGCAACAAAATAAAGGGACCTAGATACTATTATGCCAAGAGAAATAAGTTAAACAAAGAAAGACAAATACCCTATGATTTCACTTGTAAGTGGACTCTAAAAATATAAAACAAATGAATAAACAGACCAAAATAGAAACAGAACCATATCTAAAGAGATCAAGCTGATAGTTGTCAAAGGGGAAGTTGTGTGGGGACAGGGAAAAATCGATAATGTGGTAATACATACAAAGGAAAAAAAGTCCTTCAGAAAGTCAATGAATAAACAAACTATGGTATATTCATACAATGGAATATTACTCACTAGTTTAAAAATACATTATCAAGTCATGAAAAGACATAGAGAAACCTTAAATGCATATAGCTAAATGAAAGAAGCCAGTCTGAAAAGACTACGTTCTACACAATTCCAACTATATTATATTTCAGAAAAGGTGAAATATAGACACAGCAAAAACATTGGTGTTTGTCAGGACTTTCACAGTGGGAGAGGAGGGAGGGAAGAAGGGAGGGAAAGGTAAGTGGAGAATAGAGGATTTTTTTTTTTTTTTTGTAGGGAAGTGAAACTATTCTGTATGATATTAAAATGGTAGATACAGAATATTCTGCATTTGTCAAAAGTCATAGAATATGCAACCCAAAGAGTGAACCCTAATGTAAACTAGGGAGTTTAGTTAATAGTAATTATCAATATTGGCCAACCAGTTATTACAAATGCACCACATCAATAGAAGATGTTAATAGTGGAAATGTGGGAGAGAGAAAGAGGGAGCATATGGAAACTGTACTTCCCACTCAATTTTTCTGTAAACCTAAAATGGGTCTAAAAAATAGTCAACTTATATTAAAAAAGTGTGATTAATACACTAAGAGAAATGATAAAATATAATTATATAAAATGTTTGGATAAAACCAGAAAGAAGAGAATAAACAAACTATGGGAAGAAAAACAAATAATGAACAAAAAGTTGCACATGTAGTCAATAACTGCACAAGTAATCACTTTATGTGTGAACGGTCTAAACCACAGGTGGCAAACACAAGGCCAAATCCGGCCCTCCACCTTGTTTTATATGGCCAGCACCTTGTTTCTACCTGGTGGCAGCTCCAAGCTCCTTGCCCCTAGTTAAGAAGTAGTTACATTTATACAGTCCTAAAGTTACATTTGGCCCTTTGAAGGCAACTGCAAGGCTGAGGTTGCCCCCAGTGAAAATGAGTTTGACACCCCTGGTAAACACACCAATGAAAAGACTATTGTCAGAGTGGATTAAAGAAAAACACCCAACTTCATGCAGTCAATAAGAAATACACCTTAAATATAAAGATTCGGAAAGCTAGAAAATACAGAGATAGAAAAAAACTATACTACCATGTTATGCTAACACTAATCAAAAGCAAACTGGGTAATTACACTAATTTCAGATGAGGCAGGGATGAATATGGGTATTACATAATGGTAAAGGGGTCAATTCTCTAAGATAAAACAACCCTAAATGTGTATGCACTTTACAAAAGAGTGTCCAAATACATGAAGCAGAGACTGATACAACTGTAAGGATAAATAGGTAAGCTCACTATTCTAGTTGGAGGCTTCCTCATGTCTTTGTCAGTAATTGTTAGATCAAGTAGGCAGAAAACTGGTAAGAATATACGTCATTTGAAGAGTACATTAATATCAATCGAATTGATGTATTTGATATTTATAGAATACACCATCCAAAATCAGAATATACCTTTATCAGCTCACATGGAATGTTCACCAAAATAGACCACATTCTGAACCATAAAACCCACTTTAGCGGATTTGAAAGAATAAAGAAAGAAAAGTGAAATAAATAAGGAATAGAAATCTTCAATGAATATAGGGATGCATATATTCTGGCAAATAATGTTTTCAAGTTTTTCGGGTAGACACTCAGAAGACAGATTGCTGGGTCATATGGTAACTCTTACTTTTAAATTTTGACGACCCACAATACTGTTTTCCATAGTGGCTGTACCAGTTTGCATTCCTGGCAGCAGTGAGGGAGAGTTCCTTTTCCTCCACCACCTCTCCAGCACTTGTTATGTGGGACCTAAAACTGACACTCATACACAGACAGCAGTGTGATGGTTACCAGAGGGGAGGGGTTGGGGAGGTAGCAAAGGGTAAAGAGGACCAAGTACATGGTGACGGCAGACGATTTAATTTTGGGTGGTGTACACACAGTGCAATATACAGATCATGCATCACAGAAATGCACACTTGAAACCTATGTGAGCTTATTAACCAATGTCACCTCAATAAATTTAATTGAGATGGAATAGAAACCATACAAAGTATATTCTCAGGCCTTAGTAGAATTGAGCAGAAACAAAAAGATACCTGGAAAAAAATCATCACATATTCAGAAAGTAAACAACACACTTTATTTATTATATATTTATTTATTTAATCTTTATTGTTTTTTAGTACCATTTAGTCCCCTAATACTCCCTCTCCTCTCAGCATTCACCACACTGTTGTCCATGTCCATGAGTTCTTTTCCCTTTTTGCTCCATCCTTCCACCCTCTAACCTCCCCCCGCCACCCACTAGCTGTCATCGTTCTCTACATCTATGAGTCTGTTCCCATTTTCCTTGTTAGTTCAGTTCATTCATGAGATTCCACATATGAGTGAAGTCATATGGTATTTATTATAGGAGGCTGTTCCCCATGGTATGGGGAATGTAGCCCAGCCCCTGATTTGGAAAACTGATGGGGAGCAGAAGTGGGCACACAGGACCCATGCCACGGATAAGTGCTCCTGTGGAGAATTAGGCCTGCATTGTACCTAGGCTGCTTTGAGCCTTGCTTTTGCTAAAACTCTCTCACCCTGAATTGAGGCAGCAAATGTTTACTGTGTATCTTTAAAGTAACTTCTTAAAATCTACGCTAAACCTCCCAAGGATGAGTGTAACCAGTTCAACCACTTTTCCCTTTGCATTTGCAAATATCCCTCTTCTGTGATGTGATTAGCAACATCCTCTCCTTTGTTTTCTGTAAAAGGTAACCACCTAAAGTGAACCTGTGCATAGTAAATGAGGCCCATCCTCAATGTAATGTGCCCAGAAAAGCAATAAAGCCTGTCCAGCAGGGGTCGGGGCCCTCTCTCACTCAGAGGCCCTTTTTCTCCACAGGACTTCTGCAGTCCATGTGAATTTGTTCGTTGCATTCACAACACATGGACCCTGTGGGCTGGGGTCTGCATCAATTTATCTTTCTCTACTGGCTTATTTCACATAGCTTAATCTTCTCCAAGTCCATCCATACTGTTGCAAATGGTAAAATTTTCTTCTTTTTCATCGTTGAGTAATATTCCATTGTGTCCACCAAGAAACTACACAATTGATAAATAAATGTGGTAAAGTAGCAGGATATAAAATTAATATCCATAAATCAGTTGGATTTTTATATGCCAATAATGAACAAACTGAAAGGGAAATTAAGAAAACAATCCCATTTATAATTGCTTCAAAAAGAATAAAATACCTAAGAATAAACCTAACCAAGGATGTAAAAGACCTGAAATCAGAAAATTATAAGACACTGAAGAAAGAAATTGGAGAAGACACAAATAAGTGGAAGCACATATCATGTTCATGGATAGTAAGAATTAATATCATTAAAATGTCTATGCTACCCAAAGCAATCTGTACATGGCCCAGCACAAATAACACCTTTTTCTTATGAAATCTTTTATTACAAAATCATAAGCATGTAATTCTATAATATAACAATATCACACTCAAGCACACCATATGACATTTTAGGTGAGATGTTTGAATTGCTCTTCATCTCATGCGAGACATTCATATATCCTACCAACCACACTTAAGCAGGTATTACTACTGCCAGACCCTGCAGATTCAACACAATTCCTATCAAGATTCCAATGATGTATTTCACAGGACTAGAATAAATCTTTCAAAAATTTATATGGAATCACAAAAGGCCTTGAAGAAAAATAGGGATCCTGATAAAGAAGAACAAAGTTGGAGGAATCATGCTACCTAATAAACTATACTAAAAGGCCATAGTAGTCAAGACAGTGTGGTACTGGCATAAAAGCAGACACATAGATCAATGGAACAGAATAGAGAGCTCAGAAAGAAACCCACACTTTTATAGTCAATTGATGTTCAACAGAGGAAACAAACACATACAATGGGCTAAATAGTTTATCAATAAATGATGTTGGGAAAATTGGACAAATACATGCAGAAAAATGAAACTAGACCACCTTCTTATACCACAAACAAGAATAAATTCAAAATGGATCAAAGACTTAAATATTAGACCCAAAGCCATAAAAATCCTAGAAAACATAGGCAGTAAAATCTCAGACTTGCTTGTAGCCATATTTTTTTGATATACCTCCTTAGCCAAGGGAAACAAAAAATTAACAAATGGGATATTAAACTACAAAATTTTTTTACAGAAAAGGAAATCATCAACAAAAGAAAAAGACAACCCACAGAATGGGAGAACTTATTCACCAATATATCTGATAAGGGGTTAATATCCAAAATTTATAAAGTACTTATAAAACTCAACACCAAAAAAAACCAAACAACCCAATTAAAAAAATGGGCAAAGGACCTGAACAGACACTTCTCCAAAGAGGACATACAGATGACCATACACATAAGAAAAGATGCTCAACATCACTAATCATCAGAGAAACACAAATAAAAACCACAATGAGATACCATCTCACACCTATCAGAATGGCCATCATCAATAAATCAACAAACAAGTGCTGGTGAGGTTGTGGAGAAAGGGAAACCCTTTTGCACTGTTGTTGGGAATGCAGATTGATGCAACCACTGTGGAAAGCAGTATGGAGACACCTCAAAAAATGAAAAATGGAACTGCCTTTTGACTCAGTGATCCCACCTCTGGGATTATATCCAAAGGAACCCAAAACACTAATTTGAAAAAATATAAGCACCCCTATGTTTATTGCAGCATTATTTATAATTGCCAAGATATGGAAGCAGCCCAAGTGTCCATCAGTAGACGAGTAGATAAAACAACTATGGGGCATTTAAACAACACACTTTAAATAACCTATGGGTCAATGAAAAAGATTCAAGAGAAAATTTTAAATGTCTGAAATAGCATTCACGACAAGTGCATTAAACTCTAGTGTGACTAGCTGCATGGGAATGACAAAAAGTAGGATTGGAAAATGAGCAGGGTTTAGAATATAAAAAGCCTTCCAGATTAGAGGAGTTTAGTCTTTATCCTATAAGCGAAACTCTTCAATTGATGTCACTGAGATCATACATGCACTTTAGAACAATTGCTACCAGAAGTGTAGACCAACTCATAGGCTATAACAATAAGGTAGGGCAAGCATTCCAGACTAAGCTGAGGCTGCATACTTAGAAAGGAAGAATATCAAATGATACCAGATGAAAGGTGAAATCAGCAGAACCTTCTGCTTCCCTACCACTGGAGGTAAAGAAAATGGAAGATGCCACTCAAGAATCTGGTTTAGACCACTAGATAGGTAATGGTTCTAGTTACTGAAAGGATGTGAAACATTTATTTGTAATACGTTGGTGTTAATTTTTAACAATTTAAGTACAAATGGTTATTTACCAGCTGGTAATCAACTTACTTTCATAGCAAGATTTCTAAAAGTCTTATTTTGAAATTCTCATTTCAATTATTTGATGAACTCTTAGTAAAACTATCAGTTTCATAAGTATGTTTTTTTATGAATAGCTTTATTGAGATACAATTCACATACTATAAATATTACCCTACTAAAGTATACAATTCAATAGTTTTGAGCATATTCAGAGAGTTATGCAACCATCACTACTATCTAATTCTAGAACCTTTTCTTCACCCCAAAAGAAACTATATACCCTCAGCAGTCACCCTTCATTCCTCTCTCTCCAATTCCCTAGGCAACCACTAATCTACTTCCTGTCTCTATTAGATTTTCCTGTTCTAGCCATTTCCTATAAATGATATTTGGTCTATTGTGACTGGCTTCTGTCTTAGTATGAAGAATATTCACTTAGTATGTTCATAATTCATTCATGTTACTACATGCATCAGTACTTCATTCATTTTATTGCCAAATATTATTGATTTTATAAACATACCACAGTTTATTAATTCTTCAGTTGATGGCCTTTGGATAGTTTCCACTTTCAACTATTATGGATAATGTTGATATGAACATTTACATACCAAATTTTGCATGTACATAGGTTTTCATTTCTCTTGGGTATATACCTGGGAGTGGAATAACCTAATTTAAAAATGGGCAAAGGGCCCTAGCTTGTGTGACTCAGTGGATTGAGCACTAGCCTGCAAACCAAATAGTTGCCAGTTTGATTCCCAGTCAGGGTGCATGCCTGGGTTGGGGGCCAGGCCCCCAGCTGGGGGCGTGTGAGAGGCAACCACACATTGATGTTTCTCTCTTTCTCTTTCCCTTCCCCTCTGTCTAAAATAAAATCTTTTAAAAAATGAGCAAAGGCTTTGAAGAGAAAGTATGCAAATGGCAAAAAAAAAAAAAAAAAAAGCACCTGAAAAGATGCTCTATATTATTAGGTATCAGGGAAATGCAAATCACAATCACAATGAGGTACTTCTCACATCCTACACACATATATGTATATATACACACACATACATATTAAATCTGTATGTATATATAGATCTCTACACTGTTACTAACATTTCTAACTTATGACAGAATTCTTCTCTGTATGAATGCTCATTACAGCAAGTTTCTATCACTTGAAATTCTATTGAACATCTATCATAACAACACTCAATTTGCAACACTGGCTTTAATATAGCAAGAAGACTTTTGTTCCTATCTGTAAAACCCTCTCCTCAACACATAAAAACATGAGTTTACTTTTTCACATTTTATGTTTAGGCAAATGAACAATGCTAAAGTTATCTTTTAAATATAAATCTCAAAAGGCGCACCTATAAAGATAAAAAGGAATCTGATTCAAGGAGAACACTTAGACCATATAGTCCATGTGTCCACTTGTACTTATGAAGTATGGAGAGAATCTCTAAGTGTCAGAGGCCATAGAATACCATGGATTATTAAAATAACCATTGAAACTCATCTTTAAAAATTGTGGCTGTCAATAGACTATTTTAGCCTCCTTTATCCTCAACTTCTAAATTATATAATCATATGACCAGAAAATATAATTCTGAAGTTCATATGGAAAGATCGTATGTTGGAAAAGCAATAATACCAGTCCAGGAATCAGTAATTCTGTATTATTATGCCTACTTTGTCTCTTCCTATATGAGAGACCTTGGGCAAGTCATTTAACCTGTCTGAATTTCAGTGTCCATATATGAAAAATAAAGGCATTGTGGTGAATTAACCATAAAATCACTATCTGTTCTAAATAACATGATTCCATCTATATTCTTATTTTAGAGTATTCAAAGAATTCCAAATATTTATGCATCAAAATAAAGAGTAGCTCTTCTCTTTTTAAGAAATATTTTCCATAAGATTCAGAGATGACTCTTTCTAAAATAGGTAGCAGGAGAAATGACCAGCAGAACAAGTAAGAGCAATGCAAATTTTTATTGTGCATAAGTACACTTGGATTTTATCACAATCCTATTATTCACTATTATCATTTTATTTCAGAAAAAAATCTGAAAATTTCGCTAGTGACAGAAGCTTTCAAATGTACTTGATCGGACAATAAATTATTTCTTGTCTGATAATTTTTAAGATCAGTACAGATGTGACAAGCTACAACCAGCTTGTTCCTGATAAGCAGAATTGAATCTTCCTAATCTGTGCAAGCTGCAGGAAAGCTGAAAGAAGCCAATTAAGGAATCATCTCAATCTAGCAGCTGCACAGTGTATTAAAATATATGGCATCAAAAGAAAGCATCAGTGAATAATAAAGCCTTGGAAGATCCTACGATGGGAAAAATGTTTACTAAAATAGGACTATTCTCCACGAATTTAAGCAATGAACAACACAGGAAAATATAAGACAATGTGACAAAAGAATAAAGTGGCTTAAGCTAATAATTAACAATCCCATGTCTTATAAAGCAGAACATTCTGTAAATGTAAGTCACCAGCAATGCATCATGTCAAGTCATAGAAAAGCATTCAACTAATTCAAATCCCTGGCATGTGGCCTTCTTAACTGAACATTTAATTTATTCGTATGTCAATTAAGTGGCTTTAACTACCTCTGTGGGTATCATTCATCCTTTAATAATGACACAAGTATAGCAGAGTGAGGCAGATTCTGACAAACAGGAATGAATATAAACACATGTGGTGTCTTTCACTAACGAAAACCAGCAGTAATGTTTATTACTGATATAGGGTCCACAGATAATATTGACGTATGTTCAGTTTCATTTTGGCTAAGGATTTACCAAAAGTCCCTGGAGTGCCTCTAGAGTAGAGATCGTTTTTCATTCACACTAGTATTTTCAGCACCTAGCATAGGAAAGTGAGCCATGTTGTGATGCTGCTGTCAGAGCTGGAACACAGAAGTAGCCCTGTGACAGAACGATGCTTCTGTAAGCAGAGGTTCCTGCCCATGAATTCCTAAATATGTGTCTGTCTTCACCAAAATATCCAAGTATCAATGAGGTTCCCGAATTACAATCTTTTACCACTCTTTCCCCTTGGAGATCCATAAACGTCATCTCTGGAGCAGTTGTTCTCAACTGGAAGCAATTTTGTCACAGGGGACACTTGGTAAGATTTGGAGACAGTGTTGGTTGTCACAACTGCTTGGGTGAGTACTAGCGGCAGCCACCGAACTGAAGCCAGAAATGGTGCTAAACATCTTGCAATGAGCAAGACAGCCCTCAATAATGAAGAGTTCTCCAGCCCCACATCAATAGTGCTAACGTTGAGAAACTCTGCTCTGGAAGAACCAAGCATAGAAGCCTGCCAGGTATGAGACTGTGATTTCAGGAAGGAGATTGGGAGAGGGCCAATAAATCCCTGTCTGTGAAGCTGTACTTTTTCTAGGAGTGCAAGCAACCTTAGAGTGCTTGAGTGTACCTGAAAATATGTAAGATTCAGAGAAGATAAAAGCAGGACTCTTCAGTAATAAACAGAGCAGAAACAAATGATCTATAAGGCTCTTTCACAACCTTGGTAACTGAGGATCAACACCCTGGAATACTAATATCAACTTTTATTGAAGCTTCTCCTTTACAGAATGGGTACTGTTGTGATTGCTGAGAATGCAAATCATAAATACCACCCTTCCCCTGAAATGTCCAATTAATTTTTTTTCCAAAAGTTATTTATGTGAAGTTTATGGAAGGTATACTTCCTTACAAGGAAAGGATATGCAGGCCTTTGACTCTTTCTTCTTTTAAGGTCTCATTTTTGTTTTGTTCTGTTTGTCTCCAGCTACCCACTGATGGATTCTTGGAACCTAATAAAAATGTAATCTGTATTTGGTCTCAGTGAATAAAAACATATTAGCAAAATTTTTTATTCTTAGCTAAAATGAACCCTCAAGTTATCAGGATGATCAACATTCTCCATAAATGTTGCAAAACTACTCAAAATAAATATTTTATTTAGTTTTAAAGATATACTCACCTGTTATGATTCAGAATAAGAAACATGGTCGGAAAAATCAATGTTGGGAAGGTGGCGCATCTCCGACAAGGATGGCATTTGTAATGCTAGGATGGCTCACAAGCTGAGCCTCTGTTCTGAAGCAGTATCACTGCTCACTTTATGAATACTTAGTGGTATCTACTAGCTCTTTTCATACACTGTTATAGCAATTGTTATCAGCAATATAAGATAAACCATCCGCTTCTGCTACTTGCCAAGAATTTGATCAGGCAACAAAAAAACACCACTACCACCACCAACAGAAACCAGTCCAATGGCAAAATCTTAAATATAACTTTGGGTTATGAAGGTGAAAAGGAACTTCAGCCTTCCCACCATGGCTGAAGAAGTTTTAAAAATCCTACATGCAGAAATAGTGCAGAAAAAATGACATAAAGCAACACACAGCAAGTTCTGATCAATTAGCAGCATCCACAGAGGTCAGGCTAGGGTAAAAGTGCCTGTAACACACATTTTTCACCTGAATTCCTATCAACAATGAAAGCCTTGCACATTGCCCTCTTCAGGGCCCTCTCCAGTGCACAAATCAGCACATCCTTCAACCTCCAGCAAGCATCTTGAGGCAACATCATCACCTTAACAGATGAGCCTCAGCTGCAAGCACCATTTCAATCTAATCAGCATTTCTACAGTCTGAAGCCTATACCGTCGACAAGCAGGGCCATACAATGGATCTCTCCTAAACCACCTCATGCCAGTCAGTCCTGTATAAACTGTGAATATACCATTTGAAGAAGTACACATCTTTTTTAAACAAACCAAAAATTAACTTGGACTTTTCAGAAGAAAAGTTTTTCTACTGGACTCTAGCAAAGGCTCTAGGATACACTTATTAGGATATACACATCAAGGAGTCTTGCAAGAAATAAAAATTGTGAATATTAAAATTTAGACAGACAGGAGCCATCTTGCCCCAGCTATCAACATCACCCTTTCTACATATATTTTCCAGTAACAGGAAGCCATTTTATTTTCCACCTGGAGGCTCATGGCAGAAATGAGAACCATCTTCACACCAGCACCACCAAGTAGTATCTACAGACATCCATTCAAGTTCCTAACAGTTCCAGATTCACTTTTTTCTACTCGCTGCTACTGCGGTAAGACTCAGTGGCATCTCACACCTCCCAACTCCTCCGCCTATTACCCACACAATAGTAACTATAATCTTCTAGAAAATTATATGTCTAAAATATTCAGCAAAGGAGAGCAACATAAAACTTATAATGCATTTTGCCATGCATGCTTCAGTTAGGTAGATGAAAGATAGAGGATGAAAGGCAGATGGATAGAGGATGGACAGAAAGACAGGGAGGATAGGATAGACAAATCACTGTGAAACATTTCAGACATATAAAATCATAGAAATCACCATCTATAAAGCTCTCAGCTTAGGAAATAAAATATTCCAAATAATTGAAATACCTATGCATTTCTCTCTCCATCTCCTCCTCCCACCCTCCAGTGGTAACATTGTCTTGAATCTGCTATTCATCATTCCCATGTACTTATTTGTTTAAATCTATGACTGCTTGTGTATGTATGAATATACGAAAGGGTTATTCCTGTTTTCGTACTTTACCTAAATTACATAACTTGCACAACATTGGGAACTGGATTTTTCTGCTCTGTGTTATGCCTTTGAAGTGTATACAGTTCTAGTTCATTCATCTGAACTTTGTGTAATGTGATTAGTCTACTGTGAAATCATATATTATTTATCTGTACTCTTGTTAATGAATGTTTAGGTCATTTTTGGTCTTCACTATTTCAAGCAAATGGCCATTACATCTTGTTATCCGTGTGGTATCAAAATCTTCTACAGGAAGCACGAATAGTGCAAAGCGCATGACCATCACTGACATTGCTTCATCATGCCAAATTCCACTCCAAAAACATCGGTAAGTATTCCCACCAAGATAAACAAGAAACTTTTTGCTCCATATCTTCCTCAACTGAATTGTAAAACTGGACTTTAATTTTGCAAATTTAATGAATGTGTAACATAATTTCAGTTTTTTATCTGTAGTCCCCAAATGATCAGTGAGATTAAGGTTATATTTGTGTGCACACGTGAGGCTTCCCTTTCTGTTCTCTCGTCCTCTCCTTTACTTGTTCACTTGTTGCATGATTACCTTTTTGCTTATGTGTATGTAGGAATCCTTTATTAATTCTACATCTTTTTGTAAGAAATATTTTAAATATTTTAAGATCAGAGATTTTATCTCAACCTGTGACTTACAGTTTTTACAGTGCCTCTTGTTTGATCAGAAACTTTTTTTCTTTTCTTTTTTTAATATATTTTATTGATTATGCTATTACAGTTGTCCCATTTCTCCCCCATCATTCCCCTCCACCCTACACACCCTCTCCCACCCACATTCCCCACTTTAGTTCATGTCCATGTGTCATAAGTTCTTTAGCTTCTACATTTCCCATACTATTCTTGCCCTCCCCCTGTCTATTTTCTACTCACCGTCTATGCTATTTATTCTCTGTAACTTTTCCCCCTCTCTCCTTCTCCCACGCCCCTGTTGCTAACCCTCCATATAATCTCCATTTCTGTGGTTCTGTTCCTGTTCTAGCTGTTTGCTTAGTTTGCTTTTGTTTTAGGTATAATCAATTTATTAACCTTTTCCTTTAAGATTTATGCTGTTTTGTAACTTAATAAATCATTCCTTAAACCCAAGATCATAAAAATATTTTTTCATAATTTCGTTTTTTTTTGTTTGTTTGTTTGTTTAAAGGTCTGTCTTTCCTGTTGAAGCCATTCATCCACTTAATTGTTTATGTAGGAGAAAGAAATAAGAATTCAAACATTTTTTATGTGGATAACTACTTTTCCCAGAACCATATACATATATTTGGTCACCTTTCCCTATAATTTTAATATCTCTGGAATATATTAACTTTCCACATAGGTATTTCCAGTTCCCTAAAATTCACCATTTTTTGTATTTGCCCAATCTCAAGCAATTATTATATTATATAAGCATAATTATTATGCTGTTAAATAAGTTTGGTAAAGTTTACCTATCTTAGACTTCTTTTAAAAAACTGTCTCAGTGCCCTGGCTGGTGTAGCTCAGTGGATTGAGTGCCAGCCTGTGAACCAAAGGGTCTCTGGTTTGATCCCCAGACAGGGCACATTCCTGTGTTACTGACCAGGGCCCCAGTAGGGGGCGCATGAGAGGCAAGCACACACAGACGTTTCTCTCTCTTTCTCCCTCCCTTCCCCTCTCTCTAAAAATAAATAAAATCTTAAAAAAAAAACCCCAAAATCCTGTTTCAGCTATTTGTGGCAATTTGTAACTTCACATTAATTTTATGAGGAATTGTTAATGCCCCCCAAAATCCTTTTATGTTTTGTGTAGACAATGCATAGAAAATATAGATAAATTTCAGGTAAATTGATCTCTTTGAGTATTCCGATTCCAAAACTTTGTCTACTTTTATTCAAGCCTTATGTAGTTAAATAACATTTCGAAATTATTCTCTTTTTAAAAGTCTTACAAAATTGTGTTAAAGCTATTCTTAGGTATTTTATGATTATTATGTAATGACATTATATGTATTAATTTCTTTTGACTGATGAAGAGTGGCTATGTAATCTTCTTTTAGTTGGTCTTGAATCCAGCCAACTTGCAAAATTCTATTACTCGTTCTACAGTTTATCTCTGTATGCTTTCTAGTTTTCTATGAAACCAATCATATTATTAATAACTAAATTTTTTTCTTCTCCTTTCTAATTTTTTAACTTTATTTCTCTATTTTACCACACTGACCAGGTCCTGCAGTATAACATTGAATAGAGGGAGTGAAAACTGGTGTCCTTTTTCTTTCCTGCACATAATAGGAGTCTTCTAACCTTCATCAGTGAGCATGATATTTGCTCAAGAATTTGAATAGATAAATACCCTTATCAGATAAATAAGTTTCCTTCTGCATCAGTTAGGAATACTTTTGACTGAAAGTAAAAATATCTAACTTTGATGTTTGCAAAAGAAGATAGTTAATTATCTCATCCAGCAATACATTAGAAAGTAGGTAGGTCCAAGTTTGGACAGTATATTGAATTAGAATTGTTGGTCTTTTCTTATGGCATAATTCTCAGCATAATATCCACATATACTTATAGTTATATGGAAGAAACAGGAAAGATCTAGGGTACCAAAAAAATCACACCTTTTTTATTAGGGAGGAAAGTCATTTCCACAAGCTATCAGAATTCTCTTTACAACCTCCTTGTCTGGAACTGGGTCACATGGCCACCCTTACACAAGGGAGGCTAGAAAATGAGTCCAGTTGACCTGGGAATTACATGGGTTTGAATGCATCAGTCCACTTATACATGGATTTTTTTCAATAAATATTTTTGAAAAATTTTAGAGATATGCAACAATCTGAAAAAACTTGCAGGTGAACCATGTAGCTTAGAAAAAATTATGTATGCCAAGAATGTATAAAATATATGTAGATAGCAGTCTATTTTATTGCTTACTACCATAACATATTAACAAATCTATTATAAAAAGTCAAAGTTTATCAAAGCTTACACACACAACACCTATAGAACACACATTCACAGTGGAGAGAAACACAAGGATGCACTATTAAATCTCAACTGTAGTGCATACTGTACTACTGTAATAATTTTGTAGCCAACTCTTGTATCAAATACAATAGTCTACCATTAAGTAATCATATGGCTGCTTCTTCGTGATCAATGCGTAAATTGTTATACCTGAAAATAAAGTGATTTTTTCACATTATCTTTTCATTTTTGATATCTAGTATTAGTAATGCATATAGCATCTACAGTGTTTTGTATCATATGAGACAGTATTGATGTAGGTACTGACAGATGATTCATCTTATAAACAGGTGGCATAAACTTATGGTGTCAATAAATATATTACAGTATGTAAATATATTTTATCTTCCTTATGATTTCTTAATCACATTTGTTCCTCTAGCTTACTTTATTGTAAGAATAGAGTATACAATACATATACCATTCAAAATATGTGTTAATTGACTATTTATCAGTAAGGCTTCCAGTCAATAGTAGGCTATTAATAGTTAAGTTTTGGGGGAATCAAAAGTTATATGTGGATTTTTGATTGTGAGGTGGTTGGCGCCTCTAATCCCCATGTTATTCAAGGGTCAATTGTAATTGGAATTTTATTTTATTTGTGTTGTTGACGATACGATAGATGTCCCCATTTCCTGCCCTCCTTTGCCCACTTCTATCTAGCCCCCACCCCCAATGCCTGAGGCCATGACCACACTGTTGCCCATCTATGGGTTATGCATGCAAATTCTTCAGCTAATCCCTTCAACTTCTTTCATCCAGTCTCCCCACCTATTTTTAATCTTGACAGTGGAAAGTAGGTAAGAAAAAGAAATCTAGGAGTAGACAAAAAATAGCAACGGCATATTTTATTTGATTTCTGTTTGCTAAGATATCTTATTTTTTTAATCTATGAACCAGTACTGAATTATATTACTTTTATTGCTTCTATAGAGATAATCATACAGATACTTTTGGTCTATTAATCATGTGTTATTTTAATAGCTTTTCAAATCTTGAATTATTCTTGTTTTCCTAGGATTAAATGTACTTGACCATAATTTGTCTGTTTGTATGCACTGCTGAGTTAAAGGTATTAGTAATTTTTACATGCAAATGCATAGGTGAGATGCATCTATAATTTTTCTTAAATATTTATTGCATAATTTTGATCTCAATATTAAACTAGACTTGATGATTTCCCTCTTCCATTCCCTGGAGTAAAATTCACATAGAGATTGTTGATTTATTCGGTAGGCTAATTTGGCATTATATGCTTTCCCACGTTTGGGGATTTAGTCAGTAAGATTGCCAGGGGGACTTACAACAGCCCCAGGCAGTGAACCAGGCTCTGGTTCCCTGTCCGTTCACTACAGTTCATGCCCACTAGTCTATAGGAGCCAATTTCTTGTGCCGCCACTGACAGTGTCCTGTGTCAGATACCATCAGGCTCATGGTTGCAGCTTCAGTCAGCTCTTTGTGTTTCTCTTCCTTTTTTGCTCTGTTTAAATAGTTAGATTGTTCTGGAGCCCGATTATATTATTTTCAGTTTTCTGGTACTGTTCTTGTATTTGATGTATCATCACTGTATGTTTTGAATTAAAGGACTGTATATAAACTCCTGTACAATCTCAATCAGAAGTCCAATATTGCTCTTTAAAAATGTGGTCTAGCATTGCCCTCAAGATTTAGTTCTTGCTTATGTCTCTATCCTAGGCTCCTACTTCTCTCCCCTCTTATTATTTATGCTTTGTATGAATGAGCCCACAATTCTGTTCCTAAGCTGTTTTTCCCGCCTAAAGATTTTTGGATATTTTGCCCTGGTTGGTGTGGCTCAGTGGATTGAATGCCAACCTGTAAACCAAAGGGTCCCTGGGTCGATTCCCAGTCAGGGCACATGCCTGGGTTGCAGGACATATCCCTGGTTGGGGGCACCTGAGGGGCAACCACATATTGATGTTTCTCTCCCTTTCTCCTTTCCTTCTCCTCACTCTAAAAAATAAATAAATAAAATCTTTAAAAAAGATTTCTGAATATTTTTCTAACCTACTTTAGAATCCACACTTATCCATCCATCCAGTCACATCTATCAATTCAACATATCATATTACTAACCACCAGTCAACTTCAGGTTTAATTTACATGTCGCTTCTTAGGGAAGCCTTTTCCCCCATCCCATTTCTGCTTAGTTCGAATCTCCATGACATGCCTTATAGCATCATGTGCTTTTCTTTAATGAAATTTATCACAATTATAATCAAGTAACTATTTGCTTAATTTGTTCATTGATGTCTCCTCCTGAGAAATAGTAAGCCTGGTGAGTGGAGGAACACTTTCTGGCTTGCTCCTTTCATCTCCAGCACCTGGCACATTGTCTAAATGGGCATCCAATCTGCAGCCTATGGGCTGCATGAGTCCCAGGATATCTGTAAATGTGGCCCAACACAAAATTGTAAGTTTACTTAAAACATTATGAGATTTTTTTTTGTGTGTGTGTGATTATGTGTCACAATGTATTTAATGTGTGGCCCAAGAAGACTCCTCTTCCAGTGTGGCCCAGAGACACTAAAAGACACCCTTAGAATGAGAACTCAGTAAGACTTTAGCAAATTAGTGAATAGCTTGGTTTTAGTCCTAATCATAAACTGCATTATATAAACTACAGATTCAATTGCTCAGATAGTTCTATAGAACTGAAGGTAAAATAGATTTGGGATGAAAAAAAAAATCACATAACAGGGTTGCTGGTCAAAACTGCAGAGTCAGTAAACCCTGTGCTCTCATTCCTCATGTGACCACACCAGAATTGCAAGTAAATTATAGAAATACCATTGCAAACCATTTGAGGACTAGCTGAACAGAAGTCCTACAAGTAAGGATATAAGGAAGAAACCACATCAAAATTGGTAGGAGGGGCAGAGATGCAGAACAGGCAGCTCCTCCATACACAGTGTGGCAATTAAGAATCAGGAGGAACATCTTGGCTGCAGGGGTTTCCCCCTAAGGAGGCAGGGCATCACAGCCCAGGGCATCAGGGCTGGGATAAGAAGCCCCATAACATCAAGCTGTGAAATCCAGCAGGAATTGCATCTGAGTGAGACAGAAGGCTGCTGGAGACTAAGGTGCTCTTCTTGAAGGTCCTGCACACAGATTTACTTGCTCACAAACTCATTTGCTCTAAGCTCCAGCAAAGGACAGGAGCTCAAAAAGCACCAGGGACACTGAGGTGTGTCCGGAAAAAGTCCAGCCATTGTTAATATAATGAGAATGCTTGCATGACATCGATGTAACCTGGAAGCCAAGGAGACTGGACCAGAAAGGGCATGTGTAAACAATGATGACTTCACTTGTACTAGTCAGTGGGGGTTGGTAGAAGCTGTTGAGTGAGCATGTATACTATGTGGACATAGTATTAAAAATAATTGGTGAGTAGAGCAATGAATCTGCATCAAATTTTGTGTTAAGCTTGAACATTCCTCCGTGAAAACTGTTTGGGTGATTCAGAAAGCCTCAGCTATAGGCAACTGGTGATGGGCAGCTTTATCAGACAATGTGTCCACTCATGAATCACATCTTGTGCAGAGTTTTTTGGTGAAGCATCAAATCACCCAGGTGACTCAGCCCCTCTATAGTCCAGATTTAGTGCCCTGTGACTTCTGTCTTTTCCCAAAACTAAAATCACCTTTAAAAGGGAAGAGATTTCAGACCATCGATGAGATTCAGGAAAATACATTGGGGAAGCTGATGGTGACTGGGAGAAGTATGTGAGGTCCCAACATACCTACTTGTAAGGGGACTGAGGCATCTTTGTGCTATGCACAATGTTTCTTGTATTTTATATCTTCTTCAATAAATGTTTCTATTTTTCATATTACATGGCTGGAGACCTAATGGACAGACCTCATACATGGAGGAACTGAACTAACTTGCGGGAAAGGGCTGGAGAAGCAGGGGTTGGGGTAGCTCTATATGGGAATAAAAGCACTGACAGGTACCAAATCTGTGTTCTCCATTAACCTGGATAATTAACACTATTCATCCTACAGTGGTGATTCCTTGAACCCATCCCATCCAGCTCTCTGACCCACCTGAACCTTCTCTAGTGGCTTTTCCACACATGCAGGCTGCCTTGGCTCATGCTACAGAATCTCCCCAAATCTCTTAAAGGCCCACAACCCCAAACAAGCAGGGGCTAGCCTTGGCATGCCCCGTACCTCTTGCTAAATGGCCCTAAGCCCAGCACAAGTGGCAACAGACTCAAGAAAACAAAACCCACAAATACGTTGCCTACAAGAGATCTGCTTTAGATCTAAAATCACAGACTGAAAGTGAAAGGATGAAAAAATTATCTTCATGCAAATGGAAATGGAAGAACAAAGGCTGGGGTAGCAATACTTATATCACACAAAATAGACTTTTTGTGTGTCTACATAAAGGCTACAAGACGAAGGCTACAAGAAACAAAGAAGGGCATTTTATAATGATAAAGGGATCAATCCAATAAGAGGATATAACCTTTGTAACATTTATGCTCCCAACATAGGAACACGTAAATATATAAAGCAAATATTGATAAACAAAGGCAGACAGTTATACAGAGCAGGGGACACCCCATTGATATCAATGGATAGATCTTCCAGACAGAAAAATTAACAAAGAAACAGTGGCCTTGAATGATACACTAGACCAGATGAATTTAATTGATATTTACAGAGCATTTCACCCCAAAGCAGCAGAATATAATTTTTTTCCAAGTGCTCATGGAACCAGGATAGACCAGGTGTTAGGACACAAAACAAGTCTCAATTAATTACTGAAGTCTGAAATCATACCAAGCATCTTCTATGAACACAATGGGATGAAACTGAAAATAAACTACAATAAAAATAACTGAAACACACAGAGGCTAAATAACATGCTACTAAACAATGAGTGGGTTAACAATGAGATTAAGGAAGAAATCAAAAGATACCTCGAAATGAATGAAAATGAAAATTACAATGACCCCAAATCCCAGGGATCTGCAGGTCTAAGAGGGAAATTCATACCTCAAGAAACAAGAAAAATCTCAAATGAACAGTCTAACATTGTACCTAAAGGAACTAGAAAAAGAAATATGAATGAAGCCCAATTTGAGTAGAAGAAAAAAAAAATCAGAGCAGAAGTAGACAGAATAAGAGTCTAAAACAGCAGTAAAAATGGTAAATGAAACCAAGAGCTGGTTCTTTGAAAAGATAAAGTTGATAAACCTTTAACCAGACTCAGTAAATAAAAATGACAGAAGACCCAAATAAATAAAATAAAAAGTAAAAACTGACATCACAGAATTACAAAGGATTATAAGAAAATATTATGAACAACATAAGCCAACAAATTGGACTATCAGGAGGAAATGGATAAATTCCCAGAATCATGCAATCTTCTAGGACTGAATCAAGAGGAAACAAAAATCTGAACTGCTTACTATCAATGAAATCGAATTAGTAACCAAAAAACTCTCAACAAACAAAAGTCCTTGATGAAATTGCTTTACAGATGAATTTTACTAAACATTCAAAGAAGAATTAACACCTCTCCTTCTCAAACTATTCTGAAAAAAAATTCAAGAGGAGGGAAGACTATCAAGTTCACTTCGTGAGGCTATCATGATACCTAAGTAATCCTGATACCTAAGTTATCCTAAACAGAATGTAGGCAGAATATGGGTGATAAAGGCCGTTCTGATGAGGACTTAGATGGAAGTGAGGATCATGTTATTGGAAACTGAAGGAAAGGCAATCCTTGCCATAAAGTGGCAAAGAACTTGGGTGAATAGTGTTTGTGTTTTAGTGCTGTGTGGAAGGTAGAACTGGTGAGATATGAGATGGAATTTTTAGCTGAAACTATTTCTAAACAGTGTTGAGGATGCAGCTTGGCTTCTTTTGACTACTTATAATAAAATGTGAGAAGTGAGAAAGGATAATGATGAAATTGTTAAGCAAAAATGAAGCAGAATTTAAAGATTTGGATAATTCTCAGCATCTCCATATTATAAAAACTGAGAACACTAAAAATGTGACCCAGTGACCCTTTGATAATGAGACAAGTGTAAATCAGCCATTTCAACAGAATACACGAGCAAGTCTTCAAGAAACCTGAAGAGCGACCCCAAAGGTGAATCAAATTCCATCAAGGCTACCACCTCCATCACAGGCTCACTGTTCAAGGGCTAGAAGGGCAGAGTCATTTCAAATGTGGGGGCCAGCTGGCCAGTCAGCCAGGCCAGGATGCCCCTGCTCAGTGTCCCAGGGTCTGGGCCCCTGCAGAGAGCTTAGCATGGGCTATACTCTCGGCAGAGCCAGGGGAGCATGGTTACCTCTAACCTAGATTTCAAAGAATTGAGCCACCCATCAGAACCACAGGCTAGGGACCCCAGATTAGGAGAGCCATGGCCACAGGATGCAAACCTGGAAGCCACACAGCCCAGGCAGAGAGGTGCTGTAGGAGTGAGGCCACTGCAGAAAGTCACTCATACAGCTGTTCCACTGAGCCATGAAGGTGACATCATCAAGCCAGAGGATTATTCTTGAGTCTTAAGGTACAACATTGTTTGCCCTGCTAGGTTTTTGTCTGATTTGAGACCCATTACCCCTTTTGGAATGGGAATATATACCTTATGTCACTCCACCATTGTATTTTGGATGCACATAACATGTTTTGGTTTCACAGGTTCACAGCTGAAGAGAAATTTGACTCAAGGATACCTCGAGTCTCACCCATATCTAATTTTGATGATGTTTAGATGAGACTTTGGACTTTAGACTTTAGAGTTGTTGCTGGAATGAGTTAAGATTTTTGGAGATGTTGAAATGGAATGAATGGATTCTGCATGCGAGAAGGAAATGAATTTTGGGTGTCAGGGATGGAATGTTATGGACTGCATGTTTGTGTCCACCTGAAAGTTATATGTTGAAACCCTGCCCCCAATGGGATGGTATTAAGAGGCAGAACCTTTGAGAGATAATTAGGATTAGATGAGGCCATGAGGGTGAAACCAATGTGAAAAAAAACATACATAGAGAGAATCAGAGTCAAATGTCAGGGAAATCCTAATGATTTCCTAATAGAGATTCCTGGATTCCAGCTATCCCAGGACCACTGCCAACCCTGTTTATGAGATTTGGCTATGAGACTCAAACCCTTTTTTTTTTTTTTTTTGCTTTAGACTTCTATGTGTCATTCGAATCTATCACATCACTCAAATTGGAAGGAGAGCTAAGAATTACGATTTCTTCTCCCCTGACTAGTAACAGGGCTGGAAGTGTTGCCGTGAGGGTGGACAGTTTAAGAAAGGGCAAGTAGGGAGTCTCAACAGCTGTATCTGATGTGGCACATGGCTACGCTGCATTAATAATTATTAAAATCATTAATGTGGGGCGATAACAGTACTTTTGTCTATGGTTCAGGTTATGGTTTTAAAAATACCTTTCATACTTATTCTGACAGGGGATTAAAAATAATCCTGCAAACGGTTAAAACAGATTAGTAAACCAAGACAAGAGTCTGGCTTGAGATCCATTTTCCCCACCATCCATCCACCTAGACATGGTTTTCCAGGAGAAGAATGTTTCTGATTACTGCTCTCATAAAGATTCAGAACACTGATTGCTTAGTAAATGTTCTTCATGTTCACAAACAGAGGTATTTCATTTCTTGTAAGACTCAAATAGCAATAGTTTACTTTTAAACCAAGCACATGTCTATTCTTTTTGTTTATATAGACTCCTTACTTATTTTGTTAGCTCCAAACTCTGATACAGATTAAAGATAATTCTTTGTATATGACCTTTGTTTCCCTCAAGGTTGGAAATAATGATTTGAACAAATTTAACCTAATAGACATTTGAAATTTAGATAGTGAGCCAACTTTTGAACTTCTCACAGACACTAATCCCTTAGTTGCATTTATATCATAGGCAATTAATTTGGCTGAAACAAGTATTCTTTGATGACCATCAAGCATAAAGCAAAGTAATTTTAATATGATAGAGTTATTATTGACTGGGGAATATTATGCAAAATTGGTATAGCTAAGCTAGATCAAAAAGGCTCTCTGATTATAAAACATCAAAGGTTTTGGGCAAGTTCTTCCTCAGAGACAAGTCCAAAGTACTGGAAAACCCATTTATACCCATTACATTAAGGAATGACTTTAATGATAACAGACAGAGGTGGAATTTCAAAATTGCACTGAATCAGTTCCATGAACTGCTTAGTTAGAGAAATGGTTCCCACTAAGCATCTGTCATACAACCATGTACACATTATTTTTAAATGTACGGTTTTGGGAAAAATGTATGATTTGTAGTTAGTCCCAGGTTGGCCAGTCACTAGACATTTGACTCCAGGTTATTTCAACATTCCTGAACATTATTCTCCATTGTGAATATAGTTTTTTGAAAATTGAAAGGAAGTATATGGAGAAACCATACAAATGTATAACCATAAATTTCTATATCAATTTTAATTACTATTAACTAGGCTGTTTTTTTCTGAAGTTAAATATAGGAACAACTTTCTCAAACCTCTTAGTGGAATTAAACAAGTTAAAACAGTATCCTGGAATTTTGTTTTTAATAGAAATCAATAATTACTTTAGATATATAAACACACAGAGAATATGCAAACTAAATTTAATGTTCGACTGAACTAGCACAGTCCCTGTTTACCACTTTAGTATCTCCCCAAATAGCTGCAGAAAATATTTACCCAAAGTGATCTACAGATTCAATACAATCCCTATCAAAATCCCAACAGCATTTTTTATAGGAATAAAAAAATGTATCCTATATTCACAGATGACATGATCTTACATATAAAATACCCTAAAGGATCCACAAAATAACTATTATAGCTAGCAAATGAGTCAGCAAAATTGTAGGACACCCAAGATCAACATAAAAATCAGTTGCATTTCTACTTGCTAGGGGTGAGCAATCCTAAACTGTAAACAAGAAAACAATTTCATTTATTAATATATCAAAAGGAATAACTATTCAAAAATAAGTTTAACCAAGCATTGTAAGACTTGGACCCTGAAAGCTACACAACATTGTTGAAAGAATTTAAATAAATGAAAAGACATCCTTTGTTCATTAATTGGAAAACTTAATATTTTAAGATGATCCCAAATTAATCCACAAATTCAATGCAATCCCTATTAAATGTCAAACTTCCTTTTTGACAGAAATAGATAAGGTGATCCTAAGAGTTCATATGGGATCACAAGGGACCCAGAATAGCCAACACAACCTTGAAAACAAAAACAATGTTGGGGGACTCACAATTCCAATTTCAGCACATTCTGCAGTAGAGAATCAAAACAGTGTGGTATTGCCCTAAGACGAGACAAAGAGATCAATGGAATATGTCCAGAATGAAATCCATAGAATTGATTTTCAACAAGGGTGCTAAGATCATTCAATGAAGAAAGAAAAGTTTTTTAAAACTGGATGTGGGGTCACTGGATATCATCCTACATAAGGATGAACATTGATCCCTATAACACACAGCATACAAAAATCAACTCGAAGTGTCAGAGCTAAATGTAAAAACTAAAACTATAAAATCCTGCAAAGGAATGAGAGGTGTAAATCTCTGTTACCTTGGATAGGTAACAGTTTTTGACATATGACACTAAAAGCATAAGCAACCAAAGAAAAAGATAAATTGAACATCATCAAACTTAAAAAAAAAATAACTTGTGCACTGAAGGGTGGTTATCAAGTCAGTGAGAAGATAACCCATGAAATGAAATATTTGTAAATAACGTATCTGATAAGGTCTAGTTTCCAGAATATATAAATAATTCTAGCAACTGAATTTAAAAAAAAAAAAAAAACTTATTTAAAAATGGGCAGAGTTTTGGAATAGACATTTCTTTGAAGAATATGTTGAAATGACCAATAAGTACATGAAAAGATGCTCCACATCTTTAATCATTTGGTAAGTGAAACAATCAAACCATGATAAGCTAAGTACTTCACACCCACCAGGATGGCTAAAATGTAAAAAGGAACAGGAAATAAAGTGTTGGCAATGATGTAGATAAACTGAAACTCTCATACATCATCAGTTGGAAGGTAAAATGGTAGAACTGCTATGAAAAACAAGTTGGCAGTTCCTCAAAATGTTGACTGTAGAGCTAATATATTGCCCAGAAATGCCATTTCTAGATATATGCCTGAAAAAAATAAAAGCCTACATTTATGCGAAATTCTGTACATGAGTGATCATACTGGCATTATTCATAATAGTCACAATGTCAAAACAATCTAAGTGTCCATCAACCAGCGAATGAATAAATATGATGTGATATATCCATACAATGAAATATTTTAAGCCCTAATAAGGACTAAAGTACTGATACATGCTACAACATGCATAAATCTTGAAAACAGTATGCTCAATGAAAGGAGCCAGGCCATGAAAATACCATGTATTGTATGATTTCATTTACTTGAAATATTCAGAATAAGCAAATCCATTAGCATGCAAAGTAGATTAGTGTCTGCTAGTAGCTTGTGGGGAGGGAAGACTGCGAGTGACTGCTAGTGAATCTAAGATTACTTTTGGGGGTGATGAAAATATTTCAGAACTTGATAGTAGTGATGGTTGCACAACTTAGTACGTGTTCAAAAATCACTCAGTTGTATCCTATAAAATTATTTAAGCAATAAACTCTGTTATATATATTATCCCAATTTTTAAAAACCTTAATAATCATTGTGTTTAAAATTTAAACATTAAAGTTAAATGTAAATAGTTAAGTCTAACATTAATGAGAGGGAAGTGCATATGCTCTGAAATTTTTTTATGGTATGGTTACAAAAGAAGCATGTTATGAGTATAGGTTTTACTAAATACTTTTTTACATACCTTTTCATGACAGTTGTTATAAAAATCATATATCCATATCAATCAATTTTTATATTAGTTCTTTATTTTTTACTCATATTCCCAAGATTTAAGAAAGCTGTAAGAGGTAATAGACCTTACTGTATTTGAATCAGTTATCCATCAGACACTCATTAGTAGAGGTTGAATTGTAGTTTATAGTTAACATTACAGAAATGAGTCTTAAGAACATTAGCATTACCCTATCATACATAATAATAGTATAATAGACAGCATCTAGTTAGATGGCTTCTGTATTTTTGTCACAAAAATTTATTATATGAAGAAGTTACAGCATTTCTGGAAAAGGACCCATCTGATGAGAATCAACCTAAGGACAAACATTTCTTTAATTAAGTGTAATCACTCATATGAATTAAAATTTTTTACTTATAATAATACCAAAGAACATCTTTTCAAAATGTTATTTCACAAGGTCATGACAATTCATATTATAGACACTGAATATCTTGGATTTTTATAAATCTCCTGAGAATATGTCTCCCCTCATCAAAAAAATAAAAAGGTTATGTAATTCCAACTACTGCAAGATCCCTCTTTCTCCACAGTGAAGCCTGTCCAAAGGTATTGGCTTTGTTTCAATTACTTCATACATGCAAGCAGAAGCTAAAACAGATGCTACTGTACATATAATTAGCCTTTGTAGAAGATCTTGTGGCTTCTCTCTTTTGTTGGCCCTCTTGCTCATTGCCCAATTCCCCAAATACAGCAGGTGACTGATTGCTAGGCAACCAAGCAATACCATCCAGAGAATTCTCCTACCCACCTCAGCAGATGCCATCACATTTAGATACAAGGGGTTCAAAGCTTCAGAATTTGTTTATGTGACCCAATAAGTCAATGTCTTTTGGTGGTACATTTGTGATGAGCAAAATATAAAGGTGGATCACATCAAAAATGCTCATATTGAGACACCTTAATACCAACACTTCATGATTATATGGTACAAGTTAAAAATTTTAAAAAAATGGAAAACATAAATGAAATATAGCATTTTTAAAAATAATTCTTTATTGCTGATACAAAAGCTAAACCATATAGGTTTATGTTTTACTTATTTACAAAGGTTTGTTTTATAATCAATTAATTGATAAATACTGTGTTCTGTTAACAGTTCCTGCAGTAAATAAAAGCATGTTTAAAAAGAAAAAAAGCATTTTAGAGATCTCAAAATGTTTTCATAAAATTGTGATTTTTCCAGACTGCTCCTAAATTTATCAAATTCAGCTGCTAGCTTTGGTTTTACTATTTATGTAATCTAGGATCACGTTCTGTGCCTCATCGAGTCTTCGACACGTTTTTGACGTAGCAGGTCTCTTTATAGCCATCAACTGACATTCAGATTTAAGAGAATTCAGCAGAAATGTCTTTGGGTAGTATTCTTTTAGTAAGCTGTTATAGCAATCCTTTACAAAAGATTGTTAGGATCTGTTAATGTGCATCAAATAAGCAACCATAAAATGTTACATGAAACAGTGATATCCGGGTAAAAGATGGCAAATTCAACCATTTAATTTTTTTCTCTTTAAGATTCCTTTCCAAATCTATAAGGAATGTGTGTTTGTAAAGCACTTGGTTGTCTCAAACACAGGTTTCAACTCAACTAGAGGTTTCCCAGATTAGATGAGTGAGGTTTAGAATTTTTCAAAAGAGGAGATGAAGTCAGTAGTGCTCCACTATGGAGAGCTGACTTTTAATCAAAAAGAATTAATTAAACAGATCTGGAAGCCTTGCTCAGGTACCAAAAAAAAAAAAAAAAAAAAACCCCTGCATACTAAAGTATAGAAATGAAGTTAATAATTGCATATTTATCATGAAAAATGGCTGTGATGACTAAGATTTGCATAATAAGGATAATGTGCAGTGCTATTTGACATACTTTTTTTATTGTTGTTCAATTACAGTTGTCCTCATTCCCCTCCCCCATTACTCTCTTTGATCAGAGGTGGAGGGGAGGGAAATAATGGGGGAAAGAAAGGGAAGGGGCAAGCAAAGGAACATGAATAGAGGACTCATGGGCACGGACAATGAAGGGGGATTGACGTGGGAGATGTAGGGGGCAGGGTAGGGGTGAGCGATGGAGAAAAAGGTAGGGCAACTGTAACCGAACTAAAAAAAACCCCCCAAAAACCAAACCTTCTTTGAAACAGCCATATTACATGGCTGTTTTTATGTTAGGTGTGTTATGTTAGGTATGCTTGTTATTCTAGGAAAGAAGAAACGAAAGCTCAGATAGGCAAATACTCAGCAGTAGAACCATGGACATGGTTCTAACTCACAAATCAGTAGTGTTACATTTACACTCAAAACCTAACAGGCAAGATCATGCACTTCAGAAATGCTTAGGAATGAGTTTCTCCTTTTCAATTAAAAACTAAAATGCTGTGGCATTTTCAACATCATATATAATGTAAGTTCAAGAAAAAGTAAATTGCATATGACAGCAGACAATGGAGTCAATAAAAATACACTAAAATATTAGGAAAACTAACAAATTGCTCATATTAAGGGCTTCTTGCTTCTCTGTGAAGAGATTCACAAAGGTAAAATCAAGTAGGAGATAATCAAAACAAACTCCAACTGTCAAGCGGTTTCATAAAATCATAAACCCAACTGCACATTTTGCTTGTGGATCTGTGCCATCATATTCAAATTATGTTTGCATTGTAAGCACAGATACTTTATGAGGCTGAGACTTACCCCTTTCTGACCATACTCCCATAAATATTACAGATTTTTGAAGTCTGTATCTAAAACAATATGAATTCTGTTTCTTTGAGATAGATCCTCCTTGAATTAAAAGTATTTGCACTAAAAAAGTATTAATTCCATAAATATTCATGGAATTAATAGGTCTGCATTTGAAGGTTATCTATATTTTTAAATTTCTGATTCTTTGGGAAAGCTAGGGTTAGAATTATTCCTCCTGAGGTTGTTCTTTCAGTAAATCAACCACTGAGAGCACTTCCAAACAAAGCTTTCTTTTTTCTCTTTCTATACAAAACCTGATGTGAGCTGCAGCTAAAGTAGTGATGATCTACATTGAAATGGGGAGGAAAAATGCTCAACTGATTTTCTAAAAAGCATTTTCTTACAATCAAAGAGAATCATTATCATGTGACTTCACTTTTACACAATCATATGGGCCCATCATAAATCTCCAGAATCCTATTCATTCAGACTGAATGCAGTGACTTCTGAATTTTGTGAACCTCTAAGGCAGCATGGAAAGAAGCTTTAAAATAAGGGAACAATTGAAGGTGTAGTGTAAGGACATATATAAAAAAAGTTGTCCTTCATAGGTCACCGCCAAACACTTGTTCTTATGATATGACTGGCACACATGTGATGGATATTGAGAATATTTTAGTTTAATTAATTCTGCAGAACCTCAACAATAGCTAATATTTTAAACCTGATTTATTTTGTATAATCTTTGACACAGTGTTAGACACACAGTATTTATTATTATGTTGATGGAGCAGTAATGTTAGTGTTATCTTGATCTTAAACTATAAGCATATTAGAAGGATTCTTTTTAATCAATCCACCCTCAAATTTATTGCACATGGTAGGAACTAAAAAAATTTGCTCAATTTATTGAGTCAGGTAATACTGGTATTATCACTCTTTAGAAGTAAGAATTACAAGCCTAATCCATAAAATATGAGGGCAAAAAGATAATCTGCTTAAGTAATATAACTTAGATACGCCCAGTAGCAGTTCATTCTAGATCCAGTTTTAAATCTTGATATGACCATTCAAGAGGTCAAGTAATTCCCATGAGAAACAAACAGTTTGGGGGTATTTTAATATATCTCATTTAGTTCAAGATTTCTTGCTTAAGAATTTTATCACTGATCATGTTTTTAGCACATCTTCAAATAATTTATAGTAGATAAAATTTCAACACTCTTAAGTACAGAGTTATATTTTATGCACAGAAGATGTTTTATGTAGTTAGAAATGATAGCTAGTTCAATTTCTACCATTATTTTGAAGTAAAACAATAAATTTCAGAACCATTAAATCCAAATATCTCTACAGATCATGTGTGATAACAATGCTAGAACATACAATAATTATTGATGAGGTTTAATTTTGGAAATGAAGAAAATATATAATATTTGCTATGTTTTTTATATCAGATTTATTTGAAAAACATTAAAGTTGATCCTTGTCTTCAATCAATTTCAGTGCATTTAGGAATCATGGGAGATTACTAAACCTAACCTTCAACTCATTTTATTTCATTCTATTTATGCATTCTTTCACTGAACCTTCCATGTGTCCAGGGTTTGGCAAGGGGTTAGAGAAACAGACTAATAAGATGCCATCTGTGCCTGAATTAAAGAAATTCATAATCTAGTGGGGGAAATGGACATATGAATTTGAAAAATTAACATACTTGTTAAGTACCAAAAGGAATACCATGTCAGAGGGGATATGTGGAGTGTTGGCACTATGGAAGGCAGATGGCAGTGAGCTATCAGAAGGGTTTTAGAAGGAGGTAGGATTTAGACTGTGTTCATACCAACCAACTGGGGGTATGAGTGCTTTCACATGGGAAAATTATGTGTGTATGCAAAAAACCAAATGATTTAAACAGTTTGGAAAAACTGCAAGTTCAAAGTGTAAACACTTTGGAGAAACTGCAACACAGATGAGTGCACTCAGCAAAAGAATCCGAAATGAGGGTGCCTGCACAGAGGGAGGACACAATGAAGGGTGCCACGTGCTTCTGGATGAGAAGGAGTGACGTGTTTTAAACATGAGATTTGATCTTCGTCTTGAAAACAAACCTCTGGAATCGTGGTAAGAGATGACTCAGAAAAAAATCTAGTTAGAAAACTAATCTAGCTAGAAAAGAGAAGTGATAGAATTAGAGAGGATGAGAAATGATAGATGTGTGAGGTAGGTTCTATAGTAGTTAGTGACTGGAGGAAAACAGAGACAGTATAGAATTTGAAGACAACTCTAGTTTTATAATGAGTTACTTGTGGGAGGGTGGTCACATTTATCAATAATAAATACAAACACCTTACAAGTATTTCCCCAGTTTTGGCCTTCCAACATTTTTACTAATGTCATATATTTTTCTTTTATATACTCAAGTACTCAATGCACAGTTGTAACTTTTGACTTGAATATTTAGGTATCATTTAGAGCAACTGAAAATTTTAAAAACTGTTTTTACTTCCATTTATTTATTTTGAGCAATCTTCATTTATTTGTGTAAATCCAAACTTCTGTCTAGTATCATATTCTTTTTGGCTGAAACACTCCCCTTAACATTTCTTTATACCAGGTCTTCCAGCAAGGAATTCTCCTAGTATTTTCAGTATGTTTTTGGTCTGGGAAAATCCTTATTACTTGTTCTTTTATGAAGTTACTTTCACCAAGTATAGAATTGTGAGTTGACACTTTTTTATCCTTTTGATATTTTGATAGTATTCTTTCAATGTCCTCTGGGTGCACAGATTCTCACACAAAGTCTGTTTTGATTATCTTTATTCTTCTGCATGTAATGTATCTTTTTTCTCTTAATGCCTCAAGGTGTTCTCTTTGTCTTTGGTATTCATTAGTTTTAATATGATATGCCAGGATGTGTGTTTGAGTGTTTTTGGTATTTATTCTGCTTGATGTTTTCTAAACTTTTTGGTCTGTGGTTTGACATGTGCCAGTAATTCAGGAAAATTCTTCATAAATAATTGAATTAATTAATATTTATAAATTGAAAAAGCAACCAGTGAAGAACAGATCAACAACAAAGAAGAGAGCCAATGATAACGGATGTAATAAGAAACTAGAGGCAGGAGAAAGGGACGGTGTAGGAGCATCAGAAAATGGATCAGCCCTGACGCTCTCCCTCTGTAACTGGAGTATACAGAAATAAATTTACGGATAGTGAGGCACAAAGTTGAGAGCATTTATGTTGGGTAGCTCCTATTTTCCTCCTGACATGGGGTCGTTTGCTAAGATCTGGGCAGGATATGTGAGTGGTAAAGGGCAGGGTTTCCAAAGGACAACATCCAAAAGGCCAAGACCACCCTTGTGTTCTCTGAATTTCATAAATTCTGCTTCATGAGAGGTAAGCACAAGTTTATAGAATTGTATTTTTATACACTATCCATAAAGCATTAAAAGTAAAACTCTGGAATGATTGGTGATTTTATTTTCATGCTATCTATAGCCTGAAAAATAAAAGCAGTTGATTTTTGTGTTGTCTATCTTGTCTAAGTTAATGCTTCTCAAAGTTTTCAAGCTTAAACACTGTTTTAAACATAATTTACTTGCATTCTGTATACAAAGATTTGTCTAAGTTTATGAAATGTTTGCTTTACATTACCTGTAAACCATCTTCAAACAGAAAACACAAGTTTAGAAATAAATGGGAGGGAGAATGATAAATTAACTTACTCCATGTCTGAATTCTCCATTTTTCATTAAAGACTGGATTTAGTCAATGCTGAAACTGACATATGAGAATATCTCAAAAATCAATAATCCTGATTTTTCTACTTTCAGATAATTTTGGAACTGTCATATTGGTGCAGCTGCAGAATTTCTCTGCTCTTCTGTGCCCTTTCTGCAAGCCTCTGGCAGGTGGATGCAAAGATAACAGCACTTCCATTCTTTGGATCATGTTATTAATATTCCCAAGTATGAATGAATGACTTCATCTTTCAGCCACGCCTGCTTCTGTCACAGATATGCAGGCCTTGCCTTTGTATACAGTAAATCCATATGTGATTTAACAAGAAAAATAGTAGTAAATCTGTTATATTTGATGTCATTTCAAGAGGATATCAAGTAATCTGAGACCCTTGGTCTTTTATGTATTAAATACATAGAAAATGAAAGTGTTGCTTTTGAAGTTAAACAATAATGCTGCAAAATGACCTGTGTAAATCTTGCCCCTCTTTAGTACACCTGATAACCAGAAAGTTGATAGCATTGATTTCATGACATTTAAAATGGATATATACATATTTACGAACCCTAAATCAAGCAGGTACATAAGGTTAAAACGAAGCGCACAGGCTCAGCATAAGTAGGAGTAAATGAATCAATAGGAAACAAAGGTATTTGATGGTAGTGAAAAACACAGACCCATACCACAGTACATTAAATGAGAATAGAATTTGGTGTCTGATAATAAACAAACTGAGTAAGCCGTTGGCTATATCAGCCTCTAGCTATGTGACTTAAGTTACTAAACCAGGCTAAACCTCATTAACCTACTCAATGTGATGACTATGGGGATTAAGTGAGATAAATTTATGTAATAATTGTCTGACATTTACCTCACATACAGTATATATATGCTCACTAAACAACTGTTGGTTGCCTTTTTCATTTATCACACTTCAAAAACTCGGTTCAGAGAAAATTACTTACTTTCTGAACAGATATTTTGCACTACAAATTGAACCAAGAATTCCCTTGTAATATCTAGGCAAAGGAGTTCTAGATAAAACAAAACAATATGGGACATATTATTTACAATTTATAGATGATGGCACTAAGTTCAGAGAAGTCTAATAATGCATAAAACTAAGATTCCTGACATTAAAATCAAAGAGTTAAGTTCATTATAATCTCAGCAATAGATCACACATATTTTATATATATTAGTTTATATAAATTTATATAAATATAATTATATATAATATATTATAATATATAAACATATATAAATATATATTATAATATATTTTAGACTTTATTAATTTATATATGGTACCCCTTGTCCATAAGAAAAAAAAAAGTAAGAGCCCTGGCCAGTGTGACTCAGTTGGTTGGGTGTCATCCTGCCCACCAAAAGGTCATTGGTTTGATTCCTGGTTGGGCACATGCCTGGGTTGAAGGTGTAGTTCTTGGTTAGGGAACATGCAAGAGGCAACTGATCCATGTTTCTGTCACATCCATGTTTTTGTCCTGGTCTTTCTCCCTACCTTCCCCTCTCTGTAGAATCACAAATTTGACAAACATTAGGAAAAAAGTGAGTAATAAACATCAGGATCTGGCTCTTCAGCACACTCAATCCTACCTGTGCCTTGCTTATATAAAATTGCTCAAAAAGTTAAGAAATGAGCTACCATATGGTCCAGCAATCCCTCTTCTGAGTATCTACCCAGAAAATACGAAAACTTTTATTTGTAAACATGTATACAACTCTATGCTCATCAAAGTATTTTTCATAATAGCCAAGACATGGAAACAACCTGTCCTTTGATGGATGATTGGATAAAAAAGATATGAAATACACACACACACACACACACACAGACACACACAATGGAATACTCTTCAGCCATAAAAATATTGACATTTGCAAGAACTTGGCTAAATCTTGAGAGTATTATTCTAAATGAAATAAGTCACAGACAGAGAGCAGGAAGACAGCTATTGGAGGGGGAGGTGAGGGGGTGCAGAGGTCAAGCCAAAAGGAAAAAGGACTCACAGACAAAGACAACAGTGTGTGATTTCAGGGGGAAGGAGGTATAAGGGGGTTAAATGGTAATGGAAAAAATACAATAAGTTTTTTAAATAAAAGAAATAAGTCAGAGGGAAAAGGACAAGAACCATATAACCTTACTCATATGTGAGATGTAAAACAAAAAAGCAACAAATGAACAAATGAAGCAAACATATAAAGAAACAAAAAACCCCAAACTAATAGATCCAGACAACGGAACAGTGTTTACCAGAGGGGAATGGGGTCGGGGGAGGACAGAGAAGTAAAGGGGCTCAAATACATGGTGACGGAAAGAGATTAGCCTTCAGGTGGTGAGCTCACAGCAGAGTACTTAGATGTTGTGTTATGAAGTTATACATCTGGAATTTACATAATGCCATTAACCAATGCTACCTCAATCAATTTAATAAAAATTTGAAAAGTTAACAAGGCAGTACAATCTATAAGGTAAATCTGAATTTGTCCCAAGTTGCATTGACCACCAATTCAGGGACCATTATATCAGTTTCCCTATCAACTACCATCATTATCTTCCTGAATACATGACCAAAATTTAGAGGAAATGACCATGAACCTACCACTAGTGCATTTAAAAATATTTCTATTAAAATATCCAACAAAAGTGAGAAATAGTATGCAAATACTTATGTCTCTAACCCTTAAGACTTCTGCTTTTTTAAACTAAGAAGGAAGAATATCTGGCTAATTGAGTAGAGAAGATCACAAAACAAAGACTTCACCCCAACAAAACATTGAGCCTAGCAATAACTAGAAATTCTCAACACAAATACTGACTGATGAACTGAATATTCCCAAATAACACCTTAGTTGTTTATTAGCTAATGACAATACCTATTATTTATTGTGGATTATATGGCAAACACCAAAAACTCATTTGCCCAAATACACACAACTACTAAGAGGGAGAACTGGAAATTGAAACTGATGCTGTATGACTCCAAAGCTGATACCCTAACTAGGAGGCAAGGTAACCCGCACTATTTAATCATCTAATAAACTGACAGGAAATCCTTCTCATGCACACTTGACAATGCCACTATAAACATCTGCAAAGATGGTTGATTTTGTTTGTTTTCATTTATAAGTAATTCTATGATGATATTGCTATGATATATGATTTCATCTGAAGGTCTCCCAGATTTTCTTTTTCTGATAAAGCAACAAGACACTTCTCTTTGGAGACACTTCACCAGATCAAAGCACATTGCCCTGAATTCCTTAACTTCCAGGAATTAAATATAAAAAGCCACAATATTCTTCTACTTTTGTACATGTATCACTTCCCATGTAACTAAATTACACTATATCTGTAATGAAGCATCACCAATATTCGCCAGTTATCCACCCCTAGAAGAAATTATAAAATCAAGCAAATGCATTCTAACTCAGGAAGGAAATTTACTAGAGCACAAAGCAATTATCTAACTTGGCATTTGACCAGAATCCTCAGGTTAACTAGCAATCAATAAGGAATTTTACCCTTGCAAAATGACCTTAATTTTGTAATCATTCCGGTTTATTATTAAGAGGTTCTGTGAAAATGTACTTGATTTATAAAACAAACAAAAAATGACCCCCAAGGTTTCTAATGCTTTGCCATTGCATTAAAAATAAGAAAAGTATCTGTCATTGGCATATTTCAATCAAGGAATTCTGATCCAGAATCTTCAGTGATGTGGGAATTATTTTTGAGGTCACGGGAATCTTAAAAAATGAAGTAATAGAAAAGAAATAAAATAAACTAGCAATAAGTAAAGCTCCATAATTAACATTTTGGTTGAAATATTAAGTGAACAGAAAGCCTTATAAATAATCACCACTGAAACAATGTAAGTTACTTCATCATATTTGTAAATTTGATGCACATCAATTTATTTGATGAGCTATCACTGATTATTAAATTGAATTAAAATATTGAATTAATTATGCTGTGTTCCAGATATTTTGGAGATATATATTCAGTCAGTAAGTACTTAGAGAGTCCCTATTTTATGCAAATACTGTTCTGCAGACACAGGGTGAAATATGTCATAGAGCCTGCCCTCAAAGAGCTCACAGCCCAGTAAGACACATACATATGAATATAAGCCCTGTCTTCACTCTTCTAACCTAACTAGCTGTATGTTCTAAGCACAAAAAATAAAATAAAGCATATAAATTCTAAAGCTTACATGTATTACCATTCACTAAACACTATTCCTTTAGTCTAGGATTAACACATAGAAATGAAACCATTCACGTACTTTCATACGTACTTGCTCTGGTCTCAAGAATTTAAACAATATTTTTAAAAGTGTGAAGTAATGTAAGCATATTTTAGAGATAGCACTCTAATTTCTACATCAAAGACTAAGCATGACATTTGCATGCAGCCATCCTACTGACAACATGATGCGTGCCCTTTTTCTGGGGACAGAAGGCTGCTCATGAACACAGATGACCTATGCCTGGCATATTTAATTATAGTGTCCAGTTGTAAAGACGTAAATAAGTAAAACACATTGAAATTTTGTTTAAATAAATGAAATTATAACTTTGGATTCACATGAAATGTGGAAAATGAAAGGATGACAACATTTTTATATGTTGCATTATGTGTATATATATGTTTAGGTGGATAAATAAGTTGTCATAAGCAGTTAGATTATGAGTTTCTGTGTTTTATATTTGGAGGAAAGTAGGTATAAAAATATGTTTGAAATAGAACATATAGTTTAAAAATTTTGCATTGCTTCTGAACTTACTCTTTTTCCTTCTTTTCCATCACATCTACCAGTCATTTAACCAAGAATGCCTAGATTGCTTCAAAACTGAGACCACTGGCTATGCTCTTTACAAAAAAATTAAGGAGGGGCAGCCAAAAGAAAAGACACAGTTTCTCTTGAATGAGCCCAGGTACTTTCAAAGAGGCAGAAAGATGACTATCCATTATGGTTTGCAAACACTGACTGTAAGATAATCTAGAGGAGACAACTAGAACACTCAACATGAAAACTCAGTTGCTATGAACTGAACTGTGTTCTCCCAGTTCATCTGTTGAAGCCCTAAATCCCCAGTGTGAGGGTTTTTGGAGATGGGACGTTTGGGATGTATCCGGCTTACATGAGGTCATGAGTGTGGGTCCTTTATAATGGAATTTTAGTGACCCTATAAGAAGAGACACCAGAAAGCTTGTTCTGTCTGCCATGTGAAGACTCGGAGAGAGACGATAATCTGCAAGACAGGAAGAAAGCCCTCTCTGGCATCTGACCATGCCAGCACCCTGATTGCAGACTACCATACTCCAAAACTGAGAAAAAGAATTTCTTTTTTTAAAGACACCCAGTCCATGGTATTTTATTCAGGTAGCCAAAGTAAACAAAGATACTTATTTAAATTTATTAATTTTGAAGAAAATAACTATGCTATAAATTGCTGAGTCATAAATCTTTGTTTTTGAATTGGGAGGTTAAAGTATGTTTACAATTTATTCATCTACTTTCTGAATGTTCAGCTTCATATGAATATCAATAAAAACAAAATTTTCTATATGTGCAAATAAAAATAGAGAAATGAATCTGAGACATCACAAGGTATAAATATCATAGGAAATTTCATTTACAGGGATATAATCATGATTGCTTCAAAAATAACCTCTCTATACTCCTGAATGTTTAAGGAAGAACTGAATTTCCTATAGAAATTCTATAGCATCTTAACTTTCCTTCTAGTCATGATGCTGGAAATAGCCTAATATATGTGCTGACATCCATTTGTCTGATTCCCCAAGATCCATTCTTGTGTTAAGCCACCAGACAGTAAAGCACATTTACCACATTATCTCAGCTCTTCAAAGAACTGCTTTCACTGAGGCACAACTTAATGTAATGTTCTTTGCCTCTATTGAAGGTCGATACAGGAACCATTAGTTTGGGCAATGTTTCCTTATGTTTGAAGATTTTATTCATGGGTGTTCTCTGTGTAAAAACCCAGGGAACAAATTTCCTTTTTTTGTGTGTTTTTTTTTTTTAAAGAAAAGTGTTGTCCTCACATCTTCCTAATGTCAAAAAATACAAATAAAAATTGTTACTCTTTGTATTTCAGTTTTTTCTTAACATCTGAAAACTAAAGACAAATATCATTGCTGTTATCTTGTTTTTTCTAAACCCAAGATATTCAATTTATTTAAATGGGGTGCATAAAATCCTCTATTCTTGAAACATATAACTCAGTGTACCTCTTAATGATTAGAATTTTTTCAAGACACACAGTACAGTAGCTGAAATAATTTCCTTTTCTCAGGGATTAAACTTTTTATTTTACCACAGCTTTCCATTGATGCATTTGAAAGTAACCAAAAGTCAAATGCAACTATTTAGTATCATGATGGCATTTCAAATATGTGCCATCTGAGAAGTGATTTGCTCTTAATGGGCAGATACTGTGTTGCGGCAAAGTACAAAATGCACTAGATTCAGTACAATCCAAATAATAAGTCCATTTCATAGTGGATAGTGCTGCATAGTGCTTCATAAGTCAGGCGATGTAAATTCTAAAAATAACCAGGATAGAGGATCCGCCACCTTAGTCACATTCTAGAAAGTTAGAAATATGTTCTGACCATTGCAGATACCTTCCCTCCCTATTCCTCAGCACCACGCTGTGCTAGTGAAGGGCAACCTGTTCACTTGGAACTTCACTTGAAGGAGATATTTAGAAGACCACCAACGGTTTTTACTGCATTTCAACTCAAGATTAGGATTGAAATAAGGTAACTCAAGTATTATTTCTTCATGATAGCTAATGTGAAAATTGGTTTGAAAGTGAAGGGCAGAAGTGATACAAAAGAACATTCGCTCCAAATCACATTTTATCAGATAACCACCTAAATGTCTTTCAAATCTGGTACATCTGACTTGTTCATTCGGATACAGGTAGCAGGTGTAGAGTTACCATGATAGGTGATCTAAAGCAGGGATGAATATGTACAATCTCACTATGTTTCATTGGCCAAACAATTCATGGCACCAACGCAATGCCTCATCATCTAAACTAGCTCCTAAAGTCAGCTTGGGGTAACTAGTTCCTTCTCTTGTCTTAACATATGTCTCATACATGTATTTATGTATAATATGTATATAAGAAATATAGTATATATGTATAATTTTTTAATCCTTACCTGAGGACATATCCATTGATTCCAGAGAGAGGGGAAAGGGCAATAGTTAGATAGATAGACACATACATACGCTGATGTGAGAGAAACATTGATCTGTTTCCTCCTGAACATGCTCCAACAGTGGACCAAACCCAGAATGTTCCAGAATCAAACCTGCAGCCATTTGTTTTACAGGACAATGCTCCAACCAGCTGAGCCACACTGGCCAGGGCACTTACCTAGCTATATGAACATGCCCTTTTTCTTTGTACACTGAAACTCTTTAAGTATTACCTAGGGAAGTTTTAACAAATTAATGGAAGCTCTGATAAACATGGCAGATTAAACATATTTATCTTCAGCCTCTAAGAATATCACCAAAATGAAAATAAATCAGTAAAAATGGATAAAACATGAGGGCAAAGTAAATGAAAGACTTAACTGCAGCACATAAGATATCAATAAAGATGTAGATGGTGAAAATAAATTCACAAATGGTAACTGTTCTAATAAACGGAGACAATTGAAACCAAATCCAGCCAGAGAACCCCTAGAGACTCATTAATTGAAGGTACAGGTAATTGTGTAGGCAGCTATATAGGCAGAAGTAAAAGATGCATCTGAAAAAGGGAGGAATTGTTGGAAGTCTAATTGGGAATTTGACCCTCATATCTATTTTCTTTTTTTTAATATATTTTATTGATTATACTATTACAGTTGTCCCATTTCTCCCCCATCATCCCCCTCCACCCTGCACACCCTCTCCCACCCACATTCCCCCCTTTAGTTCATGTCCATGTGTCATAAGTTCTTTAGCTTCTACATTTCCCATACTATTCTTGCCCCCTCCTGTCTATTTTCTACCCACCATCTATGCTACTTATTCTCTGTACCTTTTCCCCCTCTCTCCTCCTCCCACGCCCCTGTTGCTAACCCTCCATATGATCTCCATTTCTGTGGTTCTGTTCCTGTTCTAGCTGTTTGTTTTGTTTGCTTTTGTTTTAGGTGTGGTTCTTAATAGCTGTGAGTTTGCTGTCTTTTCACTGTCATTTTTTATCTTCTTTTTCTTACATAAGTCCCTTTAACATTTCATATAATAAGAGCTTGGTGATGATGAACTCCTTGAACTTGACCTTATCTGGGAAGCGCTTTATCTGTCTTTCCATTCTAATCCCAGAAGGGGAAGAAGAAGAGCAACAAGTGGAAAACTTATTTGAACAAATAATAAAGGAGAACTTCCCCAGTCTGGCAAAGGAAATAGACCACCAGGACGTCCCGGAAGCTTAGAGAGTCCCAAAGAAGTTGGACCCAAGGAGGAACACACCAAGGCACATCGTGATTACATTAACCAAGATTAAAATGAAGGAGAGAATTCTAGAAGCAGCAAGGGATAAGGGAACAGTCACCTACAAAGGAGTTCCCATCAGACTGTCAGCTGATTTCTCAAAAGAGACCTTCCGGGCAAGAAGGGGCTGGAAAGAAATATTTGAAATCATATCTATTTTCTTACCATAGAATAATTTGGAGTTAAATTTCTCAAAATGTTGAAATTAAGAACCTATGGATTTGAGGCTGCACAGGTGGGGGCAGGGATATTGTGCAATTTTAAGAACAGGAAAATTAATTGAATTATATATTCTAAAAGGAGGCTCACACTCTAATTCTCATACTCTACTCCCAGAAGACTAACAGTCAAGTTTACACACACCTTTTGGGCAGTGGGTTGGAGGAGTCAGCCACAGGAGACTGGTCTGGACTGGAAAACACAGTACACATATAGCTAGTCATTATGTTGCACACCTTAAAATTATACAATGTTATATGTCAATTATATCTCAATAAACCAGGGGAAAGTCTATACCTACAAATACTGATTTTGGACTTTTCCCAATGAAATGGCCAAGTCCTTATGAAACAGCGCTATAGAAAGATTATAAACCTATGCAAAGAGAGCACTTCCAATTACCTTTCAAGCACCTCACTCTTAAAGAGGTGCATTATAAGGTATTTGATAAATATCCTTTAGTGAAAAATAGAAAGGAAACAGAAAAAAAGCACCTTGGAGAAGCCGACAAAACACTGAAACATTATCATTAGTGGTCTCAGAGAGATAAGAAGTTACTGGAATCATGATGTAAAAGCAGATTGCTATAAAATAGAAACAGAAAAAATATAATTGGACAGAAGAAATAAAATATTCAAAAGATGAGCTTGAAGTTAAAAGACAACAGTGTTGGGGGAGGACTGGATGTGGAAGGTGGGGGTTGGGTAGGGCAGGAGAGAGTAACGGTCAAAAAATGGGGTCAACTGTAATTGAACAACAATAAAAAAAATTAAAAAGGAAAAAAAAAGAAGAAACTCTCTTTACTTGGACTTTTGAACCGAAAGTTTGAATATTGATTATGTTAAAATAATTTAGATGATTTTCATGACCAAGTAAAAGCAAGGAAATCATGTAAAGTGAAGTGAAATGAATTTCCAGTGTGAAAGTTACAAAAGAAATTGAAAATTATCGGAAATACTGAACCAAAAGGAAAATAGTTAAACAGAGGGGAAAAAGATTGTATAGTCAATCCAGGTGTTTTAACCTTAAACTAATTCACAGGTGGCAAATGCAAGGCCCGCAGGCCAAATCCGGCCCTCCACCATATTTTGTCCAGCCTGGTACCTTGTTTCTACCCAGTGGCAGCACGGAGCTCCTTGCCCCTAGTTAAGGAGTAGTTACATTTATACAGTCCTAAAATTACGCTCAGCCCTTTGAAGGCAACTGTGAAGCTGATATGGCTCCTGGTGAAAGTGAGACACCCCTGAACTAATTAGAGCTCTAACACCAGAATCAAAGCATCGAAAAAAATAAGGGAATAAATTATCAAAGAAATATTAAAAGAAAATTGTCCAAAAATTTAGTTTCCAGAAAGAAAAGCTCCTCCCAGTGTCTAACACAATGAAAAGATTCAAACCAAGGTGATTATCATGATGTTTAGAAATCGTAAACATAAGCATGCTGAAAGCATTAGAGGAAAAGAAAATGGATCACAAAGAATCAGGAATCAGAATGATATGAAACTTTATAACAGCAACACTGAAAGCCAAAAGACAATGAAGGAATGGTTTCAACATTTTAATCTAAGGGAACATGATTTCTAACATAGAATGTTATACTAACCACAGCAAATTTTACATAAGAACCTTTCTTGTTTTCCCCACCTCTTCCCCGTGTTGCCGGTTTTGAGTGCCTATGTAATATCAGGGATCCGGTGGACATTTTCGACCATTAAAAGCAAGTCCTACATGAGTGTGGTGTCAGAGATGGTGCCATGATCTCTGATGACTTCTGTAGCTACCATAACTGCATAGAACTGGCTTCCACTACTTTCACATAATGTTATAGCTTGTTTAAGCCATTGTCGTTTTGGTGCCTCTTATAAGCAGCCATGTGCAATTTATACTGACACATGTGAATCCAGAAACAGACTTTATCAGATTAGTGAGGCAAAGTAAATTCTTAGTATGAGAAGTTGCAAGATGAGAGATGCATCTCACTGAGAGAGAACAACCAATCCTTATTGGAGGAGGAGGACAGAGGCACCCACAGGGAAAATTAAACTGGTGGATTAACTGATTATCTTTGACACATCAAGAGGTATTTTGTAACTCTGTCACTGAATTTACATATAAAATAAACACATGCTCACACAATGCAACTATTAACTCAATGGGAACAAAATTTGGATGGAGAGAGTAAAATAATTGCATGACATAATTTTGATAGTGAACAATATTTAATGAGTCATCATTTATAAAATAAAATGAGTAGTTCTCAACTGCCAGCAATTTGGTCCTCCAGAAGATATCTGACACTTTCTGGAGCTATTTTTGGTGATGGTGACTGGAATGTGTTGCTGTCCTCTGGCGGGTAGGTGCCAGGGATGGGGCTGAACATCCCAGGGCACAGCACAGCCCCTTACGCATGTCAGTAGTGCCAAGACTGAGAAAGTTTGGGTAATGGCTATATATTAGAAACTCAGAAAAATTATTTAAACAGAAATTTTAGTTTTGAGAAAATAGAGAAATGCAGGTGTTTAGAGTACGTGTGGATGTATGTATGCATAAAGAGTTACTTTAAGAGATAAACCCATTTTTATTATCATAAAATCAAATTTTAATATATATAATTTGAAAGTCAGAAAGAGATGTTTAAATATATTATTTAGAAATATGCAGGCAAACGTCTTTTCCAATAACTAGAACGGATGATGTTGGCTGCTTCGCACTGTGGGCTACAGGCTGAGGGGAACCAGGGCAGGGTGTGCTGCTTTTTGTTATAAGCTGCTTAGTACTGTCTGAATTTTAACACTATATTCATTAAATTTATACTTGTAATAATTTAATATTTAAAAATTAGAAAATATAAAAATATGAATTACAGAGTTAGATTTCTTGCTCAAAAGCAATGTAAGTTTAATCACTACTTTTCTTGGTTAAAACAACTTTTCAGGTATGAAAAACAATCCTTTCTTTTCTTATGCCTTCCTGGGATTGATCATTAAATGTGTTACTTAGCTCAGCCATCATGCCTATGTTGTTCATCATGTCTATATAACTGCCCTCCCTGAAACCTAAAGAGAGCACTAGTCAATGGTTTTCTAACTGTTGTTAAACTGAGATGAAGTTTTAATGTTTTTTGTAAAAGGTATATTCATAAGAATAGGTTGAAGATATCAAACAATAGGGAAATTCTACAAAAAACAATTTATAAATAAATGCATGTCTATAAATAGATAAAAGATTATCTAAAATTGTAACCACACACAGTAAAACAAAAATTATTATGGGTTGCTATTGAGATTGGTAAAGAGTAAAAACGAATGATGACAGTAAATTAGGGAATTAATTACATCATATGCTGCAGGGTAAAACACATAAACCCCTTGTGAGGAGTTACTTCACAGCATGTATCAAGAGCTTCAATGCTCATTTATTTAAAAAATCTGTAACTCCACTTTGTCAAACATACTATAAAGTAATAAATGAACAAGATTCTAAAGATTTACATACAAAGATGTTTATCTTGAGATTTATGGAAGTAAAATGGCTTAGACATCTAAGAATGTGACATAAAATATAAATGAATATATTAAGGCATGTACATATACAAAGGCAACGCAACCCTTGGTACATGAAGTCTGTCCAGAAGGTATCCAGCCATGTAATATGAAAAAGAGACATTTATTGAAGAAACAAGATACAAAATACAGAAAGCATTGTACACAGGACAATGATGCCTCAGTCCCCTTCAAAGTAGGCACCTTGGGATCTCACACAGTTCTTCCAATTACCATCAGCTGCCCCATTGTACTTTCCCAAATCTCATCAATGGTCTGAAATCTCTTCTCTTTCAAAGGTGATTTTAGTTTTGGGAAAAGCCAGAAGTGTCAGGGCACCAAATCTGGGCTGTAGAGAAGCTGAGCCACCTGGGTGATTTGATGTTTTGCCAAAAAACTCTACATAAGATGTGATACGTGAGTGGGTGCATTGTGAAGCTGCCAATCACCAGTTGTCCATAGCTACAGCCTTCTGAATCATCTGAATACTTTCCATAGAGGATTGTTCAAGCTTAATGTAAAATTTGATGCAGGTTCCTTGCTCTACTCACTCAGAATGTCACAGCCACACAGTACACATGCTCATTCAACAGGATCTCCTGCCCCCACTGTGAAGTCATCATTGTTCATGCAGGTGCATTGCAGTCCACTGTCCTTGGCTGCCAGGTTACACTGATGTTGCATAAACCATTCTCGTTATGTTAACAATGGCTGAACTTTTCCAAACAGACCTCATATACTGACATGGGTAACTGTTCACAGTATACTTAATGGGGAATAATATTTGAAAGTATATATATGCAAATATCCCATATATATGTCTGAAAAAATATATATAAAAGACCTATAGCAATTTTTCTCTGGGTACAGGATTGTAGGTGATTATCATTCTCCCCATGTATTTGAGTATACTATTCAAAATTCTATTTGTTTTTGAAAAAATATTAAAACATATATTCCCCACAAAGCCCATCACCAAATTTCCAGGCTGTAGAACTCTTGTTTCTCAAGCAATTGCAACACAAAGACCACTGATAAAACCTGAGCCCCAAGAAAGCCTCCTCCAGCTGTCCTGCCCACTTCCCCAGGAGTCTTCTGATTTCCTTTCTGTTTTTCCAGGGTCTGCAGAATAGCTCTGCAGAATTTTGGAACACTATAATAACTTAACACATTCATAAACAAAATTAAGAGGGATGTTTTAGTACAAGGATAGTAAACAGTACTCAGTAACAATATTTTCATATGTTAAAGGTGCATTTGCCATGAAAGCATCACAGATCTAAATAATGCTCACAAGAAATGCTTTGTCTTTTTATCTTAAGAAACTATGTAAGTGAACAAAAATGTTCAAGGATGTATTCACATTAAACCAACCCCTAAAATGTGCAAGACCCAAAGCAAGAAAATGGACAGATGAAGCCCACATACCATATATCTAAATATTTAAACATTATAAACCAAGGTAATGCATGGCTAAATAAAATCTATTTTGACAAATCTATCTTCATAATTAAAAAAATTGAAAATAATAAAACTATGTTTTTATGCAATTGAAGTTAGGCAAAATATCAAAAATTTTAAGCAATATTGCATATTTCTGGGCATTCTCTTGCATATTTCTGGGCATTCTCTCGTTGAGCTGGCAATGTTTGGAGATGTAATAGACAAAGAATACCCAAGTCACAAATTATATTCCAAAATATTTTTGCCTTTATTTCATGAAAATTACATTATTTTATAACAATGTTATGTGATTTTTGTTCTGCTAACTGGAATGATCTAAGAATTAAAATATAAAATGTTAGTGTATTCAACACATCCAAACTTGGAATTATTTTCATCAAAAGTGTAAATTAAGTAAATACTAATTTAAACATCACAGTGATATGGTTGAACATTACATACTCTCTCGGCTGTCATGCAAGTGCTGCAGATTTTGCACTATTTTTAAGTGCCTCCAGAACCAGGAACTGGAACACAGAGGAACAGAGAATGGATGCTCAGAACTGCAGGGGCTGATACTTTGTCATGGAAGAATCTATGACATTTTTCCATGTGGGAGGAAGAATTTGGTGAGTTAATATCTTTTCCTTTACTAAAGCACTGTTGATGCTCAGATCATTCCTTCACTTTGAAGGTATATTTGTCTATGATTATGACAGTGACCTGACACACAATCTTCATGGCATTCAGAAATTGTCACTTTTGTTTTCAGAGATGTGATGCAAGAGATGGGGAAGCATTTCCTTGGAAACTGAAGGGTAGGTATGTCACAAAAGAGGCTGTTAAGTTTAGTGCCGAAGCTATGAGCACACAAAGTGCTAGATCCCTGATAACAGCACTTCCAACATGTCCTTTAACAAACTTGCAACTCTGCTCTGGGGAGTGGTATGTGTGTGATATGTGTGTCCTTTTATAATTGCAGTTCTTAGGGTGGGGGCCACTCTTTCCCAGTTATGAGGGTACTGATAAGGAAGCCACATCTTCATCTCCTTACTTCTACCTCATCCCACTAACTTTCAGTCCAAGTGAATGTGGCTTGTATTTGATAAACCTACTGAAACTGCTTTCTTGAAATTCATCAGTACTGCATCCTAAACAATGAATCCTACAGAAAACTCCCAAGACATAATCTCTCTATATCATCCCCACTAACTCCTCCCAACTCCTTGAAACTCTTCCTTTCCTAGGTTTTCATGACAATACTCTTCTATTTTTCTTACTCAGTCTGTGATAATTTTGTATGCTTCCTTGGCTAAAACAGATTGATAAAACCAATTTATATGTATACTGGTCAATAAACTATATAATATGTAAGCATATAAGGATGGATTGATCAACAGATTGATGGATGGATAGGTAAGAGGGTGAAAAAAGATAATGATTTGAACTCGGTTTTGTTCTCTGTTAGCTGACTATTGTGTGTGTTTATGTGTATATATGCACAGGTTGTATTTAATTGTTTTGAAAATTCATTATTTTGACCTATATAACCAGAAAATAGAGTACAAAACTAAGGATTAAAACTCAGGACAAAAATATAAAAGAGTAAATCTGTAACCCTTTATCATTAAATACTAAATAAAAAATACTAAAATGACATGCTTCTATCGTTCTTCTGTTATATAAGATACTCGATGCAATTTTGAGACAAATATTCATTTTTATAGTAAATATATATGTACACATTTTATATATTATATATATATAAATACATACTATGTTTACACACTAAATACCACATTGCAATATTTTTAAACCATGAAAGCATTTCCTAAACAATATTCTACACACTCTCCAACATGATTCATTAGCTATTCAATGAGTATTTCATGGCCTATTATGAGTCCAGCACTATTCAAAGCATTACAAATTCAAAAGAGGAAAATATAATAGTCTTTTAGTTATTTCCCATTTAAGGTTTTTAACTTGTTCACATGATCATATATATTTTTACTGAGATTATTCCTAGAAATTTTGTATTTTACAACTTTGGCATGATTTTTGTTCTTTGAAATATTTTTTGTTTGTTTTTTACCTTTAATTGTTGTTCATGTACAGTTTTCTGTCTTTTACTCCCATCCTGGCCCACCGCCCCAGTCCTCCCATCTCCCTCCCATTTCCACCCCGCCCCCCATAGTTTTTGTCCATGTCCTTTATACTCGCTGCTCTAAACCTTTCCCCTTTTCCTCTGAAATTCCCTCCCCTCTCCCCTTTGGTGACTGTCAGCCTGTTCTCAATTTAAACAAGCAAAATATAACCAAAGACATTGAAATTGTTCTTTGAAATATTTATTGCTGATATCAAATGTTCTTAGTGATAATAGTTTTCATATAGCTTTTGCAGATATTGAAATCTTGCAGTCGAATATACTTACTTAGGTTACTGAGAAATATGTTGTTCCTTGTCTTGTCACTACTATTAAATAAAACTATTTCTACTGTAATATTTAAAAACTGGATATAGTAGTTACTTCTATTCTCTCTCAGACATTTTGGATGGGAAAACAATACAGAACAACTTTTGTATCACTTTTTAGCATGTAATTTTTAAAATAAAATTGTCTGTTTTCCTCTCTGTCCCTTCCTCTGCCCTACTTAATAGAGTGTGTATGATGTACCTTGTTTTCTTGTTCATAACAACTTAAGTGAGAAAAAACTTAAGAATTACCTTTTTCTCAGGCAAAGGAATGACCTAATTACACACTGAACTTATAATACTAAGTTAAGATAATTATTTAATTAAGATGCCAAATTACAGTACTATTTTAAACTACAGTGTTTCATTACTTGGATTTACATTTAGAATTTTTCTACTGCTTATTAAAAGACTCTATTATCCTATTATAATCATCATTGGAAAATAATTTATACTACTAAAATGCTATATTTATGATCCATTATATAATTTCCTCCTATTAAGCTCCAGTTTTATGGGTTTATAGTAAAACATGCAAATAGATATACAATCTTTCTGATGACATTGAAATTCTGTGTTCTCTGCTACCTTCTTATTCTACCTCCAACTTACCAGATATTGTATTTAAAAGACAGAAATTATTAAAAACACATTTTTTCTAGAGAAATCTGTTTTTCCTACCTTATCTCTGAGTTTGATCACTTCTCTTTCCAGATCCTTGGGTTTCTTATTTTCTTACAGGAATTGCATCCTGCACTCAAAGGCATCAGCGACAATCTAAGGAATTTTTAGGAATAGTAGGAACTTCATTAGATCAAATGATCAAAGACGCTTAGCTTTACCTCAACACTCCTCCCCACCCACCATTTCCACCCACCCCCATACAAGCACATCTGTTTTCAATTCTGGGTCCCAAAGATTTTTATTAAGGCGCCCAATGTACTAGGCTCTGTGCCTGTACCATGACACACGGCACGTGCTGGAGTAGGAACTAGTAGCAAGAGAAACCCTGGTTTCATTAAGGTTTTGTCTAAAACTTACAGGGATAACCAGTTTAAAATGTATATAAAATTTATTTAATCAATCACTCATGTCCCCTTCTATGACAGTAAATACTTTATTGACCTTTGCTTTCACTAAATTGATTGAATCTGTGTTTCCAGGACATTGAAATTTCAACTCGTGGGAAAAAAAAGAATCTAATTGGTTGCAGTCAAAACTTCAAGTTGAAGTTCAGGGCTAAGATAATTAAAAGGCTCTGTACTCTTTATTTTTTCTTCTTTGTGTTATTGTTACTGTGGAAGAAATATATCAGAGTAACATTTGCATTTTGTTATTTGGTGTACAGTTTGAGGAGCCCTGAAAATTTCAAAACAATATCCATCTAAGTCTGTTTGGTCACATTTGAGTTACATCTTCAAAAACAGCCAAAGTTCATTTAAAAAAATTTAATTTACTCTTTTACACTCCACAAACCTATATTTAGCATTCTTTGTTGTAGTTTTAACCGTGACTCAAGTGCATACAAATTCTCCTACATACAATCTAAGTATTTATACCTGATTGGTTTAATTAATTTTTTTAAAAGATCCATTCAGCAAATAAAATTAGCTGTTTCTATCCTAGAAACACAAAAAACTCCAGTAAATTGCATTCTCAATAATTATAATATGAATAATTAACATTAGTTGAGCTTATTACACTTAGCTCATCAAAGCAACACTAGGAGGTAGGCATATTATCTCCATTTTACAGTAAGGGAACTAAGGCACAGAGAACTAAGCAATTTCCCAGTATTAGTCTTCTCAGGATGCTATAACAATAACTATAGATTGCATGGCTTATGCAACAAAAATTTATTTTCTCACAATTCTGGAACCTCCAAGTCCAAGATTTCAGCTGATTCTGTTTCAGGTAGGACTCTCTTCCTAACTTGCAAAAGGCAGCTCTGGCGTCACTTCTCATGTGGACACCAGTCCTACTGTATCAGGGCCTCAACCTATGACCACATTTAAACTTACTTCCTTAGAGGTTTCACCTTTAAATAGAGCCACCCTGGGAGTTAGGGCTTCCACATGTGAATTTTGAGGAGGCACATTCCATCCATAACATTCCCTGAAGTTACACAGTCAATAAGTTTTAAAACCATGATTGAAACCCCAGCAGTCAGACTCTGGAGCCTGAGCTCTTAACCACATTCAATTCACTGGACTCTTATTGAACGCCTTAATACCAAGTTCTCAATGCACATTAAATGTATTAAGAATTAATCATGGTATTCTGCTCCCCCGCGCCCCTCCCCGCCACACACTCAAAACATTTTTATATTGGGTGGAGGGAAGTAGGAAAGCAAGCAGCCCCTGTACTAGGCCCCACTCAGGGACTGCTTCTTGGTCCATATGGTTAAGAAACACTTTGAGAAAATAAAAGTTTGGAAAAAACACAGGTGCAGTGGCTTTGCATGCTGTGGTGGGTAGAATGATCAAAGAAAGGGTGAAGAGCCCCTCACACCTTCAGTAGATCTCTTACCCGTTGTTGACCTCCGACTATGTCCTGGGGCAGAGAAAGCACCACCTTCAGTCCTGCTTCTTGGGAGCAATGACGGCCACTAAGTGAAAGAGAACTACAAGCCTGAAACAACGACGAGCCCAGCAAGTTGGCGAAGATGGCGAGAGGAGAGGTTTTTATGTGATCATGCTGATCAGCTGGGCTGGGCTGGCCTGGGCTGGGCTGCGACTCAATCAGCTCCCCAGCTGCAGGTGGGAGACCGAGGCCTGAAATTTCAGCGCAAGTCAGTGCCAGCAATTTCGACCTAGCAGCTAAACCAGAACAGCCTACGTGGCCGCAATGTCCGGCCGGCTCCCCCCAGCACAGTCCACGTGAAAACTACCCGTGCAATCAATCACATCTCGTTACACTCTTCTTTCTGGATTTTCCCGAGGGAGAGGCTATTCTATTACAATTTTGTCTAATTTCAACACTATCCCACTTTTTTGTTTCACAAATTCATAAATGCTCTACGGGAGTCTCATTGAATTAAACCTTCTTTGCAGCCCATCACTGGGTATGTACCACAGACAATACCCAACTGGATGTTTCGGTTTTCAACATGGTGAACATTGCATCATAGTTTCTCAAATGGACTGAAATTGTTAGCAACTTCATGTCTATTAGAAGTATGTGGTTGCCTTTATTTCTGTCCATTCTCTCAGTCTTAACACAGAAGCTTACCTCTATTTCAATTCTCTAATTTCTGGAAAACATAGATAAATACAATTCTTGTACTTTATTGAAAAATCAACACATTCAGTGACCACTATTGTAAGGTTAAATCAAATCACCCCTCATGTTCTATAAACATTATTAGCTATCTTCATTTTCTTTGGTGACTTTGACATTCAAAATTCTGAGGCATTTTTAATATAATTGGCATTGACATTAATTGTACAAAGAGAGCTAGCTTGTGTAAAGCAGCTGAGATCTGAACATAAGTTTGAGGTCACTTTATTATATTCCGTAAAAGAAGCATATGGTACTAGAGAAAGAAATGGATTGCTTTTCATCAAGAAGAATTTGCAGTGCATATATATCCCAATGGACATTATTTTAAAATTTAAATCATAGAAGTTAGAAAGTACCCTATTATAAGAATGTTAAAACCTTTCCCCGCTTAATACATAATGATCTACATGGTGTGAATTGTGTGGTGTCAAAAGTAATAAAAAAATGTACTACATTCCCAAAGCTGGCTGGCCTATAGCCAACCTTTGGATTCCACCATTATTTGTATTTGTAGTAAATACATATTTGTTCTTTGATCCTAGCTCCTGAGACAGTTTCTAAAATCCTTGGAATTTCCTGAGTGATGTGGGTGGTTGAAATATTTTATTTTTTGTTATTCATAACAAGCCCTTTTCAACCATACTTGACTTTATGTTAATGAGATGACACTTGGTAGTCCACCAGATAGCTTCAAGACAGGGGATGGTTGCCAGAGAAACCAAACCTGTGATTAGAAGATTGGAACTTCAGCTGTACCTTCAGACCTGTGGATTGGGACAGAGACTGAAGATGGGGTTCAGTAACCACTGGACAGTTATAAGCATCCCTATAATAGAATCTCCATTAAAAGCCCCTAAATGAAAGGGTTCAGAGAACTTCCAGGTGGTGAACATAGCCAGATGCTGGGATGTGGGGCGTGGGTGGCATGGAAGTTTATGTCCCTGTCCCTATGCCTTGACTTACGCATCTTTTCTGTTTGGCTGTTCCTGAGTTGAACGCTTTATAACAAACCAGTAATAGTGAGTAAACTGTTTTCCTAAGTTCTGTGAACCAACCATTATAGCAAATTATTGAACCTAAGAGATGGTGGGGGAACCCCCAATTTGTAGCTAAGTTGAAAAGAGTGGTGAACTCGTTATTTGTTACAGGCTTGTGAGGCTGATTCCTTAAATGTGTCAAATTGGATTCCAGCTCCAAACAATTAGTGCTAGAATTGAATTAACTGTAGGATGTCTTGTTGGTGTCCAGAGAATCCCAGAATTGGTTGTTGGTGTTAGAAAACACAACAGAATCTTTTAAATATTTTCAAAGATCTATAGCATGTAAAAATGTTGAAGTCTCACTGTAGCCATCCCAGTTACTATTTTCCAACCTGTCCAGGCCGCCATCACCTCTCAACTCTCCGCTTTCTCTTTTGCACAGAGCAGGCAGAGTGATGACTTAAAAAGCATAAATCACTGGCTCCAAATCATCTTCCCATAGTACTAAGAATACAAACACCTTACCATGGCATGAAAAATAGGACATTCTCAACCTATTTAAACTGCCTCTTCTTCATTCTTCTTTAGCCTTAATGGACTTAAGTTTTTCCTGCACAGAGAGCAATCAACTCAAAAACCCAGCTGAGAGTGAGTGAGAGTGTGTGTGAGTGTGTACGCAGATGAGTGTGTGGGGCGTGCGCATGAGTAGGCAATGGCCTGCCTGCCTACAGGGCACTCAGGAGTGGATGGCCTGGGCTCTTCTAGCAGAGCAGCTGCCGCTGCCACTGCCCAAGCAGCACTTCTGGCTGTGTGGATTTGGGGCTGGGACCATTTAGAGGAATTTAAAATATCTTCCTCAGGAAGAGGCCTTTGGAGTTCCCACACCTCAGCACCCAACTGTGTCCCTGGGCCCTCTGCCCCGGGCAGGGCTGTGCACCCTGCTGCTACCAGGAGCCAGGATTCGGGCACTGTAGTACTTACTGGGGAAGGGGCTGCCATATCCCTAACCCAATAGTTGCCACAGAACAGGTGAACAGGACAGAATTTGACTGAGGAGGCTGCAGATTGGCTCAGGAGCTGTGAGCTCTGGGGGTGGAAAGAGACAGCCAGGGCGGTGCTGGCAGCAGAAACAATGTGGCAGGAGCAGGCTGCCCAAGGCTGAGAACCACTGGAGGGAGCAGTGACAGCACCCTGCCAGCGTCCTGTGTGTAGTATTGCTGTGGGACCCTTCTCAGAGCCATATGGGGGAAATTCAGGGGGGAACCTTTATTTACAGCTGTCGGAGGCTCTGGCAGGTTGTGGCTGAAAGAGACTTTGTGCTTTGTGGGTGTGTGGGGATGGGAGTGTGTGGAGAACAGGCCTCCCAGGGCTGTAGTGTGGGGGCCACACAAAAACTTTTTTCAAAGAGGAGCTGAGGTGAGACTTGAAACTTGGCAGGGACCCACGGACATGTGTCGCAGTGACTCAGCCAACAAAAACTCAGAGTGATAGAGTCATGCTGAAGGGACTGTGGGACCCAACACAGCATAGCTGGCAAGCAAGGGACTGCAGCATGGAAAGTTCAGGCCTGAGTCTCCTGTGAGAGCAGCATGCTGGGGACTGGGTGGCCAGGAGCTGAACACCTGATATTTGCTGCAGCCAGTCTGGTCCCCTCACAGGCAGGCATGCCCAACCCCCACCTGCAGGATCACAGGTTCTGCAGGTCAGTGAGGCCAGGCTCAGGAGCCCCCTGCAGGGTGTATATCCCCAGTGGAAAGAAGGAAAAGCTCTGAAAGGGTGCATTGTACCAGACAATATAAATTACACTGTTCCTCGGGGCCTGATCCACTGAAACCAGCAGAGCAGAGAGATTAGAGACAGGCACAGCAAGGAGTGTTCAGGGCCCTGCCTAGCCTCTGCACCTAGACAGAGCTGCTGTCTGTATGAAGCAGGAAAGAGCGGCCCCTTTTACATATATTGGTCCCTCACGGGAAACAGATAGTTAATTCACCAGAAACCATACAGTATTGGAAAGAATCTGGGACAACCCAAGACATGTGGTGAGGGGGTGGGGTTGCACTTCCACCATCTTCCCTGAAAATTGGAAAGCACCCCCTGGGGGTGACCCAGAGTTCCCACCCTCCCAATTGCACCAGAGGACCCCTCTGAAGGCAGGTGGAGAAGATACTGGTAATCCTCTTGGGTCATTAAATGAACCACTCCTGGGCTCTGGGCTGATGGAAAGCTGGCAGGGCAGAACAGCGGGGACCAGCCAAATCTGAAGAAGACAGGCACAGGCTATGGATTACTTGTAGTCTCCAACAGGCTTCCTAAGGCCAGACTAGGCCACCATCTGACATTACCAGGGGTGGATTCAGAAAGAGAAGAGAGTGGTAAACACTGGATTCTGTTGAGATGAATTCCACCACAGCCTTCTTCATTATTAGCACTATTTTCTCTCCTGCATAGCCTTTCACCATTCATTTCTTCTCCTTCAAGTTTGTGCCTAATATTGCACTAGATTTTTTTATTTTAGTTCATTTCAAATCTCATATTTTGCTCCTCTCTTCTCTTACTCTATTTTACCTTCTTCTTCTTATTTTTGTTTTAAATTTTATTTTTTCTATGGCTATGACTTGTTCTATTTCACACTTACTATTTCTCCCCTTCCAGCCTCTCAAAATCATTTTTCTTGTCATTAGTCATCTCACATTCTTTTTCCCATTCTTAAAATGCTCTTATTCTCTCTCCACCTTTATCAATCTTTGTTCATTGGTTGTTTACATGGTGGTGGTGGTTGTATTTCTTTGATTTTATCCCCGGATCTTCACTGTTTTTGTATTTCAAATCTCAAATTTTACCATTCCCCTCTCCTACTCCATTTTGCCTTACTCCTGCCCTTTCTTTTTTTTTTTTTTCTCTCATTTAAAATTTTATTTTTCCCTGTCTTAGCCTGGTTTTCATTCCTCACTCTCAGTATTTCTTCTCCCTTTATCTTCTGAAGATCAGTTTTCTATCCTCTAGACATCTCATAAGCTTTTCCTTCTTTCTTTTTTCCTACTTATTCACATTCCATTGGTATTACTCTTTGCTCATGTGTTGTTGATATTGCTGTGGTGGATCTTTTTCTCCAATTTGGTTCCTATTTTTTCACTTTTTTTGTATTTCTCCCCCCCCCAACATTTTATTGTTGTTCAAGTAGAGTTGTCTTCATTTTTCCCCCACCACACCCCACCCCAGCCATTCACTATTGTTTTTAATTTTATTAAATCTCATATTATACTCTTCCTTTTTTCTTACTCCATTTTGCCTTCTTCCTCCCTTTTTAAAATTATGATGTAAATTTTATTTTCTTTCTTTCTTCATCTTGTTTCTGTTCCCCACTCTTATTATTTCTCCCCTCTCTACTCTCTCAAATCATTTTTCTTCCAGTTAGTCATTTCATATTCATTGTTTCTTTCTTATAATAGTTTCAATCTCTTTACACTTTTATTAATATTTGCTCATTTAATGTTGATAGTGTGGTTGTGGGTGGGGGTTATTACTGTGAGTGTAGGTTTTGTTTCCTGGGTTGTTTTGTTTTGTTCTGGCAGCACCTGTACAGCAGCATACAAGACATGGCAGGCAGTGTGACTCTCAGATATCCAGCCAGAGGGAAGAACCCACCAAAAAAGATACAACAACCAAAACCCAATTACAACCAGAGGGTCCACATAAACAACATAAAGGGTATCCCAAGAGCATTCAGCTCAGAAGATTAAGGAGACAGTACCACTGAGTCCCACAGGTCTCCTACTACAGAAGGTCACAACATGAAGACAAGGAGTCAAAGCAGATTAATCTAATATGCAGAAACAAACAAGAAGAGTCACCTCAAATGGGGAGACAAAGAAACACCCAACTGAAAGGAAAGAAGGAATCCCTAGAATGAGTGTCAAATGAAATTGAGGTAAGGAATCTATCAGAGACTAAGTTCAAAATAATGGGTATAAGGATGCCGAAAGAGCTCACTGGGAACTCTATGGAAGCTACAAGGAGATCATTGGGAACTACATAAGCATGAAAAAAGACATAGAAACTATGAATATAAGCCAGAAGAAAATGAAGAATAAATCTCTGAAATGAAGAATACACTAAAAGTAATTAAAAGCAGGCTAGATGAAGCAGAGAATTGAATGAGTGAGCTAGAGAACAAGGTAAAAAAGAATTCCCAGACACAGCAACAAAATGAAGAAAGACTCAATAGAAAGAAGAGAGGTTAAGGGAGCTGCAGGACAACATGAAGTGTAATAATATCTGTATAATAGGGACAACAGAAGTAGAAGAAGAGGAACAATGGATAGAAAACCTGTTTGAAAAAGTAATGACATAAAGCTTCCCTAGTTTGATGAGAGAAAAATTCACACAAGTCCAGGAAGCACAGAAGGTCCCAATCAAGATGAATCCAAAGAGGCCCACTCCAAGACACAGCATGATTAAAATGGCAACATTCAAAGACAAAGAGAGAATCTTAAAGGCAGCAAGGGAGAAACAGGAAGTAACATACAAGAGTGCTCCAAAAAGGCTATCTGCTGACTTCTCAATGGAAACACTACAAGCAGAAGGGAATGGCAAGAAATGAAAAGCAAAGGCCTGCAACCAAGACTACTCTACCGAGCAAGGCTCTCATTTAAAATGGAAGGCCAAATGAGGACCTTCCATGACAAAAAAAAAAAAAAAGGGGGGGGGGCTAACAGAAAACGTCTCCACCAAAACAGCATTGCAAGAGATGCTAAAGGGATTGCTTTAAGAAGAGGAAGAAAAGGAGAGAGAGACAGAGAGAGAGAGAGAGAGAGAGAGAGAGAGAGAGAGAGAGAGGAGCACAGGTAAAAAGAGAAAAAAGGTAATGAATAAGTACCTATTAATAATAACCTTGAATGTAAATGGATTAAATGCTCCAATCAAAAGATGGAGGCATATGTAGACTTGCTTCATCTCCTTGCAAAACCAATAAGGACAAAACCAATCTAAAAACAAAAAACAACTACAGCTTCCAGAAAATTGCATTGTATGAAAGTCCAGCAACCAAGAATTTAAAGAACAAACCTTCATTCAGATGGGTAGGAGGGGTGGAGAAGACACATTATGGTGTGAAGAGGTGGCAGTAGCTGGGGGAACAGGTGGTCCCATATGCAAGTGCAGAAAAAACCCAGGAGGGACAAAAGGGGTGTGAGAGATTCTAGCTTTAGGCCATACTATGTAGCCCAAGTTTCCAGTGCTGGCAAAATAAAGCCTCATAATCTCTGGCTATAAAAACCAGTGAGTGTTCGGTCAGCAGAAGAAACTGCCAGTCTCTCAGTAGAGTCTGTTTAAAGCATCTGTAGGCTCCTAGAACATACACAAACCCACCTACACGGGGAATCAGCACCAGGGCAGCAGGTAGAAGGGCACCAGTCACTTACAGGAAGTGGGGGAACTGACTAGAAATGGGGCAGAAGCTGAGCAAATAGCATTGTTCCCTCTCTGACCCTGCCTCTATGTATGCCTTCACAAGGTGGTAAAGCCAGCTGCACTGCCATGGTAAACACCTAATGCTCCACCACTTACAATGTAAAAGGTGCACTGACACGGGAAGTCAAAGCAACTCTATCTAATACACAGAAACACAGGGGGACTGCCAAATTGAGAAGACAAAGAAATATGGTCCAAATGAAAGAACATATCAAAACTCCAGAAAAAGAATTAAGCAACACAGAGATAGACAACCAATCAGATTCAGAGTTCAAAACTGGTAATCAGGATGCTCAGAGATATGACTAAGTATGCCCACAAAATAAAAGAAGAAGTGAAGGCCAAACAAAGTGAAATAAAGAAAAAATGCAGGGAACCAACAGTGAAGGGAAGGAAGCTAGGATTCAAATAAATGATTTGGAACAAAAGGAAGAAATAAACATTCAAACAGAAAAGAAGAAACAAGAATTCAGAAAAAATGAGGAGAGGCTGAGGAACTTCTGGGAAAACTTGAAAGGTACCAATATTCAAATCTAGTGGTGCCAGAAGGATAAGAGGAAGAGCGAGAAATTGAAAACTTATTTGAAAAAATAGCAAAAGAAAACTTCCCCAATTTGGTGAAGGAAATAGACATACAAATCCAGGAAACTCAGAGAGTCTCAACCAAGTTGGACTCAAAGAAGACCACACCAAGACACATCATAATTAAAATGCCAAAAGTTAAAGATAAAGAGAGACTCTTAAAAGCAGCTAGAGAAAAGCAGAGAGTTACCTACAAAGGACTTCCCATTAGACTGTCAGCTGATTTCTCAAAAAAAACTTTGCAGGCAAGAAGTATTCAAAGTGATGAAAAGCAAGGACCATCAACCTAGATTACTCTAGCCAGCAGAGTTATCACTTAGAATGGAAAAGCAGATAAAGTGATTCCCAGACAAGATAAAGTTGGAGGAATTCATCATTATCAAGCAATTATTTATTATATGAAATGTTGAAGGGACTTATTTGAGGAAAAGAAGATCAAAACCATGAACAGTAAAATGACAACAAACTTGCAACTATTAACAACTGAACCTTAAAATAAAAAAAAAACAAAAACAAACTAAGCAAACAATTAGAGCAGGAACAGAATCATAGAAATGGAGGTCACATGGAGGGTTATCAGTGGGGATGGTGAAGGAGCAGAATGGGGGGAAGGTACAGAGAATAAGAAGCATAATTGACAGGTACAAAATAGACAGGGGGATGTTTAGAATAGTATAGGAAATGGAGAAACCAAAGGCATCATATGTATGACCCATGGACATGAACTAAGGGGGGAAATGCTAGAGGGAATGGTGGTACTAGGTAGAGGGGAGCAAAGGGGAAAGAAAAATGGGACAACTGTAATAGCATAATCAATGAAATATACTTAATAATTGAAAAGGATGAATGTACTCCACCAACAACAAAGACATAGAGTGGTTGAGTAGATCAAAATACATGACTCACATATTGCTGTCTACAAGAACCCCATCTCAGAACAAAAGATTTACACAGAATGAAAGTGAATGGATGGGAAAAAACAAATTTTTCCCAACCAAACAAACTTGAAAAAAAAAAAAAAGCTGAGGTAGTAATATTTATATCAGGCAAAATAGACTTCAAAAAAAAAAAAAAGGTCATAAAAAGTGAAAAAGATCATTACATAATTCTTAAGGGACTAGGCCATCAAGAAGATATAATCATTGTAAACATATATGCACCCAAAATATGAGCTTCTAAATATATAAAGAAAATCTTGGAGGACTTCAAGAAAGATATCAACAGCAAAACACTCATCTTAGGGGATTTTAACACTCCATTGTCAACAATGGGCAGGTCTTCCAAGCAAAGAATCGGCAAGGATATTGTGTCATTGAATACTACTCTAGAGAGAATGGACTTAATTGATATATACAGAAAGTTTCACCCCAAACAAGAAAAATATACATTATTTTCAAACATACATGGAACATTTTCAAAGTACATGATAGACCACATGGTAGGACACAAAACAAGCCTCAACAAATTCAGGAAAATTGAAATCACATAAAGCCTCTCTTCAGATCACAATGGCTTGAAATTAGAAACCAACCTCAAGGAAAAGTGCAAAAACATTAAAATACATGGAGATGAATAATATGCTATTAAATAGTGAATGGGTTAACAATGAGACCAAGGAAGAAATCAAGAAGTATCTGGGAACAAATGAAAATGAACACATGACAGCCCAAAACCTATGGATCATAGCAAAGTCAGTCTTGGGAGGGAGTTCATAGCAATATAGGTCTACCTAAAAAAGATAGGAAAATCTCAAATAAATGACCTAAGCCTACATACATAAGAACTAAAAGAGCAACAACAAAGCCCAGAGTGAGTAGAAGGAAGGAAATAATCAAGATCAGAGCAGAATTAAGTGACACAGAAACTTAAAAAAAAAAAAAATTAAAAAGATCAGTAAATCCAGGAGCTTTTTCTTTGAAAAGATAAACAAAATTGACAAGCCTTTTACCAGACTCATCAGGAATAAAAGAGTGAACACCCATGTAAATAAAATCAGAAACAAAAGAAGTTACAACCAATATGACAGAAATAAAAAAGATTGTAAGAAATTACTATGAAAAACTATATTTCAAGAAATTGGACAACCTGGGCGAAATGGACACATTTTCAAAACTAAATCAAGAAGAAGCAGGAGGGCTGAATAGACCAATAAAAACTAGTGAAATTGAAGCAGTAATAAAAAAAACTCCTGGCACATAAAAGCCCTGGATCAGATGGCTTCACAGATGAATTCTACCAAAAATTTAAAGGACTAATTCCTATCCTTCTCAAATTATTCCAAAAAAATTCAAGAAGAGGGAAGACTCCCAAACTCTTTTTATGAGGCCATTACTCTAATTCCAAAACCAGATAAAGACACAACAAAGAAAGAAAACTACAGGCCAATATTGCTGATGAACATAGATGCTAAAATCCTCAACAAAATATTGGCAAACCAGATCCAAGAAAACATTAAAAAGATCACACACCATGACCAAGTGGGATTCATTCCAGGGATGCAAGTACGGTACAATATTTGCAAATCAATACACCACATAAACAAAATGAAAAACAAAAATCACATGATCATATCAATAGATGCAGAAAAAGCATTTGACATAGCTCAGTACCCATTTATGATAAAAATATTCAGCAAAGTGGGACTAGAGGGACAATAACTTGACATAAGAGAAACCTACAGCCAACATCATACTCAATAGGCAAACACTAAAAGCTTTCTCTCTAAGATCAGGAATAAGACAAGGATGTCTGCTTTCACCACTTTTGTTCAACATAGTATTGGAAGTTGTAGCTGTAGTGAACAGACAAGTAAAAGAAATAAAACACATACAAATTGGAGAGGAGGAAGCAAAACTGTCATTATTTGCAGATCATGTGATAGTGTACATAGAAAACCCTATAGTCTCCACCAAAAAACTATTTGACCTAATAAGTGAATTTGGCAAAATAGCAGGGTACAAAGTCAATATTCAGAAGTCAAAGGCATTTTTTGTACACCAACAATGAAATATCAGAAACAGAAACTAGGGAAAAAAATCCTATTTACCATAGCAACAAGAAAAATAAAGTATCTAGGAATAAGCTTAACCAACGAGGTAAAATACCTGTACTCAGAAAACTACAGAACAGTGAAGAAGGAAATTAAGAAAGACACAAATAAGTGGAAGCATATACTGTGTTTATGGATTGGAAGAGTTAACACCATTTAAATGTCCATACTACTCAAAGTAATCTATAAATTCAATTAAATTCCTATTAAAATACCAGTGGGGTATTTCACTGATGTAGAACAAGCATTTCAAAAATTTATATGAAACAAACAAAAAACCCAAATAGCATCAGCAATCTTGAGAAAGAAGAACAAAGTAGGAGGGATCATAATACTTGATATCAAACTATACTACAAGGCCACTGTAATCAAAACAGTCTGCTACTGTCATAGGAGCAGACACATAGATCAATGGAAAAGAATAGATAGCCCAGAAATAAACCCATGTATTTTTGGTCAATTAATATTTGACAAGGGGGGCATGAGCATACAATGGAGTGAAAATAGCCTCTTCAATAAATGGTGTTGGGAGAACTGGATTGGTACATGCAAAAAAATAAAACTGGACCACCAACTTATACCATACACCAGAATAAACTCCAGATGGATAAAATACTTAAACATAAGCTGTGACACCATAAAACTCCTAGAGGAAAACATAGGCCTCGAAATTTCAGATATGCCACACAGCAATATTTTTGATGATATATCTCCTAGGGCAAAGGCAATAAAGGAAAAAATAAACAAACAGAACTATATCAAATTACAAAGCTTCTGCATGGCTAAAGAAAATATCAGCAAAATGAAAAGGACTGACAATATGGGAAAACATATTTGCCAATGATACCTCCGACAAGGGTTTGAACTCTAAAATATATAAAGAACTCATATGACTCCACACCAGGAAGACAAACAATCCAGTTTAAAAATGGGCAAAGGATGTGAACAGTCACTTCTCCAAGGAGGACATACAGAGAGCCCATAGACATATGGAAGGATGCTCAGCATCTTTAGCCATCAGAGAGATGCAAATTGATACCACCTCACACGGGTCAGAATGGCTCTCATTAATAAATCAACAAACAACAAGTGTTGGTGAGGATGTGGAGAAAAGGGAACTGTAGTACACTGTGGAAATGCAGACTGGTGCAGCCACTGTGGAAAACAGTATGAAATTTTCTCAAAAAACTAAAAATGGAACTGCCTTTTGACCCAGCAATTTGACTGCTGGGATTATACCCTAAGAATCCTCAAACACCAATTCAAAAACACTTATGCACCCCTATATTCATAGCAGCACAATTTACAATAGCCAAGTGCTGAAAACAGCCTAAGTGCCCATTAGTAAATGAGTAGTTCAAAAAAGTGTGGTACTTTACACAATGGAATATTACACAGCAGAAAGAAAGAAGGAACTCCTACCTCTTGCTACAACATGGAGGAACTGGGGAGTATTATGCTAAATGAAATAAGCCTGGCAGTGAAAGAAAAATACCATGTGATCTCATTTATAAGAGGAACCTAATGAATAAAACAAAACAAAACCAAGCAAACTAGACCAGAGGCATGGTGACAAGGAACAGACGGACAGCAACCAGTGGGGAGGGGTGGAAGGATAAGGTTGGAAAGAAGGGGGAGGGAGCAGTCAAGGAAAATGTATGTATGAATGACCCATGGACAAAGACAACAGGGTTGGGATTGACTGTGGGAGTGGGTGGTGGGCTGGGCAGAGGAGGGCAAAGGGGGACAATTGTAATAGAACAACAATAAAATATAAAAAATAAATTAAAACACATTCTTCTTGCATATACCCCACCTCAAGGCCTTCATAGTTTTTGTTCCTTCAGTGTGAAATGTTCTTCCTTAGATTGACTCCCACCCCATGTCCTTCAGATGCTGCTCAGATAGCACATCATCAGAGAGCCCCTTCCTGATCATTGCTATGAAAAACAACCTTTTGTCAACATGTCTTATCCTTGTTTTAATTGTCTTTATAATGAAGACATAACGTGCAAGATAGTCTCTACCCTGCCTCAATCTAGGACACAAGTTCTGTGCTTGCAGGCAATTTGTCCCCTAGTTTATCTCCAGGTCCTGGACAGAGTGAATTATGCACATGAATGAATGAATATTATTTGGCAATTATATTAGGCAATAGTGGAGGTAGGTTGTTTTATTGTCCATTTGCAGACATTTGGACTTAGTAGAAGTTACAAGTACAGTGACAATGTATTATAAGACCTGATTAGCATTTCTCAAAAAGTCATATGGGGACCAGCTACAAATGTGAATTTGTTATGGTTAAGAGCAAGATTCTAGGCTTTATCTCAAACAGAAAAATCAGAATCTCTGAAAATGAGGACTGGAAAACAAACTTCCTTGGAGAGTCCTTAAAATTGCTGCCTGAGAGAATACATTTTGAAAGGAAGCCTTTTTCAAGTCTCTATAATCTAGTCCCACTAGATGTGGCTAGTTCCAAGCCACATCTTAATTTTCTTCACTCAGGACATAGCTTTTGCTAAATTCCTACACAATAACCTCTGTGGTTTTCCCTGAAGATACCCCACTACTCACACTTCACTTTGTTTCTTTAAAAAAATTTTTATTTATTAATTTGAGAGATAGGAAAGAAGAGAGAGAGGGAGAGAGAGAGAGAGAGAAAGAGAGAGAGAGACACCCAGTTGTTGTTCTACTTACTTAGGTGTTCATTGGTTGTTTCTTGTATGCGCCCTGACCAGGGATCAAACCTGCAACCTTGGAGTATTAGGATGACACTCTAACCACCTGAGCTACCTGGTCAGGGTGCTTCTTTCTTTATTTCGAAAGTTATCCCTTGAAAAATTTCCAGACACCATAATTATGTATTGAAATCCCATTTACCCTTAGAAAGCCAGATCAAATGCCCCCTTTCTCCATTAAGTCTATCTGGAAAATATTAATCAGTGCTCTCATAACACTTGCATTGTCAGTATTGTATATAACGTGGGGTAAGAGTAATTTACAGTTGTTTTATGAAAAATAATATAATAAATAATAATACAATAATAAACTGTTTTGTGTACTCACAATTTATATGCCTATAAATTTATGAATCATTTATAGAGCCAGAAATTCAATTTTCAGTATTTCTAGAAGAGAATTCAAGCAATTCAGATGGGTTTACATGCATCTGGAGAGACTTTTTAGTTTTTTGTTAATATGACCTAATTTTTTATAGAGCCTCTGAAAATATGAAAAGCGTAAGTAGTCCGGTCTTTGTTGCAGCACTGAGGCACACTTTCAGTGAGTACAGGAGTAGAAAAGATGCCACATCACCCAACACTGAGCTACTAAGTAAGCTTAGGCACACAGATACTGAGGAATTTGCATTTTCTTCAAAATGGTTTCTTTCTTCAGAAGTTATCCCTGTGAAAAATGAAACTTTTCTTCCACTTCAGACAACTCAGGTTTGCTTGCTTTCAACTAAGCAAAAAGTGAAAATACTATTCAGTCTTAGAAAAAATTCTGCTAACTGAAATCATTGGAAAATTTAATAAGTATTATTGCTCCCACTTTTTCCCTGAAGAGATTCAACACAATTATTGCCAGAATTTGTCCTAGATTTTTAGTCAGCTGCTGCAAGAGAAAAATAATTCTGTCAACGGAGTTAATTAAACTTGTGTTAATAAACTACAGCAGAGTGAAACAAAAAATGGTCAATGGTTTTTAGTATTTCTCATTGGCAGCAATTACATTTATTTTTAATCATATGTAACCCCAAGTGACCCCGTTCATAATTTTCATGTTGGGTTCTCTTTCCAAAAAGACCCATTAACTTCTTTCCTGACATTTTACAGTATGTCACTCCAGACAGCCTATGAAGACAAGCTTTCCATATTAGGACCTAATGCCTCCTTAGATGATAACATATTTCTAGGTATACTGTATTTCCCCTCAGTTTCCTTTTGGTAATTTCAGAATAGGATTCTGCTTTCTTCCTCCTTTTTCTTAGTCTGCTAGGGCTATAATAACAATATACCACAGACTGAGTGGCTAAAACAATAGACATGCATTTTCTCACAGTTCTGGAGCCCACAAATCCAAGGCCAAGGCAAGATTGGGGTTGGTTTATGGTGAGAGCTCTCTTCCTGGCTTATAGACAGCCACATTCTCATTGTGTCCTCACGTAGCCTTTTTGTGTGAGAGAGGAAAGGGAGAGTGAGCTCTGATGTCTCTTCTCCTTACAATCCTATCAGATAGGGCCCCACACGTAAGACCTAATTTAGCCCCAACTGCCTCCTTGAAGACCCTATCTCCAAATACAGGCACTTTGGAGGTTACAGTTTCAACATATGAATTTTGGAGTGGAACAAATCAATCCAAAACACTCATTACTAGGTTTATTTAGAATGCTGGAAACAAGTTTTCCATATAGTAAGTGTCACAAAAAAGCTGTATCTCAGTTTGAAAGTATTCCTTTTATGAACATATCATCTTCAGCAGAAACCCAGTAACCGCATAGAATTACATGCTACTTATCATGTACCAGAGTATTAGATGTTGGAAGTTAAAAAATTATTTCCCAATACTTGAGGTCATTTACAAGATCATCATTCAGACAGCAGAGTTTTTTCTACTCAGAGTTCTCCATTCTAATATTAAAGCAGCTGCTAATACTCATAGCAAAAGGACAAGAAAATAATGTTCAACAAATCCCCAGGAATCTACAAAATGGGAATCAAATCACTGTGCTCAAATCTGGGCTGTCACAATCTTGATGTGTGCATGTTATCTCCTACCTGGGGAATCAGGGAAAGATCTCCCAGGTTCAAATCCCAGCCCCATTTATTTTGAGCCAAGGAAACTTGGACAGGTTAATTTGACTCTGAGTCTTGTATTTCTTTCCTCGTCTTCTCTTATTTCCAGTTACACAAGTACGTACATACCTAATTCCTTACCTTTGCTCTTGTCAATTCCCTACCCAGTGTTTGCTCCTTTCCTACTCTACCAGACCACCATTCTTAAAGCACCAGCTAAAGCTACTCCGTTAGTCTTTGATGACCCCTGGTTTTTAAACAGTTTCTAAACATTTACTGAATACTGTAACTTCAGCTGTCTGATTCTGAAGTCCTCTTATCAGAGTCTGCTCTCTTACTTTGGTTCATCCCAGCCTGTGAAGACCAGGGAAAATGGGAAACACTCATCCGCTAGTGAGTGGTGCCTTGTGCACTTTAAAATATATACAAATTCACTGAGAGAGACACTAGCAGTTCCTCTATTGAGAAGATTGAAGAGGAAAGAACCAAAGGCTACAAAGGAAGTTGGGGAGGCCAGGGCCAGTGTGACTCAGGTGGGTGTGGCCCAGTTGGTTGGGCTTTGTCCCGTAAATGGAGAGGTTGCCAGTTCGATTCCTAGTCAGGGCATATGCCTGGATTGTGGGTTTGGTCCTGGTTGGGGAAATAATATTTTTTCCTTTAAGGAAGCTGGTGAGGAATTCTAGTATAAGCTCCAAGTTCCATGATTTCTATTTTCCCAAAAGGAAAAGTAAGTTGACTGTTTAATTGCAAAAAAAAAAAAAAAAAAAAAAAAATCTAATGAGAACAGAATCATAAATGGTTTAAGGTTAACTTCACATTTAAGACACTGTTGTGTATAAAGGCTTTTTCATCAATAGGACCAAGCCTATTGTATTTTGTTATAATTAAAATATTTTTAATTCTTATTTTTCTCATATATATTAATTCCTGAAATTGTTATTCTGTCCAAATAACTCTCAGAGGTCTAAAATAATCATGACTTTCATCTTTAAGTATAGTTAGCCAATTGCCATGTCAACTGAAATATGAATTTTCTAGGCATTGAATGTGTTACTGCTGTGGGAAGAGTAAATTCAAGCAGAAAGAAACACTTAGAAAGATGTTCTCAAGCATGATTATTTAAAAATGCATCGAGGTTCTATGTGTGTGTGTCAGGGGGCACTACGAGAGTCAGCCCAGTCTAGCACTCTTTTAGCAACTACTCCAACCATCTGTTTTAGTGTGAACAGGGTAGGGAGGCCAGGCTACCTCCATATAAAAACTGTCATCAGAGCTGTCTTGTGAGTGCTCCAGCCCCTCAGTCCATTCCTCTCCATTTTTTCCAGTTTTATGATACTTTTCCCTTCTCTCACCTATGTTCCATTGCTCTCTCTACTCTTCTTTCATCCATCAAATACTGCTTTGGGGAAAAGATCTGTTTCACTGCATTACAGATCTGAATCAAGCGTTCCCTGTCTCAGGGACATTTATATTTCTCTTTTCTCATCTAGGAGAAAAAGTTTTTCTATATGAATTAATTTCTGTGCCAGGAGTGAGTTGGCGGTATTTCACTCTAAGCAAGTAGATTTATATATTAAGGCTTCAGAAGACAAGCAGCATCTTTCCAAACACTGTTTTCAGTGAAAATACAAATCTCAGCCCTCTTCTGCAGTGAAATCCTCTAGAGAGGACTTAATCTGCTAAGATCACTCAATACACAAAGATTCAGACAGACTCTGAAAGAACAGAGCACTTCTAGTAAAAGTGGAAAATGCAATCCTTGGTTCCGGTCTCTTGTTTCTCCGGGTCAGGGAAGCTCCCAAGCATCGGTGCTTTGCTGAAACACTAACACCAGGAGGAAAAGTTAGGAAAGCTTCTCAGGTCAGCAGAACTTTTGAGAGGCATGGAGGCATTTTTGATCTTACCTCTGAAATGACACTAAAGGATCCTTTTAAAAATACGGTCTTCAAAATGTGAAGAAAATTTTAAGTAGGTAGAATTCCTTTGTAGCATATTGCCAGGCTGTCATGGACCATAGACCCACTAGGTGCTTAGTTTTTCGGTGTGGTGATCAGTGCTTCACAGAATAAAAAAATTAGGTTCTACACCTTCTTTGAGGATGCAAAAGGGACTTTGATACAGAAGACAACAGATTTGTTTTCCCTTCGCTTAGATTCGTTTATTTTTCAGCCCATGTCAAGATCAAATTGACATATTGAATGTTTTCCTACTCTTCAACTTTAAGAAATTTATGACTGAGTCTTGTTGAGAGCCAAAAGAATTAAACGTTGTGAACATTAGTTTAAGCCATGCACTTCAATTTTACCGATTTTTTGTTGTGCACAAGGAGACTTCATGCTCCTCCAACCCCATGTAACAGTTCTCCCTCATAAGGTCAGTTCTGAAAGCAAGACTACGAATCCAGGGTCTGAAGGGCTAATGAGGCCAGACAGCACTTGATGTCATTTCTGCAGCAACAAGCAAACATCTGAGTTGTCTTGGACATGTACCTCCACATGTTTTTTAAAAACGTTTATAAACAGCCCTATATAAAGTCACAATTGTGAGACTTTCATGAACCAAAGACATGGAAAAATGCATTCTGTGCCTTTCTGCCTACCTGAAGATCATATAGAATATTAAACAAACCTGGGTTTTGTCCCCACATATTTTACACATGCAGTTGCTATTCCAGTGTAAATCCTTTAAAAACCAGTTTAAAGCAAGAAGCTCTCTAGTTTAAAGAGTATAATCTTTTCTTAGAAAACAATACAATCCCCTCAAACCTGTCAAGCTTATAGCACACAGAGTTGTACAATGTGATTGCTTTTCTGTTTCTTTGAGAAATGTGTGGAGGTGTACTGGCTTATAATTTCAGACGGGAAAATAGTGTCATCTACTTCTAATACAGGAATATAGTTTCTATATAAAGAAAAAAGATTTTCATCACTTAGAGTCTGAGGGGGTATTGATTTTTTTCAGTTAGTTTCACAGTAACTTACATTCAAAAGCATTAACTATTGGTTAAAGTGAAATGTTATTAACATATTATTAAAAACTACATACATTATAAAAATTTATATAATATATGGAAACTAAAAATCTTATTAAATTAATAGGACCTGTAAAATAAAGTTCTTTGTTCTTACCATTTGACTTAATATTTAAATATACAGTTTCCTATAACCATTTCATATTACTGTTATAAACTAAATGAGAAGAATATAGTTTAGAATTTAGATTTTATACATTCTCAGTAAAATGTATACCAAGAACAAACTCAGATTTAAAAGTAAATTTATTTAAAACATAGAAGTCATATAAACTACTGGAGAAACATCATCTTTATCACCAGAGTAAACTATTTCTTTAATGGTAGCAGTATTTTCTCTCATAACAATACTCCCCTTATGCATTAATTTTACAGGCTTTTAGCTTAACATTTATTGAGGCTACTAATTATGCTAGGGTATCTACCAAGTGAAAAGTGACATAATAATATAATTTGATAAATTTGATAATAACAAAATGTGTGAGATATCCTGAGAAAAAGAGAGAATGTTATGACCTACCCAGTTTAGGAATAGGGAACATAGAATAAAAACATCAGAAAGTCTTTTTAAGATATATTATAAAAGATAAGTAAGCATTCTCTAGTTAGAAAAGAAAGAAAATATCAGGTGTTCACAAGAGCATAAGCAAAGATTACAAGCACAGGAAGCTCTGGAAATAGCAATATTGTAATGTGAATATATTGATTACAATAACAAGAAATAAGAATGGAAAGATGGGTGCCAGATTGGCAGATCTTTCCACACCAAGATAAGGAGTTCTCTTTTTATTCATTGGGCAATGGGGAACAGTTAGGGACTTCTTCATAGATGAATAATGATAAGATCTTTATTTAAGAAAGTCATGGACTGAAATAGGTTGATACTGCAGGCAGAAGGACCCGGTCATTGCCATTATCTGATTCAATAGCACCAAAACCATAAACAAAGCAGGAAGGAAAAGTAGATTATGAATCTGCAGGAAAGTGATAAGGCTGAAATAATGAGACTGTACCATTTGGTATCATCTTAGAGAATATTAAGAAAAGTTTAAATGAAAGGTCATTCTAAGGTCTCTGAGAGGAATACAAAAATGAATACATTATTAATTATACAAGAGATGATTGACTACAATAAGATACTGGCTACAGTTTGTAACCCATAATGTTTATGGTATTTCCAAAAGGACTCCAGACACTCTAATAAAGCAATACACAGTCAGGGGCCACATATTTAATAGATTTACTTATTTTCTGGCAGGCAAACTAGGCTGATGGAGAGCCCTGGCTGATGGGTGGTCAATGGGGGTGCGGTGAGGGAAGAGATTGACCCTGAATGAATATTAGCAACAGGGAAAGTGAAATCCTTAAACACATGCTTTACCATCATCATAAATTCACACACACACACAAAAACTTTAAACAATTTTTATAGTGCCTATATTCATAATAGGATGAAAACTGGAAGCTACCCAACTGATCTTCAACTGATGAAGGAATACATAAACTGTGACATATCCGTACACTAAATCCTACGTTCAATAAAAGGGAATGAAATCCTGATATGCAACAACATGGATGATTCTCAGATGCTCTATGTGAAGTGAAACGAGTCAAATTCAAAGGGCCAAATACTATACAGTTCCACTTAAATGACATTATGGAAAAGAAAAAAAACAATAGATTCAAAAGCAGTTTAATAGTTTCTGGAAGTGGAACTGGGAAAAGACTTGATTATAATTAACTAGCATGAAGAAATTTTTGGCGGTGATGGAACTTTGACTGTGGTAGTTATATAATTTTATGCATTTGCCAAAATTGATAGAGTTTTACTGTATTTAAATGATATCTTCATAACAATATAGAAAACAAAGTTTTAGATTAAAAATAATCATGCCCTTGTCCAAAAGCAGCTATTATAAATATGTTGGAAAATTTTGTTTCAATGGAGGTTTCCCCATTGAAAAGGGGTTTCCATGTTGTTAAAAAAACATTTTATTAGCCCTGGCTGGTGTAGCTCAGTCGATTGAGCACGGGCCTGCGAAGCAAAGGATCGCGGTTCGATTCCCAGTCAGGGCACATGCCTGGGTTGCAGGCCAGTTCCCAGCATGGGACACACAAGAGGCAACCATACATTGATATTTCTCTCCCTCTCCCCCTCTCCTACCCTTCCACTCTAAAGATAAATAAATAAAAATCTTAAAAAAAAAAAAACAAAAACAAAAACAAAAAACATTTTATTAATGCAGTTTTGAAGGCATCCCTGTTTGATGATTATAATAATATAAATCACTTATGATACCTGCAGACTTCCATTTCCTCAACATTAACAGGACCTCGAATCTTTTAGGGTTTACTAACAGCACTTCCCAGAGATGTATTTGAGTGTCCACCTTGTGTTCGTGAATGTCACCAGCATGTGGCAGACACAGAAAGGCTCTCTAAAGACTACAGAGGCTAATTACTGTTTTGAGGTTCTGGAAACCAAAATATATTTTTAAATTTTTTAACTTTAGACATAAAAAACTACAAGAATAGTACAAAAAATTTGTGTGTGTGTGTATGTATCAGTGAGTTTACCCAGCTTCATAAATTTAATCATAATATTGATATACTTACATTGATAAAATAATATTATCAAATCTAAAGACTTCATTCTAATTTTGCCAGTTAATAACTAGTACCCTTTATTTCTTCCAAAATAACCTAGGGAGACATGTATTTAGTTGTTCTATCATCTTAGTTTACTTTAATCAGGGCCAGTTCTTCATTTTTTTTTCCTTTTGGTCTTTCAAGATGTTGATACATTTAAAGAGTACTGTCCAATTATTTTTTAGAATGTCCTTCAATTTGGATCTATCTACTACTTACTCATTATTGAACTGAGTTTATGCTTTTTTTTTTTTTTTTTTTGGTAAAAATATCACAGAAGCGATGTGCGTCCTTCTCAGTGTATCTTCTTAGGAGATACATGATGTCAATGTATGCACCCCAGTGCTTGGCTGTAGGGACACTATTCCCATTGTATCTTGTGTACAGATACTTTGAGACTATGTAAACAGTCTCTTTCTCATGACTAATTTTAGCATCCATTGATGATTCTTGCCTGAAATAATTCCTTTTATGGTATTCCTATTATTCTTTCTATATTAGTTGCTTTGAGTTAAACTGTATGAAGAGCTTTCTATTCTCTTACCTTTTAGTTATCCTTCTATTTATCCAATTGTTTATTTATGCCAGTATTTATAAGATTCTTATTTCATTGCATGGATTATAATCCATACTAACATTATTTATTTTGTTGCTAATATTCCACAAAATTTGTTATTAATAATTCCTTCAATGTTGGCTCCAATGTCTTCTTTTTCTACTTTATACGTATTTTTTATTGAAGTACAGTTGATATACTGTTAGTTTCAGGTGTACAACATAGTGATTTGACATTTATGTATCTTCTACTGTGAACACTAGACTAAGTCTAATAGCCAGCCATCTGTTACTGTGCACAAGCATCCAACTATTACTGAGTATATTCTCCTCAGATTTTTACCAATCAATCCACCCCTCCTCTCCTCTGGCAACCATCAGTTTATTCTGTGTTTCTGTGAGTTTATTTTTTGTTTGTTTGTTTTGGTTTTTAAAATTCCACATATAAGTTAAATCACACCATATTGTCTTTCTCTGACTGACATTTCACTTAGCATAATACCCTCTAGGTCCACGTTGATAGAACTGCAAACTGGTGCAACTACTATGGAAAAGAGTATGGAGATACCTCAAAAAAACAAAACAAAACAAAACAAAAACAAACAACTCCAAGAAAATGGAACTACCATAAGACCCAGAAACAATTCTACTTCTGGTTGTTTATCCTGTGTCTTTGAGATATCTCCCAATGCTTTTCTGGACACTTCCTTATTTTTGGGCACCATGATATATGCTCTAGTTTCATCACGCAGCCACAGAACTGGCCATTTTTTCCAAGGGCTCTTGTCTCTTTTGTTGGAGAACAATATTGGAAACCCAAGATTTGGTTGAGAGGTATTCCTATATTGCTTCAAGATTCTTTCAGTGAAAGAGCTAAGAAACATATGTATGTGCATAAATCATGAATCCATACTGATTCCTCAAATTCTGGTCCACTGAAGATGGCCCAGAATATCTGGACTATGGTATTCTCATATTGAACATAAACATAGAATACCAACATCAGAAAAATTTGCTTTGAGACCATGATAAAGTAAGATGAGACCACTTCAAAATTTTTCCTCAACACAAACAAAAACAAGGTCACCATGACACCCATTGAATACCAAGTCTTTTTGTTGAAATAAATGACGGCTACTTTTCCAATTACAGATTTATTCTCATTCCCTATGCCTTCCCTATAAACACAGTTATTGAGGTACCCAAAGGCTGAACTGCCCCACTCCATAATAGCATTTAATCTAGAGTGAATCCCCACTTCCTCAGACTTTTGCTCACCACCACCCCAAAAGCCAAATCCTACCATAGTTTTTTACTTTTTTTCCTAACAATCTCTGATACATCCATATTTCCCAATGGTGTGTGCTCTCCCTTACTGCAACAAATAATAAAGCCTGCTTGTCAATTATGAGTGTGTTCCTGGTGGTCTTTGCCTGAAGGGCTCTGATAGCAACAAGGTTTATTCTAGCTTCCACCTCTCCTAATTGTAACTCTTTTTTTTTTTTTTTTTTTTTTTGGTACAGTGAGAAGTCTGGTTCTCATTACAGACAATATATTATTTGCTTAATTTTAAAATATTCACAAAATTGTCTCAGAATTATTAACCTACACATTCATGAAAAGTAAATCCCCTAACTGAATTTCAATATTTGTACAGAGTTCTTTTAATTGTTAGCCTTAAAGTATGTAGTAAAAATACAGTTTTTCAATATTTTGTAGGTTAATTCTTTACCCTTTGCTCCTTTATATAGTTATGCTATATATTGTAATATATATAGATTCATGTTTCTGTTTGTTTTCCATGTTGGGTTCCTTGTACTGGTGTTAATTTTAATAATTTGTGTTTTAGCATAGTAAGCATTGATATGTTTCTAAAAGTCAGCAATGAACCAAAAGATATATTCAATTAAGTGTTACCCCATCCCTCAACTCTTCTTTTTCATGCCACTGTCACCTATTTTCTATAATATAAGGCCTATGTTATTAGTTTTTGTTTTACATGTTCCATGTTTCTTCTTCCTCAAATGAACAAACATAATTTTTCATTTTCCCTTTATAGTACATGAATTATAGCATACTAAATTTGTATAGACTTTAATTTTAACTTAACATATTTTAGAAGTTTTTGTTTGTTCTGATATTTTTAAAAGTGATAATATATCCTGGAAATTGCTGCATATCAGTTTTAGAGATCTTTCTCATTCTTTTCACAAGTACATTATACCCCATTGTGTCAGTGTAGCTTAGTTCATTTAACCAATTTCCTATGTATAGTCATTTTGGTTGATTTTTATAGTTTGCAATTTTGAACAATGCTGAATAACTTGTGCATAAGCATCTTTATATTATTGATGGTGTACCTTCAAAATAAAGTAATCAATGTGGGATTATTGAGTTAAAAGGTAAATGAACATATGCCTTTGTTAGATATTACCAAATTTCCATCTAATAGAATTATATTTATTTGCATTCCCACAAGCAATATATGAGAGTAATGGCTGCTTCACAGCCTTGCCAACAGAACCAAGTCATACTTTTAAATTTTCCCCAATTAAGAAAGTGATAAATGGTGTCAGTATGATTTTAATTATTCTGATTATATCTGAAATGAGATGTTTTATGTTTCTATTTTTTAAAAAAACAATTTTACTGAGGTATAATTGAGATTTAAAAAATTGCACATTTAATGTACACACCTTGATGACTTTGGACACGTGCATCCAGCCACAATCTTCACCACAATCAGGGTAACAGCCACGGCAACATCTCTAAAAGTTAACTTGTGTCCCCTTTGGGTTTGTTTGGTTTGGTTTTGTGGTTTGTGATAAGAGTATGTAATATAAAATCTACCCTCTTAACTTTTAAAGTGCACATCACAGTTCTGCTGATTATAGAAATTGTGCTATACAGTAAATCTGTAGAACTAATTTATTTTGCATATCTGAAACTTTGTATCAGTTGAACAACTGCCATTTCTCCCTGGTCCTGGCCCCCAGTAACCAGTTTTACTCTCTGCTTCTATGAATCTCACTATTTTAGGTATGTCATCTAAGTAGAATTATGCAGTATTTGCCCTACTGTGACCAGTTTATTTAATATGGCAAAATCTCCTCCAGGTCTCCAGGTTCATTGTTTTACTAAATAACGACAACAACAAAAACAACACCCCCCCCCAAAAAAAAACAACAAAAAACAAATGCCTTGAACACATATTTCTCAAAAAAAATAAAGAAGACATACAAATGACCAACAGGTATATGAAAAGGTTCTCAGCATTACTAATTTACAGGGAAATACAAATTAAAACCACAATAAGATAAAGTCTCACAGTTAGTATGGCTACTGTTAAAACAACAAGATAAGTGCTGACAAAGACCTGGAGAAATTGGAACCCTTTTTATGTTTAATGGTTATTTTCATTGTGAATTATCTTTTATATCTTTTCCTAATTCCTGTTAGTTTTATTATTTTCCCTCTAATTTTAAGAGTTTATTATGTATTAGGGATATTAAACCTTTAAATGTAATATACCTTAAAAATATTTTCTCCAAATTTATCAAATGTCTTTGATTTTGCTTACAATTTTTTGATGCAAACATGAGAGCATATCCTAAAAGTTATGGAAAATGGTTGTTCCAACCCCTGCATTTTAAAAATGCTTTACATTTCACTGCATCTGACAACCATAAAAACAGAAGAATTACACAGCTATAAAATTAAATTTATCAGAATTTATAAAACAACATATAAATGAAATAGCAAAAGAAAAATTAGGTTTCTAAGTTTTTTAGGGTATAATACTCCAGTATAAGAACTAAAGTTAATTATGTCTCATTTCAGATATATGATTAATATCTAGATGGTCTAATTTTTCAAGGCCTGTATCTTCTCAATTCTCAAATTATCATTATATATCTTAGAAATTATTTTACACTTTCCTATGTATACATAATAGTAATTTACAGCAAACTGGTATAATTTCACAACCCTCAATTTGAAAAAAATAACAAAGGACTGTGTGTGATTTTTATTAAAATAATACAATTTTAAAATGAAAAAAATTTTTATATAGTCAAATTTATCAGGTATTTTTTTCTCATTGCCTCTGACTTTACAACTGTTGGACCACTGGAACCTGCCCTATTGGGCAGAAGTAAGAATACTTTTCTAGATGGCTAGACCAAAACTATGAGGCAGAGAAAAGAGCAGCGCCCAAGTCACGATATGCTCGGCAGACAACTGCAGCAAGTATCTGTCACAGAACACTCCCAGCCTGGACAGCACCAGCTCCTCCATTCCCTGCTACCCCACACCCATTCCAGTCCCTGGGCTTGTTCTACTTCTCACAAGTGAAGATTTCTAGACCAACCTCCCATTTGTGCCAAATGGCAGCATAGTATTTACACAGCTGTGCAAAGAGATTCATTAATCCCTAGAGCAAAGCTTCAATGGGGAGCAAAACCTACCCAGGATTTATGTTGATGCTTTTATTACTTTAAGTGTTACAAAAACAAATGGCCCATAAAACCATCATCTTTGGTTCTTTCACACTACATATAAGCTGAAAATGCTCTCAATTCTGAAGCATCCAGGCTCCATTTTCATGTTCCTTGCACAGTTTTTTTTTAATCTCAAAAATAGCCTTCAGTAGAGAAAATGGCACAACATGAATTTGATATCTGAGAGTTAAAAGAGGTCACAGATTTGTCATGATTAATGCATTCTAAAAAGTAAAATTGTGTGTATGTGAACACTCTGATCTTTAGACTTCTTGACATTTCTTCTCTCCCTTCATCTCTAGAATACCCTAAACAAACAAACCAACAAACAAAAAAACATTGAGAAATGAGTGTGCAATAAAGTAAGGCAGATAAGAAGATATTTAATAGGGAATTCAAAGCTTATAATCAATATAATCAACAATATGCCTATTATAGTAAGTGGAAGTAGAAATAGATTGGCTTTCACTTTGCATCTTTTCAAATGTCATAAAAAGGAAAATTAGGCTATAGTATGTGAAATTTTTGTATGAAATTTGGATAATATTTTTCTTTGTTCATGTATTTTCATTTTGCTACAATTTAAATGCCAAAATTCTTCATGAAATTCCATTATATTTTAATGAAATTTTACATTACTTTTATTTTATTTTTTTCACTGTTGATACCAACCAGCATATGTGTCTCTATTTTGCATTCAAAAAGGAAAAACAAATTAGGGAATAAAAATTGAATTAATAGATTTTTTCAAAAGAAAGGAAAACTAATAATTATTAGGTACCCAATCCATGCCTGACAAATACATGTGTATGTTTGTGTGTGTGTTCTATAATTCTTGCAGCAATCCCACGAGGTAAATAGACTTATCTCCATTGTATGGATTACAATACTGATATGTATTAACAATAGTTAGCTTCCCCCAAATCAAACAACAAATGAGCAGGAAAGACTGTAATCCAATTTCTCTGATTCTAAAGTTTTTTGTCTAATTGAAAGAGTAGAGAAAGTTTCTTTGTAAATTTTATTTGTAGTTATTTTGTCTCCAGAGATGAATGAATGATAGCATCATCCATTATATTTACAAAAAGTAAATTCCATTTTAAAGCAACATAATGTAATGCCATACTCATTAGTAACTACCAATGGCCAAATTATGCGAGTACCAGTTGTATTACATGCTTACAGGTGCTCCATGCCATCCCCTGATTTCAGCATGGCTTTAGTGGACAGTTTCATGCACAGCACCCCCTCAAACATGAGCTGCAGCACCCTGATTTTTCTGGTTCAGGGAGAAGCTGGGAACACAATTTGAACTGTACAGAGTCAGAGCTCAGAATTATGGGAAGGCAATTTTCCCAATGGCACCTCTCAACCAAGGGTGTTAGGACTCAGGGGAATTAGACTCACCCTAGATAAATTAAGCCCATTTGTCCATGGAAGTAACTAATCTCTTTTAGGTTTTCTTTCTTCCCTCCCTACTTTCCTCACTTTTTCATTTCTGCTTGCCAGAATTTTCTCCCAAATAAGCCACCTGCACCCAAATCCTTATTTCAGGCTATGCTTTTAAGGAAATGCAAATTAAGACATAAATGATGTTATTGTTTTTGCAATAAAAATTATCACTTCAAGTAAATCAGGAAGTTTCTTACATAGCAATTTTAGGACTTGGTAAGTCAATAGGTATAATCCACTCTCTTTGTGACAGACCTGGAGAGGATGGACTATTCAATAGCAAATATTTCATACACGGAACAGACTGATAGATCTCAGAGGGGAGGAGTTCAGGGCCTGGAAGAAGTTAGCTAAATAGCATGTGTGCACATATGCATGGCCTATGGAACAGACAACAAAGTGGTGAAAGCCAGAGACGGGGTAAAGGCTGGGTGAGGGGGGCAAAATAGAGTAAAATGGGGGGCATCTATAATAGTGTCAACAATTAAAAAAAGACTAATATTAACTGGAAAAAAGCAAACACTGACACTTCACATTGGTCTTGGTAATAATTTTTTGGGGGGGAGGATTTGACATCAAAGTACAGGCAAGAAAAGCAAAACAAACAAATAAGTAAGGTGGACCACTAAAATAATGTTTTTATTTCCTTCCAGTTTTTGCTTAAATGACTCACTTTTAACTTAATTTTAACTAATCATCCTATTTAATACTGCAAATTATTTTTTCACTTCTGACAATCTTAATACCCCTTATGTTGCTCTATTTATTTTTCTTTTTTAACCTGGAATTTAGTCCAGGTTGGTAGAAAACAAATAGCATGCTCAAATGTGGGATCGAAGGTGTTATTGTCAAATAAAAGGGAAATTATCTATGAATGGTCAAGCGCACCTGGGCTAGAAACATCAGGATTGTGGTGCCAATCTTGGCTAAAAGGGCAAGGTAGGGAGAGGCAGTTTGTTGGAATCTTGAGAGACCTGCAGCAGAGAGCATCTTATAGAGATGCTGAGCCATTATCAACACTTAGATGAATAGAGGAGAGAACAATTCTCACTCTCCTCTCAGACTGTGATCTCCTTTAGTTGCCTTTCAGTAGTTGAACTTAACTGGAGACTAGAAGGCAATGCAGTTCAGAGCGCATTGACTCATACATAAAAGTCAGATTTCATAGGAGACTGTTCTGCGTGGCATGTGCCCAGATAGGACCCATACCCATGGATAGGTTCTCCTGTGGGGAATCAGGCCTTCATTGTACCTAGACTGCTATGAGACTTGCTTTTGCTAAAATTCCCTCACCCTGAATTGAGGCAGCAAACATTTACTGCCAAGTAACTTCCTAAAATCCATGCTAAACCTTCCAAGGAGTGTAACTGGTTCAACCACTTCTCCCTTTTTCATTTGCAAATATCCATCTTCTGTTATGTGATTAGCAGCATTGGCTCCTTTGTTTTCTGTAAAAGGTAACCACCTAAAGTGAACCTGTGCATAGTAAATGAGGATCATCATGCAATGTGCCCAGAAAAGAAATAAAGGCCTGTCATGGTGAGGGCCATGGCTTTTTCTCCTCTTGAGAGAAATGTCATGCTGTCCCTTTTCCTCCACAGGACTCAGCAGTCTGTGTGAATTTCTTGTATCTCATCCACAATGTGGCAGACCCCATGAGCTAAGCTCTGGGCAGGAAGGAGAGAAAAAGATGAAATAAAGCTAGAGAAGCAAACAGAGGATATCAATCACATTGACTTTAAATGTATCACTACATGTGTTACTTGTGTACTATTGTGTGTGTGTGTGTGTGTTTGCTGACTTGTCATCTGTATTCATCCCTAAAATGCAAACTATACAAGGACAGGGATTTTTGCTTTTTCCACTAAAACATGATAAGCACATAGAACAGTGTTGGACTTATAGCCAGTGCTCAGTAAATATTTTTGAATGATGGAACATAGGAAATCATCTAGAAATTTCAAGAAATATGCAAGAGTTTAAATTTTGGTTTTCTTTTCTTCCTCTGTTGTTGAAAACCTTGGCCTCCAAATATCATTGCCTATTATTTACAATTGGTTGTGAAGACTTAAAAATCGGTAATAACTCTTGTATCCATCTCCTCTTTTCTATTCCTATTGCTCCTTCCATTATTTTAGGTTCTCAGGGTATCATCCTTTTGTCATAATAGCTTCCTAACAGGACTCTCTACCTCTAGCTCTCATCTACCTTCAATAATCTGCCTAGACTTTGAGGCAAAAGAAAAAAAATCACAAAGGAAACAGATCACAATTCAACTGTTTTAAAATTGTTGAACTCATGATAGATATAATTGAAAACTTAAAACTACAAAAATACATTAGCAAGAATGAATGGCAAGTATGATTTTTACAAAGAGTTGATATCTACATAATATGGAAAACTCGCATGGATTGATAAGCATCTTAAGCTAGAGAAAACTCAATGGACAAAATTCAAAGAGATTTAAAAAAAAAATCTAAATGGACATAACCAATAAACACTTCTAATTCTGCAACCAACTTGATTCACCTTGCTTATTGCCTTTGCCTTTGCTTTCTTCCCCCTTCTGCCTTTCCTTCCTCCTCTTGCCTCATTTCCTAACTCTGTTTTTGGCCCTGCCTCATTCTATACAGTCTCCCTTGGTGATGTCATCAATTTAACATTTTCAAATGTCATGTACATAATTGACTTTAAAATACTTAGTTCTCTCTTGAGTCTGCAAGTGTGTGAAACTGTATCCAAAGTTTATTTTACCTACTACCTGAACTACCAATGTAAATATAGGTTTCTCTACCTCTAGCAATCCGATGTTCTCCAACCTCACCTCCAAAAGGTTGCCAAAAAGATCTTTTAAAGCAGAAATTATATTGCATCTCTCTTCTATTTAAAACCCTTCAACAATACTATTGTTGCCTATAGGACAATATTCGGTTTCTGAACGGGGCACACAAGGCATTCATCATCTGAATCCTATCTTAGTCCTAGAACTGAGCTTTCCTTCCACTGACCTCCAGTTGTTCCTAATGATCGGCTCATTCCAGAATTTACCAGACCTCCATGCCCTTGTACAAACTGTTCCCTATGTCTGTTATTCTTTCTGATTTCACATACCTGGTTCAAATCAACAAATTCCCAAGACTTGTAACAGGATGGCCCATCAGAATTCACCATTGTCATTCTCTCATGGTACCCAGCTTTTATAGCAAATGTTACCTACTTGTTTCACTTCGTGTCTATCTCTATTAAAATGTAAGTTTCTTTAGGCAAGGAATCATCTCTATGCTATGCTGCTTTTAAAAGAGGAGAAAATTACATATGTTAAACTACTTATTTCAGTTGTTTTAACAGTAGTAAAACCTGGACACTACAAATTAGTATCAAACAATAAGGACAGTCTTAAGATGTAATACAGCTACCAAAGAATATAGACACTGATATGATGATTGATGAAAATTATTCAACATAGATTATATATGTATATGTATACATATATGTATTTAAAACATAAAATTTAGCATAAAAGACATAATTCTATTTACACCTTGTGCAGCAGTTTTTATAGTATTTTTATTAACAGTGTCTATATGGAAAAACTGAAAAATAAAAACTTTTTCTATAATTGAGTGGTAATATTTCAGATAACTTCCTTCTTTTCTATTTATTTCTGGGTTATCTTACACTATTTGTATGACACAGTAAAGGAAAAATGCTGAAGAAGCACTATAAAAACATATTTTCTGGGGGTAGAGCAGGGAGTGGAGGGATTGTAAATGTTTTGTCTCTAAAGACACAATCTTCCTTATATGGCAGTTCTCAAAACATTTGTCAGGTCCCTAAAAGTCAGTGAACCCAGGAAAATTACTTACTATTCTCCAAAGCCAACATTCAATGGTACATTGACTTGTTACTATCCAAAATCTATAATGTCTTAGAGTCACCTCCCCTCAACCATTCAAGGCTAAGGAAAGGAAAACGATCCATTTAGAAAATTCTGGTATAAACTGTGTGCAATCCAGAGCACACTTTGGCATCTGTTTTATATTGATGTTACTCTTTTAAAAATGTCCTTCCTTCCTTCATTACTGTCCAAAGAGATTAATTCAGGAAACATTTCTGAGATGCTGAGCAGGGAGATATTGACAGACTCAGGCTGGCCCCAGGTCTGTGTCTCATGTTTCTGCTGCCACAGCCAACCCAGCTTCTACCCAGGCTACTAGCACAAGCGGACATGGGGAAATTGTATCTTTGGCAGTCATCCCATGGGGTGAAATCCAATGCACTGTCTAGAGAGAATAGGAAGCCCAAATTAACTCTGACTTGTCATTGCTTTTCACCAGCTCATTTGGAGAAGTAAAGCACTCTACTGTACCAAAGAGCACCATTTACTCAACAAATATTTGTCAAGAACCCACCGTGTGCAAGGCCTTATGTTGAGCATTGATTATTTAATTTAGTTGAAATGAGAAGGCATGAGTCGATGACTGCTGAATATCACGTACATTGCCAAGCTACTTCTTCATGTGCAGGCAGACAGCTCTTCCTGGAAGGTCGGAAATAAAACACTCTCATAAAGCTACTCTCTGTCCTAAGGTCAATCCAACTGGGCAAGTGATGATCTGGTTCACTCAGCCTGTGCTATGAGAAACTCAGAGACCCCATGAGAAGGTGGGACTCTCTTAACCCAGCACTAATTTCACCTGATTTGTATAATGGGCCTCCCTCCATTTGGACAGGAGGTTTGCAGCTTACACACATCCAGAAGCAAACATACACACCTGGATCTAGGTTATTTCCTAAAAATCTCTTTCAGAAATATAGGTCCATTACAGCCCTATTCACAGTGACCAAGACATGGAAACAACTTCAGTGTCCTTCAGTAGAGGATTGGACAAAGAAGATGTGATACATATATACAATGGACAGTACTCAGCCATAAGAAAAGATGAAATACTGCCATTTGCAACAACATAGGTGGATCTTGAGACTATCATGCTAAGCAAAATAAATCAGAAAAAGTCAAGAACCATATGATTTAATTCATATGTGGGATATAAAACAGAAAGCAACAAATAAACAAACACAAAAAACAAGCAAAAACTCATAGACACTGACAATAGTTTGGTGGTTACCAGAGAGAAGGGGATGGGGGATAGTAGTATGGTGACTGAAGATTTGACTTTGGGTCGTTGGCACACAATGCAATACACAGGTGATGTATCACAGAACTGTACACTTAAAACCTATATAATTTATTAACAAATGCCACCCCAATATTTTAATGAAAAAAATATAAAGGTCCAGCTTCCCCTCCCCCACATATATCTTTACATTTCGCATTAGGGAATTTAATAACTTATCCAAATTGTCACAAGGTAACTTAAATATATTTGTGCTTTTTATGCCTTCAGTCAATAGTATATATTGGTCTTCATACTTCCTGTGGTAAAAGTTGTCTATATCCTTAAGTGCAGCATGCTATGAAGTCCTTCATTGGCCCTCTTTTTGTCATGACCTATACTTGCAAAATCCAGAATGGGTCTAATTTTCAGCTCTTTAGTCTTCTCTGGACTCATTTTACTTTGGGCTCTCTATATACTCACCATGGTAGAGTAAAACTCATCAGATTGAGTCAGAAGAATGATGTAAGATTTGATTCCTTTAACTCACGCTTTCAATTAGCCATGAATACCAGAAAGGCTATGTACCTACCCATAGACAGTAGATTCTGATACCAGTAATTTTGCCATCTCCTAATTAATACCAAATTCCCTTAGTAAAATACAGTACCTTCATCCCTAAATGAAACTTCAAAGTTACTACCTCTGGAAAAGAAGGAGGTAAAGTAGGCCTCAATACACATTTGGGAATATGTGACTTATTGCACCTTCTTCTCTAAAAGCTGTTTGAGAAAGCTGCAAGACCACTGGAGGACTGGGCCAGCACTTGGTACATTACAGATACTCAAGTAAATATTTGTTCTTCCTGTAATGTATCCCAAAGAGAGACAGAGACAAGGGAGTGATGGAGAAAAGTGAAAAAAGCTTCTGACATAACAGATATCTCTGTTTACTGATATTTCCAATAATAAAAGGGGCCCTATTGAATGAATAGGATAAAAATATAAAGCTAAAGATTAAATGTAAGGTTCTACAACTTTCCAATTTTAAGGGTAGGTGCTGTTCCTGCAAGTCCTTTTCATCCGCTTGAACTAGAGACACAAAACCTCCAAATAAATAGACTTCTGCAAAAATAATTTAATGATCTGATCTATACAATTTATAGTGACGAGTACACACTGCCGAGACTAGGGTCCCATTTTAGATGGCTAGTTATGTGAATGAAACCCAATATTTGGAGGTTTAAAAGATAAGACACAAAATTGTTTTCTCAAATTAATACAATACAAAACAATGCCACCAATACAGACAGGTGTAGGAAATCATCTCAGAGCAATGTTGCGGTATATAAAAAAATCTATCTTTAACTGAGCACAAGGTAAACCAAACTTTTTAGTTGGCATAATAAAAAGAGACTTATTACTAGATATTAAACAGGAGGCAAAGTTTACAAATCCTTTGAAATAAGTTTAACCCCTGGCTGAGGTTATCAAAGATAATTTATACAAAACTCCCCAGCAATGAAGGTCTATTACCATAAGAAATTATAGGTATTTTCACATCTTGGCTTCATTGAATGGTGAAGATTCTAGTGTGGTTTGAAGGAATAAAAGTGTGTGTTTCTTTGGAACAATCATATCATGATATTTGTCTTTGTAAATATCAAGCCTGGATCATTTCGAGGATGCTTTATATTTTCCTGGCCTCTTCATATTTTTTTGGCCTCTTACAAACCTGTGGTTAGGTAAACACAAGTGCACAGCAGGGCAGGCATTTGCTAACTGGTAATTACAGAATTGCTACAGGGCTAGAACAGGATCCCATGATGAAGCAAAAGAGCTTACTTTTTATATGAGATAGGTCCACAGTGCATTGAAAATGTCACTGCAAGGACAGTGCAAAGAGCTGTCTGTAGAAGCCTGGAAATTGGAAACAAGAGTCTTCATTAGAATCCTAGTTTGGCCCTAACCAGGTTGCTAAGTTGGTCGGAGCACTGTCCTGTATAACAAAAGGTTGCGTGTTCAATCCCTGGTTGGGGTGCGTTTGGGAGGCAACCAACGGATGTTTCAGTCTCAAATCAATGTGTTTTCTCTCTCTCTCTCTCTCTCTCTCTCTCTCTCTCTCTCTCTCTCTCTCTCTCTCTCTCTCTCTCCCCCTCTCTCTCCTCTGTCTCTCTGTCTCTCACTACCTCTCTCTCTAAAATCAATAATCATATCCTTGGAATCCTGGTTTGACCAGGAGGTATCTTGAGCATCATTATTTTTTAAAAATAGCATTCCTTTTTCACAGTCTAAAATATTTTTTGTTCACTTTCCAATGCCATTAAAGTAGGTCAACCTAAATAAATTCAGAGGCATGAAGTACTTGTGTGCTGTCCTCCATGTGTGGGATCACTGAGCTGTCACTTTTGGGCCATGCTTTGACAGGCATGAATAGTGTTCTGTCAATGTCTGGTCTATGGCTTCATCATGTCCAGTTCCCTTAACATGATATCCTGCTTGAGTTATCCTGGTGGCTACACAGGCCCTGTAGATTCTTTTTATTCCCTTGCTACTGTTTTGCACAACATCTGTATGACAACATACTAATAAAAGACAAGAAAAGGGAGACATGATTTTTTAAAAGCCCTCCAAATTTATATGTTTATATAGAATGCAACTACTACCAAGACTTGTTGAAACTGAAGTCAAACTTCAGACTTACCAGCGGTGTTAACTGGCCATTATCCATATTGGTCACATTTCACAGGAGGTGGGAAGGGAGAACTTGGAAGACCAACATCAATCCCCAAAAGCACAATATTCTGTAATTAGGATTATAAAATAAGACATCCAGAAGCTATGGAGCTGCAAAGCATCATGGAACCACATATACTCCCTACCTGCCCACACGCCCTGTCTGCCATGTCTATCCTGACTTAGCTCAAGAGAAGTTCACATTCAAGTAGATGTACAAAAGGGAGCCCAGCTATAGCAAAGCAATATGCAGCATCTAGGCACTAGGCACAGACTGCCTGGGTTTGAATCCCAGCCCTGCCACCTACTGGTCAGGTAGTTTTGAATTCATTATGTAAACCACTTGAAGCTTAGTTTCCTCATCCATACACCATTTCTGATAGGGTTCTATAGAGTATTTCACAAGCAGTATATTTCTAATCATTAATCATTGTTGTCATTAATAAAAGGTTCTTACTGTGTGCAGAAATTATTTTCCAAAGGCTTTTAAAAGTAATTAAATCAAAGCTGAGAAGGGTTCAGATAAAGTCCGTAGCACCCACAATATGAAAGTAGAATACATGTAATCTTTTTTAAAAAATTGTAGCTATTTAGAGCTATGAATTAAAAGAAAAAAAAGAAAATGGAGGACTTTAGTGGCAGATAAAAAGTGATTTTCCCTGCACTAAGGAAAAGGAAAGTCAAGTCAGAAGCTGAGTTTATGTCACTCAACAATAACAATGCTTTCAGACTGTTTTAGGCAATTCATTTGCATTATCTAGAACACTGAGGCCACTTGAAAGCAAAAATATCTTCATATTCACCTTACGGATGTTGTGAGAACAACATGAGGCATACAACACTTGTCAAAATGAACAATGTTTGAAACCTCATGGTGGAAATTTTATGAAAGCCATTCATTCACTGATGATTAGACAAGTAAAAGAAAAAAGTGCCCAAGTGATTTCAGAAGGGAAGTGCTCAAACTGGCCAGGTCACTGAAGAAACCTGCTGGCTCTCTGTCCCTTATCATTTGCAAATAATTTTGGATTAGAAGACCTTCTGTCCTTCTGAGCCACGTGGAAGCGTCCTTTGGCATTAACACTACCTAAATTCAAGCTCGGCTAGGTGTGCCACACTAATTGCCACAGTTGTAGGCTTTTAGTGTTCTATACAAAATGATTATTGCTTTGCTTGCTTTCATAATTACATGTTTTCCAAGTTGTAATTTCAGAGTTTATGGAGTAAAATTGTATATGAAAACAAACCTAGTGCATTCATCCTTCAAGAAAAACTGAATAAGTGAGAATAGCAAAGGAGTCAGAAGATTCCTATGGACCCCTGAGGTGGTAATAAGAGTATCTAAAGCAAATGGTTTTCCCTTTCAGTAAATGACTAACCTGGCACAGTGGTTCTTACTCTGATGTCCTGGAAATTTAATGAAGCTTTCCAGATTTCTCATCCACTCCCAATGCCTACTTGTGGATGGATATACACTGGCCACAGTGCTCTCTTGTTGCAGTAGCAGTGGGTAATGAGTAAAACAATAGTACCAAGAAATAAACCAGAAGGAATCAGTAAACAATCTGGGAATAGCTTTAGGTTATTTGAGACTATCAAATAATTTCACTGTAATACTTCAAACTCCTGGTCAAGACTTATTATATTAGAATACTTGTTCACCTTTTAAAATTAAAAAAATGTGTAATATAAAATGAAATTCTATTGGTTTAGCTCAAACTGATCACAGTATTGAAGTATTTCTTGAATCTGTCATTATTTTATTCTTCTCATAAAAGTCTTTGGTGGCTAATACAGTTAGTAAATTCCATATATTTTCTACTTGCTATGTGAAAAAGTTGTCATTATTGCAATTTGAGGCAGGCAGTATTTGTAGGTTGTTTATCAGCTCTTGAGAGTTCCTGTTGCTGTCTCTAGCAGATATTTGGGCTCCCTCGGCTCAGCCAGCACCATCCCCAGTTCTCACGGGCTCAACATGATTCTCAAGAGATGTGACACAGGATCTGAACCAGCCAAAAGTGCAGTCCTTACCACAGCTAGGACTTCTGTTCTAAATACTTACCTGTTCTCTATCCACCTCAGCTGAAGAGTAAAGAATTCAAAAAGCCCTGAGACTTTACCAAGAGACAGTGGAGCAGTCCTCCTTGCTTCCTTTCCCCTGAGGCTGCACCTTTGGCCTTTACTGGCTATAGTCTCTATTGCAACTATTCAACTCTGCCTCTGCAGCACAAAAGCAGCCATACACAGTACATAAACAGAAGCATAGAGCTGCATTTCAATAGAACTTTATTTATAAATACAAGAAATGATCTGGAGGGAGGGCACACACCATTACAAGACAACAAATTTACGGCCCTGGTGCCAGCATGCGCAAGTCTCAAGGAGCAGATAAGGGAAAGATACCTTATTTAGCTCTGTCACTAGTTCTTCATGCCAATGTTGGTTAGCTCCTCCTAGAAGTTGCAGAGAAAACAAGAAATTTAATAGGAGCAAAAATATCTAAAATTAATAGATGAATTTGATGAGAGTTTCATTTTCTGAGCTTCTTCTGCCTTATAGAATCCTTGGTTTCAGAAAGATCAGGTGAAAAAATCTAGTTTATTGTCATGTCATTTCATTCATCTGGCAACCTATTTTCTTCAGAGAGATTGAAGACAAATATAAAAAATTTTAGCTGTTTGCCACGACTCCCCAAATTCAGTCTATTCCTGGTGGGCCAAGGCAACAAGGTCTCAGGAACTAACTATAATAGAATGTTTTGACATATTGGAGACTTGAGTTTTGGCTATAGTAGGATCTAACTTAGGAATCAAAATATATTCAGGAAGAAACATGGTAATGTTACTGGAAAATATAAAAACATTTTTGAAGATGCTTACATGCAAAACCTTTTATTTTTAAAGTGAGCATCTTTGGTTCATTAAAATGAGTACTTCAGAGAGAATAAGATTTGGAAAACAAATCCCAATGGTAAATACAATTGCTGACTGCATTTGGCTTTGTATAATTATACTGGAAAAATAGTTCGTCCCAGCAGCTGTCAGAATAGTCTGAGGTGTGGGCATATGAGACTTTGTACAACATTGTGTACACACATCCCAGATGCTCCAGCCTACTCTCAAGCTGCATGCACCCCCAGCCTCCCATTCCTGAGGCTACGGAGTGCAGGAACAACAATTAAGATGGTCTCAACTGCAATGAAAAAGATGTATAGTATTTATTCCTTTTTATGTATTTGCCTGTACTCTCCAGATAAAACTACAGCTTCTCCCAGAAAGATAGTCAAAGCCTATGACTTAGACATGGTCTGTCTAGTCTCAGGGCAAAACCAGACAGTTACTTTTCTTTTTTCTCCTTCCACCCCTCTCTCCAAGGACTGGTCAATTCATTGCTAGTTAATGCCCTTTATTTAAGTGAACAGAAAGGAAATGAAGTAAAGTTAAGCCAGATCAGTCTTATTTTAACTACTTGCTAACCACTCTAATAAATGTTGCTACTAGGTGAAACAGAAATTACTGACTAAATGAGCATGCTTAATGCTTCTGGATTTCACTGCCCACATAAGCTCAGTATCTCTGAGTAATATAATCTTGAACTGGATATAGGCTCTACCACTGCAAAATTCTCAGGAGGTGAATGACAGCTTCAAGGATCACTCAAATCTTCTTGGTAAATAGATACCCTAAGGACTGTGGAATCCACATCTATAATGCCATGCTACCTAATAGGGCTGAAAAAGACCTATTGCTGAGGGGTAGGAGTTTGTTATAACCTTCTAAGCAGAAAGAAGAAAGAAAGAAAGAAAAGAAAGAAAGAAAGAAAGAAAGAAAGAAAGAAAGAAAGAAAGAAAGAAAGAATCCATATAAAACCTCTTCATATTTTCTCATCCTCCAAAGCCTCCTCAGAAGGAGGTTAGCATGTCTTTTTTTTTAAGGGTAAGAATTTAAATAAGCAGATTCCTAGAAGTAAAACGATGTCTCTTATGTTGTCTTCTGCTGCTAACTTCCTTGAGGCTCACCATAACCCTAAAAAATTCCAAGGATCATTTCTAAAGCCAGTACAAATATTGGTGTACTAGTGGGCATTGTGCCAATTCTGTATTTTTAAGGGTTAAGGTGATTTAAGGCATACCATACAGACTGTAGTAGAGAAAAATTAAATTGGTTGGAATGTTAAAAAAAGATAAATCAGAAAACCTATCAAGTTTACCCAATTCTTTCTCCTGGGATATTTTCCCCCTAAATATCCTTACTGCTTAAGATCACAATTTCTTATTCTCTGCTTTGCTTCCAGCTCCAAATTCAACAGATAATGACATCTTTCTTGCTAACAGAAAAAAAATTAAATTAGGAATCAGAAATATATCAACTCTGTTGATAGAAACTTTCCTACTAAATAATGATGCCAATAATTATTCATCGAATCTAAGCCCAGAAAACTGCTAGGAATGAAGTTTTTTCTATGTTCATGCTGTGGAGAATCTTGACAGGTATTTAACTCCTTACACTAAAACAGCCCCTCATCTATGTCTTTGTAACACCAGCACCGGAAATTACATACCAGTTCCCACCTCACTGAGGCTGTCCTCATTTGCATCTGCACAGGAGGGGCCCTTGACTTCACTCCCACAGCTGGAAGACCATAACTAAAATTCATATCCCACCACTTCCACCTGAAGACAATTATCAGCCAACAGAGGCACATGCGGGAAAGAACAGCGCTCCTTGGGCAGGCGGCACATTTCTTATTTCCAGGAGACTGGGAATTCAACTTCAGCTTTGCTGCCCTTGGGAGGATTCAATAAAGAAACAAAAACCAAGCAGTGGAATTGCTGGGTCAAAAGGTATGTCCATTTTTAGTTTTCTTAGAAAATTCCATACTGTTTTCCACAGTGGTTGTACCAGTCTGCACTCCCACCAGGAGTGCACTAGGGTCCCCTTTTCTCCACAGCCTCTCCAACACTTGCTGTTTGTTACTTTGTTTATGAAGGCCATTCTGACTGGTGTCAAGTGGTATCTCATTGTGGTTTTAATTTGCATCTCTCTGATAGCTAGAGATATCGAGCATCTTTCCATGTGTCTCTGGATCCTCTGTATGTCCTCCTTGGAGAAGTGTCTGTTCAAATCCTTTGCCCATTTTTTAATTGGGTTGCTTGTCTTCTTAGAGTGGAGTCTTGTAAGTTCTTTATATATTTTGGAGATTAATCCCTTGTCTGAGGTATCATTGTCAAATATGTTTTCCCATACAATTGGTTCTCTTTTTATTTTAATATTGTTTTCTTTAGCTGTGCAGAAGCTTTTTATTTTGATGAGATCCCATTTGTTTATTCTTTCCTTTATGTACCTTTTGACCCAGCAATTCCACTGCTTGGATTATATCCTAAGAACCCTGAAACACCAATCCAAAAGAACCTATGCACCCCTATGTTCATAGCAGCACGATTTACAATAGCCAAGTGCTGGAAGCAACCTAGGTGCCCATCAGTTAATGAATGGATAAAAAAACTGTGGTACATTTACACAATGGAATTCTATGCAGCAGAAAGAAAGAAGGAGCTCCTACCCTTTGCAACAGCATGGATGGAATTGGAGAGCATCATGCTAAGCAAAATAAGCCAGGCAGTGAAAGACAAATACCATATGATCTCACCTTTAACAGGAACCTAATCAACAAAACAAACAAACAAGCATAATATAAACAAAGACACTGAATTTGAGAACAGTCTGATAGTGACCAGAGGGGGAGGGGAGGGAATTTCAGGGGAAAAGGGGAAGGGTTTAGAGCAACAAGTATAAAAGACACATGGACAAAAACTATGGTGGGTGGAAATGGGAGGAAGGTGGGGAGGGCTGGGGTAGTAGGCTGGGAGCGGGGTAAAAGACAGAAAACTACAATATCAACAATTACAAAAATACTGATTAAAAAAATAAAAAAGAAACAAAAAACCTCTCCCCCAAAAGATAAAAGTAAATAGCCAGATGAGATCCAAATTCACACTTTCATCTATTTGCTTGTAAAAAGGAGAACTGGAGATGATAAAGAACACTTTCAGCCAAAGAATGAGACTGTAATGATTCCACAGTCAGTGTTGGGAGAAAGGGAGCAGTGGGTGGAAGAGACTGGAAGTGACAGAGAACTAGATGACATGGAGCTTGAAAGGAATTCAGTTTAGTTGGGGCTCAGAGGAAGAAGAGGGAATGGTTAGAGATAAAATACAAAAGAAAGTGGACAAGTTTTCTATGTTAAGAAGTTGAAGTTACCCTGGTGGCAATGGGGAGTCATGGAATTGGTAAGCAAGGAAGTGGTATGATTAGACCTACCTTTTGGAAGGCTTACTCTGCAGAAGGGACAGAGTATTGAATAGGGGCAACAGCAGGTGGGTAGAACCATTAACAGAATATGAAATCATATCTCCTTTTTTACCCTCTGATTCCTAGAGTGTGGTATAGTATAGTGATACAGCGAAATTATGCCAAGGAAGTACTCACTGCTGACCAAAAAAAAAGTGCCTTGTTTATGGTCTGAAGCATGGGAAAGACCTAGAAGATTCTCCATCTCTGACACAGTAAGAATCTACAACCACTCAGACAGGATGGAAGCGGAAGGGATATCAGGGCCTCACAGGATTTGGGGTGCTGAGGCGAAGGAGCAGGAGAAGAGCCAAAGAACAGTTGGAAGAAGAAACAGAGGACAAAATCAGAAGTGGAAGAGAGTCTCAAATCTCCATCTGAAGACCACCCTAGGTGAATTGAAAGGTGATCATAATAAACACGTGCAGAAACGCTGTCACGCATCCTGTGATCCTATGGACCCTTGCTCATTCCAGTTTGGCTGCCATGAAGACTTTCTTCCTGATAGTCTGTTCTTTTTTCAATAGTTTGCATGCTTCAATGAGGAGTTACAGAATAACCGTGAAAGAAATGGTGCGATTCAGTTTAGTGTATTAGTGGGAAAAAGAAAGGACATGAATATATTTTAAAACATTTTTGAGCTAAATTTCATAGAGGTTGGTGGTTAACTAAATGTGTGGAGTGCAAGAGAAAGAATCAGTAACCATGCCATCTATATTCTTGATGTATGCTGTGGGTTAAATAGCAGTACCATTCAGTGAAGAAAGCAAAACAGCACATTTGAAGAATCTAATTTGTGGGAGAAGATACATTTTTCCTTGACTTTGCTAAAATAGATGTACCCATGAGACAGCAGAATCAAGATATCCAAGGGCAATCTGATGTATGGGATGGTTTCTAGGTATGAAGATTCAAGTAAAAGTACAAATTTAAGAACAATCGTATATGTAAGGGGCTGTATGGTAGCTATGGCATTAGGGATTGCAGAGCCATTGGAATAGCTCTGTTTCCTTAAGGAATTTTAATAGAATGAGACGAGCTGGAAGGGGGAAGAGGGGAAAGAGCCTATGGAAGAATGTGGAGAAACACTAGTACTTTAGGGATTGGCAGAGAAGTAAGAAACATGCTAAAAACTGAAGAGAGGTAGTAGGAAAGCCAGGTAGGTTTGTATCCCAGAATCCAGAGAAGAGTCTTTTCAAGAAGGAAGAACGAGTCAGAATTGTGGGATGTTGCGGAGAGGCCAAATGAGAGAGGACTGACTGCCTATTGAATTTATCAGAAAAAGAGGACATTGAGCCTGGCAAGAGAAATTTCTATCAGCTTGTAGGAGCAGAAGTCATATTGCAGGAGGCTGAAGAATGAATGTGAGATAAGAAAACAGCAACTACTGGAAACTATTTTTCCCGGAGTTCATAAATTCTTTGGTGTCTAGTACACACACGAGCACACACTGAATGATTAACAGATACTTATGATAATGTTCTATTGTGTTTCCATTCAAATTATTACATATGTATTACATAATTTGTATTTGTAACAAATATAAGGCAGATGAAAAACCTCAAAAGAAAAGATAGATTGGTTGACCACGATCCTGGATAAATTCATTTTTAAAATAGGCAATCACAATTTCAACATTCCCACAAGGCTACAGAAGTAGGGGAAAAGGAAAAAACAGGAACTGAAAAAGCTTACTCTCTCCTCTTTTTAGACAAATATTTGGCTCTTCTCTCCTCTGCTGTGTTGAAGGTAGGAGATAAATGAGACCGAGTTCCCTAAAAGTCCCATCCCAGCCTGGAACTGGGATGCACCAATTCAAGTCTTAGGCCAGGGCTTAGGATATTTAACTCAATAGCATCACATCTTGAGGGTCTCTAGTCTTGTCCTCAGATATTGTAAAAAGAAATAAGGGTCTATGGGTTCTTCCTCCAGTAATTCCAATGATTTATGCCTTCCAGGGAGACCATGGCTTGAAAAAGTATAAGATGAAATAAGTTAAGACACACCAACTTGTGAAGGTTCATAGAACACTATGTTTAAAGGTTTCCCCTCTGATTATCTGCAACAGAATGGAAGACTATTTATCCTGTCATTATTCACATCCCTACCATCTTTATGGATGCCCCTGCTGTTATAATTGGCTGCCTAAGACTCCCACTTATTATGAGAGTACAAAGACAGACATTTATATTCAAACATACTGGACTGAAATCACACATAATTGTGTTTTTCTGTCTATATGGATCTTTTTCTCCCCATTACCAACTTGCAACTTTGTCCACACAAGGCCAAGAATCTTGGTGATGAATGGAAGACTCAGTCAACCCACCAGCTGTTCTGTTTACACTGTGAATATCAGCAAGCCTCCAGGCCATTAGCTGAAACCTGCCCTTCTCTATCTTTTGCTGGTTGCTATGCAGGCACAGCCCCTGTGTGTTTAGAAACAAAACTAATGAGTTATAGTTTACTCATTTCTCTGTAAAATGTATAAGATACTGACACAAGGCAAATTGGAATACAGTTTTAAAGAAGAAAAGAGTTTTTTTTTCTCTAGTTCTCCCCTTCATACTGTTCTCCTATTCCTAGATGTGACATAACTATAAAACTATCCATTCCGTATTAGTGTTTGACTTTTTCACAAGGGGAAGAGATTACCTACCTAGTTGTACAAAATCTTAAGGTCCCAGAAGTTAGGTGACTGGCTTAAAATCACAGAACTGTAAGAGGCACAATTAAAGTAACATCACAAGCAAAGCAGAAGAGGATAAGCTGTAATTTCTCTTCCCACAACAAATCCCAGAATTTCAAGAAAGAAATGTTAAGAGGATCTTTCCAACAAAGATTCATTAACTTTACAATGAACAAAAAAGAAGGGCACTCTCTTAGATATTTTTAGATTTCAGAGCAAGAACTTAAATTTATACTGATATTTATATTAGTGAAATAAAGGAGAGCACAACCAGTAACAGAGAAATTGTTGGGTAAATTTTTGTACAAAGACAAGATGAAATATTTAAGGTCACTGAAATTAGATCTATACATTTTTTAAGAACATGAAGAACTATTTAAATCATGTTAATTGATTTGGCAACATATGAAGTGATGTTTTTGGTATAGTTTGAAACAAGTAAGATACAGATACCCAGGACAAAAGAGGGAAGGGAATGCAGCAAAATATTAACAGCAGTGAAAGCTGGGAGATGGTGTTACAAGCTACCTTTATCTTTCTTTTTGCGCTTTCTGCATTATCTAAATTTTATGCAATAAGCGTTATATTTCATGCTATGGTACACCATCCAGATTGGCTGTCTTTCATTCCTCTTTCAGGACTGAAGCACTGATCTTCCTTCTCGAGGCCCCAGCTTCTAGGGGACTAGTCGCTGAGTGTTTCCCTGGGACTTGCCCTGGCATGAAGAGAGCTGCCTCTCTCTAAGCTGCCTCCTCCACAGGTGCAGCTGACTTTCAACGACTGACAGATCGTATGAAGGTCCAGACCCTCATCGTGATTCAACTCTGAAGGACCATCTCAACTCCAGAGCCCGAAATAAGATTAGCTGAGACCTTTCCATGATGGCATCACATTTCAACTTCTCCCTCTGCATAATCCTTTTTCCTTCTAACCCAGTAGGTATATTATTCCCAATAGCACAATTTAAGGAACTTTCTGCATGAAGACCTCCTTCTAAGCATTTGTTTCCTGGGAGAATCCAATCCACAATAGTTGGTTCCAAGACTGACTCGAAAAAACAATCTATAAAATGGAACTTTTTTGCTGAATCACCTGCTGATCTGTTGGCAATAAAACTTTTACCAATGATGGTAGATGGGACAGTGATAGCTCCTAGAATGCAGTAGTAAGGCAATTGTTAAAACTTTCACTAATAGCCTTGGCTGACTAGCTCAGTTGGTTGGAGCATTGTTCCAAACATTAAAAGATTGCATGTTTGATTCTTGGCCAGAGCACATACTTAGATAGCAGGTTTAATCCCCAGTCATGGTGTGTATAGGAGGCAACTAATCGATGTTTCTCTCTCACATCAATGTCTCTATCTATCTCTACCTTCATATTTTTCTAAAATCAATAAAAACATCCTTGGGTGAGGATTAAAAACTTTCTCTAATAGTGAAATGAGAGGGGGTATGATAGAAGGGAATACACTAGTGGGTGCAGTATATTAGGGTTTAAGAAATATGGACGATAATTAGAGAGATGGCTATTGCTGGGAGCTATCAATATCTTTGAGTAGTGAAGCTTCTCATCCACTTGGAATGGCAAGATAAGTTCCCTGCTGCACAGGAGAATGACTTTGATGGCGGTATTAAGCCCTGAAGAAAAAAATTGGAAAATCATAAATAAGGAGAAACAGACATATAGATGAACCTCCTGGAGTTGAAGACCTCTGCTCACAGGTTAACACTTATCAGAGAGCATCCACCTCAGAAGAGGCATTAAACAAACAAGTAGACAGAAATATTCAATTAGTTGATATGAGCCATCCTCTGTCATTGACTACCTAGTACTGGCATGAAGTCAATTGCATAGAGTAGCCTTAGTGGCAAGGATGGAGGTGATGCATGGGCCCAAAAGCACGAGCTCCCACTTAATGAAGGCTGGTCTACATGGTGCTGCCACCAAACATTCAATTGGCTAACAACAGAGAACAAATATGAGCCCCTCATATGTCATCATCTTTCAAGAATACTATCCATCTTCTTGCTGACAAGTGATCATATTGGATTTTTTTTTTTTTTTTTTTTTTTACCCAGCACATTCCAAGTATGGGTTTGCATTTCCTCCTGCAGGACTTACTGTTGGCTCACTCTCAAAGAACTCTCAGTGTTTGACCCACTGACCCAGGATCCCATGTACACCACAGGGTTCACAGGACCAGGCAATCCGCTGGAGCTATTGCTTACTGTGCCATCTGGAAGCTGCTGATCTGGTGGAGTAATGGGATAGCCGGATGAAGACACTGCTGAGGCACCAGCTTGCAAATAATACCATGAGGAAATGGAGAGTCTTCCTCTGGAATGTTGAGTTTAAAGTCTTCCTAAAGCAATGACCTTTTAATGGTGCTGTATCACTGGCAGGTAGAACACACTCTAGTCTCATTGAGACACTTGAGGAATGTGTGCTTTCCTTGCTATCAACACTAAGCTCTGCAAGTCTAGAACTTCTGGTTCCCAGATAGGAAAGTTTCCATTATAGGACAGGCAGGACTGCCATTGAACTTTAAGGTAGGGATACTCTCCGTTTGCTTTGTGCTTCTCGTACTGAGAGACCAGGTGCCCAGGAAAGAAGTCACGTCTTGCCAGGGGCAACTGGCCTGATCATCAGGAAGAAGTAGGGCTGCTGTTATGCAATGAAGGCATGAAAGAACATGTTGGCACCTGGGTGGTCTGTTTCAGTGTCTCTAAGTACTCTCTGGCACACCTTTGATTGTAAACGCACAAATTCACAGCCACGTACTATGACGAACATGGAGACCAGGGACTCAGACCCCTCACAGATTAGGGTCCAGGGCATCATAGCAAATAAGCCAAAGGTGCTAGCCCAATAGTAAGGAGACTCTACAGTGATAGTAGAAGGGACAGATGTTAAGCTGTAGCCTTGAGGGTAGATGAAACAGCTTGAGCTGTAGCGAATCCCACTGCCCTTCTTCTTGTAATTTGTCTAGGAAAAACCCTTAAGGACCCAGCGAGAGCTGTTCCCAGAGCACACCACAATGAAGCTTGTGGAGCTAAGCAGCACAAATGTTGGGCAGTTGTGGGTACTGTGGTGCCGAGATCAACCTTCAGGACTAAGCCACTCATTCTCCCACCTCATGCGAGTGCTGACAGTTGCTAGCTGTTAGCTCAAGTTTATGTCTCAGCATCATCCTGGGCTGCAGAAGGCTGTGTGAGATAAAGAGAGCATCCTTGCCCTAGATCATGCCTACATCCCACCCCCACCCCTGGTTTTGTCAATGTGGGAGTATAAATGTCCAGCTCTCTTATCTCCATATGGGTAAGCTGCACAGGGCCATTCCACTGCAGATCTTCCCATTAAAACCTTCACTATGGTGCATTATTGTTCAATTTCTCCCTCTGACCATCCTAGTTTCTTCATTCTCACAGGTGCAGTTCCTATGAGCACATGCCCTCAATACATTTCCTTTGCAAAAAAAAAAAAAAAAAATCTCAAACCTCAATCTGAATATTTTCCTCAGGGAATGCGACCTCATGCGTATGTTGACTTAGGAAAAGACAGTATTAACACAGAGTATTAACTGAGGAAATATAAATTAAAAAAATTTTAAAGGTAATGTGGCTATATCTCTCCCCCTCTTTATGCAAAACATCCTCATCCAGGATACTTCCAGCCCCCAGGCTACTTCAGAGGAGAATATTGAGGAAGGAAGTTGTGGAAGGTGAATTGGTTTAAGGAGAATGAATGTCTTCTGAGTCAGATGCAAAAATCACTTTAAGATTTGAAAGCAGTGAAGACCATAGTCACAGCAGAAAAAATGAAGATAATCTGTGAAATATGCATGGCAGTGGCACTTAATTAAAGAACTGTTTTCTTCATGCTGAGCAGAACCTTATTGGATGATAACCTCTTGACTTCATAAGGCTCAGTCAGGCTAAGCAGGAGCAGGGACAGGACACGGTAAGAACAAACTCAAGTGCAGCAGGCAGTTGCCTGAGCAAGGCCTGACATAAGCAGATGTCTTTTCTTTGAATTCCTACCTTACATTTCTCCAAGACTACTTTCATTGTGTAGATTCACAAATTTTATCTCTACCTTTCGTAAATTTCAAATATTTTTTCAGAGTCCTAGTAAATTATGATTGTGTTTCATGTACTAACAAGCTAACGATGATCTTTATTGAAGTGTGACTTGAGGTACTAAAAATCTATGACAAAAGTTGGATCTGGTAGAGTATTTTAAAGGAAACATTTTGTCTTTTTATTTGAGGTGGGTAAGTCAGCACAGAGAGGCACCGAGAGCAGTGTGATGCAATGAGGGGAATCATGCTGGAACACAACAATTTGTGTTCGGTCCAGCTCTGCAGCCTTGGGCAAGGTGCTGTACCTCTCTAAATGTTAGCTTCTTCATCTGTGAACCAGATGATTGAATGTCACTGTTTCCTCCAAGATACTGTGTTGTAAAGTAACTAAAAAAGTACTGCTTACTAACTTAGTGTGTGTATTCCAGCCCTTCACGGTTTTCTTTTGAGGAGTGGTCATTGTAAAGAAAATGAATTAACACATGGGAAATGGAATATTTAAGCTAAAGATGAGGGTGATAACATTTTGATACAATCGACAGATACAAGTTAAAAGACACTAGCCTGTTAAAGAACAGCATGGGTTTCTATTGACCTCTTCTCAGAGAGACCCAGGTGGTACTAGCACTCCAAGGTGAAGGCCCAGCAGCTGCAGGCACCCACTATGCCCTGAATGCTGGGCGTTAGAGCATGAGAATCCCCTCCCCTTTTCCCTCCACAAAAAAGATTTGCTGATTAATAGTTCTCAGATTTACACTATTTCCAGCCTCCTTCCTTAGGTCACTTATTCCCACGGTAATGTAGTTAAACTGTTTTTCTCTCCCTGTTAAAAAAGTCTACCTCATTTTAAAATAATTTTTTGCACTATATGCTATTGTTTATATGAATAATAATTGACAGATATTTAAATTGCTCCCAGATTTTTTGGTGGTTGTTACAAATGCATTGTGATGGTCATCCTCATAAACTGACTCTGCGTGTTTTTGTTCTTATTCCTATAGGGTCGAGCTGCATTTTCTTATTAATTTGTGAATCCTTTAATAGAAATAAAATTACCCCTTTCTCATATGCTTTTTCAATTACTTTTTTCCAAGTTGGTCATTCACGTATGACTTCAATTTTTTTTAATGGAAAGATTTAATCTTCATTTCCTTAAATTTATCAGTCCCTCTTTGAGACTTCCAAATTTTGTGTCATGCTTAGAAGGCCTTTACTACAGTAATGCCCTAATGTTTTATTCCATCGCTTTTAATATTTGATTTGATTTTTAATATTATGATGCTTGATCTATCTGAAACTCATTTTAGTGTAAGAAGTAGGGATCTCATTCTAGCTCTCCAAATGTTAAGCCCATTTATTGAATATCATTTATAAAATAATCCTTTTTCTTCCCCTGTTTATTTGAATTCTACTTTTATCATATATTAAATCTTCATATAGTTTGAGTTCTACTTCCATACTCTTCAGACTATTCTGAAATCATTAATACTTTTTGATGATTACTCAAAAATTGCAAGTTTGAATTTGCAACTTTCAAATTCAAGTTCTCTGCACTTATAATTCATGCAAATATGTGATTGGGCTTGTTTTTGCACATTACTCTTCTAATTTATAGTCTTTCATTTTAATCTTACTATATATTTTTCCAAGTGAAATGTAGTATCATTTTGTGAAATTTCTTAAAAGCAATCTTGCTGGCATTTTTTGAGGAGTATATTAAATGTACAAATTTGAGAAAGGTATTTTTTCATATAGATTATTTTTGTCCAAAGTGTATCCTCTTTTTATTTAATGCTTCTTTATTATCATTAGAGAAAATTTAGTTTTTTTCACTTAAGCTCTATACATTACTGTTCCCAGATATTGTATATTAAATATTTTATTTCATTATAGTTTTTAATTTTAATGTTTTATTTAACCCAGTACGTCTAAATGTCATTTCAACATGTAGTAACCATAAAAAATTAGTAATGAGATTAAAAATTTGTTTGATAGTAAGTCTTTAAAATACAACATACATTTTATACATCTTAGAAATCTCTTTGAACTGATTAGTTTTTTTCTGTAGTGTGATAAGTATTTCTTTATTATTGTAATTCATCAACTTAATAGGAACATATTTCAGTGTAAAGAGTTCTGTACCTAATTTTCCTGTTCATCCGCTGTGCAGAATTAGTTCTTCATTTCAGGGATATTTTTAAATATATTTTTTAAATACTACTTTTCTTTCTTTCTTTTTATTTTAAAGATTTTATTTATTTATTTTTAGAGAGAGAGGAGAAGGGAATGAGGAAGAGAGGGAGTAAACATCGATGTGAGAGAGAAAAATCAGTTAGTTGCATCTTGTTTGCACCTTGACTGGGGACCGAACCAGCAACCCAGGCAAGTGCCCTCATTGGGAATTGAACCGGTGACCTCTCACTTTGTGGGACAACACCCAACCAACTGAACCACACAGGTCAAGACTCTTTTTTTCTAAATTAAATTTATTAGAGTGATATTGATTAAAAACATTATAGGCTTCATGTGTACAATATTATAATTCAACATCTGTAAATGAAAATAAACAATAAATGTTCATCAATAAATGAAAATAATGTAGAACAGCATTTTTGTATCTCTCCTTACCATAAGAGAAAATATCTTAATGTTTGACCATTAAGCCTGATGCTTGCTTTTGAATTAAGACATGTATTTATCTCATGCTAAGAAAGTTTCCATTTTAAGAGATTTTTAAGTTTCGTATTAAAAAATAAGTATTGCTTTAAAAACTGCATTTTCATCATCTGTTACACTGATCATATTATTTTATTTAATCTTTTAATATGGTAAGTTATATCTTAATTTCCCAAATATTAAGGCATCCTTTATATAGTTCTATTCTCTTTGCTTACAATTTATTTTGTATTTTTGCTTTCATGGGTAATAAACTGGTCTTTTCTGATTTTCTCTTTCTACTATCATTAATCAAATTTTGATAGAACTTTGAAATTTCCTTCTATACATGATAGACATTATTTAACAGAATTAGATTTTTTTTTTAAATTTTAAAGTATTTGAAAGACTTCATGTGTAAATTGAATGTGCTATTTGTGGCGAACAACGAATGCTTTTCACAATTTCTTCCCACCTTGATGTTTTGGGCTATTTAGTTTTCCTACATTTTTGGAATAAATTTTAGTAATTTATATTTTTAATTAGAAATTTCAGATAGCTACTCACTGAATAATAACAAATAAAATTCCTATAAAATGATAATAGTAATCCTGACCTCACTGACATTCTCAGTTGACCTTATTTAACCCTGAAGCCCCACAGATACTCATCTTCATATCCATCTTATGTGCTTAAATTTTCTCCAGAATACTTTTCACCATCTAAAAATTACATGTGTATTTTATTTATGTATTTGCACATTTGCATTTCTTCCAAGTATGATATAAACTCCATTGGGTTTAAGAACAGACTCACATATTTATGCTTCCTACTTAACATTTGATATTATTTTGTCAGATGACCCAAAATGTTTGTATTTTATAAGGATTTAATTAATTATACAGCTTAATTTAAGATTTGGAATCTTTGAAATTTGGATTACACATAACAGACACTCAATGTACACTTGTGTGTATAATATATTTATGTATACATATGAATATATACTTGTACATATGTACACACACATATATTTGTTTAATGACTAAATTTGCACATATACATACACCCATATATTTGTTTAATGACTAAATTTGGCTTATATAAGAAATCAGAGAGCAAACCCTTGTGAAAGCATAGTATGGAAAATCTACTCAGATATGGAAGTCTACTAGTCTATAACCTGGCCAATGCCTGTGCATCTCACACAGTTTTGTGAAGAGCAGTTGCTCCATATATGCTGGCTTTCTTTCCATCTGTCTAAGGAACAGATTGATCTCAAGAACATCCTATCTCTTAAACAGAGAGTTTTATGTTTAGGTGCTCATTACTGAGCTCAGAAATAGGATTTTTTTTCAAAAATACTATCTGTCTGACTAGTCTAATTTTATGTTGACCTTGAGAAAGTCTGCTACAGTGTCTCATAGATACGTGAACAAGTTAATCACTGAGCCAATAAAATCAATCAGATCAAGTTCCATTACCTGAAATTCCATTTCACTCAAAAAAAAAAAAATAGAAAGAATAAGATGACTAAATCTGATAATGACTAAGGATATCAATGCATATTTATTGAGAATTTGCTTCTAATTACTATTTATGCTATTGTTTATGTGAACTCAAGTTAATTTCTCTATTTATTGAAGGGAAATTCACTGGATTAATTTGACTTGGAGTAATATAAGGTGTTTGTAAAATGAATGTGTTTATAAACACTCTGAATTGAAACTTATGGAGATCTGAGTGATGCTGATGGGCACATCGGACAGGTCTAGGCAGAAGTTTCTTGGTCCAGGCTCTTGATTCCACTGGTTTTTTAGAAGATGATCAGATTTTGTGGAGTGGATTCACACTAACCAAACTCAGAAACCAATTCTGATTATGGAGAAAAATATATTCAGTTTGGATAGGACTTAACTATCTCCAAAATAAATGTCTCCAAACCAAAAACACTCATGCTTTTTAGGATCTGTTTCTTCTAGGTTCAAACAATTGGACCTTACAGCATCCACATGCATGTTTTACATAGACTGTAAATTACTCTGAGAAACATGATGCTTTCTAATTGGATTTAAAAGATATCTCTGCAGTATACATTAAAATAATATTTCTTGAAGTGATCGACTCCAAATGTATTCTGTCATTCATTTATTGAACATTAAATATCTGCTCTGCAACAGAACTTGTGCCAGGCACGGACGAAATAGCAAGAAAACACAATCCTTGTTTTAAGAAGGTCTCGGTCTGAGTGGGGGAAGACAGACAAATAAAAAGATAAGTTACAAAGTGGTGTGACAAACGCTTTGACAGGGTGCTACAGAAACATATTGTAGCTGTCTCATCTGATCAGGTTTGTTCCTTCCACTTGTTTCAATTTAAGAGGCTTTTGAGGGGAGAAATGAGAAATGAAGGCAAAACTAAATACTAACTCTACCCTGTATTATAAAAATGCAGTTTTTAAGGCATGGAGAACCAATACCTGCACATTTTATATTCAGTCAAAGGAATCATTCTTCCCCTTTGCAAAAAACAAACAAAAAACAAACAAAAAAAAAACAACCCAAAAGATAATAGTGGAGTTTAAAGCAGACATGCTCATATTCAGTAGGTCCTATCTCTCGGTCGGTCTCTCTAACCCAACTGGAGGTCAGCACTGACTCTGATGCTCCTACTAGGAACCAAGGTTCTTACCTTCATATGAGAACAAAATGAACTTGTGCAATTAGACTCATGAATTGTCCAGTCCAGCTGCCTCTGACACCAAGTTCTGATGACACTCAACACCAAAGATTGAGAAGCTATCTAAATTGTCCATAATTTTTGTCCAATACTATTGGCATCTTGAAAGATGTGAAGAGAAAAAAGAAGTAATCAGTAAAAGGCCAACACTTGGGTGCCACATGTTCATCGTGGCATGTGGACAATGTTCATAATTTGCCAATGCAAAGCCAGCAACCCAGTGCTAGAGTAAGGACTCCAAAGGCAAGGTGCAATGACATGGTAAAACACATTTAAAATCTGAGAATACATTTCAGGTGAAGACTCAGCTTCTGCCTGTCTTTCTGAACTAGACATAAATGAACAGTTTAATTTGCAAAGGTGTTGTTCTACCAAGTTTCTTACCAGGGTCAGCATTTTGAAATTGCTCTCCAAAGAGAGCAAGATGTATTACAGAACACAAAGAGTTTAAAATTCTCATTGGACATAACCTTTTTTTCCTTCTTGAGAGTAGTTGGGAACTATGCACCATCATTGTTCAATAACTGCTAAAAAGAACAGAGCAGCAATAATTCTTTTGAATTTCAGAGCTTCAAAGTAACATTTCTTCCTACCATCATTAGAGACACTTAGTCATCAGCAGACTGTATCCTCATTCTAAAATATTGCCTTTGTAAGCACAAGAAGTCCCAAAGGAGAGTATCAATGGTTATCGACTTCAAACCACTAACTCAGCAAATGACATTCATCTGTTAAGAAGTAAAGGTTGAGAGACTGGTACAAGGTCAGTTTCTCTTCAAAACTTACATGTGCACCCTTTGCTGTCAATTCACTGACATTTACCCCAAGAGACTGACTGTCTTTCTCATGAATTCTCAGAAATTACTGGGAAGCTAAATTATTTCCCAATTTGTGTCATTTTAAGAATTCTTGATAATGCTATATTTCAAGAGGCTGTTATGTATGTTTTGCAAAATTGACTAGTAGGGTTACTAGTTATTTAAACTTAGCTGTCCTTCTCAGGTTTAAATAACCCTTACATTCTCTGAAGGACAGAAATGCAAAATAAATGGGAAAATGCTAATGATACAATGTTGCATTGAAAATTGAAATTATTTTGGTTTATCATTAGAAGGCCAATTTTAAAATTATTTTAATAAATTCTAGGAGAATAAAAGCAGAGAGCTTTCTCTGTAGCTGTGTTAACTCCTCTTAGACCCTTGGATCCCACTGAAGGTACTCAGCTACATGATGAATAACATGATGGCCACATTTGCCTGAAGTTTAGGTATTTTGGGCAAAAAAAAATAAGATATTAGTATATAATTTTTAAAATTCTTCATTTATTCAAGAGATACCTTTTTTCTTTTCAAAACAATATCTCTTTGATAAGCTAGGTTCATGAATGTAGCCATCCTCCCCAAAATGAAATGTTTAATGGAGGCAGTATCTACAATTCTAGGACATAAGACTACCAGTTTATTGAGGGCAGTAATTTTGACTTTGATTATTATTATTTTTATTTTATAATCTAGTACAGTTCCTGGCACATGGTTGGATGCTCAATAAACATCTGTCAAGTAAGGGAGTCAAAGGGATGTGTTTTTTGTTCATTATTTTGACATAGTTGATAATAGCCAAGAATTGCTGAGTGCTTGTGTGCCAGGCACTGTGACCACTTAGCATATATTTACTATTTTGATCTTCAAAAAAGTCCTATAACACTTGGACTATTATTATTACCATTTTGCAGATAGGGAAACTGAAATACAGAGAGGGTAGATAATATGCCCAAGATGCACAGCTACTATGTAGTAGAGCAAGGATTCAAACCAGGCAGACTGGCCCCAGCCCTCTCACGTACCCATGCCTCTGTACTCTCCTACTTTTCTGAATTTATACAAAAAATTGAAGCAAAGTCCAAATATTTTCAGTAGTGGCTAGTTTCCCATTTGAAAGCTGTCATCTAGGTTGACTCTGCTCTTGTGATCTTAACATAATTTAAAATAAGACATTATATATCCTGGGGCTGGTTTAAATAAAATATCAAATCGATCAAAAATAGTTATTCAAAAGTTAGTTTTAAAATATATTGACTAAATCCATTGCCATTTTGTTCTGTTCTAAAAATGTTATTTGCTTAACTAGATTTTTAAAATATATTTTCTGAAGGCAAACAAAAACAGAATGCATTGCAGGACTGAGGGAATAAAATACACTGAAATATATAAGTGCAAACAATCTAAGAGGTTTATTGAGTTACACAGATTCAGTCCAGTAATCCACTTAATATATGTAGACAATTAAAATTAAGATGAATCAAAAGTAGAAAGCAATGGAGAAGATGGTCCCTTCTACCAGCAAAGCCATGGCAGACAGTAAAGTGAGGTCACTAAAGTTATGTGGTTGGACTAGACTTTAGTTCCTACCCTTATCTCCATTCAGGTTTCAGGTCCTACTGATGGACTTTCATGAGGTGAAAGGTACCTGCAAGAAGGTGGCTTTTGATGCAATAGTGCCTGGAAGAGAGATGAGAAATACAAGTGACCTTGAGCTGCCTGACCCCAACAAGCCCCAAGAAAAGCACTCCAGCCAAATTCAAGTAGGGGCTTTATCTCCAATTCTGTGGTGATACACTGAGAACTGTTCTAATGACTCCAGGTTTTGAGGATCACGTACTAGGACTCAGGGAAGGAGGGCTAAACAAGAAAAGCAGTAGCAGAAGGTGCCATGGATAACAGTAGTGATTGATGCTTATGGAGTACATGACACAGGTCAAGCACTCTCCAACTACTCCAAATGCATTATCTTACTGACTCCTACAACAATTCCCACTTCCCAGATTAAAAGATGAAGTTTAGAGAAGATAAGCAACTTACCCAAGGTCACACAGCTAAATGGTGGTACCAGGATCTGAACACAGGGAATGTACTTATAGAGCCCTCTCTCTTAAGAATCTGGTGGAGAATGGATTCTTGGTGGACAGGAACTTTATGAACCCAAATAAAAACAATCCCTAGGCATCCCCAAGAATGCTTGTGGAGGTAAGGAAGTGGCGGTGGGAAGGGGGTTTTCCAGATGCTGAGTTCCTGTTTGAGCAGATGAGACAATGTCTCAGCAGGATCCAAGTATAAATTCTTATGTGGATTCATTATTTCCACAGATTGATGAGACATGGTGGTATTTGAGCAATACGTATTTTATATATTTAATATTTGGGAGCAAAAAGCATGTAGACATTAGCATAAATTAGTCAACACTGCTGTACATGTACAAAATTTCAGTACTGAAGCAGTGAGCTAGATAGAAAACAAAACAGTGTGATTCATCTACACTAAGGATCTGGCTTGAAAGAAATGGGACCAAGTGCTTATTCAATAAAGCATTTGTACAAACCTAATGAGGAAATCTAACATAGAATGCCTGGTGAAATTCAGTTAGCCATTGACATGAAAAGGAATTAAGGGCAGTCTGCTGTTAAGTTTGATCATCTATAAATTATTTTTCCTTTGGAGAAAAGGTTAACAATGGTGATTGGATATTGGGCCAGCCCATGTACAGAAATCTACTTAAATCATAAAGTATCTGAAATACAGTTTCAGAAGCACTTTGAAGGTTGCTGCTATGTACAACCATCTTTCTTTACCACTTTAAATCATTTTTGGAACAAGGGAGAACTTAAAGAAGTGTAAATAAGTAAAAGATTTCTGTGAGACGATGTATTTGGAAATCCAACTCAGTCATGCCCCAAACACATCTTTCCCACCTTTAAAGGAGTGAGTCTGAAAGATTCTCTTGCTCGTAGGTGAAGGTAGGTGAACTAGTAGGGCAATGACTGAAGGGAAAGTGGGTTCTTTTGTCTGTGTGTGTTAAAAAGGAGAAAGTAGCCTGCTTAGACAAGTTGATCAGTCAAGTTTTAAGACTATTGTAATAAGAATATAGAGTTGGAGAGAGGCAGATTTTAAATGACAGAATATGAACTCCTGGATCAACCTGCCCCTATGTTCCTGAAACTTTTACTTCTGTGACAGTAAATGAAGTACCCAAATTTATGTATCAATTTGTTTTGAGTCATTTTATTTGCAAATGAAAGTCTCCCAACTAATAAAGGAGGTTCCATGGGTGTTAAGACGCTGGATGGGAGCTGATGATGGGGTGAGTGAAGAACAGGGACAGTCTGGGGAGGGAGAGCAGTATGATGGGTGGTAATCCAGTCTTCAAATCGCATGCAGAGGTGGGTTAGAGAAGCAAGAGGGAGAGCTAGGAAAAGTTACACCCAGCGGCACACGGGTAGAGTCTCTTTGTCAAACATCCATCACTCCCACCCCCACCTTTTTTTTTTTTTTAACCAAAAGAAAAACTGGCATTGGAAGAAAAGTGAATGTGCCATAGGGGTGGTTTCTGCAAACACTTGGACAAAGTTTGCAGCAGCAAAGTAGATAAAAGCTGGCAAGAAAAGATCCCCTTGCAGCTACGTTCTTTATAGATATTTTTATTACAAGTGTCCATAGGATTTGATGATTTGTAATTCAGGGACTGAAGGAATAAAAAAGCATATATGTAACCCTATTTATATGGTCACACTACAAAAAAGGTGAAAATAAAGCTTTTCATGTAAATGGCTTAAATAGCTAAAGAAGACAAGATGTCAAGATCTGGTTTTCATAGGCTAATTAGATAACCACATTTGGAGTCATTGACATACCCAAAAGTCTTCAGAAAGCATTTAAACTTCACAGAGGAGAACCCTTATTTCCCAAAATTAAAGAAAGGAAATAAAGACCAAGTCATGGGTTTATTACAACCCAACAGGAAGTCAGCAACTACAAACACGGAAGAAAGGATATCAACAGCACAGTTTCATAGCGATTACTTGGGAAGCATTTTTGCAACCATAACAAAGAGGCCTGGGGATAGGTAGGTAAGTTCCTTTAAAATCTAAGCTTTAAAAACATCCAGCAAAGGACAGAAAATTAAGGAAAGATGGAAAATTCTCAGGGACCTCTATAATGATGGCTTAAGATAAAATCATTGCTTAGAGATCAATAAGAAAGGAGTAATCTAAATAATTAGAGAAGGCTTCAAGTTAAAATAACCTGTGAAGGAATTTTCCAACACCAAAGAAAGTGAACTAGCCAAGAGAAGAGGGTATAAACATTTTTAAAAACAGTATACAGAAGAATAGGGGAGAAAGCATAATAAAAATAGTTTTTTCCAGGACTGAAATTTAATAGATATACTAAATTTACTGAATTTACTATAGGGCTTTACTTTCTAATAAGAATGGGAATCCTCTGAAATTACAGATCACATCTCCTCAATATGGAGACGTTACAATATGTTTAAAAGGGCATATGTGAAATATCTAAAGATGAGAAGTCCATATGCCTCTGTGTTTAAGTGCTAATTTGATCTGGGAAACTTTTATGCACTTAATAATTACCCCCTTTCTCCTTGTTAATTGGTTCTCTATCCCCACAAGCACCTCCCAACAGAGAAATAAGATAAATTTCTTCAGCACTATGTTTAGAATTGTTAACACCTCCTATGAAGTGAAATTGTCCTTCATAATAGGGACAGCTGGAGGAAGTCATAACTTTAGTGCTCTTTGGGTGATAGGAAAGAATCCCTGTCTTAAAAGGCACATACTACTTTATTAAATTTCAGGTGTGGTTTTGGATCAAATCAAACCTCAGTGCTAAGCTCACTATACAAATAAATAAAATAGCAGAAAGAGGGAGCAATTATTTGTTAGTTATCTCAAAAGAGATAAGAAAGCTGAACTTGGCGTGGTCATATATTTTCACTGAGACATATATTTTCACTGCCCTAAAGGCTAATAATCAAAATATTTAAAAACTAGTATATGTGATGCCAGCAAGATGGCAGAATAGGGGTTTTATATCGACATCTCCCCACAGGGTGCGGATTTGGACAACCACCTCAGATGAGAGTACCTCTGTGGGAGTCTAAAAGTTCACCAGAGACATTTCAGTACATTACTGGATCAAAATAAATAAATAAATAAATAAATAAACAAATAAATAAATAAATAAAAGAGCAGAGTCGATGAGGAGGGTAAAAAGAGCAGTTTCACTTCACCTGTGTCACCCCTCCCTTAAAGAGTCGTAGCTCAGTCCCAAGAGAGAACCCTTCAGCCCTCAATTCCTCCCACAGGGTAATGTGAGAGCATAGTGGGTATGTGCCTGGCTTCCCTATGTGTGTGGTGCCCTGCCCAAGGGACCTACCTAATTCTTTTTCAGCTCACCCAGGATACGGAGGGGATCAGCATGGTTGAGTGTCTGAAGGCGCTGGGATCTGGGAGGAGCAGCAAAAACTTAGAGTAACTAGAGCTTGAAACTCAAAAAAGGGCGATGTATCCTACTGCTTTGCAGACTCCATCAAAAAACCTGTCCAGTAAGCCACTGAGAAGCCTTCCTTGTGGACCCCTCAGCTGGCCCAAAGGGTGCTCCCAATGCTCTGCACCACACTTTACTCCCCTCCCCGCCTCCCGTAACCCTTTCATTGCCAGCTGCCTGAGTGTACTCCTGCAGACTGAGAATGTGAGCCTTTGCAGATGGCTAGTGAGCAGGCACAGAAAGACAACCTGACTGTAGGGGTTGGGAAAATACACATAGACTTCAGCTTTTCAGGGCACTCCCCGGGAAAAACAAAAGAAAGCTCTCTCAACTCAGAGTGAATTGCCAGGATCCAAAGAAGGCGTACTCATAAGAATTCTCAGGGCTGGAGCAAGGACCCTTGTGATTGTATTGGATTAGCACAGATAGGCCAGGACAATTTCCTTAGCTCAAGGTCCTTGACTCTTGTCATGTAAGGTAATATATTCACAGTTTCCATGGATTTAGACATGGACATCATTTGGGGTTCATTATTTTACCACAAATAACAATCATTACAGTAATTGGAATGTTACATTAGAAAATAATTCAATCAACACCAAAGAAGACAGTAAAGGAGGAACAAAGGAAATAAAAATAAAAAGAAAAAGGATAAATTCATTAGAAGCACACAATTATAAATAAATAAATAAATAAATAAACAAACAGAGCCTCAACTACTTAAAGCAAAAATTAACATAACTGAAGGGAGAAACAGACAATCTAACAATAATATTTGGAGACCTCATAACCTGTTTTCAATAACCAATGGAACAACTATTCAAAGATCAACAAGGATAGATAGGTCTTCAATAACTTTTCAAATCAACTTCTTAAAGACATACGACATTTAAAGAACAATTCACTCCCAAACAGCAGAATTTACATACTTCTTAAGTATACATGGAACATTCTCCAGGATTGATCAGATGCTAGGCCATAAAACAAGCTTCAGTAAATTTAAAAGAACTGTAATCATACCAAGTATGTGCTTCAATCATAATGGAATAAAATTATAAATAAGTAACAAGAAAAATTGGGAAATTAAAAAATATATGGAAATCAAGTGATGCAAATGTAAATAAGTAATCAGGTAAAGAAGAATAATCTCAAGAAAAAGTGGGAACTTTTTGAAGTAAATGAAAATGAAACATAACATGAAACAGGAGATGCAACTCAAGCAATTCTCAAAGGGATACTATAGTTGTAAATACCTACATGACAAAAAGAAGAAAGATCTCAATTAATAACTTAAACTTATATCTTAAGAACCCCAAAATGGAGAACAAACTAAACCCAAAACAATTAGAAGGAAATAACAAACATTAGAGCAGAAATAAAATGAAGCATGAAATAGAAAAACAACTTAGAAAATCAATGGAACAAAAAGTTGATCTTTGAAAATATCAACGAAATTGACAAATCTTTACCTAAGCTGACCAAGGGTAAAAAAGAAAGACCCTAATTACTAAAGTCAGGAATGAAAGCGGGACATCAGTACTGATCTTGCAGCAATAAAATAGATTAGAAAGTAATACTAGGAAAAACTGGAGGTCAACAAATTTGATAGTTTAGATGAAATGAACACATTCCTAAAATGACATAAACTACCAAAATGAACTCAGATTGAAGTAAAAAGTTTGAATAGACATATACCAAATAAAGAAATTAAATTTGTAATTTAAAATTTTACCACAAATAAAGCCCAGGTTCATAATCATTTACTGGTGAATTTTTAGCAATATCCAGAGGAATTAGTACCAATACTTCACAAAATTTTCTAAAAAAAAGATAAGAAGGGGCACTTTTTACTGAATTATATGAGAACAAAATTACCAAATGACTAAAAAACCCAAACTTACAATGCTTATGAAAATAGATACAAAAGCCTTCAAAAAATGCTTGCAAACTGAATTTAGCAACATATGAAAAGGACTATATACACCATCAGCAAGTGGGATTTATCCCAGGAATGCAAGGGTGACTCAATATATAAAAATCAACCAGTGTAATGCAGCATATTAATAGAAAACCATATTAAAAATCATATTAAAAACCACATGATCATCTCAATAGATGCGGAAAAAAATCTGACAAATTACCATACCCCTTCATTTAAAAATAAAACACTTAAACAACTACAAATAGAAAAAAAACATACTCATTCTCAAAGGTAAAAGACTAAAAGCTGTCCTCTTAAAATTAAGAATAAGACAAGGATGTCCACTCTTGCCACTCAAGTCAACACAGTACTAGAATGCCAACAAAGGGCAATAAGCAAGAATAAGACATAAAAGAAATCTAGATTGGAAAGGAAGTAAAATATCTTTATTTTCAGATGACATGATCCTGTACATAGAAAATCATTTTAAAAATCTGCAAAAATCTTAATAAATTAGCTCAGCAAATTGCAGGACACAAAACCAATGCAGAAACACAATTGTATTTCTATGTATTAGCAATGAGCAACCTGACAATGATATTAATAAAACAACTTTCTTTACAATAGCATCATAAAGAATAAAATATTTAGGAATAAATTTAATAAGAGAAGTATAAGAGATACACTGAAAAGTAAAACATATCAAAGAAAGAAATTTAAAAAGACCTAAATAAATGGAAGGACATTCAATGTTTACAGATTGAAAGACAATATTAAGATAAAAATACTCCCTAAATTGGTGTACAAATTGAATGCAATATCTGTCAAAATCTCAACTTTATTTTGCAAAAATTGACAAACTGATCCTAATATTCAAGAGTCTCAGAGTAACCAAAACCACCTTTAAAATGAAGAACAAAGTGGGAGAATTCACACTTTCTGATTTTGAAACTTAGAGCAATGCTTTATAATCAAAAAGACTACATGCCACTGGACGGAGGACAGACATATGTATCAATGAAATAGAATTGGGAGCCCAGAAATAAATCCTTATATTTATATTCAACTGATTTCCTATGAGGATGCCAAGACAATTCAAATAGGCAAGAAGAATCTTTTTAGAGTTAATGCAAACATTCTAAAGTTGTGGAGATGGTTGAGCAACTCTGTAACATTACAAAAAACCATTGAATTATACACTTAAAGTGTTGGTGGATATTTTGGTATGCAAATTGTTCCTCAATAAAGATGTTTAAAAATCAACAGAATAACTTTAATTATAAAAATGTTCCTGTTACATTTTAAAGACAAGAGTATAAAGTAATTCATGGAGAAAAGAGGAATGATTAAATATTTCCAACCTTTGATAGTTAAAATCTTGTATTTAAATGTGTGTCTCATTTCAAGAGTGAGAAGTCGAGGAGGACTCTGGTCAGGTTCCTTATGCACCAACCAGTTTCAAAAAGATTTTGGTCGGTGCCAGTGTAATCTGACAGAGAAAGCCAAGAAAAGAATCACTCAAGTCACCGTGGAAAGCAAAAGGCAAAGATTAGAAGCTGGCATTCTGGGTTTGTTTCAGATCAGCATGCATTTGGATGCATTTAATACTGAACATTTATTAAATGCAAGCAGCTCACTGGGCCAGAGAGAATCCTGAGCTATGCGTGGCCTCCAGTTCCCTGGGCTGAAAAATTAGGAGTGAATATCAGTTCATTCTATTTGAGGCTGGCTTAAGAATTTCTCTGAGTTAATGAAATTGGAAACAGATATTTGAATCACTTGACACCATTATTCATCCGTAACATGGACAGAAGTGTTTTCAGTATATTCTCCCTTGAAGTTGAGTAATGTAAAATTAAACTCACGGCATATTCTAGAGTGATTCACCTTTTTATGAACCAAATACATTTTGTGAGTCTGTTTCGATCACGTTATCTCTAAGTACCACCAACTCTGAGCTTTGAATAATAGCAGTAGCATTGTGTTACCAAAAGCTGGAATTCTGCTCTTCTGGGATGTTCTGATGGCAGAGAGTACAAAGAAATGAATTCTCTGCAATCATTCCAGGACAGCATGCTGTCAGGACAATCTGCAGATAATATGTGCAGGCCAGTGAAGGCTGCATAATTGCCTATGTGCTATTTTTAAATTACTCTCATGAGTTAGGCCACTGGCACTGATAAGTCATTACTATGTGCCCCGATACATATTACAAGTGATTAACTGTCATGGACCTAGTGACATAATATCATATCTTAAATTTGGAAGGTTAAAAGTTTCTCCCAATGCTCTTGCTATAGTGCTGTTTGTTCATTCTCATATCCTCCTATTGTTTGGGGAGAGGACAGAAGAAGGAATGCAGAGGGAAATCAAGCCACTTAGATCACTACTAGGTGCCAAGGTCAATACAATACAGGTGCCTGCCAAAGGTTCTATATTCACCCTAATAAAAATAAAAGTGCCTTTAATTCCACTCTAAGCAGTTTGCTGATACAAGCTTCTCTGACACCTACCAGGGCCATAGTAATATTTATTTTCTTCATAGACTTTCCTCCTATGGCTATTAAAACAAAGCTTCACTTAAAAATCAATATAAAGTTCATTATCTGAGAGATAAATTGGCAATGGCATTACATCACCAATGAGCAAAATTGTTAATATGTCACAGTCCTGTGCACCCAACCTCTCTAATGCCCTCAGTCTGAGTTTCCCTCATTTTTAGAACCTTCTTCCCTCCCAATTCATCTTCTCCCCTTAAGTTGTAGATGATTTAGACATGAGCCAAGTGATAAGCCCTTTTATTTTAAGTATGTGTGCATTCCCAGTTTACTTGAAATCACTCAGAGCTCTGGATAGTAGCAAAAAAAAAAAAAAAAAAAAAAAAAGAGGTAATGGAATACCCAAATAAGGTTAGCAAGAAAAAGTAAAAAATGTCCTGGAGAGGTCTGAAGATCTGTTATAACCAGAGTCTATTTTAAAGCACCTTAACTAGTCTTCAGATTAGGGTTTGACTTGAGTGGTTAATTTCAGTACAACAGCCGAACATTTTACCTTGACTCATGTTTTTCTTCATTGAGCTTATCCAGGCTTTACCAGACTCTTCAAATTACCCATTTTAATCTGCTTCAAAATTTTAAACTACCTAAACTTGTGAGAACTAGAAGAATATACTTGACACATTGTGGTTCTGGGCTAAAATAAAGTATGTAGTATTCTAGGATATGTTAATTTTAACCCCTCAGGTTATTCAAGGGCTAATTGTTTTAAGGCCAACTCCAGCCTAACAGTGTGGAGTTCTCTATGCCTTCACAAGGCTCTTTTTCTGACTTGAATGTATTAAGCTATTGAAGTGGAACCAGAACATCCCTTACTGCTGGCATGGGTAGCCACAGGTCTGTGTTGAGGATCTAGCATCATTAACTTGGTCCCAAGTGGTATTAGTCAGGTAGGCTTAAATACTTTGACCTGAGTAAAAGGAAGTTTACTTATACATTTCTAAGAAAGAAAACAGTACAATGTTTGCAAAGGCAATACATGAAAAATACAAACTCTGAAATCACATTCCTGATTAAATCTTAACTCCCTGACTGTGACCTTGATCAACTGTTCAACCTTTCAGCATCTTAGTTTGTTCTGCTATAAAATTGTGTTAGTAACAATACCCTTCTTCACAGGGTGATTTTGATGATTAAATGAATCTATATATGTAAATGCTTATCCTCAACCCCGGCACATAATTTTTTAATGAATGCTAGTATTAGTGTGAGTATAAATATTTCTTTTATTTAAGTTACTTGGTGGTGGTTTAAAGTATGAAATTCAATATTCAAATGAACAGAGTAACAGCTCCTTAGAGGAGTCTGTGGCCTGTCTGCATCACTGGGAGATAAATCCTATTGCCATGCAGCTTGGGGCTGCCGCCTGACCTCTGAGAACAGCTCTGTCCTGCAGCCCTCATTAGCCGGTTCCTGCAGTCCTTCAGGGAGCAGGGTTAAGATATCTTTGTTCACCTAGAATATTCGGATTGATCAGAATAGTATCAAAATGGTGTTTAATAGCTAAGGCATGGAAACAGTCTAAATTAGGGTCCATTGACCCATGAATGGATAAGGATGTGGAGTATACAAGGGTGGGCAAAAGTAGGTTTCCAATTGTGAGTATATAAAACACAGTTTATTCTTATATTATTAATTATTATACCATTCATTTGTACGACAACTATAAACCTACTTTTGCCAGCCCCTGCATGTATGTGTCTGTCCAGAAGGTATTCAGCCATGCAATATGAAAAATAGAGACATTTATCGAAGAAGATACAAGATACAAGAAACACTGTACATAGGATAATAATGCTTCCCTTCCCTTCAAAGTAGGTACTTTGGGACCTCACCCAGTTCTTCCAATCATCATTAGCTGCCCCATCACATTTTCCTAAATCTCATACATGGACTGAAATTTCTTCCCTTTCAAAGGTGATTTTAGTTTTGGGAAAAGCCAGAAGTTACAGGGCACCAAATCTGGGCTTTAGAGGGATTGAGTCACCTGGGTGATTTGATATTTCACCAAAAACTCTGCATGAAATATGATGCATGAGTCAGTGCATTGTTGTGATGAAGCTGCTAATCACCAGTTGCCCATAGCTGTGGCCTTTTGAATGATCCAAATTGTTTCCATGGAGGAATGTTCAAGATTAACAAAAAATTTGATGCAGATTCATTGTTCTACTTGCTCAGTCATTTTGAATGCAATGGCCACACAGTACACATGTTCACTCAACAGTGTCTACCACCCCTACTGACTAGTACAGTGAAGTCATCATTATTCATGCATGCACATTCCAGTCCACTCTCCTTGGCTGCCAGGTTACACAGATGTCATGCAAACCATTCTCATTATATTAATAATGTCTGGACCTTTTCCGGACATACACACATATATGTACATATATATCTTTCAATCTATTAATGTGATGGATGACACATAGTGATTTGCATATGTTGAACTATCCTTATTTCCCAAGGGTGAATCCCACTTGATCATGGTGTATGATATTTTCAATGTACTGTTTAATTTAGTTTGCTAGTATTTTGTTGAGAATTTTTGTATTTATACTCATCAGAGATACTGCCTATATTTTTCTTTTCTTACAGTGATCTAGTTGACTATAGTATCAGGAGAATGCTGGCTTAATGAGTTTGGGGGTGTTGCCTCCTATTCGACGTGTTAGAAGAATTTGAGGATTGGCACCACTTCTTCCATAACTGTTTGTTAAAATTCACCAGTAAAATCATCTGGTCAATCAGAATTTTAAAGATTGATTTTATTTTCTATCTATCTATCTATCTATCTATCTATCTATCTATCTATCTATCTATAGGAAAGGGATGGAAAAGGAGAGGGAGTGAAACATCAATTGTCCCTCATATGTACCCTGACTGGGGGCCAAACCCACAACCCAGGCATATGTCCTGACTGGGAACCAAACAGGTAACCTTTTGCTTTGTGGGATGACCCCCAACCAACTGAGCTACACCAGTTAGGAAGAGCATCACAATTTTAAAAGCCCCCTGGGTAATACGAATATGCAGCCAGGGTAGAGGAACAGTGTTCGAGAACCTTGATGTCTTTATTCAGGAGGTGACAGGGCTTCCCTCCACCTCCTCCTTTACCCTACTTCTAGGGTGATTTTAATATGCCCCTGTGGCTCCCCATCACTACAATCTCAAACATGGATGATCCCCATTATCTGTCTCTCTGACTCTGTCTCTTTTCACCTCCCCATCTTGCTTGCATACTTGGCAGCTACTGACCTAAGTGGCATTTCTAAGATGAGCCCTCCTTCCTCACACTTCCATGCCCAACATATCTTATTTCCTCAGATGGAAATGCTTGCTCCTCTTGGTATATTTATTAACTCTAACTTGTCCTTCAAGACCCAGTTTACCCTGGATAGAGAGAAGACTGGGCATGAGAAAGGGGAAGTGGTCTGTGACCACATCTAACACGTTACATCTCATAGTTTAAAAAATTCTTAGCAAATGTCCAACTCAGTCATCATCTCCACCTGCTCCTTTTGTACAACCTAAGCTCAATGTAAACAATTCTATCAATACGTGAATTACACTGTATGTAAATAGTTTGTCTATCATAACCTTATCAGGGTAAAATCAGTGTCTAATTCATCTTTTTATCTCTAACATGCCAGAGTCTAAGGTATACAGTAGTTACAGAAAAATATAACTTTGAAAACCAAGTGAATGAATGAAGCAAGCTCAGAAATGTTAAAGTGATTCTCCAAAGTGACTCATTCCACTCCTGGTGAAACCTCTTCCCATCTGTGGTTTGCTTTCATGGCATAATACTGTACCCAGCCTTAGATCAGGACTGTGAAGCATTTTGGGAATTAGAATTGCTATAGGGAGCAGAATCAACTCCTCAGATCTAGAGTTCTCCATCCACCCACGGCAATTAAGGATAAAGTAGGCTAAAGGCCCAAGTGTCTTTACAAAGTCCTACCTAGCATGTGAGGGTAGGATTTTGAACCCACCCTGGAATGAAATGCAGATATTTTTTAAACACCTCATTTTTGGGGAATTATATATCTATCACATGATATTTCATGCCATTTTCTGCCTGCCTTTTCTAATCAGCTGATTTGGGGAGATTCTTACACCCCAATCAAGTAGACAATGTGATCACTCCAATCTCCTCGGGAGTCATGGGTACATGATGGGAAGTTAATCAGTCCAGTGGCTGTCTATGCTTTTCTTCTGAGTAAGTAGCTCCTTTGGGAGCTTATAAGCACATACTCATGTTAAACATGAGAAGTTTCTTTTAAAATGAGAATGTGGAAAAGCATGATCAGTTTCCTTCTCAGTTAATAAGAATGTCCAGTGAACATTTTATCCTAAATACTGAGAGTCAAAGCCCAAAACACATGTCTCCTAAGAGAAAAGCCATAGATAAACTAGTAGATAAGTTTCATATTTTAAACCAACATTTCCTAACACTTGATCCATGAGTGTTATATTTTTTATCATGTAAAGAAGGCTTTCTGTGAAGAGCATTTGAAGAAATATTAGCTTAAACTGATTTCTTTAGTGCAAGACATCTCATATGCCAAAATGCATTATGAGTCTATGAGAAAGGGGTCCAGTTTTGAGTGCTTCTGAAGAGCTGTTGACCAAAATGTTTCCCATGCATTATGACAGAACCAGTGCCTTAAGGAATACACTCTGGAGAACTCTCAATTGCACTAATAGCAAAAATGGGACCATATCCCGTAACCACAGCAGATCTCCCATCCTTAAGCATCAAAATCCTTCCCAATAAGGAACACTGACATAGACTCTACCTCCTTTGCTCTTCTCCTTGAGGCCCCACCTGAGTGTCTCTTCTCTTCCAAAACCTTCTCCCATCTATTTTCTACTGAAATACCTTTCACAAAGGCAAATCTGATTATGTTTTAATTTCATATTAGAAATGAGGCTTACAATGAAAACCTTCTACCTCTTATTCTATCTACAATGGTTCCTAAGTTACCAAATCAGAATGCTGTTTTCTGAAATAAACAATATTTTCTGAGTTTCGTTATGTATAAGTGATGTGTTATAAATCCTGTTGATAAGGGAAGAGAGAGAGAAATGTTTTGAGGATGAACAAAAGACCAGCGCTCTAGAGAGCACAAAGTTGGTGACCTCGCAGTTTGCTGAGACCAGACTTAAGGAATATTGTCATTTCCTGGGCAAGTGGGAGGGTTGTGTGGAGATCTAGTTAGAAATCATCTAAGGGGTTCCTCTGAGACTCAAGAGCGACTTAGCAATTATTTTTAATCCCATTTGTCAGATAGGGCCTGTAAGATCAGGGCCCCTTTAAATGCTATGGGGGATTTATTTCTCTGTTCTTTTCATGGAAAATGGACAAAAGGTGCCAGGGAGACTGGCAACCTAAACAGCTTTGTCAAACCCAGAGGCAAAAACTTTTTTTGCAAATGTACCAAAGACAGTAGAAATATACAAAGGCCAATTCATCGTCAAATACAAGACACTGCGTCTGGGCAGCTGAGTGGATGGAGGGGTAGCCTGGCAGGCAGGCATTAAAATGGAGGAGGGGAAATGTAGTTTTCATTCCTGAAACTTGGATCCCTGCTGCAGAGAGCTTGAGGCAACTTTGTTTTTGCTTTATTCCTTAACTGAAAAAGCATGCCAAGTGGGAGATTCCAGCCAGGATCAAAATCGCCAGGATCAGTTTGCCTGAGCAAAGCTGTGGAGTTTCCCCCTCAGTACTCAATAGCCTTTCCTAAAAAGCAGCACAGAGATATGTGAGAGAGGGAGGGAGGGAGGGAAAAAGGCAAGGCAGGGAGAAAAGGGAGGAGATGAGAAGGAGCTGGGGGAAGTTTCATCATGCTAAGTGCTATTTAAAGTCAGCGTTGCTTACCTACAAGTCATGAAATAAGAAAACATCATTCTATTTACATTTCTATTTCATTTTACTTCTAGTTTCTTTTCAGTATAGTAGTACATTGTTACTTTCAAGAAAAACTTCTCATTTCCATTTATGAAAAATGTATTTATGGGTGCAAGATAAACCAAGAAGTCCTGAGATTTGGGAACTAAGATTACATGGCATCGTGGCCTGGGTTCCTTTATGAGGTCTGATGGGGCATTTTTACAACCATCTATGACATATTAATGTCTCTGTCTCACAGGAGTCTCACAAGAAGACAAACAACTGACAAAGGAATAAAATCAAGTGGATATTGACAATGGGAAGCCAGAGAATTGGCGCTCCATCCAGCTTCACCTGCTTTAATACAATGCTGTAACAAAGAAGTGGGAGAGCTCGCTGTGCCTTCTCAGACCAGATATCACTAAGCCTGCAACAACAAATGTGACCTCAATCTCTTAGGAACTTCACAGTTCACAAAAATTATATGTGTGTGTGTATATGTGTGTATATATATGTATATGTATATGTGTATGTGTGTATACATGTGTATATATATACATGTATACACACATATATACGAGGGGGAACCCACCAAAAACCTGGAATTTATTTATAAAAAATTGTATATTTATTCTTACATATTTAAATTTCAGTTACCTGCAAAATACCCTCCATTTGATGAAATACACCTATCAGATTTTTTTCCACTGCTTAACAGTTTTAGAACTCATCAGTTTCGATGCTTTTTAGTTCTGCCATTTTTGTTTTACCTTTTCCTTGTCAGCAAAACATTTCCATTTGAGGACTTTTTTCATCCAGGGAAACAACAACAACAAAAAAACATTGCTCAGGGTGAGATCAGGTGAAGAGGGTAGGGCACAGGGTTCATGCTGTTTTGGTCAAAAATGCTAAATACTCAGCATGGTGTGGGCAGTTGTGCTCGTAAATCACCCACCATAAAATGGGCAAACAGCACTGAAGGGTTTTCAGAAAAAATTTACTAAGCCAGATGCAACCTCTCACAACAATGCCAGCTGGTTACTGATACAGTTGGGTTCTTAGAACACTCACCTAGTGGGGGAATCCTGTGCTACAAGGGGCCCACCCTCCAGAAGATAATTCTGTGTTTTTGGGTCTCCCCTTGTAAATCTCTCCCTCTCCCCCTCTCTCTTTCTCTCTCTCTCTGTTTCGGTCTATCTCTATCTCTACCTCTAACTCTGTCTCTATCTCTATCTCTCTGATGTCTGTCCAGAAAAAGTTGAGCCATTGTTAATTTGGGAATGGTTTGTGTCACATCAATGTAACCTGGCAGCCAAGGAGAGTGGAGTGGAATGTGCATGTGTGAACAATGATGACTTCACTGTGCTAGTCAGTGGGGGTGATAGATGCCATTGAGTGAGCATGTGTATTGTGTAGCTGGCACATTCAAAATGACTGAGCAAGTAGAGCAAAAAATCTGCATCAGATTTTGCACTAAGCTTGAACATTCTTCCACAGAAACTATTCAGATGATTTGGAAGGCTGCAGCTATGGGCAACTGGTGACTGGCAGCATCATCACGACAATGCTCCCGCTCATGCATCAGGTCTTGTGCAGAGTTTTTTGGTGAAACATCAAATCACCCAGGTGACTCAGTACCCCGCCCCCCCACAGCCCAGATTTGGTGCCCTTCAACTTCTGGCTTTTCCCAAAACTAAAATCACCTTTGAAAGGGAAGAGATTTCAGACCATCTATGAGATTCAGAAAAATATGCTGGGGCAGCTGATATGATTGGGAGAAGTGTGTGAGGTCCCAAGGTGCCTACTTTGAAGGGGAGAGATGCATCATTATCCTATGTACAGTGTTCCTTGGATCTTGTATCTTCTTCAATAAATGTCTCTATTTTTCATATTACATGGCTGGATACCTTCTGGACAGTTCCTCATTTAAGCCTCATAAAAACAATAAAACCTCTGTAAAGCGATATCTTTATTCCTTACTATATTGATAAGAAAGATGGGGCTCAAAGAATTAAAGTGATTTGTCCAGTGTCAGGGAGACAGGAAGGGGTGAAGCTGTGACAAGAACTCAGATCCCATGATGTCAAGTCTAGTGCACTTTGCATTTGGATGATATAGGAGAATCTCAGGTACTGAAAGAGGTTCAGTGATATATTCAAGGACACAAGTCTGGCTGGAAGCAGAGCTCAAACAGATTACACTGAGGTGATTGCACTATTTTAGGGAGAGAGAATGTGATTGATTGGTAAGGTTTCATGGACATTCCCCACTCCATAACACAGTCATCATTTAGAAAATTGAAACGAACACAGGCCTTAGTAGAGGAGAAAGAAAAAAAATGCAATTGCTCACTTATCTCCTTCCCACAGCTATTTTGTACAGTCTTGATGAAAGTTCTTCCCAGGATTTTTAACATCTCACAAGTAAGGGTGAATAAACATAGTCGGAAAGTTCAAGGTGAAATTGAGCTTCCCCATGACAGTTTCAAACCTAACCCCAGCCTAACCCCAAGCCAGTGGTATAGTAGTTGTGATGGATGCATGCCCACTTCATCTAGTAGAGAAAAATTGTGTGTGTGTGTGTGTGTGTGTGTGTGTGTGTGTGTGTGTGTGTGTAGGGGGGCTGGAATGCTTCCATTTCATTCATGAGCCTTCACAGATAGACGTACTCATAACTAAGGTGCTATTTCCAGGATTTGACACATTTAATTTTGTGCTTGCCAGGTTTCTTTCATTTCTAGGAAAAGTAGTTGCAACCCTATTTGGATTTCCAAATTTAAAGTCGAATCAAGTTTTTACTCTATCCTTCCTAAAAATGGAATCCCAATCCTTTTGCGAGCTGAGGGGGAAATGTGTAAGCATGAAACTTATCTTTTTATACATTTCCATTTCCCCTCTATAAAATAGGAACAATGAAACCCACTGTAACTACTGGGAATGAGGGCATCTGAATATCATTGAATCTTGACCTTTACATGAGATTAGCTTGCAGGAAAGAATCTTAGGTTCCTAGATTTGGAAACTGGAAGACTTCATGAAACAGAATTGCCTAATGATAAAAAGACCTGTGTGGAGTCTTTATTTCTCTGATTTTCAGTTTCTTTGCCTTTATAGCTGAACTTACAATAACTTCCTCATAATATTGTTGAGAGAATTAATTAAAATTATTTACATTAGTTACAGAGACCATTAAACATTTATGTGTCCAATAAATTTTAGTTATTATTATTATTATGCATATCACACAGCTCTTGTGAGAAGACAGCAAGGATTTACATTCATAAAAAATGCACTGTGACATGTGATACATAACAAGTAAAAGCAACCGCTCAACTAGAGGATGTGACAGGGAACCACTATTATTTGCTTCCCTCACAGCTGTGAACTTAAGTTTTGCTTTAGGTCAGTTGATTGGGTTAGTTGTGGATGCTATGCTTTCAGGAAAAGGACCAAGCTCTCTGGAGAGAACTTATTGGTAATTTCTCTGAGCAAAAACAACCAGAGGGTTCTGCTCAATATCTTCATGAATGGGAACTGTGGCTTTTGAAGATCCAGTGACTTGGTTTGAGAGTCACTGTGAAGATTTGAGAGCCTGAGAAACAGTGGCATACTATTTGGGCCCTGGCCTGGTTTATAGTCCTGTGAGAATACATAAATGGAGCCAGGAAGGGTGGGTCTGAGATGACTTGCCCAGAGCCACACAACTAATAGGTCATGTGGTCAGGAATCAATGGCAAGTGCTTTGACTTCAGAACCTATTGAGCTTGGACTTTTGAGATCTGCCTTATGGTTTTGTCATTTTTTTAAATATATAAATATGAGGGGAGTAAAGTTCTCGTGGCATCTTACAGAAGAAAGGAGGAATTAGCAATTATTCTGTTGTAAAATTTGGGTACCCTCATGATACAGGAATTACTCCATAAAATAATTCTACAGATAATTACTGGTGGGAATCCCCAGGGGGTATTGTTCCCAGCAGGCTGCGTGAAAATCCCAGAAGAAGGGAGCTGAGAACTTGGTATCATTCTCATCATTCTGAATGTTTTTTTTTTAGTTCAAAGAGTTTCCAAGAAAAGATGGTTCTGTTAAGAGTTTAAAATTATAAACCAAACCTTGAACTGATCCCAAAGTGTAGAGTTAGACCATTGTGCCACAAATGTGATGATCCCAACAGTGGGCAGCACAGCTGGCTAACAAGAAATATTCTGTTATTCACATTATTTGCTACATCATCACTTTGTCAAAGTCAAGGGTATTTTGTTTCTCAAAAAATTATTTATGAAAACACACTATCTTGGTTGTTTACTTACGGTGTAAGGTAATTCAAGAATTACTACATTCTTCCTACTAGTTCCACTTTTCTTCCCACAGAGACAAAGAATGCATTTTTAAACACAAAGAAGCCATGGAAAAATCTTCAATGATTTCCTGTCTTATTTTCTGATGCATAAGAGCAAAAGAATGTATAAAATTATATTGATTAAGATGAAGCATAAAATATGCAGCAAAATTTTATCACCATTTTCAAAACTGACAAAAGTAGCTTGGTAAATGGATTTAACTAATTCAGAAAAACCTCAACATCCCCCCACCCCACCCGCCCACCAAAAATAACTGAAATTTGTATTCTTCCCCTTCCATGCCAGGGAGGGCACATGTTAGACAAGGATAAAATGAATCACCTGCCACTTTTTTCCCTTTAGAGAACAGCAAAGAGAAGTGCCAGGTACAGCATGGTGCCATACTTAGTGCCATACCCACGCACTGGGCCACAATCTCGGGAGTGTCTCAAAGTTACGGAGTATCGGTCAGTGCAGTTTGGGCAACTATGCTCCATATTTCCAGAGCCAGTGTAGGGCTGCCATGCTAACCTTTGATGGGGTTATGTGGTAAGGGCAGCATTATCTCCAGAGAGTCACAGTCCAGGGCTTGACCTTCCCATACTGCAAATACGTGTGCAAGCTGTGCACTGGCTGGAAGGCCTCTCAGTGCTGGCCTCTTAGCTGTGACATCACCTATGCAGAACACACTGTTGATCACATTATATATATTTTTCTCTCTTCCATAGCTCAGGTAGTTGTAGCTATTGTTGATTTTTCCTAGCAGGTCTGCACCCATAAAAAGAACTTCATCTTTACACCTGAAATTGATCTGAAGAACAAGGCAATTCTCTTTATAAATATTAGTGCTGCTTCTTGAAATATAGATTGTTTCACTGGAAAAGGGAGTCTCAGGTCATGTCCCATAGACTCTTGGGTTCTCCTGGAAGCTCAGGGGCATTTTATGAACTAATAGGCTTCATTTTGTGTTGTAGTGTTTCATTCAGTGCTTAAATCTTCCTCTTGCCTTCATGGCCAATTATTGCTTTACAATCTAATTTCACACTTTTATATTTTCATAGCCCTTCTTCTGCAATCACTCAGTTATTTATTTAACCCTGGTGAAAATCTCAGGAGTCAGGCTAGCATTGTGCTCATTTTCACAGGAGGAAAATGGAGCGGTGAGAGTGCATGTGGTTAAAGGTGTGTGTGAGGGGGAGGAGAGGAGGAAGCACTGCGCTTGTTCACAGAATCATTTCAGAACTGGAACTAGTACATAGACTTTCTCAGTCATTTACTATGCCTCTCTGTGTATATCAAAAGAGGGACACAGCAAATATGTACATGCACTGACCCTATAGATGGTAAGCTCTGAAAAATAGAAGTTAGAAAATTATTCTACCAGAGCTACACATAGTTATCTGAAGATAAATCTTTTTTCCTATTTTTTTTAGTTTTTAATTTTCTTCCAAGGCATTGATGGGTGAAGAGCAAATTGACAATAAGTCACTATAGAATTCCATTGTTCCATCATTTATTTCTCTTGTGGTTTAAGCTTAGTGGTGTGTTTCTTTCCAGTTTTTTTTTTTTTTATTTATTGAAATTACAGAGATAGAACAACATGGAGTGGTAGACACACTGAATTTCCAAAAGTTACTTGGATTAATAATTGTTAGACATTTTCTTTATCTCTCTTTTTATCCTTGAATCCTGACAAGTCCTATTGTAAAATAATTAGACTAATTATGCCTCTATTCTAAAATCATTTTGACTTATAAGCTTGATTTATTTCTAGTTTCTTAAAATATCTTAGGTAAAAGTTACTACATATGATATATGATTCAGTATATATTTTAATGTCAGTATTTCCTTGACCTTTGACCCACACAATAGGCAAACATTAGCCACTAATTGTGTTTCGGGAGCTGAGTCACACACCATGTATCACAGAAGCAGCAAGACTACTCCCAAGGAAGTAAAATGACAGTGGATGACAAAAGCCTTGTCAAACACCCAAAGAAGGTATTTCTTTGTAAAATGTTAGATTAAAAATGATTAATTAGATTAAGAGATAAAGGACATTCTAATAAAAATGATCACCTCTATTTTCATTGTTCTGTATCTGTGTCACCTCTATTTTCAGTAGGCGAAGAAGCATAAGGGGATACAGGTCATAGAAAGGACTATTGAGGAGGAAGAAGGAGCTGGAGAATACTAGATTTAAGGAAGAGGACAGTGGCTGCCTTTGGTGGATAGGTAGAGGTGGGATGAGACAGGAACATATGAGAAGTTATAATGAGCTGGTAATGTTCCAGTCCTTGGAAAGAGTTATGGGTTCATGGGTAAAAACATAGATAATTGACTTATTACATATATTTTTCTTTTATCAAATACCAAGTTACAAATTATATTATCAGCATCATAACTGACAGAAATTAGAATTCTGTCTTCTATGTAATATTTCTACTACTTTCTTGTATTGTTATTTTTGTAGTTGGGATTATGAAGTGAAGAGCTCTGGAAACAAAGAATCCTGGGCAGGGCTATAACATAGTAGTCTCCCCCTGACTTTCACAGAAAGTATTTTTACAAACATGTAGAGTATACATTTTATCTGCTTCACCAAGAAGGCCCTGCTGTATAGACTCTTATTCCTTCCTTTCAGTTATTACTTCCACTAGCTTGTCTCAGTGCCAAAACTTTGACACATTAGAAACCAGGGCTTTCACCCCCTCATCTGTTGCATACAAGAGCTTTCCATCTTTTGCATGTAAGTGTGCATAACAATTGTCCTCAACAACTCCATCTGAATTCATCTAGCACAGCCTTTCCAGTCCGATAACTAGCTGAAGACAAGACACTTTAGGAATGGAACTTGAGACAGATAAGCTTTTTGTTTGCTCCCTTCATGCAAAGGGGGAATTGGAAGATAAAAAAATAAACTAAAAACTGAGGCATTGCCCTGGAAAGCAATACTTAATTATGGAATCTAACTGGATTATTCAGTTATCAATCTAACACGAGTCTTGGGATTTGGGGAGAACAAGGTATCACGAAATCATGGAAGCTAGAGCTATGTTTTTTGGTTGTTTTTCATCCCCTACACTACACTACTAGCCTTCATTTGTTAGGCCAGTTACTGAGGGGAGGTTGAAGCAAAAACATTCAACCATGTGATACACCAACACTGAGCAACCACAAATAAGGTGGTCAACAAACTTATTTCAAGAGAACCCTGAAATTCATTCTTAGGACAGCTGGATACTACTGGGCTTTGGAGCAAATGGATCCAGACATTTTCAGAGGAGCATGAAGATGGTAGGAGCATTCTCTTCTACAGCAAAGTCTTTGAAGCTGCCACACCATGTTAGAGAACATCATGGAGCTACCCAATCTCCCCTTCTGGATTAGGTAAGACTTAGAGATGAAACCTAGGTTGGGGTGCTCAAGAGCCAAGGACAGGTATGTGAATGATTAGGACTAATTCTCAACTTAGAGATGAACTAAGAGAGAGCTAGGTTACCATCATAAACAGATAGCTTTAGTGAGGTCATTTGTATCAGTCATGATCCTAGAAGGAAACAAAACCCAAGTCACATGGCCCAAGAAACTTTAATGAAAGTCATATTCATTGACATATAAGCACTATTGAAAAATAAAGGATGTTGAAGTACCCAGGTAATAACCAATAGCTAGAAGTCAGTCCCAGCCCAGGCTTGAAGGAGCAAAGGTAGAAACAGTGCTATGGAGGTTCATTGGAATTGGACCTTCTCTGATGGGATAAGAACTATATATTAATGAAGCAATACAGCCACTTCTAGGAACTCAGGCCAAAGCAAGCACTCAACTCCAAACTCTCTCTCCTCTTGTCTGTGTAATTTCCACCACATACCTCCCTTTGGCTGAACTCAATAGTCAACAAGGGAACCCAGGTGATTCAGACTTGAAAAGTTAGCCTCATGGGGCCCAAAGGATAGATAATAGAACTGAAGTATGGCAGATAAGAGGCCAAATGGGGAGTAACCAGCACATCATCTAAAATATCATGTCATCAGGGGTGAAAAATGTTAAATCATCAGGGATAAGTGGAGAACAATAGCTAACTCCAAGGTACTGGGTCAAGAACTGATCAAACAGGGTGGAAACAGGGCTGGAAGACAGTTCCCAAGGTAGCATGCGCATCAGTCGGAAGAATGCTGTTGGGGAAGGTGGGCATTTGACCACTGGCCAGAGCAGATAATATCAACCATCAGCCACATAGATGCGGAGTGTGAACACCAGCCTCACTGACTTTCATTTTTAAATTTCCTTCTCAAAATTCTCAAAGAGAACACACTAGTCCTTCCGCCTGCATGTACTCCAGTACTCTCACTTTTCTTTCAAACTCATAATTACCTTAAGGGACCCTTGACCTTCCTGAGGAGACAGCTTCACTGGAACACATGCTCTTACTGAACCATATACTTTCCCTTCATAGTACTTTTCACATGTGCAGTTTTATATTTAGTTGTGTGATTCTTCAATCAGTGTTTATTTTACTTTCATGTAATAAATCATATGAGAATAGGAATCCTGTCTATTTTGTTCACCATTGCTTCATCAGTGCTTTTATATGGTAGGAACTCAATAGGTATTTTTTAACATATATATATAATTGTATGTATACATCATATTGATTATATGTATATAATATATATAATTGGAAAGAAATACCCTTAACTCATGGCATTTGAGTGGCTTATCTAAGGCCTGTCTTCATAATTTAACAAACAATATCTAAGGTAAGCCTTTTTATATTGCACAAAAAGAAAATATGGAATTCAGGTGCACAAAGAGAAATTGCATTCAATACTTGTTAAAAATGGTCAGACAGATTTTACTCAAGTTATTGCAGTAAAAGAAAGATGTGTAAGTACAGAACTCAGTTAAACTCCAAGTTAAACATTCAAAGAAGACTCTATTCAAGAATATTACAGTATGGGTCCGAACTAATCCAATAGAGGAGAGAGATTGAACTCAACTCTGTTAAAACAAAAGTCAAGAGAGTTTGTGAGCACTAGGGGAAGTCCTAGAGGAAAGTACTGAAGGATGCTGGGGAGAGGATGGTCACTGTGATTGGTCATCAGTGTTTTTAATAGTCACTAATCGAAGTTAGGGTCCTATCCTCCCACACAAACTGGGAAACAGGAGTACTGTCTTTCTTGATTTTAAGATTTCACGGGATGGCTCCCACGTCCTTGAGTAAGACATTCCTAGGTTATAGAAAGGAAAGAGTAATAATTTATAATTGAGAATTCTTTTAAAGTAAATGCTCTAAGAAAAGAGAGGTCAGCAGCCAATAGGAAGAAACCTGTTAAGTTTAGTCAAGCTGAGGGAAATGTTCAGGCCCTCTTTAGCCATGTTTCACCACTTTTCCAGTTTTTAAGCAATATAACCTATAGGCAGAAAGAATCTTAGAAGCAGTCCAAGTTCTTATTCAGCATGAGGAGTACCTGGTATGAATGAGTGGGAACAACAGATTATATGATGATAGTAAAAAGCCCCTTCAAGAAAGAGGAAATAATCTGCCTCTGTGATTTCCAATTATACCCTCTCAGCCATTGCACTGAAAATAGAATCATACTTGGTAATTATGGAAGAGATATCTTGGAAGCAGGAGGTAGTTACACTAAAAGCCAAGTCAGCAAGCAATAGCACAGGAAAATTATGCCACCCCTTGCACTGTCTTCCACCCCAGAGTCTGACATGCTGACTGCATACTTCCTGCTCCCCAGTCCGGGAATCCCAGGAACTGCAGGGGGTCAGTAGCAAGCCCACAATTCACTGCTGCCAAGAATTGACAAACAAAACATCAAATCAGGTAACAAAACAGGGAAAGCTTTCAAGGAACCAAGTGTAACCAACAATGTAGGTCATCAGCTGCTCACTCTTGTATAATAATTGCTGCAGTTAATTTCTTCTGAGAAATAACCAGTGGAATAAATCAAGTAGCATATTTGAAATTGCCATGGAGAAACAAAACTGGTGTGGATGATATGCATTGGAGTCCGTAGAACACAATGCTGCTGCAGCAGTCTAGAGCGTTCACTGGGATATGTGGACTTCAGCGCAAGTGTTTCCCTCGGATACACCATCGACAGACAGGTGACCCTACCCCCTCAGCTCCAGCCCTTCTGCAGTTGCAGCTGTTCCCAGGATTCCTGCTTTCCATTTGCAAAGAGCAAGTCTGTTCATTAGTCTTGGTGCTCTGAGCTTCTGCTTGTTTAGACTAATCAGCTCCCTGCTGCTGGTGAAAAAAGGACATGAGGACCAGGATAACTCCTTTCTTCTTCTCTCTCCCCAAGTTTTTTTTTTTTTTTTTTTTTTTTTGTAAATGGACATCTAATTTCTTTTCTCTCCCTTTGTATTTTTGCCGAGATCTGGAGATTGACATGGCTGACAGTTCAGCAATTTTGCTGTCCTGGAAAATTTAATGAGAAGGAAAGGGAGACAATACTATTTGTTAAGGTGACTCAGCTTCTGTAAAATTGAGGGTCTGAGAGGCAGTGTGTGTTTCATTGTGTGAGTGACCACCAGACCCCAAAGCAGAGCTGGTGCTATTAAGCATCTCTGTCTCCCTCGCCTGTGTGTGGTTTTGCTTCCCACCTCTTCTTCCTACAATAGGCAGTTAGTTTTCCTCCTATTTCCCTGCCTGCCTTCCATTCCTCCAGCACTGGATGATGCCCATTAACTCCTTTGACTCCTAGATCAGTCAGCAAGTTAATGATTGAGCCACAGGGAACTCTGGATGCCTCAAACCTCACCTCCCCTGACAGCAGGGAGTGTGGGGGGCATGCCCTAGCACACAATTAATATGGCAATTCCAAAACGGACAGTTCATCTTCAAGGTTTAGAACTTCCAAAGGTTTTAAAGAGATTGCATCAGCATCTCCACAATCCCTTTTGTTTCACTGACAGCTTTAAAATATCATCTTCCTTGGCTGCAAAATTATGGCTGTCATTTTTAATGATGGATGTTATTTGTCATCCTAGAGGATGATCTTTGGTGAGAGTTACAAAGACGCCTTTATGATACAGGGCAGGAGCCCAGAATAAATCAGCAAATGGTTTTATGGCAACCCAAGTGATAGAGCTGAAGTGATTGGGTGGAAAGTGACACCAGCCTCTCAATAGCACTCCCTTCCACATCACCTCTGACCTACTGCTCATTTGGTCATATCACCTTTAACAGAACAAAGGTTCAGTTGAGAGCATGGGAAAACCCTCAGTGAATTGTCTGTTGGACAACGGCCATCAGCCTACTTACTGCTATCTTAGTAAGTAGCTGTGTGACTTATTCCACATCAATTAACCTCTCTGAGCCTCAGTTTCCCCAATTGTAAGGTTATTTCTGTTTTAGTGCAAAGATTCTGTGTTTGCTGTGGTATGCTCATCACGAGAAACATCTCAATGGTTCACTAACTCCATCCTTCATCACTAGACTGAAAGCTGGCTGAGTGCCACAGATGCAAAAAATCTTCAATGTCAGCATCTATACAATAATGCCCTCTGGGAAACGTCACTCCATGATCAATTTAAGCAACTAATCCCTGCCTCTGTTAAGGGAGCCTGGCAAACAGTAATTATCCTCATTAAGGTAATTTGGTTTCCCAGACCTTCCCTAAGACCCAGCAATCAAAGGCTAACCCCCCAAGCTAGATATTTTTGGAGAAAACTCACAAAGTTTACGAGGCCCAACCACACATGGCTACCTAAAGAATGGTTTTTGACACTCTTTATTTGTGAAAAAATTGAACCTGGACCACTGAAATTTTACCCACTGCAGTAACAGATTAGAGTGGCCCCCATAGTATGATTTACTTGTATAAACTTTCTCTCTGCTACAAATTGTAGATGAAGCCATTTCTCAGTATTGTCAAAGAAGTTACTGATGGTGTGTGGTATAAATGCTTTCAGCCTCCACAAGTCAGCGCTGCATCCAAGTGGCAAAGTGCCTGGGTTTCCAGAAAATGGGCTATCCCTATTTAGGTTACAGGGCTACCTACTAAAGAAATAAAAATCTAAAGACAAGATGCCATTGGCTACATCAGGCAGGGTTCTCCTGGCATACCTGCTTCTCTGCCTTGTGGGGGCGCTCCTTTGGTGAAGACATGAGCTCTGAGTCATAGTCTCCCCCCACCCACTGTGACATGTCCTCTGTGTACTTGTGAAAATAAGAGCCCTAATTTGGTACTGTCTGAGGTTTCTACCAGTGCCAAAACAAAACAAACCTAGTGCTTTAAAACAATACCGACCTACTTTCTCTCCATTTCTGTATGTAAGAAGTATAGCACGATTCTCTGTATCAGGTTTCATAAGGCCAAAATCAAGGTGTCAGACAAGCTGCGCCCTTAACTAGAGGCTTTGGGACTGAACCTACTTCCAGCCTTATTTAGATTATTGGCCAAATTCAGTTCCTTATGGTTGTAAGATTGAGGTCTACATTTCCTCAGAAGCTGTTAGTTGGGGTTGCTTTCTGTTCCTAGGGACCACTTGCATACTTGAGCACATGGTCTCCTCCATCTTCATTGCTTATAATCTCCTTTATTCCTCAAATCTCTGACTTCTCCTGCTTTGTCCGGAAAAAATACTCAGCTGCTTTTAAAGGTCTTATGTGATGAGATTAGGCCCAATCGGATAATCCAGGATAATCTCTCTATTTTAAGATCAATAATTAGAAATCTGAATTACATCATCAAAGCCTCTTTTGACATGTAATAAAATATTCACGGCTGTGATATCTTATTCACCATCACAGGGTTTAGGGTGGAAAATCTTGGGGTGCATTTTTAGAATTCTACCTACCATAGGTACCTGGACCTAAACATCCTCTAAAATCATCTTTGTGTGATTAAACCTCACAAACATAACTCTTAAAAGAGAGATAATATTGGCTACTTTGAGGCCTATATACATGCCTGTCAAGGTGATGGATTGTGGCTGCTCCAGGAAGCAGATGCTCCAAAGAGAACCGGAATCCCCACCAACTCAAACTCCCCATGTCGGATCTAGAGGCATCAGGAGAACCACTCCACAGGACACGCTGCTAAGCAGGGGAAAATGCAGGAGAAAGGATGGGGGATGACACTTTCCAGATAGCAACTTCAGGGGAATTTAAAGAAGCCAGTCAATTTGATAAATAAGGAAAAATCGTGACAATTCAAGAAAACAGAAAATAGGGCAGAACTAGCCTGTCCCCACAGCATTAACAGACAGTGCACGTGCACAAACGAAAGATGCAGTGTCTTCAGGTGGAATGGACACACACACAACCTACTCATATAAAAATAAAAAGCAATCCATTGTCATAAAAGAACTATGGATTTAAGAACAACAGAGTAGAAAAAATGTAGCTAATAAAATCGCAGATAAAATATATGCTGTTTATTTTTATCAACAAAAGCCTCTTAAGGGAAAGATACTAGAAATGAAGCATAATATGTTAAAATATATTTTTAAATTTCTACATAGTGAACAACAACCATACAGAAAATTTAAATGCAATGAGAATGTAAGGAAATAAAATGTCATTTAATGTAAGATATATGATAAACAGTAGCGACTAAATTTAAAAGCTCATACAGGTTATAATAAAATGAACACAATTAGAAAATAAGAATGATCAGAAGACTCTGATTAGCAATATACAAAGGAAAAAAATAAAAATTATTAATAATCATATAAAAATCCCTCTCATTGGTAACCCAAAGTAAAAATAAAAATAGCATAAACACTAAAATACCACTTACTGTCTATCAAACTGATAATTAAAAAATATAGTTACCAGTATTAACAAGGGTATGAAGAAGCAAATGTTCTTATGTGATGCTTGAGGAAATGTACATTGATCTAATGTTCCTATAAAACATTTTTGAAATAAAACCTTAGATGTGTACATACACTTTCTTCCAAAAAAATTTACCTCCAGAAATGTGTTATAAGGGAATAATCAAGGATGTGCAAATATTTATCTATAAAAGTCTTCATCCAAGAATTAGTCACTATAGTGAGAAATTTGAAAACACCTAATGTCAAAAAATAGGGGATCAGTTGATAAATTATAGTACATTCATATAATGTAGCCATGAAAATGATCATGCTCAAGAAGAATATTAAATGGTGTGGAAATGGTATTGTGGTACATTATGTATCATAATGTAAGTCAGTAAAAAGGTAAGCAGCATGCAGGGGGAAATACACATGATACCACTTTGTTATGAAAGATACAATATCATATATAATAATAATGTTTCATATGGAAAATAAATTTAAAATATAAAAAAAAATTTTTATTGCTGAGGATTGGGAATTGGAAGATTTTTGTGTTTTTGTACATTTTTCACGTTTTCTGTGATGAACATACCAACATAAAAAATTAACTTTAAAGCCAATTAAAAATAAAAACCCAAAAGGGTATAACTTAGGTGTCTCAATAAGGTTGGAAGTGCAGACAATCTTTGGACAGAGAAGAAAATGTTAGTTCTATGCCAGTAACTTGTGCAGGTTAGCACCTGGGCATCAGCCCAAAGGCAACAGGTATGTGCATGATGTCCTAGAGCAAGTGACTGATCTGCCAGCTTTCACAGCTGCCAGCTGGGCTGGCTAGCCTCACAGAGGTTTGTCCTGAGTATTTTATAGACATCCTACCGTAGCCACCTTTTCCTTCCCAACTTCTCCCTTTGGAAAGTGTGGTCTGCTCAAATCCTCTCCTCTGCCTCTGTCTTACCATAACAATTAAAGACAATCACTGGAGGCACTTGGAAGATAGGAGATGCGAACTTAGAGAATGCAGACTTGTTAACTTTGTCATAATCTGGAAATAACGTGTCCAGTGAAGAGATGTAGTGAAGTGGGGTTGAGAATGTCTGATTTCATATGACCGTCTGCGAGACAAGAGTTCTGACACTTGTCTGGGACACGTTTCCAAACCTGTGGATAAGGTTTGACAGGGACACTAGCTATCCTCTGAGTCAGCCTCGACTATACAGGCAAAAATCTTATTATTAATACTAGTAAATAGTAATAGTAATAATAAGAATAAGAATTAGCTTCTATGAAACACTGTTAATTCCAGGAACTATGCTCAGCTTTTCATAAGTATCATTTAATTCTCCTAAACACTCTGTAAGTTAAGTACTGTCAGTGTCCAAATTTGAAAATGAAGAAATTCTAAAAAGCTCAAAAGTAATCATGGCCAGTCTGTTTAAATGCAAATCCTCTAGAAAAACAGTAAGCCTTTTTTTTTTAATTTGAAAAATTTCTACCACCCTGGCTTTTGCTTCCTTGTTTATCTTTTGACCCTATTCCAGCCGATGGGCTTAAATGAAGTAACACGAGGCATTTACACTCAGTGAATACCCTACATACTTAACAGGGGCTCCTCTGGGAGACTTGGGTGGCCCCACATGGGTCGCTCTGAAGTATTTCTTTTCATCCTTCTGCTTCTCTAGGGAGGTCTGCTGCCCTTGGAGCTTCTGGAGGGCAGAGCTGAGCCTGCAGCTGCTACTGCTGCCCATGACCTCCATGGGACTCCTGCTCTACCCACCATTTCTTGGCGTTCTCAAGTTGAAAGACTTTCCAGGTGATAAAGCATACTGCCTTAACCTCATGCCTCATGGGACTAATGCACTGTATTTTGCATAAACCTGGAAGAAAATGTTCTGTAGTTAAGGCTCAGATGTAGACTTCAAAAGTTCCTGGACTGACAGAAGCAGAAGCTCACATTCCCTTCCACTCTCCCCAGCATGCCACTCTGCACAGCCAGGTTGCTTTCCACCCACCTGCCAAGCCAATCAGCTCCTTCAGAGCATCCTGAGGGCCGCTTAGATAGAGCTCCAGTCATTGGACACAGCCAGAGCGAACCTCAGCATAGGCTCAGCTACAAGCTTTCTCACCCAAAGTTAAAGTGCCAATATCTTTAAAGTTAAAAGTATACCATTAAGTATATTTAAAAAAAAGAAAGAAACAAAACCTAGAGAAAAGGAATGAAGTTCAAGACTCAAGACTCAAATTGTTGCTAGCAAGGAAAACTAAAGACAGTACAACAGCCAGTTTCCTTTACCAACATGGCCTGTCTCCATTGTGACGTTTTTAATTTTAGTAGCCATCTTACTTTTTGTTCTACTTTTATCGACATTTACTTTATATTCAAAAGTAATGGTAAAAAGGTAAAAGGACTCTGTGAAAGGGCATTATATAAATGTTGTGAATTCATTGACTTGACTCTTCTAGGTAGTAGGTGGCACTGAAGATGGTACTGTAGTTGAATGTTAATCACTAACATATTTGCCTCCATCCTGCTTTGTACCCCTTTACACTGAAGAACAAATTAATATAACCATGTGCTTTAATTCAGTATCTGCTTAATTGGTGAGCTAGGGGTTTCAAAACACACCCAAGAACATTTAGAATTTTAAGAAAAATTAAGAAAGCCAAAACCACCCTGGATCCTACAGAATATTGATCTAGCTCAGGGGTTGAAGTCTGTGACCCACAGGCCAAATTGGGCCCACTGCCTTCTTTTGTATAGCTGAGGAACTAAGAGTAATTTTTATATTTTTAAATAGTTGAAAAGAAAGATTACTGGGGGGGGGAGTAAAAGTCAGAAAACTGTACAAGATCAATAATTAAAAAAAACTGATTAAAAATAAATAAATAAATAAATAATAGAATAAAAAAGAAAATAAAGATTATTGCATGATATATAACAATTTATAAAAAACTCAATTTTGTTGTTAATGAATTTTTATTGAAATGCAGAAAAGCTCGTGTTATCTGCAGAAGCTCTCATGCCACAGCAGCAGAGTGGATTAGTTGTGACAGAGACATATGGTCCATAAAGCATGAAATATTTATTATTCAGCCCTTTACAGAAAACATTGCCAATTCCTGATCTGCCTGGTTGATTTTGATATTTGCCACTTGACATAAAGAAACAGAAAATAAAAACATGTGGATATAATAGCCTTCAAAATATTTCAGTTTGAAAATGAAGTGAAAAAGAGTATACGTGCACATACTCATATATGTATATATACATGTGTACATGTGTGTATACTTATATTATTACATTTATACAGATAACTATTAAGTTCTAATTTTTTAGAAAACTTTGGCAGATAGAAGCAAGGGAGAATGTGTAGCAATACTGCAAAGAGTGTGTACTTTGGATTCTGACAAAAACTGGAAGCAAAACCTAGCTTCAGTACTAAGTAGCTGTGCAACTTGAAACACATTGTGTAGCTGCTCTGAATCTAATTTTTCAACTATAAAATGAAAACGAAAATACCTATTTCATTAAAATCAGAGTGAGGTCCTGGCTGGTGTGGCTCAGTGGATAGAGCACTGGACTGCAAAATAAAGGATCACCAGTTCTATTCTCAGTCTGGACACATGCCTGTGTTGAGGGCCAGGTCTCTAGTAGAGGGTGCATGAGAGGCAACCACACATTGATGTTTCCCTCTTTCTCCCTCCCTTCTGCTCTGTCTAAAAATAAATAAAATCTTAAAAAAACTTAAAAAAATAAAATAAAATTAGACTGAGGGTTATAAATAATGTAAGTAAATAGCCTGGTCCAATGACTTAAATCTACTAGCCTTTAGTGAATGATACACACAGTACTGTGGTTTTGGTCAGCCTTCCCCAGTCACACACATGCTTGAGAGAGTAAGAGAGGTTTTCAGAAAGAAATTTAGATTAAAAGGGTAAGCTTCTGAGTTGGTTACTTGCTATAACTTCAAGATATTTTATTACTACCATCCACCCACACATACAGGCATATACATAATATATATATTATTTATATACATATATAATATACGTATTCTGCTTGGGGAAGTCAACTTGAAGAATATAGGAGGAAAACTTTCCAGGATTTCAGAAATCGAAAGAGAAATGCAAAGAAAAGAAAGATGTAATCAATGCAAGCTAGTGCCTCAAAGTTAGCAGGCTGGGAAAGCAGCAGACCAGCTAAGATTCTGAGCTCTGGAATTTAAAAAAAACAGGGTTGAGAATCCATTTCTGTTATTTACTAACCATATGTCATTAAGGAGCTCATGTAAGCTCCTCTATTCCCTCATCTACAAATTGAGAGTCATATTGGTATTCACCACAATGGAACTTTTGAGAACAAAAAAGATAACAAGAAGTGCTTGAGATGGTGGCTGGTATACAGTAAGCATCTTATTCTTTCATTTATTCAACACAGTTACAGGCACACTTATATACCAGATCCTGTGGCCAATGCTAGGAAGCAACTAGGGAGCAAGGCAGTTTTGGTTGCTGTTGTCATGGATTTTATAATTAATAGGGAAGCAAGACAATATACTAGTAATTGAACAAGTCATAAGTAATTCTATGAAAGAAGCAAATAGGGTTGGAATTCACAATGAAGGAGTGGTCTGCATTAGCTAGAACATTCAGGTCAGGCTTCACTTTAAAGAAGAGAAGGGCCCAGGCACACGAACAGAAAAAGCAGAAGAGACTTGTGTGAACTTTTCCTTGGGAGAAAACTAGGTCACTGGCTGAAGTATGGTGAGCAAGGGAGAAAGTGACAGAAGATCAAGTCAGAGGGACGGACAAGAGGTGGATGACATAGGATCTTTGAAACCATAACGTGGAGGTAGATTTTGTTTATAGTGGGAAGGAAAACATTTAAATGACTTTAAACAGAGTAACAGGATCTGGTTTACAGTTTCAAAGAGCTGCTTAGTGAGTGAATGGAGGAGGGCAAGAAGGGAAGCAGGGGCCATTTCAGGAGCAACTGCAGGCATCCAGGAGAGAAATCTGTCACTGTCCTCGAAAGATATCAGAGCAGTGGAGAAGTGGAGACAACCTGAGGAGATAAAATGGGCAGGACACTGATGGGTTGGATATGAAAGTGAGGGAGCAGGAAGTGTCAAGAACGACTGCAGGTTTGAGACATTTTCTGAAACTTAGAAGACTGTGTGGGGGGAGGAACAGTTTTGAAGATGAAATTAAAGAGTCCATTTGGACACGTTCCTGAAGTTCACCAATAGTTAGAGGTTGGGTAGAGGAAAAGATACCAGTTAAGGTGGCTGAGAGAGAAGGCAATTCAAATAAGTGTGAAACTAAGAAGTGAAAAAAAAGGAGAAAGGAGGACTTCAAAAAGAAGATGGTGGTAAGTTATGATAAAAACTGCCATCATCATTATTCTTACTGCGAAGGGAACATTTTATGGGGCTCAAATTCCCTCACCTAAGTGGTCATCTCTATTACTGTCAGGCCCCTCAACTGGTCTCTACCACACCACTATACTCATTGTATTCAGAGAATTTCTAACAGTTGGTAAATATCCCACTTATTTATAGTCTGGCTCTGGTTAAATGTTAGTTCCATGAAGGCCAGAGTCCTTGCTCTTTTTGTCCTCATTGCATTCTCAGTGCCTGAAAGAGTACTTGGCAGATGGTAAATGCTCAATTAATATATTCTGAATGAATTAATGTTTGGCAGCTTCCTGTTCTTTGCATTATTAGTACCTCCTTCTTTTCTCTCTCTTCATTTCTGTTCTTCCCTTAGTGGTATTTTAATACATTATATTCAAATGATATTTTAAACCATGTATATAATTCGACTCTTCATTCTGCCTTGTGAGGATGGTAAGAGAGCTCACCTCTGTTTTACAGAGAAGACAGCAGGTAGGTGAAAAGGAAACTGGACATGAACCCAGGAAGCCTGACTTCACAAATAGGTGCATACTCTTATCAGCTGTATAATTCTAAGCAATTTCCTAACTTGTTCTAAACATCAATTTCCTCATCTGCATAATGGTGATAAAAATATACCTATCTCAAAAATTTAGTATAAGGATAAATGAAGTGATACTTATACAGCATAGTGCAGGGCATGCAATAGTGTTAAAGAGCAGGGAAGTGTGTGTGTAATAGTATTGCAGTAATAGTAGCAGTAGTATTAGTAGTAGTAATATTTAGAAATAGTATGGAGAATTTCACATTCAAGTGAAAGAGAAATTTGAGCCAATTTCCAGATTGGTATATTGGCCACATCCTTCAACAATAAACACTATTAAAATGAAAATCCCCATAAAAGAAAAATCTTCTCAAGCCTCCATCAGTCACTTCTTATTATATGAACTTCACCTAGCACAATGGGGCTGTCGCATTACAAGAGGTCGTGCATACAACTCTCTGGAAGTCTTCTCAACTCAGTTCCATGAATTAGAGAGGAGTTGCAGTATCTGGCATATTATTAGGAAATCAGGCTATATATAGTGCAGGCTTGTTATTTATACTGAACCATCATGAGGCTCAAAATATACTACCTCATAAATTAATGTAAATTGTTTATCTTCTTTCGAACAAGAACTTGCTGCAGTGCTTAACATTCTTAAAGAAAGCTCAGGAAGAAAGTTTCCAGATCTTGAGGTCTGACATATGCTAGAGAGAGCAGAGCTCACTTCATTAACCTCTGGGCTCAGAGACAGGGGCCACAGTTCTGAAATGATGCTCATGGGTACCATTTAGTTGCAAGAATATTACCAGCACACACTAAAGGACGTTTACCAATGTGATACGCTCTATCATTTCCTTCTTTTAGAGCATTTCTCTGCCTCCTGCCCCTGTAAGACCAGGATAAATCTTCACTCATCCTCCCACTTCCTTGGTTTGATCACACCTGACGGTCTGGCCCCTGACCCATTACACCAGGGAAGTACTACAGCTTCTATATTGCCTTCTGAGAGGTTATGGTAGTGTTTTCTTTTTCTGCAAATAAGAGTTTGGCTTTTTCTTCTACAGAATTCCAAACTTCTTGATGTCAGGAACCTTAGACCAGGTTGCTCTTCCCGTGTGAAAAACCACATCAAAACTTAGTAGCATATGATTCTACAAGCCATTGGACCATTCTGACCTCATCAGGACTCCCTTAGGGGTCTGTAATGAGCAGCTCTGCTCTGGAGTTTCACTGGCTGTGAGCTGGGGCCCATTTCACCTCCCAGCACAGAGTGCCCAGGCAGGACTGTGGGGGAACAAGAAATGATGCATGGTCTCTTGAGGCCTAGGCTTGGGACTAAAAAGTACATCACTCCTTTTTTCATTTCGTTGGCCTAAACAAGTCCCAAGTCCAAGTTAGATTCATGGGATGGAAAAATTTCTCTATTTCTGGAAGTAGGCAGCTGCAAGGTCTATTGTAAAAGACATAGATATTGGGAGGAGTGGAAAATGGGGTCAATTTAGCAATTAATCTACTACAAACTATAACTTGTTTGTGACTATAGCTCCAGTGCCAAGCCCACCCAGTGTTTAACCCATAGGAGGTGATCAGTAAATGATTACTAATGGAGTGATGGAATGTTGTACTTGGGCCTGCACCCTGAGTCTTCTCTTATTTCTTACTGAGATCCCTGACTATATCACAGATTTAAGCTGCTTGGTGTTCTCTTCCCTTCTTCCTATCTTTATTCTCTAGTCTAGCTCAGCCCTGATGTCAACTAGAAAACTGCTAACATAATCAGCAGAGTACTGAGTCATTATATCATTATCAAAAAAATCTAATTAAACTATTTTCATTCTGAGGAGGTTTGAAATACTTAAACTATTTCCTTACTTTGCTTTTAAAAATGGAGAACAGAATTAAATAACTTCCACAAATTGATATTTTATAAGGATGGAGGGAAAAGAAATTTTGTTACACATATACACCAAAGACATTTTTAGGTTTTTACATATATTATCTTGTTTAATCCTCTCAATATTACAGATATTATTTTCCCCATTGTAGAGAATCAGAGGTGCAAAATCATGTCCCAAAGGACATCCAGATAGTAATTAAGCAGCAGAACGGACTCCAGGTTATGCCCTTTCTTCTACTGCACCAGCGTATGTCCTCTCAGACCTCTGACAAGTCATACACTTCAAGCAGTCTACAGGAGGGATGGTCACGAAACCTGGGGTGAGGATGTTAAGTTGTGAATCCTTATCTTAGGTGCAACTCAACCCCAGCTCCCCTTGGTGGACAAAGTTCCTGACAGTTATGCAGCAAAATTCAGATAAGGATAGCTTTACCTCTGCATCTTCTGTAGCTAACACAAGAGTAGTGATGACCTACTCTTGTTAAGGACAAAATTTTGTCCTAAAAAGGTGCCTGTGTCCCAGTCAAAAGCTAGTCATAGAGTCATCTGAAAATGAAAATCACTTACCTTTGATCACAGAATAGTATATTTTGTTCAAGACACTGAAGAGACTCTCTTTCCATTAAATTCAGCCCCAAATAGCAACAAGTTCTAAGATTTCCATTATAACAGCCTCCAAAGGCCCATTAAAATTATTTTTATGAGCTAGAATATTGTTTCATCAAATCTTGAAGTAAATAAATATTGTGTGACACGATGGCATAAATACTAAACTGAGGCCCAATTCTAATACCAAATCTTATGGAATTGAGCAAAATATTTTTAATCTCTGGATACCATTCATATAGTGGATCAAACTGAAAACAATACTATAATTGGACTAGAGCTCCATTACTTCCAGACATCTAAACAAATAGTTGCTTTTCATACATAGATGTCTGTTTAGATCCTGGGGCCACAGCCCTTTGGATGAGGACCACCATCCGACCTGAAGAACAACCAGCTCTAAAATGTATTCGCATTCTTCTTGACTTCTGACTGTATCAATCAGTTCACAAGGGGTTGCAAAATGGTGAGTTTCTACTTTATCATGCCTTCTCTATTCACTGGCTGTTATTTTTCTAGAATTAAGAGCTTTCCAGCACTAAGTCAGGCTGAATTATAATAAGTCAGTATAAGCCAAATTATATCTCTCTTTATTTCATCTTAAACTAAGTCCCCTGACACAATCCTACATAATTCTGTTGTGATGAAGAGACCTACATGCCCCTGGTAGTATAACCAGGGGACAAATACAAATTAGAATTATTCCTACCACCACTAATCCCATTGTGACAAAATTGTTTACTTCCTTTGAACAAAGCAGATCCCAACATCCCAAAGCATTATCATATCACTAGTTCTGTTAAAAAGAAAGTTAATCTGTTTTTCTGCTTTACACCTATAAAATGAATGAGGTTAAGCTAGGGTTGAAACCCAATCACTCCACTCTTAGATTGTGCTGCAACATTTTCACAAGCAAATACATTGTCATCCTATTACAGGACTTTCCACTAAGAGGAAGTTCTCCCACAGTAAATGGGCTGAATATGGTGTAGTTAGTTATCAAGTTTAGAGCAATAGTCTCTACAGAACCACGAGAAAAAAGAACCACTGAACTTAAAGATAGGTGACTTGAGATTATCCAGCCTGAAAAACAGAATAAATAGTAGAATGAAGAAAAAGAAGAAATCTTCAGAGATCAAGTTTATAAACAAGCTCCTACTAGGAGACTCAGAAGAAGAGGAGACAGAAAGGGACAAAAGAATACTTGAAAAAGTAATAGGGGTAAAAAGATACCTTTTCATACTTGATGAAAAACAATCTGTATTTTCAGGAAGCTCAAGAAATTCTATGCAGTATAAACTGAGAGAACCACATAAAAACACATCATAATCAAACTGTCAAAACCAAAGGCAAAGAAAGAATCTTGAAAATAGGAAGAGAGAAGCTACTTCTTAAAACTTATTTCTCATCATAAACCATGCAGGTCAGAAGGCACTGGAATGATTATTCAAAATGCAGAAAGAAAGACTGTCAACCAAGAATTCTGTATCCAGCAATACTATTTTTTTTTTCACAAATGAAGGAGAAATCAGGACTTTCCCAGATTAACAAAAACTGAGAGAATTCATTACTAAAGACCCGACTTTCAAGAAACACTAAAGGAATACCCTCAGGCTGAAAGGAAGAAGTAGACTGTAATTTGAATTAACATGAAAAAATAAAGAGCAATAGTAAAGGTAACTACATAGAAAGGACAGCATAAATGTATTCTCTTATTTAAAAGACAACTGCATAAAGCAGTAATTTTAAAACTAGGCAAATAATGTATTAAGATTCAATATTTATAAAAATAACAGCACAAAGGAGGAGAAAAAATGGACCTATATAGGACCAAAGTATGTATGCACTATTAAAAGTAAGTCATTGTTAATTTGAACAGGTTGGTTCAACATGTAAAAAGTAATCAATATTATATACTACATTAACAGAATAAAGGACAAAAACATATGATTATACCAATAAATGCAGAAAAACATTTGCCAAAACCCAGTATCTTTTCATGAAAACACTCATCAAAGTAAAAATAAAGTAAATGTTTTCCACCTGACAAAAGCCATACATGGGAAACCCATAGCTAACATCATACTTAATGGTGAAAGGCTGAAAACTTTCCCTCTAAAATCAGGAACAAGACAAGGATGCCCACTTTTGCCACTTCCATTCAACATTATACTGGAGGCTCTATCCAAGATAATTACACAGAAAGAGAGATAAAAGGCAGAAGTATAACTATTTATATTCACAGATTACATGACCTTGTATATTAAAAATCCTAAGGAATCATTTAGAAACTATTATAATAAAAGAGTTCAGTAACATTGAAGGATGCAAGACCACTATAGAAAAATCAACTGTATTTCTGTACACTAATGCATTTGCAAAGAATGAATGATAATGATATTGAGAAAACAATTCCATCCACAATAAGAAAAAATTAAATACTTAGAAATAAATTTAACAAAAGAAATGTGAAATTTGTGCACTGATGACCATAAAACATCACTTAAAGAAATTAAGTAACTAATTAATGGGAAGGTATCCCATTAATATTTTAGTAGTATTGTATGCTAATAATCCCTTATCAAAATCCTAGCTGCATTTTTTGGGTGTGTGGAAACTGACAAGCTGACCCTAATAGTAATATGAATTGCAATGGATAAAGAATAGCCAATCTTGAAAATGAAAAACAAAGTTGGAAGAATCACACTTCTAATTTCAAAACTTACTACAAAGCTACTATAATCGAGACTGTGATGCAATCATGAGAATAGGTGTATAGATCAATGGAATTGAATTGAGACTCCAGAAATAAACCCATACATTTATGGTCAATTGATTTTTGACAACAGTTGTACAGAAAATGTAATGGGAAAAGAATAGTCTTCTCAATGAATAGGGGTGAGATAAATAGATATCTATGTGCACAATAATGAAATTGGACCTCTAACAACATTGACAAAAGTTAGCCAAAAAGTTTACAGTTCTAAATGAAAATGTTAAAACTATAAAACTTTTAGAAGAAAACAAAGGCCCAAATATTTGTGACCTTGGACTAGGCAATGGTTTTATAGATGAAAACAAAAGTAATAAAAAAAGATAAATCGGACATTATCAAAATTAAATGTTTTGAGTTTCAACAGACTATCAAGAGTGAAGGGTGGAATAATGTTCAGCTATTAAAAAGCAGGAAATCTTGCCATTTGCAATGATGTGGTTGAATCTTGAAGGCATTATGCTAATGAAATAAGTTATACAGAGAAAGACAAATACTATGTGATATATTTATACGTAGAATCTAAAAAAAGACAAACAAACTCATTATAGAGAACAGATTGGTGGTTGTCAGAACCATGGGTGGATAATGGGTGATGGTTGGCCAAAAGTTGCATACTTCCAGTTACAAGATAAATAAGTTCTGGGGATGGGGATGTAGTGTACAGCATGGTGGACTGTAGTTAACAATATTGTATGGTGTATTTGAAAGTTCCTGGGACAGGAAATCTCTTTTTTATGTGTTCTTGTTTATTTGTTGCTCTTACAAAATCTTATTTTTGACTAAACTCAGACTTAGAGGTAGAATCTCTCAGAGAGGACAGTCTACATCTCTCTGTTGGCAATCTGTTCCTGGTGTTTTTCTTTGGTCACCTTCATTCTCTTAGCCAAGAATTTAGCATATTCTGCAGCCTCTTCCTCATTTTTCTTAGTATGTTGTCCCTTCAGAACAATTTGCTGATGTTTGAGTTGCAGGACACATGGAGTAATAAGATGTCGAATCTTGGGTGATTTGGACCTAGGCTTCTTACCTTCTTTGATATTGGTGGACGTCATCTTCTTTGGACAGATAAAAGTTGGCTGATTCTGCTAGCTCTTTTGGGTCCCAGGTAATAAGGCACAGTAGTGTCAGTGAGATCAGGAATATCTTTTTGTACAATGACCAAGTTGAGATTGGCATCCACAATGCAAACCCAAACAGATTTGTGCTTTCTCTCTCCAGTCCTTGGTCTATAACAGGAGTTCCCCTTAGCAGCAGGCAGACATGGCCATGGGTCAAGGCACCCTTCTTCATGGGGAAACCTTTGTCTTTCCTGCCACCACTCAGAACCACATAATCTTCATTCTTCATGCAGAGCATCAGCAGCAACTTCTGTGGCCATACATTTCTCATAAAAGATATGAAGTTTGAGTGCATTGTCCACTTCAATGAGTTTCTAGTGGCCAATGTCTAGGAAAGAGATGTTCCACTTCATCCTGAAGCAGCCTACTTCCCCTGAGGTGCCACAAAAAAGACAGTAAATCTTAAAAGTTGTAATCACAGGGAAAAAATTTAACTATGTAAAGTGATATATGTTAACTAAACTTATTGTGGTAATCATTTCTCAATACACACATATGTAAAGTCATGATGTTGTAGACTTTAAACTAGAGTTTTCAACTAGTGTGCCATGGCATACTGGTGTGCTGCAAGAATTTTTAAAATATGCAGTCTGAGTATTTAGTCAGGGGACTGACTTCTGTTTCCTTAGATTATCAAATAAAAAATGACAATAGCTAACACAACAATAGTCTTCTGGTGTGCATGAATCAAAATTATACCTATTTTTTTGTCAGAGTGGAAAAAATATAACATATTTTTTGGTGTGCCACAGAATTTTAATAATTATTTTATGTGTGTCATGAGACAAAGAAAGTTAAAAACCAATGTCTTAAACTAACAATGTTATTGTTGATTGTATCTCAATAAAGATAATAAAGAGAAGAAAAAAAGAAAGTAGAAGACGACCCACTGAGTGGGTGACAATATTTGTAAAGCTTACATCTGATAAAGGACTAGTATCCAGAAAATATTTTAAAAGCCCTATAACTCAACAACAAAAATACAAAAAACACAATTACAAAATGGACAAAGGACTCAAATAGACATTTCTCCAAGAAAGATATACAAATAACTAACAAGCACTTGAAAAGATGCTTAATTTCATTAATCATTGGGGAATTGCAAATAAAATCACAGTAAAATGCCACTTCATCCCCTCTAGGACAGCCATAATAAAAAAGATAAACATAATAAGGGCTTGGTGATGATGAACTCCTTTAACTTGACCTTATCTGAGAAGCACTTTATCTTCCCTTCCATTCTAAATGACAGCTTTGCTGGATAGAGCAATTGTGGATGTAGGTCCTTGCCTTTCAAGACTTCAAATGTTAAAGGGACTTATCTAAGAAAAAGAAGATAAAAAATATGACAGTAAAAAGACAGCAAACTCACAGATATTAACAACCACACCTAAAACAAAAACAAATGCGAACAACTAGAATAGAAACAGAACCACAAAAATGGAGATCATATGAAGGGATAGCAACAGGGGAGTGGGAGGAGGAGAGAGGGGGAAAAGGTATAGAGAATAAATAGCATAGACGGTGGGTAGAAGATAGACAGGGGGAGGGCAAGAATAGTATGGGAAATTTAGAAGCTAAAGAACTTATGACACATGGACATGAACTAAAGGGGGGGAATGTGGGTGGGAGGGGGTGTGCAGGGTGGAGGGGAAGAATGGGGGAGAAATGGGACAACTGTAATAGCATAATCAATAAAATATATTAAAAAATAAAAAATAAAAATAAAATAAAAAAGATAAACAATGACAAACATTGCCAAGAATGTGGAGACACTGGAACGTTCATATATTGCTGGTGCAAATGTAAATGATACAGCTGCTTTGGAAAACAGTTTGCTGCTGCTTGAAAGTTCAAATATGGAGTTACCATATCACCTAGTAATTTTATTCCTAGTTAGCTACCAAAGATAATAGAGAACATATGTCCATGCAAAAATTTGAACATAAATTCTCGTACCAGCACTATTCATAATAACCAAAGTGAAAATAATCCAAATGTCCATCAAATGACGAAGAGATAAACAAAATGTGGTATATGAGGTCTGTCCAGAAAGTATCCATCCATGTAATATGAAAAATAGAGGTATTTATTGAAGAAGATACAAGATACAGAAACACTGTACACAGAACAAAGATGCCTCAGTCCCCTTCAAAGTAGGCACCTGGGGACCTCACAAAGTTTTCCCAATCTTCATCAGCTGCCCTTATTTTCCTGAACCTCATCGATGGTCTGAAATCTCTTTCCTTTCAAAGGTGATTTTAGTTTGGGAAGAGCCAGAAGTCAAAGGGCACCAAATCTGGGCTTTAAGGAGGCTGAGTCACCTGTGATTTGATGTTTAGCCAAAATACTCCACAAGATGTGATGCATGAGTGCACACATTGTCATGATGAAGCTGCCAATCACCAATTGACAATAGTTGTACCTGTTTTCATCATATCGCCTCTCTCAACCAATGAAGAACATTGAGGTAGTACTCCTTCTTCATTGTTTGGCCTGGGGGGTATACTCATCATGGACAATACCTTCCCAATTAAAAAACACAGTTTACATGGTCTTGATTTTGCTGCAACTTTGCCACACCTTCTTGACGCATGGAGAACCAGGCAACTTCCATTGGGACAACTAGGACTTTGTTTCTGGATCATAACTGTAGACCCACAATTCATCTCTGGTTATGATATTCTTGAGGAAATCTGGTTTATTGGTAGCAGTTTGAACCAAGTCATTAGCAACTGCAGCACAACGTTCTTTCTGTTCTGGCAGCAGAAGGTACGGAACGAATTTTACCACGATGCTTTTCATGCCAAGATGCTGCATCAAATCTTAGGCACAGTAGTTTTTGGAAGCCCCAGATCAGCTTCTAATTCTTGCACTGTTAGTCACTGATCTTTGTTGATTGCAGCCTGTACATGTTCAACATTCTCAGGTGTTCTACTTGTTGCAGGCCCTTCAGAACATGAATCACTATCAACAGATTCTTGACCATCTTATTCGAAGCATTTGTGCCACATTTTTATTTGTGTTGCACTCATTGCATTGTCACTAAAAGCCTTCTAAATCATCTGAATAGTTTCTGCAGAGGAATAGTCAAGCTTAATGCAATATTTGATGCAGATTCATTGCTCTATGTGCTAGTCATTTTGAGTGAGACAGCCACATAGTACACATGCTCACTCAAGAATGTCTACCACCCCTACTAACAAGCACAGTGAAGTCATCATTGTTCATGCACGTGCATTTCAGTCCACTCTCCTTGGCTGCCAGGTTACATCACTGTTGCACAAACCAGTCTTGCTATGTTAACAAAGGCTGGACTTTTTCTGGACAGACCTAGTTTCATACCTGTGGACTATTACTCAGCTTTAAAAAGGAATGAGTTACTGAAACATTCAATGAATCTTGAAAACATCATGCTAAGTGATAAAAGGCAGATGCCAAAGGTCATGATTATGCTTATATTAAATGTCCATAACAGGGAAATCTATAGAGGCAGAAATTAGATTAATGATTGCTAAGGCATGGAGGAAATAAGGCCCATTAGTCTCTGCTAATGGGTATAAGGTTTCCTTTTATGGTGATGAAAATGCACTTCAATTAGATAGTGATGATAATAGTGAAAATGTACTTCAATTAGATAGATTAGATAACAACAGCCATTTACTGAGTTTACTCTGAGCTGGGCACTGAGGATACTTCAGTTAGGTAGTCGTGATGGTCATACAACTTTTTCAATGTATTAAACATAACAGAACTGTACATTTTAAAAAGGTAAATTTATGGTATCTGATTATATTTCAATTTTTTAAAGTTTAAAAACTTCATAATATTAACATTAATGTTATTTTTTGTATATATTTGAGGATACTAGATTATAAAGTTTAAGTGATTTCTTTTTGGTCTCAAAGTTAATAAATGCATGGCTGATTAGCTCAGTTTTTATGCCCCAAAGTATGTGTGCAAAAACAATATACATGCATGTACATATGTAAGTGTTTTTGTATTTATATGTAAAAAATTGAATTTATTTCCAGTCAGTTAGCAACAGCTGTGGACTGAATTTATTTTTCTCTATGTTAGGCACTGAGGACACAGAAAGAAGCAAAGTGGCCCTTGCTGTGGTAACTTCACTGAATTACCTTAGTAGGCATTACCTCAGTAGGAATTACTCTAGCATGTTAACTATAAAGAAAACAGTGAAAGAATGTGAGCTCAACCTTCCCATAACTGGCCAACCCAGATGCCTCATGCCATCACAGGACTTCTGTATTCCTGGTCTGCATGTACACCTTCTAAACCTTCCTTTCCCTAACTACAAACTCTCACTTATTCCTGGGATGGACAAATGTCTGTCTGTCCTTGATCTCTCCCTGTCTTCCAGGTGTCACTATTGACTTTAGCCCAGTTTCTCATAGGATCAGATAATTGTGGGGACTGTCCTGTGTACTGTAAAATGCTTAGCTGCATCTCTGGCTGCTACTCACTAATGGCAATAGGAACCCCCTCCCCATGTGACAAGCAAAATGTCTCCAGACACAGCATACGTCCCCTCATGGACAGATTCCTCCTACCCTGGGTTAAGAGCACTTCTTGGCCTGATATTTACTCTGAGGTTCTCGCTGGCTCGGACTGCTTGGAAAGCTCTTGACTGAACGGTGTCCCTCTAAGTCAATCCCAGGAACAGTGCACACCCACTCCAGCACCAGGTTGCTTGTGAGGGGGTGGGTTATATTCCTCAAAAACCTGTTTTCAGTGCTTTTCTTCAAAAACATCTAATTAGCTCTCTCTAGCCCCACAAAATATAGTGTGTAGTATGTCTCTTTCTAAAGACCCCTCTCAACCCCCAGAGAACGGCCTCTAATGTATTATTTTAGTTCCAGGATCCAAACAACATCAGCACAGGTTCCCCAAGAAGAGGAAGTCGGACAGGTTAGGGAAAGCTTCTGATCGTTAGGTGCACTGACTGCTCCAGTCCTGAATCTGCTCTTCTCCACCTTTTGTACAAGCACCAGCTCACGGCACCATGAAATGGAAAGCTGCTCCCACTGAAAAGGATGAAAGTGGGTAGGAACAACTATCAGGCCCTGAGTTTAGCTGTTCTGGGTCTAAATCCAGAATGCAACTGAAGAGCTTTCAACCTGCCAGGAGCAGGACAGCAATGAGGAACAGATCATAGTCCAGTGCCTGCACAGTAAATAACTGTAGATGAACTATGTTGCTTAAGAACTTTCCCGTTACAAGGGACAGCCTGTTCAAGATAACTCTGAGGAAAGAATTGTAACGTTCCTGCCCTGTGGAGGTCCAGTTCTTGTGAAAATTGAGCAATGCATTGTATTGGGACTTTCTGTGACAGATATTCTGTTCTCCTAGTTTAAGAAAAAGAAGGGGAACTGACTGGTTCACATTGTTGGGAACACCAAGCAGTGGGCCAGGGTCAGGCACAGAGGAATCGTTCGGTCTCTCCCTCCTCATCTCTCCTCCTTGCTCCTACGTTTGTTTCATTTTAAGGAATACTTGTCCCTTGTGACAGATGGTCATTATCAGCATCTGCTTTTCATTGTTTATACCAGTTCCAAAAAAGGGCCCCGGTGGGCTCTCCTTGCGTTACATCTGTACCTCCACACCCATCACTGTGTCAGGAGTCAGGAATGAGAGCAGACCTCTAGTACCATCTGATTTTGGATGCCAGAGGAGGGGGAAGGCTGCTGGGAAGAGACCGCTGGCCTTGGAACAGCGTTAGGATCCGCCCTGCAGTCCTTCTCCAGCCCGCCCCTCCAGACAGTTGCTGTCCTCTGGCTGCCCCTCCATTGTCCAACACACTTCAGCTTTTCTGGCACCCATAGGTACCCTACTTTCTTCCTCTCCACACTTCAGCTGTACCCTTCAAAGCCTACCCATGAGCAAGAATAAAATGCGTAAATTTGGAGCCTGCCACAAAAATGTTTGGAGCCTCTTCTGGTGAAAGGGGAGGGTGAGAATCCATCAGAGACCTTACGTAGGCAGTTGTCTTATATCAGCGAGGATAGGCTGATTCAACCCATTCCATGCAAAAGGTATGATATTCATTTGTTCGAATGCATGTCAAGCTTCAGGATCCTCTCTGAAGAGAGCCTGGCAAAATACAGCCACGAGTCTTAGAAAGCTTCTAGAGGAGTTTGGCATTTGCCTTATCTTTTCAGACAAACTCAAGCTTAAAAAATGTATTAGGATCACAGTAGTAGAGGCCAGAGACTAGAAACAGAGCTTTCCCTAAGGTTTGGGATGCTGAAGGCCAGGTCATGGGCTTCTCTCTAGGGAAGGCCCCCCAGAATCTAGTCAGCATTGCTGGGCCTATTCTGTCAGAGATGGACCAGGGGACCGACAACCAGTGAGAAACCATACCGAACCCCCAAGAGACCCAAACACATCTTCCTTTGCCCTCATAAAAATATCACTTTCCTTATATGACTTTCACAGCTTTGATAGATTTTTTTGTTGTGCTACATTTTTTTAAATAGCAACGATATTAGGAGGATCATGAAAAACCCTATAAAAACAAGAGATCACAAAATCTGGAGCAATATGTTGGGATATAAAGGCTAAAGAGACTCTCCAACCTGTACCTTGTTTTCTGCCACAAAATGGCCTCAGCCTCTGGGGCGCCAGCCAGGGACCAGCAAAGGCCTAACACTGTCGTGATTACCAAAGGTCTCACTCCTGGGCCGTCGGGGAGGACTGTGTCAGTTGTGTGGACAGTGTCCAATAGTCCTACATCATGAGCGGCCAAAAGAGTCATCTTCCCTCTGATTTCCATGTTACACTCGGCAAATACCAGAGGTTCTCAACCACTGCTGCAGGCAGAATCACCTGGAAAGCTTTCAAAATCTACCTATGCCCCGACTCCATCCTCAGAGATACTGATTTAATTAGTCTCAGGTGGAGAACAGACATTAAAATGTATTAAAAACTTTCCAGGTAATTCTATTGTATAGGCAGAATTGAAAACCTCTGACATATTAAAAAAAAAAAAAACCTAGTTTCTATTGCACTCTTGCTATATGCCATTTATAAGCATTCATTATCTCCTTCAAGTCTCATAACAGGTCTACTAGGCAGTTACCATTATTATGCTTATTTTATAGACAAGACGATTGAACTGAGAAGAGTTTAGTCTTTTAAATAGCCAGTACGTTTCAGAAGCAGGAATCTGTACCTGGTGCCTATGGCCCAAGCGTCCACATGGTCAGCAGTTATATTACACCATTTCCTACTACATTCTGTACGCATGAGAGTACGGCAACCAAGTCCAAAACAAAAACAAAATACATGTTACCAAGTTGGAATAGGGCAATACAACATCAAACAGTTGATGGGGATTTGCTTAATTTAAAACAAAGATTTTGCTGCCTTACCAGCTGTGGGCCACTGTCTTGACCTCATGAATACTATATACAGTGTTTTCTTTGGGGAAGAAAATGATGATAATGACAAAAATGACATGGTAGTAATGTAGGAATGTTAGTGCCCTCACTCTTTCTTTTAGGTCTTCAGAAAATTCATTAAAGGAAGATAAACGTGCTCACACATACACACACAACACAGGATTTAAAAGAATCTTAACATCACCAATCTTCTAATTTTATATTTGAGGAAACTAGAACTTAGAAAAGTAAAATGACTTGCTCAACTGTACACTAAGTCTCCCGACTTAGTTTGGGCCACTTTCCCACGTCCAGTGATGGACAGCTCCTCAGGACGACAGATCAGGAGCAGAACATGCACAACATGCTGTAATAGCACTCCTCCAACCTGTGTCCATGTAAATGGCCCATGGCCAACGGAGCCATGCTCTGTGCAGAGTCACGAAACAGTTCGCAGGGTGATGGTCTTCCAGGAGTAGTCTCAGAGCTATGTCCTCCATTATGTGTGCCTGAAAAAATCTCTCCTTTCCAGAATGGCTACTTAAACCTTGAGAAATGAGGCCCCTGGAACCATAATCAGTTGGGTTTTGCTAAGAAGTGTCTTCCAAACTGGCTCTAGACTGTCAGGTAAGAACTACTCGGGGTGCTTATTCAAAATACACATCTGTGGGCCATGAGCCAGAAGTACCAGAATTTCTAGATGTAAGGCTGATTTTGAAAAACTACTCCAGTAACTCTTCTGCACATGAACATTTAAGAACAACTGATTTTAGGCACCGGCATTTCTTGCTACAGGTAGATTCCAAGAAGTACCAGAATAAAGTCAGCAATTTCACAACCAAAAAAGCTCTTTTTACTTTTTCAGTTTTGAGTCTCAACTTATGCTGAGAGCTATTGTACTAGGAAATCCCTGAGGCTCTCAAGATACATCATAAGCCAAGCTGGAAGGCCTAGACGAAGACTTATGATTCCCTTACCTTTGGATTTTGCATGTGGGAACCAACAGAGCATTGAAACTTGTGTACTCCCTGTCCCTAGAGGCCCTCCGCTCATGAATGCCTTATCTGCTGCCAAGAGGACCATCTGAAGAGGTAGGCGGCAGTGTGGCTCAGCTCCTGCCCTGCTGGGCACTGATTCCATCAACTGGTAGCTTCCCAAAGAGTGACCCTCTGACCCTCCTGTGGTCACCTGCCATGTTGATACTTTTTATTGTGTCTCTGGAGAGTCATCCTTTTGATGTATGCTAGCAATAGAAGTACACATGAAACCCTCTGAAGAATGTAGAAAGTCCTTACCTCTTCTTTCAATGTTTAATCAACAAAACAAAAATTCAGGAAGAATACCACGTGCCTGCTCCTTGAAAGGAAGGCAACCACTCCCTATAAAAGGCATGCATTTCCTTTTACTCTAACACTGATTTTCAAGGCACAAATGTACCATCTGTGTGCCTTTATAGCCTCATAGTACCAGGCCTGCCTGATGAAGACTGGGACGTGTCCTACCAATTTGATGTTATGCATCTGTGACGCAGGTAGATGCTTAAGAACAAAGAAGGACAGCAAAGAGCTGCTTCTAACCATCTGAACTTAAAGTCTCCATCTAGCTATTTAAACTAAACTGAACCATGTTCTAGTAGCCTGGACCATTATTTATTACCTAATCAAAATCTTTAGTGAATCTCTTCAAATGGAATCAAATCCATAGATAATTGGTACATTTACTAAAATAGAAGACAGAAATATTCTTATTCTCTAATCTCCTGAATAAACAAGAAGTTAAATCTGATTTATATTACTGATCTAAATCCAATGCAACATGTTCAAAATTTTTACGACGTAGTATCAAACTATTTTGCAATGAATATCTACTTTGGATGAATTATTAAATGAGAATCTGATCATCGGTTATAACTGATGGGAATTTCAGTTATAACTGATTTTCAGTTTTAGAAGGAGATGTGGTGACAAAGATGGGAAACATCAGCGGAAGTGTGGCCCTATGGATGAGGTCCAGAGGCATGCCCCTGTGTGAGGAAACTGTATCCGATTGCTGCGGAGTTACCCCAGAGTGGTTAAGGCCGGGCCTAACGGGGACAGGACTTACGTATTTCCATCCTCAGTCAAGAGCTCCACTTAGGATTGTGCTCGTATATGTTTGTCCACAGAGACAGCACTGAGAACATAGGAAAGACAGAGGTATAGACTAAGAAAGAAGTTGATGCTAACAAGGCAGCCAGCTTAGGGAACACGATTCTGTGTAGCATGCTGGTGGAACAATCAGGTGAAGTCTCCCACTTGATTCCAACTGGAAAGTAATTTTCCTCCGTAATCACAAGACTTGTCACTTTACTCTGAGCCAACTACCTGCAGTCAAGGTTTCTCAGCACTGAGGGTGCAGGGGAATTCTGGGGCTAGGCCGAGATACCTGCCACTGACAGCAGCACAAGGACATTTAGTGCTTGGCCTGAGGAGCTGCCCGTTGAACAGTTGAAAACCGAAGCCAGCACCATCCCGAGGGAAAGCTTCGTCTCCTTCCAAGTCTCTTAAACACAGAGACACCTGGGCACCCCAATAGTGCTGACATTTAAAGAAGATTCTGTCTGTGAAAAGTAAGCCATGAAAATGATCTTATTCATTTTTATTCTAGAACTATTTGAATATTTACTAATACTTAATAATATTAAATACTTATATGTGCCTCCCACAGTATCAAAATTCAATAACTGTTGTTTGAATCTGAAGACAATGTTGCAAAAAAAGCTCAACTCTATTTTTGCCCTAAATGTTTGTACAATCTATCATTAATTATATTTTATAATACAAACTGTGGAGATAAAGAGGAGCCCCAATCTAGGGGAATCTGAGTTTATAAAAAGAAGATAAAGCACCAATATGTATTTATAAATATCTAGCGCTCAATTCTTTCATTGTCTCTTTTTCTCCTTTATGTGGGAAGACTGGAAAGCTTTGCAGGTACAGCGGAACATTTTCTTTTTGGATACAGTCTTTGGTTATTATTTCTTCTCTGTCTTTTAAATATTACTGAAAATATATAAAAGGCAGGGAAGAGACAGAAGGGGTATTTCAGTCAGTGAGTCCATCAATATATTTTTAAGTACTTATTTTTATTCCGAAGCATACATTTTACCATGCATTCTAAGCATGTACTTTTCCACACAGTTTTCACAATCGTGATTCTTCAGGATCACCATATGAGATAGGTATATTTCTTATATCCATTTGGTAACTTCGGCTTAGATATGCGATTTAACTTGCCCAACACTTGCCCAACACTTGCCCAACACTTGCCTAACTCTACCACTTAGTTAGAAAGTGGTAGAGTTAGTACTTAAAGTCCAGCTCTGCCTATCTTTAAAGAGTATTCCTAAATATCACCAGATATTACCTCCTGCTGTAACGAGCTACCTACCAAGTGCTTTGTATTGATGTAGTGTTAGAAGTGGAGTAGAAGTGGAGAGTAATTCCAGTTTGAACCAAAATTGTGGAATTCAGATATTTCCCTGCATGTCTGTAAAACTGATGGGATGGGCAAACATGTATTTTCCTCAGGTGACAGAAACCTAATGCTATGATTACTGATCTTCAGGCATTTGAGAAACCTCTAGTTAAATTTACATTCCCACAAAATGTTTCTGCAAATTCACAAGGCTCATATGTCCTCTGCTGTCCATTCAGACCCATGGACTTAGGTTAAGAACATCATTTTTAAGGGAAGAAGGAACCAGTCACAGCAAGTTCAACACCTTAACCAAGTCTCCACCGTAGTGCGGTGTCTCCTGCTCACGTCTGCCTGCTGCTCCAGCTGCCATGCACGCTAACTGTATGGCGGTGGAAGTTGAGGGTATGAGTAAGGGAAAGGTTAAACCCTTACGAGGAATTACATTCAGTGCAGGCACTTTCGTGTAATGGAGAAAGCTGCAAACATAAAAAAGAGTACCAAATCCTACCTTATCCACTCCTGAACCCCATGCAACTTTGGTACCTTGGGTGACTGGCCTGAGAAGTGGCAAAAGGGTCTGTCATCATAGAATAGTTAGTACGACCTGCCAGGGACTTCCAAGAAAAATTTCACATGGAGAAAGAGACAGGAGCCTTCACAAAAATATTTGTTCTAAAACACATTATGTGCACACACACCAGATACTATTATTTTAATTAATTGTTTGATTGGTGAATTAATTATTTTAGTGCTTAGAAAACTTTAAAGGAATTGAAAAGTAAAGAAGGCTTCACTTAGCGGTGAGAAAAGAGGTTCATCCCAGGTGACAAGGCTGGAAGGTGAAGAGACGAAATCTCCAATTTGATCAAAGAGCAAAAGTACTACTTTAAAAATGAAGTGACTTTTCTATCTTCTACTAACTCCTTTTATTTTCCCTTTGGTGGTGGCCCTACTGAATTCTATGGAAGCTATATGAAATGTATTTCTTAACAGATTGCTTCTCCAAAATCATAAACATACTGTATGAGTCTATTATTTATTGTAATTCAAATAACTATCAAAATAAAATGTTAGTTGCTTCGCCATTCATACGAGCCCCTTTAGACCGTGAAAGAATTAGTAATTAAGGAGGATCCCCACTGGATGCTGTTGATCTTTCATTCCACATTGAAATCTTCCCGTAGGAAATAGGAACCAACAGGACAAGTTAACACTTGCATACAAAGTATCAGTACGCTGTAGGCATTTAATTTCAAATGCTGACTGCGAAACAAATAAGACTGTAGTATTTTTTAAAGCACTAGTACTTATTAATTTGTACTTTGTTATAAATTGCTTAATGTTAAAATGAAAATAACATGTCCTTTCATATGTTATATATAAATTATATGCATGCTACAAAATCTTGTTTATTTTTTATGATTTGTTTTTCTGTGGTTTGAGGGGTGTTTCCAATGTTATTTTTATGGGTTCACATAATAAGCTAGAAATTGGGCAGATTGCCATGAAAATCATTCCTGTAGAAGAGTTTACAATGTAAATCGACAGTTATGGTGATCAAACACGCTATGGCAGCACAAGGGTGGATTTTTCTTGTCCCTTGTTGTTGCTTATAAGTTTTACAGGACTTTGCTTTTCTTGTGATTAGTTTAGTTTCTTTGGCACTGGCAGGGTTTAACCTAATTCCAAGTCCAGTGATACTTTTTAGACACACCTGGCTCCTTCCTCTGCTACATGAAATAATTTGAACTGTTCTTCTGTAGTAGATTTTTAAAAATACATTTGAAGACCACAATAATCAATTTAATTATTCATAAAATATCTTTGACCACATAAAATATGTCTGTCATCTTTGGCCACATAACACATTAGCCAAAAAAGCCACTGACCTCATGAACTCATATTCTACATACAGCCTAACAACACAAAGCAAACGATACAGTGGTGTGTAAAACGGTGATTAGTACGGTGAAAAAGTTCTGAAGGTAACAGAGGGTCTTGGAAGCCAGTCTATAGGTACCTTGGATTTTAGTCTAGGTAGGATGGAAAGCCGCTGGCAGGTTGTGCAGCAAGAAGTGGTCTAATCTAACTCATTATGTAATGGGCTCACTCTAGCTGTTCTGCTGTGTGACTAGACCGTGGAGAGTAGGGGCTAGAAGGAAGATCAGCTAGGAAGCTCTTCCAGGTGTCCAGGTTGGAGAACACAGTGGCATACTCCAGAATGGTAGCTGTGGAGACTACAGACATATTTTAAAGGTGATGACATGGGATTTGCTGATATTTTGGATTGTGAGGGAGAGAGAAGAAAAAGAAGTTAAAGTTGGCTCTAAGGGTTTTGGCATAAATATCTGGAAAGATGAAGATGATCCCCCTTGGAAAACACATAGCTGAAGAGTAGAATTATTGGAGCAAGAACTCCAATTTAAAAAGTGGAGTTTGTACTCTGGTTTCTCGTGTGGCACGTAAGAAACTTAGAAGCTGTAACTCCATCCTAACAAGTAAAAAGCCGCACAAAATGAAAAATGAACAATTCGTAGATGCAACTGCTGCCCCACAAACTGGAAAGACAGGCAGATACACAAAATCACAACTTCCCAGAGAGGAAACCCAGGAGCAGAAACCTCTGCAGGAACCAGTGTCCGTGTAGGAAAACCTGACGTGTAATTAATGAATTACTGGAGGCTCTGTGTGGGCCAGTTGGAGAGTTTATAACTCCAGGGGAGCCAGTCATAGGGGAGCCCCCACACTTTGAGTTTTACCTCGAGGTGCTCTACTAGTTCTTCAAGGCGAATATCAGAAAAAAAATCTTTATGATTCCAGCAAGGAAGGAGAAAATGAACCATTTTAAAATATGCTGAATTGAGAAACACGGGGAAAGTTTACAGTGCAGGGGTGTAGGCTCGCCATAAGACTGAAACCTAATTACAGGACTCATAAGTATCATACACTAGGGCAGCCACTAAAAGTTTTTTAAAATATACAGGGTCCAGCAAAAGTAATGCCGTTGAGTGTGGTTCATAGGGTACATGAATATCTCACGTGAGATAGACAGCAATTTGAACATTTCACCTAAAATGTCACATGGAGTACTTGAGAGTGATATGGGTATATTACAGAATTACATGCTTATCATTTTGTAATTAAAAAAGAGTGTTATTTGTTCCAGATCCTGTGTAACTGATATACTAAGAAAGGATGTAAAATGGAATCATGTAAGATGTTCATTTAAAACCACAGAAGGTACAAAAAAAAATGAAAGACAAAATTGGGAACAAAAAGGCAGCGAATAAAAAACAATATGAATAGATAGTAATCCAACTATATCAGTAATCACTATATCAGTCATCACGTTAGCCAGCAGTCTAAGTACACCCATTACAACACAAGAGATTATCAGAATGTATCTATTAACAAGACCCCACTGTATACTGTTTACCAAGAAAAGCCACTTTAAATATAAAAACATGTATAGATTAAAAGTAAAGGGGACTCAAGGATTCTGGGAAGATGGCAGACTAGATTTCTCTTTACTGTATAACAATTACTTAGGGAGAATCTGTCTGATGTAACACTTTCGGAACTCTGGAGGATATTGAAGGCTTGCAACTTCTATAAGAATGCTTGGAGGTAAATGGTAGGTAATTGTGATTAATTTCAGCTCTCAACACAGTAGCATCTACCCATCCCCCATGCCTCAGTCACATAGCAAGCATCTCTGAACATGTTCATAAGGCCAGTCTGCACATAGCTTGTGATATCTGGGGTGGAAAAATATCAGGAATCTGTGCTCTGATTGCTGATTTCTGCTTCTGATCACAGAGATTCAGAGGAAGAGGCAGGGTGCAACCCCTCCCCCACCCCCTCTGGCTCAAGTGACTTCCAGGAGTTTTAAAGGGCCAGAGCCCTTCCTTCCTTCATTGTTTTCTTCCCCCACCCTGCCCCCTTTTGGGAGCCAGATATTAAAGACTAGGACATTCAAAAACAATGGCATATATCGGAAAAATTAGAAAGTAACTGTGTATGGCCAGGGAAAGGCTCAGAAAAGACCTGAAAAGTTCTTAGGTTTATACCTCAGGCTGATCCTCAGCCAGATAGACTCCAACAATCAAATAAACAAAAAACAACAATAATAACAAAAATAGCAAACCCTGGGGAAGGGAGAGAAGCTGATTTTCAGAGTTACCACACTATTAGATTTAAAAGTTAAGTTTTCAAAAAACAGGGGGGAGAGAGAGAGAGAGAGAGAGAGAGAGAGAGAGAGAGAGAGAACACACAGCCCATTTAAAGGAAAAATAATTTACCACTAATAGAAACTGTCCTGAAAAAGTACTTGATGATAGATGTACTAGACTATCCTAAAGATGCTCCAAGAATTAAAGAAAGATGTGAAGAAAGTCAAGAAAACTACATACAAACCAAACAGAAATCTCACTAAATGGATCAAAACCCTAAAAAGAAACCAGACAAAATTCTGGTGCTGAAAAGCACAGTAACCAAAGGGAACAGTTCAGTTGAGGGATATGAAGGCTGATTAGAGCAGGCAGCAAAGAATCAGCAAACGTGAAGCTGAGACAACGGCAATGACTGAGTCTAAGAAACAGAAAGAAAAAAGTTCTGTGCATCTCCAGAACCCCAGATATGCCTCATATATGTATGTGCATCTTTAATAAAGTAATATGTTTAAAATTTTGAAAAAATTAAATGGGCCTGGCTTTATATAGCTTGAAAACATCAATAAAATTAGTAAGACTCCAGCTAGGTTAACTAAGAAAAAAAGAAAGGAGACACAAAACACTAGAATCAGAAGTGAAAGAGAGTGAATCACGGAAGATCCCATGGGCAGTGAAAGAAAAAGGCAGGAATTATAAATAGTTCTACATTCACACATTTGATAACCAAGGTGAAAAGAAACAATTCCTTGAAAAATACAATCTTCCAAAACACCCCAGAAGAAATAGAAAATCTGAATAGGTCTATATCCACTAAAGAAATTGAATTAATAATTAATAATTTAAAACAGAAAGTGCTAGGCAGAGATCAATTCACTGGTGAATTCTACCAAACATTTAATGAAGAACTTATACCAATTATCTACAATCTCTTTCAGAAGATAGAAGCAGAGAAAATACATTTTATCTCAGTCTAGAAGGTCAGCATTATGCTAACACTGAAACCAGACAAAGACATTACAAAAAAAGAAAACAACAAACCAATATTACTCATAAATATAGATGCAAAAACCCTCAACAAAATAATAGCAAATCAAACCTAATAATGTAAAACAGGAAATATAGTTTAATTGACCATATAAGCAAGAATTTATTTCTGGGTTCTCTGTTGTAATTCCATTAATCTATACATATGTTTTTAGGACAGTATCATGCTATATATCTGATTATTATAGCTTTGTAGTATAGTTTTATATCTGGGAGCATGATACCACCCATTTTGTTCTTTCTCAGGATTTCTTTGGCTATTCAGGGTCTTTTGTGGTTCCATATAAATTTTAGGATTAATAATTAAGAGTTCTAAGAAGAATGCTATTGGTATTTTAATAGTATTGCATTGAATCCATATATCGCCTTAGGTAGTACAGACATTTTAATGACATTAATCCTTCTACTTCATGAACATGCTACATCCTTCCATTTAGTATATGTATCCTCTTCAATCTCTCTCTCCAATGTCTTACAGTCTTCAGAGTATAGGTCTTTCCCTTCTTTGGTTAACTTTATTTGGTGACTTGGTGAAATGGGAATTCTAGGTGTGCATTAGAATGAGAATTTAAAAAAAAGAAAACAAAATTATGCCCTGGCTGGGGAGGTCAGTTCATTGAAGTGTTGTTTGGATATGCCAAGGTTGTGGGTTTGATCCTCTGTGAGGGCTCATAAAAGAAGCAACCAATGAATGCATAAATAAGTGGAATGATAAGTTGATGTTTCTCTCTCTCTAAAATCAATATTATTATTATTATTAATTATTATCATTATCATTATATACCACAACAAAGTAGAATTTATCCCAGAATTTATGGCTCGACATTTAAAAATCAATTAATAAAATCCATCACATTAACAGTCTAAAGAAAAAATCACATGATCATATCAATCGATCCAAAAAAAGCCTTTGACAAACTCCAGTACCTATTCATGATAAACACACTCAGTGAACTAGGACTAGAGGGGAACTTCTTCAACTTGACAAAGAAGACCTGCTAAACTATGTAACTAGTATCATCCTTAATGATGAGAAACTCAAAGCTTTCCCACAAGATCAATGTATAAATCAATGATGCCCCTCTTACTACAAATTTTCAACATTGTATTGGAAGTCCTAGATAATTTAGTAAGACAAGAAAAGTGTATATGTGGACTCTCTGCATTTTACACTCAATTTTGTTGTAAACCTAAAACTTCTCTAAAATTTTTATTAATTGAAAAACCTAAGGAAATTGTTAATCATAAATAATAATATGTTAAGGAAAAGGGGAGATCATCATATCAGATTTTTTTTTCAAAAGCAACCTTGGACATGTACTTTAAAATATTTTGTTTATTTTTTTTTAGAGAGAAGGGAATGGATGAGGAAAGAGGGAGAGAAACATCAATGTATGGTTGCCTCTTATGTGCCCTCCACTGGGGAGCTGGCCCACAACCCAGGCATGTGCTCTGACTGGAAATCAAACCAGTGACCCTTTGGTTTGCAGGCTGGCACTCAATACACTGAGCCACACCAGCCAGTGCACAAACATGCAATTTAAATAGAAGCACAAAGTTAGAATGAGAGCATAGGGATGGAAGAAGACCATCTAGACAAGATGCAGAAAGATGGCATTACTATTACTCATATCTAATTCAGTATACTTTAAGGCAAGAATATTATAAAATACAAAGAGGAATATTTCACAATTATAAATGAGCAATTCCTTAGGAAGATATAACTCCTAGATATGATTAGACCTAATAAGAGAACCCCTTTTTATTTATTTTCACAGTTGATCCCTAAAAACTTCTGTCATCCCAAATCTGAGACTGCAAGGTTGTTTCAACACACACACACACACACACACACACACACACACACACACACACACTCCACAAAGTAGGAGCTATTTCTGTGCTTAGTTTCAACTGTGAATGGGCAATTATAGTAACCACAGCCTTGGTAAGAGCATGACAACCATGGAATTAAAGTCTAGGTCATAGTACATGATAAGCCACTAGGACCAACATAAGTCCTAGCTAAGATCAAGAGGCATTTAAAATAGGTGACAAAGGAAAAGGAGGACTAACATCACCATGACCACACTCTTGCTCCATATCTAGTCCTTTAAGAGTAACAGATAGTGTGGCATGATCAAAGGACAGATTACTTGTACTTGATTTGGCTCAGGACAAACTCAGAGGTGTGATTTATGCTCTAGTTTCCGGGCAGCATGAGGCTGAAGGTACCCTCCAACTCGTGCCCTGGCTCATGCTCTCCACATTTCCTTTCTGTTCTTTCTGGAGAGCAATTCCCTTGGACAAGAATCCTTGTTTCAGAGTCTGCTTCTGGGTTAACTCAACCTAAAACATTCCACTGTAAGTGCTCATAGCACCTTGTACTTCAGCTTTATATTATTCAACTTATGAACGATTACTTGTTCAAAATCTGTCTGCCCTGCAAGTAAACTGCACATGTAGTCTGCAGTTTATATGCAAACTACATAGGCAAGGGCTGGGTTTCCCTACTTCTCCATCCCTGTCTAACCCAGTTTGTGACACACAGGTCCAAATACATATGGATTATAAATGGGATCAGTATTTGTACAAATGAACAAACCAAGTGGGTCAAGATTAATTAGTGAAGTGGTGACATGTTTGTAAATTTTTTTAAAAAAGAAAACAATGCTTTGTTGCTTTTACGTAGTTAGTGAGTTAAACTAAGATAGATAAACAGACCTTATTACAGAAATACAGAAGTTTTTAGAAATATGCTTGTCAGTTTTCAGCCTTCTGGGCATTCTCTGTCTATATTTTTTACTCTGATCACTTCCCTTAAAAGAGAAGACAGAATCAAGACAGGAGCTAAGTAGGTACCAATCACACTGGGTACCAAAGTCATCCTAGACATTCTGCCTGTTATATTCTTTCCTTCTGGCTATGATGAATTGAATGATGTTTAAAATGTGATTCTTTGAACAATACCAGCAAAACATAACACATAACACATATTGTGAGCCCCAAATCACCACCGCTGCTGCTCATGTTTGCTAAGTGAGGCCTCAGCAAGCAGTTCATACCATCACAGCAGTGATTTCCAACTGGTGTGCTGCAAGAATTTTTAAAACATGCAGTACCTGACTATTTAGTCAGGGGCGTTGACCTCTTTTCCCTTAGATTGTCAAATAAAAGAATGACAACAGCCAACACAACAATAGCTGTCCACTGTGAATGAATCAAAATACCTATTTGTTGTCCGATAGGCAAAAAATATATTTTTTTGCTGTGTTTCAGAATTTTAGTAAATAGTTTATGTGTACCATGAGATGAAAGAGTTGAAAACTGCTGCATGAGAACAATAAATACAGGAGAGAAAACTTGTATACTGATGCACACACAGGGAGCTCTTCATTGGAGAGAGGGGGGCTGACTGACTGACTCTCTTGGTGGGTGCTTCAGCCATTTAGTGACACCAAATCTCTGCCAGTAGATTTCCTGAACAATTTTAAGACAAAGAATACAGAAGAAAGAACACACAAAAAAATCAGTCAGCTCTTCTTGCTAGCCTGCCTAGAATTTTAACTACCAAACAGAACCAATTTGCCTTCTTTGTTTTTCAAAAATCTTTTTTCAAGCCCAAGTCTTCCTCTGTGAGTTGAATATACTTTACCCAATATAAATGCCAATTTTGAGTCCTAACACTGAAGACGATGTGTTTGTTAATCATAGTACTTTGGCTCCAACTTGTACCATCTTCCCTTTGGGAGCTAAAGAAATTTTGCTCCAGATAAAAGAAATTAGGGTCCCTGCTGTGAGTTGAAAAGCATCCCAGTGAGGAAAAAGTGAATGTATATTTATCTACAAAGATAGTCTTCTTTATAAAAATCTCAGGCTAACATTTTAAAAATAATTATACTATCTGAAGAAAGAAGGAGGACTATGTTTGACTTTACCCACTAAAGGAAGAGATAATTTAGGAAATATTTTAACTCACTCACTAAATCTCTGTTTAACTGTAAATGTCAATTAACTGTATTTAAAATAGATGATTTATTCCAAACTTTAGATGAAATGTTTAATCACATAAGCAAATGTAAAAAGAAAATAAAACCCTAGTTCATGGCAGCATTGGGTTTTTGTTTTCATTTTGTTTATGCTTCTAATGTGGTTGATTTAGAATTTCCTTAATGCTGTTTTTATGGCTTGATAGTCACTTGATAAAGGCAGACTGGATATTAAGTTTTTAAAATTTCTGAATTTATAGTAAGGTTCTTTCAAAACTATGTATGAAGGGGGACCCTCCACCAAAATCCTGGAATTTATTTATAAAAACTGTGTATTTATTCTTATGTGTTTAAACTTCAATCTCTTTCAAAGTACTCTCCATGTGATGCAATACACCTATCGAGACATTTTTCCACTGCTCAGAACAGTTTGTGAACTTGTCAGTTTTGATGCCTTTTAGTACTTCTGCCAGTTTTTTTTTTCTCCTCTTCCATGTTGGCAAAACATTTCCCTTGAGGACTTTTTTCATCCAAGGGAACACAAAAAAAGTCACTAGGTGAAATGGTGTGAACAGGGAGGTGGGGCATGGTGGTCATGCTGGTTTTGGTCTAAAACTGCTGAACATTCATCACATGTTGAGGGCAGGTACGCTGGTCAATCACCCATCATGAAATGGGAAAATTCACTAAGAATCTTTTTTTAAAAATCACTGAAGCAGAACACAGCCTCTGACAACATCACCAGCCGGTACACTGATACACATGGGCTCCCAGAACACTCAGCTAGTGGAGAAGCCTGTACTACAAGTGGGTCACCCTCCAGAAGATAATTCCAGCTTTTTGGGGTCCCCCCTCTTCTTATGCACACAAAAAGAGGACACTGGAATGGAGATAGTGAATCAGGTAAGGAAAATAAGAACTTAATAAAAATAGGAATTCAAAGATACAAGCCATGGTGGTTAATGACGTTTATATGACTGAATCTCTAAATGTGTCTCTGGACTTCCTGACAGACAGACAAAAGGCCAGACATGGTAAGTTTAATCACATGGTGAGAAGTGTGGTGGGAAACTCACTATTTAATTACATGAGACAAATATTTTCCAGTTATAAATTCTAGACTAAATTTTTCATTGGGATTGTATATAAGGAATCCTGTTTGATCAGTGGACATTATGCTTAGTTTTACAGCAAACACATTGTCATTTCATGAGATGGAACTTGGTTAAATATATAATGTAACAGAGTGAAGGTGATTTTATGAGAAAAACTTATAATGCAAGTACTTGATGTGTAATTTGTTTTAATGACAGTTTTAAATGATCAAAAGTAGTGAGTATATTTTACTTTTTCTAGATGTAACTTTCCTCAGCTAGGCTTTTGTTAAAAGTGAGATGGTAAAAAATTAAATTATGTTCTCCAACCAAAGATTGAAAAGCAAATTTCTCTACAGATTGTGCATTGAAGAAAGCTCCACATGCTTTGGACACTAAAATGAAAAGGTAAACAGACCGATATTTTCTTATAACAGTTGATGAACCATCTACTATTCTCCTTTGTATTAACTGATGATCTACCTATGCCCACAGGTGAGCAGTTATTAGAAAAGCAGTAATATTTTTAAGAAAAGATTTTAGATCTGATGTAACATTTAAATAAGTCACAAATTTGATACCCTCATATGGTATAAAGTAATTTTATCTTAAACAGAGAAAGTAACTTTTTCTTTTTGAGAAAATAAAATATCAGTGATTACAGTTTTCATTTCTATATGATCCTGTATGCTTTAATCATCACAACAACAAATATAACGATGGCATTATTTACTGTAAGCTATTTATGTGTGAAACGCTGTTTTCAGTTATTTACACATAATGACTCATGTAATCTTCACAAACTAATGTGAATTAGATATGATTATCCTCATTATACAGATGAGAATACTGAGGCATGAATTTCAACATTATACCGCTAATAAGGGTTGAAGACCAGGCAGTCTTATTTCAAGGCAGTGCTCATTAAAAATATATTTTTAGAGAGGAAGGGAGTGTAGGAGAGACAGCAAAACATTGATTTGTTGTTTCATCTATTGATGCATTCATTGGTTGATTCTTGTATATGCCCTGACCAGGGTTTGAACTGTAACCTTGGTGTATTGGGATGCTGCTCTAGTCAACTGAGCTACCCAGCCAGGACTCTTCCAGTGAAATCGCAGCATCTGAAAAAGCTTTGCACCAGAGTCTTTGCAGATCTTACCTTATCTATAGAAGCAAATACAAAGAAGCAGCTAAAATGAAAAGACAAAAAAAAACAGACCCCAAATGGAAGAACAAGAGAATTCTCCAGAAGAAGAACTAGATGAAATGGAGGCAAGCAATTCATCAGATACAGAATTTAAAGCAATAATTATAAAGATACTCAATAGCATGTAAAAAGGCACAGAAATCATAAAACCAGACAAGTCAGAAATGAAGAATGTAGGGAGGGAAGATGGCAGCGTGGTAGGAGGGAAAAGACCCCATTTCCCCCTACACATGGGAGAAAAACCTGGCCGATCTATGGAAGAACAGAGCAGACAAGGAACAGCAACAATGCATATTTCAGAATAAGAGGTCGAAAATTGTAGCGGACATTGAAAAAACAGCGGTAAGGAGAGCTCTTCAGGACAGTAGGAGCCCAGGGATCAGTGCGGAGAGCAGGGCGGCAGAGGCCCCTGCCTGGTGCTCCGCCAAGCTTTCCCCAGGGCTCTGGGGAGGGAGCTGGGTCAGTCACTGAACCGGCTGGGAGATCTCAGGGGCCACCTTGCTACTGGGGTGGAGCGAAAGTGGGTGCCCCGCATCGGGTCACTGTGCAACTTTGAACTGAGTTTTCGTGGTCGCCGGGTGACTGTGCTTTCACAGTTGCCCCAACCGCAGACAGAGGCACATGTGAAGTGAGACAGCTGCATGAAAATAGGCACTCACATGGGAATGCACACAGTCACGGGATCAGGACACTGGAGAAAACACAGGCACTGGCCACTGGAGACAGCTGTGGAGCCAAAGTTGCCAGTGCACAGGCGGGTGCTCAAACTCGGACAGCTCAGGACCATAGGCACAGGCTCGAGATAGCTGCTAGAGCGTAGGCCCCTTGCAGGGGCAAAGGCAGTTGGCTGCGTCTGATCACAGAAAGCCTTGCAGGGGCAAAGGCAGGTGGTTGATCACGACTGGAGAAGTGAGCACACACCCATAAACTCGGGGAAGTGCACACACACCAGGAGGCTCAGAATACACGCTGGAAACCCTGTGGGGAGAGGCGCCCACTAACGCTGGGATACATAGCACAATGAGGACTGAGTTCTGAACACAGAGAAAAGCAATAAGATCACCCCTCGGCCATTGCAGCCAGCAAGACCAGAAAAACCGGCTCGGCAAGTTTGAAAACAACAAGAGGATTTTTGGGGTTTTTTTTTTGGAATATTTTGTTTTGTTTTGTTTGTTCCTTTTTTTGTTTTTGGTTGTTAGTATTATTGTGTGTGTGTGTGTGTTTGTTTTTTGTTTTGCTAGTTTGTATGTGTTTTTTTTTGTTTGTGTGCTTGTCTATTTATATGAGTTTTTAATTATTCCTTCTTCATTATTTTTATCTTCTTCTTTACTCCCCAACTCCTTTTGCCTCCCTTTAATTACTTCTTGTCTTATTCCTTCCTCCTTTCTTTCCAATTTTATCTCTTCTACCTTCCTCTTCTTTCTTCTTTCTTCTTTTTTTCATTTTCCCCCCTCTTCTCTTTTTAAATACTCATGAGTGAGACAAAAAAAACAAACAAACAAGCCTGGAACTGTGAAAAAAACCAGAGTTGGCCCCCAAAAGAGGGTATTCCAGCTGATGAGACAGTGGAAGCTGTGAACAACAGGATATCCGAAGGAGAATCAACCACTGAATCTCACAGATATTCTACCACAGAAGGTCATGCCACAAACCCAGGGAGCCAGAACAGATCAATTTAAGAAGTTGAGGCTAACAACAAGAGTCTTACAAACAATGGGAAGACAAAGGAACAATCCCCAAATGAAAGGAAAGGAGGAAGCTCAAGAAAGAACGCTAAATGAAATGGAGGCAACTCAACTATCGGATATCGAGTTCAAAGCAATGGTTGTCAGGAAGCTCAATGAGTTCTCAATGAGCTACCAGAAACTACAGGGAAGCTATGATGAACTCACCGCAAACTATATCAACATGAAAAAGGAAATAGAAACTATCAACAAGGGCGAAGAGGAAATGAAGAACACAATCTCTGAACTGAAGAACACAGTGGAAGGAATGAAAAGCAGAATTGATGAAGCAGAAGATCGGATCAGGGAGTTGGAGGACAAAATAGAAAAAAACACCCAGAATGAGCAAGATAAGGAAAACAGGCTCAGAAAGAATGAAGAGGGTTTAAGAGAAATGCAAGACAACATGAAACGGAATAATATCCGTATAATAGGGATACCAGAAGGAGAAGAACAAGAACAAGGGATAGAAAACCTGTTTGAAAAAGTAATGATGGAAAACTTCCCTAATTTGGTGAGAGAAAAAGCCACACAAATCCAGGAAACACAGAGAGTCCCAATCAAAAGGAACCCAAACAGGCCCACTTCAAGACACATCATCATTAAAATGGCAAAATTCCAAGACAAAGAGAGAATCTTAAAGGCAACAAGGGAAAAAAGGAAGTAACATACAAGGGAACCCCGATAAGGTTAGCACCTGACTTCTCAATGGAAACACTCCAAGCCAGAAGAGAATGGCAAGAAATATTCCAAGCAACGAGAACCAAAGGCCTGCAACCCAGACTACTTTACCCAGCAAGGCTTTCAATCAAGATAGAAGGCCAAATAAGGAGCTTCCCAGACAAAAGAAGTCTAAAAGAATACATCTCTACCAAACCAATTCTGCAAGAGATACTAAAGGGACTGCTTTAAGGGAAGAAAGGAAAAGACAGAGAGAGAAAGAGAGAGAGGAACACAGGTATGAAAATGGCAATGAATAAATACCTATCAATAATAACCTTAAATGTAAATGGATTAAATGCTCCAATCAAAAGACATAGAATAGCTGAATGGATAAGAAAGCATGACCCACACATATGCTGCCTACAAGAAACCCACCTCAGGACAAAGACAAACACAGGCTCAAAGTGAAGGGCTGGAAACAAATTTTCCAAGCAAATGGTCAGGAAAAAAAAGCTGGGGTGGCAATATTCATATCAGACAAAATAGACTTCAAAAGAAGGGCCATAAAGAGAGACCCAGAAGGTCACTTCATAATACTCAAGGGAAGAATCCACCAAGAAGACATAAATATTGTAAATATATATGCACTCAACGGAGGAGCACCTAAATACATCAAGAAAATTTTAGAAGACTTCAAGAAAGATATTGACAGCAACAAAATTATATTAGGGGATTTTAATACCCCACTGTCAAAAATGGACAGATCTTCCAAACAAAATATCAACAAAGATATTATGGCATTGAACAACACTCTAGAGGAAATGGACTTAACTGATATATATATAGAGCCCTTCATCCCAAAGAAACTAAATATACTTTTTTTTCAAATGCACATGGAACATTTTCAAAGATAGACTGCATGATAGGACACAAATCAAGCCTCAACAAATTCAAGGAAATTGAAATTATATGAAGCATTTTCTCTGACCACAAGGGACTGAAACTAGAAACCAACCCCAAGGGGAAAAACCCAAAACCCTCAAAATCATGAAGATTGAATAGCATGCTATTAAACAATGAATGGGTCAAGAATGAAATTAGGGAGGAAATCAAAAAGTTTCTGGAAACAAATGATAATGAACTCACATCGACCCAAAACTTATGGGACACAGCAAAGGCAGTCCTCAGAGGGAAGCTTATAGCGATACAGGCCTACCTAAAAAAGACAGAAACATCTCAAACAAACAACCTAACCCTATGCCTACAAGAACTCGAGAAATAACAACAAAGACAGCCCAGAACAAGTAGAAGGAAAGAAATAACCAAGATAAGAGCAGAATTAAGTGACATAGAGACTAAAAGCACAATCCTAAAGATCAACGAATCCAGGAGTTGGTTCTTTGAAAAGATCAACAAAATTGACAAGCCTTTAAGCAGGCTCATCAAGAAAAAAAGAGAGAGGACTCAAACACAATCAGAAATGAAAGAGGAGAGATTAAAACTGACACCGCAGAAATACAAAGGATTGTAAGAAATTACTATGAAGAACTGTATGCCAAGAAATTTGAAAACCTAGATGAAATGGACAGGTTTCTAGAAAAATATAACCTTCCAAAACTCAAGGAACAAGAAACAGAAAGCCTGAACAGACCAATAACAGCTGGTGAAATTGAATCAGTAATCAAAACACTCCCGACACACAAAAGTCCCGGACCAGATTGTTTCACAGAAGAATTCTACAAAACATTTAAGGAAGAGCTAACCTCTATTTTTCACGGACTATTCGAAAAAATCCAAAATGATGGAAGACTCCCAAACTCTTTTTATGAAGGCAGCATCATCCTAATCCCAAAACCAGATAAAGACACAACAAAGAAGGAGAACTTCAGGCCAATATTGCTGATGAACATAGAAGCTAAAATCCTCAAAAAAATATTGGCAAACTGTATCCAACAATACATTAAAAAGATCATACACCACGACCAAGTAGGATTCATCCCAGGGATACAAGGATGGTTCAACATTCGCAAATCAGTAAATGTAATTCATCACGTAAACAAAAGCAAAGACAAAAAACACATGATCATATCAATAGATGCGGAAAAAGCATTTGATAAAAACACTCAGCAAAGTGGGAATAGAGGGAGCATTTCTCAACATAATGAAGGCTATATATGAGAAACCTACAGCCAGCATCATACTCAACGGGCAAAAACTAAATTCTTTCCCACTAAAATCAGGAACAAGACAAGGCTGTCCACTTTCACCACTTCTATTCAATACAGTATTGGAAGTCTTAGCCACAGCGATTAGACAAGAAAAGGAAATAAAAGGCATCCAACTCGGAAAGGAGGAAATAAAACTATCATTGTTTGCAGATGACATGATAGTATACATAGAAAATCCTATAGTCTTGGCCAAAAAACTGCTCGACCTAATAAATGAATTTAGCCAAACAGCCAGACACAAAGTCAATATCCAGAAATCAAAGGCATTTTTGTATACCAACAGTGAAACAGAAGCAGAAATCAAGAAAAAAATCCCATTCAATATAGCAAAAAGAAAAATAAAATACCTAGGAATAAACCTAACCAAGGAGGAGGTAAAAGACCTGTATGCAGAAAACTACACAACACTGAAGAAAGAAATCAAGGACGACACAAACAAATGGAAACACATACCGTGTTCATGGATCGGAAGAATTAACATCATCAAAATGTCCGTACTTCCCAAAGCAATCTACAGATTCAATGCAATACCTATTAAAGCACCAATGGCATATTTTACATAGAACAAACACTTCAAAAATGTATATGGAACCATAAACGACCCGGAGTAGCGGCAGCAATCTTGAGAAAGAAGAGCAAAGCAAGAGGGATCATAATACCTGATACCAAAATGTATTACAAGGCCACTGTAATCAAAACAGCCTGGTACTGGCATAAAAACAGGCACGTGGACCAGTGGAATAGAACAGAGAGCCCAGAAATAAACCCTAGTCTCTATAGTCAATTAATATTTGACAAAGGGGGCAGCAACATAAAATGGAGTAAAAATAGCCTCTTCAACAAGTGGTGTTGGGAGAACTGGACAGCTACGTGCAAGAAAATGACACTCGAGCACCAACTTACGCCATACACAAAAATAAATTCAAGGTGGATAAAAGATTTAAACATAAGCCGTAACACCATTAAAGTCCTAGAGGAGAACATAGGCAGGAAAATCTCAGATATTCCACGCAGCAACATTTTTACGGATATGTCCCCTAAAGCAATGGCATAGAGGAAAGAATAAACAAATGGGATCTCATCAAAATAAAAAGCTTCTGCATGGCCAAGGAAAACAGTATCAAAATAAAAAGAGAACCATCTGTGTGGAAAAACATATTTGCCAATGATACCTCAGATAAGGGTTTAATCTCCAAAATATACAAAGAACTTACATGACTCCACTCTAAGAAGACAAGCAACCCAATTAAAAAATGGGCAAAGGACTTGAACAGACGCTTCTCCAAGGAGGACATAGAGAAGATCCAGAGACACATGAAAAGATGCTCAGTATTGCTAGCTATCAGAGAGATGCAAATTAAAACCACAATGAGATACCACTTGACACCAGTCAGAATGGCCCTCATAAACAAAGCAACAAACAGTAAGTGTTGGAGAGGTTGTGGAGAAAAGGGGACCCTAGTGCACTGCTGGTGGGAGTGCAGCCTGGTACAACCACTATGGAAAGCAGTATGGAATTTTCTAAAAAAACTAAAAATGGATATACCTTTTGACCCAGCAATTCCACTGCTAGGACTATATCCTAAGAACCCTGAAACACCAATCCAAAAGAACCTATGCACCCCTATGTTTATAGCAGCACAATTTACAATAGCCAAGTGTTGGAAGCAACCTAGATGCCCATCAGTAAATGAGTGGATCAAAAAACTGTGGTACATTTACACAATGGAATTCTATGCAGCAGAAAGAAAGAAGGAGCTCCTACCCTTTGCCACAGCATGGATGGAACTTGAGAGCATCATGCTAAGCAAAATAAGCCAGGCAGTGAAAGACGAATACCATATGATCTCACCTTGAACAGGAAGCTAATCGACAAAACAAACAAACAAGCATAATATAACCAAAGACATGGAAATTGAGAACAGGCTGAAAGTCACCAGAGGGGAGAAGGGAGGAAATTTCAGGGGAAAAGGGGAAGGATTTACAGGAACAAGTATAAAGGACACATGGACAAAAACTATGGGGGGTGGAAATGGGAGGGAGGTGGGGAGGGCTGGTGTGGTGGGTTGGGATGAGAATAAAAGACAGAAAACTGTACAAGATCAACAATTAAAATAAAAATTAAAAAAAGAAATGAAGAGTGTAATATCTGAAATAAATAGTACACTGGTATACTGGAAGAAATAAATGGCAGGTTAGATGAAGAAGGGGATTGAATTAGTGATTTGGAAGACAGGGTAGAAAAAACATCCAGGCAAAGTGGCAAAAAGAAAAAAAAATTAAAATGAGGAGAGATGAGGAAACATTTTGGATGACATAAAGAGTAAAACATCTGCATCATGGGAATACTAGAAGAGGGACAGAGTGAGCAAGGGATCAAGAACCTACTTGAAGTATCAATGACTGAAAACTTCCCTAATCTGGTGAAGGAAAAAGACACACAAGTTTAGGAAGCTCAGAGAGTCCCAAACGAGGTTGACCTGAAGAGGCCTACACTGAAATACATCATAAATAAAATGGCAAGGCTTAAAAACAAGGAGAGAATCCTAAAAGCGGCAAGGGAAAAGCAGGTAGTTGCATACAAGAGTGCACCAATTATACTGTCATCTGATTTCTCCATAGAAACATTTCAGGACAGAAGGGAATGGCATGAAACATTCAAGGTGATGAAAAGCAAGGACCTACAAACCAAGGCTACACCCAGCAATGCTACCATTTTAAATCAAAGGAGAAATAAGATTCCCAGACAGGAAAAAGCTAAAGGAGTTTAACATCAAACCAGTCCTGCAACAAATGTTAGAGACATTGCTTTAAAAAGAAGAAGAAAAAGAGAAAGAAAGAAAAACAGAGGAAAACAGTCTAACAATAAAATGGCACTAAATACATATCTATCAATAATCGTAAATGTAGATGGCTTAAATGCTCTGACCAAAAGACATAGGGTGGCTGAATGGATAAGAAAACAAGACCCACATCAGATTGAAAGATACATACAGACTAAGAATAAAAGTATGGAAAAAGATATTTCATGCAAATGGAAAAGAAAAGAAAGCTGGGGTAGCAGTACTTACAAAAAAATAGACTTTAAAACCAAGGCTACAGTAAGAAGGACACTACAAAATGATAAGGGGAACAATCCAACAAAAGGATATAACCCTAGTAAACATTTACAAACCCAACATAGGAGCATGTATATTTGTGAAGCAAATCTTGATGGACAATAAAGGGAGAGATCCACAGAAATGAAGTCATAGTGGGGGATTTTAACACCCCATTGACTTCAATGGATCTTCCAGACAGAACATCAATAAGGAGACAGTGGACTTAAATGACACACTAATCAAATGGATTTAATTGAGATCTTCAGAACATTTCACCCCCACGCAGCAGAATATACATACTTTTCAAGTTCATATGGAGCATTTTCTGGGATAGAGCACATGTTAGGATACAAGTCACAATAAATTTCAGAAGACTGAAATCATATCAAGCATCTTCTCTGACCACAAGGCTATGAAACTAGAAATCAATCATAAGACCACTGAAAATCATGCAAAGACATGGAAGCTAAATAAGATGTTATTAAACAATGAATGGGTCAATCATGACATCAAGGAAGACATGAAAAGATACTTGAAACAAATAAAAATAAGGAACAGCAATTAAAAACCTATGGGACATTGGGAAAGCAAGCTATCTAAAGGGGAAATTCATAGCATTACAGACCTATCTAAGAAAGAAAGAAAGAAAGAAAGAAAGAAAGAAAGAAAGAAAGAAAGAAAGAAAGAAAGAAAGAAAGAAAGAAAGAAAGGAAGAAAGAAAAGAAAGAAAGAAATACCTGAAATAATCCAACTTCACACTTAAAGGAATGTGGAAAATGAACAAAAATAAAGCACAAATTGAGTAGAAGGAAGGAAATAATAAAGATCAGAGCAGAAATAAATGAAATAGAGTCTAAAAACAACAAAAATAATCAATGAATCCAAAACCTGACCCTTCGAAAAGATAAACAGGATTGATGAACTTTTAACCAGACTCATCAAGAAAAAAAGAGAGGACCCAAATAAATAAAATTGTAAATGAAAAAGGAGAAATCACAACTGACACCAAAGAGATACAAGGGATTGTAGGAAAATATTATGAACAACTATATGCCAACAAACTGGACAATGTAGATGAAATGGATGAATTCCTACAAACATAATCTTCCAAAACTACATCAGGAAGAATAAGAGAATCTGAACAGACAGACTGCACCTTGCGAAACTGAAGCAGAAATAAAAAAATGCCCAACAAACAAAAGCCCTGGACTGAATGGCTTCAGAGGTGAATTTTACAAACATTCTGAGAACAAACACATCTTCTTCTCAAACTATTTCACAAAATTCAAGAGGAGGGAGGACTCCCAAACTCATTTTATGAGGCCCACATTATCCTAATTCCAAAACCAGATAAAGACACTACAAAGAAAGAAAATTATAGGCCAATATCCCTGATGAACATAGATACTAAAATCCTCAACAAAATGCTAGTAAACTGAATACAGAAATGCAATAAGAGATCATACATCATGATCGAGTGGGATTTATTCTGGGAATGCAAGGTTGGTACATTTGCAAATCAATAAATGTGATTCACCACATAAAATGATGGATAAAATCACATGATCATACCAATAGATGCAGAAAAAGCATTTGATAAAATCTAGCATCCATTTATAATAAAAACTCTCAGCAAAGTGGGATTAGAGGGAACACATTTAAATGTAATAAAGGCCATATATGACAAACCCACTGACAGTATCATACTCAATGGACAACAATGACAAAGGTTCCCCTTAAAATTGGGAACAAAACAGGGATAGCTGCTTTCACCCCTCTTATTCAACATAGTACTGGAATTCCTAGCCACAGCAACAAACAACAAGAAGAAATAAAAAGCATCCAAGTTGGAAAGGAAGAAGTAAAACTGCCTTTATTTGCAGATGACATGATACTGTACATAGAGAAATTCCAAAGATTGCAGTAAGAAATTACTCAAACTGAAACATGAACTCAGTCAAGTAGCAGGATACAAAATTAATACCCAGAAATCAGTTGCATATTTATATGCCAATAATGAACTAACAGAAAGGGAAATTAAGAAAATAATTTCATTGACAGTTGCTTCAAAAAGAATAAAATACCTAGGAATAAACCTAACCAAGGATGTAAAAGACCTGTAGTCAGAAAATTATAGACATTGAAGAAAGAAACTGAAGAAGATATAAATAAGTGGAAGCACAAATGTTCATGGATAGGAAGCATTAACATCATTAAAATGTCCATACTACCCAAGGCAATCTACAGATTCAACTCAATTCCTACCAAGATTCCAATAACATATTTCATAGAGCTAGAACAAGTATTTCAAATATTTGTATGGAACCATAAAAGGTCCCACATAATCTAATGAACAAACCAAACAGTGATCCTGAGAAAGAACAAAGTTGGAGGAATCGACTTCCGGCAAAGATAAAGGCATAGGTGGACACACTGAGCCTCCTCATACAACCAAAATTAAGGACAACAAAGATTTAAAAACAAGTAAACAATCAGAACTGATAGAAAATTGAACTGTACGGAAATTCGACAACCATTCATCCAGACCGGTAAGAGGGTCAGAGTTGCGGCAAGAAAAAGTGGAGGTTGGCAGACCTGGGTGTGCAGGCAGTGGCTAGTGGAACCTGGGCACTGGGTGGAAATGGGCAGACCCAGTGAGGCTGTGCAAGGTAGCTGGCTGACCAGGTGGTCCCACATTCGCACGCAGATAATCCAGATGAAAACAGGGAGAGAGACAGACCTCTCAACCCAGGGCCCCAGAACCAGGAAATAAAACCTAAAAACACCCATTGAAAACACTTGTGGGAGTTGAGGTGCCAGGAGAGACTCCCAGCCTCACAGGAGAGTTCCTTGGAGAGACCCACAGGGTCCTAGAATGTACACAAGCCCGCCCACATGGAAATTAGCACCAGAAGGGCCCAATTTCCTTGGGGGAAGCGTTGGAAGGGACTGGAATCTGAGAAAGAGCGGAGCAAGTGCCTTTGTTCCCTCTCAGACCCTGCCCCACTACACAGCATCACAACCCAGCCACTGGGCTGCCTCGCCCTGGGGAATACCTAAGGCCCCGCCCCTCACTATGTAACAGCCACAACCTGACCCTCCCCCCCAAAAAAAGAAATGGCTCAAACGGGAGAACAGATCAAAGCTTCAGAGCCAATTCATCTAAACACCGAAGAGATAGCCAACCTATCAGATGCACAGTTCAAAGCACTGGTGATCAGGATGCTCACAGAACTGGTTGAATTTGGTTGCAAATCAGATGAACAAATGAAGGCTACAGTAAGTGAAATGAAGGAAAATGCACATGGAACCAATAGTGATGGGAGGAAAACTGGGACTCAAATCAATGGGGTGGACCAGAAGGAAGAAAGAAACAAACAAACAGAAAAGAATGAAGAAACCAGAATTCAAAAAAATGAGGAGAGGCTTAGGAACCTCCAGGACATCTTTAAATGTCCCAACATCTGAATTATAGGAACCAGAAGGGGAAGAAGAAGAGCAACAAGTGGAAAACTTATTTGAACAAATAATAGAAGAGAACTTCCCCAATCTGGCCAAGAAAATAGACTTCCAGGAAGTCCAGGAAGCTCAGAGAGTCCCAAAGAAGTTGGACCCAAGGAGGAACACACGAAGGCACATCGTAATTACATTAGCCAATATTCAAATGAAGGAGAGAATTCTAGAAGCAGCAAGGGATAAGGGGACAGTCACCTACAAAGGAGTTCCCATCAGACTGTCAGCTGATTTCTCAAAAGAGACCTTCCAGGCAAGAAGGGGCTGGAAAGAAGTATTCCAAGTCATGAAAGTCAAGGACTTACATCCAAGATTGCTCTATTCAGCAAAGCTTTCATTTAATCTGGGAGGGAAGATAAAGTGCTTCTCAGATAAGGTAAAGTTCAAGGAGTTCATCATCACCAAGCCCTTATTATATGAAATGTTAAATGGACTTATCTAAGAAAAAGAAGATAAAAATATGAACAGTAAAAAGACAGCAAACTCGCAGTTACTAGCAACCATACCTAAAACAAAAGCAAACTAAGCAAACAGCTAGAACAGGAACAGAACCACAGAAATGGAGATCACGTGGAGGGTTAGCAACAGGGGAGCAGGAGGAGGAGAGAGGAGGAAAAGGTACAGAGAACAAGTAGCATAGAGGGTGGGTAGAAAATAGACAGGGGGAGGACAAGAATAGTGTGGGAAATGTAGAAGCTAAAGAACTTATGACACATGGACATGAACTAAAGTGGGGGAAATGTGGGTGGGAGGGGGTGTGCAGGGTGGAGGGCAATGATGAGGGAGAAATGGGACAACTGTAATAGCATAATCAATAAAATATATTTAAAAAAAAGTTGGAGGAATCATGCTACCTAAAATGAAACTATACTATAAGTCCACAGTAATCCAAACAGCATGGTACTGGCATAAAAACAGATACATAGATCAACAGGACAGAATAGAGAGCTCAGAAATAAAGCCACACCTTTATAGTCAATTAATATTCAACAGAGGAAGCATGCACATATGATGAGCAAAAAATAGGTTATTCAATAAATGATGTTGGCAAAATTGGATAGATGAAGAAAAATGAAACTAGAGCACCTTCTTACACCACACACAAGAAATTAAAAACGGATTAAAGACTTAAATGTTACACTTGAAACCATAAAAATTGTATAGGAAAACATAGGCAGCAAAATTTTGACCATTGCTTGTAACAATATATTATCGGATATAAAAGAACAAAAGAAATGAAAAAATAAGCAAATGGGACTACATTGAACTAAAAAGTTTTTGTGCAGCAAAGGAAAACAACAAAATAAAAAAATAACCCATATAATGGGAGAGCATATTCACCAATATATCTGATAAACGGTTAATATACAAAATTTATAAAGAACTTATAAATCTTAACACCAAAAAAACAAACAACCCAATTAAAAAATGGGCAAAAGACCTAAATGGACACTTCTCTAAAGAGAATAGACACATGAAAAGTTGCTTGACATCACTAATCATCAGAGAAATGCTAATTAAAACCATGATGAGATGCCATCTTGCACCTTTCAGAATGGCTATCATCAATAAATCAACAAACAACAAGTTCTGGGAGGATGTGGAGAAAAGGGAACCCTTTTGCACTGTTGGTAGGAATGCAGATTGGTGCAGCCATTGTGGAAAGCAGTATGGAGACACCTCAAAAACTTAAAAATGAGTCTGCTTTTTGACCCAGTGATCCCAGTTCTTGGAATTTAACCAACGAAACCCAAAACACTAATTCAAAAGATCCTAAGCACCCCTATGTTCACTGCAGCATTATTTATAATCACCAAGATATGAAGCATCCCAAGTGTCCATCAGTAGATGAGTAGATAAAACAACTATGGGACATTACACTTGGCTGTAAAAAAGAAGAAAATGTTACATTTACAATAGTATGCATGGTTCTGGGGAACATTATGCTAGGTGAAATAAGCCAGTTGGAGAAAGACAAATACCACGTGATTTCACTTATTTGTGGAATCTAATGAACTAACTGAACAAGAAAAAGAGAGACACTATAGATAGAGCAGGATGACAGCTGGTGAGGGAGATTAGGGGTGAAGGGATTGAGCACAAAAGAAAAAGGACCCATGGACATGGACAACAGTTCGGTGATTGCAGGGGGAGGAGGGTATAATTGGACTAAATGGTAATGGAAAAATGTAATAAAAAAGTAAAAAAATAAAAATGTCCCATTATTCTCTTCTGACCTATAAAATTGGTGCTTGTAAATCAGCTTCTTTATTGTTAATATATATTTTCATGAGCAATTATGGGGCATTCTTTGTATGTAACTCATTGCTTCCCTCTTGTTTTCCTTAAATGTTATCTCTTTATCTTTATTTTTTGCCATTCTAATTGCAATATATGTTGGTGTGGATATCTTTAGGTTCATCTTATTTGGAACTCTCTGTGCTTGCTGGACCTTGATGTCTGTTTCCATTCCCAGGTTAGGAAAGTTTTTGTCAATTATTTTTTTAAAATAAAGTTGGTTTCCTTCTCTTTATTCTCTTTTTGGGATCCTCAGAATGTGAATATTTAAATGCTTGATATTATCCCTGAGGTCCCTTAAACAATTCTTTGACTTAAAAGTAACATCTTTTTTTCTTTCTGCTGTTTTGATTGATTGATTTCCACTAGTTTATCTTCCAGATCACTGATCTGTTCTTCTGTATTAGTTAATTTATTGTTAATTCCTTGCAATGTCTTTTTCATTTTAGATATTGTACTCCTTAGGTCCACCTCTAGAATAAAAATCTTAAGGGCAGGGATATAGTTTTACTCTTCTAAACCCATGAAATATTTCTTTGTGTATAGGCCCTTCAACGAGGGCCTTCGATCTATTCAATAAAAGATTTAATTTGGTTGACAACTCTATTTTGAAAGAGTAAGACGTCTCAAGGTAAAGAACATAAAAATTATCAAAATGTCTATCTATTCTACTCTTTTAATCAGAATTTAGCAGAAGATGAAAATATTGACAAATATTTACTGCCTCACAGATTCAGAACAGAAACACTATGTTTTAAAAAGAATAGAATTAACTCAATTCCTATTATATTGCTAAAGTTCTTGGTAAAATTTTAAAATAATTTAGTATAATTTTATTTCAATAAAATTACTTAATATTAAATATTTAGCTGGTTGCTATGTATCTACCACTTAAACTGAAATACCCAATATTTTCAATTTCTTCCAAATGAAATCTGTAAGTATTGTCAGGTTCTTTCCCTCCTGAATATACTGCTTTGTGCAGTTCACGTTATATCTATGAAATTCAATTTCTGCATAAAGCTTATAATCAGACTCTACAATCTATTTCCTGCATTAGCCAGGTTCTTTAATATGGCTTTCAGTCAAAATTATTTTATCTCTTTTGCTTTAAGCTTCTGAAGACAGGCACAGGGATCCAACCTGTCTTTCTTGAGTTGTCAATTGTCATTTAAGTATAAAAACTTTTCTTTAGTTGTCATTATCAAACCCTGAATACAGAAAATCCCTTTAGCTGTTTCCCTAACTAAAAAAAACAAAAAACAAAAAAAAACCCATAAAGTGCATTTTCCATTCCATTTCTTAAAAGAACCTTTCCATATGTAGCAGTCACGCTTCGTACAAAAATTTTGGGAGAACATGATACATTAGATTCAGAAAAATATCTAAACCCAAGAAATTGCCTCAAATAAAATCTCTCTTTTATAAATAATGTAAGACAAATTCAGTCAATAACTATTTTTAAACATATGTTTCTCTGAGAGAATACTCTGAAGCATTCTACGTTACATTTTTTTTTTTTTTTAGTATTCCTAGAATAAGCATATTTATGAGATCACACAAGGAAGTCAGAATAAGTTAGTCTAGTTATTTCAATTCACCAGTCTTCCTCATGGAATGTTCATTTTCAAATACTGGAAAATAAATATCTAGAGGAATCTTAAGGAGTATTCTGAATAATATGCCTCTTTCTTCCTTAAATGTTTTTCTCTCCAAGTTCTAAAGAATGGTAAAAAGGTACAGATTAGGACAAGACTTTCTACATACCTTTCTAGCTGGTCTAGGTTTCCGAGTTGTGGTAAAGAGTCAGATTTTTCAAATTTGTCTATTCACTGGCACCATCTATAAAATCTGAGCACTCAACATTTATTAGTTTCTTTAACTGCCATACATAAAACACAGGTACAAAAGAGGTGAATTGCTATTGCTTTCCAAAGCAAATGGGTTTTTACCCAAAGTAAGATGCTACAATAGGTTTTTCAGACAGAGGTCCATCCCAGAGTCTCACAAATCCTGCATCTTAAATAAGACTGGGTAATCTTGTCATCTGCTCTTGGTCTTAGTTTTTGGATGGGCTTAAAGCAGGTTGTTTTTTTTTTTTTTTTTTTTGTGGAATATTCCTTATGAACTGCTTTCACCTAGTTTCTTTGCGATTCATTCTCTTTTTACATGCCCTCAATCAGCTTTACCGCACTTGTCATATAATGTTAAAATATATGCAAAGGTATTTACCAAACTGTTCCTCAAAATGCAAAACATTCCCACATTTTTAAAGCTTTTTAAAAATAATTTATTCATTTATTTTTAGAGAGAGGGAAGGACAGGGAGAACGAGAGGGAGAAAAACATCAATATGTCGTTGCCTCTCGTATGCCCCATACTGAGGACCTGGCCCACAACCCAAGCAGGTGCCCTGACTGGAAATCAAACCAGTAACCCTTTGGTTCACAGGCTGGTGCTCAATCCACTGAGCCACACCAGCCAGGGTGAAACATTCCCATGTTAAAGCCTTTGCATTTAGCTACACATGCTGCTCAGAACAATCTCATACCATCTGCAATTGGCTGGTAACTTTAAAAAATTTACACTTCAGACTATTTAGTGTTGACTACCTGATCTATAGTAACCATCTAGTCTCCCATACTATTTAATGTTCTGAATAATCATTAAAATTGATGTGTTCCTTGTTCTCTTGTTTATTTGGAGTTCTTACTATGAGAACATAAACTGAGAGCAGAGACCTTGTATGTTTGCCTCATTTGCTCATCCCTAAATCCAAAGTACCTAGAACAATATCTGATGTATTTTGGATGCTAGATAAATATTTGTTGGATGAAAATTATGTACATAATTGCAGATAGAGTCCATAAAAAATGTGGTCTGCTGAAATAACATATCCTTATAATTTTATGATAGCACCCTATTTTGACTTCAGTCTGGTCTTCTGGCTAGCAAGGATTGGTAAACAGTTATAAAACAATAATATATATGCAATAAAATAACTAGTATTGTGCTGTTGTGAACATCAGCATTTCTTCAGAACAGAACAATTTTCTTCTAGTCTTCATGTCACATTAATACAAACTGTCAACCTGATTACTGGAAAGTGTCCCCTGAACTGAAAATAGCATCACAGCACAAATTCTGCTCCTGCAGCTCAAATGACCTGGATGCTTCCTTACCAGCAGCCAATGCCAGACAACCTTTCACTCCCCCAGACAGGCTGCCAGCTGGGGAAGCTGTGATTGCTGTCAAAAACTATATATAGTGCAAAAGATAAAAGGATTAGGTGTTCTGTGTGAAAAGGCAGAGGGGGTTCAACCATATTCCTGAAATATCTCGAATGTGTTTTTAGACTTTTGGGGAATGAATAGGGAAGTAATTAGTTGGAGGTGTATAGTTTCCAAAGCAGTAAAAAGGTGGGTGGAGAGCAATTGAGCATACCTCTATGAGAATCCATTATATATACCTCTCAAGGCTTCCCAGGTGTCCTGCCAGTTCTGGGTGATCATATCAATATTTATAGCACAGTGCACCAGGGTGCCCATATTCCTTAGCCGAGGTGATTAATACGTGATATCAACACCTATGACAAGACATTTTATACCTGTCAACCAACAAAGAGGTTTCTACTTCCTCTGTCTGCTGAATTCCTAAGCCTTTTATTTTGTACAATAAACCATCTATAGTTGGAGCTGAAGGATGGATGCTGAACTGCAGCTAATTCTTTAAATAGATGTCTTCAACTGGCAGGTGACCTGTCTGTAGCCTGTATCAAATATAAGGAATTCTATTTCTGGTGGAAAATAAGTGAGCATGGAAAGATTTGCCTGCTATGGTTTTCATAGCATGCATTTAAACACTGAACTATATATAACGGGGAAAAAGCCAGGGTTTTTTCCTCAAGGCTCTTTCAAATGAATCTAATTCATATTACACAGTAGAAATGCAGGAAAATTTATCTTTAAACAGTGCTTTCTTTGTAAGATTTTGAGGTGCTATCCAAGTATTAATTCCTAGAGATATGATGAGGAGATGAAATGGACTTTTGTGAGTTCCATTTTTGGTAAAAGGAGTTTTTGGGACTTCTCCTTCAAAAAAAACAGAAAACAAGAACAAATTCTTAGATAACAGAGAAGCATGGTGTTATATTTTGTATTTTGAGAATGTGTTTATTAAAGAACAAAATGTGGGTGACCCCATGCTGCAGACAATGCCCCTGGGTGTTGCTGAAGGTTTTCTTTGTACAACTGAGCAGGCTGAACAGAAGTTGTGGCCATGCTCCTGCCGCACCCCATTCATGACAGCTCAGCCCTACTGAACCCACACCCACTAGTCCTGGAAATGAATGTCCTTTGGCTCTTCCTGATCCATCAGAGCCTATGCAACATACCCTTAGCCTCTCCTAAGATTTTATCCCTACATTAATAAAGAAATAGATCCATTGGAATTGTAAACATCATTAAAGCAGTCATGGAGTGAATGGAATGGGACAGTGGCTTGCTAACACACATACCAGTCTTAAATTGAATTCTTGTCCTTGGTTATCGGCATACACACTCCTTAGTAAAATGGCAAATACCTGCCATGTGATTTTTGAAATTTGATTAGAAAATGATGATGATGTCACCTAGCTAGTATATCTAATAAGAGATATTATGTTCTCTCTGTGCTTTACCTATGTTATATCATTAAATTATCATAACATTCCACTAGGTAAATATTTTTATGCCCATTTTAAAGATGAAGAAACAAATTCCTAGATTAAGCAATGTATCCAAGATCTCACAAATAGTAAGTGGTGTTGCAGGAAATTAAATTAGGGTTTCCTGACTCCGAAGCCTTTTGATCTGTGATAAAGTGGATTGTTATTATTCTGAGCACCTACCATTCTCTCCGCATTAACCACTGAACTCTAGGAGATACAGTTCCCTGGAAATGTTTGACCTTGCCCTCATATGTTTACAGTCTTAAGAGACAAGACAAATAAACATGAGTAAAACAATGAAAGAATAATTCAAAGTGAAGTAATTAAGTGCTGATAAAATAAAACCAAGTGTCAACATGGTATTATATACAGAGTCCCAGATATTATATCAGAAATATAGATTTAAGAATAGTCCTGCCACTCATTTCTACATGTCTTAAAGCAAATTACTTAAGTTTGATTTCCTTACAGAATAATAGTATCTGTAATGGGAATTTGTCTTCTGTCTCTACTGAACTCCTACCTGAGTCTCATGAAGTCTGCATATAAAAACAGAAAGGTATTTTACTCAATGTCTCCTCCAAATTTAAGAGCACACACAGTACTACCTGGGCTCACCTCTGAGAGATGATAACCTTACAGACAGACCTGGAGCAAAGAGTGCTTCCCAAACAGCCTCTGTACCAGCAGGGTTCCAGCGCTTCCTAAGAGGCATAGCTGTAAAACAGTGGCAGAGCAGCCCCAGGGGAGCAGCAGGGCCTGGGGAGCTGGCGAGAGCAGTGCTGCCCAGCAGAGCAGGGGAGGGAGTCAGCAGGCCCAATCTAAACTTTTGCAGGTCAGGGGGCGAAAGAATAAACAGAGCCAACATAATCTATACCTAAATATTTTAAAGTTGTGAATGGAGCTAATAGACTGTCAAATAAAATCCCACCTTTATGTGATCCCCAGCTTGATAGCACTGGGAGCATTTGATAGCACTATTGATCATCCCCAGCTGGCGGCCTTCGTTCATGATCTTTTACTTCCTAACCAGGCTCTGTCCAGCCTCTCAATCCTCCCAGATGCAATGTGGACACCCTAGACTAAGAGCTTAAATTCCCTCTATAATATCCATGAACAGCTCCACTTGGCTACTCCGCAGGCCTCTAGGTGTGCTTTGTGACAGTGTGATCTTCTCCCAAAGTGACAATTTTGGGTAAGTGAAGTAAGAGCTGGCAGGTGAAAGCTGCTTCTGCAGCAGGCATCCTGCAGGGAGGGTAAGTTACAACTGCAAAAAGGAAGACAGTTAGTTCCTTGCAGAAATCCTTCCAGAACTAAAGAGAAGGTAAGAAGTCTTCAAGGGTCATTATGTCATAGGTTGCTTTAGCCTTGGTACTTGGCATACATAATTTTGAAGAAATGACTCCTACAAACTGCCTCCTATCTAGTCCAAACTGATAATTGCATCTGCAGCACCTAGTTTCAGATATGATACATAATGACCAACAAGCATTTGTTAAATAAATGCATAGGCAATAAAGCTATGTACTAGAGCCAAAAGCCATATGAATCCAGAAAGAATTATTTAATCAAATCAGAATAAACTAGTGAAAGAACTAATAAATGAATGAAATATTTTTCAAAGGAAAATTGGGGTACTGTCATTATCACTATTATATTGAGAGAAATTAAATACTTATGGTTTAAGGCAAAATTTTGAAAATAAAATAAAAAATGTAAATTGTCCTAGTTGCACATGGAATCCTGGATAAATGCTTTGAAAAATGGTTTTTTTAGGTCACTGTCCCTTGCAAGTGCAGGCAGAGCCTAAGGAACAGGACACATAAGGTCTCTATTAGGTTTTTTCAGCACTTAGGCAACTAAAAAATAATAGCATAAACTTTATTTAAATCATGTAAAATAATTGTTATGGTCAGACATATTTATTAACATCCTATTTTTTCTTATCTATTGTACATGAAAGCACCATAGTATTTGATTAATTTAAGCAATTCTTTCTTTCATCACATAAAAAATACAATGGAACCAGGTTTTTTTTTTCATGTTAAAAAAAAATCCGAGGTTATTTCTCTAGGAACCTGTTTTACCTTATCCTGGAAAGGATTCATATAAGGAAGGTCTGCAAAATTGTAGGACTGGGAACTTATAGATTTTTAAAAAGTTACCTTCTCCACTATGCATTTCTCCTTGGCAGCCTCCTAGTCAGGGAATAGATATCCTTTACTTCATACCAGTTTAAGATTAAATTTTATTGAGATTCCTACTCACTAGGATTTCAAATGATGCACTTAAAAATTAATTCATATCCCCAAATGACTTCTCCCAAAAATGTTCTGGGTCATCAAGGAGACTGATGCTAGTAAGCTATGAGGAAGGGTGGGCATTAGCTGATGTTCTCAGTAAAAAGAGCAAATACAGGTGATTCCATGACCTTCTTCTTCGTATCCAACACAAACTACCCATCCTCTAGTCCTGTAAGATTTCCCCTATGCAAATGCTGCCTGAAACCCTGGCTGTTGAATCCTGAAAAATTTCTGCCGACACCACCACACATGGGCTAGGCTCCTTGGCTTCCCTTTGCCTCCTGCGTGTCTAGATTTACTTCATACTTTGTGTTCCTTATCAAAATATAACTGAGTTGATAATGGATGCTGGTTGACCAAAAACTTTTCCGCTTTTATTCTCCTGGTGCCTACAAATTTTAAAGTGCTTAAGAAATGTTCCCTGTTTGCATTTCTTAAAGGGGAATAGTACCAAGTAAAACAGACTACTGGGTTCTTACATGCCTATAAATCCTACTTCCTTGGATAATGCTGAATCCATGTGCTGTTTCAACTCTGGTTAATGGGAGTATATATATATGGAGATATATGGATATATATATATATATATATATATATGGAGATATGTGTGTGTGTGTGTGTGTGTGTGTATGCTGAATCCATGTGCTGTTTCAACAGGTTAATGGGGGTATATATATATATGGAGGGAAAGAGAGAGAGAAACCATCATGCATTTTTACATTAGTCATTTAATATAAGGATATATTATAGATTGAAAGGTTGTTAATAGTGAGGTAAATACTTCTCTGACTTGGCCATAGTCAGAGAAAATTCATTGTATATTACTTTATTTGGAAGGCCTTCAATATTTGACAAAATATAATAATGTTAGTTGAAATTGAGACTGAAGTAAGAGGATGTATGTAAGCAAAAGAAGGTGCTTATTATTCAGAGCAAGATGTCCCCTTTCTGCTTCTCTCTGTGGTTATAGGGTCCTTATGTTTTCTTGTCCCTCACTTCTTACAGATAGCTACTTTCAAAGTCATCTGACAGTCTTATTCACATTGAAATCTAAATGATAACTATGTGCTATGTGTTACCACATGCACAAAAATCGTTCTTAAGCATAGCTTACATTATTAAATCCTTAACAAAGGAATTTCAAATATTAGCAACAAACTCATGGAAATCTGAATAGTTTTCTTTTGATTCCTGAAATCACTCACAAAGGAGGAAAGCCAGCCCATCCTGAAATGCACGAGTCTGATTGATTTTTCTATTGCATTACAGTGGCTTTGGTGCAATGCAGAATGATAGTCTCTGGACCTGTGAGGACTTGGAGAAGGGTAGTTATCTGCATGATTTCTCAGCATGATGTGGCAGCTGGCAAGAAAAACTGCACCAACTGCAGTTCTTCAAGAAGAGAAAGAGATGAGTCCTTGTGGCCACACATTTTGTCCTGAGAAGGGAAAAACTGCAATGAGGTGAGGGCTGTGAATGGACTAAATGGGGATTGAAAATGGAAGACAGACTGATATCCTTATGGATCTGTAGGGGCAACTTACTCACATTTATGTCCCCCAAAGTCGTAGGTTGTAAAGAAAGTGAAATCTACACTATGAGGAGTTAGAATGGCAAAAAATATGGAGCATTATCAAGAGAAGCTCTCACTAGCTGCTCTATCTCTAAAGATATGGAGTGCTTAATTTTTTTTTCTCTTCATCTAGTCCAGGCTATTTATTTAGGAAATGTTACTAAGTTTCCAGAAAGACAATGCCATCAGTGAAAGAAAACTTGAAGTTTTATTAAATTTACTACCAAGATTTTTCTGGCCCTCAAATTCTCTAAAGAGAAGCCTTTAACTATAGGTAGATGCCTGCTAATGTCTCTAATTAGAAATTCTTTGGAGAGAAGGCAAGGGGAAAATGGGAAGCCAGTGGATATTTTTTGCATTTTCTAGGAAAACATAAATGCCTGTGCACTGAGTTTAACCCAGCACCAGTCCTATATTTACCATGCAATTGTTCTTGCTTTGTATGATTTATTATTACTGTATCAATTATTGACAATTTTTTGATAGCTTTCTGCCTCCTTTATTATAGCAAATGTTTCAAAACAGACCAGCTTCTGGTCTGTTTTTGAAGTAGAATCATTCACCTGAGACATTTATCTGTGGGCACTGGCGGAACTGGTCTCATGAAAGGCTGTGGGTGTGTGGACACATGAAAAATAACAACAATATATATGTAGTATACATATGTCCTATGTTTTCCCAGAGGAGTAGTGAAATTTGCTGGGGTAACTATATTTTATTAATTCACACAGTCAACAAAAATGGAATGAATGCTTGTAAAGGGCAGCTGTTAAACACAAAGATCTGGATAGATCACAGTCCAGTGTGAAAGATGGACAAAGATATTATAAGGTAAAATACTTAATAACATGTACAATTACAATTTAGTTTTGGGAAGCCATTTAAAGCATCTCTAGAAGTTGGCATGCAAGGTAAGACCTTGAAAATGACCAGGAGTGGTCATTTTACAGGCGGTTGGGGAGGGTTTTGGCAGGGATGACAGAATGTGTAGGGCTCTGAAGCGAGGAGCTTATCTATTGGACAAACTAAACCTTTGCTTACTGAGGAGATGACAACCCTCTCTGTTTGGATCTTGCCTATAGACATTTGGTTTCTGTTTTATAGGGTCCGAACAAGGGACAGATGTCCTAGTTAAATCAGAATAATGCGAAGAGAGTTTAGAATATATAAACATGTGGGCAGGTTGTAGGGGAACAAAAAGGATTTTGCATTAACCTGGGGTTTGCAACCATGGAGCTATTGCTAGGCTCAGACTCAGAGACAAGTCACAAACATGTGATAGAAGGTGGCAGTGGAGTACTGTGTAGAAAAGGCCACCCTGACTAGAGCAATGACTTTCAGCCCAAAAACCCAGCTAGCCAGAGCTGGTTCCTCAGGGAGGGAGGAGGTTGAGCCTCAGTCTCCTTTCTCTTTGTAATCACCTGCTGGAGCAACTCACTGACTACACAAACTGGAAGCCACAGGGCAGGGGAGCCTCTTGATGCAATAAACACAGTTCAGCTTCCCCAGACAGACTAGATAGAAAGGGACGGAGAGTGGATCTGAAGGAGCAAACGAGAAATGCCCGGCACGCTTGGTTGTTTTGTTTCTAGGATGAAGAGGGGATGTCAGGAAGGGAGATGGCCTTTACATCAATTATATTCTGATAAAATAAAAAACCAAACCAAACAGAAACTAGCAGTGATTCATCCTCGCTTCCATTCTTTTAGCGAGTTCCCTTGTTTCTGTTATTTCTCTGTCCATTTGGATAAATCTGCTTCCTATTAACAACATGGTCTTCCTATTTGCTTTCAATAATATACCCTGGGAATACAGACTGATATTGCTCCACTTCTCTGCAGGAATCTCTACATCCTGCTTTCTTGCTCTTCCAAATCCATGTTCACAGTAGGAACCATGAATATTTTCTCCCATGAGGTGGTATGGGATTCTTATTCTACAGGGTGCAGGAGATTCACTTTGGGAGCTTGCTGAAAGGGAGAACTTGCCCTCAGGAGTTTTAAATCAGTAGGTTGGCCTTGGACTCTGGAATCTGTATTTAAAACAACATCCTAGGTGATTCTGATGCCTGTGATCCAAGGGGCATGTGCTAAGAAACTCTGGTATAGCTATTGCAACAAAGCATACAAGGGGGGAGCCAAAAATCCCCAGAATTTGTTTATAAAACATGTGCATTTATTCTCACATGTTTAAACTTCAGTCACCTTCAAAGTACTCTCCGTTTGATGCAATACACCTATAGAAATGTTATTTCCACTGCTCGTGACAATTTGTGAACTCATCAATTTTGATGCCTTTTAGTGCTTCTCCCGGTTTTTGTTTTACCTTTTCCACATTGGCAAAGCATTTCCCTTTGAGGACTTTTTTTATCCAGGGAAACAAAAAAAGTTTCTCACAGCAAGATCAGGTGAATAGGAAGGGTGGGGCATGAGGGTCATGCTGTTTTCGATCAAAAACTGCTGAACACTCAGTGCAGTGTGGGCAGGTGTGCTCATAAATCACCCATCATGAAATGGACAAATGCATTGAAAGTCTTCAAAAAAATTCACCGAAGCCTTACACACCTCTCACAACAACACCAGCTGGTACACTGATACAGATGAGTTCCTAGAACACTCACCTCGCTGGGGAAGCCTGAACTACAAGGGGCCCATCCTCCAGAAGATAATTCTGATATTTTGGGGGTTCCCCATTGTATTGCTGAACTGGTAGATTTCTCCAAAGATTGATGAATATACCATTTTTTAAAATAGAAATTTTGGAACTAGAAATTTAGATCAAAAGTAGAAAAAAACTATTCAGTGAATTATTTACTTGACGAGTCATCATGAGCTGCTAGTGAAATCACTTGCAAATACCTTTCTCCATGACTAGTGTTCTGTGAATAATGGCTCACGGTGTTTTCACTTGACATTTATCTAACCACCAGTCCTCAGGGTCACCTAATGCTTTTTAAATTGACACTTAAATGCACTAGGGTAGCTCATGTCTTCAAATAAACTTGCAAATTGTTTTTTTGACATTTTTTAAAAAAATGTTAATTGTTGTTCTTGTACAGTTTCCTGTCTTTTATTCCCATCCCAGCCGCAAATTGTTTTTTATTGTTATAAAATTTTAACCGTGAACAAGTATTTTCTACACTACATGCCAGTTTTTTTACATTAAGATTTTCTATCAGGTTTTACTACAGAGCAGAAGTCAACAATTCTTTTTGTACGTGACTAAATAGCGAATGTTTTAGGCTATGTTGCACCAATGGTCTGTCACCACTACCCAGCCCGGCGGCTGTAGCATGAAAGTAGCTGGAGGCCACACGTAAACAAGTGTGACCGCATTTCACTAAAACTTTGTGGTCAACAACTTTGAATTTCACATCATTTTCATGGGCCACTAAATAGCCTTCTTTATTTTTTCAACCATTTAAAAATGTAAAGACCATTCTTACCTCATAGGCCACTCAAAAGCAGATAGGAGGTTATAATTTGCTGACCCCTATTTTTGAGCACTCTTACAGATTACAAAACATGCATATTTTGCTTCTTATTCCTAGATGTAAAGCATAAAAGAATGTAGGCCTTCAAGCAATCCACGGTAACTTACCTTTTACAACAGTGTCTTAAAGAAAAAGTAAGAAGGAAGACAAATCACATAGATCTGGGGTTGAGTCTCAGCTACTAACTTCACCTCTACAGTGTCACCTTGGGCAAATCATTTCTCCTTCCTAAGCTTCTCTTTCTTCACTTTTAAATAGGGTTCACAATCCTTATTTTAGAGTATTACTAGGAACAGGAAAAAAGGTAAGTACTCAGCACCATGCCAGGCACCTAGAAGATGCTCCTTAAAAATGAACCTACTTTGCATTTCCTGATTGTAGTTTGTAACAACGGGGAATCTCCTGGCTTCATGTTGGAATCTCCTGGGAAGATTTTTAAACTTTTGATGATAAAGCCACAACCCAGGCCAATTGAGTCAGTATCTCTGAGGGGATGGGACACCCAAGCCTCACTATTTTTAAAGCTTCCCAGTGTGCAGCCATGATCAAAACCACAACCTTTTACATCGCTATTTTTAAAAACTGAAACACTGGTGCTTTTGCTGTGGTCATGCAAACATTTGAGACATTGGTTCAGCAGCTTAGTGGGCCATATTTATCTCTGTCTCTAATAGCCTACTCTTCGGCTTCCTGCCCAGCCTGACACCATCAATGCAAGCCTTCCCTGCCACTCTTTGTCACTTATACCACCTGTAATATGCTCTCCTTTCCCCAACCCCACAGCAACCGCACACAAAGTCCTGGGAAGGACTTGGCTGGAGGAGTTCACTGCATAGGCAGATAGATGCCCCAGCTGGGAACAGAGTAGAGACTACGGCCACCATCACTTTGGAGATGGCAAGCAAAGCAATCAAAACTGCTAAAACCAGACTCTCTTGCCAGTACACACAAGTTACCCAGAGGCAATAGTAGTGACAACTCCACTTGGAGGAACTAAACGACAGAGATTGGAGGCCAACTAGACTGACCACAGCTCCGGGTTATCTCATTGGTGCCAGGATGGAGAGGAAGGGAGCCAAACAAAAAGCAGAGCCCAGAGTTGGCCCCTAGTGGCTAGTAATTCATATTTAAATGATGTTTGTTTAACTCTTATATTTTTATAAATTGAATTAGATACATTTTGTTCAAGTGCTACTATTTGAAAACCTCTAAGTAATGAGGTTTGGTAATTTGTTAAATAAATCCTGCTCTCCTTTTCATAAACTGCCACTATTTTCCAGAAAAAGAAAAAAAAAAAAAGGCAACTCTGTCATTTCCCCAGCATTGCAGCAGTACTTCTATCGCTCCTGATGCCTGTGCTGCTTCACAGGGCCTCCTTCTGGCCACCTCCACTCTTGCTGCAGGCAAGGCGCCCTTACTGAGAGGCCCCGCAACCTAGAACACTCTCAGTAAGCACTTGTGCTCCACCCAAACCCGCCTACTTAAACCTTTCCTCCCTCACTTGCCAAAGCCGTCACACACAGGTTCACCTTAACAGTGCCCTCCTCTCAATGGACTATAGATAGTCAGGTGAGGCAGGGGCTCAGATAATAAAGCATATTTGATTGACACCAGATCAATAAAACTTGAATTTACTGGCTCTGAATATAAGCTCAAGAAATAGATTCTGTTAAATGCAAAATCAGCAGTGGCAGAGCACTGCCATGAAATAAGAGTTAATATTATCTCAGAATCTTGACACATGTCATGATTTTTAATATTAGGTAAAATCTGGGCAACTTTCATGGGCTTAAGGGAAGCTACCTTTTTCCCTTCAGAATTATTCCTTCTAAGACAAGTGCATTGACTACAGAGAACAATCACTCATTTCTTTTTCCTTCCACTTCTCTTCATCCTATTTCAGAGCTGAATACTTTCCCTATTTCCGAGGTTGTTTTTTTCACATTTCTAAGAGAATTAGCAAAACTTTGGTTTTTTAAATAATCCATGAATTTAAAAATTCATAGTTGAGTATGTCTCTAGTCACAGTAAGCCAAATAACAAATTTGAAATGAATATGCAATTTCCTTTTGATTACTTGGAAGCTAAGAAGGATTGTGCAAAGGCAACATTTGGTTGAGTGGGAATTCATGCCTGTTGCAGAGAGCAAGGCTTTCTGTAAACATGTAAACAACAAATGAAGATGTATTTGCTCAGACATGACCTGTACATGGGTCCCTCAATTCTGCTGTTCTTATTATATATTGTTTAGAATAAAAAATTACTTCAAAAGCTATAGATAAATCTTCATCTTGGAAAAACTGCTTGATTTCTGCTCTCCATATTCCACAAAAATAGTGCATTCCTAAGACTATTATGAAAAACAGTATTATATTTCTAAATATATTGTATTTTTGAGAAAGTCACCCCCCAAAAAGTGCAAGCATTTGTGGTCTCACTATTTTTGAGTGGCTATCCAGCTTGATGTATGATATCCTTCTGATGTGGAATCTGGCAAGATAGGCAAACACCCACAGAACTTTAAAAACAATTATGTAAAACATCCACAAAAATATGGCAAACTCAGGAACCATATTTCTGAAACCAAGAAAAAGACTAAGATCTGTTCCCCTCTTTAGGCCCTGGGTGAGGATACTGTGAAAAAAGGAAGAAGATATTCCTATATGTTACCCTTGTATGCTCAACTAGAGGTCACTGAGAAACACATAGTTAAGTGTCCACATATTTAATATGCATACTTCTACCTACCTCACTGTCTCTGTGAGAGTCTCAGAGAACACACCTGCTAATTAACCACAGCTGTGGGCTCCTTGGCCTTGTACCATCATCAGATGTGCTGTCTCACTGGGACACGAGAGCACTGTGGAGGCCCTACAAGTGAACTGGTATGTCTACCAGGCTCCGCAGCTTACTACAGTATGACCAGCAATGAGAGACTCAGAACTCACAGGCCTGTACCCCAACAGAGGTTGGGGAGAGCCACATCCCCAAAATAGCAATAGCTGCCAATGAAAACAAAGCTAATGGAGAGTAAAGATACTGCTTCATACATGGACAAAACATAGCCAATTTCATGGCCACCCAAAGGGAGACTTAAAAAAACTGCAAATTTCAGTGTTTTAGGTAACCAACAGTGAAAAAACCCACCAAACTCATTTCCTACCATCTTATTAGAGGAAAAGAGACAAAAGCTGAGGTTGTACATTTTTTGAATGTCAAAGTGTAAAGAAAATTGCCTTTTTACATCTCCTCCTACCAAATTTTATTAGGAAGTTTGTACCTGGTCTAAGAAAGTAGCCCTTTCAAATTCTAATGACCCCATAAGGTCACACTATGGAAGATCACAAGGCAGTGAACAAGGCCCACCTTCTCACCAAGTAAATTCACCTTTCCACACAGTTGTTCTATCAGTGTGTGAGTCAATGCATGCATTTCCACTGCAGATGATGATTAAAAATGTATAAGCTCCATATGGATAAAATAAAGAGGAAACACTGAGATTTCAAGTTACTTGCCCAATGCCTTATTATCAAAGTTGGATGTGAATCAAGGCTGCCTGGTGCTTAAAGCTTATTCTCTTCCTCTCTGTAAGGTGCTTCTCCACATCACACCTGTAGCTCCACCCTGCAGAGATAATGAGTAAAAAAATACTGAAAAAATGAAAGTTAGTAAAATAACCAAATGAACCTAGAGAGAAAAGAAAATACTAAATTTTTATGTAAAAACAGAAATCAATAAAAACATAGAAAAACACTCAAGAAAATTAATAGAACCAAAAGTTGATTCTTTGAAATGATTAATATTTATAAAATATTTATAAAGTATAGATATTTCTAGTTAAATAAGAAAATCTATTAATAACCAATATATGGTTCAAAAACTTGAACTTATCTACAAAGTGAAGACTAATATGAGAATTGTGCAAAAATTTATATACATTTAACAACTTAGATAAATGGACAATTAAAATACATAAGCACTTGGTAAACTGACTTTAGAAGAATTTTAAATAATAAAAATAAATCAATAATCATTAAAGAAATGTAGTAAGTTGTTAAAACCCCATCTCCCTAGCTCATGATCTGTGGGTCACCCACAATCACCTGTCCAACCCGCTGCACACATGGAGACTTATGCAGATGTAACCTTCCCAAAAGGCTTAGGCCACACAATTTCTGAAAACATTTCCCAAATCTCAACCTCTGAGAAACAGATAAAATTTATATAATGTGAAGGCTATAAAACGATGGTATCCAACTCACTCTATAATGAGTACATATTCCAGAATCAGAATTGTGCAAAGAAAATCAATCATGCACACTGAAATAGCAAAATTTCTCGTTAAGAGCTAATCAAATTCATCATAGCACAAAAATACCTCTTGAACACCTAGTGCCAATACCATAAACGAAAAAATGACTGGCCTCTTCAGGATAAAAACTGTTAGCAAACAAGAGATAGGAGAGAACTTTCTTAATTTGACAAGCAATCTACTTGAAATCCACATTTAATGGCAAATATGACAAAATACTATAATTTTTAAGCTAGAAGGTTGATATAGTATGGGTATCTGTTATATTTTATACATTTTGTTATATTTTCTATATTTTTCTTCACAAAATTAAAATTAAATACAGTTTGGGGAGAAAGAAAGGCAAAAAAAAAAAAAAAGAAAGAAAAAAGGGGGAGAAAGGGAGGGACAGAAGGAGGAAAAAGGGGAGGAGTGACCTTACCATTTATTTATTATACCCTGGCTGAAGAATCCTATTAACATTAATGAAAATTTGGATATATGCCAAGATCCTTTAAAAAGGTGAGTAAAAAGTAAGATTTTATCAAATGTTTATTTAGCACCAATTAAGGAGGCAGGTCACTTAAATCTGGCACACTCAAATGCCTGTCATTTGAGATTTTAATCATAAAGAGATGGGACTAGTTTTCATCAGATTTTGTTGTCATTATTGTTTTCATCAGCTGAGTGAAATAGCTTTTATGTCAGTTCATGTCTAATGACATTCTCCACAACCAACATGACTATTGGGTTAGCATCCTAAACCCCTGATATGTACAGAGATGGTCTTAGGGAGCAAACATAAATATCTGTTCTATGAATACTACTACTACTGACAGCTTTTTGTAAATCCTTTGACTGGGCTGGCTTACATATTAGTTCTCTCTATCTTTGTTTAGCTTCTATCAGTCTCCCTAAATATGACCAAACTGTGTGCCCTGGAAGAAAAAATAATTCTTGGACAGCAAAGCTGAGAATAAGATTCTCTCCTGTGCTCAAACACTGTGAGGTTCTGCAGGAGGCTGACTTGCTCCTAGCATCAATCTTCTTTCATTTTTTAATATCAATAAGGCCTACTTGAGAGAAAGTTACCAAGCTTTGTTTAACGTAATCCTTCACTTGTTTGGAGATGTTTGAACATATCAAAACTGGCTCCATGTATGTTAATTCAGCACCCCCTACACCCTTTTGCTTCCTATTCTGAAGAATTTTCCAACTCTCATCATTTTTATTAGTTTTTCTTTTTTCATTTTATTATTTTTTTAAACATGCATGAGTTTGAGAAGCAAAGCCATGAAGCCATAGTCCCCAATGTCACTGCTGATTCCAGCAATAACAAGAATTATTATAACCCTAGTTTTATGTTTTTCTCAATTTTGAGTTTTTATAGAAATTGTTGATAAATGTAAACTGCCATTAGAAAATTGTTAGTTAGATGTCTGGAAAGCTCTCAGACTGTACAGGAGTGAACTCATTTGAAGGGTTAGAACTCCCAGAAGAATAGGCAGTCTTTCTGTAGGGAAGTATTCCATCCCATAATTTCTATTTTTTTCTATTTTTTTTTTTTGGAGGGTATGGCAGAAGTTGGCTATAAAACTCCAAATGGCTTTCTGAATAAATACTAATGATAAAGAAGGCTATTACTTTTCTTATTCCCTTACTTGAAACCACCTTATATTGATTCACCACCTCACTTACCTCTAGAGTAATCTCTTCCTCACAGAGCAGACAGGTCCTAATGCTTGCATATTTAAACCCATCATGTGGGAATAAGTGGTCCCAATCAGAAGTCCTTTTTGTGTCTAGGAGAGGAAACATACTAAATGCTGATCAGCTGTCTTGGAGGTGACTTACTTCCTACAGAGCTCCACTTTAGAAATATTTACATGAGAAATGGCCTAAGTTCTATCATAAAATGATAATGAAACATCAAGGACATAGGATGTGTTGTTCAAGTTTTCAATATAATGACTATTTATTTCTCTGTGAGTGTTTGGAGGAAATGAGGAAGAATAACAAAAGGTGATCATTTCTGTTATGTCTATTTCTGCTATACCACCAGTCAGTTTTCAAGGTATGTCAGTGTTATGTGTCTCTGTGAGGAATCAATATTCATAAACTATTGCCCTTTAACTCTCCTCATCCGTTAAAGTTTCTAAACAGAATCTGTTATGTGAATCAAAGACTTCTGCCAAGATATTATGTACATGAATATTTGTTTTTTTTAATTGAATTTATTGGAGTGATGCTGGTTAACAAAATTATACAGATTTCAGGTGCACAATTCTACAAACATTATCTGTACACTGTATTGAAGGGGTGTCAAACTCATTTTCACCAGGAGCCATATTAGCCTCGAGGTTGCCTTCAAAGGGCCAAAATAATTTTAGGATTGTATAAATGTAACTACTCTGTAACTGTTAAGGAGTTGAAATTACATTCAGCCCTTTGAAGGCAACTGTGAGGCTGGCATGGCCCCTGGTGAAAATGAGTTTGACACCCTGCTGTATTGTATGTTCACCACCTCCAAGTCAAGTCTTTGTCCATCGCCATTTACCCCCTCTATACCATCCCCCCACTTCCCCCACTGCCTGTCTCCCTGAGACACTCACCACACTATTATTTGTAACATATATACAGTACTTGTGGTCCAGTGTCATATGCCTTTAGCTACACAAGGGTTGACTTAAATAGGGGCTACACATTATGTAAACAAAGAAGCAGTGACTAATTCTATTAAACAAAGAACTGTATTGATTGGGTAAAGAATAGAGTGTGATGAATTCCCTTAGCATAGGAGGTAAAATTAAGAGTTAGATGTTGAACAGGGTTTAAGTTAGGGAAGATCTCACAGAACGCAGATCTGCTGTATCTTGTGGGAAAGATCGAAGGGAAAAAGAAACTAACACTAAATGGTTAGACAATAAAATTACAAACATCTACCATTAAATTCCTCTCTATAAAAGTTGTTATAAAGTTTCAACCTAGACCAGATATGGATCACAGTAGAGAAACAGCCATATTTATAGACTAATATAGATTGAAACAGCTACTTGTATAAATGAATAGCAGTCGCTGGGACAAAACTTCCCACCTAGCCTCAAGCCCCAACTCTGACTATCAGAGTTTGATTCAGCAGTCCATATTAGGTGTATGATGGAGACCATGATAAAATATTAAAGTAAATCAGAATATCAGTTACAAAACTTAGAGAGACTTCAAATGCACAGGTTCCAGGAGAATGTGCTTAGGTATATGCCAGAAAAATATGGCTGCTATAATCACATGTACGTATTTACATTATGCAAATGTATATAAAACTAAGGAAATGCATTAATTTATATACATACCTCTCCTTATAAAGGATATAGAATATATTTTATCCGTTAGATTCTCTGATTTGCCAAATATGTATTTCAAGTTTAATAACACCAATAAGCAGATGCAATGTCCCCTAAAGCAAGGGACATAAAGGAAAGAATAAACAAATGGGATCTCATCAAAATAAAAAGCTTCTGCACAGCTAAAGAAAACAGTATTAAAATAAAAAGAGAACCATCTGTGTGGGAAAACATATTTGCCAATGATACCTCAGACAAGGGTTTAATCTCCAGAATACATAAAGAACTTACATGACTCCACTCTAAGAAGACAAGCAACCCAATTAAAAAATGGGCAAAGGACTTGAACAGATGCTTCTCCAAGGAGGACATAGAGAAGATCCAGAGACACATGAAAAGATGCTCAGTATTGCTAGCTATCAGAGAGATGCAAATTAAAACCACAATGAGATACCACTTGACACCAGTCAGAATGGCTATCATAAACAAAGCAACAAACAACAAGTGTTGGAGAGGCTGTGGAGAAAAGGGGACCCTAGTGCACTGTTGGTGGGATTGCAGACTGGTACAACCACTATGGAAAACAGTATGGAATTCTCTCAGAAAACTAAAAATGGATCTGCCTTTTGACCCAGCAATTCCACTGCTAGGATTATATCCTAAGAATCCCGAAACACCAATTCAAAAGAACCTATGCACCCCTGTGTTCATAGCAGCACAATTTACAATAGCCAAGTGCTGGAAGCAACCTAGGTGCCCATCAGTTAATGAATGGATCAAAAAACTGTGGTACATTTACACAATGGAATTCTATGCAGCAGAAAGAAAGAAGGAGCTCCCACCCTTTGCAATAGCATGGATGGAACTGGAGAGCATTATGCTAAGCAAAATAAGCCAGGTAGTGAAAGACAAATACCATATGATCTCACCTTGAACAGGAACCTAATCAACAGAATAAACAAACAAGCAAAATATAACCAAAGACACTGAAATAGAAAACAGGCTGACAGTGATCAGAGGGGAGAGGGAAGAGAATTTCAGGGGGAAAAGGGGAAGGGTTTACAGGAACAAGTATAAAGGACACATGGACAAAAACTAGGGGGGGCTGGAAATGGGAGGGAGGTGGGGAGGGCTGGGGTGGTGGGCCAGGATGGGAGTAAAAGACAGAAAACTGTACAAGAACAACAATTAAAATAAAATTTAAAAAAATCTAAAAAAAAAAAAAAAAAGAATACCTCCTTTCAGCCAAGTTCAGCACCAATAGTTTTACAGATGTATGTGAAACACAGAATTAATAAAGCTACTGTAATAATCATAAAAAATAAGCAGACACAAGTATACAAAAGTTATCACTTATTAAAGTATACATACTATTAGCAAAAGTATAAAATACTGTAAGGATTGTAGATGGAAAAAATTATTTATACATGTAAGGAGTTCAGAGGGTCAAGGAAACTGAGAAACTGAAGGGCCAGGCCCTAGTAAAGAAGGGCACATACACTAAGAAGCGCAGAATGTGCCTGGGAGTCATGATTGGTCCAGGTGGTGGGAGCCCAAGTGTATGACAAGGGGAAAATGTAAGAGGAGGCTGTAGAGGGAGGAATTGGACTGAATTATTTGTGAAGATTCTGTTCCATAAACTGGAAATCTTATTCTTAACTCAGTGGGCAATGAAGAGTCATTGAGAATTTTTAAACACAGAGAGGACCATATAGTAAAGATATTATGAGAATAGTATAAACAATAGAATGATACCAAAGATAGTACCAATAATAAGAATAGTGGCAATAGTGATAACTTCTGTGTTGCCTACTTGTAATAACTATACAGTACAGAAAATAATGTTGAAATAAATCCCATTAAAAAACACCAAATCTTTAATTTTAAAATCTGCCCTGAGGCCTAAGCACGACTTTGCTCTTATGCAATCACGGCCCATTTTTTTCTTCCTTTTCCTGCTTACACTGGTAGGAAAACAGCATATGGCAGTGTGAGTTGAAAAAATTCTCCAGTCCTGAAGCAAGCATTTAACTTGAACAGCACATATTGGTAAGGCCAGAAAAATTCAAAGAATAAGAGCAAGATGAGTAATTAGTATTAATTAGTGTCATTGCTATTTTTCCTGAGAACAGCTCATGCTGAGGAAGCAATGGTGTGGTGTAGGCTAAACATATGCCAACAGCATTCTTAAATTTCACCCATCTTATATTTTTTTAAAAAAATGAACATCAGTTTTATTTTATTCAAGAAGATTGATCAAGGGAAACAGGTTTGCTTAATGACATAATATTGCATTGGATTGTTGGCTTCTGTGTGATTGTCTGCATTTGGAAGGGACTGTTCTCACTTGGCTCTGTTTTCTGACATGAAATGAGCCTTGAAGATTCATCCGCCGTGTGGTATGTGCGCCCCCAAATCATATGTTGTCTTGTACTTACTGTCAACAGAAGTCTCTCTCTCTCTTTTTTAATCTACTCATATCACTTGCCTCACATTAATATTGGAACTTTGTATCATTACCAAGCCGGAAAACTACAGCAATTGGTTACGAAACAAGGTTCACTGTGTCCGCGCAATTTCCCGTTGGCCAGTTCAGTACTAGTTGGAACAATCCTGTGACAGCAAGGGCACTAGACAAACTTTCACATTCAAAATTGTATGTCTTTTTACCCTGGGGCAAAATCCGAAAACAGAATGAAATTCAGGAATGTACCTCAGGCCAATAGCAAATTTTCAGTTTATTTTCCTAATTTAACATAAAATTACATGCACAGCATTAGATCTTCTTGGACTTAAAAAAAAATGCATATGCTATTGAAACACTGTCAGAAGGCTTTTCTTCTTAATTTTATTGCCATTGTTATTAATATTATTACTACTACTTAAATTAATTACCTTTGCTTTTACAAAAATCAAATAGTCTCACCAAATTCAGTTTGTGAATTATTCATAAATATTCTTAAAGCTGCTGTATGTCGCCATTCTCCCTGTGTCCCTCCCTTAATGCATTTAGAGGGTAGGGTGTGGCTTTACTCTTAATCTCATAGTCTCCCACAATTTTTGGTCTCACAAAAGACTATTGGGACCTGTGAATTGAGGTGTACATCAGCTTGGAGTGCCAAGCAAGACCACTGTAAATTCATGGTTGCTGTTTATGACTGTGTTAGCTTAACTTTAATCCCTAATCCCATGTTTCTTCCTCCTGTCTTGTCAAAGAGAGTTTAAGCTAAATCATCCATTTAAGTAGTTTTATGTTTGGTATTTTTTCCATGGAAATGCACAAAGTTTATAAAGATGCATCTGAAGCAGCAGCTGTGCTCTTCTGGTTTTTACATGCTTAGGTAAAACTATACAGTCTGGAGAAGTGTAGTCTATTCTCAATGATCAGTTTAAGTGGATTTAGGAAATTAGACTGTGCTCAACTTGCAAATCATCTAAGAAAGAGCAATTTATTTATTTATTTATTTATAATCTTCATTGTATTATTTTCCATTACCATTTAGTCCCCTTATACTCCCCTCAAACTTGGTTGTTTAGAATTCTGGATGTGGTACCTGGCACCAAATAAGCCCACTTAAAACACAGCCTAAATTTAAGATTGAAGAGAGGATTCTGAGACATTGGGGCCTGAGGTCATTACCAAAGTCTTGGAGCATATGGGATATATGGATATTCTGGTAGGAGGATAGAAACTTAGAGAGGTATGTGGGCCTTAGTAATACAATCCCATGAGTTCAAATAGGCAGATTTATGGGACAATGGACCCAGTGCACCAATGACAGCTGGAGTGTGGCCCTGGCAGAAGGAATGCAAGGAGTCAGGCATTTAGGGGGCAATGGGGGCACCATATTCACCAGTTGGTTTTCCTTGTGAGAGTTGATGAGCTTTGTGTGTTAGCCAACAGAAAATGTAAATTACAGATTTTTTTTTACTGTTACCTATCAGAACACTGTTTTCTACCATTAGAGACATTTAAGTGACTAACGGAATCATATTTTAATATTAAACTAAACAATTTATGTCTTAAACTAACCAATAACAGTTTTTTTTTTTTTTAATAATTTTTTTTTTCCTTTTAGATTTTATTTATTTATCTTTAGAGGGGAAGGGAAGGAGAGAGGGAGAGAAACATGAATGTGCGGTTGCCTCTTGTATGTCCCCTGACGGGAACTGGCCTGGCAACCCAGGCATGTGCCCTGACTGGGAATCGAACCTCGATCTTTCGGTTCGCAGGCCCGCGCTCAATCCACTGAGCTACACCAGCCAGGGCACCAATAACAGTTTTAACTCTCTTTGACTCATCTCTCATTTTGAATCGTTCTTCAGTTTTCTTACTCATGGTGGAATAATATACTTACGTAGTATTCTATTCTTTTAAAGTACTTTACATCTACTATCTACAATGTCCCCAGCTAATACAGCAATTTCTGAGGATATAAAGATGAATAAAATGCTGTGTATGCTGTATTTATCCTCAAAGTCTTCATTAAATATTAGTGTGTGAGATAGTGGAATGTAAAAAAATAATTATAATTCAGTGTGAAATGTGATAATAATATACAAGTTAGTAATTAATAATATAATGGTAATTGTAGTTATATTTATGGAGACCTTACTATGTAACAAACACTCTTCTTATTTTTCATTGTATCCTAATATTACCCAGTGATGAAGGCATTCTTATGATTTTAAATATTAGGCCTCAGTTAAGATACAGGGAAAGAAAATATCTTATCTAAGGTAACACAGCTACTAAAAGATGTCAAGATTTGATCCTAGGGAGTCTTATTCCACAGCACCAAGAGGGTTCAGTACAGAAGGGGAGGGAATTCTCATCTCTTCCCAGAGCAGTGATTCATCTCGTGCTTGGGGAGGGAGGGTTTTGAAAGATGAATAGAAGTTAGAAAGGTCAATGGGGATATGAGATGAAGGAGCTGGGGGGAAATGTTTCAGGAAGAAAAAGCACAGAAGCAGGAGAGAATCTTGAAACCATAAGTTGTTCAAAAATGCTCAATCTACAAGTATGAGAGAATGAGGGAATAAATAGTGGAAGATGCAGCTGGAGAGGGGAGCTACTGAATGAAGCTGCGGAGCCTTGAATGACATTCTGGGAAGCTCAGATTGAAGACTGAAGGCCACAGAGAGACAGAGAAATTTGTATGGGGAGGAGTGGTGTGCTCACATTTTTGCTTTTGGAAAATTGCCATGGCCGCAATGAAGAGAATAAATAGGCCTACGGGAAGAACCAAACAAGAGGAGAGTGAGGAGCCTGTGATGCTATCCAGCAGAGGGAAGACTGAGGCCTGCAGAGCATGGGTGGAGCATTGATAGAGGGAAGGGGACACACACAAGAGAAATCTCAGAGGAGGGCCACGGATTCGGCTGGCAATGTGAAAGTGAGAAAGTTGGAGCTGCAAGACTGACTTCAGGAGCTCTCTGGGGTGATGGCGCAGATTGTGGTACATTGCGTATAATTAACTGTGGGTGAAATCACTTTCATTGAAGACATAGCAATTGGAGGTTTCTTTTGAAAATGGGACAAAAATAATGAACTGTTTTAGGTTCTTTTGAAAGTCAAATCAAATGCAACTTTGCTGACATAGTTATTTAATAGCTAGGAAACTGTTACAAACTGCAAGGGAAAAACATCATCACTGTGCCAAAATAATCCCTTTTACATTGCATTAGTCATCATTATATAATAGCATTTTCCACCCCTCTTAAGAAGTTTACATTAAATAACACTAATTCGTAGTTTCTTTGTCTACAAAATAAAGACACACAGTCTATAACACCGCAATCATCCCCTGAAGAGTTTGCAACCACGGTGCTAGAAGTCATTCCTTTTTCTGTCTGTGGAACTCCGGTCTCTCCTGAGGACAGGGCCAGCTTTGAATAAAACACCAAACACCTTCATATCTGCTTTCAAAGTGCCCTTCTATGGTGGTTTGTGGAAAACAATTTAAAAATCGGTACTCAGGAATTCTCCATAGGTTTCTGTTAAATGCTTTCTGATAACAAGCTAATTTTTGTTCATTTGCTTCTGAAGAAAGTTTGAAATGAATGATTATAAATTTTGGAAAGAATTAATAATAAAAAAATGTACCTGTTACGTTATTCAGAGACATGATAAGGGATGCTTAATTGATTTTATAGGTGTGGACCCTGAAAGGAGACACAAAGTTTAATTAGAATGATCTTGTAATGACCGAGGTAAGAAGAGTTGTCAGAACGTGGATGGGGTGGAGAAGGGGAAGAGAGGGACAAATCATAAACACACCAAAACAGAGGTCCTAGAACATTCTATTTAAAAGATAAGTAATATTTTACCCCTTCCAAATTTTTAATCTGCATGCTTTTGCAAGTTCCCAAAGTACTAATACTAATACTAATACTAATCCCAGCCCATCAACTCAAGTGCTATAGAGCTCCAAAGTTGTCAGACTTAAGATAGTGGTTTAATCAAGAAAGCAAGCATTTCATCAATTCAAATAATGTTACTCAATACAATGATTAGCTCACAATAGGTGTTCACAGCCATAAACCCAAGGTGACATAGCCCCAAACTGCTTCTATATCAGATGGAGGCCTAGTGAGGTGTCTGTGTGTTATTTACCCAGAATGTTTAAAAACTCATATCTTTTTTCCTAAGAAACAAAACACACCCCACAGGAAAATTTACTGTAATGTATTAATAAATACCAGACCGGGCAGCCCTGCTTAAAGACTTTGCACTACCACCAGCAGGAGGTAAGGCGGATGTCTCACACCTCATCAGTACAGCTGGAAGTCTAGGAGCCTCTTTCTCACAAAATACTTGAGGTCAGAAAAGTAAATCCTTAACATCACTATCAATTGGAGTGCATATATATTCCAATGCATATGCATGTATATGTACTTAATTTGTAAATTAAAAGCTCTGCTGTTGCTGTTACAGGGTAAACAAGAGCAATATTTCATCTACTTGATAATTCTAAAGAATTAGATACTACTAAAATACAATACAGATGAAAACTGGATTCCGGACATTTGTGGAAATATAAAATGTTTTCTTATATGCAAAAGGACACAAGGAAATAGAGTTTTTTAAAAAGAAACTATATAAGAAATTAAGAGTTTTGGGATTGTGTTAAGTTTCTATGAATATATTCATGATATTTATGTAAGGAATATATAATTTTGAGCAAACAATAAGCACACAGGAGGAAAAATCCTTTTATTTCCAAAATAAGTTGTTGGATTAAAAGCTTTACATATCTTAAAATATTTCCATTCTCAATTCCTCAAGCAAAATTTCATTTGCATATGTAATATAACATTTAGCAATATAAAAATAACCCCAACCAACTCTCACTGAAGAGGAAATCTCAAACACATTCAAAAGACAATGAACCAGTTGTACCACCCAGCAGTAATACATCTTGATACAAGACTAACATTTCCCAAACTCTTAATTGAACCAAAATGAGTCAATCATAGGAAAGAGGGTATAGTCCATTGTGATGGTACAAAGGAGCAGCAACCAAAGAGGCTCAAATTTCTCCCCTAAGGAGGGGCCTTTAAAGAGTCCTTCGACTTTGGATCTTAAAGATTGACTTTGGATGTCTCTTTTCATGCTCAACTCAGCTCTTCCTTTATTTAAATTCTTCTTTAGCATCTACTGCCTGGACAGTAATATTATTTTACCTTATTCCCCTGTGCCCACCCCAACTGTTTATTACACTGAAAGAAAAGAAATCCAGGTATCTGGAAGGTGTCAGCTTGTCACTGCCACCGTGGCAGAGCAGCTATAAATGTTGGCAGAGATGTGACTTGCCTTGCAATAAGAATCTGTCTCCTGTGAAGCAGACAGCGATATACAAGTTGTACATCTAGCCTGAGTTGCCAACAATGAAATGCAAAAGGCTGCTTTGTGTGCACCTAAGGATATTTATTATCAAATAGTTTGGGTTGGTTTTGCATGGGGCCAGATTTTACACGATCTAGAATTGCTAACTTGTTTTGATAAGTTCTTAACAGTTCTTAACAGTTGTGCTTTTCAAAAACAATCCAAGAAGATTAGTACCTGGGACTCCTGAGGGGCTGATACCCAAATATTTTTCCAGAGGGAGGATTATGGATTAGCACAATTAGGGAGGTGATTTCTATGCTATGATATAAGTCTAGAAACAATCATACTATACATTTATATTTTAGATATTAAATTTTACAAAGCACTTTAAGGTATATTATTTCCTGTGTTCTTTGAAGATAAAAGGCAGTGTAGCGTAGAGAATAAAAGCATTGAACACAGCAGCAAGATATCCAAATTTCAGGAATAGTCAGTCATGTCATCACAGGGAGAAATGTGGGTTCTTGGAAAACTCATCTTACCTTTTCAGGTCTGATTCCTATTCTGTAAAAACAAGAGCATTAGATAGAAAATAACCTAAAGACCCATGTAATTCTTACATTTTGTTATTCAAGGAAGGACAGACATAACTCTTACTGGGTGAATTTCTTTGCTCCGCATTAACAAGAACAGAAGGCTAAGAGTGTTTAAGTAATATGGCCAAAAACATGTGTCTAACACATGTCCACCCTCACCTGATTCCAGACATTCAAATGGAAACTATCCAGTAAACTATCCCAGCCTGTGATGGAACCATTAAGGTCAGCAGGCAGTGTCATTAGCCCTTACCTAGGATTGCCAGATTTAGCAATGAAAATATAGGATGCCTAGTTAAATCTGAATTTTAGATAAGCAGCATTTTTTTAGTGTACATCCTATATGGTAGTAATATGTTAGGTATAGTTACTTTTTCAAAGTATTTGTTACTTATCTAAAGTCCAATTTTAACTGAGCACGCTGTGTTTTATCTGGCAAGCCTACCCTTGATCCATAAAACAATGGGACAGAGGTTCAAGGTACTCACTGCCCCTAGCCACCTCTAAAGTGCACGTGGGTGTCCGAGGCCAGAGTTTCTGAGACAGTAGGACTTCTCCATTCCACAGCGCCTCCTCCTGTCAGAATGCTGGTGCCCAGAAAGGAGGAACAGTTTCCTGCTCCTTAGCTGCCTTGAAAGGTCTATTTGTCCACCTTTCCTTTGTCAGCCCTATTTCTGAAGATCTGAACCATGTTTGTGGCCTTCTTGTATTACAGACAGATTCCTCCTCTCAATTCACCCTTCATCTGACACTGCAATTGTGTCTACGCTGCAGTCTAAACACTGACCTGCTTTCCATTCTTCCAGATCGGATCTTTAATTCTCCATTCTTAGCATATGTTTTAGGAACAGATGGATGCTGGCCATCTCAGAACTTAAGAATTTATTTCTGGTGTGGAAACTCTCCATAGGATTGTCTTCCTGACACTTCCTCCTGCCAAGACTTTGCAAGCTTCCAAATATTATCGCTCACTCTCAGTTTGGTATGTTGACACTCCCACCTTGCTTCAGAGCTAACATCATAGAGAACAGCCAAACTGAGGGACGGGATAAGAATTAGTGTAGAACTTTTGCTTTTATATAAAATGGACCACCCCTTCACACTTGGCTAGAGTTGTGCTGTCCAAAATGGCAGCAACCTGCCACTTGCACTGATTTAACTTTAAATTAAATATAATTAAAAATTCAGTTCCTCAGTCAGACAAACTACATTTTCTCAGTAGTCACATGTGGCTTCCAACCACCACATTGGTCAGCACAGATGTGAAGCATTTGCATTGACACAAAAAGTTTGAGGAGGGTTACTCTAGACCAAGGGTCAAAAAACTTGTTTTGTAAAGGGCCAGATAATATATTTTAGGCTCTAGACCATATGTTTCCTCTCATATTCCTATTTGTTCTTTTAATGCTTTAAAAAGTAAAAACTATCCATAACTGTGGTCATACAAATCACAATTTGCCAACACCCCCCACCATTCCTCTCACTGGAAGAGTCAATATACCTACCTTTCTATTTTTCTTTTAATCATCAACTTTACCTACTCAATCATCCCTCAGTTACCTCCCCTGGCTCCAATCATTCCACCTCAAGTCCTCAACTTGCCTCAACTTTATATTCATTTGTGTTTTGAATCACATAAAATAAGCCCATATAGGGTTCCTCTTGTGAAAGGATTGAAGGCTTTCCAAGCATTTTTACCTTAGTAAGTTTTAGTTCTCCACAACCAGGTAACAAGCTACATGAAGACCCTCCCTGTGCCTTCTATTCCACTGTCTCACTATGAATTACCAAATACTGCCCCAAGCCCACATGACAAAATATTTGCTAAGTGACTGAGTATTTTCATAGTATTATGGAATGTGTTAAAATAAAAATGCCTAATAAAGATTTCTGGTGTGATATTCAATAAGAACATGAATAATTTATGATGCTTTCCATATAGTCTATAACCCATGTAATACATAATCATTAGACTTATTGCCAAATTAAAATGGAAAACTGAGGGAGGAATTCTATTATTTCACATTGCTTAAGGTCTTCCTTACTTTCTGTTTTTTTCTCTATAGAAAAGAAAATTGGAAAAATGGGAAAACTAAGAGATATAAGGTTAAAATGTACTTTTTAGGAGTACAATATATGTGGGTTTAATAGAAGAATACAACATTCAATATTGTAGAAGTCGTATGCAAATCCTGTCAATCCATTAACTATAGCTGCAGCAAGCTTATTAATGTGCAATAATTGCTTTCTGGATATTACTTATTTCAACCTAATTGCTCTTTTCTAGTTGAAGAATGAATGAGGAATCTGGATGCATTCAGCTCTAGACCAATATAAAGCAAAGATATTGCTTTATAAAGCAATATAAAGCAAATGTCCTTTTAAAGCAAAGATAACTGACCGACTATCAGACAAAGCCATTACATTTTCAAAATCTGTATCTTTGTCTTTTATGTTTGAACTTGAATGAAATATATTTTACTTTTTAAGGCACTTGAGAGAGATAGGATTGCTGCATTGTAATACAGTTGTTCCATAGACAATTCAGTTTATTCCCCCAAGATCTGCTTATATGTGCAACTCTCTTAACATTTTTTCCTTCATGTGGAAAGATACACCCACATTCATTTAGAGATTTAATTTACTTTGAAAATCGATTTAATTTAACATGCAGTATGATCTCAATATTTAACAGCTGTGTTAACAGAAATTGATATACTGAAGAGTTCTACTAAAAGCTAGAAATCTGATATTTTGTCTCTACAAAATGTGGGAAGGTACAAAAATATACTGAGGTGTAAAATGTAATGAAGCTGAAAAGTAAAAATTTAAAAATCAGTTAGCTGGCATTTAATGTTTGAGAGAATAACTGCCTGGGATATATTTTGAATTTCTTTAAAAAATCTTACTTTTGTCATTTGGTACAATCTCTAAGTAGAATAACAGAGAGAGACTTAGGATAAAATTAGTACAACAGAGTACCACATTTTTAAGGTACAAGAAAAATCATAGTGGATATATTAGCAATCCTGGATTGCCTTCATTAATTGGTTTTCACTGTGTGTATTATGATGCAACCATTAGTATTAATTACCCACACTCAGAAATAATCAGGATTTGACAACCTTATTTTCTAAAAATCAGGCATGAAAGGGACAGCACTGGGTAGGTCATGAATTCTGTAAGAGTGAGCAAAGTGGCCCAATTCAGCAGCATCTTTCCAGGCAGGGACCCAGCCCATGGCAGCACCTTGACACAGGACACTACATTGACAGCCTGGGCCTGTGCTGTCAAGAGGGAGTGACAAGTTGCTATTAGATTTCCACATGAGTAAGACAACTTTCCAGTTCTTTTGCAAAGAGCTGACAGATCTGATTATTGAGACAGGTTGCCCATCCAGCAGGAGAAATTGATGTGCACAACATTATTGCTATCGTTTTTGGAATCCTGCTGTAAACTGGGAATGCCAATTTCGTCCACACAGAGGTGGGGGCAAGATGGCTAAGCCTGTCAGGACAGGTGAGAATAATCTTTATTTAGAGAATGTAGTAACTTTCTGTATCTGAAGACTGTTTTATAAAGAAAACTACCAAAATTCATATCAGACAATGAATAGAATCCTGGCTAGCATGTAAAATAGAACTTCAAAAAAAAAAAAAAAAGAGCTGAATTTTTACATTGGATGACACTCTCTGTTGTAGATGAACAATGTGCTCAGTTCTCAAAATATTCTATACCTACCTGCAAGGTGTTACAAACCTCCAAATCTAACTACTGGTTTATAGAATGCCTCTCAGATCTACGTTAGCAGAAACACACCACCTTGGTAAGAATTAACTGACACTATATTACATTGTGGTTTAGCGAGAACAGGCAATTCAATTAAGGTAACTGCTTGAGTGTGCATGAGACAGTTAAACCAAGAAGAAAAGTAATGAGGAATGATTTGTCAACTTCAATATCTCATGATTATACGAGTAGGCTGCAATGGAAGAGCGATAGAATGTCAAATGCACACAGAGGCCGGTCGTTTGCATGGCATCAGAAGTAGGAAAGAGGAATGGCAGAAGGGGGATTTATAAATATTGTTCTACAGTGCCCAGAAGGAATGATGTGCTGCCTAATCAACTGCTACAGATTCACTGGGCAGAGAAAGCTTCTAGTGTGGAAAATAGCAATGGATAATGTTCCCCAATGTCTCCCAAACCATGTTCCCTGGAGCACAAGTCATTTGATTAAAACCAAAACCAAAACCAAAACAAAACAAAACAAAACTCCAAACACAGTTCATCATCTGGTTAACTTTAGAAAATACTGTATGCTATACACTCTATTTATGGACAGATAATGGACATTAGCATATTATGAACTCTAGGAAAATTTCTGACTAAAAAAAAAAAAAAAGAACTCGTTAACTTTAACCAAGAATTTTTCAAACATATTTGATCATGTGCGTGCCCTGACTTCCCAACACCAAACAGCTATCAGTGTTCCATGATCTGTGACACGTTATAGTTGAACATACTCTTTATAGACCAAGTCCTTTGCCCTAACCGCATGCTCAGCAAGCACTCCTGTGGTCGCAGGGTGGGCTTTGCTATGACTGTGCCTACCTGCAAAGCAACGCCCAGGCAGCAGGCCTGCTCTAGATTCTAGGCTAGTTACATGTCCTACTTCTTCTCCAGGGCCCCTGCCATCAGAATAATTGCTAAAAGCTTTGAAAACAATTGCTGAAATCCTGAAGCAGAATTCTTGATTTGTTTTCAGATTTCCTCTTTCTGTATACAATCCTTTCACTGTTTGCTTAGGAAAAACTGGGTATGTTTAGAAAGGGGTAGAGAGAGGAGGAGAAATTTCATCAGTTCATAATAATAGTTAAAAACACAACCTATTAAGACCTTATTTATAAGGGAGAAAGGAATGGGCAGGAGAAGTAATAAAAATCACAAATTGCCTGTTTTTGCTCTCTAGCCTCAGTGGGGTGTCCTAATGGAGCATTTCTCAACTACATGTCTCAACTGCTAGCCGCGAGCTATGCCCAACTAATTGGATCTCATAATAAAATGCAGAGGTGTGTGAATTATAGCTGGATGGTCAGGCTGGACAGAGTTCACACACGTTTTTTTCCAAGGGCCAGATAATAAATGTTTTAGGCTTTGTGAGGTCATGAAGCAAAATTGAGGAGATTATGCAGGTACTTATATAGTGATTTAAAATGTAATCAATTAAAAAATGTAAAATCCATCCTTAGTTCATGGGCAGTTAAAAAAAAGAAAAAACAAAAACAAAAACAAAAACAGGCAGCTGGTCAAATTTAGCCCACAGACCTCTGGTTGCCAGTGCCTGGTTCAGAGTGTGGGCTCTGGAATCAGACGGTTGGGATCCAGGCATTTCCTGTAATTAGCTGTGAGACTGACTTTGGGAAGTATAATACTTAATCTCTCTCAGTTTACTCATCTGCAAGATGAAGATGATAATAATATCCTTGCCTCAACTGGCAGTTGTGAGGACGACTCTGTTAATATGTGTGAGGCATTAGAACCCTGCCTGACAAAAAGTGCTCATTAAATGTTTTTTTTTTAATTTTTTTTGTTTATTTAACTTTATTGTTGTTCAAGTACAGTTCTCTGCCTTTCTCTTCCACCACTTGCCCCCACCCCAGCCATCCCTACCTCCCTCCCCTGATTCAACCCCCACCTTGGTTATGTCCATGCGTCCTTTATAGCTGTTCCTGAAATCCCCTCCCCGCTCCCACCTCCCCTCTGGTTACTGTCAGATTGTTCTTAATTTCAATGTCTCTGGTTATATTTTGCTTGCTTGTTTTGTTGATTAGGTTCCACTTACAGGTGAGATCACACAGTATTTGTCTTTCACTGCCTGGCTTATTTTGCTTAGCATAATGCTTTCCAGTTCCATCCATGCTGTTGCAAAGAGTAAGAGCTCCTTCCTTCTTTCTGCTGCATAGAATTCCATTGTGTAAATGTACCATGGTTTTTCTTGATCCTTTCATTTATTAATAGGCACCTAGGTTGCTTCCAGCACTTGGCTATTGTAAATTGTGCTGCTGTGAACATTGGGGTGGATAGGTTCTTCTGGATTGGTGTTTCAGGGCTCTTAGGATATAATCCCAGCAGTGGAATTGCCAGGTCAACAGGCAGTTTCATTTTTAGTCTTCTGAGGAAATTCCATTCTGTATTCCACAGTGGCTACACCAGTCTGCAATCCCACCAACAGTGTATTAGGGTTCCCTTTTCTCCACATCCTCTCCAACACTTGTTGTTTGTTGATTTGTTCATGTATTTTATTTTAGTCCAAAAAATTAACAAACCCTGAGATACACCCACATCTTTAAAAGATAAAGTCAGAGTAAAGTTAGTGTGTAGTGCACCAGGGACCCCAAGGAATGTGGTAACTGGGTGAGCTCACTCCATCACGTGTGTTGCTCTGAAAAAGCAGTAAGAGCCACTGACCTGGTAGTTAGGATACTGTAGTTATGTTTATTAAAATCCTTGTTCTTGTGAATGCAAGATGACTAGATACTTTGTACCTCAGTTTACCCAGCCACAAATAGCATTAGCGATACTTTACAGTTCAGGAAGTATGTGGGACAAATGAGTTAGTAAATATAAGATACTATGGAAAAAACCTGCTAGGTTCCAGACTGTAGTATAATATTTAATGTAACTTAAATGTTTACTTCAGGAGAGCTACCACGCCTTGCAGTAGATCTGAGAAGGGAGCTCCTGGAAGATGGTCTGTGACCGTGTTGGGGGTAAACCCTCCACAGTGGATCTGCCTTCTAAACAGGCAGTAAGCCTGGGAAATCTCACTGGGCACACCGCTCCTTGCCTTTGAATGTTTGTGGTCTGAATACTGAACTCAGCCCAAATGTCTAAATCCCCTACAACTTAAAATCTCTTTAAAATGAAAAGAAAACACATTAAAAGAAAGATTCTATCACATCACAGGGAACCAATGTCATTCATACCTTTCGGATTGTAGAAATTCCTTAAGAATAGAGAGCAAATGAAACAGGTTGATAGAAATAAAATACAGAGGAAAAAGTAGACCTAAAACATCAGAGGTGCAATGAAGTTATTTGAGAAATTCCAACCTTCAAGTCCACAAATCCTCAAGGCAGGAATGATAAGATAACAGATTGAACTGCATTCAGAGCTGCTGAGTTCCTAACACTTGTTCTTGGTCAACCTGCAGAGACCATGGGAGTGGTGTCTACTTCCCCCAGATGGATGCCCTGAGAACTGCTGCTTAAAAGCTTGTGGCTCCTCTGGTGGGGAGGTGTGGAGCAGGGATGGGGTTTAGGGGTGGGGGGGGGGTTGGGGGGGTGGGAGTTGGGGGGGGAGTGGGAGTTGGGGGGGGAGTGGGAGTTGGGGGGGAAGTGGCACTGAGAGACAAAAGCAGTCTCTAAAATACAGAAAGCTGAAAAGGACTTCTCCCTGCTAACTAAGCTTGTTCTGTGAAATATCAGTTTAGACATGAGAGAATACCTGGGCACCAAAGAACTAACACAGCCACCCCAAGTGACTTACAGCTTCTGGAGGGACCAAGAGCTCTCACACTAAAAAGACAAATCAGCCCTGGCTGATGTGGCTCAGTGGATTGAATGCCCACCTGCAAACCAAAGGGTTGTCGGTTCAATTCCCAGTCAGGGTACATGCCTGGGTTGCGCACTGGATCCGCAATGCGGGGCACATGAGAGTCAACCATACATTGATGTTTCTCTCCCACTTTTTCTCCTTTCCTTATCCTCTCTAAACATAAATAAATACAATCTTTAAAAAAAGAAAATTTATATATATGAAAAGAAGACAAATCAATCCTAGGGACACACGAAAACCTGTATCACATAAATACAAGAGAAAAACTGAGATGCAAAGAGGAGAGGAATTTCAGAATGAATATATAGCAGAAATGGAACAGAAGGAATGCTAATGAATAAAGTTAAATCCTATATATGAATCAAACCCAAGTGTGAACATTGTATATACAGAACATTGTATATACAGAACATTGCACATTACTGCAAACTAAACCTGCACTGAGGTGCATGGTGTGAAGTTTCAAAAATATAAATAGAAGAGAAAAAGTCAACAGCTTTCATTAAAAAATAAAGAAGTAAAAACATAACTACTGGCATGTGAGAATCAAATTGACATCAGAATTTTTCTCAGTAACACTAGTCCCCAGGAAACTATGGAATCTTGTTTTCAAGCATCTGAGAAAAATAACTTAAAACTAGTACATAAGTGTGAGAACAAAATAAAAATATGCATAAGGACGCACAGGATTGAGAATATTAGACTTTTTGTGAAAAAAATCTAAGCAGCATCCTACAAAACAAAAAAGAAACAACAAAAATTCACAGAGAGGAAAGCATGAAAATAAAAAAAGAAACAAAATTTAAAGAAAAATCTGTTTTTTATACAAGAAAAGGGGTAGGGAATGGGAATGAGAACCTACAGCTAAGCCTAAAAATACCTATTGCACATATATGAGGACAAAAATCAACATGTGGGATAAAATCACAAATCATCTTAGTCTGAGAGCTGGTAATGATGGAAGGAGTGCGATTAACCAAAAAGAGATTAGCTTTTTATTTTCCATCTCAGTTGAAACCAATCATCATTCAAATTTCTATGATCCAGTGAGTACAAAACTCAGCATCCTGACCCACTCTTCATCTGAAAAGACATCATAAAAGTCATCACAAAAGTATCTGAAGGTCAATGAGATGGTAATCTCAGAGTCCACATCATCATTTGAAGCTGAAGATGGTCCACACCCTCCCAAAATCGGACTGGTGTTGCAAGGAGGATATACTCAACATCCCAACACTCACTGTGAGCTGGCTGGGCAGGATCAAACAGAAATGAGATGGCTTTTTTTTTCTTTGCTAGGAGCAGGCAAGTAAAGTCTTATGTTAAATTTAGCGGTAACTAAGACCAAGGATCTCCTTACATATTCTCTCAGAGATTGCCTTTATTTTTATGTTATAAAAACATTCTAATGGAATATAGATGAATAAGACAGACATTCCACCTCTATTATTTATTATCATATCATTCACCTTTAACCTTAGAGAGATTTAATGGTGTATAGGACCATTTGCTGAAACATCATTAGATTTCCTCATCATTGTTAGCTTTTGCATTAGCCAGAAGACACTTTAATTTTTAAAATCATCTTAGCTACAGTAGTAAAATCAATAAGAATCATAACTTCCTAAAAATAAAGAGTCCAGCAATGAATTCTTAATAATATCAAATGCTTCTCACAGAGATGGTCTTTGAGCAATAAATGCATACTTTGCTCACCAAGAAAGGACAAGATAATTGCTTAAAGAAGAATTAAGCAAATACTAGAAAGGAATTTTTTCATGAGGAAGAATGATTCATATCCTCATGAGGAGTTAAGTCAAACTAGAGGAGTCTGGAATCAGAAGCCGAAGATGGCAAATGTCACCCACTCCCACCTCTAGTTCATGAAGTCATCCTTGTATCATGGCTCAGATCCACATTTTACTCAATTGAAAAACAGTGAGATGTTCATTCCTGTGTGGCCATATGAAATTATAATCTATGCATACTTTACTCCTATGCTCTTTCCATTTGTATCAGTAGGCAGAATGGAGCTCTCTTTCTTTTATCCCCTTCATCCCTCTCCAACCTCTTCCTTATTCTGAAGAGGTTTTCTAACATCATGGTAAGAGAGGTATTTCCTTTTCTTATTGCTTCATTATGCATTTACTATATGTTGAAGAATGTGAATAATGAGGGGGGATTAGACTCGGTGACGTAGACAAAGTATAAAATTGGTTTGTCAGATGGAGCATAAGTAGGTGTAAGATAAAGCAGGACTCATAAGGGAAGAATAGGAAAAGAAATAGAAAGTCCAAGAAGAAGAAAATATTATGGCCCGTAGCACCAACCTCTGGATTCCAGGAATATTCCTGACTCTCTACTGGAAACATTTGGTTATTGTTGGTGACGGACTCTGTCCTTTTCTTTCCCATATTTTATTCAGAATGCTAGATTGCATAAGTATGGCTCATGTTGATCACAAAAGTTTCCACATTTTCCCAGCTACTTTACTACTGAAATGTAGTTAGGGGCTAAATTGATGCAATAGCATTTGCCTTGTAAACATTTTATAATCTTTGCCTCCTTCCTCCTTTTTATTTGTTTCCTCAAGACTCAGAACAAATGGCTTTCTGTATTATAAAGAATCCATGGTTCCATAAAAGCACCTGAAGAAATTTGAATAATTTAAGCAAATTTCTTTTCTTTTCAGCAAATGAGGGGTGTGTCTGGGAGTAGACAGAGTTGCTGTTATTTGGTTTGGCAATTTCTTTTTTTGTAGTAATGACGTTTTAAATTCTGACTACAAAAACAGACATGATCATTACAGAAATTTGAAAACTACAGAAAAGACTGAAGAAAAATTAACCCCCCCATGATACTACCACTCAGAAATTATTATTATTCAATGTAATTTTTAGTTTTTTCATTCATAGGTAATATACATACATAACATATATTTCTAAAAATAGAATCAGTGTGTCCATATACAATTTTAACCCCATCATTTTCCACTCAATATATAATGATTATTGTCTTTTTCTTAAATTGTATTTAAATTTATTTTATTACAAAGTGTTTCATTTGTGTGTACTGTTATCTGTTGAACTAGCCATTTACTGCAGAACATTTTAAATTTTATTATAAACAACAATGCAGAAAGTACCCTTCATTTTTTCACCTGAAGCCACCACCATTCACACTTCTTAAACTGCTCTTACCAAGTCCCCAAGGAGCTAGATTGCTGCCATTGCCACATCCTAGCAACAACACAGTAGGTGAAAAATTGGGCAGAGAGAATGTTAGATGGTTCCTCCAGAAATTGGAGATGTTACTATGCAGGATGGAAAGAGGGACAAATATATACGCTCTGTTTTGCAAAGTGATACTTGATAATGAGGTACTGGGAAAGTGCCCAGAAACTGTGATGGATAGTTAAACAGCAGTGTAGTCAATTCTGAATAATCTTTTAATAATGGGGAAATTTGAGTGAGATAGAAAAAAAAGATGGAGGATAAGTAATCTAAACAGCAATCCAATATAAAAAAAAACATAGGATAGATAACATTTCTTTGGGCAATAAGAATATATTCCCTATATTCAGGATTTAAATAATATATATTGGCACTGCCTGAGCGTACACATTCCTGAACACCATAATGGAAAATTGACAAGGACTTTGGCCTAGGATTAAATCTGTATGTCCATGAAGTGTGCATCATGATTCATCAGCATGCAGAAAGACTGGAGCTGCTGTGTAATCCAATGTTGATAAATGGCCATACAACATTTTCACTGAGGCTGTGCAGAGAAATTGACGTACTAACAAGTGGAGTTCTAAAAAAGAAGTCAGCATTGAAGACAATAATGGCAAAAGAAAGTGCAGTCTCTAACACATACTGTGCATGAGAAAGAGTTGGCTTAAATCATTTAAAACTCAAGATTATTTTATAACAGACATGTTACCCCAAAACATCTAAGTTGTCTGTTAGGTGCTTGGAGTATTTTTCCTATTGAAACTAAGTTGAAAAATCTGGTGTGGTACACACAATGGGTTTCAACTTCTACTCAACACACAACTAACTTGGCATACAAGACTAAGCATTGAATTGGGTGCTTTCATTGCATGTGGCAGAAATACTTTCAACTTGGCTTGCTAAGAACACAGTGGTCCCACCCCCACCTTAATCCAGAGGGATCCCAAGTCATTGCTCAAAAAACCCATGCTCTGCTAAGCACTCTCTTCCTTTCCAAGGGCTCCAGAAGTTGGTCTATTTCCATTAGTACTTCCAGTTGCTCCCACATGTGATTTCTTGTTCTCTTCAGTGGTGAAGTGATAAATGTTTAACAAAAACTCTTCAGGAAAAAATATACATGTATGTTTTCCAGTACATAAAATCCTTTACCAGTAAAGAGGATATATAGTACACAATTTACAAATTAAAATAGTATAACACACAATTCCATATAACAAGTTGATTCTCACAGAATGTTCTCATCAATTTCTTCAAATGCTGGTGTCCACAGCCAATCTGTTATTGCAATTGACAAATGAGTGTAGTTCTGGACAAAATGTTGAATGATAGTTTCCTTTACATTACTGATCTCCCTCTTACCTAAATACACACACACACACACACACATATACATATATGCATACTCCCACTTATACATATATATTGTATATAAGTATGTGTGTGTATAGATAAATATAAAATATTTTCTTACATTGGGTGTTTTATAAGTTAATATCTGAGAGGAGAGTCATAGTGGAGGCAAAGTAGGATAATGTAAAACTGGACATGAGGCATGGTGGACAGTCATGATAATGTGTGGACCCTAATAACTGATTCAGGTTATAATGACTGTGAATGAGATATGAATCTGAGGCAGCAATTCATCTTCAAATACAAAAGGTGATACTGGCAGACAAAACAGTTACTTGTTTGCCTTTAAATTTGAGATATGGTTTCTGAAGACATTTCCTGATCTAAAATTTAATGTTGGTGAACTTCTTAACCTAATAAGAAGGACCTTTAATAGGCAAATCACTCACAATCCCTTTGAAAATCATGATGAATGATCATGCCAGAACAACCCATATGCAGACATGCCACCTGTCAGGTCCTGCAAGGCCTCTCTTCAACATGTACAAGAATTCTGGACATATGGTGTTTGTCACAAATGCTTCCCCATTTAAATATGGGACTTAAACACTCCTGAGTGAGGAACAGCAGGAAGACATTTACAGAATGAGGGGTTGAGGGGGATAACTCTAAAAATCTATAGATAGTAGTTATCATGAGAATGACCAAGAGGAATATCAATATGTATAAATGCTAATTAGTTCAACTGCTTACACTGAAGGTCTTCTGCAGTGATCATGGCCTAAAATTAATGAGTTGATGCTTGCTTTGAAAATATACAAAGATCATTTTAGTGATGCCTCTGGAGAATTAAATGAGATATATAGTTATGTCACCTCATTAAAAGTAGGTCAAATAGCAGAGACCTGGTAATTCTGTAAATACCTCCCCTCTGTCTTCCTAATGCTTGAAGAAGCATCACATAACCTCATTACAGTTCAGATTTAATGTCCATATGTCCCTTGGAAATTTAACAAAAGTTAATATTATAGTAATTTATAAAAGATGAATATAATAATACTGGCTAACTATAAGTAATAATCGAATACTTATTCTATGGCTGGTTACATAATCAAATGGATTAATTTGTTTAGTCATCACAAAATCCAATGAGTTGGTCTAGTCAGTTTACTGAACTGAAGAGTAAAGAGTAAACTGAAGACAGGGAGGCTAATGAATTCGCATAGCTGGTAAGTAATAGAGACAGGGTTTAATCCAAATCTATCTCTCTTCAAACTCTGCACTCTTACCCACTACTCCATACAACCTTTTCTATGCTTTATTTTTTGAACATAAAGTTTGATATACTAGTTTTAGCCAAAAGGGAAGGTTTCTGAGCACAAGAGGATGAAAAAATAAGACGCCAAGAAGTGGAGAGAAGAGCAAGCAGAGCAGGCTGTGGGTCACCAAAACATGGCTGCTCCACTTCACACAACTGCTTTCAGTCTGTGGGTCGGTCTTCTTTGCCTCTTTAGGAGTTAGCCAGCTAGACCGCATGGGGCCATGTTTAAGAAGGCTTCTTTATGAGGCCTGACTCTTGCATCTCAGCCACCAACATGCCTCCATACTGAGGAAGACCTGGAAACTTTGGAGCCATGTGAACCTTGGCCTCGGCCACAACAGCAAGCACAGGGAGGCCGAGGTGATGCTGGTGGCTTACATCATCACAGGATCAACTCTGACAAATATCACCCAGGCCATCCTGAAAATGTTGGTATGAGGCATGACTACTTAATAAAGAATAACCAGAACTTTTGTCCCACTGACAACCTTGATCAACTGTGGACTTTGCTCAGTGAGCAGACATGTGTAAATGCTGCGAAAAATAAGACTGGAGCTACTTCTATCATTGATATGGTGCAATTGGGCTACTACGAAGTTCTGGGGAAGGGAAATCCCCCACTTAGTACTAACAAATTTTTCTGATCAGACCAGACCTTCCATAGCCCCTCAACAATGATTTTTTAAAATGTAGGTAATTATGTGGATTTATCCATTTATTCAGAGTTGTTTATAAACTGATTAAATTTGACTTGCCAATAAATAACCTTTCAAATAGCCAGGAAAGATAGGCAATCAAAGTATTCATTGATGATTGAAAACCTTTGTGAGTATTGGTATCACTTATATGTGGAAAAAGAAAGTAGAAAAGTGGTTACCAGGGGCTTGGGGTGGGAAAATAAGGAGAGGTGGGCAAAAGGGTACAAACTTTCAGCTGTAAGATGAATATGGTCTGAAGAAACTCATGCATAAGATGGTGACTATAGTTAATGATACTGTATAGTGTAATTGAAATTTGCTTAGAGAATAGAACTTAAATGTCTTCAAAAAAGATAATTATGTGTGGTGATAGATGTGTTAATTACCTACATGGGGGAATAGTTTCACAATGTATTCATATATCAAATCACCATGATGTACACTTTAAATATCATACATTCAGTCTGTCAATTATTGCCTCAATAAAGCTGAAATTTAAAAAAAAGTTTGGGTATTATAATGTAGAAGTACAGGAGCTCCATTGTTTTAAAGAAATAATAACACATTTGCTGACTTCATAATAGCTAATGGTGCAAAGGCTGCTCTCAGAATAATTTGCTCGATGGCCTTCAGGAAACCTTAAGGAGTTTTAGACTATGACTTTATGCTACTGAAGAAAAAATAATGGGTGCTTTATGGAATAAATAAATAAAATGCCTTATTTATTCAAAAACATGATCCAATCTGATAAAATATGCTCAAAATAAATGATCACAATGAAAGTTCACTGCTGTCATTTTTCAAAGGGCTGAGGAATGAAATAATTAAATCAGAAGAAAATGCCTTAGGAGACTTTGATGAAAACTCTCAGATTTGAAAAACATACATGGAAAATGGAGTAGATTATCAATATGCTTCTCTCTGACAGAGAGCAGAAACAGTGTCACATATCTGACAGAGAACAGTTTAAATTGGTTTTTCATGACCTCATTTTAAACAGCTTCTATTATCATCTTTCCACGTTGGAGCTCTGATTCCTAACAGTGCAGCTGTTATACTTATTCATGTCAATGTGACCCTGTGGCTGAACGATGAGTTTATATGGCACATCACCTTAGCATTTGCATACCCAGAAACAATATTAGTAGTGAGTTCAACACTGAATCATGATCAAGATTTGATAAGAAATGCAACTCATTCTAAGTATACTTAGGAAGGGTACCCAGAGGAATATAAATATGTATAAATGTATTATTCAAATTCTCCAGGTTTGTATAGAGCAAAACTGGGAAAAAGAGCTCAAAGCTTTTTTCCACAAATCATAAAGAGAAATAGATTTTAGAAAAACAAATAGAAATAGATATATCAATGACCAGTTGGACATTTGGAGGTCACATGAGATTGTTACCTGAACCCTCAAGGCCAGATTTGTACTGTGGAATATAAGATGCACAACATGGAAAAGAAATTTTTTTAAAAAAAGGATAGAAAACAATGCTAGTGTACATCCAAATCTCAAATGTTTGGGTAAATAAATGTGAAAATAAGAGTCCCATAAACTCGAATTTAAATTGTGAAAGAAACACACAATTAAAAATATTATACATAAATACACATATTACATATTATATATTACATATACTATGCACACAATATATCATGTTATAATGCTATATATACCACACAATGTTATATATCACACACCTAATATTACACACATACTATTACATATATAACATATTACACATAATATTACACACATAATATCCTATATAATATAATATGTAATGTAATGTATAACAAAGGAAGGGGAAGGAAGGAAGGAATGAGAAGGAAGGAAGAAAGAAAAGGGAAGAAGGAAAAAAGGAAGGAAGCAGAAGGAAGTAAGTTAGGAAGAAAGGAAGGAAGGAGGAAAGAAAGAACAAGGAAGGAAGGAAGAGGAAAGAAGGAAGGAAGAAAAGGGAAGAAAGGAAGGAAGGAAAGAAGGAAGGAAGAAAGGAAGGAATTCAACAAATGGTATAGATAATAAATGATAGGAAAATTCCAGGTAGAAGAGGACAAAAGAGTGATCTCTGTACTCACTAATATTACTGTAGAACCTAGGGAAGATATCAGGTACTTTTGATTATATGCTGTTTTGCTGCTCTCCCTTAGAAAATACATGATCAAAGCCTACTTAACATTTGGCAATGTCTGTCTAGTTTTGTTTTTAAATAATAGTAACAGGAGATAAAATTTTGAGGAAGCATCTGGTTTATGTTTTTACCATAGAGGCTAACTGTAGCTGTGATTTAAATTCTACCATAGCCACATATCATCTTAGTGGAATTATTGAACTAACAAAAAATACATTGCAGTAGTGCTACAAATTCTAATCACTTTACTAAGTTTTATGTAAAGATGCTTTTTCTTTTATACTAAAATTCGAGTTTGAATTACAGAATACCATTTGATTTTGAAGTAATCTCTTTTTTGTCTGAATTATTTTAAACTTCTGGAGAAAGGTGTTACATGAGTAGAAATTTCTGTATTTTGCCATGTATAGTGTGTACCCATGTTTTTGGCCCAAATTTTCAGGAAAAAATCTTTTGTTTTAATTTTTTAATTCAACTTTTTACTTATTTATGTTTAGAAACAAAACCAATTATTGTATTCCAGGGTATCATTTTGCCTATGGATATCATTACTGCTTTCTTGAGTTATACTTTTGATGCTTAAGCATAAATAAAAGAATTAAAAACATTTATATAGATATGGAATTAGTGCTACCCATGTATAATGAGTACCCTTATTTTTCCTTCAAAAATTTGGCAAAAATAGTGTGCATTATACACAGCAAAATACAGGATAATGAGTTTTAAAGAAATATCCATTTATAGTTCTAGGTCTACATATTCCCAGGGGTATTTTATTTTATCATTTCTTTCCTTTTTCCTCCCTTGTCACAGTTGAGGGTATTATTCTTAATCAGGATGTTTAGAGGAAAGAAAAAAAGCCCCATTAATGATAATATAAATAGAGTGGGAGTATAATTAAAATACAGAGCAGTAAGAGAGTGTGAGTTGGATTTAATGACTCATTTCTAATAGCTGGATGCCTGAGATGTTCATTATCACCCAGGAAGCTCCATCTCCATTTGTCTCACAAGCTGTGTGATCTTAGAGGCTTTACATCTGCTCTGTCCTCTTGCTTAGCACAGTGCTCTGCAAGTTTCTCAGTCCCTACTTCCTCAAATTGTCAGCCAGAAGACTGGGTTTCAAGAACGCTAAGTCTGGTACTAATTCCTTTCAGAGTCAGCACTCAGACTCCTGCTTCATAGAGGTTTAGGTTCTTGCAATTCAACATATGGTCCATGGGTCAACAATATTAACCTCACTCAAGAGCTTGTTAGAAAAGCATAATCTCTTCCCACCCTAAATTTACTGATTGTGAATCTGTATTTTAACAAGATCCCCAGGTAGTTCATATGCACATGAAACTTTGAGAAGCACCACCTTAACCTGAACTATAAAGAGAGAAAACTGCATCATACAGGGCACATGTTTATTCCTTGGACAATTAACTGAATCCAAGAAGTCACCTGCTAAATAAATAATAATAAATGAGAATGAAATGCAGGGGTTTATCTTGGACTGACATGGAACAGAAAAAGGACATTAGTGGGAAAACTGGTAAAATACAAATAAAGTCTATGCCAATGTTAAGTTTATTAGTTTGGGTACATGTGACATGGTTATTTGAGATGTTAACTTTAAAAGAAGCTTACTGAAGGGTATATGGGAACTCTGTAAAATTTTACAATTCTTATGCAAATTTAAAATTTATAATTGTTTCCAAAGAAGTTTAAAAATCATAGCTGTGGTGCAAACAAACACAAAAATCTCAGTGGCATACAACACAAATTTTCTTTATCTCCAAGTTTAATTGGTCTGTGCAAGGCCCAGCTTATCTTAGGTGGGCTCACTCAGGAGTTAGAGAGCTCTGCTGATCTTAGCTTGACTCTTTCATTTGCGTGGGAATGCACTCTCTGTTGGCATGTTGTCTAAGGCAACAGGGAAACATGGAACTATTCTACATATCTTTCATCATCATTGTCATTTTATCATGGCCACAGAAGAGGTCAATAATGAGTAACTGAAAATACAAAGTTTGTTTTGATGCAAAGATTGTAATTATGAGTCAAAGTTACAGAGCTTGTCCATTATTAGGGGTGGAAAACTGGTGCTGTCTCTGATTTTAGAGAAATAGCAAAACCATATAGCAATGGGTGTGGGCACATGGAAGTTTAAATAACTAAGGTGGCTGTTGCAAACTTACATATATGCTGATGATATATTAATCAGCAATGCCTTTCATTTTGCATATTGAATAATCTAAGTACTACAAATCCAGTCTCATCTTCTAGCACTTATCAAAAAATTCAGTGCAAATAATTTTTGGTTTTAATTGAGTGTTCTCTCTATATTCTTAGTCAATCAACTAAGATGATCAATTTTGTTGATATTTGAAAGAACAAACTCTTGGGTTTATTGGTTCTCCCCATTGTTTTTCTATTCTTTATTTTGTTTATCTCAGCTTTAATCTTTATTATTTTATTTTTCCAGGCAGTTTTAGGTTTAGTTTATCTTTTTGGGTTTTAATTTTCAAATGCTATTTTGAAATTTTAAGTATTATTTCTAAAATATTTTTCTTACATTGCTTTTGCTTAACCCCATAAATATGTTTTCCTCTTTTTAAAATTTTAATTGTTGTTCTTGTACAGTTTTCTGTCTTTTACTCCTATCCCAGTCCACACCGCCAGTCCTCCTCATCTCCCTCCCATTTCCACCCTCCCCTAGTTTTGGTCCATGTGTCTTTTATACTTGTTCCTGTAAACCCTTCCCCTTTTCCCCCTGAAATTCCCTCCCCTCTCCCCTCTGGTGACTGTCAGCCTGTTCTCTATTTCAGTGTCTTTGGTTATATTTTGCTTGTTTGTTTGTTCTGTTGTTTAGGTTCCTGTTAAAGGTGAGATCATATGGTATTTGTCTTTCACTGCCTGGCTAATTTCGCTTAGCATAATGCTTTCCAGTTCCATCCATACTGTTGCAAAAGGTAAGAGCTCCTTCCTTCTTTCTGCTGCATAGAATTCCATTGTGTAAATGTACCATAGTTTTTTGACCCAGTCATTTACTGATGGGCACTTAGGTTGCTTCCAACACTTGGCTGTTGTAAATTGTGCTGCTATGAACATTGGGGTGCATAGGTTCTTTTGGATTGGTGTTTCAGGGTTCTTAGGATATAATCCTAGCAGTGGAATTGCTGGGTCAAAAGGTAGATCTATTTTTAGTTTTCTGAGAGAATTCCATACTGTTTTCCATGGTGGTTGTACCAGTCTGCACTCCCACCAACAGTGCACTAGGGTCCCCTTTTCTCCACAGCCTCTCCAACACTTGTTGTTTGTTGCTTTGTTTATGATGGCCATTCTGACTGGTGTCAAGTGGTATCTCATAGTGGTTTTAATTTGCATCTCTCTGATAGCTAGAGATACTGAGCATCTTTTCATGTGTCTCTGGATCTTCTCTATGTCCTCCTTGGAGAAGCGTCTGTTCAAGTCCTTTGCCCATTTTTTAATTGGGTTGCTTGTCTTCTTAGAGTGGAGTCATGTACGTTCTTTACATATTCTGGAGATTAAACCCTTGTCTGAGGTATCATTGGCAATTATGTTTTCCCACACAGTTGGTTCTCTTTTTATTTTAATACTGTTTTCTTTAGCTGTGCAGAAGCTTTTTATTTTGATGAGATCCCATTTGTTTATTCTTTCCTTTATGTCCCTTGCTCTGGGGGACATATCAGTAAAAATGTTGCTGCGTGGAATATCTGAGATTTTCCTGCCTATATTCTCCTCTAGGACTTTAATGGTGTCATGGCTTATATTTAAATCTTTTATTCACCTTGAATTTATCTTTGTGTATGGTGTAAGTTGGTGCTCGAGTTTCATTTTTTTGCATGTAGCTGTCCAGTTCTCCCAACAGCATTTGTTCACAAGGCTATTTTTGCTCCATTTTATGTTTCTGCCCCCTTTGTCAAATATTAATTCATTGTACAGACTTGGGTTTATTTCTGGGCTCTCTGTTCTATTCCACTGGCCCATGTGCCTGTTTTTATGCCAGTACCAGGCTGTTTTGATTACAGTGGCCTTGTAATACAGTTTGGTATCAGGTATTGTGATCCCTCCTACTTTGATCTTCTTTCTCAAAATTGCAGCAGCTATTCAGGGTTGTTTATGGTTCCATATAAATTTTTGAAGTGTTTGTTCTATGTCTGTGAAATATGCCATTGGTACTTTAATAGGTATTGCATTGAATCTGTAAATTACTTTGGGTAATATGGACATTTTGATGATGTTATTTCTTCCAATCCACGAACACAGTATATGTTTCCATTTGTTTGTGTCTTCCTTGATTTCTTTCTTCAGTGTTGTGTAGTTTTCTGAATACGGGTTTTTTACCTCCTCCTTGGTTAGGTTTATTCCTAGATATTTTATTTTTCTTTTTGCTTTATTGAATGGGATTTTTTTCTTGATTTCTGCTTCTGCTGTTTCATTGTTGGTATACAAAAATGCCTTTGATTTCTGGATATTGACTTTGTATACAGCTGTTTGGCCAAATTCATTTACTAGGTCAAGCAGTTTTTTGGCCGAGTCTATAGGATTTTCTATGAACACTATCATGTCATCTGCAAACAATGATAGTTTTGTTTCCTCCTTTCTGAGTTGGATGCCTTTTATTTCCTTTTCTTCTCTAATCACTGTGGCTAAGACTTCCAATACTATATTGAATAGAAGTGGTGAAAGTGGACAACCTTGTCTTGTTCCTGATCTTAGTGGAAAAGTTTTTAGTTTTTGCCCATTGAGTATGATGCTGGCTGTAGGTCTCTCATATATGGCCTTTATTATGTTGAGGAATGCTCCCTCTATTCCCACTTTGCTGAGTGTTTTTATCATAAATGGGTGTTGTACCTTATCAAAAGCTTTTTCTGCATCTATTGATATGATCATGTGTTTTTATCTTTGCTTTTGTTTATGTGATGTATTATATTTACTGATTTGTGAATGTTGAATCATCCTTGCATCCCTGGGATGAATCCCACTTGTCAATGGTGTATGATCTTTTTAATGTATTGTTGGATGCGGTTTGCCAATATTTTGTTGAGGATTTTAGCATCTATGTTCATCAGCGATACTGGCCTGAAGTTTTCTTTCTTTGCTGTGTCTTTATCTGGTTTTGGGATTAGGATGATGCTGCCTTCATAAAAAGAGTTTGGGAGTCTTCCATCATTTTGGATATTTTGGAATAGTTTGTGAAGGGCAGGGGTTAGCTCTTCCTTAAATGCTTTGTAGAATTCTCCTGTGAAACCATCTGGCCCAGGGCTTTTGCGTGTTGGGAGTTTTTTATTATGCTTCAGTTTCATCTGCTGTTATTGGTCTGTTCAGGCTTTCTGCTGCTTCTTCATTCAATTTTGGAAGATTATATTTTTCCAGAAATTTGTCCATTTCACCTAGGTTTTCAAATTTCTTGGCATACAATTCTTCATAGTAATTTCTTACAATCCTTTGTATTTCTGTGGTGTGAGTTATAATCTCTCCTCTTTCATTTCTGATTGTGTTTATTTGAGTCCTCTCTCTTTTTTTCTTGATGAGCCTGCTTAAAGGCTTGTCGATTTTGTTTATCTTTTCAAAGGACCAGCTCCTGGATTCATTGATCCTTAGACCTATGCTTTTAGTCTCTATGTCATTTAATTCTGCTCTGATCTTGGTTATTTCCTTCCTTCTACTTGCTCTGGGCTGTCTTTGTTGTTGTTCCTCGAGTTCTTGTAGGCATAGGGTTAGGTTGTTTGTTTGAAATGTTTCTATCTTTTTTTTTGGTATACCTGTATTGCTATGAACTTCCCTCTGAGGACTGCCTTCACTGTGTCCCATAAGTTTTGGGTCGTTGTGAGTTCATTTTCATTTGTTTCCAGAAACTTTTTAATTTCTTCCCTAATTTCATTCTTGACCCATTCATTGTTTAATAGCATGCTATTCAATCTCCATGATTTTAAGTGTTTTGGGTTTTTTCCTTGGGGTTGGTTTCTAGTTTCAGTCCCTTGTGGTTAAAGAAAATGCTGGATATAATTTCAATTTTCTTGAATTTGTTGAGGCTTGTTTTGTGTCCTATCATGTGGTCTATCTTTGAAAATGTTCCGTGTGCATTTGAAAAGAGTGTGTATTTAGCTTCTTTGGGATGAAGGTCTCTTTACATATCAGTAAAATCCATTTCATCCAGGGCATTGTTCAATGCCACAGTATTGTTGTTCTTATTTTGTTTGCAAGATCTGTCCATTTTTGACAGTGGGGTGTTAAAATCCCCTACTATAATTGTGTTGCTGTCAATATCTTTCTTGAAGTCTTCTAAGATTTTCTTTATGTATTTGGGTGCGTATAGTTTTCTTCTTGAAAGCAAAACAAGAAATTTGAACATAAAGCAAAAAGGTCAAATTCAATTTGAAGAACATAATTTCTTCTTTTCTATTTGCATTTATCTCTTCTTATCAAGCCTATATAACTAAAAGTACATAAAGACCCAATTCTATACCTATTACAATTTTGAATCTAAACTATTAAAACTTGAAATCACTGTAATTAAAATTTTCATTTTAAAAAATAAAAATAGGTATTGGACATCCCTTTTGAAAGGACTCTGGGAACTTATATCCATAAACCCCCCTTCCATCTCACACTTGGCCCTCATTATATGCTCATACTGGGTTGGCCAAAAATTTCATTTAGTTTTTCATAAGATGGCTCTAGTAGTGCTTAGTTGTCTTTAATGTCATTCAAAACAATTTTGCTAGATTGTATTGTGACAGCTGCCATGTTAGCATGCATTTAAAAAAATCAAAATTGCTGAATTTTTGTGCAGTCATTTAATATTGAAAATACAAGAAAATATGCAACATTTTTGACATATTATGCTTTGTTATTTGAAGAAGGTAAAAATACAACAGAAACACACATGAAAAAGATTTTTTGTAGCATAAGGAGAAGGTTCTGTGACTGATTGAATGTATCAAAAGTGGTTTCTAAAGTTTCTTGGCACTATTGCCATTATGGCCAAATAATTCTTTGTTGTGAGGCTGTCTTATACACTGGAAGATCTTCGCACTAGAAGCCAAGAGAGGGAGATAGCCAACATGCTCAAAATATTCAAATCAATGAAGTTATAGGTGAAAATGAAAAATGTGTCTCAATTTATGGAAAAAAACTAAACGTACTTTTTGGCCAACCCAATAATAGTAAATGAATAAATGTTGTTCTATTTAAGGAATATAGTTTTCAGAATCCGTAAATTTCAGAACACTTGTAATTGATTTCTTTGGTTATAACCTGAGAACACATCCATGCTCTGTTAAAACGGATGCCTATTAAATGACCCTAGCAAGAGTTGCTTTGAAAAGGTAGCAAAAAAGAAGAGAAACTTTCAGAAACTATCACACCAAGTCAGTTGCTATTATATAGATAAACTTGGAAGTGGAGCATGACTGGGGAAAAAGCAAAATAATCAAATCCCCCAAATTATTTATATGTGTATCACCATGTCTTCTTTGTTGGAGTCCAAAAATATATCAGGGTGATAAAATCAGTTTTGTAAAATGTGCCATGCAATTGGGTCAATGTTCCTATTTGGGTCAGATGTGACTCTGGTACTTGTTAAGAATACTGCAAAGTCATACATTTTATTGTAAAGAATAAAAAAGTGATTATATTTATACACACATACACATACACACCATATACATACACACATAATTAATAATTACTTTTCTAGTACAGTGATGAATGTAAGGCATTTTAATGATATAGAGAGAGCAAAGTGTGATGCCAAGTGCGAAATCTCTCCTTTTTCTTGAAATTCAAAAGATATACATTTCAGTATTAATTCCAAAGGATACCCCCTCTGGATCTGTAGAAATTTCTAACTAAATCTCATCCCCTAAATAAAAATTTACAAAGCACACATACCTAAGTTTGTGCCTATAAATAGATATTTGTACAGAGATATTAAAAATGTACTTAGTAATTCAATTAATATTCATTACATAATTACTGTGTGCCAAATTTTCTAGTGTTTGTATCATTCGTATTGTCTCTTCTTTTTAATGTTTGGTAGAATTTATCAGTGGAACCATTTGGCTGGAAGTTTCTCAGTGGAAATGTTTTTAACTTCAAATTCAATTCCTTTTAATAAATGCAGGGCAATTCAGGTTATCTGTTCTTGAGTGAGATTTGGCAGTTTGAGTCTTTTAAGAAACTTGACTGTTAAAATTGTTGGTATAATACTGCTTATAAATTTCCCTTTTTACCACTTTTAGATCTGTATGATCTATGGCATTGCTCCCTTTCTTATCTCGGAATTGGTAACTCTTCTTTTTCCTGATCAACCTGGCTAAAAGTTTTATCAAGTTTATTGATATGCTCAAAGAACGAGCTTTCAGTTGTAGCGATTTTCTTTGTTTCAGTTTTCCATTTTTTAAATTTCCGCTTTTATCTTTGTCATCTCTCTTGCTTATTTTGGGTTAAATTTGCTCTACTTTTTCCAACAAGAAGAAGAAGGAAGCTTAGGTCACTATCCTGAGACTTATCATATTTTTTACTAATGTAATTGTTTAAAGCTATTTTGCTCTATGTACTACCTGAACTGCATCCCCAAAGTTTTGTATGTATTGTTTTCCATTTTATTCAGTCCCCAAAATGTTCTATTTTCCCCTTTGATTTGTTTCTTGATCCAAGTGTTACTTACAGATGCATCATTTTTATTTTGCTTGGTAATTTTCCAGATTTCTTTCTCTTATAGTTTTCTAACATAACCTCATGATTATTATATAGTATATTTGAATGATCTGAATACATTTTATTGAGACATGCATTATGACCATGATATGATCTATCTTGGTAAAAATTCTCCATGCATTTGAAAAGAATGTGTGTTTTGCTATTATTCAGTGGATGGTTATAAAAATATATGTTAGGTAAAGTTTATAGTGTTGTTGAAGTCTTCTATATCCTTACTTATCTTTGTCTTCCTTCTATGCTGAAATATGAAATCTCTCAGCATAACTTGGGGTATAATCCAGGACATTTTGAAATGAACTAGATATTAGATAATAGGTAGAGATTATTTTTAATGTTGGTATTATGGCTGTGCACATATGAAACCTTTTCTTACTTTTTAAAATTATGGGCTAAAGCATTTAGCATGAATTTTATGTGTAATAGATGTTGTATAAAAAAGCATTAGAAAGAAAAAATAAGTTATGAGAGTGAGCTAGCCTTACCAGATATTAAAATGAATCATTAGTCCTCAATTAAAAAACACTGTCATTTTAATATTTCATGTTGCTTAAACCATAAAACAGAGCAAGGGTGATTTTGAGATTAATAACATTTAGTGTTAAAGAGGAGCCAAGGTACGTTATTATTAGGAAAATAAAATGTCACTGAAGAATTGAAGTAATATTGAAGATTATAGTTCAGATCTTGCTGTGGAGGCTTGAAAAGTCCTGGCCTATTAATGGCTACTCAGAAGTTTAGATGGACCTAGAGGGTATTACGCTAAGTGCTAAATCAGACAAAGACAAATACCATATATTTTCACTTATATCTTTTTAGATTTCACTGAAATCTAAAAAGCAAAATAAAAGAAAGAATAAAACAGAAACAAACTCATAGATAAGGAGAACCAATTCATGGTTGCCAAAGGTTTGGAGGGTTGGTGGACTGAGTGAAAAAGGTGAAAGGGTTAAAAAGTAAAAATTGCCCATTATAAAAACACTCATGGGGATGTAAAGTAAAGCATAGAGAATATAGTCAATAGTATTTTAATAACTACATATGGGGTCAGATGGGTACTAGACTTATGGGGATGGTCACTTTGTAAGTTATATAAATGTTGAATTACTATGTTGTACACCTGTAACAAACTGTATGTCAACTGCAATTGAAAAAATTTAAAACAAAATTGAGCTCTGCTTCAAGTTCAAAGGTATGTGTTAGTGGCTCTTGCCAAGCTCCAGGCAATATTCAAATCTCCTTTGCTCTACAGAGCAAGTCAAGTGACACTGAGGCTTGGGCTCTGAAGTCTGATGATGGGGATCACTGTCTAGTTCCACATAAGAGCAATATTTGCATAGAAATCCCAAGGCGAGGGTAAAACAGAGTCAATAGTTAGGGACTAGTCCAATGTTCGGGATTCCAGCCAGAAATATTTCTATCGCAAAATAATTGATACAATATACAAAGCCACATATCAGTGAATTATTCAACAGTTCATCCTTCACACTACTGCCCTCACGTTCCACACAATGTTGTCACCTCATCACCCCATTGACTATAAAAGAAAGTCACTCAGAATCTCTCTTTGTTGTCTTATCTCATCTACACAACATCCTACGTGGAGATCCCAGCTCCCAGGTAAACCCGTGACCTGCTTTAATGACCTTCACCTCCTAATCCACCTGCCAACAGCTACTTGTTTTGATTACTGCACTCCAGTATCATCTTCCTCTTGGAAGTCTTCCAGACATTCCTTTTCCTCCCCACTTCCTCTAGCTGTTGTATGCCTCTGGCATTCTGATGCTCCTTCAATGCCGATGTTAATTTTTTATTATTTCAAACATTTGTTTTCTTCCTTCAGATGTGACCTATCTACAGGTAGGGTTTATGTGTTGGTTTTTAAATCCATATGGCCTAATGCAGGGTTTGCTATATAAAAGGATTCAAAACTATTGTTGAACAAAGTGAACACAGTGTGAAACTGAAGAATAATAATTCATTATAAGATTAAAATTCACTTAAAATTGAAATGTTTTCCTTGTTTCATACATTTCTTTTACGAATCATATGCCTGTAACTATGGAAAGTAAAAAAAAAATTGTAGAAATATACACCAAGTAGTGTCATCAAAACTTGCATGTGAAAAATAAAAATTTCAATTCATAAGCCAGATGTTTATCTAGTTGATGCCAAACATCTGGATGTTTATGTAATCAGTAATGATTAGCTAATTTTGTTTTAGTTTTTCATCTGAGTGTTTACTATCATGTAAAAACAATTTATATTTCTAATATAATAAAACATTATATGCACACAAAAATATGCTTATATTTAGTAAAATATCAGCTGGTTCCATTTCTTTTTTATATTTTTACTTTTATAAATTTGTTTATCAGAATGTTTTATATAGGAAACATTCACACGCTCATACACACCCATAATTTAGGCATTCCCACCCACATTTTATAAATTAGGTTAGGTGTGTTGTCCTGAGGCATACAAGACGACGATGAGCTATGATTTGAAGCTAGGTCTTTCTGACTTTAATATCCAAGGTAGTAACATGTACATCATACTGAATTTTGGGATATAACTACAGTCTATCTCATACAGATCACTTTTTAATATAGCATTTATTATCAAACCACACATTGAAAATCTCTTGTCACCTTCTCATGATAATCTCTGAATCCCTTTGTATTTTATATGCTTCATTCATATGTTCCTTAAATAAAATCTTCACTAAAATATAGTCTTAATGTTGACATCATAGGTCCTAAGCAGCTTCTTCTCCATGGAGATATCATGACAGATCTGAAAAGCTATCAAGACGGCCTCTCAGAATAAAAGCCCAGACAGGAAAGAGAGAGGAAGAGGCAGTACTATAATCTCAACAAAAAACTTCATTATTATATTAAAATACCAACACAGTGTTTCTATTAATTCCAAGCGATAGTAAAAGACATGCTCAGAAAGATTTTGATATCAAATAAGTTTGTGAAATGCTGGATTTGGCAAACCTAAAGTTACAGAAAGAGAGGACTTTCCCAAGCTTTTAATATGCTGAAGTGTGTGTTGTAAATTTGCATGGGGTGGAGCATCTTATGTAGCAGTTTCCAAATGTTTGTGATCATGAAACCCTTTTTCCAAGGAGTATCCTCTACGACCTATGCCAAACAGAATGCACTTTTTCAAAAAACTGGAATATCAACAACTGCCAACTAGATTTTGTAACTACTTTTCCTGGCTCTCAACAAGACTTAGGGCTTTGGCTACTAAAGCCATGGAATGCACAAAGGACTTATCACAAAGTTCTATAATAAAAATATATGGACAATATCAAATATGTTATAAAAGAGCATAAGGTTCTTGAACAGAGGGAAGCTCTATAGAAAGAACTAGATTAAAACTATGTTCGTATTAACCCAAGACTCCTTTGAATCATGTTGTGCTAGGTCTCCTGTACTCAGGGAAGCAGGGTTAGTTTATAATCTAATGTAAATATTTTTAAAATATGGACCCTGGGATTTAGTGATATATCAAATACTTTCAGCAAAAGGAGTGAAATCTAAGAAGAATACAAACAAAAATGAAAAGAATCAGTAGGAAATAAGACCTTTCACTTTGAAACTAGTTATTTTACTGAATCACCCATAAGACCCTTTACTATTTTTTATTTGACATTTGTCTACACAGATGTCAACTGTCTATGGGTGGGGGTCTCATCCCATGTTCCATATCCCCACACTCCTTCCTTCTCACTCGTAGCTGACTCCTGTATTTCTGTTCATACAACAGACTAGATGAGATTAAGCTAATTAGACCATCTGTCAAGTATATGAGTTAATTGCATTTTTCCCTAAAACATTTCCTATTCATGACACTATTTTAGAGTCTCTACAGAAAACAATATTCTTTTAAAAATTTTTATCTACAAAATATTCAATCAAGAGTAAGAGTCTACAGTCAGAAGAGGAATTAGATTCTGTCTGACTCTCACTTACTAATTGTTGTGACCTTGAGAAAGTTCCTCAGTTCTCTAGACCTATTTCCTTTTACTTCCAATAGCTTCTATGATCCTAATTTATAGGATTGTTGTTACAACTGAAGAAGATAAAGCATATAAAGCACAGGATCCTATAGAGTACATTCTTAATAAATCCTGGATATTGTGATGCTGATAATAGTGCTGATGGTGGAACCAGGTTAAATCAGTATCACTAGAAGGACTATTGGACTATAATCAGTCATTTACAAACCTCCACATGTATTTAAAAATAACTATTGTGCTTGTACTGGGCCTACAGCCCCATGGAGCTGACTCAGTGGGAAGAAGAAGTGATTCTGCCAGGCAGGCCTCAGACAACACTGAGAAGCATTGGACTGACTAGTGGACTCCATGTTCCATTACTTACCTATCCCGTTGTGACTTTGAATGCTCCCTTGACCCTCCTGTGTGTTTGCATAATGCCCATCCTTTGTTCATTTTGCTCTAGCTTTCTGGCATGGCAGACAGGGGACTTGCAGCTTTTGGGGAGAGAGTGGAGCAGCCAGTGTCTCCAATGTCTGTCCTGAAAGCAGCAGATTCTCAGAACAGCACTCTTTGTCTCCTTCATTTTTTAGCAAGAATTCATTTATTTATTTTTTTGTAATCAGAGTAGTTCTGGTTGCTTGCTAAAGAATATATTTCTTTGAGCCTGATATACATAGGGAGTATAACAACAGAATGAACAAAAATCATACAAACACAAAGTAGTTTGTGTGTGATACAAAATTCCATTTGATAGCACTGCCTTGAATATTCCAGGGGTGTCCAATTCACAGCCCAGGGCTGCATGTGGCCCAGGATGGCTATGAATAGTACCCAACACAAAATTGTAAATTTACTTAAAACCTTTTTTTTTTTTTGGCTCATCAGTTTTTTGTTAGTGTTTCTGTATTTAATGTGTGGCCCCGGACAACTCTTTTTCTTCCAGTGTGGCCCAGAGATGCGAAAAGGCTGGACACCCCCGATAGGCAGTTGTTTCATTTCTCCCCTTTTGTTGGAGGTCTGATATACCAGTCAAAGAAAATAGCAATTCACAAATTTTTTGGAGAACAAAAGCCAGGGTACTTGGTCATTTCACAAATAAACTCTTATCCTAGCTTTTCCTTTTTTTGACAAGCTACCTTTCTTGACAACTCCCTTTGAATTTTGATGAATTCATTTAGGATCAACGGTATTTTTTTCCTTCCTGTGTATTCAGAGGAGGTGAAAGGCAGATGCGGATAAAATGGGTGCCTCAGGCAAAGGCCAGGGCAGGAGTGCAAGACCTGATGATTACTGTTGCCTCCTGCAGGTTATTCTGTGAATCCCTAGTTGGAGTCCAACTGTGTAAAGAACAGCAGAAAACTGGGCCTTGCTTTAAACAGCTACAGACCCAGAGAATGTAAAGTCAACAGAGCTCATAGGTCCCTTGGTCAGGGGTAGAGCAATGGGACTTTTTTCTGCCAGTCTCCAAATCAATTCTCCAGCCAGGGGGGTGTTAGAGGTTTGGCAGGGAATAGATCGTCACTTGGCTAATGGGAAAACCAAAGCCTGTGGAGAAAAAAGCATCTTTGAAACATAGCCCCGTAGAGAATGAATAGTGATATCTTAATATTAGCATTTGTTATTATGAGTTATGATTTTTCAAGGCTTTGTCTTAGGATCTGCCTTGAGTAGTAAATGATCCTGCTTCCAGGCAATTTGCCTTGTGAAGGAAAACACTAATTGAGCAGGTCTTGAAGGCCCAGTCATTCCACAGATAATTCCAAGGTGATGAACTATCATGGCTGGACAAATAGGGAACCCAGGAAGCCTAGTAAATCATTGTTTATGTGACATAAATGATTTCTGATCAAAGCCAGCTCCCAGAATAAAGTCAAATTAGGCAGCTCCTACACATACAGGAAGCAGTCTGACAATAAGAGTTGTGGGGTCTCTGTACTAATATTAGCTCAAATTAGACTCATGTTTGATTCTAAAAGACAGTGGTAGCTAAAGTTTAAGAATTTTGGTGTCAGTGGTGTTTTTTCCTAAATGAAACAGCTGTCCAGCTCTCCCCCAGCAAAAATATACATCAAAGAAAGTAAGTCTTTCTGGTACAGTGCTTACTTTTTTTAAGAGTTCATCGTTGTGTCACAAAATAGTGTTTTCCCATGCACTTACAAAAATGATATTCTTCACATTCACATACTACCTTCAAATTTGTCAGAGCTCAATGTTCACCACTGAGGTGTCAAATAAAAGTGATTTGTCAGTAGAGATCCTTTATTTCTAAGTTTATTACATTTCAGGTATGTACTGTGAAAGGTTGCTTAGTATACTCACAACATCCCGCTTTGTCCCACATTAAAAGGTCTAGATCTGTATCAAGCAAGAAGGTAGATTTTGTGATTATTGCAAAACTCATTTTAATTAATACTTTCTAAAAGGGGCTTTATTTTTATATTACTTTGTATCTTTGCTGAATATTTTTCAGACATCTACCCACTTTGATCAATAAGCAAAGCCAATTTTTGCTAGTAAAAATATATTTTCCTAATTTTGACTATGTGGTCTGAGGCTTGGTTAAGGCATCTTTCAAAATGTTATCCAAGACCCAAGCAGAAGGCTGATGTGCTTAGAGAAATATGTGTAAACAAAGAACACTCCCATACATCCTTTCTTCCAGATTTTTAAATGGACTCAGAAAATCCTAGCATATTATCTACTTGCATGTTTTATATAGAATATTTAAAAATCAAAACCGTGTAACTTAAGAAAAGAGCTTAATGAAGGAGGTGAGGACATCTTTCAGTTCTATGAGTAAAAGTGTTAATTCAAAATGACAGCATTTCTTTCCTTTTCTTCTTCTTCTTTTTTTATTTAGGAATATACCAAGAAAGATATTGTACTATCACACTAAAAGATATTTCTATTTCAAGTGCCAATTTTTCTCTCAAGATATTCTTTACATTTCCATTAATCATTATATTGGGACAAAATTATAAATAAAAGCAACACCTTCATCACATACTCCTGAGTGACCCCCACCCACAGAGGGATAAGTGACAGTGAGAAGGATGGGGCTTCAAGAATGACCAGCACCAGGCACATGGGGGATGTAGAAGTGATGACATCCTCAATAGGTAAATGGAATTTATATGCAAAGGCCCTGGAAAAAATAAGCAGAAGCTGCCAAAATAATTTGAGAGAACTGAAAGAAATCAGTTTCTTGTGTTTTTCCAATTTCAAGTACAGTAAACTTTTCTTGGATAAATCCTGATCTTCATTAGAAAGAATATCCTTAGGAACACAAAGAAACTTCACAGACAATCCAGAATTTTGAAACACATTTCCTATAGAGATGTATCTGAGAAATAATTCAGTCAACATTAATCCATCTCTAATGAAAAGCTGAGGATTCACTTTACCGAAGCCATCTTGTCTCTTCACATATGTTTGCATTTGGATGTCGTTTGTGAGACAGAAGGAACAAAACCATAAAGACATGAAATTTAAGAAAAAGATAATCCCAACTCCGTGAATGAGAAAATCTTTTGGAAAGCCTCATAGGCAATTTCTGTCTGCATTATAATAATATTGAAGTTTATTTTTTAAATATTAGCTGGAAATAAAGTAAATAAATGCCAGCATGTTTTACAGTGATGTAGGGTGCCAAAGGAAATACCTGGGTCTATAGATATATGGTAAATAATGGCTTGTGTGATGTTGACAGCTGCTACTTAACTGTTCATTGTTTTTAAGAGTTAAAGAAATGTGTTTTCTCTTTCTGTCACTGTAGACATCATGGACTTAGGATTCCCCACACAAAAGTACATATATCATTGATATAGCCTTACACATTTTCTGAAGGTGTGTTGTTTTAATAATTAACTCATAATGATGGCTCGCCAATGACATATTTTTGATCACCACACAGACTTGTATTTGATGCTTAGAGGAAAAATAGATATTTCAAAGTTGATGAAATTGAGCCAGAAATAAATTGACTTACTCAAGGACCCATCATCAGTAACAGGTAGAATTAAAATACATGCCTTTTGATTTTCAGTGCCAGACAGTGACAGACATCCAATTCAAGTTGAACAAGAGATTTTTAAGTATAAAAGAATTTGGTGACATATGCCAAGCAATTATTCTGTCGAAGTATGTCATAAATTTCTATTTGCACTTCGACTTTTTTCTGCTAAAATGTATGAACTGTATTATAAATTGTTTAAAATATCACAAATAAGATGTTTGAAAAAATAGTACTGTTATTATAAAAGTATAAAAATATATTACTATGATATGTTAGATTAATTTCTTAATACATCTTCAAAAATAATACATTTGTTTTCAGTTGTCTTTATCCTTTCAAGTTTTCTCTCAGATCCTGCTTGATATGCTACCTCTTTCTTTAGGTTATTAGCCAGCACTTGCTGAGTGGTGCAAGGAAATTCAGTTTATCTTACATGTTTCTATATTCCAAGCTTTAAAAATCAAGAACTATACTGCATAATTTCTGAAAGCTCCTTCAGTTTCATATAAATGCAAATATAAATGATAGTGCTTCCTATGTGCCAATCAGTGGGCTAAGTACTTTATAAGCATTATCTCATGTAAACCTCACAAAAATTCCACGATGTAGGACCAGACATTATCGACTTTGTATAAATTGGGAAATTGAGGCTTAGAAAGGTTTAACAATTTAGTCACACCTGAGCGAATGTGAAAGTTAGAAGTCAACCTCAGGTCACCTGACCAGAGCCCACGCTCTTAATCATTACACATCACCGTTCCTATTGTAAAGAGGAGAGTCCTGAAATAGGAATGTCAGAGCTTGCTGTGATCGCTGTGCACATAATAGCCATTACACAATAGACTAATGCCTCACTATCAGAAGTAAGGTCTGCAGACCAGCTGCATCAGCATTACCTGGGTACTTATTAAAAATGCATAATCTCAGCCTCCGCCCCCAGACCTACTTTCAAATTCTGCATTTTAACAAGATGCATGCAAGATTCACATTCGCATTAAAGTTTGTAAAGAGTATCCTAAAGAACATTTAAGAAAGAACATAGACATGCAGTGAAGAAAATGGCCACATATTACATGATTTTAAGAAGTGAACAATGTCATTCATTAAAAATATTTTTCTAGGGCCTTCAACCTAATTGTATACTGGGTTAAAAAAAAAACAGAAAAACGTGTGTATGAATAAAATGAAAGCAGTGTGCAAAATTCAAAGCATATAATCACCAATACAAGGCCATTGTCAAGCTCAATGAATCATCCTTGTGCCTGGATATTTTTTTTTTTTTTTTGCCTTTAATTCATCTGTATCTGCTGTTCAAATCACTGAAAATGAAGCCAGATTTTTAAAATAAATTTCTTTATACTGTTCACACAATATCCAGTATAGAAAAGGTCAATAAAAGCAATAATTATCAGAGAATATGCTTTTTGTTAATACCACTCAGGTAGCACTCTTCCCTTCCCATATTTAATTATTGTGGCTCCTGCTACATAGAAAGTCAACTATCTCTATCAATTTCCTTTGTATATGCTGTAGAAAATCTAGCAAGGGTAGCTATATATACATTTCCCCCTCCCTTTTTAAAAAATGTAATCTTTATCACTATTTTATGTTTTTACTTTTATAGTTGTCATCATAATTTTAATTTTTTAAACTTTTTAAAATTGTTGTTCAAGTATAGTTGTCTGCATCTTCTCCCCCACCACTCCCCCACCCCAGCCATCCCCACTGCCCACCCTTGATCCCACCCCTCTTTGGTTCTGTCCATGTGGCTTTTATACATGTTCTTGAAAACCATAATTTTAATGGCTGAGTAACATTTCAGAGTATATCAACACTGATAAATAAAATAATATTGTAATATTATGGGACAAACACAATCTTAACCCCTAGATATTTAAAAAGTTATATGTTATTACCTGCAGGACCAACAAAACCTGTTTTTTTTATTCATTTTTCATTGTTATTCTATTAGAGTTGTCCCAGTTTTTTTTCCCTTTGCCCTCCTCCATCCATCCCACCACCCTCTAAATGGTACAATGTTTACTGGTGGCACTATAGCATGTCTAATGAAATAGATTAAAACATCTATATTTATTTTATATTAATGAAAACATATAGAAACCAAGTACATTTTTAAATTATTATCTGGAAAAAGGTAAACCAGATACAGTGAAAATAGACTAAAATGTCTTAAGTAAGTCAATGCCCTGACAGTTTATCTATATTTTATTCCCTTGAAAGTACCTGATTTAACCTAAATTAATTTTTATGAGAGTTAGAGCTATTAGTACTTTTTTGGTATTTTAAGAAATACCCTTTGGGTTTTTTTTTTTTTTATTTTTCTTTGTTCTTTCTTCTTCTTCTTCTTCTTCTTCTTTTTTTTTTTTTTTGTCTGCTACTGTACTTGATTCTAATTGAATAGCAAAAATGCACTTTCTGGTCAGCTCCAGTGTTACAGTTCTCCCTGTTCAATATGCCTCAGGCTGGTTTATTTGTGCCTTCAGCTGTTAAATCTCACTCTTTAACAGGAATCAACGCTGCAACATATAGTTCCTCTTAGTTCAGGTGGTGTGTTTTGTGTGCTTGGCATCAATAATGTACTCAGATTCTTAAGGGTCACTGAAGAAAATTATCAAACCACAATGCCAAAAACAGACCTTTTATCTTTTCTTTACTTATTACAAGAATAGGCAATTTAATAAAATTAGTATAGATTCTTAATTTATGACAATGAAATCATATGAAGTAATATAATAAGTATCAATGTAGTCCATATGATTTCATCATATGCTATAAATATATGAGTCTGTTGGGATTCTTGGTGGAGATAAGAAACTTGAACAATTAGCAGAAGTATTAATTTACAAGTAAGTCATCATTCTTGTAATATATCCATTACTAAAGATTTAATTGTGTTCCAAATTCATATTCTTGTTAAATACTTTAAAATGTCACAAACCATAAAAATTAGTTTGATCTTGCACTATAGTTATTGGTTCCTTAAGAAGGTGCCTCTCCAGCTATTGACTATATGCACAATATATTTATTTTTGTTGTGTAACTAATCCAGTTTGAAGTCAGACTGTATGTCTGTGGCATATCTTAGAAATATGAATATCAGAATATGTAGTGATTAACTTAGGTAGCAGGTTAATTTCATTAACTCGTGAAGCTTAAGCAAAGTTAGGTTGGAAATTGTCCGAATTATGAGAATGGTATTACATATCAGTTTTGGTCTAGAGGACAGTAATGTTAAGGTTAGTTGCAATAAGGAGGACAATGTTCAAGGCAAATACTGGTTCAAGAATAGGAATATTGGCCATTTGATGCAGAAAGATCAGCAACAGACAATCAGGACCATGGATAGCTCCCCTAAGAGTCTTGTAACAAAGACATTACTGAGACATCCAATATTCAAAATTAAAACCTAACTGTTGGTTACTGAGAATGTTCTGGCTTACAAAAGTTCATCTTCTGTATAGTTGAACTACTGTCACAGAGGCCTCCATAGTCCCTACATAATAGAGGAGATTCCTTTTATGTAGCCTGACTGGGGTCTCTACAAATACATTCAAATGTTCACTGGGCTCACAAGATCACCATGCATCCTCTCAGCCTTCCTGTACTCAGGCAATTCAAAATCCCTGTCTCCACCAGACAGCAGACCAATATCTGAGTCAGTCACCAACCCTACACAGCAACCCATAAGTAGTGACATATAAATATAATGCCTTGAAGTTTGATAGAATAAAACATTTTTTTTCAAATAAAGTTACAAACATACCTCTCATTTCAATCCCACATAAGGGAATTAAGATAAGTGGTTTTATGCCTATTTTATACATAAAGAACAAGCATGCTGGGAATTTCAATGACTTGCCCCAAATCTTAAGCCAATGAGGACAGAGTCAAAATAAAAATTCAGATGTTTGTTCATCTAAACCCACTACATGGTATAAATTCAATTTAAAGAAACATGCCACATAGATATTTAAATGTCTCAAAATTATATTTATCATTAATCTAATTATAAAACTATAATGTCTATAGGTTTCTGAGATTTTTTCCCCTTCTCTTCAGGGTTAATAATACCTTAATATATCTTCTGTCCAGTAGCACAGTTTAGATACTCTCCCAAATCTGTCAGTAGCCCAGACTGAGGGGTTTCATGGAGAAGAAAAAAACCATTCCAAGTTTATGCAGCAAAGAAGAGTGACACCTCACTTCTGCCCTGAAATAATTATGTTTTGTCCCCTTTAAAAAAATAGAATTATTGCTTGTAAATGGCTACCTACCTGATGCAGATCCTGGCTCAAGGGGTTCACCACATTGTGGATGAGATACGAGACATTCACACAGACTACCGAGTCCTGTGGAGGAAAAGGGACAGCATGACTTTTCTCTCAAGGGGAGAAAAAACCTCGGCCTCCGCCATGACAAGCCTTTATTTCTTTCCTGGTCTCATTACATGATGGTCCTCATTTACTATGCACAGGTTCACTTTAGGTGGTTACCTTTTACAGAAAACAAAGGAGAGGATTCTGGGTAATCACATCACAGAAGAAGGATATTTGCAAATGAAAAGGGGAAAGTAGTTGAACCAGTTACACTCAACCTTGGAAGGTTTAGCATGGATTTTAGGAAGTTACTTTGCAGTAAATGTTTGCTGCCTCAATTCAGGGTGAGGGAATTTTAGCAAAAGTAAGTCTCAAAGTGGCTTAGGTACATTGCAGGCCTGATTCCCCACGGGAGAACCTATCTGTGAGTGTGGGTCCTATGCATCGGACCTTGCTTTCCACTGGGAGCTGGGCCCATGCCACACAGAATGGTCTCCTACACCTACCTAAGGACTGCCTTTCCCATTTTATGTCTTTGATGCCAATGACTATTTTTCTCAATGGAATGTAAGGAGGTACAAATTCCTATCCAAAGCTGTTAAGAATTGTTCAGGTTTTCCCCTGCTCTCTTTTTCTATCACCAGTGAAGGGGATGGAAAATCCCCTTGTATATCTGTGAAATATAAGGGGCTTATGTTCCTTAATTACTTTATGGAAGTCTGTCTGGCCAGGAATACACTGACTATGAAGTGAGCAAAAAATAAATACTTATTATGTTGAGTTACCGAGATTTGAGGGGAACAGCTAGCATCACCATATTTAATGTAGTTTCTAAATTTGTCTTTTAGTACAGGGATTCTCAACAGGGGAAACTCTGTCCCCCAAGGGATATTTGGCAATGTCTATACACATTTGGGGTTGTCATAACTGGGGTGGAGGAGAGTTGTGCTACTGGAATCTAAAATAAGTAAAAAGCAGAGATTCTGGTCAACAGCTTATAATGCAGAAGACACCTTAGCCTCCACTCCCTGAGGAAAGAATTTACCAACTCCAAAGGTCAACAGTGCCACCTTTGACAAGTCCCATCTTAGTATAAATGAACAAAAGGCATAATAAGGAGTGTAGGAGAACATACCAAAGGAAAGGGTAAGAAAATGTCCACAAATGAACACATTAAACCTTAACATTTTTTAACTCATTTCATCTTATCTGTGAAATGAGGGACATGTTCAATACTTAATCTAAGATCAGATGTAGCATGCTCTTCTTAAGTATATGTGCTCATTCTCCTCTTTTTGCCACTGAAATTTACCAACTTAATGCCCATATCCTCATGGTCCCATCTTACCAATAGTATCAGATTTGAGCCTAAGAGCAGTGATCGTAGGAAGAGGCCACTCACAAGCAAGCAAACCAGTTCCAAATCTTGTTTTCATTGCTTGTACTTATATTTTTGTTCTGGGACTCAATCTGTCTGAGACATCCACAGAAGCCTTGTATCTCTGTAGATAAAAAAAAGTCAATGTAAAAAATAGGACAAGGTTAGGTCATGTTAGGTAAGTAAATTAGTTTAACAAACAAGTCTTATTCACTACCATCAAGTGTGTTATTGTTTTAGCATTTCAGAGTGTAGGAAATGCAGACAAAAATCTGCAGGACTTACTATTCAAGTTTAAGGCTATTTTTCCTAAACTTATGTGGCCCCTTTCAAATTAATTTAGTTAATAAAGTGATCATATTCATTAATTTTCTGTCTCCGCCTATTTATATTTCCTTTGCTTAAAGTATCATTATTGAATAGAAAACTGAAAGACAAATGGGCTTATAAGCTTTAAATAAACAACTATAATTTCATCATAAATGAGGATCACTTTTCCTTGGCAGTATGGAGACTTCCCACACTTTCCTCAAATTGCTTTGTGGCATTTTACATCAAACTGAAGACAAGAAATATTAGGTACCTTGACAGGAACTGAGAAATCTCTTAAAGGCATAATAAAGAGCAAATATAATAAAGCCTTGAAGAGCTTTAATTCATTTCAAATAAATGTTTTCGACAAACACAATGCAGATATTTCCCAGGATGCATTATCTCAATATACAGGACTAAAAACAAAGTATTAAGTTAAGTAATTTGGATAAATCATATAGAAGTAAATGGAACAAACGAGGAATCATTTTTTCCATTTATTCTCACCCATAAATAATACATGCAGGCCAGAAATAAGTGCAATAGGGAATAATTACATGGTAATAGTTTATTTTCAAGTAGATACAAAATTATCATTGTGTATTTTCTGAATATTTATAATAATATAATAAGTGGTAACTGTTTTCTAGAACATAGAAACCAAAGTTCTTGCACTTTGAAGCACCCAGGATTTGATGCCTTTTCTGGGGTTATTTTGGAGGCAAAACCCTGAGGAATAAATTTGAATGAAAACTGAGTGATGGGAAGGATAGTATGCCAATGACTGATGAAGCTCTGACTGTGAATGGACTTTCCTTTCATTCCATGGGATTTATGCAATAACTGGCTTTAGAAATGAGTAGTGACACCTACAAGTCAGAGCAATAACAATTATACGAAATGGTTATGGAGGTTGGGACAGAGGGGTATGTTAGAGAAAAATCTGTGAATAAATTAATATGTGCTCAGGAATCCAGTATTGACTTGACACTCCAAGTATTTCAGCTGCAAATGAAATTTCTTTATTGTCATCTCAGTTACTTGGGAAAATGATGTCATTTCTCAGACTTACTATTTCTAGTTTACTACAGTGAGACCATATAACAACAAAATCTCTGTCAGAACCAAACACACTGGACCCAAACAAAAGAGTAGTACAGGCTCACTACCTAACTAAAGCAATAAAAAACATCTCTCTAAAGAATATAGTGCTTTGGCTTTGAACAAGCAGCCTCATATTCTACGGCTTTATCAATGTCACTTATCTGTTTTATTTCCCATTTTCAGTGGGATGTTATATATGATAATAGAAAGATAGGGAGGTGGAAGACAGATAGTTAAACAGATAAAATGTATAGATAAATAAACATTTTTGGACATTCTATATAATATGTAAATATATAATACATACATATAATTATATAATAGGTGATTATGTAGTATAAATCTTTAGCTCAGAAATTTTTCTGTATTCATATAAACCAGTAAACTAGGACATGGTCTTCATAGTAAATTTTAATTAAGTCATTAATTAATTCTATTAAAAATGTTGAGTTTAGTCTTGGCTGGTGTGGCTCAGTGGATTCAGCGCTGGCCTGTGAACCAAAGGGTCACTGGTTCAATTCCCAGTTAGGACACATGCCTGGGTTGCAGGCCAGGTCCCCAGCTGGGGGTGTGTGGGAGGCAACTGATCCATGTGTCTTCTCACACATTGATGTTTTCTTCCTTTCTTTCTCCCTTCCTTCCCCTCTCTCTCGAAGTAAATAAACAAAATATTTTTTTTAAATGTTGAGTTCATTCACAGTGTAGGGAATCCAAAGAGGCGTAAGACATGGTTCTCAAGGAGTTCATGTTAACCAGTGACACATACCATTGCAAAACACTGTGATAAATACAATGATAGAGGCATGCTAGGAAATTAATAGTAACACAATACAGAAAATGATTAATTCTACTTGAGTGGATCAAGCTTTACAGAACACTTTGAACTAGGACTTGAAGAATGATCGGGATTTCCCCACTCAGATTAGAAAAAAGAAAGTCAGTGCAGGCATAAGAAGTAGATGTATACAGGGTAGGGGAAAAGTAGATGTACAGTTGCTTCTATGGAAAACAAGATAACAATCAATAAATAATAATACAAGAATAAACTGTGTTTTGCATACTCACAACTGTAAACTTACCTTTGCCCTACCTTGTATGTCTGAGGTAAGTGGTGGTATATTAGCTTAGTTTTTCTAGAAACATAGCTTAAGGCAAAAATTTATATGTTAGTTCTTTACTGGTGAGAGAAACCCCAAGTAGGCATGAAGAAAGGAAATGGAGAGTGAGATACTAAAGGAAAAGAGTAAGTAGAACAGAAACTATCAGTATTGTAGAGCTGGGCACTGCTTGAAATCCAGCACTACCTACTTGCTTGATTAGTACGTCTGTCTTCTGAGAGGTCATATTTACTATTTCATTTAAAAAGAGTATGTCCAGGAGGGGAAGGATTAAGAATATATTTGCTGTCAGAGGCCCTGGCCAGATAACTCAGCTGGTTAGAGGGCCATCTCAATACACCAAGGTTGCATGTTTGATCCCCAATTAGGGCACATACAAAAATCAACCAATGAATGCATAAATAAGTGAAACAACAAACTGATGTCTCTCATTTTCCCTCCCTCCCTCCCTTCCTCTTTCTAAAATCAATTAAAAAAAAAAAAAGAATGTATTCACCATTTCCCACTTCCCATCAGTCAAAATTTCGACTTCAGTATTGCACATGTGTAGATGCCAAGCGTATCCTATGGCATTTCACACCTCAGAAGAAACTGGGAAACCCCAGGGGAGAAGCAAGAGTTGCAGGGGACAGGCATAAGACAAGATGCCATCACTCGAGGTGAGTTACCACAAAATGTGGGATAAAATAAGGGGCCAGAGACTAGGGGCAGATGAAGTCAAAAGCAGTTAAAGGGGTTCTTAGGTGTCTAATATGGCTCACTCCTTGCAGTCTTTGAGTTGTTCATCCCATCTACCTTAAAGGGGAAATAGTGAAGAGGCTCATCCAGGCCCTGAATTGGGGAAGGAAATTCCAGGGTTTCAGCTAATAAAAGAATGGCTAAGGGAAGTACAAGCTCCTGTGGAGAGGAGCAATGGCTATAGGAAGTCCAGAATGGTGCCCTCCAGAGGGTAAGGCCTAGGGTAGAGATCGAAGGCTCTAAGAATATTAGATGGATTGAAAGGTATTATTGTTTGAGAGCAGTAATCATAATTGATATAACTTTGTATGTACGGATGCCTAACAAGGTGGTGTTGTACTCCAATGTGTATTTTTATAAAGTGAGATGGTGAAAACAATAAGGAAAAATGACCCAAGAATACTAGAATATAGAAAAAACAGAGACTTGGTGTAGGAGATCTGGGCTCTAACAAAGGTGTTTCTATTATTCTGACCTTTACCAAATGCATTTGGGCCACTAAAAACCTTCCTATCTAAAAAAGCAAAGAGATTTGATTAATTTCTTAGGCCCTTTATTGTTCTGAAATTCCATAGCTTATTTCAACTTATCCCCCTCAGCACTAAAAAGTAATATTTTTCATATCTTTTCATATAAAAGCTGATGGTAACATAAAACCCATGGAAAAAAATCACAAAACTAATAACTGTATGTTTTTATTGAGTTTGGATGGATATGTTTTCTAAAGAAGTGCTACGTTTCACATGAAATTATACACTGAAAAGTATGCCAGCTGAGAATGAACAAAAGGTAAGTAAACAAATGTCACTTGTAAAAAATAAATTAAATAAAGAACAACTGTGAGTTTTATCCTATACAGGGAGTAAGTCATCAAATCCGTTTAAAATTGAGAGGCCCCCAGTACAAAGAGTTTAGGGAACAGAAAAACTAGATACTTCATGATAATCAGTCTGGAAAATGGGGGTCACAGAAGCACATTAGAACTTTCCACATTAAAAAAACGGTTATGCTCCCATGTCCTAGACTTGCCAAAGACCACATCCATTAATCACAGAGATCCCAGAACTGAAGGGCAAGTGAACTAATGGAGCTGAAATCCTAAGACTTTTAGATTTTTGTTTTGGACAGACCTAGAACTGCAAACATTGTTTTTTGCTGTGTAAAAAAAAACATTTAAAATAGCTCTTTTTAATTTAACATCATCATATGTTCTCACGAGGGATAGATCATTTAGTATTCACTATTTAAGATGGACATAATTGAAGAATAAAGTTCAGTCCTTTAATAAATTTGGCCTATTATCTTCACTTAAATATCATCATTTGGAAACTTTTTAAGCACTGACTATATATGTGTGGGTTTATTTCTGGGCTGTTGTTGTTCCCCTGGCTATATGTCTGTCTTTATGCTACTACCATACTGTTTTAATTACTGTATGTTTGTAATATATTTTGGGATTTTTATGTGGCTATCATTGAATTTGTATATTCATTTGGTTAGTTTGGGTACTTTAAAAACATTAAATCTTCTAATGCATCAATGTAGGGTCTTTTTCTATTTATCTTCCTTCACTTCTTTTATCAATGTTTAATAGTTTTCAGTGTACAAGTTGGTCACCTCCTTGGTGAAATTTATTCCTTACTATTTTATTCTTTTTGATACTATTACAAATAAGATTGCTTTCTTAATTTTTGTATGGTTCATTGTTAGTGCACAGAAACACAACTGATATTTATATGTTGATTTTATATTCTGAATCTTTACTTAATTTGCATATTAGTTCTAAAAGATATGTAAAAATGGTGCAGAAGCTATGGAAAACAATATAGAGGTTCATAAAAATATTGAAAATAGAACCATCATGATCCAGCAATCCTACTTCTGGGTATAAATCCAAAATAATTAACATCAGGATCTGCAAGAGATATCTGCACTCCTGTTATGACTACAGTACTATTCACAATAGCCAAGATGTGGAACAGCCCAACTATCCATCTACTGATGAAGGTGTTAAAAAAAAATGTGGTATTTACACATTGGAATATTATTTGGCCTTTAAAAGGGGGGCGGGGAATTTTGCTATTTGGGACAACATGGATAAACCCTGAAAATATTATGCTGAGTGAAATAAGCCAGTCACAGAGAACTAATACTGCACGATTCCATTTATATGAGGCATCTAATATAGTCAAATTCATAGAAGCAGAGAATGCAATAGTGATTGCCAGGAGCTGGGGTTGGGGATGTTTAGAAATGAGAACTTATTTTCCAGGGGGTATAAAGTTTCAGTTATCCCAGATGAGTAAGTTCCAGGTATATGTTGACAACATAGGATCCACATTTATAGCACAGCACACTTTAAAATTTGTTAAGAAGGTAGATCTCACATTGTGCTCACACCACAGAAAAAAATTGTTAGGAGGGTAGATCTCAGTTAAGTATTCTTAACACATGCACATATATATCCACACAGAGAAACAAAAAAACATTAGAAACCTTTGGGAGCTCTTATACATGTTTATTTCCTGACCACAATGATGATATTATGGGTGTTTGGAAATGGGCAAACTCATCAAATTGTACACATTAAATACGTGTAGTTTGGCAAATCAATTATACTTCAATAAAATTGTTTTTTTTTAATGAAAAGATACCAGAGACTAAGACCTATGGAAGACCCAGGTTCTTATTTACTACTCTCTTCTAAGTGTCACTTTCTAAATATCCTCTTTTTTCCTGAAACCCATCCCAGCAACTACATGTCCTTAGGATGCCAATACAGTTCACATTCCCCACAAAATGCTACACTGAAGCCAATTTGTTTACCAGGCAACCCTCCCACAAATATCACCTTTACCTCATTTGAACTAAAATGATCAAAAGACCTTCAACAACCACTGGATTAAAATTTGAATTTACAATTTTTATTTGTTTCGTATGCTCTCCTTTGACAATGGTAACACACAAAATGCTTTACTAAAGTCCATGGTATTCTTAGACAAATATGACATGCTGTTCAATAATACTGTTTCTTTCCAGATTTTGTTTTGAAATTAGGGTTTGCATTAAGAATTTCTTTTTAGCAAGTACTGTTGCTAAATATACTCTCATTCTCTCTTTTATTTAAAGCCCTTTTGAAAGTACATTTGATTGACTTGAGATTATTTTTTGTTTGAAGTGATCAGTTCTAAACACAATCATAAAAATGGTAGAATGAAAAGATAAGTGTTCTGGCAGAGTGAGAGAGAATGAAAATAAGTTGAATTAGGAGAGGAAGCAATAATAAATTGACTCAATGCTGTAACAGCAAGCATTTAAAGTCATTTCAAAATTTCCAGAAATAGCTAACACAAATAGAATAACTACTACTTCCAATCTGGTAATAAACATATTGCTTCTTGATAGTTCCCTTTAATACGCACAATAAAAATATGTACTCACTATATGTCACTATATTTTGTGGATGTTGAAACTTTTTCTTCTTCTCAAGAGAAAAGAACTCCTATTTTTAAATATTTTATGGAGATATGAAATATTAAGGTATATCTTCTGACATTAATCTTTTTCAAGTGAAGTAACTTCTATAGAATTTAATTTTTAATGTATATTTGCAACATTCCAAATTATAATTTGATTTGCTTTCTGCATGTCCAGCACTATGGTACAATGTACTGTTGGAATGAGGATATTCAAAAATAATACAAATTTTAATTAAGCATCCTTCTCAACAGTTATGACAAAAAATGACTTTGGAACTTCAAAGTCTCTTTGAGAAAGTAAAAGGAGAGTTCACCTTATGTCTACCTATATGGGTTTAATTAACTAGTGTACCATAATACAGATTATACTTTTAATTAAACATGTTCAAAAACAGCAGAGATTTTAGCCATCAAACAGCAACCAAAACTCAAAAGCAAAACTGAATCTACCTCATTCACAACATCATTATTACCTAACACTGAAGAAAATGCCTTGAGACTGAAGGTCCAAGTTTCAAAATTAATTTAGTGTTCTTAACTGTTAAGAAGTGTTTTCTTAAAAAATACTTATTGAATATGTGTATAGAATGTTAATTCATAAGGATACAAAGAGGTTATTTCACTCATTTATTCAACTGCCTATTTATTAACTACTAGGAAGGGTATAAGGCATTAGTTGATGTATAATAAATTTCCATAAATTCAGCAGCCTTAAACCATACACATTTATTATCTCACAATTTCTTCAGATTAGGTATTCCAGCATTATTTCACTGGGTCCTATGCTTCATTGTTTCTCACAAGGCTACAATCAAGGCATTGGCCAGAGCTGGGTTCTCATCGGAGGCTTGACTGGGGAAGGATCGGCTTCCAAGCTCATGTGCTTATTAACAGGATTCAGATCTTTATGAACTGCCAGATGAAGACCTTGACAACTTGTTGTCTATTGACCAGGGACAACCCTTATTTCCTGGCCACCCTTATTTACTGGCCATGTGGGTCTATCCACATAGCAACATTCTTTATCAGAGCTACCAACGGGATGAGTCCACAGTTACAGCCAGCTGACAAGATGGAAGTTACAGTCTGCCAAGAAGTAATCATGGAAATGACATCTCATCACCTTTGCCATATTATACTGCTTAGAATCAGGTCATAGGTCCTTCCACAATCAAGGAGAGTGGATCAGAACACCATGAGGCAGGAGAGCCTTCTTAGGGTCTGTCCATAAAAGCCTTGTTCCAGGTGCCACAGAGTAGTGAACAAGATGGACAAGATGCCTGTTCTTAAGGCAAATATAAAATAGGACAAAAACACTACTGATATATTGATAGCCTTTCTTTATCCTGTATAACTTTTTGTTGACAATAATTACATTGAGTTTCTATGATGAACTGAAAGGGATGTAGAAAATTAACTATGAGATTATTAAAGTCATCCAAATGTGAAGTAATGAGGTTCTGTTTTCACCTGGGAACAGTGGAATAGAACAGTAAATATATGACACTGTTGACTTGCTACTCTTAGAAAAGGGAAAATAAAAAAGGCAGCAAGGATGGCTTTGAAGTGTTCAACCTTAGCATTTGGGAGAATTATGATGTCTATAAATATACACTAACAACTTATTTAAGAAGAAAATAGTGAATTTGTTTTAAAAATAATAGGTTGAAGGTAAAATTAAAACCTCAGGTGAAATTGTTCTCCAAAAAGTAAGGGAGGCAGAACAAGTATCAAAGAGAGATCAGAGTTGCAGATGTAGAAAACTGCACTCCAAAAAATAGTGAGACTTTGAGTGGAAAAATCTGCTCCATCCAACTTGAAGAGTATGTAATAGGGATAATATTTCCTTAGAAAAAAATAATATGGTTCTTTTACATCCTTGATTAGATTTATTCCTAAGTATTTTATTCTTTTTGAAGTATTTATGAATGGGATTGTTTTCTTAATTTTCCTTTCTGTTAGTTCATTATTGGCATATAAAAATGCAACTGATTTCTGGATATTAATTTTGTATCCTGCTATTCACTGACTTCATTTATCAGTTCTAGTAGTTTCTTGGTCGAATCTTTGGGATTCTCTGTGTACAATATCATGTCATCTGCAAATAAAGACAGCTTTACTTCTTCCTTTCCAATTCGGATGCCTTTTAGTTCTTCTTGTCTGACTGCTGTGGCTAGGATTTCCAGCACTATGTTGAATAAGAGTTTAAAAACATCCCATCTTGCTCCCATCTTGTTCCCATTTTAAGGGGAATGCTCTTAGTTTTTGCCCATTGAGTATGATGCTGGCAGTGGGCTTGTCATATATGGCCTTTATTATGTTAGGTATGTTCCTTATATTCCTACTTTGCTGAGAGTTTTTATTATAAGTGGGTGCTGGATTTTATCAAATACTTTTCCTGCATCTATTGATATGATCATGTGATATGATCATTTTGTTTATGTGGTGAATAACATCGATCAATTTGTGAATGTTGTACCAATCTTGCATTCCTGGAATAAAGCAATATGGGGATACCTCAAAAAATTAAAAATGGATCTGCCTTTGGACCCAGTGACCTCGCTTCTGGGAATTTATCAAAAGAAACCTAAAACACTAATTCTAAAGAAAGTAAGCACCACTATGTTCATTACAGCATTATTTACAATCACCAACATATAGAAGCAGCCCAAGTATCCATCAATAGAGGAATGGATAAAAAAACTATGGGACATTTACACAGTGGAACACTACTCAGCTGTACAGTAGAAAAAAATTTACCCTTTATGACAGCTTGATTGGACCTGGAGAACATTATGCTAAGTGAAATAAGCCAGTCAGAGAAAGACAAATACCATATGATTTCACTCATGTGTGGAATCTAATGAACAAACTGAACTAACAGTATAGAGACAGACTCATTGATGGAGAAGACAGCTATTAGGGGTGAGGAAAGGTCAGGGTGTGGAGGATTGAGCAAAAACGAAAAAGGACTCATGGACATGGACAACAGTGTGGTGATTGTAGGAGTGAGGATTGTATAAGGGGCTAAATGGCAATGGAAAAATACAATAAAAATTTAAAAACAAAAACAAAAAATAAAGGAATAATCCATTTTGATGTTAGAAGAGTTGTGAAGAATGATCTTGGTTTTATCTACTTCAAATCTGGAATATGAAAAACCTGAGATCTTGAGATCTCTTTTTATATCCCATTATCTTTCCAGCTCTGTGCCTTAGTCACTGTCAGCCCTCTTGGGACACATTTCCCTTCTGTCACTTTGCTTAAATACTGAATGTGGGTCTAACACCTTGCTTCTGGCTTTGGTACTAATTATCAGCCATGAAACACAGGCAAGTTGCTTTAACCCTCTGAGTCTCATATTATTTCTATAGTCTCTTTATTCCTTTTATATTTGTTATAAATGTTATTCTGAATTATATATTCTAATTATTTCACCTTTAGCTTTTTTGAGTTGAGAAAGACCTCAAATTTTCAAGGAAGTGACTATAGATACACCAACTTTTAAGTATCATAACATTTTGCAAATATGGAAACATAGAAAATATTTAATATTTTGATTTTATATAAAGTATTTGTTTTATTTATTGTGTACTTGCCTTCTTTATAATATAAGTGCCATAAGGGCAGACATTATTGTCTGTTTTTTTCATTTTCGTATTCCTTTTCCTACCAGGGCATTTGACACACACTAGGCAATTAATAAATATTTATTAAAGAAATAGATGACTTAGTTTATTCCTTCATTCATTTAAGTTAGTTTCATTAAAAGGAACTAATATTATATGGCCAAGGTAACCATGCACTGACTGGTTCAACTATTCCAAATACTCAGGAAGAATTACATTTTTAAGATTTTTTTGTGTCTATGGATGGACTTAGGGGGTATTATGCTAAGTGAAATAAGTCAGGCTGGGAAAGAAAAATACCATATGATTTCACTTACTGGCAGGATCTAAACATAAATGACTACATCACAACTGTTTTTTAAAAACTCTATGAGAAACAAGCAGTTTTTGCTGTTATGCCTCTAAGGTGAAAAACTGAGAGGCGAACAATGAAGCAAAAATGAAAACCAGTCTCACAAGAGATAGCACTGAATCCTTATGAGAAAGCAAACTAGTTTGAATGACCACACATGGTTGCATAATTGAAGACTTACAAAGCTAGAAACTCACCAAAAAGAATAAAAATTCTCAAGATTTTACATTTAATTATTTTTGTTAATGTATTTTCCTTATAGTTGAAGAGGAATGTAACTTCTTAAGGAGTATGGACCCCAAACCATCAAATATAGAAGATGGCCTTGTCAGTTCTGCATCCACAATTTTCCTTAACACCACAGCATTGAATCACTCTACTCTCACCACCATTTCAAGCATGTTAATAATAGTGACAGTAGTAATCAATGCTCTAACACATCCATTTAAAGGGTAGGGGACTCGATCTTAACCCAAAGTTGCTGTTTGCCTGTCAGCCAGTTGGATAATATGAAATTTCTTAACATTAAAATCTCCCAACTCCTTCAAAAGCTCAATTTCTTCCTTTATTGTCTGAGACAATTAATGGGACACACCTATGATTAGAGGTAAAGATAATAATGTAACATTATGGCTAGACACTAAATATACTTCAGGTAGATTTAGATTGATGCCATCAGAGCTTCCATTTTTTTAGACTGGGGTTGGGGCTTGTAGTATTTGAAAGAATGTAAATAACACCTGGAGTCCAATAAAGGAGAGGAATGATGCTGAGAGAGAAAAGGAGGAAGCATGGTTCCTGTAGGTACAATGGAGGCAAAGGAACTGAAACGAAGAACAAATGATTTCATAAGGCAACCTTAGACTAACCGAGATTGGCTATCTTTGTGCTGGGATAAAGAGAGGTACATGCAAGACTGCTTTTGCTTCAAGGCCTCTACACCCTAAAGATGTGGTCCTGGATGATGATGATGATGATGATGATGATGCATGTGTGTGTGTGTGTGACAGAGAGAGAGAAACATCTATGCAAGAGAGAAATATCAGTTGGCTGCCTCCTGTACCTGTCCCAGTTGGGGATCAAACCAGCAACCTAGGTATATGCCCTGACCGAGAATCAAACCCTTAGCCTTTTGATGTATGGGACAATGCTCCAACTAACTGAGCCACTAGGCCAGGGCAATGATTAATTCATTTTAATAAGCACACATTATAGTACTGTAGATTGGATATAGAATGATTAGCCCCTGCAATCTGTTATACAACTGACTTCAGTCTGTTGTATACTGCTTTTTTAAAAAAAATATATTGTATAACTGTCTTTTCTCTCAACATTAGGCTATGATTTGTCATTGTGTCACCCTAGCAGTCATTGCAACTAACTACCTAAATACTTTAAGGGCTGAGAAAAAAGATAATCAGATTTTATAAAAGTAAATGTTGAAAAAGAGTCAGTAAGATCTAATGAGAATCTGAAGATCTATTCCTAGAATAAAGTGCTGAGAATTTAATGTATAATTTGTGTGTCATGAAGAATAAAGTATGATATAATTTAAATCTAGGTTATGCTTGAGATTGTAGTGTGTCTAAGAAAATAAATTTGGCATTATTTCAACAATATTTTAATCAAAGTTGTCTGTTTATATATATCAGGAAAAAAGCCCCAATTTCTCACAAAGATATGATTATTTTATTGTGATCAAGACACTTTTTACTTTACTCCTCTCAGAATATTTAGATCTGATAAAAAGATATCAAAATTGAGAAACCATTTGAAATTGAGATAGGGGAAACCAAGTCAATTCCATGGTTGTGCTCCTCCTAGGTAAATAGTAATGATTTACCCAGAAAAAAATGATACCAGGAGAAAACATTAGTCAAAGTCCAGGGGAAGGACCAGCAGCAAAAAGCCTAATTAATTAATTAAGAATTAATTAATATTTAAAACAGTGTGTGCTCAGCACTCTTTTATTGTTTTAAATATATTTTATTGATTATGCTATTACAGTTGTCCCATTTCACCCCCATCATTCCCCTCCACCCTGCACACCCTCTTCCACCCACATTCCCCCGTTTAGTTCATGTCCATATGTCATAAGTTCTTTAGCTTCTACATTTCCCATACTATTCTTGCCCTCCCCCTGTCTATTTTCTACCCACCATCTATGCTACTTATTCTCTGTACCCTCTGCCCCTCTCTCCTTATCTAAGAAAAAGAAGATAAAAAATATGACAGTGAAAAGACAGCAAACTCACAGCTATTAAGAACCACACCTAGAACAAAAGCAAACTAAGCAAACAGCTAGAACAGGAACAGAACCACAGAAATGGAGATCATATGGAGGGTCAGCACTCTTTTAGATGCTGGCAATAAAGTGGGTAACAAACTAAACAAATATCCCTTCCTTCACAGAACTTACAGCTAAACGGACAATATTCAAAGGTAAGATGGATATGTCCCAACTATGCTGCAGGAAAACCATACTTAACAGTTGAGAGTGGAATGAAGATTTCATCCCTGAAATCTAGGTTGATCTCCAAGTGACAACCCAGGAAGCTGCGTTTAATTAAGGAAGAATTGTGATATGATAGGAAACCTGGAATAGAAAACTTTACTTTCTTGACAGAAAAAGAGAGAGGGGGGGGGGAGGGAGAGGGGGAGGGGGAGGGGGAGGGGAGGGGGAGGAGGGGAGAGAGAGAGAGAGAGAGAGAGAGAGAGAGAGAGAGAGAGAGAGAGAGATTGATTGATTCTTGATTCCTAGGGCAGTCACGACAAGTTACCACAAACATGAGGGCTTAAAACAACCTCAATATACAGGGTCCAGCAGAAGTAAGGCCTGCTTGAGCATAGTTGGTAGGGTAATAACATGGGTGTAATAATTTATAATTTTAATTTTAACATGTCACCTAAAACGTCATATGGTATGTTTTAGTGTAATATTGTTATGTTACAAAATTACATGCTTATGATTTTGTAATAAAAGAGGGGTGTTATTTGCACCAGACTCTGTATTATCTCACAATTATGGAAGCCAGCAGTCTGAAAGCAAAGTGTTGGTAGGGCCCTGCTCCCTATGAAGGTTGTAGGGCAGAACCCATTCCTGCCTCTTCCAGCTTCTGGCAGCTCCAGGCACTTCCTGACTTGCGGCAATTTAACTTCAATCTCTTCCTCTATCTTCTTTCCCTCATCTCCCTATGTTTTTCCTCTGGATGTCTTTTACAGGGGCTACTATAAAAATGTGGCTATTTTAAACAATTAAAATTAAGTAAAACTAAAAATTCAGTTATTCAGTTACCCTAGCCACGCCTCAAGTGCTTAGTAGTATCACGTGGCTAGTGGTTATTATATGAGATAGCACGGATGTATAATATTTCCATGATGGCAAAAGTATCTATTGGATAATACTGTGCTAGAATGAGTCAACCTCTTGCATGAATCAAGTATATTCATTTTTCCACCCTGTGTCATCACTGAAGATGAAAATTCAGGAATTTTTTTGGCTAAGCCTGAGCTATTCATCAACCATTGTACAGAGTACATACATCAATTGACAGCAACATCCAGACTATACATAATGTGAAAGACATAATCCCCAAAGGGAATTGTAGTTCTAATGTTAGAAGAAGCAGGAGTGGAAACTTGGTGGACAAAAAAGTACCAATGTATATTATATATACCTGTCCTTGAATGTTCTCATATTCACTGTAATTTTAATGTGAGCATGAGGATGGCACTGCCAGATATCTGTCGTTTATCAGTCAGCTAATTAGAACAGAAGGCATCCTCTTTAAAACATCCGTTCTCTAGACAAGCATCTGGGATGGGGTATGTACGGCTCTTTGATGTTGTGCCAAAGATTCTGGCAGGTAAGGCAGAAACAGAAAGAGCCTTGGAATCATTTGCTTGGTCTCTTTATGTCTGAATTATGCTTTCCTTTAAGCCCAGCATGATGATAAAGGAAATGAATATTCTTATCAAGTTTGGGAAGGTTAGCACTGCTGGCTTCAAAGGGTCATTTTTTATTATGTAGCAGCCTTCAGCTTCAGCAGGGAAGGGGGAGGGAAAAAATTCTTTTGTCAGTCCATAGCACCACCAGTACTTTTATTTTCACTACACAAACTGCCTTTGTCCAATATTTCTAGTTTGATTTATGATTTCAGATCATATCTCACATTTCTTGTGGTCTCATGGTAATGTGCATGCAGGGAAAATATCTAAACCTTAAATTGGTCGTAGCATGAATTTTACAGCCAAGCTGATAAGAAAGAACTCAACACATCTCTCTACTGAGATTTAGGGGGAAAAAAGAAGCAGACATTTGAGGCATGAAAATAAGAGTTAAAATGGAGGTTGGGCTGGTACTCAAGAGCCCTGGACTTGACTTTGGTTCTAACTCTGGGCTGCAGATCCCCCTTGTGCAAAAGGAAAAAAGTGGGTTAGCTAATCTTCAGGGTCTCTTTGGCCACTAAGATTCTCTCAGGTTATGCTGAAACAGGACTATTCTGACACCTCACCCCCCACTAAAGCATCCTCCTTCAATCTCGTCTGTCTCTTGGATTCATACCACTGAACCACTACTGTGGTGATTTTGATGCATTAACTTGCATTTTGTTTGCTGTCCTTTCCTTTCCCTTTTCCAATAAGGAAGCCAAGGTCCTAGTATTCTCTTGACTTTGGAACTTATTTTGTTCCAGGGTGAAAACCAGAAGCAGTTTGAAGACAAGAGCAGCTACAGACTGAGAAGAACTTGGTGACCAGAAGTTCAGATCCCTCAGAGATGAGATTTTGGGTCACATCATCAGGGATGCCACTGAGACCAGCACAGGTTCTAGTTGAGTTTGAGGAAAACACTGAATGGATAATAGAGGAAGGATATGTTGAATATTATTTTCGATCTCAACAAAAGCTGTAGCAGCAGAGCCTGTATTCGTCTCACTAACACTCCTATTGAATTTTCCAGACGCAAAGAGGTGCACCAATATCTTGAAGCAACTGTTCCCAGATATAAGGAAGAAGGAGATCTGATCAGAGCAAGGGTGAACTGTAGCAGGGAACACTGTATGGCACCTGCAGATCCTCCCTTCGGTAATAAAGACCATTTTCCTTATTGCTGAATAGTGGGCACTTGTAGCCCTCAGTAGTCAGCCCTATGCAAGAGTTTCCATCAGCTAAATGTTATATCCATTTTCCAAGGGTAGCCCACTTGTCTGGTCAACATGAGAGTACTCAGGAAAACCCTTAAATCTATTCTAGTTTCTTAACTCCCAGTGAATTCAGCTTCTGTCATGAATGTAGAACAGCCCAGTTTCTCTCTGCCCATCTTGCTCCCTTCTCTTTCCCTCATTAATCCAGAGACCATTCTCTAATACTATTTCTGCACACAAATCTCAGTCTCAGAATCTGTCCAAGGTGCCCAATGTTATGTAGAGAAATTATTTTCCCCTTTTTAGAAATGACTTAGCATTTGATCTATATCTCTTTTAGGCTCATTTATCCATTCAATATTTACTGGAAAGCACTAAGTGACAGGAATTGTGATAAGTCTTGGTGTCTACTCCTCACATGTGTGGTATAATCTCTGTCTTCTAATGATGAGTACCTCTGGTCTAATCTATTTGAAAGGCTTTCTGTATTTTTTGCCTACCATTGTGAGGAACAAGGGGAGAATAGCCGATAGTTAACTAGGTGAACCCCACCCTGTTACAGCACCGAGATGGGCAGGAGCCAAAGTTAGGACCCCACCAACGGTAGCCCGAGCCAATGGGAAGCCCCTTCTTTGTTTCAATGAGCCAATAGCTAACAGCCACATCTGCTTCTGGACCCCCGCTTGCATGCAAGGTTCCCATAAAGACCCTAGCCTGTAAGCGCCCCGCACGGCTCTCGTCTGTAGCTCTTCTGAGCATTGTGTCTCCGGACACTCTGGGAGTCCGCCCCTGCGCAGGTTAAAACTTTGGCCAATAAAAGTAACATCTCTGAATCCTGAAAGTTCCCGAACATCTGTTTCTCACGTCGGCGGATGCAACACCATCAGTTTCAGTCAGTTCCTCAAGAGGAGAAACTAAATCATATCTGCATCATTTCTAGAATCATAAGGAAAGACAGATCAAAAAGCAGACAGAATTAGCAAGTGTTTAAACCCTGTTTGCTAGATGGTTTTTAAGCTTATCACTAAATCCACTAAAAAGTATGCTATAATATTTACTTTTTTCCTTTTTTATGTAAAAAAGCTAAGGCACAAAGTGAGAAATAAATTGCCAGACACTCACCCCCACTCTCCAAAAAATGAAAAGTCAGGTTTTGGATCCAGGACTGCCCGACTCTGCAATGTGCAATTTCTGCAATAAACCCCTCTGTGCAGTGCACAGAAGAGACTTCAGCAAATGTCTGAGGACTGAAGGGATAAGTGACACAATAAATAAGTGGATGGGTAATTATTTATAAATCACCAAGTTAAATTCTAAACTCTTAGCTGGTCCTTTCTAATGCTAGCTTTGGAGCCTTTTCTATCAAGGAGGGGCTGACAATTTCTAGTCATTTGCTATTATGACGTGCTCTTCATCAATGTTACAGAGTGGAAATAAGACTACTCGGAACCTGACCCTATGAATCTTCAGCTCCAGGGAACAGCATTGAAATTAGCATTAGAAAATCACTTCTGGACTCAGTGGAACTGATAAAGATTTCTGCTTTCAGGGGACACCACAGCCAAAGGGAAGATCTCTCATGTAAAGAAGTAAATAACAATCCAAATGCTGAGGATAACTTAAGAACAAAAGCAAAAAGTCAAAGAAAAAAGGGTGCGCAGGTACTGGGCTACAGAGAGCCACAATAGGGTGCTTCTGAAAAAAAGCATCGTTCTTTCCAATCCCCCACACAACGCATTCATGACATCCCACCTAAAGAGAAGGGAGGCTTAAAGATTATTTACCACATATTTACTGCACAAGAGAATACAAAGTCCAAACTCCCGGGTCAGGTTGGCAGATGAATAATTTGTAATCAAGTCCTTAAGTGGATTTTACTACCAGTCTCTTTCTTCATGGTCTGCAAAGCTCAGGTATGGAGTAAAGAGAAAATAGGTACCATTTCTTACATCTCAGAATAAACTGCTTCTGGGCCAGATCTGAAAACAAATACTTGATTCCACATAGGATAATCATGTAGCCCGCCCTCCTGGGAAGTGGGGAAGTGCCACAATAGAAAAGCTTTACTTTCTAATCTGTTTGTTATCTTGTACTTATTGCTATTATTTTGACTTAGCTCCAGTACATCCATTGTGGTGGTTGCCTTTGTCTACTATGATTGCTATCTTGCTCAACATTCTCAAAGACCCTTAAAGAGCCTCTTTTTCATTCTATATGCCCCAAAGGTACATCCACTAAAAAAATGAGTTTTAATAAGCAATCCTCATCCTGACAAATCATTCTCTCTTCTTGTTACCAAGGAAGATAGAATTGAACAAATCTAAATAGAGTGTTAAAATGGGATGTTTTTGACTTCCTGCTCTGGGAACTGCTCAAGGTACATTTTGGAAGTGTGCCTTCATTATGGAAAGTGGCAGTCAGCCACACTGACCAAAGTCCTTTAGCTTTCACTCTCTTTGACATATGCTAATGTCTGAAATCATGACTTCCATATTTTGTTGGCTCAGTGCTTTCTGCTTCTAATGTTCCCTATAAGAAATTAGCACAATCAAAGCATGTGGTGGTTTACTCTATCAATGTTTTGCTGGCTATTTAAAACAAAACAAATAAAACATTTTATTTAAATAAGAAAAGCCAATAGAAAATCTTTTCCATTCTCTTACTTTTCCAATATATAAATGGAATGAGAAAGGAAAGAGCTACAAGGGAAATCAAAACTAACTGCCTACTGGATCAGGTACATGGCTTATGTTGTATCTTTTATCCTCATAGTAACTGTTAAACCCATTTTTAAAATGAAGAAAGTTTAGCTCTGGCTTGTGTGGCTCAGTGGATTGAGTGCTGGACTGTGAACCAAAGGGTTGCAGGTTCAATTTCCAGTCAGGGCACCTGCCTGGGTTGAGGGCCAGGTCCCCAGTAGGGGGCACATGAGAGGCAACCACACATTAATGTTCTTCCATCCCTTCCCTTCTCTAAGAATAAATAAATAAAATCTTTTTCAAAAAATGATGATGGTTTAGAAATTTTAGGCCTCTTGCAATGGCACATAACTGGCATGATTATTCAATAGGCTTTTCATAAACTTTGTGGTCTAAAACTCAGGAAAATAGAAGTCTGAATGGAATTTCTGGTGGATCAAACGTGGGGACTGAGGAGAAGGAGGACATCAAAGAGAGATTTGGGGCAGAATTTCCCAAGAAGCCTGTGTGGATGTCATATACAGGCACAAGAACTAAGTCTGGACTTCATCATAATTTCAAGTGAGTTTCGACTTTATCAGGATTTCTTGGGTTTTAAATGTTAATGTAACTGTGATTGTCCAAGAAAGTGATGGTATATAGAATTTCAAAACTTATACAACTTTGGATCACAGAGCATCTCAAAGGCTCAGTTACAATAGTTCTCACTTTGAGAACTCCTGTACTGAGTTGCCAAGAAATTGTGCTCATTAAAAAATAGAAGGAATTCATATGTGAGCTTCAGGTAAAAGACAAACTTGTTTTCTTTAAAAAAAAAAAATGTTTTTCCCTGAATTTTTATTAATTTTTTCAACTTCAATGTCTAACAACTTTAATAATAATTAGGAAGCTTGCAAATATCCCAGCTCAGTTCCCTCACTCCCCTGAAGCTAGGTGTCACTTATGATTCACTGTGACCAGCGGTATGGAGATGTGCATTGTGTGTCATTCTAGGCAGAAGCTTCTAAACTTCGTATGGGCTTCTTCATGTTCTCTGTCCCTCTGTCATGATGACCATGCAACAGATCAGGGCTTCTCTGTTGGGATGCTGTTCCAAATTAAGGAAAACAGAGCAGAAATCCAGGCAACACTCCATGGATAAGCATGAGATAGATAGACAGACAGACACCATTTGTTCTGAGTTACTGAAATTTAGTCTCTCTGACTATGACATAGTGACATAGGTAGCATGCTGTGGTGTGCAAAACATCGCACAGAAAATAAGAAATCACTGTGTCAAGTTCTCATTTGTTACTTGCCAGCTTGATAAATAGTTGCAAGATTCATTCAACCTCTTCAGAATCTCTGTTTGGGAAAATAATAAGTGCCTTCCTGAAAGAATTGTTCAGAGGATGAAATAAGAATATCCAAGGGCATATTTGTAAGCTACAAAACATATTATACAGGAAAGTTATCACTCTTTTTTAAGTTTTATATATAGTGGAAAAACTATAAACAACAATTAATAGCATATTGTATTTATATTCTTGTGGTTTCTATTAATTTTACTACTAATCTCCAGTGAACATAATCTACACCCTTATTTAGTTAACAAATATTCTATTTGTCTCCAAGCTTAATAAGAATCAATCATATTATTTAGTTACCTTCAATTATAACAAAAATATAAATGCCATTTATACTTTTTAATCTTATCTAGCCACTGATGAATAAATTATAAAAGCACAAATAATTACAAAAGGAATTGTTATGTTCCAAATACATCTTTTTCTTTATTCTTAAACTGATTTTCATAATTTCCACTATACACTAATAGTGAGTCAATTTTTTGTTATAGCTGTGTTCACTAAGAAACAAATTACTTATCCAGGCTAAAGACAAGGTTTGGCAGGAGGTAGAAAATGCATGGCCCTGATGTTCCAGGATAGCCACAATGCTAATGCAGTTCACAATGAACTGAAGTAGAAGAAGGAGCAGTCTCTAATGATGAAGACACCTATTTCTACAGGGAGTGCTTTACTGTCAGAAAGAATTCAACATTTCCTTCAGGACTGGTTCCTCCATGCTCTCTCCATCCCTTTTCTAGGTAATGATGCTGGAGGGTCTGAAAACCAAGCATGATAGAGGCTAGTTAAAGGAACCAAGGATATTAGCCTAGGGTGGGGTTGAGGGAAGATTTAGGGAAGTCCCATAGCTGGAGGACAGTATAAGAGCCAATAAATAAAGGTTAGGAATGGTAGTTAAGCTGAATAGAGGAACACATTGAAAGAGTGTTTGCTGAAAGTGGAATGGACTGTGCTTTCCCTTGGTTCCTTAGAGACTGCTTTTTCTTGTCTGTCTCCAGTTGTTTGCTGTGATGCTACTCAAAGTGATGTCTGTCACGAGCTAAGAGCTTTCATTCAACTGAAAGGCTCTTGCTGCTTCCTTCGTAGAGAAAGTCTGGCTACACAAAGCCTTATCAGCTGAACTAAACAGTGTGCTTAGTGACCTAGAATATTTACATCTTGGTAAAAGCTCTCTATCTACTAGAGGGCCTAAAGCAAACAGGAGTTGATATGTGGACAATAGTTTGTCTTGTTTTAAGGTTCTGTGTTTCTTCCCTTCTCCCTACCCACAAACTTAAGTATGTAATCTTCAAAGTCTTTTTGTCCTTCCCTTATAAGCAATTATATACATCCAGGATATTATAAACAGCTCTAATTTTAAATATTCCACAAGTATAATGATAAAGTGTCCAAACGGGCACACTGATTTATTATCCTGAAAATATGATATAAATGAGCTACCCTTTTGCCTCAGCACTAAAGAATATTAGAAAAGGGATTCAAGATGGCAGTACGGTAGGAGGAGGCAGATACCACTTTCCTCTACACGCAGGAGAAAAACCTAGCCGATCTATAGAGAAACAGAACAGATAGCAAACAGGACCACAGCATGTATGAAAATAGGAGATCAAAATCTGTAGTGGACATTGGAAAACTAGATGTGGTGGCTGAGTGACTGGGGGCAGCCTTGTGACCAACTGGAGGTGGCCCTGTGACCTACCTGAGGCGACCCTGCAACTCGAGGTGGCTCTGCGACCGACTGGAGGTGGCCCTGGGACCGCAGGTGGCCCTGTGACCAGAGGAGAGGGCTTTGTGGAAGACCTGGAGCTCACACCCGTGATCCTAGGGTGAGCGCACACAACTCAGGAAACTCGTGGAGCCCACACCCGTAAACTTGGGTAGGCACGTGCACCCAGTAGGAGACCCAGAGCTCACAACAATAAACGCAGGGAGTGCTCAATAGGTAAGAGATCCCAGTTGAAATCCATAAACTTGGGAAAGCATGCGCTCTGCAGGAGGCTTAGAAATCACACCCAAGGCCCTGCATGGAGAGTGCACCGCTAGCCCTGGGGAGAGTGTGCGACTGGCATGGAGGAGAGTAGCCCAAAGCTGACTGAGTGCGGAACAGGGAGAAAAATGATACCAGTCACCCCTCAGCCTGTTGCAGCCAGCAAGACCAGAAAAACCAGTTTGGCTGGTTTGAAAACAGCAACAGGGTTTTTTTTTTGTTTTTTTTTTTTTTTTGGTTTGTTTGTTTTTGTGGGGTTTTTTTTGTTTTGTTTTAATTATATTTTTGTTATTTTTATCCCCCCAATTCTTTTTGCTTCTCTTTACTTCTTTCTTGTTTTATTCCTTCTTCCATTCTTTCCACTTTTATCTCTTCTTCCTTCCTCTTTTTTCTCTTCTTTTTTCATTTTTTTCTTTTCTCTTTTTAAATATCCACAAGTGAGACAAAAAAACTGGAACTGTGAAAAAACCAGAGTTGGACCCAAAGAGGAGGCATCCCAACAGCTGAGACAGTGGAAGCTTTGAATACCAGGAAACCCAAAGAAGACTGCACCACTGAATCTCACAGGTATTCTACCACAGAAGTTCACACCATAAACGCAGGGAGCCAGAACAGATTAATTTAAGAAGCTGAGGCTAACAAGAAGAATCTCACAAACAATGGGAAGACAAAGAAACAATCCCCAAATGAAAGAAAAGGCGGAAGCCCCAGAAAGAATGTTAAATGAAACAGAGGCAACTCAACTATCAGATATTGAATTCAAAGCAATCATTGTCAGGAAGCTTCATGAGCTCTCAATGAGCTACCAGAAACTACATGGAAGCTACAATGAACTCACTGCAAACTATATCAACATGAAAAAGGAAATACAAACTATCAACAAGTGCCAAGAGGAAAAGAAGAATACAATTTCTGAACTGAAGAACACAGTAGAAGGAATGAAAAGCAGAATTAATGAAGCAGAAGATTGGATCAGCAAGTTGGAGGACAAAGTAGAAAAAAACACCCAGAAAAAGCAAGAAAAGGAAAAGAGGCTCAGGAAGAATGAAGAGGGATTAAGAAAAATGCAAAACAATATGAAATGTAATAATATCCATATAATAGGGATACCAGAAGGAGAAGAAGAAGAGCAAGGGATAGAAAACCTATTTGAAAAAGTAGTGATGGAAAACTTCCCTAATTTGATGAGAGAAAAAGTCACACAAATCCAGGAAACACAGAGAGTCCCAATCAAGAGGAACCCAAACAGGCCCACTTCAAGACCTCTCATAATTAAAATGGCAAAATTCCAAGACAAGAGAGAATGTTAAAGGCAGCAAAAGAGAAAAAGGAAGTAACATACAATGGAGCCCCTATAAAGTTAGCAGCTGACTTCTCAATGGAAATGCTCCAAGCCAGAAGAGAATGGCAAGAAATATTCCAAGCAATAAGAACCAAAGGTCTGCAACCAAGACTACTTTACCCAGCAAGGCTTTCAATCAAGATAGAAGGCCAAATAAGGAGCTTCCCAGACAAAAGAAGTCTAAAAGAATATACCTCTACCAAACCAGTTCTGCAAGAGATATTAAAGGGACTGCTTTAAGGAAAGGAAGGAAAAGAGAGAGAGAAAGAGAGAGAGAGAGAGAGAGAGAGAGAGGGAGGGAGAGACAGGTATGAAGATGGCAATGAATAAATACCTATCAATAATAACCTTAAATATAAATGGATTGAATGCTCCAATCAAAAGACATAGAATAGCAGAATGGATAAGAAAGCATGACCCACACATATGTTGCCTACAAGAGACCCACCTCAGGATAAAAGACCTACACAGACTCAAAGTGAAGAGCTGGAAACAAATTTTCCAAGCAAATGGACAGGGAAAAAAAAGCTGGGTTAGCAATACTCATATCAGACAAAATAGACTTCAAAAGAAGAGCTATAAAGAGAGACCCAGCAGATCACTTCATAATACTCAAGGGTAGAATCCACCAAGAAGACATAAACATTGTAAATATATATGCACCCAACATAGGAGCACCTAAATACATAAAGAAAATCTTAGAGGTCTTCAAGAAAGATATTGACAGCAACACAATTATAGTAGGGGATTTTAACACTCCACCATCAAAAATGAACAGATCTTCCAAACAAAATATCAACAAAGATATTGTGGAATTCAACAATAGTCTAGATGAAATGGACTTAACTGATATATACGGAGAGCCCTTCTTCCCAAAGAAACTAAATACACATTTTTTTTTCAAATGCACATGGAACATTTTCAAAGATAGACCACATGATAGGACACAAAACAAGCCTCAAAAAATTCAAGAAAATTGAAATCATACCAAGCATTTTCTCTGACCACAAGGGCCTGAAACTAGAAACCAACCCCAAGGGGAAAAACCCAAAACCCTCAAAATCATGGAGATTGAATAGCATGCTATTAAACAATGAATGGGTCAAGAATGAAATTAGGGAGGAAATCAAAAAGTTTCTGGAAACAAATGAAAATGAACTCACAACAACACAAAACTTGTGGGAAAAAGTGAAGGCAGTCCTCAGAGGGAAGTTCATAGCAATATAGGTCTACCAAAAAAAGAAAGAAACATTTCAAACAAACAACCTAACCCTATGCCTACAAGAACTCGAGGAACAACAACAAAGACAGCCTGGAGCAAGTAAAAGGAAGGAAATAACCAAGATCAGAGCAGAATTAAATGACATGGAGACTAAAAGCACAATTGTAAGGATCAATGAATCCAGGAGCTGTTTCTCTGAAAAGATAAACAAAATTGACAAGCCTTTAAGCAAGCTCATCAAGAAAAAAGAGAGAGGACCAAATAAACACAATCAGAAATGAAAGAGGAGAAATTACAACTGACACCACAGAAATACAAAAGATTGTAAGAAATTACTATGAACTGTATGCCAAGAAATTTGAAAATCTAGGTGAAATGGACAAATTTCTGGAAAAATATAATCTTCCAAAACTGAACGAAGAAGAAGAAGAAAGCCTGAACAGACAAATAACAGCTGATGAAATTGAAGCAGTAATCAAAAACTCCCAACACACAAAAGCCCTGGGCCAGATGGTTTCACAGGAGAATTCTACAAAGCATTTAAGGAAGAGCTAACCCCTGCCCTTCACAAACTATTCCAAAAAATCCAAAATGATGGAAGACTCCCAAACTCTTTTTATGAAGGCAGCATCATCCTAATCCCAAAACCAGATAAAGACATAACAAAGAAAGAAAACTTCAGGCCAATATCACTGATGAACATAGACGCTAAAATCATCAACAAAATATTGGCAAACCTCATCCAACAATACATTAAAAAGATCATACACCATTGACAAGTGGGATTAATCCCAGGGATGCAGGGATGGTTCAACATTCACAAATCAGTAAATGTAATACATCACATAAACAAAAGCAAAGACAAAAATCACATGATCATATCAATAGATGCGGAAAAAGCTTTTGATAAGGTACAACACCCATTTATGATAAAAACACTCAGCAAAGTGGGAATAGAGGGAGCATTCCTCAACATAATAAAGGCCATATATGAGAGACCTACAGCCAACATTATACTCAACGGGCAAAAACTAAAATCTTTTCCACTAAGATCAGGAACAAGACAAGGTTGTCCACTTCCACCACTTCTATTCAATATAGTATTGGAAATCTTAGCCACAGCGATTAGAGAAGAAAAGGAAATAAAAGGCATCCAACTCAGAAAGGAGGAAACAAAACTATCATTGTTTGCAGATGACATGATAGCATACATAGAAAATCCTATAGACTCCACCCCAAAACTGCTCGACCTAGTAAATGAATTTGGCCAAACAGCAGGATACAAAGTCAATATCCAGAAATCAAAGGCATTTTTGTATACCAACAATGAAACAGCAGAAGCAGAAATCAAGAAAAAATCCCATTCAATAGAGCAAAAAGAAAAATAAAATATCTAGGAATAAACCTAACCACGGAGGAGGTAAAAAACCTGTATTCAGCAAACTACGCAACACTGAAGAAAGAAATCAAGGAAGACACAAACAAATGGAAACATATACTGTGTTCGTGGATTGGAAGAAATAACATCATCAAAATGTACATATTACCCAAAGTAATTTACAGATTCAATGCAATACCTATTAAAATACCAATGGCATATCTCACAGACATAGAACAAACACTTCAAAAATTTATATGGAACCATAAACAACCCTGAATAGCTGCTGCAATTTTGAGAAAGAAGAGCAAAGTAGGAGGGATCACAATAGCTGATACCAAACTGTATTACAAGGCCACTGTAATCAAAACAGCCTGGTACTGGCATAAAAACAGGCACATGGGCCAGTGGAATAGAACAGAGAGCCCAGAAATAAACCCAAGTCTGTACAATGAATTAATATTTGACAAAGGGGCAGAAACATAAAATGGAGCAAAAATAGCCTTGTGAACAAATGCTGTTGGGAGAACTGGACAGCTACATGCAAAAAAATGAAACTCGAGCACCAACTTACACCATACACAAAGATAAATTCAAGGTGAATAAAAGATTTAAATATAAGCCATGACACCATTAAAGTCCTAGAGGAGAATATAGGCAGGAAAATCTCAGATATTCCACGCAGCAACATTTTTACTGATATGTCCCCCAGAGCAAGGGACATAAAGGAAAGAATGAACAAATGGGATCTCATCAAAATAAAAAGCTTCTGCACGGCGAAAGAAAACAGTATTAAAATAAAAAGAGAACCAACTGTGTGGGAAAACATATTTGCCAACGATACCTCAGACAAGGGTTTAATCTCCAGAATATGTAAAGAACGTACATGACTCCACTCTAAGAAGACAAGCAACCCAATTAAAAAATGGGCAAAGGACTTGAACAGACGCTTCTCCAAGGAGGACATAGAGAAGATCCAGAGACACATGAAAAGATGCTCAATATCGCTAGCTATCAGAGAGATGCAAATTAAAACCACAATGAGATACCACTTGACACCAGTCAGAATGGCCATCATAAACAAAGCAACAAACAAGAAGTGTTGGAGAGGCTGTGGAGAAAAGGGGACCCTAGTGCACTGTTGGTGGGAGTGCAGACTGGTACAACCACCATGGAAAACAGTATGGAATTCTCTCAGAAAACTAAAAATGGATCTGCCTTTTGACCCAGCAATTCCACTGCTAGGATTATATCCTAAGAACCCTGAAACACCAATCCAAAAGAACCTATGCACCCCAATGTTCATAGCAGCACAATTTACAACAGCCAAGTGTTGGAAGCAATCTAGGTGCCTATCAGTAAATCAATGGATCAAGAAACTATGGTACATTTATACAATGGAATTCTATGCAGCAGAAAGAAGGAAGGAGCTCCTACCCTTTGCAACAGCATAGATGGAACTGGAGAACATTATGCTAAGTGAAATAAGCCAGGCAGTGAAAGACAGATACCATATGATCTCACCTTTAACAGGAACCTAACAGAAACAAGCAAAATATAACCAAAGACACTGAAATTGAGAACAGGCTGACAGTCACCAGAGGGAAGAGGGGAGGGAATTTCAGGGGAAAAGGGAAAGGGTTTAGAGCAACAAGTATAAAAGACACGTGGACAAAAACCAGGGCAGGTGGAAATGGGAGGAAGGTGGGGAGGCCTGGAGCGGTGGGCTGGGATGGGAGTAAAAGACAGAAAACTGTACAAGAACGACAATTAAAATAAAAATTTTTAAAAAGAATATTAGAAAAGCATGATTTAATGATATTCTATCAGTGAAGAAAAGATTGTCTAGAAATAAATGTCTACACATGTCAATTCATGACATCAGCAGTGGGACAATGCCCACTGTGTGAGTGTTGGGGCCCTTTTGGATTCCTCTGAAATCTTGATGTATTGGCCGCATCCTTAAACTTAGTAGGCCCATGAACACATTTTAATGCACACCTCTAATCCGTGAGGATTAAGGCCATGATGCACACAGCTGGATCACTTCTCTCTGCCAGGGAGATGGACCAGAACTGGCAGGGCCGATATTAATTGCTGCAACCGCCTTCTACTAATATTCCTTTGATCCCCTCTTAAAACTTCAATAAAGGTATCAGAATCCTTTAGTGTGAACAAGGTAACAGACGTTAATTCCAAAATCAAGATCTTTTCTTGGATCTAAACTTATTGCCAGACTCAATCAAAAGAAAAAGAAAGTATTTTTCCCAGGACTGGGAAACATGCATTCATAAGAAAGGAAAAACAGTACTGGATGCCCCATAACTTTATGTATCCTGCCTTTAAAATTTCTTTAATAGAGGTCCTAAAATGTGATAGATATATAAGTTTGATCAAACTTGCAAGGAATGCAGAATCCTAAATAGAGTTAATTATGCAAATTCCTGCCAATGAAATGTAATGTCTGAACATGTCTAAAGAAAGAAGACTTTTGGTCAATGCCATTGTGTCCTCATTTCCATCCCTGCTATCTGGCTGCCAAGGACTTCCAGCCATTGCAAAGCACTGGAGGAATATCAGAGGTGAGAGTAAGGGAGAAGTCAGAGGATTTCTTCTGCTGTCTCTTTTTGCCTCCTGGGGTATCTCTCAGCAGTGTCTATATTGCTTCCATGGCTCTTTGATACAGTTCCACCCTCTGTAACTCATTTCTCTTCAGCCAAACCTCACCCTCAGCTGAGCATCTGGCGCTTACAGGATGGCCTTCACTTCCAGATTCCAGAAACAGTATCTTCCCAGCCTCGCATGGTAGCTACTTCCTCCCAGTGCTAATCCCAGGGATATCTCCTTTGGGGTCTCATTTCTATGGTCACCTATGTAATCAATTAACTGTTTTAAATTCACTTCTATTAAAATACATAAAGTGGTTTTAATATCCTGGCTAGACTCTGACTGATATAGAGAATGTCTGTTTAAAAAAATCAGCCTTGATTCTCTAGATCTAATACCTACTCTCATGGTGCAGCAGTGCACTGTAGACCTGGTAAGGGGGAATCTAACTCAGCAGCTTTCTTGAATATAGGATAATTCATATCCTGCTTGGAGCCTGGCCTCTTGCCCTACACCCTGCCTCTCCTTTGTATATAATAATTCATTTAATATTCACAACCAAACTAAAAAATAGGCACCATTGTACAAAGAAACTAGGGCACAGAAATAGGAAAGAAACTTCCCAGGGTCACACAGCCAGTCAGTAGAAGACTTGGTGTTTTATTCAGGCAGTTTGGCTCCAGTCTGGATTCTTATGCAGTGAGATATGCTACATTTGCCCCTCCTTCTATTTTGTCTCTACTTCTGCTGCTGACAGCATCAACACCTGCTATGAACAGGACCCCAAGTACTTGTATGTTATCAGTTAGGATGGTGCTATTTTTACTGCGGCTATTCTTCTGATGCTGCTGCAGGATTTGTAACACAATCACTGCTGGCTCTGCCTGTATTATTATTATTATTATTGCAAATAATAGTCCTACCACTTCATTAATTTTTTTAATCAGTCTTGAAAACTGAAAAAAAAAGTATAGCATATTAGAAATCAACATTAGAGTGACTGTTTAGACTAATATTCAGGAATGTGACCTCTCTTATCCTAATGACAACTTTCTCTGCAGAGAAATGCGCAAAGCAGAAATCTACATTCCCCTTGTCTGGATTTAGTAATGCTTTTAAAGCTACCTTCAGATTACAATTTTTAAATTCATGTAGACTTTTCTCCACAAGGGAAGTGCACTAACCAGGGAATATGAGTGTTCTATCCTGGTAATGCTTTATTTTCATTTTTAAAAATCCTACAATAATCAAGATGTGGAAACAAACTAGGTGTATATCAATGAATGAATGAGAAAATTGTGCTATGATGTGTGTGTGTGTGTGTGTGTGTGTGTGTGTGTACTATATGTATTCCATTGTGTGGGTATATGTGTGTATGCAATGGAATATTATTCAGTCATAAAAAGGAAAATGGATGAAATTTTGCCATCTGTGACAAGATGCATGGACTGTGAAGGCATTATGCTAAGTGAAATAAGTTAGACAAAGAAAGACAAACACTGCTTGATCTCTCTTCTTGGTGCAATCTATAAGTAAATAAGTATACATACATACACAAATAAATAGTCAAGCTCATTAAAAATTATTCTGGTTTCAATCATCATAATCTGAAAGATTGATAAATGATAGACTGCCCATGAGTACTTAATTCTCCACCTCATTTATCATATGAAATCACATGGAAACTTCAGGAAATTATACATAGATCTTTATTTAGAATACAGTATAAGCTGAAGAGATTGCAGGGGTTACAATATGGGTGTCGAACATTCAAAGCTAGTAAACGTTTGCCTTTTACATTTAGGCAATCAGATGCCACAAGTTAATAATTGTGGAGCAACATAATAAGATTTGTATGTCAAAAGGTGACTTTAATGATTATGTAAAGAATGGACTGGGGTGAAGAGTGATAAGAGACAACATATATTCAATACTATCAATATGTACTCAATAAATTTTAAAAATAAGCAGCCAAAGCTTTTACTCCTGCTAGGACATACATAATCTCAAGAAACTAGACAGTAGGTTAAATAGTGGAAATTCTGCCTCCCCAGCATCACACTGCAGGACTGAATTCCCAGCCCCTTCCTTCCTTCTTTATTGCGGATTCCATTAAACTCAGGTCAATTTTCATTCTTCTGAAGCAATGTCAAAGTTATAAATCTAGTTAATTCTCATTTCCAGGCATATGAGATAAGATAAACCCACTGGGCACACCCAGCACTCTGGCATAAATCAGCCAGCACATGCAGAGGACATGAGACAGAGTAGACAGAGGTGATGTTGTTGAAAGCAATGAAGGAAGGGAGCTACTTATTTCATGATTAAGAATGACTAGCAAGAGGTCAAGGTGAGTCCCTCATAGGCAAAGCCATCTGCATCCCTAGTAACACCCATGGTATCTGCCACACAGCAGTTTTTGAATAAATGCTGAATGGAAGAAAAGACTAAAAAAGGGAAAATGACAAAGTGAGAATGAAGATGAGAGAGGGAGGGAGGGAGGGAGGGAGAGAGAGGGGGGGAAGAGAGAGAGAGATGAAAGAAAGAAAGAAAGAAAGAAAGAAAGAAAGAAAGAAAGAAAGAAAGAGAGAAAGAAAGAAAGAAAAGAAAACGAAAGAAGGAAAAACAGGAGGGAATAGGGAGGAAGGAAAGGAAAGAAAGTAAAACATGAGGAAAATTTTACTAGGAAGATTTACAATCATTCTATCAAAATCACATTAACTAAATTAATGAAGGGAAAATTTCAGAAAACTAAAATATCTAAAGAGTCTTCATTTTATATATAAAATCATGATTAAAATCAGATTATTTCTCTTAAGTTTAAGGTTCCATGATGAACATAGATTTGACAGTTTAGCTCTCTGGGGAAATTCAAGAAACCAGGAATTGTTCATTCAGCTGTGACTCCACTGACAAAGATCTAGAAAGACTAAAACATTTGGTGAAGGGAAAAAAAATCACTGGATTCATGAATACTTTGACATGATCAGCAGCATTTTCTGATATGCAGAGAGCACATGTTAGAGAGATGGACTGGATCAGCTCCCACAAGGTTGAAGACAGCAGCTCTGAAACCTTCTGGTCACTTCACCTTGGCTTGCCTTGGCTGCTTGTTAGTGATGCTCAAGGGCTACACTTGTAAAAGTTGATAGAAGCATAATTTATACAGTGTATGTATATGTTTAGGAAACCGTCAAACTGAATCACTTCCTCTTTACTTCAGGTTGCTGCATTGGCGGCACCAGGCTTCTTCAGCTTCCTGAAGTTTCAAAGAGTAATTTCAGTTTTGTTTGTATTTCTAATGAGCTTGGCGCCTTTGTGAAGACAGTTAAAAGCATTTAAGTAAATGTTTCTAAATCTCATCATCATTTTAAAAGTCAGTACATTGGGAAATCTGAGTCATACAACATGTCAACTTGAAAGAGCTAAATTTATAGATCTCTAGTCAGCCAGTATAGTTCTTTTACAAGTCTCCATTGTATTGTATCAAGCTCATTAACCTGTAGACAGTTTTAAAGCCTTCTGAAAAAAAAAAAAGAAAAAAAAACCCAAAAACCTCATTTACAATATTGAATGGGTTAGGTACTGAATGCTCTGAACTTGTATGTCTGACAATTGTGTGAAAATTATTTTAGAGAATAGTGTTTTATGTAGTCCACTATAAAAATAAATTTGATGTGGACAATTCTCATTTTTCTTTATGTTTCCATCTCATTTAACATGGGGATCAATTTACTATAGGGTTTAAGAGCATAAACTTTACGGTTGGAGAGCCTACATTTGAATCCCAAATTGGCTTTTCACCAGGCTTAAAAATATTATTGGTCAAGTTACTAAGTATATTTGTATCTTAGTTCTCTGAATATTAAAATAATAATAATACTATCTACTTAAGTTAAAGCATCATTAGGAACATTAAATAAGTTAACTTACATAATTTTTTATAACAATGGCTGGCACATAATAAGTGTTCAAGAAAATCAGGTATAATAATAATACTTAATGTTATTAAAACTTGATACCATTTTTACCAATCCTTAGACGCTACTGTTCCTGTCTTCCCATATCCTAAGTTATCTGTTTGCTTCTAAATTTTCTTAACTTTCCTTCAGCTCCATCCTAATTTATCTGACATTCCCAAATATTTTCTATTTCAATGCAATACACATACATGTAATAACTCTTCTCTCTAACCCCCTCTGTCTCACACACAAAATTTTTTATAGAACAATATTTACTTTTAACTCCTATAATAGTATAGAATTATTCTATACTATTCTGCTCTATTGTATTCTATTCTATTCTATAGTAGACTATTTAAAAATTAATAATGGTCATGATCCCTTAAATTGATTTCATAACCTAGAAATAGATCATGGTACACAGCTGAAAAACAATTTACTAGAGGACAGTGTCTAATCAGATAAAATGCTATATTATTAAAGGATGTTAAGTAATAAATTAGTCCAGAAGAACAGATGTGCCTGTTAAGAGACATAAAATGATTTCACCTAAAACAAATGTGTGGGAATTATGGGAAAGTAGGAGACACAGTGCATTAAAATAGATTTATATCTGTTTTCTAAATCCTTGTTAAATTTTTCCCATTCAAATGGCCAACAGAAATGAAAAGATGCTTAACATCACTAATCATCAGAGAAATGCAAATCAAAAGCACTATGATCTCACACTTGTCAGAATGGCTATCATAAATATATCAACAAACAAGTGTTAGCGAGGATGTGGAGAAAAGGGAATCCTCGTACACTGTTGGTAGAAATGCAGATTGAGGCAGCTACTAAAGAAAACAGTATGCACATTCCTCAAAAGACTAAAAATAGATATACCATATGACTTAGCAATTCCTCTTTTGGGTATTTATTTAGAGAAAAAAAACACATTAAAAAAAGATATTTGCTTCCCTACGTTCCTTGCTCCATTATTTACAATATAATTTTAAAGATACGGAAGCAACCTAGGTATCCATCAATAGATGAATTGATAAAGATGTGGTGTATATATATAATATATATACACACATAAATACATATTCCATATATATATGGAATATTACTCAGCAATAAAAAAGAATGAAATCTTGCCATTTGCAACAACATGAATAGACCTACAGGGTATTATGCTAAGTGAAATAAGTCAGACAGAGAAAGACAAATGCCATATGGTTTCACTTACATGTGGAATAAAAAAAATGGACAAACAAAACAAAAACAGATTCATAGAAACAGATCAAACTGATGACTGCCAGTGGGATGGGTGAAAAAGGTGAAGAAGCATATGGTCAACAATACTGTGATAAGTTTGCATGATGTCAAATGATTACTAAACTTAGTGCGGTGATCACATTGTAAAGTATATAAATGTTGAATCACAATATTGCATGCCTGAACTAATGCGATATTGTTTACCAACTATATTTAAATATTTTTAAAAATAATAATTATACTGTATCTACAGGGTAAAGTTAGAGAATGGATTAGTCCATTCTATTTAGAAAATAAGACAATATATTATCTGCTTCCATAACAGTCAAAAAGAAATTTTTAATTTTGCCATTAATTTGTGCTTATGACTTTTTTTTTTCTTGGCAACCCTATCCAGGTTAATGTTTTTAAATAGATATAAAAAATGGGATTCAAATATAAGGCAACTATATTAAAATGCTGACCTATTTATGGGGACCTTGAAGGTCTCTGGAACCCAGGTTAGAAACCATATGGCCATGGCATGCAGATTATTATTATTGTTATTCTGCTTAAGCACTTCCTTGAAGAGGCAAATAGAAGAACTTACCTGTTAATAAGTGAGATGTGGTCTATTAAAATTTAAACTAATAAAGGTTGTATTTTTTATTAGCATTTTTTGATGTTAAGGTAATATGCTCAGGTTTGAAGATAAACCACATTTATGCAGAATACACTTTCTAGTGGCATTACAAAGCCAATTATGTTATTTTGATAAGTCTAAAAATAAAATATACTTTAAAAATAAACATGTATGATTTATATTTTTCCTATCAATAACATATGATCTTCAGAATACTTCTTTAAATAAAATAGTTATATCGATCCAAAAAAAAAATAGAAGAAAGAAACAAAGGAAAGGAAAGGAAAGGAAAGGAAAGGAAAGGAAAGGAAAGGAAAGGAAAAGAAAGGGAAGAGAAGAAAAGAAAAAAAGGGAAGGATGAGTGAGCCAGCTACCTACTGTGACTCCAAAAAGTAAAAGATACGGGCTTGAACTGAGCCATGACAAAAAAACAATTAGGACTATAGTTGAAGTACATCTGAATTTGGTTGAAATAAGTATTACTACAAATATTCAAATTAGTCTTTTGGTTTTTCCATGTTCAAATAAGCTACCCCCCTTCATGGTATCTTACTCTATCTTCATATTATTTTGACCTTTCATTGCTAGAAAATTTTATAACACTGTTACCTGTATATTGAAGTCATCTTTTTTCTGAAATATTAGTCAATCATAAATGTTGACAAATAAAGTTCTCTCTACTGTGATGAATGATTCCTACGTGATCAGTCTTGCTAACTTGCTGGAAAAAACATGATAGTTCTGAGCAATAGAGACTGGAATTGAGATAAACAGAAGCAGATAGTAAAATATTAAAAAAAAAAAAATTAAAAAATTATCCAACTGCAGCTTCTAGTCACTAGATGCGGCAATTCAACACATTCATTTCCATGATGTTCCTAAGGGAAGTCATATAATCTGAAAGCCCAGATTTGTTTCAGAATGAGAAAAATCAACCCAACAATTCTCTCTGCTTCCATATTTACAGTCAATTACATGAAATATTCAAGTAGGAAATTACCCCAGGACCTAAATTATCCATAAATAATTCAAATTGTAAACTTCTGGCAGATTCATGAAAAGTGCTTCTTTTATTTGTGAAACAATTGAGAAATTTAATATAGAAGAATATATGTATATGGGGAATACAGCCACAGTGTTTCATAATAAAACCTGTCATGCCTTCCTGTTCCCAGATGATGGTCCCTATGTACAGGCTCAGAAAATAACATTCTATTTGGAGCTAGTTATTAGCAGGTCAGAGGAGATGACTTACTTAGCATCAAGACATCTAATAGAGTTTTAAATATGAAATGGCACTTATAGTAATAATATTATGATACTGACAAGAAAAGAGAAAACAGTTTATTTTGAACATTAGTTTAATTGATTAATGTCCACTTACAAAAGTGACTCACTGAGTGTCTAATACCCAGCTGTCATTCTATTTGGTGCTTTAGAAGAGAAAGATGAGACAAAGCACAGCCCTTACCACAAAGAAGCCCACTACTCAGGAGAGATGGGTACAATTTTTTAATGAGTTTTATATAAAAGCATGTGATAAATAGCAGCTTGCATTGTAAATTATATTCTAATTAAATGTCAAATTCATTATTTTTTAAATGACTTGTGTTATGATCAAACCTTCTATTTTATAATATTTTTTGACCATCACCTAAGATGGGAGTTAGAATAGGAACATAAGTTCAGTTGTCTTCATGTCAAATATTTGGTATAAATAACCTGAAGCAGCTGTCTACATAATTACAAGTTTTAATTGAAAGGAATACAGATATCCAGGTGAATGAAGCTTCCTTAGGCCATATTGGGTTATGGTTAATTAAACAAAAAATCATGGAAATGCTGGTTGTGTAACCATGGAGAGAGGTACACAATTAGGCCTCGTAGTTCATAATGATGAAATTATCTATTAAACAGATACTTATCAAGAGTGTGTCCTAAACACTTGATATACAGAGATAAGTTGAATACATAGGTCACAATGAAAGATGCAAACATATACATTAGTAGAAAATAAGTATTATACTAAATATGTTTTAACATTTTGAATATTTGGGGAGCCACAAAAAAGTACAACTAATCCTTTACAGGTACAGGATGGGCAGGACAATAGAAGAGACTTCATTGAGGTGGTGATATTGAGGTGAGTTCTAATGCTAATTTAGAAATTGAGTTCTAAGAGGAATCAAAAAATATATCTAGAGACACAGTAGGAATGGCATGACGAGACGTCAGGTCTCAGCTCCAATATGTAAAGAGTTTGGAAGATATCATTCTCATCCTTACAACAGAAAGAGTTATAAAACTGAAAACCAATGACTTTTCTTGGACTCGGGGAAAAGTGCCACCCCTAAAGAAGGAAAGACAAGAGCATCTTAAGAGTCAGAATTTGCTTACCTAGAGAAGAAGTCACTGGAGCAAAAATTTGGTAGCAACACTTACATGGTAATTTTGGTGAACAGTTGGAGGCTGAGTATGGACCACCTTTAGAGTGACAATCTCAGTGATGCAACCCTCCGGGAGGCTCACAATTTGTTGGGCTTTACCTCCAGGAATACTACTTGGTTCTCACAGTGAAGATCCAAGGAAGATTCCCTTGTGGCTCTGGCAGGAGAAGGAAAAAGGAATATTTGTGAAATAAGCCCAGAACCTCCTCCATAGCAAAAGCCTACTCTCTAAGTGAAAAGTTTTGACCAGACAGTTATTTCAGATACAAGGAAGGAATTCCCACAATTCAGCCCCCTCTAGTCTTTTGTCTCAATAAAGGGGAAAATTTGATCAAAAGGGATCAGGGATTTAAGGAAATAATTTTTTCCTATTCAAAACAATAGGATCTTGCTGCCAAGGAAAGGAGTAGAAAGTTAGGGAACTGAAAAACTATACTTCTTGAGAAACACCTGAAGAGATCGCAGCCTCTTGAGCCGACTAAAACTCTGAGATTTAACAAGAATATTACTGAACAATTTCCTCCCAAACGCCTTACCACCCATCATCAGAGATCTAGTATAATAATGGTGGGTTACAGGTGAAAGAGTTGTAAGGCACAGAATCTGAGGATGAGTACTTGGGGAACCCTGAAGTCAAGAGAAGATAAAAGCATGGACATAAGAGAAATCAAAGCCTCTAGGGCCTTCAGCTACAGCAATCACTAAACATAATAAGTTCTCAATGCCATCAATACATTCTGTGACTTTTAGCAAAAGGACATATAAGGAAACCAATTTTACCATAGGCTAACTAAAATAAACAAGAATTAAGTTCCTGAGGCATCTTACAACATTATAGTGAAATGACCTTGAATGAAAAGACATTATTCTAGACCTTGCTATACAGCCCAACACCTAGCCAGATTATCATAAATCTTCACACAAAAGGCCTATTTACATCAGCTTCCATTATCTGGGGGGTGGAGGAGGGGAAACATGTTCTGGTTTTAAGGAAAAAAATACAAGATATGCCAAAAGGCAAGAAAAATAAGTCTCAATAAACAAAACAATCTTCTGAACTAGATCCAAGTATGACTTAGATATGGGAATTATCAGATGATTTAAAGTAACTATTAATAAAGTGTTTAGGGATCATATAGAAAAAATGGGCCAAATATAAGATGGGCAATGTAAGCAGAGAGATAAAAACTCTAAGAAAAAATCAGAAAATTCTATAAATAAAAATACTCTAACAAATAAGACTGCCTACGATAGAACCATCAGTAGACTTGACAGAAGCAAGGACAGTATCAGTGACCTTGAGGATAGGTCAATAGAACCTTCCCAGATTAAAATGCAGAGAAAAAATAATTCCCCCCCCCAAAAAAACCCCAAACCAAAACCTAGAATAAAGTATTTGTGAACTCTGAGATAATATCAAAAGTGTAACATAATGTGATATATATGTATATATTTTATATATATATAATTTTGTAATACTAAAAGAAGAATAAAGGAAGGAATTTGCAGAAAAATATTTGAAGTAATGACCAAAATTAAAGACAAATTAGAGACCAAAAAGCTAAAAAAATTCAAAGCAGGATAAAAAAACAAAGTCATTTGGGCATATATTCAACTTGCAGAAAAACAGACCAACAAAATTGTGAAAGAAGAAAAGGAAGGACTATATTTATAGAGGAACAAATATAACAATTACTACGGTGGTTTCATCAGCAACTATGCTAGCAAAAGGAGTGTTGAAAGAAAAAAAAACAAAATCCACCAATCTACAATTATATATCCAATGAAATTACCCTTCAAACACAAACTGAAGGAATTTATTGACAGCAGACCTGCCCTGCAAGAAAGGCAAAAAGAACTTCCTCAGGCTCTGGCCCTTGTGGCTAGAAGGGTTGCAGGTTCCATTCCCTATCAGGGTACAAACCTAGGTTGTGGGTTCAATTCCCAGTCTGGCTGCAGAGGATTCCGGGTCCAGAGGTCCAGAGCGTATGGAAAACAACTAATCCATGCTTCTCTCTCATATGGATGTTTCTCTCTTCGGTCCTCTCTTTCTAAAAGCAATGGGAAAAAAATGTCCTCTGATGAGGATTAAAAAAGAAACAACTAAAGAATAAAGTGCTCAGGCAGAAGGAAAATGATGTCAATCAGAAAATTGAATACACATAACGAAATAAAGAGGTAAAGTAGCGGAAAGTCCAAGTTGGCTGAAGTTGCCCCCCTCACCATGAGCAAACTCAAACTATATATACAGAAAGCGATTCCTCCTGAGATAACTGAGGGCTGGATGGACAGTTTTGGAACAACAAACAAGAAAGAGGCGGATGGAGATGGCTGGGAAGCTGAGGGAGCCCTGCGGAGACTGTGGGATCCTGGGCCGGAGAAGCCTGTGGGTGCCACTGCTTACATCCCCTCCGCCCCCACAGGGCAGGCAGGAGCTCTGTTCAGGGGCTCTGGCCTACCTGCTAGATTACAGCTGCCCACATCTACTTGGCTTGGAGCCTGCTGCCTGGGAATAAAGCCAGCCGGCAGGAACAACAGGGCCTCGCCACAGGCACCAGGCAGGCAGACCAGTGCCCCAGGCATCTTCAGTGCCTGCAGTGCTCCAACAACCTTCCTCAGCTACCAGAACAGAAAGCCTACACAGGAGTGCTTCTATGGAAGACCACGTTCTGTACAACAAACAATAGACTCTATGAGAAAACTGGGGAACTGTGGTAGCTCTCCAGGGATTTCAGGAATTCTCCGGGTTCAGAGGAGCCCATTGTTTTCGTGGTCCTCCACCTCCACGGCATGGATCCGGGGTCTAACCACAAGCTCTGGCATACCGCAAGGTCGCTGTAGTGGGTCTCAGGACACATAGTCAGAGCTTATTTCAGCCAGTAACAAAGGCAGCAAGCAGGATCAATAGGGCACTCCTACGCACACCTGACCTTCGGACCACAGCTGCTCCTGCTCAGTGGGCCAGCGGTGTGGGTGTCTTAGTCACCTGCTTGCCTCTTACCTGCCTGCTGAAACCTCGCAGCACACACAGCCCATACAGAGGCCACTTCAACATAAGGCCACTTTTTCAAGACTGGGAGAAATTGCAATTTTGTCTAATTCATATAAACAAACATAGAAAGGCAGACAAAATAAAAAGGCAGAAGCAGCTCATTCAAATGAAAGAACAAGAAAAATCTGCCGGAAAGAGCCGTAGGGAACGGAGATAAGTAATTTGCCTGATCAACCATTCAAAAGAAATGGTTATAAGGACCTTAACCAAACTTGACAGTGGAATAGAGGAATTTAGGGAGAACTTCAACAATGAGTTAGAAAGTATAATAAAGAAGCATTCTTGTATTGCCTATTGATATCACTATCTGAAATTTTTGCATAACCTTAAGTTCAACATGTCCAAACATGAATAAATTCTAACCTGGCTTAATGTTAGCGATGAGCCACCTTGTCTGCTCTAATCTCCAGGTTATTCGCAGGTGTGTTTTTACTGTGCAACTTTGTAGGGCAGAAGAAGCCAAGATGTCCCTCAGAAAGAGAACTATCTGCCTATTAGGTGTCTAATTTAAAAAGTGAATTCACAGTCTCTTGTCCTTGCATTTGATTGCCACGTAGAGAGGTTGTGAGGGGACATATTGTGGGGGAGGGAGAGAATCATTGAGAACAACAGCAAATTCTTTGCCCAACATTTCTTTTTCAGCATTCGATATTTAGCATTTCAGACATTTTCAGACCTCATAAAGGTTCTTGTGTAGTGAATTTTAAAATTTTTAGTTTGTGCTTTGATTTCTTAAGATAGTAACATGAGCAATATCAAATTACAAATATTTTGTAGAAATGTTTACTACTTTGGTTTTTGTTAGAATTTTACTTGTTTAGAAGGAAGATTTGTGAGTCTTTAATTGTTAATTTCAAATGCTATATGTATATTGACCTGTTGGTTAGGCACATGACTCTTATCCTTTATATTAATTTTAAACAACATTTTTACACTCAAAACATTTTTATTTGATATGAAAAATAGTATTGTGAATCCTGCCTGGAATCTTCATAAACTGCTTGAGGCTGTAATTCATGAGGTACTCAAAGATAGCAGAATTGGAAGAATTCTTTTAATTTAGAATCGTCACACCTGCAAGTGAATTATTTGATGCCTAAACTTACTAACATGACTAACAGATTGCTTGCTAAATACTTAACTTCTGACTGTCTGTGTGCATGGTTAGATAGATAGATAGATAGATAGATAAATTTATTTAATAGTGAACATAGTCGTTTGGATAATTTTTAAAATCCCTCTATATTAAGGAATTGGTGATACTCTTAGCATCAGGTCCAAATGATTCTATCATGGTCCTGTTTGTATTGTTTTTGGATGTTCTAGTTTGATACCTGCTCAAGAAAAATCTTGAGTTCTACCCTGTTAGAGGTTAAGTGGAGAGAAACATTGCAGACTGTATTCAGTTTCTTTCCGTAGTTTCTTAACTGTATTTATATGGTTCTACCTTTTATTTTGTCTTTTTTTTTTTACAGGTGTGTGAGATGCTAGAAGTTAAGAAATTTTCTCTCCTCCAGTAGGCACAAAAGGCTATGACTGCCCTAGAAAGTAATCATCGCTCTGTGCTATTCAGATATTCCAGGTTACAGATCCTGCTCTCACTTTATTGGGGGAAAGGAATGACCCCTAGGTAGAATGCTCTGCAAACAATGGGTTGTTTCATGAAACATTACAATTCATGAAACATTACATCAGTGTCCCCTCCAGGTTTTTATCATCATCATCATCATCATCATCATCATCATCATGGTTTTGCTATTTACCTGATTCATCCCAATGTGTGTGTGAGATGACATCTAAAGAGCTTTTCAAACCAGAGAGCCAAATTACATCAATACTCCTAAGTGCTATGAAATGAGAAAGTGTGAAAATAAAATCTGAAATCTTTAATATCTGCACAGAATTTATTCCTTCTTCACACTCAGTTCTTTTCTCTATCCCAAGATCCCCATTCTTTCTCTGTACATAGTGGTGCCTTTTATTTTCCCTTAACTATCCTCCCTTCTACCTCTTACAATAATCTTATAAAGTACCTTATGTCTGGCAGCTCTTTTTGGCTCCAGACATAATGTTTAATAATTTTACAACTTTCATCCCTTATATCCTGTTAGATAATTTTATCCAGGGAGGTAGTGTTAAAAATGATCCTTTAAAAGTAAGATGTTAATGGAGGTATGTTGCTATGGATTTCTGAGATTGTTGACTTTTAAAATGAATTATAAACTTAAGTAATATATTTTGGAAAGAGAGGCCATACTGGCTCCATAGTAAGTCAAATATGGATAATGACAATGAGTTGAAAACCCTTGATCTATAGAATATTTGCTTAAGGTATAATTAACAAGGACAGCAGCTCAAAATGCCTTAATTTTTCTTTTTAAATAGTTGCTTGGCTTCATATGTCATTAAACCCCTGCAATAGGAAATTTTAGCTCTAATAATAAAGAAAAGAAATAGAAAATAATAATGAGATATTGATAAAATCTTCCTATATTAGCAAAGATATCCTGATGTTCTTCCAAATTTTTATACTTTACAAGGATTATACTTCATATAGAATTTACACTGGGTGATTTTAATTACAAAGAATGGATCCTGAGGTTAAATGTGAAAGAGTAGAAATAGCATAACATAATTAGTTATTAATATTAATTGAGTTCTCACTCTGTGAAGTGTACAATACAAAAAAAGTAGTCCTTGCGAACTAATCATCTACTGGGAGATAGAACTTACAAACTCATGAAAACGAGCAACCCAGTCCTGAATTTCCATGCCTAGATATCAGAAGGGCCAATGTTATTAAACTCCATATTTGTATAACACTTTTCAATGTGTAATCTGTTCTCATATATGGTATTTCTTACTATTGTATTTGTTAGGCTACTGTGTGGTGAAGAGCATGAACTTTGGTTTCGGATAGGGCTAGTACTAAATTCTGTTCTGCCTCTTAAGTTGAAGGTTTACACAACTTTATACCTTAGTTTCCTCAATTTTATACTGACGCTAATGACATGCCTTTTAGTGATGCTTTGAGAGTTAGAGGAAGTGACACATAATGCTCCATGTAGAATGGTGACCAAATAGTAGGTGCTTGATACATATGCATTCCTTCCTTATTTTGCAGATGAGGAAACTAACCCTTTGCTAGGGAGTAGGACCTACATCTCCCTAACAAGATCAAGACTATTCATTGTACCACACTGCTGGGGTCATCATGTGTGCTTAGTGTCCTAAAGAACTTCTTAATTCCAGGCCTATGCTAAGGATTTATCAGTGCTTATTTATGGAAGAAAATATGTATATATATTTCAGAGATGCTATGAGCTCCACAAATTTCACTGTATGTTGCAAATCTTATACATAATTCATTGTTTTGTTCTTTCTCAGTCATATATTAAAGTGGGTGGTAGGGGTAGTAGTGACTAGATAAAAATATAAAATCAATGGGAAGATGATAGAACCTGATGAGGATCAGACACATAGAAAAAATACTAGAAAAATATGTGGGCATGTGTATTGGTCAAGGCCATGTATGTGCCCAGAGTATCCCCAAAACACACCAAGCTAATGAAAAGGGTGGTGCTAACAATACATATAGGGATTGTAAGCATGTGACCGCCTTGGGTACATTCCTTGATTTGATTTTTTAAAAAATTTTAACCATTTCTTTGGAAGACCCAAGGTATTATGGACATAGAAGCACTTTGTAAAGGGAGTTTTAAAAATTTAGTGTTAATTTTATACAACTTCATTACCCTTACCAAATATGTTTTGTATAGATATGTTATCTACCTTTTTCCTAGGTATGTTTGGTGCAGATACATTGAATAACATGGAGAAGAAATGAAGACAAAGTCTCTAGGTTTCAAGAAGATGGTGTCTACCTCTAAAGTTATTAGAAAAATGATCCCTTTTAGAGTTCCTATTTCACTTTAGGAACTCTATCTCACTAAGGCCTAGGCAAAAATTCTAATATTAAAAAGAAAAACAAAAAGCAAAAGAATTCATGTAAAACCTGCTAGGGTGGTTATGGGAGTAGAGCCCCCAAACTCTTCAGACAACCTGAGTATGAGAAATAACCAGAAATTGCAAATTTTAGGAATAATCCCTTGTCCCAGATTATATGCATGGGTTACTTTTACTGTCAAATTTGAAATATGCTTCAGATAATGAGAGAGATGAATTTCCTGCTCAATATACTGCTTGAGGTTGATATATAGGGTCAGCTGTAGACTAAATTATAAAGGAAAAAAGGTTGTGTTCTACATACTTTTGTGCCATTTGCTGGGGCATGGCTTGACCTACGTAAGACCCTCCAAAATTTCTCAGTTTACCTCATATGTTCCCCTGGAAGTCTATGTTCAGATTCAATCTCTGCACCAATGTCAGTCAGAGCTGGCTCTCTGGGGATTATAATTATGTGACCTGTCTCAGACCTAGTAGTTGAGTTATGATTGATAACTCTGATATTATTCCCATGTCCTTTTTCCTGTCAGAGTATGTCTTTGTACATCTGGAACTGAGAGAGAGAGAGAGAGAGAGAGAACGATAGTTTAGATGTGGACGTGGAAAGTGCAAGCAAAAGCACAGTGCAAGATTTGCCAAGTGTGCAAATAGCTAAGTAGTAAGAGAGTAAAAATGCTATCTAGAAGGATTTACCAAAGGAATAGGATAAAAAGAGTTCTAGGATATGGAAGTCATAGTGGATGCTAAATTACTTGAAATAAAGGAGTAAGCAGATGAGAATAGCTGGGACTAGAGGACTAGAATGACAACCTGCTACAGTCAACGCAAGGATAATCTTTGGGGGCCCAGGGAATGTTCTGAGGTCAGTAAGATGATGCCATAGGGAAAGCTTGCTCTTTTAAAAGCTTATGCCATCTTTCTTGTAGTCCCTGTTTTTTTCTCTTAAAATAATCATCTTTATACATGTCTCTTGTTATTTTATTTTCTCATTCAAAACATATTCATATGATGATTTCCACTAAATCATTCATCCCATCCACTGGCAGAAGGCACACAGTGCTAGTCATAGGAGAGTTTTCAGTCAAGCCTGTAAGATAGAGAGAAATCAAATAATTATACAAGTGGTTGAATAATAATAATCTTTACAACTTCTATGAAGGAAACGTACATGGAAGGCCTCCATGAGGAAGATCATAGATGAGACTGAAGGTGAGCTGTTAACCACATATAGGAGGGAGTGTGCCCCTCAGGCAAAGGAAACAGGAAAACCATCGTATGTTTGAGGAGCAAAGTGATGTCTAGCGTCACTGGGGCATAGCAAGGGATAAGTGAGTGGCATGAGAAAAGATTGGAAAGGTAATGTAAACAGGGAGCAAAAATACGTAAATGAAACAATTAAAATTATAGAACCAAAACTTATAGAATGCTTACTGTGTGCCAAGTACTTTACCAAGTTTTCTTGCAACATCATTGTGAATGCATATCTATCTATCATCTATCATCTATCTATCACCTATCTATCTATCTTCACTTAACAAAACAAGCCTACAAGGCAAGTATTACTGCTAATTTCTAGATGAAACATCTGAGACTCAGATAACTTAAGTTATTGCTTAACTCATCCAGCTAGGAACAGGCACAACCCAAATTTTAATCTCCATAGGCTATGCCTCTAACCTTAGTCATGAATGCTTTTATATAGTTCCTGTAGACTATATTAAACTTTTAAATTTAATCCTAAAGGCAATGGTCAGTACATAATAGCAGAGGTATTAATAGCAAAGTGGGATAATCAAGCTTTTATCAAGCTTCATGATAAAATGATGGAGAATGGATTGGAGAATGATAGTAACTAGCAGGTTGTTGGAGTAGGTAGAATGCTCTATATCTAACATACTCTTAAATTTCCTAACTGGATGGGAGGTCTGACATCAACTGATCACCCACCTCAACTGTTTATCCAAGAGGGAGCTGAGGTCCAGAGCTATTTCCTTTGAACTACAATTTTATGCGGCCATTCTTCTCATGTAACAGTAAGCAGTTTGGATGACTGGCAAATCATTCAATTTTCCAATAATTCTTCTGCAGGCTGAGTAGCTGCCAGTAAGAATTAGGTCAATTTTATCAGATATTCTTTCCTGAAATCAGCAGACACTTATATAACTTAAAGTGATTTTGATCAAATTTTAACTCTATGGTATAGTCAGGGGTCATGTTAGTAGAAATTCAAAAGGTAAAATGATAGTATTATTTTAACATATACCAAACACTTTCTATATGTGGTAGGAATATAGCTTTGAGGGATTTGAAAATGACTTATTACATTTATATGGGTCAATCTGATTTAACATTAATAAAAGTTTTTGACTTAATTGCATACTGGTTGGATTGGGCCACGTGACCGTAAGTGACAGACGTGGCTGCAGCCATGGGAATGTTGTCTGTCTATAGGAAAACGAGGCAATATGTACTCTGCTATGCTTGAATTTTCCTTGTTTCACAATATTTTTAATAAACTGCAACTGCAAGATCTCATATTGTCTCTCAAGTGCTCTGACGTTCCCTACATTTTATAATTAAAACAATATTTATTGGTTTTTAATAACTTTTGTGGATAACTATCAGGCAGCTGGCAGATATTTTGTTAAACCTTACTTTTTCTTGCTTCTTAGTTATAGCTGAGTTGAGAATTTTTGGCTTATTAATTGTTAGTGAAGATTTTGCATTTCATTAGGTTCATCCTGTTTCCAAGAACCTTTTACTTTAGGAAATCAACTATTCCCTCTTCTGAACTATCATGTTGGTATGGTTAGGTAGGATTTGTGAACATCTGCGATGTATTTCATCTCCATAACCAACTGTGGTATTTTGAGAGTGAATACTGTTAAGTGTGACATTTGAGGCTAATTCTCTTAGACTGTAGTAAGAGATTTTTTTTTTTTTTTGGTATGAATTAGTAATGGAGTTACATTTAAACTGCACTAAATGAAGATGAGATTTATTAATTTTCTAACTAACTCAATTTATGTATATGATCTGTAAAATAAATTGAAACCTGCTTTTCTTGTAGAAATGTACTTTTGTATAACCTTGGGTGCTCTACAAACAGTTGCTCTGAATGAAGAATTTTTTCCCTGGGGGCACTGGCTGTTGGCAATTGTTTAATATCTCAGATGCCTGATAATAGTGATTATAGTTAGGTCAGGCAGCAGCCCCCAAACAAATTTAAAGGAGAAGCTGAATAATGTGATATTCATAGTAGGCTTTGAAAATCTCAGATATGTTCCAAGGAATCTAGAAAACTACAAACAAATACTGAAGATCTTACATAGCCAGGGCTATATGAATATATAGAGAAGACTGGTGAACACCCTAAGTTTTTATCTTTGGCTGACGTTGAGATTTCTTGCTGAAGCAGAGAGTGAAGGCTAAGACAGAGTAGTAAACTGCTTGACTGAAATGTACCCCAGCACACACAAACAAAGTCCATCAGCAAAGGGTATCTGTTACCAGTTCTAGTCATCTACAAAATGTCTGTGCAATGATTGATTGGCGACCTAGTTAAGCTAGCAGAGACCTCAGTGGCCACACACAACAACAAAAATTGTAAACTTGATAGAGTTACTTCATGAAAATCACATGCACATGCACACACACACATATGAACAGCAGCAAAATCAATGAAACACACAGCAAGAACAAAAATCCTGTTGGTAGGGAAAAATCTGATTTCCAGAGTTGACACATTGTATTATTTAAAATGTCCAGTATTCAGCAAGGATTAAGGGGTAGGCAGACACACAAGAAGTATATCCCAACCCAGCAAAGAAAAATGTACTTAATAGAAACTTCCTTTAAGGAAGCCCACTGTTAAACTTACTAGAGAAATCATTTAAATTAGCTATTTTAAATATGATCAAGGAATTAAAGGAAGCCATATTTAAAAGCAAAAGAAAACTGTGAGAATGGTGTGTCACCAAATATGGAAAGTCAATAAAAAGATAAAATGTATAAAAAATAACCAGATAAAAGTTCTGGATTTTAAGTTAGAAGAACTGAAATGAACAATATACTACAGGGGCTCAACATTTGAGCCCCTACAGTAAATTAGCAAACTTGCATTCCCTCCCTTTTAAATCCAAGTTGTATAGTTTATACTGTTACATCTTGTTTGCCTTTCTCCCCCTTCCTATTTATTCAGTGTTCTAGTTGCGGGAATGTAGAGCGAACAAAGCAACAACAAAGAAAAAAGTGTCATAGTAGGTCGATGCAAACAACACATAAACATAATACATATTATGCCATATGGTTGATGTAGGAAAGAAGCAAGTTTTAGTAATTGAGGGCGCCAGAGGGAAGAGGGTAAATTGAAATATTAAGTAGATTCATCAGAGAAAACCTCATTAACCAGGTACCATTCCAGTAAAGGCAAGAGGAAATAAAGGACCGAGTGAACTTCCTACATTTCTGCACATTTCTCAGGGAAGATTATTCCTATTATCTTTCTCTGCCTTATTCATTTATGTATGAGTTAATTTCTCAATTTTTAACTCCCAAATTTTCTTTGGATTTCTTCTTTCTATTATAATGTTCCATCATTTCCAAAAACTCTTTCTTATTCTCTTAATGTTCTGTTTACATAACATTCTGTTCTTATTATATGTGCACAATATCTTTTCCTCTCTGAGGATATATATTTTTTAAAGATTTCTTGTTTTTCTTTTATTGCACATATTTTACTTTCTTTTGTGTTTCATTTTGCAATAACCTTCTCATAGTTTATTTCTTCTCATTTCATACTGAGACATTAAAAACTTAATAGAAGTTATGTCAACTGATGAATTATTTATATAGACTGATAAGATGAAGATGAGGGGTTTTCATTGAGACAGTTTCAAATATTAGCAGTCACAAGTATTTTTTTCTGTGACTTTTTTGTTTTCTCCAGAGAGGAATCTTCGGATCTCCTACCTGGGGGGATATATACCTGAATGACAACCATTTACGGTCATAATTACAACCCAGGGCAAGAAACCTACGTAGTAAGCACTCATACCTTCACTTATTCCCACTGTTTTCAGCAGAGGAAAGGGTCTGTCTGGTTAACTTCTCCTTGCATGGGCTTTATGCACCTGCTTGTTTTAAGCTCAAAAGCTCAAGCTCAAGAGATTCTGCAGCCAGATGTAGCTTGCTTCTGGCTGGATTCCTTCTCAGCAAGCATTTTTTATTTTCTCAGCTCTGCTAAAGAGTCCATTCACTTTCCCCCTTCCTTTACTTCTGCAAAATATGAAGAATAATGGCCATCTGGAATTCTTTCCAGGGTGGTTATGGAAATGAAATAAAATAATAAACTTGAAAGCTTCCTCTAACCTCACCAAACCACTTTAGTCTCCTCCTCTCTCTGCTCATGGCTGTCCAATTGCCTTTTAATTCCTTTAATATTTCATATTGCTTCTAGCCTTGAAGGGTGGAGGGCTGTCTCATGTTTTGTTGTGTGTGTGTGTGCGTGTGTGTGTGTGTATGTTACCTAGAATCCTAGAATATTATTTCTTCACTCTTTTTCTTCCTTATCTCTTTTTGGTGTAACATCTAAAGCACACCAAATAATACGTATAACAGTTACATAAATTCTAGAGCATAATAGTATTACGTAATAGTAAACCAACACTCAACCCAGAAAATAAACCATTACCATCTATTTCATTTATTTTTGTGTCTGTCTCATAAGCCAACTCTTTTTCCTCTTCAAAATTAATACTTCTCCCACATTCTATAAATACAGTTCCTTTCCTGTTTAAAATTATTCTGTCACATATTTATATATAAGTAAACACTATATTGTTTAGTGTGATTAGTGCTTTATAAATAGTATTATACTGTATGCAGTATTTTGAACCACATTTTTCTTTCTCAATAATACACTTTCATGCTTCATTCATATTGTTGGATAGTTCACTTATTTTCATTCCTGTAAAATGTGTTACTATAATAAAATTCCAAAATTATTGATCATATCTCCTATTTATGTATATATTTTTTCTTTTCATTAGGAATATGTATCCTGGTACACATATGCACATGTTTTTTTTTGGGGGGTGGGGAGTGAGGGAATGCCTCAGAGTAGAATTACTGCTTCAGAAGTTAGGTGAAAGTTCAATTTTATAAAATATGCCAGTCAGCTTTTTAAAGGGATTATCAACACTAATGTTTATACTCCCAACACTAATGTTTAATTTATGTATCCACATTATTTAAAACACTTGTTGTTGATCATCATTTTATTTTTTAACAGTTCTGTGGGTGGTAGTAATAACCACATATACTTTTAACTTATATTTCTCTGACTAATGACTTTGAGTTTGTTTTCCGTATTTTAATCGACCACTCGAATATCTTTAGGAAGTACATTTTTAAATCTTTAACCTATATTGCCATTGAATTTTCTGTATTTTCCTTGTGAGTTTGTAAGAGTATCTTTACAATATATACATATTCTGGGTACAAATTCTTTGTCAGTTGTGTATTCCAAATTTCCTCTTCTAATGTATGTCTTACCTCTTTACTACTCTAATGGGATCTTTCCATGGACTTTCTTTCTTTTTCTCTTCAGGTCATATTTATTTATTTTTAGAGAGAGGGGAAGGGTGGGATAACAAGAGGAAGAGAAGTATTAATGTACGGTTGCCTCCCACATACCCCACACTGGTTACCTGGCCTGTGACCCAGGCATGTGTCCTGATTGTGAATCGAATGGGCAACCCTTTGGTTTTCAGGCCAGCACTTAATCCACTGAGCCACAGCAGCCAGGGCTCATGGACTTTCAGTGTAATTATATTTAACTATTTATGTTATATTTCATTTTTAGTATACCTAAGAGATGTTTTCTTAATTCAAATTCATGAAGATTTTCTCTTATGTTATCTTCTATAAATGGTATTGTTTTGACTTCCATATTCAGTATCTTTCACTTGGAATAGAATTTTTGGTATGATGTGAAGTTATGCTCCATTTTTCCCTGTATCTATATCCAGCTCTCCAGAATCATCTTTACCATGTGTTTGCTGTACCTCTTTTTTCATAAACTAACCATTCATATATGTAGGCTTTGTACCCTGTTTCATTTACTTATTATTTACCTTTGCAGCAATACTACATTGTATGTATATGTGTGTGTGTAATATATATCTATCTTGAGCAGGGTTGAGCAACCTGCAGACAGTGGGTCAGACTCATCTGACGATATACAAATTGACAATTGTACATTGGGGCTCTAAGTAAAATAAGGACTACTTGAACACAAGCACTGTGATACCATGACAACCTGAGGGCTGAGAGGGCCATAATGTGACTAAAGGAGAGGTGACAGTACAGTGTGGAAACATTGGACAAAGGGAAGATCCCCACCCTGGGTGCCATGGAGCAGGGCAGAGTGAGATTTTATCATGCTAGTCAAAATGGCACTCAATTTAAAACATACATACATATATATATATATATATATATATATATATATATATATATATTTTAACTTCTAGATCTTTCTAGAAATATATATATTTCTTCAAAATCTATATATTTTAACTTCTAGATCTTTCTATTCAATATTTTCAGACTGATTGACCATGGGTAACTTAAGTTGCAGAAAGGAGAAAAGGCGGGGGGAGGCTACTGTATAAACCAATTGTACATGAGTACGTGACTACATAAAAATAATTGTATTCACGTATCTTGCATCTCTATTATATTATCCACATAATAGTAGCAGTTTCTTGACTCATAAAAAGCATAACCTGATTTGCAGTAATGTTCATTCGTCTGACAAATACTTAAGAAATTCATATCTTGGGCATTGTTCTTGTGTCTAGGGGAGGGGAGGGTAAAAGTAGTAAATAAAAGAGACTAGGTCCCTGAATTTTTAAATTCTAGTAGTTGGAGAATAGTGTGAATTCAAAACTATGAATTCATGCAAGACTTATAAAATTTAAGCTAACATCTACTATAAGTATCTTAAATTTGGCCACTGAGTTGCCTTTTGGATAAATTAACATTTCTAGCATCGGAAAAAAGTTATGCAAGTATATAATTTTGGTTCTGTTCAGTGCAGTACTGGATAAATCCGTAGAAATAAAATTTTCCTATTCAGTTATATTGACACTAAAGGGATAATGTTTATGAAAATTTAACTGGGAATAGGAGCAAAGCTGTTTAGCAGCACTGCTTGAAATAACGGTAAGAGGTAAAAAGATTTTCCTGTCTCCAATCCTGCCACCTTAGCTCCAAAGGTGAGGAGAAGTGGGTTAGATTCTGTGACTGTCCAGAGTGATTGTGAGAGATCCTACAGGGGTCAGGCCATTACAGCATTAGAACAGGAACTACATTGGCAGCAGAAAGGACACACCACTGCAAGTCAAAAAAAAAAAAAAAAAGTAATGAAATGGGTGAATCGATAAACTTTTTAGTTGAAAATACAGGTAAGCCAAGATTTAAAAACTGAAGATGGAAACACTAGAAGGTGAGCAGAGTGACACTGGGGCATGAATGTGGTACAGAGAAAGGGTGTCTAGAAATAGCTTTGGCAGATATTGCTTCAGACAGCTGTGGTCTTTTGAGCCACTCACGTCTGACTCAGCCAAGACTTTAATGAGAGCTTCCAGCTGGGGGGATTGCTTTTCAAGTGAGGGGAAGGGGATCACTACTCAAGTCTGTTCAGTAATTACTAGGTGTTTTTATGCACATCGTTTTTTTTTTTTTTAATTTGCATCCCTTATTTTAAGTGGAAAACTAAGGTGTATAAAGATTGTGATTTAGCCAAAGTCCACCAAGTTGTAGTAGAAACTACAATGGTCTTCTGACTCCCAGCCTGGTACAGTTCTGTAAACTCCTCTATAAGTAACTCTGCTATCCTGTAGAAGGGTTCCGTGATCCACTATATTCTTTTCCCAAGTAAGACCATAGACTCAGTGGGGAAAAGAATTTTTATTATATTTTAATTACATTTTAATTATATTTTATTCCATGCCATTGCATTTCATTCATCTGCATTCCATTCTATTGCATTGCATTCCATTCCATTCTCATACCAACTTCTGCTTAGAAAAAAATCTATGACTCATCCATATCCAATGAGTACTATATTTAGTACAAATGTAATATTTTCATTCATGTTAAAACACTGTTAATAAATTGCTAGAGTCAAGGCAAATTATTGTGGGGGGGGGGCTCTGCCCACAGGGCCCCCCAGCCACCACGGATGAGAATAAGTCTACCAAGACGTGATCTGCTTGGGGAGGAAAGGTGGCCGATCTCTCAAAGAAAGGCCAAGAGCCTCTTCCTCAATGGGCTTTTATTGGGTTCATTTTGCACAGGAATACAGGTAAAGCTCATTAATCATTGTCAGGCAGTAAGGATCAAACAATAGATAACGTACAAAGAACTCTGAGGGCCTATTTTGAGTCAGTGTCAGATAGCTAAAGAGCTATAAAACTTTGAGGAACAAACTCACTTCTTGCTTGGACCTTTATTTAATTGAGAGCATTCTAAATAAAGCAGGTTTCACAGGATTTTACATATTCTTTCTTAGGTCTGATAGCCCTAGGGAACCTGCCCTTTCCAGCACAGGGCTACACCCACCACCGGCATTGCTTCAGGCTTAAGGCATTGTTTTAGGCTTAAGTCAGGCAGTGTAAGCAAGGCAGCCAAGAGATTACATGACTTCTCACAGACAGAATGAGGACTCAAGCTATGTCAGGATAGCCAAGGGGCCAGGGTCATCACCCCATTTTGCTGTAGCCCCCCAAGTCCTTCCTTGGGGCATCCACATGATTGTGCCCGTCTTAGGTCATTCCCCTCTTGGGGAATCTTACCTATCATTGGCTAACCGATCAAGCACTGGGGACCAGTTATGGATGAAGTAAAAGGAGCAGAAGCAGCGCTCCTGCCAGGGAGATAAGCTTTGTCTCCTTATTGGTTTATGGTCCCAAGGTCGTTCACTCAGCCTTAGCCATGGGGGGTGGGGGTTGCAGCTCCTGAAACCAGGCAGGGTGGTTCCCAACAAATTATTTGTATCTGGTAAGATGTGCAATCTTGTGCAAGAACAGACACTTCCTAAACTTAATTTTTGAGGCTGGAAAAAACTAAACTTATAATGGCAACATGTTGAATATAAATACTGCAATTTTTATTTCTCACTCTTATTTCAGCAAAGAATTTGACGATTTTTCTACTTTATAAAAAGAAAGCGTTTTCTGATAGAATTATTAATAAGCTGATACATGAAGGGAAAACATGAAAGAGAGGAAGAGGGAGGATTCTAGGAAAGTCACCAAGGATTCTGGGATGTAACAGACATCGGTTCTTCAAGAACTTAATCCAGTGTGGCTAGAATGCAGAGAACTGAGAGGACCATGATGTTCATATAAGGTGTTGTGGGAGCAAGGCCATACTGGATCTGGAAGACCATGGCAAGAATTTTGGACTTCATCATAAACTCAGCAGGAAGTGAATGGATTATTTTAGTGAAGAGGTAGGAGTATGGTCTGATAAAGTTAGATTCATAATTTTTAGATAACTCTGTCTAAAGGCTGAATAGTTATTGGGAGAGGATGAGAGTAGATGTTGGGAGCCATTTAAAAGTCTGTTGCAGTTAGTGTGGAAGAGGGAAGTGTTGCAGAAGGACTGTGGTGGCTTTCACAAGGGTGGTGGTAGTGGGAGAGGAAAGAAAGGAACAGAGATGGCATAAATTCTGCAAGAAGAGTCAACAGAGAATGGATGATTGCATTGGACTTCAGGGGAAAGAGGGACTCCAGAATACCCCCAGGGTTCCTGAGTTGTGTAATTTGACAGATGGTGCTAGTATTCACTGCAGTAGAGAATGCTGGGAATGAGTCCATACCCGGTTTTGAATATGGGTCACGCCCTGGCTGGTGTAGCTCAGTGGATTGAGCGCGGGCCTGCAAACCGAAGGATCGCGGTTCGATTCCCAGTCAGGGCACATGCCTGGGTTGCCAGGCCAGTTCCCGGCAGGGGACAGGCAAGAGGCAACCGCACATTGATGTTTCTCTCCCTCTCTCCTTCCTTTCCCCTCTAAAGATAAATAAATAAAAAATCTAAAAAAGAAAAAAAAAGTACTTTGAATATGGGTCACTAAGTTATCGTAGTAGAAAGCGTATATAGATATTGAAATACATAGTCCTGAAGTTCTGAAGAACAGTCTAGCCTAGAAATAAAATTTTGAGAATCATTAGGATATGGGTGGCAATCAAAGGCTTCTGTGGAGATGCGATTCCATGAGGAAAAAAAAAAACACAAATTTTTGAGGTTTTTGTGAAAGAGGTGAACTAACTCTGAGTTTGGAGTTACCAAGAGAGCACAAGGGGACAAGCTTATGAAAATGATAAATGAGAGCATAGCGTCATCTACATCAATGAAAAAGAGTATCGTGTTAGAGCAGTTAGCAGTATTGAGTCCTACAGAGAAGTCAAGAAAAATAAAGACCACAAAATGGCAATTTTCTGTTAGCAGTGTATGTAGGATTAAGTAAGCAGCCAAAGTAATCTGTTGTTCATGTCAAAGAGGGTATTTATTCTACCTCTGTTTAATAGAAGAAAGAGGAAATGTGTATTCATGTGCAGAACATTCTAAAGTGTTATTCTGGGGCAAATGTGAGGATACAGCTAGGGACTTTAGGAAACATTTCTAAAGAAAAGAGACTAGAAACTAGTGTTGGAGGTACTGACTAGCACTAGCACAAAATTATATTTCTCCTGTTCTTTCATTCTCAGGATGGTTTTCCATGGCAACCAAGTTTAAATGGTCCTGCTAGGTGAACAGGTCAATACAATTACAGCCATTTGTCTTACTACACTTTTATGTCATATTAGGAAGCCCACATTATTTTGGAGAAGCCTATTAAATTTGGTTAAGCTTTTTGTGTCTGTTTCAGATCAAAGCTTTTATAAATGTTTTGCAAGCAAGGAAAAATCTATGTTAAAACAAAATCTAAGTAAGCAAATTTTCACTATATAAATTAGGAATCAAGTTGGGAATAGGAGAACACAATGAATTTTAAAATATAAAAACTTCTTTTGTCCTAGTGGAGAGCACAAAAAGCTAGATTATAAATCTATACAAATCAAGTAGTAATCAGAAATAAAATACTCAATTTTGTGAAGCTCAGCATGTCTTACAAATTTATTTTTCTTATTGAATACAGAAAACACAGTAATGCATTGATTTTAATCTTCATGCATACTACCAGATACCGAAGAAAAGTCCAATGTAACGTTATGACTGACAAAAAAGTGGAGGTGGTTCTCTGCGGAGGCCCCTGTCCTGAGCGCCAGATATGGGGGGGCTCCACCCGCAGAGCCCCATCCCTCTGTCATGGATGAAAATAAAACTACCAAGACATGATCTGCTTGGGGAGGAAAGGTGGTCAAAGTCTCAGAGGAGAATGACCCAGAGCCCCTTCCTCACTGGGCTTTTATTGGGTTCAAATACACAGGAATACAGGTTTATCATTTCAAAGAAATCTGAGGGCTTAATCTGAGTCAATGTCTGTCTGGAAAGGGGGTTGCCAAACTTTGGGAGATGTACCCTTTTCCTCCTGAGACCTTTATCATTTAAATAAGAGCACTCTTAGCAAAGCAGGTTTCACAGGACTTTAGGAATTCTTTCTTATGCCTGATTGCCTGGGGGAACCGTCCTGGCCGGCACAGGGCTGCACCGCTCGCCCTCATAGTTTCAGGCTTTAAGCCGATTAGGAAGCAGAAGACATCTCCCAGACAAAAATGAGGACTTGGGCTATGTCAAAATAGCCAGGGGGGTGGGGGTGGGGGGTCCATCACATCCTCTTTGCTGCAGCCCCCGAGTCCTTCCATGAGGCCTCCCAAGTGGTTGTGTCTGGCTTAGGTTGCCCCTCCCATGAGGAGTCTTACCCGTCATTGACTACCAACCAAGCATTGGGGCCAGAGATGGATGAGGCAGAAACGGTACTCCTGCCAGAGAGATAAGCTTTGTCTCCTTAGTAGCTCACGTCCTTGTGACAGAACAGACTCAGATGAAGTGGGTCCCTAGGCTCTTACACAGCCCACCATGGGGTGAGGGTTACAACTCCTGAAACCAGGCTGAACGGTCTGCAACAGTTCTCTTAAAGTGACTTTAAAAAGTGGAGATGCAGATTGCACGGTTGTTGAGGCAAACCTACCCAGTGTCACTAAAACCTGGTACAGGTTCTTTCAGCCCATGGATGCTGCTATGCGTTCTGTGAAGTGACAGACATTTCGCCATCACTCTTCACTCTAATGATTTTGGCTGAGTATTAAATTGATTGGGCTTTGATTTCTAGGAAGAAAATAATTCTAAGGATTCTGAATTTGTTAATTTATAGTTTTAAAGATGCCTTCTTGAGATATTTTGTAGCTCATTCTAAGTTTAATATTTTTTTGAAATGAAAATAAAGATATCAACGTCAATTTAATGTTGGGTCTCAAGAAAAATACAGACTGAAATCGCAACCCTCAGAAATATCATGCCATTAATGCATCACAAAACCGAAAAAGAATTAAAGCCTAATTATTCATTAAATATTTATTACAGTTCAGGGTTTGATATGATTAGCTTATGTTGATTTCTTGGAAGGATAATACAAGTTCAGATTTATCTGTGCCCTGAGTTACTGGTTATTGTGGATCATTTGTTCTGAAATTGTCTGAACTTGCAGATGTGTAACTGCTCCTCAGCACTGATGACAAGACAAAGCAGAGTGCTTGTGCATGGAAGCGAGGAATCTGGCACGAAGGTTCTATTTTAAGCTAATCAGTTCCACTTGGGACAACAATGCTCCAAGTTGCAGGCAGAGGGGACCAAACACTTACCTCATGAAAAATGTTAATATTTTGAATATCTTACCAGGGAACAATTTCTATATTTCTGGAAGATTGTAAAGATGGTCAGCCAGCCTTGTTAGCTACTCCCCATTATATTCCACTATCTCAAATTATGCTATTCACAGAAAGAAAAAACAGGGTGATGAAAGTGATAATGTGGTTCATGTGGCTCTCTCTTTCCCTCTCTCTTTTCAATGTCACACTCTCATACACACACACATACACACACACTATGTCATAAATTCTTTAAGCTTTATTCTACCACTAGTTTGGGCACAGTAACACAAGGTGTTTTTGCTATACCTTTTCATGTGCAGAATAAACTAATATTAGAATCCTTGGAGCTAACAATAAAAATGGAAGAGAGAAGGGGAGAATCTGTACATTTTGTATATTTTCTCTATATATTTACTCATGGTCTATAATTAGACAAAGAAGAATAAAAAATTTGATGCCACGAATAATTGATTTATGGTTTAATAAAATTCGTATGTTTTAATTCACAAGACAATGTAATATATTAATTGAAAATTTTTATTTACATTATGAAACGTGAAAATGAGGCTCTTAATAGGGTGAATGAGAAGGTTACTCTTTTCCATCAAATACTTTTTGTACACATATTCTCCGTAGATGGGTTTTCTATCATGAAGATGCTTTAAAATGGCTGGCAAGTGATTATTTTTACATCTTGCTTGGCTTTTTCTCTTCCTAGATTCAACATTTCACAGGATGCTTCATGCTTCTGAATACTATTAATAATCATGTTGACATAAGTTTTAATTTTGACATCCAGGGAAAGAGTTGGAAACCAAAGGAGCATTTACTACTGGCATGTCTGGCAGACTGACAACCTGTTGGTGTCTACTCTGCTCTTTATGATCTAAGGTTGTGTAGGTCACAGTGTAGTGTAAGTTAGCTGCTCTCAATAACTGAGTTGAGGTTCACTGTGTCACTACTGTCTATTGTAGAAAATAAATTGCCTATATATATTATTAAAAACTGCACAATCAAATCAAATTGGAATACTTTATCAGATTATCATTCGAATTTGCCATTTTCCCTTGCATTCAGATATCATTTTTGGGTAGGGAATATAATGTTGGAATAGAGCATAAACACAAAGAATTAGTCATAGTCTTGAGTAGGCACATGTTGCATATGTTAATATCATGCATGCGTGTTCTGGTGTAAATATTGTAGAATCACTGATACAGGGTATGAGTTGGTGATTCTAAAGTTTTATATATTGATATATCTATATAGATTATACAGATATACATCTTCTGTTAACTTAATGATCTGCTTATTAGAATGAGTAAACAACTTGAAAGTAAAGGCTATACATTGTGTTTCCAGTGACCTATGGAAGGGCTGACATTTTCAAGCTCATTTGAGTGAATGAACAATGCTTTGATACTCAGGTATTTATTTGCTCAGTATCATAGAGAGATAAAGCAAATTCTAATTATATTTGATTGGCTACAAATGATACAACCATTCCATTTATTCTCCCAAATTCAGTCTCCACCTTTCCCCTTTCTGAGTTATGCTACAGAAGGTTGAACTCTATGGACTACCATCAATTTTGAGAGGAACTCTGATAGGAGATTTGAAGGAGAAAGGGAAAAGAGCAAGGTCAGGACATTTATTACTCAACTTCACTCCGTAGTCCTGTCATTGCCTGGCTGAATCCTGAAGTGAAGATCACAGCTGTCTGGTGGTGATGCATATAAAGTGCTCTCTCTCCCTCCTAACCCCCATCACCCCAGTTCCCATAACCTGTCTCTCCTCCCACCACCTCAGGCCTAAAAATGGTGATGGTGCCCAGCTCAATGATGTTACCAGGCTGGGGTCCTACAGTCTCTTGAGATCTCTCTTAACCTCTTACTAGCCTAATTTATACATTAAACTTCATCATAGATATGCATGTATAGGGAAAAATGCTATATATAAGGTTTGGTATTTTCTACAGTTTCAGGCATTCACTGGGGGCTCTTGAAACATAACCCCATGGATAAGGACGGGGGGACTACTGTGTATATGTCTTTGCTTATTCTGAGTCAAAGTTAAAGTCTTAAATATTAAATACAATGCTATGTTATTTTGCTTATTTTTAACTTAATACAGTGAGTTTAGAGTCTAATTTTTGGGGAAATATTGAAGTAAATACTTTTGCTTTATCCTATTACCAGGAATCTTCAGTAGATTACTGTTATGGACTGCATATTTGTGTTCACCCCAAATTTATATACTAGAACCCTACTCCCCAGTGTGATCATCATTGGTCACTGGGCCTTTGGAAGTTATTTGTGTCATAAGGGTGGGACCCTCATAATTGGATTAGTGCCCTTATAAGAAGAGACAGTACAAACCTTGTTCCTTCTTTCTCTCTCTCTCTCCCTCTCTCCCCACCCCCTCTCTCTCCTCCCTCCCTCTCTCTGCCATGTGAGGATGTAGCTGGGAAGAGAGCTGTCACTGGGAACCAAATTAGCCTTCATCATCTTGATCTTAGATGTCCCAACCTCCAGAAATCTAAGAAATAAATTTCTGTGTTCAAGCCACCCAGTCATTGGTATTTTTTTATAGTAGCTTGAACCAACTAAGACAATTACATAAATTTATCTTTTCTAGAATAATAGTAGTTATAAAATACTGTTACTCCAAGTGCTCTAAAAACATGACAATAGTCTCAATTTGGGATTAGGCAAGATAGATTTTAGAGTCTCTGTATAGCCTAAAAATACCAGTGAACTTAAAGACAGAGGCAGAGATTTATCTGAGGTAAGACTTGTATGTATGTGTGTCTGGAATGAAGAGTAGGGTGACTATTTTATTCTTATTAGGAACTATCTCCAAGAAAAAGATGTGTCAGTGTAACACATTCTATCTACAACCCTCTATTTACCCATTCATGTCTGTTGAAGGTGTCAGGAGACTCGTTTCTTTTTATAGTAATAAGGAGTATAGATTGCATTCTAACAATAACAAACTGTCAAATAAGGAGAAGAGTATATTTATATCTATTAAAGATTCAAAGCACTTTTGTACCACACTGTGTTGCGACCCTTTAAGGCCAGGCAGGTCCATGGTATTTGCACAGACGGTATAATATTCATGGAGCCGCTAGGATGCCTGGCATGTCTTTATTCATGGGTGGGTGAACCACACATGCTGCAAGTTGCGTGTCTATCTGCATGTCTCATGTCATGGCTCTTGCTCCTCAGCGTGGCACCCACCATGGCACCTGTCCCCTTGTGTGTCTCTCATCATTGCTGCCAGCAGGGAGTCCTTCCCTGTTTAAGTAGTAGAAGAGAACAAAGTCAGCAAGATGCCAGAAATTATATAACATAATATAATTTTGTGCATGTGAGCTCACTTCATGTTACAGGAACAGTTTATTGGACCCAGTCTCAAGGCTATGAGAACACTACTTATCAGGCCCCTCCAAGGCTATGGGAACACTGCTCCCCTTAGCCACCCAGACACCTGGGTGAGGAAGCCAGACTGCCTTCACTTACACTATACCCACCTTCCCTTTCCTTCCCTGATACCCACTTCCCACTAAACTTATTCTAGTTTGTAGAAAAGACAAAATATATATCAAATAAACATGAACATGTAGATGAAATAAGGCAGGGAATAAAGGCTATGGGAGGATTTGAACTGATTAATAACAGCCAGTCTGTGTTTTAAAGGTATCTCTCTAGCTGCTGTGTGAAACAGACTATAGTGTGGGGGGAGGTGTAATTTGGGAAGCAAGATGACAGATGAGTGGTTGGAGGTTATTGCAATAATCCATTTGAGAAGTGGCTTTTTGGAAGACTAGAGAGTAGGTAGCAGGGTTAGTAAGAATATATGCTCATATAGAATAGTATATTTTTGATACAGGAAAAGAGGAAATGAGATGTCAGAGATGACACATATGTTGGTGGGGTGATCTTATGATTTTTAGTGCTATGACAAAAAAGAAATAAAACAAAACAAAAACAAAATACCTGATGCTTTTCTCTTCTATGGACAAAGAGAATAATATGGGTACTTTCCAAGTTGTAAAAGATAATCACAAAACCTAACTCAATCGATATTTGATAAATGAGGTCAGGTAATGTCTATTGGTTGTCTGATTTTTGTCAAATCACATTAATTTCCACATATCCCTATATGTTTTCATAGTTTTCTGAAGAAATACTTCAACAGGTTAAGCACTGATTAAAGAGGAACTTCATAGAAATTCCATTATTCTCCTCTCTCCTGACTGGTATTTCTATACTAGACATTAGAACAGTCTCTGCCAAGACCATAAAGGGTCTAACATGTTGAGTTAAAGATGATGGCAACCATTTCGTTCTGTTCCAAAACAAAATTAACTTTCTGGAAATAGAATTAAATAGAAGCATATTAAAATGACCCATGGCTTTAAAAAGTGGAAGTAATTATAATGGACTACAAATTAATGTTTAAATTGTTACATGTAGAAACCCTCAAGGTTTATACAAATTCTATTGTTCATAGAATATTTCACTGGGGCAAAACTTTGCTTTTAATGATTGAGATTTGGAAACTAGTGTGAAATCCAGAGTGTTTTCCTTAAGCAATGTTGCTAAATATAACAGAAATAGTCTTGCTTCTGGACATTTCCAAGCTTGCTGCTGACTACTGCATTATTTTGAAAGTTAGAAACTAGACCAAGGATAGAAAGAAGCAAATATAAGCATAAGCTGCTTAGGGGAGTTCTAGATAACCATTGTATGAGTAATTGCCTTTTAGTTAGAGTAAGGTCTAGGATTTTACAAGGTATTCATCCTGAATATTTTGGATATTCTTCATGTAATAGTCCACATTCCACAGATACTGCTTGCTCTACATTATGAGTCAAAAGTATATAACCCAATGGATGGTTTTAAGAAATAAGGTTTTGCTGGAAGGCAGTCACTAACATTCATTGAGTTTCCACAAAGACATGATGGCCTGCTGAGCCAAAAATGTTTACTCTCTGGCCCTTCACAGAGCAGGTTTGCTGACCTGTGCTCCGTACTGTGGGCCCACACCCCACTGCTGTGCCTCAGGAGTTGTCCCCTCACAGATCCTGATGAACCATGCAGTTGTCCCTAGACTTCACCCCAATAGAAGCATGAGCCCCAGACTAATGACACAAAAATATGGCTAAGACCAGATGGTGATATTTAACAAAGATGTGCAAGGCCAAGTTCAGAGGGTGGCTTATGAGAAGGGCAGTGATGGAAAAGTAACATTCTGTTTCCTGACCTGAGTGTTGACCACATAGGTATGTTTGATTTGTGAAAACTCATGGAGTTGCACACTTATAAGACATGCATGTACCGCTATTGAACAAAAAATAAAAACTATATATTGAGAGCATATGCTTACATTGAAGCATTATAGAACTGACAGAAAAACAAATTTCAAGCAGGGTTCTGTTTCACTTAGTCATGGGCCATATTTCTGTGTTTGGAATGCCCTAGTTAACTTTTTTACTTAGAGGCCAATTTTTCAACTTGGTAAATTATAAAAATATTAATTTAAACATATCTTTGCGGATATAGTACTCTCCTTAGGCACAAGTCATGTTTTCATGTTTGGGATGCTCTTCTTTCTCATTCTCCTTAGCTCAGGGCTGTGACCCTGTTCAGTTGTGCAGAGGCTCCCATGGATGTTTCCTCTTACCCAAATCCAGACTCCTCGTCCCTGCTTTTCCCAAAGAAATGGGGAAATGCTTTTACCCTCATTCAACCTCATAATAACCCTACAGTGATACAAAGGCAACCATAATAAAGTCAGGCTCTCACATTATCATGTAGAATTATTTTCTTGTTGTCTTGAATGTTTAAATATTTTCTGAATAAATATTTTCTTTAGTGAAATAGACAAAATGTCTATAAAACTGCTCCTTGCACTTAGCAAAGGAAAGCAAAAGAGTTATTGTCCTTTATGATGACTAGTCCTATCTCCCCAAGCAGATTTTGGCTAATGTACACTTACTCTGCCTTAAAATACCTATTTGTCCATCAGGAGAATCCCACAAATATGTTAGAAAATTGTCACTGGAATTCACACAAATTTGGGAATCAACACCCCATCTTTTGTGATGCATTGCTTCTTGCTTTATGTGAGAATCTGTGCTTCTGTATCTTTATTGAAAAATTATTCTAGGCAGGTACCTATTCTAGGGTACTGTGCCCCAAATTGTTTTTAACAAATACCACTGTGTTTGTGTATAAACTAGTTACCCAGAATCACACACAGAGATGAAAACAATACTTGGTAACTACATTTCAGTTTAAGAACAGAGAGTTTTGCAGCTGCTACCTCTAAAAAATGAAAATTAAAATTACCATAGTCAAGTGCTGGAAATAGCTTAAATGCCCATCAGTAAATGAATGGATCAAAAACTGTGGTATACCTACACAATGGAATAATATGAAGCAGAAAGAACAAAGGAACTCCATGGATGGAACTGGAGAATATTATGCTAAGTGAAGTAAGCCAGTTGGTGAAGGACAATTACCATATGATTTCACCTATAAGAGGAATCTAATGAACAAAATAAACTAAAGAACAAAGTAGAACCACAGGCATAGAAATATGGAACAGAACAAAAGTGATCAGAGGGGAGAGAGGAGGAAAATAAGGGGGGAAAGGAAGTGAAGGGACTAGACATTGAACACATATGAATGACCCATGGACATGGCCAACAGGGTGGGAAATGACTGTGGGAGTGGGGGGTGGAGTGGATGGAGGAGGGAAAAGGGGGAAAAATTGGGACAACTGTAATAGAATGACAATGAAAAAAATGAAAATACTTTGGTGCACTTAAAATGATAATTATTCACTCTGAGGCCATCTCCCCTAGGCACCTCTTGAATCACTCAACCTGAAAACCATGGAAATTGGAACTTGGCCCTTCACAGGTCTTTGCACTCAGAAATTGCTCCAGGCACCTTTGACCATTCCCTCCCCGACACCTGGAAACACACACACACACATGCCATTTGTAATGAACTTGTTTTCTTAATCCTGCCTGACTTTCCATCATTCTGGACCGGTATGGGGAGTCCTGGATTTATCTGCTTCATATAGGGTGCTTTCCCATTATGCTGCTCCCAGGAGTTGCTGGCTACCCTCATACTTGGGCCACAGACCTGAGATGGCTCACAGGCCTATACCCCCAACTAGGCCTGTAGTTTCTTTCTAAACACAGACAGTATTTCTGTTTGTTTGTTTGTTTTTTTAAGAGAGTTGGGAAAGTAGGCAATGTTGCCTTCATCTTCATCTCATATCATCTCTGACAGCTGTTAACTTGTCTTTGTAAATGAGTGCTCTTCCTGGCTCTTCTTGCTTAGTGGTGGAAATCATGCCCTTAAACAAAACACTCTCACATTTATGGGTATGAGCCTCATAATCTGAAGATCCTTGTTCAGTGTGGGCTTATGTTTTAGGTATGATCTGCAAATGACATATAATCCTGTAATTTAATATGACAGCATTGCTTCATTCTCCTAGTTATCAGCACCTGTGCTAGAGGTGGGTGTGGGAATGCCATGAAAAGTATGACTAAAATGCGGCACTGCTCACAAGAGTCTCAGTGCAAGCTGCTGCCTAGTTGGAATTCCAGGGCTATGGTAGAGAGACCAAGGGTCCTGGTTTCCCCAAGACTGAGGAGTGTCCCCAGATATAGACTTCCAGGCAAACAGGGACAGTTGGTCACCCTACTGGAGAGATTGGTTTACTTTCTTAAAAACATTCTCCAAAAGGAGATTCTAAACACTTTGGGAAAATATAATATAAAAGGTGATTTAGCATAGAGTCAAATTAACTCTGTCCAGCTGGAATCACACCAGGGCTCATCTGACCATCCTTAGATTGTAGCTCAAGTGTTGCTTCTTCAGAACAACCTTCCCATACTGAATAGGTCAAACTCCCTGTCTTAGAGTCTCATATCACAGCGTTCCTTGCTTTCTAAAAGCATTTATCACAGCCACCATTTGATGATTTTATGTTTGATACTGTAATATTTTTAGGGATGTCTGTCTGCCTCTCTTATGTTGTAAATTCTAACAAGGCAGGGGCTGTTCTGGTTTTTGCTAACCACTTTATATCCAGTGAATAAACCACTTTATATCAAATGAATAAAAGGACACTGAATAGAGGAATAAAAATGAATGAAATGGTAATTTGAAAGAAGTAAGAGACCAAATATTTGGGTTATGGGAGATTTTTTTTGCTATATCAGTACTATAAAGAATTTTGAAAGAATGAATTTTGACTTGCCATTGATGTAAACGTAAAAAATTGTGTTGTAGACACTACTGGACAAGATTATCTTTGCTTTTTAATTATCATGCACATGAATAGGGAAACATGCATTAGTATGTAAAATGTTTCAGACCCATAATGGGTTTCTATTGTGGTAATGTTCAGTGGTGTGGATAATTTCTGTCTAACTGAAGTTTTTTTCCCCCACAGTACTGCATTGTTTGCAGATCAAGATATTGGCAGCAAGTATAATTATAGTCTTGTTTCCCTTTGCTGGTGCTGCCATTAGTGTTTTTTTCCATTGCAGATATGGATGTTATATAAAGTGTTCCTTTTCTGTAATAATGGGAAAACTGAAGCTGTTTCAATTTTGAATATAAAGCTGAAGTTGGGATACATTATGGGTTATTAATTACTATGTGTGTATGTTAATTAATGGCAATTTGTTTTCAGAAAGCTCTGTTTTTCTTTCCTGAAGACTATAGTGAACTAGTACCAGCAAAACGTGTATCCACTTGAAAGAAAGGGGAGGAGGATCTATGGGCTTCATTCTGAAAAGTCACCATAAAGTTGCCTCAAAAAAAAACAAAAACAAACAACAACAAAAAAAAACAAAACAAAAAAATACCACAGGGGGAAATGATAAAACAGCAAAGGGTTTTTCTTGATTTTCCTGGGCTGATGTTTTTAGCAGCCATAACATCTGTTGAAGTACTTGGTTCCTGAGCTGAAGTTAAGAAGATTTGGGCTTATGTTTTGTTTGTTAAGCCATTAAAAATCTATCCAGGCTAGAGATTCTCACTCTTGGTGACACATTGGATGACCTGGGGACCTTCAACAACCACCAATGCTGGGTACTGCCCTCAAGATTCGAACCAAATAGGTTTGGGCTGTCACCTGGGCAGCAGGAGTTTGGAAAAGCCCCCCCCCCCCGCCCCAGGTGATTCAAATATGCAGCCAAATTAAAAAAAAACATTAATTAAGGACAAATCTGATGAACAGGGACTTTAGATAAATATAGAAATGCAGGCCCCTCTGTATGATGCTAATTTTCCTTTGTATTTCATTGTAAATGTTACTCAAGATGTGTTCCCCAGAATAGCAGCACCAACAACACCTGAAAAAATATTAGAAATGTAGAATCTAAGACCTACTGAGACAGAATTTGCATTTAACATCAACCTCAAGTGTTTCAAATATTTCTCATATTAAAGTTTGAGAAATGTGTGTTTATAGCACAGTTTATTTCTCTGTGGCTTTGCTCCTTGCAGTGTTTCCCCAGCCTGCTTGTCTTCTGCTATTAAATAAACATCAGATATCACTGGAATGGATGGCCAATCCCTTTTTCTGAAAATGGTGGATCCTTTCTTTTAAGTTCAAATTAATTTGGAAGCTTGTAATTCAGAAACTGCTTTTCCACTTTATACATTCTGAGTTTCTTTGAATATGAAAATATACTTATAGTCATGGAAAGGATCCTTTCATATACAATTTACCAAAAATAGCTACTGGTTTTCATTAGGCATTATGCCCCTGGTGGCAGTGAAACATACATTAAAGCATTTTAATATGTATTTCAAATTCTGGTCCATTTTCCTGCTGAAAGATATTTCAGGAATTCAACAACTTCCTGTTCTGAAGACTGATGTCTTATAGATAAAATGCTTTGAATGCTTCTGATATTTTATCTTCAACAAAGAACATTCTCTAAAAGCTCAGTGTTAGCTGTGAAGAATGATGTGGAGCTTTCCGTTACCCTTCTGTTACGGAAATAGGGAAATTTACATCTGTCTCTGTGGATGATTTTGTCACTTACGTGAATCCAGTGGTAGAACCATTTCGATACAGCTTTATTCATCATTACAAATAATAGTTCAGTGGACTAACAGTAGTAATACATTTGAGTAGTTCTACCTCAGTGTTCTGGAATTAAGTGTAGAGTGATTTCTTGTGTGCTGAATCAGCACCCGTCATCAGTACTGAGCCCCTTATAAGTTGGCATTTTATCTACTCCATGCCCTTCCCAGAGGACTATGACTGTACTTCATGTTGTAAATTGATAGAAATAATGTGGAACAAGCTTGCCTGGTCTCCTACAGTGACAAAAATGAATTGGTTTACCATCAAGAATGATGACACAATGTCTAGTTCCCAACCATGTGGTTTTGTCACACATCTTGTGACATTTGCAACAGTTAGTGCATTGCTAGTTGTATTTTTTATAATGTAGTACTAGTGGAAATTATTTTCTGCAATTCAAATTTCTCAAGCATGCTGAAGAAAAACAGGGGCCTTTTGGAAAAGAGAAACACTGGCAGGGATGGGATACCTGGTTTGACTTTCACACTAACTTTATTAGTGAAAAACAAAGTCAGCATGGACATAAGTAAAGGTTGAACTCCCTCATTAGAAGGGATTTTCATGTAACTGTATATAATAATACCACATTCCTAAGTCCCTGGCCACTTAGATTAAGGACACGTTTCCTGTCTATGTATACCACACAAGGAATAAAACTCTCATGGAATTTCACGATTTGTGAAACGTGGTGTTCATGCTGCTCAACCCTTTTAAGAACTTTCTTCTTTATCATGCCTTGGAACCTGCGTTCTCTTCCAATTTCCATCCAGGAAATTGCACATGAAATCTTGCTCTCTGCCTGGAATCTTTGGATTGGTGATGTATTTGGATTTTGGACTTTTTCATTTCACTGACCAATTTCCTTATATCACCCCTTTTGCTGCAACTCCAACAATCACAGGATAAAACTACTTAACCTCAGATTTCTGTTAGTCTTGGAGGAGAAACTGTACACAATTGGACCCCTACAGATCTAGGGTCTTTTGTTTCTCTTGAGTCATAGCTAAAGCCCAAGAAATGAAATGGAAGATTTGTCCTTGACTTTTCTCTTCTTTCGGGGGAGCTCTACCAGGTGCTTTAGGTTGTATTCCTGGCCCTCCTGATGTGAACACATGACATGAACCACTTTTCAGAGCCCATTTCAGTCTTCAGAAAATGATGAACAATGTGTATGTTGAAAGGTGAGCATGGCCTCTGGGGATTTTAAGCTTCATTATGATTTAATGGTAAATCATTGTAAATTTCCCAGACTCAACTCTTCCCAATAGACATTCACTTTAATGGAGAGAAATGTTTATAATTTCTACAGGTCGCTTCTCTTCTCTACTTGCCAAAGTCCTAGTTTACTTTATCTCATCCCGCTGCAGTACAATCCTAGAGTGTGCCCATGCATGTGGAAATCTGGTGGCCCTCCAACTCATATTTACTTCTTGGAAGCTGGCTCTGGAAGCCCAACGGGAAAGGGAACTATTACCATCACATCTATCTTTAATTTTGTAGTTGCTCTCTCCAATATTGGATACCTCAAGATTTGGTCTAGAATGATTATGATGAGCCAAAACTTCAGCTCACAATGGGTCCTGCTGCCTAGGCTAAAGCCAACAGAGCAAGGTCATATGCTTATCAGGTATATCAGGGCTCATAATTACAGAACCTAAAAATTCAGAGCACCTGAGGACAATTCTTTTTTGTTTGTTTGTTTTAAATATAATATTTAATTGAGGAGTTACTATGCCAGCTACTGTCTTATCACTTTACATATATTATCTTGTCTAATCTTTGTAGCTGAGTTGCTACGTTTACTTTATTTTCTTGCATATGAGAAGATGTATCTTAGAAAGGCTACATAACCAGTTAAAAGTTCATATAGATACTACATCACGGAACTTACTTGACCCAAGGGTTGTTTGGCTTCAGATATGAAGGCCTTAGCCACTGTGTGAATCTGTGCACCAGGAGAAGCTAAACAGGCTTTCTCTAAAACGGCATGTGAAGAAAGAGCCCACTTGGAAAAGCTTTCATCAGGCTATTCAGTTCTCCAACGACATTTTCTTTTTTAAATTAAATTTACTAGGGTGACATTTGTTAATAAAATTATATAGGTTTCAAGTGCTACTTTCTAAACTTTTAAGACCACCTGCAAAGGTTTCCAGTGACAATATACCATCACCTATGACAGTTGGTCCTCGGTCACAGTTTCAGATGCCTTGAGATGCTGCTGCCCATCATTTCATCTCTTACATATTCTGAAATATCATTCACTCAGACCTGATTTCCCAGCTCTCCTGTTTAAACTGGAAAAACTATCTCAGTAATGTTTGGCACCCCACTGAATATGGCACATTTTATCTTCCGTGCTAACCACCAAACTCTGTTATTCTGTTTACCAATAGGACTTTATATTATTACATGATTTTAAGACATTAGATAGCTGACATAAACACCTGGTTATTCTGGTTCTGACATTCTGAGGCTTTATCAGTGAGCAATCACTGAAAGTACACCAACTGGCCACTTGGTGTTAAGGGGGTTTTGGTTAACAGCATGGAGTTTCTATAGTAAGCTTTACTTGTCATTTCTCACTGTGTCTCCATTCAGAAACTTACTTTCACAGAAATTAGAGCTTTTATTCCTAGTGTTCCTGAATTGATGCCTCATCAACCTATTAGAACATAAGAAACTATTGCCTCATCAGAAATTACTTTCAATACCAAGGAGCATCATAATTACATTCCCCAAGATTAAAGATAAGGAGAGAATCTTAAAAGTAGCAAGAGAAAAAAGTTACCTACAAAGGAGTTCCCACAAGACTATCAGCTGATTTCTCAAAAGAAACCTTACAGGCAAAAAATGGCTGGAAAAAAGTATTTGAAATCATGAAGGGCAAGGATCTACATCCAAGATTACTCTATCCAGCAAAGCTATCATTCAGAATGGAAAGGCAGATAAGGTCAAGTTAAAGGAATTCATCATCACCAAGCCCTTATTATATGAAATCTTAAAGGGACTTGTCTAACAAAAAGAAGATAAAAAATATGAGCAATAAAATGACAACAAACTCACAACTATCAACTGAACCTAAAACAAAAACAAAAACAAAAACAAAAAAATGAACTAAGCAAACAACTAGAAAAGGAACAGAATCACAGAAATGGAGATCACATGGAGGGTGATCAGTGGGGGAATGGGAGGGGGAGAGAGGGGGAAAAGATACAGGGAATAAGAAGCATAAATGGCAGGTACAAAATAGACCAGGGGAGGTTAAGAATAGTATAAGAAATGTAGAAACCAAAGAACTTATATATATAACCCATGGACATGAACTAAGTTGGGGGAATACTGGTGGGAGGGGAGGTGAAAGGGGGGTGCAGGGTGGAGGGGAATAAATGGGAGGAAAATGGGACAACTATAATAGCATAATCAATAAAATACACTTAAAAATGAAATTAAGTACTTTCAGTATTCAAAGCTGAATGTTCCTTGGCCTCCATAACATATTCTCTTATAATTTAGATATGAGATCAAGAACACTGGGCACATTTGTCATGGCTCTCTTTTCTTACATCCATGAAATTGATAATTAATCGATCACAATACTATAGCACCCTGAACTGGGCTATAACCTCATATTCTTCACCAGAGTCCAAGCAGTCGAACAAGTTGATAAGCATTGGCACATAAGAAGAAAACTCCTTGCTATTTCAGATTAACGATGTACGAGTTCTCTCCAGAAAGTATCCAGCCATGTAATATGAAAAATAGAGACATTTATTGAAGAAGGTACAAGATACAAGAAACAATGTACATAGTACAATGTTGCCTCAGTCACTTTCGAAGTAGGCACCTTGGGACCTTACACAGTTCTCCCAATCGCCATTAGCTGCCCTGTCATATTTTCCTGAATCTCATGAACAGTCTGAAATTTCTTCACTTTCAAAGGTGATTTTAGTTTTGGGAAAAGCTAGAAGTGGCAGGGTGCCAAATCTGGCCTGTAGTGGGGCTGAGTCACCTGAGTGATTTGATGTTTTGCCAAAAAACTTTGCATAAGATGTGATGAATGAGCCGGCACATTGTCATGGTGAAGCTGCCCATCAGCAGTTGCCCATAGCTGCAGCCTTCTGAATCATCTAAATAGTTTCCATGGAGGAATGTTCAAGCTTAATGCAAAATTTGATGCAGATTTGTTGCTGTACTTGCTCAGTCATTTTGAATGTGATGGCCCCACAGTTCACATGCTCACTCAATGGGTGTCTATCACCCCTACTGACTAGTACAGTGAAGTCATCATTGTTCACACGCATATATCCTGTCTACTCTCCTGGCTGCCAGGTTACATCAATGTCACACAAACCGTTCTCATTGTATTAACATTGGCTGGACTTTTTCTGGACAGACCTTGTGTATTTGATTGTCTGCCTGGCTCTTTATTTCGGTTTTGTTATCCTTCGGTCTAGTGCCTCTGCTTCACTTGCTGTAGCTCAGTCTTGTTTCCCTTTCCTCTCCTGCTGTAATCCTCATCAAATGGGTCTTAGTGTTCATGCTCCTCTCTCCCAATTACCTGGAGTTGTAACCAGAATCCTGATAACCACTACATATTTCTCCTAGAATAAATAGATTTATAGTAAAAAATATTTCATCATCTCATAACCTCAATAAAACTACCAATAGAATGAAAAAGAAAAAGAGATATCTCATGAGTTTAAAATGAAAGCAAAAATAAAGATGAATATCAAAGCTCATCAAAAGAAAAAATGACCAGGCCAGATACATGTGAATGATTTTGGCTATTGCTAATGTGTCTTCTTTCCTTATTTTTATTCATATGAGAATAATTATTATATAGTGTAGTTAATCCCTCACCCTAACATAATCATCTATTCAACTTTATCTAAGTAGCTCTATTCCCTCTCCATCCCACTGGAGAAAATGGTCGGGGGAGAGAGTGTAAAGGGGGAACTTACAAAAGGATTTCAATTTCCTTTAGATTACTCTCTGATTATTTTTGCTAAGCTTCCCTCAAATAAATAGGCTCAGATATTCTCACCACACAAGTAGGCCTCAAAATATCTGTCCTGCCTAAACCTTACTTTCAACATTTCTTATTTTCAGAGATACAAATACAAAGGAAATCAAAAGAAGTCTTCCCTGAATCCTTCAATGTATTTTATTAAAACTAAAATTTCTTAGAAAAAGATACTATCTCAATGATGTTTCATGTCTTGACTGCTTGAAATGAAAGGTAAAATAAAATAAAGATCTATTTTGTTGTGATCTTTCAGAAGTACATATTCTTGTATAGTCCTGCTAGCAGATTTTTTCAGCTTATATTTTATATGCGCATTGGAACATATTGCTCAAAATTAGGATCAAAACCAGTCTGACCAAACTGATTAGTCTTGGACTTCTGATGTGTGAAAATTTGCCCGTAAGGAACACTAAAAAATGTGTGTCTATTACAAATCTAATGACTATCATTTATATAAACAGATCTTATTTATCAAGTAGAAATTTAGTCTAAATTTTTTCCATTAAGTGATTTTTTAAAATAGTATGTACAAATTATGATTTAAGTAACAGGGACTCAAGTCTTTTTTATTTAATATTATCATGTTATTTATGATCTGTAAACAAAGACTAATTTGGCTTTGATCAAATCGAAGAATGCTGGAAGTGTCAGATAAAAGCTAATCCTTAATCACTTGATTAAATTATTAAAGAAACATCTGGTGGCTCTTTAATCACAAAAGAGACACATCACTCTCATTGAGAAGCAAAGGGAAGCAGAAACAAGGTTGGGAAGTAGAATAAATTTTCCTGTAGCAGTAACAATTTTATAAAATTAAAATTGCATTGGGAGATTATGAAAGTATAAAAATGCCAGTGCTCCACATTTGTAGATTCTGGTTTAGTAGTCTTGGGGTGGGTGTATTTTTATCTGGATCCTTAATGGATGCTTATGCAGCCAGCCTAGTACCTTTCATGTGAATCTGCATTTGGAGCCACTAATGTAGACTTGTGAAAACTCAAAGAGCCAAAATTGAGCAGTATTTATCTGTCAGTAACTGGAAGAGAGATCACACAATTGGGGGAACATAAATATACTTACAAGAAAATTACAGACTGTGTGGGCTGGGAACAATGAATCAAGATGCCAGAGTACTCAGTGCTCTTTGTTTTCATTCAATCCTTCGGGTTATTAATTCAATTGTATTAAATTGCTAGGTGACAGGAAGGTTTCATCCTAGTTGTCACATGAGTCTCACAGTTAAGCGAAAGTCATATTATCCATTATTACAAATTAATGAAGTTGATTAACCTGATCCATCCAGCTTAGGTTTCTCAACAATGGGACCCCACAAAATCAAAGAGCTTAACCAGGGGTGAAAAAAAAAATCCATCAAGAAAATGATACCTTGGCAGTTTCCCTGGAGTTGGACATTGGATTTTCTCCTGCTCAGTTTGTGGAGGGCAGGAAAGATTGTAGCCCACTCACCTCATCCTGATCTCAGCTCTGCTGTTCTCTTCTAGACACCTCGTCTCTGGTCAGGTTCCCTGAAAAGCAGAATGAGATGGAGAAATCGGGCAGTCATTGTAGTTGTTATTATAGGTTTTTCTAGTTGTTGGTTATGCAAAGCTTACCCTTTAGGCTTTTTGTCACTGTATATCAGCACCAGAGGGTTATAGAATGCAGGAAAAAGTGGCATATTTTATCAATTTTGTCATTTCCTTTTTGTAGTAGCCGCAGAGCCAGATTATTGATCTTGAGTAACAGATCAAAACAAATGAATTTGCTCTCGAATCTTAAGAGCCTTCTCCAGCAGTCTCTCATATTTCATACAGACACATTGCACAGTGGTGATGGACCTCCAAAGCCCCATTCCAGCGATTTTCCACTGGTGTGCTGTATGAATTTTTAAAGCATGTAATACCTGACTATTTAGTCAGGGGCACTAACCTCTTTTTCCTTAAATTGTTAGGTAAAAAATGTAACAAGAGCCAACACAATATCCCTCTGGTGTGAATGAATCAAAATTACACCTATTTTTTTTTGGTCAGGTTGGCCAAAATAATTAATATAATAAATATAATAAATATAATAAATATAATATAAATTCTGTGCTGCAGAATTTTAGTAATTAGTTTACATGTGCCATGAGATGAAAGAGGTCAAAATTCGCTGCGCTATTCCAATTCAAGGCTCATGTTTTTCACCTCTTTCTTTCTCCACATCTACTGCTAAGTCTCATTTCCCCAGTCTATCACCATAGATTGCTTGTCTGTAATGAAGCTCTGCCTTAGAAATGTCAAACCTAATGAAAAAAGGGGAGAAAAACAAGGCAAAGTTGGCCACCGAAATTCCTGAGGGTCTCACCTTCATAAAGCACACAAGTTTTATAAATTCATCAACTGAACTTTGAAATGTTTTGGCTTTTGCCTCTGGGCAACTCTAAGTTTCAGTTTTCTGTTCATTCACTACATTGAGATTATTTGACTGTAAAAATGAAATAATAGTGAACATTTGGAGAATTACATGTATATCTATAGGACAAACTACACAAATCAAATTTTAACACTTAAATTTTAGTTGGAAAATAGGAAATGCATCACTATGTTGAGAGAGAATGTTTTAAATAGAAATTTTTATTCCTCACTACTTCAGGATATGTTTATTGATTTTAGAGAGAGAGAAAGAAAGAGAGAGAGGGAGAGAAGGGGGGAGGGAGAGAGAGAGAGAGAGAGAGAGAGATGTGAGAAACATCAATTGGCATACCCAAAGTAGGGACTGAACCTGCAGCCTAGGTATGTGCCCTGACTAGCAGTTGAAACTGCAACCCTCTGGTGTATGGGACAACTGCTCCAACCCACTGTGCAACCCAGACAGGATTTTAAAAAATATATTATCAAATTTCCATAAAAAGATTTCAGCGTTCATTTTAAAAAAGGGTCAAATATCCTGACTACCCACCCACTAAATGTTTTGCTTTATTCTTGTCACATTTGATAAAGAATAAACATTGAGGCATTTAACCACATTATAAATATATATATATACACATACACACACACACACACACATATACACACATACACATATAGCTCTTATCACATTTGATCTAGAATAAACACTGAGGTATTTAACCACATTATATATATAATATATATTACATATAATATATGGGTAATATATACTTGTAATATGTGTAATGTGTGTAGTAATATATGTATACCATATATGACATGCATATTATGCATTGTATATACATTATATTGCACATATAATATATTAAATTTATAATATACTACACATATATTACATATATATAACTTTTGTTCCAATTGTGTCATATTAATCAGAAGATAAAATAAATAATATTCTTAGTTCCAGACTTTGCCTAAGGAACAATACATGGTGCTAGAATATGTTTGAGAGAAGGAAAATGAAATAAAAATAACCTGAAGGAATGAGTTCTATAATTACATTGTATCAATGCATAAAAATGGTCTCTTTCTACTTGTGTATTTTAGAAATATACAAACCAAAAATAAAAACAAACAAAAAGACCACTCTGGGTAATTATTTTTTTAGTCTTTAAATGACTTGAGAAGAATATTATGTCTTCCACTTATACCTATGATAAGTAGTTATAATATTCCTTTATTATATAAGTATATAAGTAGTTATAATATTCCTTTATTATATAATATTCCTTTATGATAAGTAGTTATAATATTCCTTTGAAGGTGCAAAAACTAAAGACAAAGAATAGTCAATAAATGTTGCCTTCTTACACAGCTAGCTTTGCACTTGTGTTAAAACACCCCTTTCTGCCCAGCAGATTAGGCCTCAAGGCAAGAATTTTCTGCTTACAGAATTCATATTTTTTCTCTGTACCACACTTTTCAATTACATTATAGTGTATTGAATAGTTTGTATAAAAAGGCAAATACTGTAATTCATTTATTCATCAGGCATTCATTAATTATTCCCTGAAAGCCTAACACTATACTGGGTAATTTGAAAGCATCACAAATGAAGACAATGAGCACCTATCTCCAAGACAGTTACAAAACTCAAATGATAAATGAAATATGAGTAAATAGGTTCCATTCCACTACCAGTGATACTCCACCATCTTTGGTATTGTCCTGGTGACTGTTTTCTAGAATGTTGTTAAGAGACAGACCTCATCTCTCTCTTCTTGCCCCTAACTTTTGCAGTTCTGCTGGCAATAACAAAGTACAGTACTCTATTAGTTAGGGTGGCTAATTGTAACAGACAAATCCAGACTGTTGTGGCTTAACACAACACAATACAAGTTCATTTCCTACTTGTGGCAGTGTGCACACAAATTGAGGGGGCTATGGGGGGAGGGAAACATGTGAAGCCTGCTTCACTCAGGGACTCAGTATCATTCTATTTGTGCTGTTCTTATATTCTATTCGTGCCCTGTAAGATTGATCCCCATGAGGAGAAAAGATGATGCAAAAAAAAAAAAAAAAAAAAGATTTTTAGAGCACCCATTTGCATCCATGTACCATGGGTGAAAGAAATTGTGTGGCCCTGATCTAAATGTACAAGGCTGGAAAATGTAGATTAGCCTTGTTCCTAGTAGGAAGATAAAATGATTTTGTGAATAAAAAACACTGTCTCTGCCAGGAGCACTTTGCCCCATTGTTAAGAAGTTTGATGAACAAAATACCTAAAATGCAGATCAAAAATTAGCTAATTAAAACCACAATGAGATACCACTTCACACCAGTCAGAACGACCATTATAAACAAAGCAACAAACAACAAGTGTTGGAGAGGTCGTGGAGAAAAGGGGACCCTAGTGCACTGTTGGTGGGAGTGCAGACTGGTACAACCACTATGGAAAGAAAGCAGTATGGAATTTTCTAAGAAAACTAAAAATGAATCTACCTTTTGACGCAGCAATTCCACTGCTAGGATTATATCCTAAGAACCCTGAAATACCAATCCAAAAGAACCTATGCAGCCCTATGTTCATAGCAGCACAATTTACAATAGCCAAGTGTTGGAAGCAACCTAGGTGCCCATCGGTAAATGAGTGGATCAAGAAACTATGGTACATTTATACAATGGAATTCTATGCAGCAGAAAGAAGGAAGGAGCTCCTACCCTTTGCAACAGCATAGATGGAACTGGAGAACATTATGCTAAGTGAAATAAGCCAGGCAGTGAAAGACAAATACCATATGATCTCACCTTTAACAGGAACCTAACAGAAACAAGCAAAATATAACCAAAGACACTGAAATTGAGAACAGGCTGACAGTCACCAGAGGGGAGACAGGAGAAAATTTCAGGGGGAAAGGGGGAAGGGTTTAGAGCAAGAAGTATAAAGGACACATGGACAAAAACTATGGGGGGTGAAAATGGGAGGGAGGTGGGGAGGGCTGGGATAGTGGGCTGGGATGGGAATAAAAGAAAACTGTACAAGAACAATTAAAATAAAAATTTAAAAATAATAAAAAAATTAGCTTTCTAGGGTGCATGTAGTAGGCATGGAGAAACCCCAAGTTTACTCTCTTGTATCTCTTTATTTACTGATATTTTATTTCTCACATGGTCTGAGCAGGCATGGGAAGAATTTGCATTCATGTTCAGCCTCCCACAACTCCCTGGAATGCACTTCAAGACTGAGGTTCAGAAGTAAGCAGGATCCTCTTTCATTTTTCTCTCAGAGAATGCAGACCTGTCCGATGATATCATCTCTGTGTCTTTACTCATTCCTCTGTTTTTCAGAAGTATATATCTGATGTTTATTATGTATAAAGCTTTACGTGTATACATATGTACAGTGGTCAAATTGGATATGATCCTTGTTTTCTTGGAACTTATAGCTTAGTTAATGGGACATGGTGGGGGCAGATATTAAAGAAAGAATGACTAAGTATAATTCTAAAAGCAGATACATATTATAAAATAAATTACTGAGGACTGTAGAGTGTATTACAAGGGAGATTGTATAAATCCTGAGTGTTGTTTGAGAGCTGAGGAGTAAATGACAGTTAACTAGGAAAGTAGGAAAGGGGTCCTGAGCAAAGGTAGTATTCTCCTCACTCACTCCCAGTATAAATGACTCAGTGTTTCCACTTACCATTCTCTGTGAAGCCACGTTCCCTACAATAGCAATGTGTGTCTACATTTTCCTCCAGTGTCAGAGGATAGAGAAAAATCATACAAATGCTCTCTGAAGTCTTCAGCAAAAGAAAAAATAATAATCTTTTGATGAATAGAAATCTTTTTCTCCTGGATTCTCATGCTTTTACTGTCTTGATCAGAAAGTTAAGTCCTATTTAGATGAGGCTTCCTTGGGGTTTTTCTGACTTCATCAATCCTCTAGTACCTCTTTACTCTTCACTCTTAAATTTCGTTACACATGGAAGAAGAAAAAGCACGAGTAAAACATTAATATAGTTCTATTGACATTCAATTATGAAATCTTTCTAGAAACAAATGAGTATAAATGTTCATTTAAGTGCCATAAAGGACTTCGAACAATGAAGGAAATAAGCTCTGGAGTAAGTAAGTACATCAATCCTGTAGTAGTTAAGGCCAACACTTTACAGATAGAAAGGGGGAATTATACTAATGTTTCAAAAGAATTTGAGCCAGTGGGTGTGGAACTGGCTAATATTAATATCCACCGAAAGTCAAGAATTGATTAGGAATTTGAAAAATTACTTTTAATTCTCATAGAAAATTAAATATTTAGATTCCTCAAGCAATGATTAAGCTGATTACAGGTAGTAATAGCCAAAATAAAATGTTCATTTTATTTCCAACTCTGGAACATAAGAATGTAATTTTCTAGCAGGTTTATGAAAGTCAAGCGCAGTTGAAACAACAATGGACAGCAATGACATGTAATTAAGGCTGAGCCTTTTAGCTAAATAAACACTTTTAATTCATGTTTGAAGTGTAAACAGAGTGTAATAATGAATTTAACTGGGCCCCTACTTGGATACCAGTTGACATTTTGTCTTCATCTTAGGCACTAGCAGGATAAAAATGTTTCCAAATGTTTTTCTTTTGTTTCATTTTTGTTTTTATTTTGGTTGTTGAAGAGATCTGTCTTTGAAATTATTTATAACTCACTAATTTTTTTATTTGACAAGATAACTGTGACCCATATTCTAAGCAATGTTTCATAACTTTTAAAGTAAAAGATAAAAGGTGTTCGTGTAGAAAATTCAGTATCAGGCACAGGGATTAGAAAATCTGCTTTGTCTACTGTGTTTTGGGGTAGCGTATGAATAACCATCAAACAGGAGCTTTAGGAAACATATCTTCCTCTCAAATGAGTGACTGCCATTTTTATTACAATATATTAGAATGTTTCTTTCATCTATGACACCAGAGGGGATACTTTCTTGGTTGTACCAAATATCAAGATTTTAATTTACTGTCATTCTAAGGAATGTTCTACAAAAATATTAGCTTTAATATTGTAAATAACAAAAATCCCTACTGAAGGTGGCATAAACAATAACTATTTTATTGGCTTACATAACTGGACCATCTACAAATAAAACACTGAGTTTAATTGTTTAACGTGTATACACACAGCCCACAGACATGAACTAAGAGTGGGGGGCAGTGCAGGGTGGAGTGGGGATAAAGAGGTGAAAAATGGGACAACTGTAATAGAATAATCAATAAAATATACTTAAAAAGAAAAATTACACAATTTTAATAAATAAATTCCAGGTTTTCTGTGTCAAAAAAATGTTTGCAAGGCTGACACCCCATTTCTCTCTATTTTTTTCTATTGGGGCTTGGTCCTGTGGGGACTTTCTTTCAAAGTAGAAAGAGGGTTACTGCTAGTTTTAGGGCAACATAATTTTTTGTTCATATCCATTGAAAAAGAGGGTTTCTTTTATCCAAGTTAGAAGGACTGCTATGTTTTGCATTATCTGGACCAAATTAAGAAACTGTCATGAATTTAGGCTTAAATTTATGATTCATCCCTAAAGCAGTAGCTGTTATGAGGAGTAGTTGGGTCACCTTGAATTCTGGGTAATCAGTTCACACATGCTAAAAGAGGGTGTGGTAAAATGACAACAGTGCAAACACACTATCCTTTTTCTGGCCAGTCCTGGATTCTATGCATTCTATTTTGATAAGATCATTGCTAGACTTCTGTGCATAATGTTGAAAGTAATTTTCTATGAATCCTAAATTAGAGCTCCCAAATTAATCTGGTATCTAAATCTCACTAACTTTACTATTTTCAAGGTACACAGTGTTTGTGGTTTTCTTTTTTTTTAAGATTTTATTTATTTATTTTTAGAGGGGAAGGGAGGGAGAAAGAGAGGGAGAGAACCATCAATGTGTGGTTGCCTCTCATGTGCCCCCTACTGGGGACCTGGCTTGCAACCCAGGCATGTGCCCTGACTGGGAATTGAACCAGCAACACTCTGGTTCACAGGCTGGCACTCGATTCATTGAGCCACACCAGCCAGGTTTTAGGTGAAAGAATGATATTATAACAATAAAGAGACACATATTTCCTTCTAATAAAAGAGAAAATTTAAAGGAAATCAGGTCTGAAGTGAAATTTGGAATATTAAAAAGCCTTAGGGGATAGGATTGGGAGGAGCAAGGAGAATTTCATTGTTGGAAAGCAAACCTGTCCCATTATTAAAATGGCATAACTTTCTCATTATATTTTTGGAATTACTTTTATCTTGCCTTGAAAAGATACGTTCTTTTAAAATTTTTATGCACTTTTAAACTTTTACAGGTGGATGTGTTGGAAACAAATCTTCAGTGACATTTGAAAGCAAATTACCATATTTTGTCATGTATAATGAGAACTATTTGCTCAAATTTTTGAGAGAAAAATAAGGATGTGCATTATACATGGGTATAATGATTACACAGCATGGGTATAATAACAGGTATAATAATTCGGTGTAAAATGCACACAAAAATATGGGTGTGCATTATACATGGCAAAGTATGGTAATTAAAGTGTATGAAGCACTATTAAAATTAGAAGTTTGATCCTATTTAAGATTCTGCAGTACATGGGGAATGGATTAACGTGTGAAAGAAGTGTCTCCTGGCAAACTAAGTGGGGGGCCATAACAATCATGAGGAAAACATTAATGTGCTGCTACCATATAGATCACAGATATTTCTAAAATCATAACATTCTTCAAGAGCAGCAAGCATTCCTTGGAGTACTGTTAACCACATATGATATGACTTTTTTTGTATTTCCTAAGTATATGCATACACAATGAATTTAAACTACTCGCTTCTATCATTGTTTATTTATTATATGGATGAATATATAACACATTGCTAATATTCAAATGTCCAGGGTATGTAGGGAACATATATTATTATAAATTGTTGGTGTGAGTATAACTTTATACAACTTTTCCTGGGGACAATATTATTACGTATAAAGGTTTTAAAATGTATGTAACCAGCAGTTCCACTACCAGAGATCTCTGAAGTGATAATAGGACAAGTATAAAAAATGTAGGGAAGATGTTCAACAAAGCATGGCTTATAAGTATGAAGACATGACAATAACCCATGCAATAAAGTATTGTGTTATAGTTAAATGACGATATCAGCCAATATTTATTGATAAAGGTGCTAAACATTTTATCTACATTGATGAATAAATTTAATGTGATTTCCAAACAAAAGTATCAACAAAAAATAAAATATAAAGTGAGCTAAAAATTTAAAAAAAATGAAAAATAGAGAGTACTAATCTTGCCATATATATGAGGCCTGTCCGGAAAAATTCCAGCCATTGTTCATATAATAAGAACAGTGTGCACGACATTGATGTAACCTGACAGCCAAGGTTAGTGGACTGGACTGCAAATGCAAGAACAATAACAACTTCGCTGTAGTAGGCAGTGGGGGCAATAGACACCCATTGAGTAATCATGTATACTATGTGGCTATTGCATTCAAAATAATTGGGAGAGTAGAGCAACATATCTGCATCGAAGTTTATATTAAGCTTGAATATTCCTCCATAGAAACTATTCAGATGATCAGAAGGACACAGCTATGGGCAGCTGGTGATTGACAACTTCATCATGACAACGCATCACATCTTGTGCAGAGATTTTTGCAAAACATCAAATTACCCAGGTGGCTCAGCCCCACTACAGCCCAGATTTGGTACCCTGTGACTTCTGGCTTTTCCCAAAACTAAATCTACTTTGAGATTTACTAAAATAAAATCACCAAAACTAAAATCACCTTTGAAAGGAAAGTGATTTCAGACCATGTATGAGATTCAGGAAAATATGAGAGGACAGCTGGTGGCGATTCCAACAAAGATTTTGCAGAGTGTTTTGAACAGTGAAGAGACGCTGGGAGACCTGTGTGAGGTCCTGAGGTGCCTATTGTGCAGGGGACCAAGGCATCACTGTCCTGTGTACAAAGTTTCTTGTATCTTCTTCAGTAAATGTTTCCATTTTTCATATTACATGGCTGGATATCTTCTGGACAGACCTTGTATATAAATACAGGGGAGAGAGAGAGAGAGAAAGGGATGGAGGAAGGGTGGGAAAGAAGGGAAAAGGGAGGAAGGAAGGCAGGTAAGAAGGAAGGAAAAAGAAGGGAAAGAAGGGAACTATAAAGGAAGAAAGGAAAAAGAAAAAGGAAGGAAGGGAAGCTAGCAGAGCTGAAACATTGAGGGGCTTATTTGACAACTGCATCCATTTCCTATTGCTGTTTAACAAGCCACTCCAAGATTTGGAGGCATAAAAACCAGAATTGCTTGTTATGGCTCTAGAGTCATGATTATGCACTAATCTCAGCTGGTCTCTCTAAAGAGTCTGTGGGTTGAATGGTTCTAGGATTAACTTGTGTGAGGCAACTGGGTTGTTTGGAACTACGACCCTTGATATCCATCCTCCTTCTGGGACTAGTGGCCTAGACTAGGCATGTCCTTCTTGTGGCAATGACAGATTACAATAAAACCACAGAAACACAGGAGTCCTCTTGAGGCTAACACTCAGAATTTGCACATCATAATTTCTGCTGCTTACTATTAGCCAAAGCAAATCACAAAGGCTGCTCAGATTTAAGGAATGAGAAAATAACATAGGAACAACAGAGTTATAGGATATAATGCATGGATAAAGAATGAGAAACTGGGGCCATCAATATAATCTATGAAAACACCCATGTAACAAAGCATGCATTTTTGTAATGTATGAAGTTCTTATATATCAATCAAACACTAGTTATTTAAAAGAAAAATATGCAAAGAATAAGAAAACAACACAAAAAAGAATCCAAAGGCATTATAAACATATAAACCTCATTAATAAATCTCAACTTTGCTTATAATTAAAATAATGCATATTAAGATAATGATATACTTTTTCTTACATCCAAAAGACTGACAAAGTTTAAAATTTGGGTAGTGTATTATGGTGGCAGGGTGGAAAGGTACACAAACATCCCCATTTTCTCTTTGCAGAATCCTAGTAGCTAAGATTTCACTGGAAGAGCCTTGGCTGGGTAGCTCAGTTGGCTAGAATAGCACTCCAATACACCAAGATTGTGGGTTTGATCCTGATCAGGGCACATACAAGAAGCAGCCAGTTAATGCATAAATAAGTAGAACAACAAATCTCTCTCTCTTTCTCTTCCTTTCCCTTTCTCTCTCTAAAATCAATCAATAAAATTTTTTTTAAAAAGACTTCATTGGGAGATAATTAGTATTATTCATCATTATATGAAATGAATGTATTTTTAAACAACAGTTTCACTTCTAAGAACATGACCCCTGAATATTCACATGTATATGTATATATATGTAAATACACATATAACTATATGTATAAAAATGTTAATTGTTTACAGTAGCAAAACATCAAAACAACTCAAATACCCATCAATATGGATATGCTTACATAAATTATCATGCATTCACTTAGTAGTATATCTTGTAAGCATTGAAAAATAAATTTATGTTGTCTATTATAAGTTTTTAAAATATCAATTTGAATAATACAAAGTGTCTGAAGTTGGAAATACTTTCCCTTTTAGTATGTAAATATTTATACTATTGATGCTTTACCATGTTTAATTCAAAATGACCACAAGGAAACAAAACGTGCATAGTGTATTACTTGTTAAATAGTGTGTGACCAGAACACTATGTAAGTATCGGCCTTTTCCTACAGATTATATTCACATTGACGCATGCACCTAGTAAAGGCTGGGCAGTTCACCAAATTAGTAAAAGTAGTTTTAATGGAATGTTATGTGATATTTACATTTCTATGCATCAGTTTGTTTTTATTTTATTTTTCAATGAGTATATAGTATCCTTCTAGTGAAAAGTAAATTTATTTTTTAAAGCACACGTTCTTAATCTAAATCTACAAATAGGGAACCTTTGAATATATTCCTTTAACAGTCACTCGACACATTTGAGTGTCTGACCACTCTGTACCAGGAAGTGCTCTGGATGCTGCCTCTGCATCCCCTGCGTGAGCAAATCCCGTTCTAGTAAGGGAGGTACACAGCAAACAGCATAATAAGACGACTGAGTGCTGCAATTTCATATAGTGATGCATTTAAATGCTTAAGAAATCACCCAGTTTGCTTCCTGCGCAGAGGAACTCCTTCTGCCTTTACCCAAATTTTTTGAGGAAAGCCTCTGCTTCTCCCAGCTATATGCACATACTCCATGTAATTCATTAATTGACTGTTTTGTGAAGAGCATTGTGCCAAATACTGGTAATATGAATTTAAATGAAATACATTTTACCTATTGGTGTTTATAGTAGAGGTAGCAGACTATATTTTTATGTTCTATTTATATTTCTCCAAAGAGGAATTTGACCAGAGCTGTGGTTCTTAAATAGGGGGAATAAAGTATTTAAGTATAATTTGGGATTTTTATCAAAATATACATGGCAGACTTACCTATGTTTATTCTACTCTACGAGACTAACACCATTCTTTTGGGTCTGCATCTATAGGCAGAATGTGCAGGTGGTACAGTAATTCTAATTACCACCCCCCTGCCAGGTGATTGCCATATACTTCCCTAATTGAGAACCACTGACTTTGACCATCACATGGTTAATTCCAGCTCTAAAACTGGACATTGCATTGCTTACTTAGACAGTCAGTGCGAAAAAAAGGGGGGTAGGAATAAGTATAAAGTTTATGACTATGTGTCTGTTGGAAAATAAATAATTCCTGTGAAAATACTAGTTGGAATTACTCCCCCAAGAATTGTCCAACGTGATTCCTGATGTTCAGAAATGATGCTACTGATACTAGAAGTGAATGAGACTTCAAATTCCATGAAGGAAGGAAACCTGAGTATTTCCCATACATAAAACAGATGATGGGAAGATGAGTCAGCGTTATCATTTGTGTCATGAAGATAAAGCCACGTGCTGAGTTACCATTTCACAAAACACAGTTTTGTTAAAAGTATGGACAGCTTTGGAGTTTCACTTTTCCAGAAAGGAGACAAGAAGAGGCAGAGAACAGGCAGAGGAGGGAGGGAGGAGGGAAGAGAGAGAGAGGGAGAGAGGAAGAGAGAGAAGAGGATGAGGGGAGGAGGAGGGAAAGGAGAGAAATCATGGACTAAATGCATTTCTCTGTTTAATCTTTAGTCCATCTGCAAAGAAAGAATATCTACTGTGAATCCAATGATTAATTCAGTCCTTTGCCCTTTTTCTTTGTACTTTCTCCATCCTGCTGCCTGGGTCTGGGTGCAACTTGGACGCTGAGTTCCAGGGCACATGACGATCTTAGGGAGGGCAGTGAACTGGAAGATGACTAGGACCCTGAAAACTTTTTGTGGCTACCACGAATTTCCAAATAATCATCTAGGGACTTTCATTTAAAGGAAAAATATATTTCTAGTTGCCAATTTAGTGTTATTAGGGTATTCTCCTGTATATAGTCATACTACAGCCTCAATGATAAAAGTGATCGTACATACACATAAGAAACAATGACAGCAATTTTTGGTTTGTAAATCTAATCATCAGAACATCTTCTTGGCCATCAGAGGCTCTCAAATTTTATAGATAATTTTAAAACTTCCCCACACATTCAGCAATGATTAAACAATAACAAGAATATTTACAGGTAGGGTTGAGGCTAAAGAGATAAAATTCAGAAAATAGAAAAGAGTATAAACTTTATTATGTAGTAATAAAAATAGGAATGTTATTTCTAACAATATTTTAAGCAAAGTATTTACAACAAAGCATTAAATATTTAAATATTTAAATCACTTCAATAAAAAATGCAAAGTTGAAAACAAAGATGAGACATGATTCTTTGAGGAAAAAAATGCAAAGTTGGAAAAAATATGTTGGCAAACTTTGATTTGCAAATGACATTAGTGGTAAATGAGGGGAGAGATGCTTCCATCTGATGCTGTTTGCCATCCCTAGGTAACTGTGAAAGGGTCACCTTTATAATACAATAGCCCTGATTGTCTACTAGGTGTTTTGATGTATTGTGATTAATTTCCTTGGACGGAGAAGTAGCCAGAGTAAGACAAAAGCCTCACTATTGAGACAGGTTGAAATGCTACAGAGAGGGGAGGTTGTTGCTCAGCAATGAAGGTGTCGTTATTTTGATGCAGAGCTTGTCTGTCTAAGCATTTTGAAGGGATGATAAAGTGCAAAGCATGTGGAAGGAACCTATTTGATTAATGACATGTGAGGTGAAGTTGATTGATTTTAAAGCACATTTGGTGGTTTTCATAAATGATCCATCTTAATTTTGGATGTATTATATCATCAATATATTCAGCAAATGTCATTGGCTATGCCTATTACAACAGACATGCTTTTTATGAAAAGTCTAATTTTGCCCATAATTTATCATTTGTATTTAGCTCAGGCCCAGTTCTATGTATTGTAGCTTCCCATAAATATTGATCTTGATGGAAATGAGAAGAAAAGCTCTTTCACTACCATCCTATATTTGTTAATGTTAAGTCTAAATACTGCTTGATAGAAATAGCTCATCATTCAGTCCATAACATACAACAGATTAGTTGCACATGCTTTCTGTATATCCGTGGACTTGCTTCTGTACTCTATTCTGTTCTACTTACAACAATACTAAATTAATGCAGCCTTATAATTCTTAGTGTATGACTAAGACCAAGACCCCACTTACTTTTCTTCTTCTTAAATACTCAGGCTCCTTTAGGGCCTTTGATTTCCCACATGAATTATACAACTGTTTATTAAATTACTTCCCCAAAAGTGATTTTTTAAGTTAGATTACTAATTTGTAGATCAATTTTTGAGGTAGGAGTGTCATTATAATTTAGAAAATAGAGGAAGGGTCATCAAGGAACATGTATAAGGGGACACATGGACAAAGCCAAAGGGGGGGGTAGGATTGAGTGTGGGAGGTGGGGATGGGTGGGGCAGTGGGGGGTAGTCGGGGGAAAGTGGAGACTAGACTTGAACAACAATAAAAAAAATTTTCTAATCCACAAATAAAATAGATAAATTCATTGATTTAGGTGTTCTTTAATGGTTTTCAATAAAATTTAACCACTTGATCTATAAACTCTTTGTGTATTTTTTCCATATTTATTTCTAGGTATGTTATATTTTATTGCTAAAGTTATATTTCCTATTTAGTTCTAGTTATATAAATAAAATTTGTGAGGGGGGTATTTTTATTTACTATTTTTTTGCTGTTTTATTTTGTTTTATTTTACTATTGTATTGTACTGTATTGCATTTTCCCCACTACCATTTGTCCCCCTTATACCCCCTTCCCCTGCAATCACCACACTGTTGTTCACATCCATGAGTCCTTTTCCGTTTTTTCGGAATCCCTCCATCCCCTAACCTGTCCCACAGAGCTGTCATCCTGCTCTCTATCTATGAGTCTGCCCCATCTTCCTCGTTAGTTTACTTTATTCATTAGATTCCACATGGGAGTGAAATCATATGGTGTTTGCCTTTCTCTGACTGGCTTATTTCACTTAGTATAATGTTCTCTAGGTCCATCTATACCATTGCAAAGGGTAACATTTTCTTATTTTTATGGCTGAATATTATTCCTTTGTGTAAATGTCCCATAGTTGTTTTATCCACTCATCTACTGATGGACACTTGGGCTGCTTCTATATCTTAGCGATTGTAAATAATGCTGCAATGAACATAGGGGTGCATATATTCTTTTGAACTATTATTTTGGGTTCCTTCACATACATTCCCAGAAGTGGGTTTGCTGGGTCAAAAGGCAGATCCATTTTTTATTTTTTGAAATATCTCCATACTGCTTTCCACAGTGGCTGCACCAGTCTGCATTCCCACCAACAGTGCAGAATGATTCCCCTCTCTCCACATCCTCACCAGCACTTGTTTTTTGATTTATTGATGACAGCTATTTTGACAGGTGTGGGGTGATATAATATTGTGGTTTTAATTTGCATTTCTCTGATGATTAGTGATGCTGAGCATCTTTTTATATGTCTATTGGCCATTTGTATGTTATCTTTGGAGAAGTGTCTATTCAGGTCCTTTGCTTATTTTTTAATTAGATTCTTTGTTTTTTTGGTGTTGAGTTTTGTAAGTTCTTTATAAATTTTGGGTATTAACCCCTTATCATATCTATTGGTGAATATGTTCTCTCATTCTGTGGGTTTTCTTTTTGTTGTTGTTGATGATTTCTTTTGTTGTGCAAAGCCTTTTTAGTTTGATGTAGTTCCATTTGTTTACTTTTTCTTTTGTTTTCCCTTGCCTAGGGAGATATATCTGTCTTATTATGTACAGCAGATGACATGATACAGTACATAGAGAATCCCAAAGATTTTACCAAGAAACTACTAGAACTGATAAATGAATTCAGCAAAGTAGCAGGATACAAAATTAATATCCAGAAATCAGTTGCATTTTTATATGCCAATAACAATCTAACAGAAAGGGAAATTAAGAAAGTAATCCATTTACAATTCCTTCAAAAAGAATAAATACCTAGGAAAAAACCTAACCAAGGATGTAAAAACCTGTACTCAGAAAATTATGACACTTAAAAAAGAAACTGAAGAAAATGCAAATAAGTAGAAACTGAAGAAAATACAAATACATACTGTGTTCATGGATAGGAAGAATTAACATAATTAAAATGTCTATACTACCCAAAGCAATCTATAGATTCAATGCAACTTTTATCAAGATTCCAATGACATATTTCACAGGACTAGAACAAATATTTCTAAAATTTATAAGGAACCACAAAAGGCCCAATGATGCTGAGAAAGAACAACAAAGTTGGAGGAATCAAACTACCTAACATCAACTATACTATAAGGCCATAGTAATCAAAACAGCATGGTACTGGCATAAAAACAGACACATAACTCAATGGAACAGAATGGAGAGCCCAGAAATAAACATACATCTTTATAGTCAATTAATATTTGACAAAAGAAGCAAGCATATATCCAGTACAATGGGATAAAGATAGTTTATTCAATAAATGGTGTTGGGAAAATTGGATAGATACATGCAGAAAAATGAAACAAGACCACATTCTTGCACCACAAGAATAAATTAAAAATAGATTAAAGAACTAAATGTTAGAGCTGAAACCATAAAAATCCTAGAAAAAAACATAGGTAGCAAAATCTCAGACATAGCCCATAGCAATATTTTATCATGCATTTATTTTAAACGCTGTATTTCCTGAAAGATTAGCTCCATGCTCAGAATTGCTTGACACCACCCAGACCCAGCAGATGTGTCTTTGTTCAGCCCATGGCAGGACATGGGTTCATATGTGTGTGTGTATCTGCAGTTTCTCTACTGGTGCTTCACTGGAGAATAGCTAGTATTGTCGAAAAAAATTGCTATCATTTGAGACTCTTTTTCCAGTTTTTGTTTGTTTCCTTTGGAGGGAAAGGGGAATAGACTTTGCATGGAGATTCTTTTATCTGTGCCTGTTGCTTTTCTTTGTCAAAGTCCTCTTAGGGCCCTGTGCAGGATATATGGGGGTGGGGGGGCAGAGAAGAAACTCAGGGATGCTATGACTTGAGAAACAAGTTTACAGTCTGTGTTTCACAATATAAATATCTGAAGGTCTGTGTATGTTTTTGTTGTCATTTTTGCCAGGTCCCAGTGACAGTGGCTTTTCTTCTCACATGCCTTTGTCTTTTTCTCTGTGTTGTTTATTAAGTTTGAAAAAAAGTTTGCTCGAATATTTTGAATACCAGGATGTTGTTGCCCAAGTAGTTAGTTATAAAAAGTATGTTTTTGACACAAGAAATAGACCTTAGTTTGTCAAAATGTGATGGCTTTATTAAGAAAAATCTGATGAGCCAAATTTATAAGCTGAATATTACTATTGTTCTATAGAAATAGAAATAGAAAATTCTATAAAAATTATAGAGTCTTACCTTTAGGCAGAACCCAGAATGTTCAGCAAATGAATTTGAACATCTGAGTAAAAACAACCTGAGATTTCAAATAACAAATTCTAATATTTCTTATCTCTAAATAGTTTGAGTAAAAACATAGCTATAGGTACTATAAATTGGTGCTAAAAATGTTACCTAATTTTTTACTTGATTAATCTCTACAAAAAAGTAATTTCTCTTAAATTGACTTTACAAGACAAATTAAGTATCTTATTCTTATGTAGAATATGAATTCAAGCTTTAGTTTCTTAACCCCATGTTTGAAAATATCCTTGGGAGCTTATAAGAAAATTTTTTGATGGTACATGCCAAAAGGTCCTCAAGAAAAAATTAGGATCTTGGAGCCCATTAGAGATTCCAACTTGTGATAATGGGATTGATTGTGTGAGGTGGAAAAGAGAAGAATTTTTGTTGAAGATGGGAAAAGTCCAGAAATGTAGTAGCTAGAGTGTTGGAAGAACTATCCATTTTAGATGTTGAAGTTAACAAGGAAGATACCAAAATAGAAAATAAATGAAAATCTGTTATCCAAAAGCCAAGTCTTTGATAAATGGGGATTTACCCAAAAGTAAACTACTAGCAATAAAAAGAGGAGAAAGTGATACAGCCAGATAATTCTAACTTCAAAGAGGAGGGCATTTTCCAGAAGGCAGGTGGAGACGATATCTGGAATAAGCAGTAGGAAGCAAAAAGAATACCAACAATACCTCCAAAACCTGAGATGTTGTAGGGTGGGAGAGAAAATAATCCTGTCCTTGAGAGAGAGCTGTCAGGAATAAAATAGGGGACATTGTTTCATTTCAAGCAAGAAGAGAGTTTATGAGAACACATGGCATCTGTGGACATGCTAAGTTTACAGGATGCAAGTCCCAGAGACTAGAATGAATGGTTTAAGAGAGGTGAAGAAATTTAGGGATAGATAATACAAGAAGGTAAGGGAAGGAGAATGCAAAGATAAGGGTTGGCAGGATAGCCTGAAGTTCTACAGGTTAAATGAAAATAAAGACATTAGGTTTAATGAAAAATTTTTTGATAGTCTTTGAAAGGAAAATAGAAATTTAGTGCATTATAGTTCCAAAAGCTTAGCTCAGAGATGTTAAGGTTTGGCATGGGCAATATTGTCTTTTCTTATCTTCAGGATATGTTGACACAGCAGGTATCTCCCATGCTTTTCTTGTTTATAGACTACAACTTCACCTTAGAATGCAAACATTAGACATTCAGAGGTTCTGTTGAAAGAGGCATCTAAAAATAAACATGTCTGGTAAAATCCACAGTTAAAATTATTCCACAATTTAAATGTGTATAGTTGAGAGAATGTTTGTTGAGAACAGGAAGAGAGTGAGGTGGCTTGCAAAAAAGTGATTTAGGCCATATTTTAGAAGTCTAGTTCCTGAATGTTGTGGAATTAGAAGAAATGTCAGTAGCCCTGGAAGTGCAATAATTGGCCACTACACGACCTTCACTGGAATACAAAGTATCTATTTTCTCACCTTTCTTATTTTAGGCTCAACAAGAGTGGTAAATTTCAGACATTAACTTGAATGAGATTAGACTTCTCATAGTATATATATTGGATATAAGTAGTTTGGGCCTTATATGTAAAACCATTGTTGTTTTCTGTGACGAGTTGTTTGAACACTTATGATATGCCCCAATTATAATTGATGATGGATAGAGCAATTTTGGATGTAGGACCCTGCCTTTCAAGACTTCAAATATTTCTTTCCAGCCCCTTCTTGCCTGTAAGGTCTCTTTTGAGAAATCAGCTGACAGTCTGATGGGAACTCCTTTGTAGGTGACTGTCCCCTTATCCCTTGCTGCTTCTAGAATCCTCTCCTTCATTTGAATCTTGGGTACCATAATTATGATGTGCCTTGGCGTGTTCCTCCTTGGGTCCAACTTCTTTGGGACTTTCTGAGCTTCGTGGACTTCCTGGTAGTCTATTTCCTTTGCCAGATTGGGGAAGTTTTCCTTTATTATTTGTTCAAATAAGTTTTCTATTTGCTCTTCTTCTTCCCCTTCTGGCACCCCTGTAATTTGGATGTTGGGATGTTTAACGATGTCCTGGAGGTTCCTAAGCCTCTCCTCATTTTTTTTGAATTCTTGTTTCTTCCTTGTTTTCTGTTTGGTTGTTAGTTTCTTCCTTCTGGTCCACTCCATTGATTTGAGTCCCAGTTTTCCTCTCATCTCTATTGGTTCCCCATGTGTCTTCCTTCATTTCAGGCTGTCATTTAGAATGGAAGGGAAGATAAAGTGCTTCTCAGATAAGGTCAGGTTAAAGGAGTTCATCATCACCAAGCCCTTATTATATGAAATGTTCAAGGGACTTATCTAAGAAAAAGAAGATAAAAAATAGGACAGTAAAAAGACAGCAAACTCACAGATATTAACAACCACACCTAAAACAAAAGCAAACTAAGCACACAACTAGAACAGGAACATAACCACAGAAATGGAGATCATAGGGAGGGTTAGCAACAGGGGAGTGGGAAGAAGAGAGACGGGGGGAAAGGTACAGAGAATAAGTAGCATAGACAGTGGGTAGAAAATAGACAGGGGGAGGGCAAGAATAGTGTGGGAAATGTAGAAGCTAAAGAACTTATGACACATGGACATGGACTAAATGGGAGGAATGTAGGTGGAGGGGGTGTGCAGGGTGGAGGGGAATGAGGGGGGAGAAATGGGACAACTGTAATAGCATAATCAATAAAATATATTAAAAAATAAATGTAAAAAATTAAAAAAATAAATATAATTGATAATGGCTCCATCACATGCTAGTTTTAGCTGCTAGAACTGGTAGCTGTTTTCTCATTCAACTAGCTTCATTTCTTGCCTAATGATAGGAGAGAAAGATCTTAGGTTTTGCTTTCATTAAAGACTTGATTCCTTATTCTATGTGCCTTTGAACAAGTTGTTCATTGTCACTGTGCCCAGTTACTTCACCTCTGGGAAGATGATTTTCTCAAAGCTTGTTTTGAAAGGTGATAGATAAAAATATAAAGCACCCAGAAAGAATGCTAGCTTGTATTAAAGACTCACTCAGTATTAGTCTTTCTAATATGAATATTTGAGTGCCAATTCCATAGTTTTAACATTGCAAGAGCTAAACCTATAATATAACATGCTTAATAATAGATAATTTTATTGTTCCATTTACAGTGAGTTATGCCTTCTCCAAACACAAACATTTCAATTTTGAACAGTCAGTAATAATAGTGTAATACTGATATTCTCAATTTAGAATATATAGAAGGAGAAGTGGAGTAATGTGTGTTGCTCTTCTTAGGTCAGAGACATCAATAAGGTTTTTTAAAAAATAATTAGTTTAGCTAGAAGTCTAAAGTATTTACAATGAGTAATATTATGTATTTTTGTCACTGCTATGAAAATTAGATACTACAGATTCTTATATTTTAATGTAGCAGATTGCAGTAGTATTTAGTAATGAAAAATCATTCAGTTTAAGTATTACCATTACTTTTATGGCAATTAAGCTCACAAGGACCAAAGCTCATATTTAATATGCATAACAAGCAGAAACATTAGAGTGATAAACACATCTAAAAGATCTTATTATTCATTACTGTACATATCAAGACTTGGAAATGTCAAAAGTAAAATGTTATTGAATTATAATTAACTCTCTTAATACCAGGCAGTAGAGATATCCATGTCACACTTGAACCCAGTGTTTTGAATAATTTTGTAGGCAAACATTCCATGTCTTCTCTTTGTAAGACAAGTTTGTTCTAAGCAGAAAGTATCCATGTTAACATTTCCATCATTTCTTCTTTTAATCAGAAAATACTTAATGTGAACGTTCAACCAAAACCACGGTATTAGATACCGTGGCTGCAGTTCTGACCCTACATATAGGACCCAGTTAAAGCCCGTAACTAACCCTGTCCTTTGTGTGGCTAATAGGAAGGTAAACAAATAAACAAAAAATGCAAAATCACGCGATCATTGGAAATACATGAAAAATCAAATCAGGGACTGGGGGTGGGCAGCGGGGAAACAGCAGGGAGAGGGGGAGAGAGAGAGAATTAAGGGAGAGAAACACCAGAGTAGGAGACAAGATCATTGGTGTGGGGCCTTGAACAAGAGCGATCCTCTAATCGTGCTAAGGCAGTTTTAGGGACAGATAGTAGGATCATTTCTAATCTGATCTTCTAATGATGCTGAACTTTTGGTTCTGTACCTGACTAACAATCTGATATTTGACCCTTCAAGTTTGGTGTTTGAAATTGGTCTCTCTGGCATGTGATTTTGGCTTTCTTCGGATTCAGAAATTTTTTTGAGAGAGAACACATCCTGGGGGTGGGGAGAGAATGGAGCAGGGAGAAAAGCAGACATATACCATGGAGCCCATACAGAGGGCGGCTGCAGTGGAAAGTACACAATCTCCAACATAAATTGATTCCTAAAAGGGATAATTAACATTTCATAATATGACATCCAACTTCATAGTCCTTCAAACAGCAATTTTAAATACACATTTTTATTTACTGATTAAGTAATCCTCTAACACATAGCAGAGAAGATAACACTTATTCAGCCTGGTGACTCACTGCAGATTATGGCCAGTTCACTCAGATCTGGGTGCTTTTAAACTACAAAGGAAGCCTAATCTTAGTTTTTTCCAACTACGAACAAGAAAATATTAAAGGTAATTGAGAACTCAGTTATCCACATAATTTAGTTCTTTATGACTGGATGCATGTTTATTCCAACCTCATTTTTAAAAGATACTTCTGCTTGTGATACAGCAAGCAGAATTCTAGGCTGCGTTTATTTTATTTTTGGTCAATACTTTAAAAATGCTTCATTGCCTTCTCCCTTGCCTTGTTTCTCATGAGAAATCTGCTATTTTTATTTTCTTACCCTAAACAAATGGTATCACATTTCTCTGACTGCTTTTATTTTTTTTTTTATCTTTATAACCGTTTTTAATGTAATTTGCCTATGATATGCTTTGGTGTAGTTTTTTTTTTTTTAATGTTTCTTTCACTTTTTACTCTATTTTATTTTCAACTTTAGATCATAAGAAAGTCCAAAATACAGAAACTTTTTGGACACTTTAACTTTACTGAAACAAATTGTACCTGTTGTTTTGTAGTTTTGGAAAATTTTCAGGCATTATTTCTTTAACTATTTTTTGTCCCTTCTATTTTGGGGCCATATATAGGCTGCTTGATAATGTCCCAGAGCCCAGTGGTTCTCTGGTAATGTTTTTTCAACCTTCATTCCCTGAGTGCTCCCCTTTGGATAGATATTGTTGCTAAATCTTCAAGTTTAGCAATCATCTGCAATGTCTAATTTGCTATTACTCCAGTCAAGTGTATTTTTGAACTCAAATATTTTGGTTTCTTTATGGATATTTAATATGTATTTTTAAAACTTCCCTGTTTCTGTATGTACTCGATCTTTTTTATAGCTTTTGAGCACAAAAAATATAATTAGAGAAATGTCTCAATGTCCCTGTATGTAAATTCCATCTTTTGTATCCTATCTGGATTAGTTTCAGTTGCTTGTTGTTTTTTTCCTTTTGTTTGTGAATTGTTTTTCTTACTTTTTGCATTCCTGGTATTGTTAATTAGATGCCAGCCATTGTGATTTTTCCTTGTTGTATGCTGGATATGTTTGTTTTTCTATAAATATTCTTGAGCTTTGTTCAGGAATATAGTTAATTCACTTTGAAACAGTTTGATACACCTCCAGGTCTTGCTTGAAAGATTTGTTAGATAACTTGGTTTTATCACAGAACTAAGATATTTCTGAGCATTCCCACCAATGACCATGAATCATGAAGCTGTCCACATTAGCTGGAGGAATAAGTATTCCCTGCCCTGTGTACATTATGAAGATTCCCTTCTGACCTTTTGGATGTTTCTCAGTTCAGGAATATATATGTTAGTTCTCTTCAGAATGTGCAAGAATGATCTTTTGCAGATCTGTATGGTTCTCTCTCTGTTCATCTGCGTCCTCTCAGATACCCTGTCCTGTCTACTCTGGTTGGCTCAACCATCTCAGATGCCCAGTTTTACCTCCTCAATTCAGAGAGACCACCAGTCTCTGCTAGGCTCCTTCTCCTTGCTTCATCACCTAGAATCCCTGTCCTATTAGTTAACCTGGGGGTAATTGTGTGACTTACCACATGTGCTTCCTGCCTCTTAAAAATCTACTAGCCTTTATTACCTGGTGTATACAGTGTCCTGAAAAATGGTATATCATTTTGTCTGGTGTTTATTTATTTCTAGAGTGAAGGTAAATCTGGTTCTTTTTACTCCTTCTTGCTCAAGAATGGATGTTGCTGATGACTTGTTTTTGATTAAGATTTGTAGAGCCACTATGCATGCCATGTGAGACGATAAAATATTGAACAGCAAAGATTGGTTAAGAGATTTTAATGATCACTTACTGGAACCGTAAATTAGAACTCATTTGGTAACCCCAAGTCAGAATATAGTCTTTAAAAATTCATTTGTAGTTCCTACAGATGTTACCATAATCTAGAAGCTTATCTCCTTATAGTTTGGTTCCAGGAAAAAAATTAAATATTTTAATATTGCATTCCTAGAGAGTACTCTTAAATATAATTGGTAATATGTACAAAAGAATAAAAGTAGAAATTTGGAGAACAGCTTGAATTAAGAGAACTTAATGAAGAGCTTCTAAAAATATACTTATGTCAGAAATAGTCACCTTTAGTTTTTTTTCTATCAAGTCTACATACTAATAAAGAATGATATTTTATACTATTTGTGTAATCTTTGTTTCCTTAGTGATATCATGTAGTTCCTAAGTCATAAAATTATTTAAAAAATTTTTATCCTCACCTGAGGACATGCTTATTTATTTTGGGGAGAAGGGAAGGGGAGGGAGAGAGAGAGATGTGTGAGAGAGAGACATTGATCAGGTGCCTTTTGAACACGCCCCCACGTACACTGACTCGCCCTGACTGGGGACTGAAGTTGCAACTGAGGCTCATGTCTGCAACCCTTCGATTCCCTGGCTGATGCTCCAACCAAGTGAGCCACACTGGCCAGGGCAGTCATAAAATTCTTAACAGTAGCTTCTCCTTTAAATTCTTACAAATCTTTTCTGCATAATAAAATCCATGATCTATCTATATAATCAGAATGAGATAGAAACTTGATGCAATTAACCAGAAAAATCAAATAATGTAAAATTTTCATTTGTATTTTTCTGTGCATTTCCAAAGAAACCTTTGGTTTTTAATTTTGTGTATTCTTACTCCATTAATTCCAGAATAGCAGGTTTAAAAAAAACTCATTGTTTTTTTGTTTTTTTTTTTTTGGCATACAAAATATGGAATGGTTTTTTTATTATGATTTTTTGATGTGAGCTTAACATATTTATTATCTGTCATTTCGCAGAAAAAGTTTCCTAGCCCCATGCTGAAAGCAAAAAACTTCATTTCTTCCTCATTCTTTCCAGAGCAGCTCATTTCCAAACACCTGACTCAGACATCGAAGTTGATAACATTTCAAGACTCCTTTATTCCAATATGCAGTCTTTACCATAACCATATAGCAACATCATCATCACCTAACTATAAGGGGTCTGGGTAATATGAGGCAGAACTTGGATAGCTAGTCAAGAGTAATAGTTCTTGCCTGTCTGCCATCAGCCTATAAATGGTATCTAAAGCCATGAAACTGGATTAACTCACCAAGGGAGAGAGTCTTGATAAAGGAGAGAAAATGTTCAAGGACTACCTTGGGCCATTTCTATACAACATCGAGAACTCAGGAGATTAGAAGCTAGTAAGGAGAATTAGATGAAGTAACAGGGATGGAGTTGTAAACCAGTTGCTTGCAGATGTCCTGGATGTCAAGGGAAGGAATTGTATCAAGAAGGAATTATATGCCAAATGATGACAATGAAATGGTTTTAAATGGCTTCTCACTCTGCTTCCATCTGCTAAATGCATTGCCTTTTGACTAATTGATTGGCTTTTTCTGTATTGTTTACAGGCATTCTAGGAACAAACATTTCTCTGCTTGAAAAAAAGGAAAGCTTTCTTTGTACATACTAATCAATAGAGATGTACATTATCACCAATAATAAACACTTGTATATAGACTTAAAAACCCATGTTACTTTTATATTCATTAATGCATGAACCTCCTACAATACCTCCAGCTCAGGTGTAATGATCAGAATCTTAATGTGTGAGAGAAAAGTGGCTAAAAACACAGGAATAGTAAAGTGATTTTCTGAGCTTATGTCCTTGGGCAAATGATAGAATTATGTCTCACATCTAAAGCTTCTGAATTCTAGTACATTGCTTATACTTTTAAAATATATAAAACAGTTCCAAAATAATTTTATTCAAGATCACTTTTGAACTGCTATTTTGTGAAGAAATGTTTAGCTTTTGGCCTGCTACAGTGCCTATACACATATTTTTAATTTGGGTTTATCCTGCTCTCCATTTCCAAAATCAGTTCTCATTTTACATAAAAATGTTTCCACACATACATCTATATAAATAAAACTGCCCTTTCAACAGGATTTGAGTTTCTCCTAATGTTTTCATCTCATTTTTCTTTAATCACTTCAGGAAACCATAAGTTGTATGTTATATGGCTTTTATAACAATTTAATTGTAAAAACTGTCAAGTTAAATTTTCAAACAATGATTAAGAGGTTAAGTTTTATAGACCAGAAAAAATCTTACAACATCGCATTTGGTGTCAGTTACTCTAAAGCTTAGTGCAACATTCTCACTGAAATAACACAGAAAAAAAATGGTATTTTTCCAAAAATTGAAGTTAAAACAAACCATAAATTTACAATAATAACACTGATAAGATATACCCCAATTTATAATAAAACAATAAAAATAGTATTGCTTAACCCCTCTCAAAATATTACTTAAGGATTTTATAGTTTAGTGAAAGTTCATATTTAATGTCTATAGATAGCTATACATTACTTGTGTATTTCAGATCTCTCTAAATCTCATTCTATAATCTTCAGATGAATTTATATAAGTAAAAAATCATGATTTATAAAATATGCACAAATTGCTGTTGCAGATTAAAGATTTTTAATATATGCTCATTGAAAATAATTTTATTTATTTTTGTATTTGTTTTTAAAGAAAACTGGTCAACAAATTTCATGTAAAGATCAGCTTAGAATTTGTTCAGGTCCCCTTGGTCTAAAATTAATTTTGAGGATACTTTATTAGTATGTTATAGTTCAAATTACTCCATAATGTCAGGTATGGAGAAGTTGGAAATATTTAAAAAATGGCAGATTATGAGTAGGTAAGTGATTGTTAAGTAGAAAAAAATGAGAAATTTAGCAAAAGTGTTTGCAGACCAACTCTTATCCTGGTTTAGACCTGAGAAAGACATATTTTACAAATATGTCATCATTACAAAATGAATGATGACTAAAACCATAGGAATTAGATTGGCATTTATAAGTGACTAGATCTAAAAAAAAGGAAAAAAGTTGATAGCAAAAGGGGGGAGTTTATTATGCAAAAAAAGCATGAAAAAATTTTAGAGCTATCATATCATGATTTAAAGAAATTTTTTATTCATAAAAAAGTATGTTTACCTTGGTAGATACAAATTTATCTTGCAGTATACAAATATTTATGTACTTTATTGTATGTAAATTATGTCTCATTTTAAAAATCAGGAAAGAAAGACTTGGATGAGTTAAAAAGGCAAAAAATATGAGCATTCAGGCTGATATGTAATGGAATCCCAGTAAGAGATTCCAAGAAAACCAAATACAAAATAGAATTTAAAACAAGAATAAATGGAATAAACAGCACTGTAGAGACTACTTCTTATAAACTAAACATTTGTGTTCTTCCAAAATTCATATGTTGAAATCCTAACACTCAAATGTGAGGGTATTTAGAGGTGGGGAATTGAGGAGGTAATTAGGTCATGAGAGTGGAGCCCTCATTAATTGGATTAGTGCCTTTCTAAGAGACACAAGAAATTGATTCCCCTCTCAGTTCTCTGCCATGTGAGGATACAAGAAGACAGTGATCTGCAAACCAGGAAGTGGGCTCTCTTTAAAGTATACTGCATTAAACATATAGAGTTAAGCCCAACTGCATTTTTAAACTTAAGAGGAACCAATAATCAAATTTGAACTATGATTACTTCAAGTCTTATAGATATAAAAGGAAAAAAAGCACATAGACCACATATAACAAAGCAATTGCTAAAATAAATCTGTTAGGCATAAAAGAAAAAATGAATAGTAATATAATGCTAGCAAGTATAATATTTTGTATATTTTAGCAGATTAGGACAAATTTTAAAAATACAAGGAAAATATCAATCCATTATGTATAATAAAGTTATTCAGCTGTGTGTGTGTGTGTGTGTGTGTACTTTTTCATCGAGGGATTGTTATAATATCAGTCATCTTTACAATGGTTACTCTGGAGAGTGTTACTGGGAAAGAGAAAAGAATATGTAATTCCTATATTATATACTTTTATAATATCGATTTTTTAAATGATTAGGTGTTGTTTTCCTAAAGCATTTAAAAATATATTCTTATATATATAATCATACTTAGGTCAAAATATAAACTGTAAAACATTCCAAAAGGAAAAATATCATAGACACAAAACTTTCGGCACATTGTAAAAACAGCATAAAATAAAGTTTATAGAAGATATTTCAGCTCTTTGATAATAATAAAAAATAGCACATCTTAAACATGTATAGTTCCAGCAAATAAATCAAAACACTTTACAGGACAAAAGTAAAGTGGAAGTTAAAATGACACGTTATAGAATACTAGTGTAATCAGAACTAGATTCCAGGTATTTTCTTAGACTTACATATCTCTACATTAAGATAAAATAGTTTTAACTCAAGGAGTTATGATACCAGAAAAACAAATGATGAAGACTAGAGACTAGAAAAAATAATTCACAAATATAAGATAAATTAAACTGGAAAACAGAAAAAAACAAAATACATGAGTTGTATTAGTTTTCTATAATACAATACGAATGCTTAAATAGTAGAAATGTATTTTCTCAGATCTGGAGGTGAGAAGTCTCAAATTACAGAGCTGGCTGACTGGTTACATTTGTGGACAGTGAGGGGGAATGTGTTTCATGCCTCTCTTCTAGTTGCTGGTAATTTGTTGGCAATCCTCTGCATTCCCTAGTGTATAAATGTATCTCTCCAATCTCTGTCTTCATCTCTATGTGGAGTTCTCCCTGTGACTTCACACTGTCTTCCCTTTGTGCATGTGTGTCTCCAAACATAAGTAAAGCACAGGGAGGACAGTCAATAATATTGCTGTAACTATGCATGGCTCCAGCTGGGGTACTGTAAATATCAAGGGAAGAATATGTAAAGTGTGTGAATGTCTAACTGCTAAGCTGTACACCTGAAATTAATAGACAATAAAATGCAAAAAAAAAACCCAAAACCCATTTTGAATTAAGGCTCATGCTAATTACCTTATTTTAACTTGATTTCCTCTGTAAAGACTCAGTTTCCAAATAATGTCACATTCTAAATTACTGGGAGTAAGAATTTCAATGTATTTTTTGGGGAGGACAATTCCTAATATGAAAGTTCGACCTATAATATGAATGTTCAACTCATAATATGAATGAATACAAGATTCAGTTATTTGGGGATAAAATAATATCAATAATATAAATAGTTTAATAAGTGAAAATACAAATTAAAAATCATAAATAATAAAGAATGTATAGTACAGACACAGTGCTAATTTATATATGTGATATGATATATCATAATGAACTGTATATATTTTAACAAAAATTTTTAAAAAACTTAAGAGAAATAATTAAAGCGTTTAGAAATATAAACTCAAATACATGTATTAAAACAAATGTAACTCAAGATGAAACATAAAACCTAGCAGAGCCATAACATTTTATGATAAAATAAAAGACATCCATTGCCCTTAACAAAAGACAACGGATCCAGATTGTGATCTGGTAAGTTATTTCCCATTGCTCATCTCATTTATTTTTATATCTCCACAAAATTTACATTTGCAGTATATTTATATTAGCGCTATCCCTTAATGTATTCAGTAATTCACAACTAGGTGTGGGACATACGTAGTTTTAAATGTCGTATAAGGAACTTCTGATACAACTCTCCCCCCAACACACACACTAAGTATATTTTTAAAGATCATGTGGTTTACATTTTATATAATCTGTTGCCAATTTAAAATGATAGAAAACTTGCCAATTCTTTTAAAAATTGTTTCAAGAACAGTGCAAAAGAATTAATAACCAAAAGAATTAATTACAAGAGTAAAACATCACAACAGTAGAGACTAACTACATACACATGCAGAAATCCTAAAGTATTACCTGAATTCTGCTTATCTTAAAAAATGAAAATGGTGAAATAAAGTAGTTGCATCTATATGAAATGGTCTTAATATATAAAAACAAAATAATACTTTTTCATGTAAAAGACATTTATAAGATTCAATGTCTATTCTCAGTAAAGTAAGCTTATTGAAATGATAAATCATATTTATATAGAATAATAACAATCATAATATTAAATAGGACATGTTAGAGGCACTGGCATTAATATCATGATCACATCATCAGTTAAAAGAATGTTATTTTTATAGGCAAGTTCATTATGTGATCATGTACCTGGAAAAATTAAGATGGATTCTAAGAGAGCTTACTAAGTTAGCTGGTGCAAAATAAATACAAAATATTAAGAATCAACAAAACAAACAAGCAAACAAAATATATCCAGAGGTATTGAAATGAAGAACAAACTGATAGTAACCAGAGGGGAGAGGGAGAGGGACAATAGGGAAAATAGGGAAAGGGCCATCAAGGAAGATGTATAAAGGACACATGGACAAAGGCAAAAGGGATAGAGGGTGGGAGGCGGGGATGGGTGGGGCAGGTGGGAGGGGTAGGGTGGAAATGGACACAACCATACTTGAACATCAATTAAAAAAAGAAGTAAAAAAAGATCTTTTTTGCATATCTACAATGATCAGTTAGAATTAAATTTAAAATATTTAAATAAATTTTACTAAATACATTTATTTAAAAATTAGAATAAACTAAAAAGAACAGTTCGCCTACTAATACTTTTTATTCAATGATGGATGATTTTTTCCTAAATAGTGTTTGACTACTCTTCATTTGACTATATAAATAATCCCAAGAGTTTGGGGCTAAATAAAACATGCTTATGTAATGGAATCCTGGGTAATACCATTTTGAGTGAAAAAACTTAATTTGAAAGTTTAAAATTTTCTAGAGTAACTACAAGAGTTGCTTAGGAAAATATAATTCTAAAATATTAAGAGCAAGAATTGTGCTTGGATAGATTGGTCAAAAAGCAAGTACCTTTTAAATTTAATTCCTGTAAATTCATAATAGGATCCTAAAATGTGACAAAATCCAGACTTATGGATAGACTGGTTTGTAGTAGTTAATGGAAAGTCTCAGAAATAGCAGAAGGATATAAAATATTTGTATATGTGGGTAAGAAACAGGGTTTATTAAAGACTGCTTTGCCTTGGACTGTCTGAGCCAGGTTAGTGTCAGATACCATTCTGCAAGAGCACCAGCTTTCTGCAGTGAAGGTACCTACTAGTCCAGGAAGATGGGGAGAACTTACAGGTTCCCTGGTGTCCTCAGGGCCATTTATGGAAAAGAGAGTTACATACTTGAACCTTTATAAGAACTCCAGAGGAAAAAAATTCCATGTCTATTCCCCCCCTTTTTCTTATTTCATAGCATTTAGTTCGGGTTCTAGTTAAAGGAATGTTTTAAATCTCTAACTGGAAAATTTTGAGAGGCTTATTTTTTCCCCCATGAATTATGCCATGGTTGGCTAAGAAATCACAGAAATAGTGCTTCTCAGAAGGTATTACAAGAACTTAAAATTGCTTACTGGGTTTTTGAGGAATAAACTTTGTAGCGAAAACTAATTATATCATAGTCAGGCACACATTTTAATGAATTGAAAAAAATGTATATATTTATTCTTCCACTTATTTTTTTCCTAAAATTTTACTCATCTAATCTAAAAATAACTTATTCAAAGTAGGTTAAAATTCTCCGGAAAAAGCTCTAACATGCCTCTGAACTATGGAGTTCAAAAATAATTTAATATTTTTGAGGCTAATCAGGATGCATGAAAGTCTTTTATGGGATAGTCAGCAAGCAAGGACTCAGCGTAGCTGCACGCGCAGAGGAGGGTGCTGGGAGGTGGGCAGCGAGGATGAAAGACTGAGGCGGAGGGAAAAGCATTAGAAGGAAAGGGGTAGAAAGCAGCGTTCTGACCTGTCTTTATGGAGAGGGGGTTATAAAAGGAAGTTGCCGTGACTAGTTTTGCCTTTTTGATTCTAGCATGGGATAATTCTCAAGGAAGTAATAAAATAAATTATAAAGATATGATTTTATTTGCGATGGCACTCATTTAGTGGGGACTTAATTTGCTTTTAGATCTCTATTCAAGAATATAGAATAACCCATTGAAAATGTTCTTAACTATTTTAATGCTTCGTTATTGGATGAAAAGGAGATAATAAATGATCACCTAATGTTATATTTCCATGTCAGAGACTATACAGGATGTAGAAAAAGTCAGTTTACAATTGTGAGTATGCAAACCATGTAGTTTATTCTTGTATCAGTATTTATTAATTATTGTATTATTTTCCATACAAACAACTGTAAAAGCACTTTTGCCCCAACCTGTATTTTCCTTCTTTATCTTTTAACGTTTTCATGTAGTTACTTGTCTTGAAATGTTAGAGACTTGCATAACTCAAGGAAGGAGAGACTAAGTTAGGCTAATAAGAATCATTTAATTATAAAGGATGCATTGCCATAGAAAATACTCCCACACACATTTTTTCTAAAATGATCTCCAAATTTGACTCTCAGGGATATAAGATTTTTTCACTTTTGACCTTTAAAAACAAATCTATTATTTTTCAGCTTTAAAATAAAATAATCAAGTAAAAGTGTGATTTTAATATAACCATGAAATTTACTAAAGGGATCGCTTTAAATGGAAGGATCACTTGGAAAACTTAAACTGTAAAGACTCTTCATCCAGTCCATCTTTTGCTCACCTGGAAAGTGAACTTGAATGGATTCAAGAAAGTACTAGGGTTTCTCTGTGGAGCCCTCTCTCACACTCTGAGTCCAGTGTGAGACTAGAAGGAAGACTGGGCAAGAATGTGAGATTTCTAAAACTAAGGGCTCTTTGTTTTGTTTTGTTTTTGTTTCTGTTCTGTTTTAATGAGATATAAATAACATTTAACATTATATTAGTTTCAGGTGTACAGCATAATGATTCAATATTTGTATATATTGTGAAATGATAACTACAATAAGTCTAGTAATATCTGTCACCATGCATTACAATTTCTTGTGTGATAACTTTTAAAATACCTACTCTTTTAGCAATCCTCTGATATGCAACACAGAATAACCACAGTCACCATTCTGTGTATCACATCCCCATGACTTACTTTAAACTGAGTTTGTAGGCCCTGGCTGGTGTAGCTCAGTGGATTGAGCGCGGGCCTGGGAACCGAAGGATCGCGGTTCGATTCCCAGTCAGGGCACATGCCTGGGTTGCAGGCCAGTTCCCAGCAGGGGACATACAAGAGGCAACCGCACATTGATGTTTCTCTCCCTCTCTCCTTCCCTTCCCCTCTAAAGATAAATAAATAAAATCTAAAAGAAAAAAAAATTAAAAAAAAAATAAACTGAGTTTGTAGGTTCATTTAACCAGTGGGGACTATGACAGATTTTAAAATATTTTTATTGTATGCCTTCAGGAGTTGCATAGTATAGGAAAGATTCTTTGGGGAACCATATTTCCTAAATCCACAGATGACAGGTTTGTTTACCAATAAGGAATCCTAAACGAGGGCCATTCTGCTAGAAATATTTTGTAAATAGAAATTTTCCCTGAACAAATATTATTAGTCTATTTAGAAAGTCAGTTATTGGTATGCTTATAAGGCAATCAGATTGAATCATTTTTTTCCCCTCCGAGGCAATCCACTTCTGAGGCAGTTCACCACTTATGTGGAGGCAAATGAGTCACAGGGCAACTGCATTAATTCATTTTTCCAAGCTCTTATCTACTCTAGAATATATTAAAATAGTTCGAAATTTTTCTTGTTTTGTAATAGAAAAATTTAGCCATGCAAATTTACCATGTTTAAACAAGTTAGATAATTTTGTATTTGTTGCATATATTGCTTGTTTGGGCTATAACCACCTTTTCAGAATGCAGATTGAGAAAAATCGGTTCACTAGTCTGATTCCAAGGATGTATTAATTGCTGAGTCATCAGATTTTAGCACACAAAACCTACCACAAATTTCTACTGTGCAAATTATTTTTGACATGCAAATTAATGTCAAATAATTTTTGACCAGCAAATATGGGCTGTTATTATTTAAAAACTCTTTCTGTTCTCAACTGTATCCTTTACTTTACAGGCAAATACAATTTTGAAAAAAACAAAAGTGCAAAAGGTACATTTTCCCAAATAACATTTCTACTTTTTACCACTATGTTTATTCCAACTTCGTTAAACTTACAGTGTACTGAGCAGCATGGGACGGGAGGGAGGAAGTCTTTGAATCATGCTGTTATTGAAACAGTTCCCATTTTACTCAGATTTGAGACAGAATTAGTGGACTCTATACATTAAGATTTTTTTTTAAATAGCTCTCTAATTTTTTACTTTATTTTTATAATATTCACAGAAAAATGCTACCAGGCACAAAGAAGCTAGGTTAGTAAAATTCAATCAGAACCTCTTATACACTTAATCATCCTTTGAGGTATTTCTCTCCAAAACCTTCCTGTCTGGTCACTATGGAGTTAAAGCTGTGGCTATTTTCTTACATCTACAAATTATCCTTTCTCAATTCTTCAAGATGAGTGTCTTCATTCTTTATAATTGGCAAATATTGGAAGCCTTGTCTGTTTTCTACTTTGTACTTTTCAAAGTTTTAACAAAGTATTTTGGCTTTTGCCAGGTGAAAATTAACTTCTACTTTATGTCTTGAATCTTTTTCTGTGCAGGCATTTTGCCTTTCTGAATTTCTATAGTCAATGTATTTTAAATGACCTCAAATATTGACAGGACAAATGACTCTGTGATTCTCTACAAAATTCAACCTTGTGATAAAAGTGCCCTGTCAGTGTACCTTAGGCTTCCAGAAGGAATGTAGACTGAGACAACATTATCTGAAGCAATTTAGGACTGAAAACCATTTTTTCATCAAAAAAGAATATTACAGATGGAAAGGACCTCAGAAGTAATGTAATCAAATTCTCTAATCATTGGAAGAAGAAAAGAGAGGTTCAGTGATCTCACAGGCTGGACAACATGATTCTCTAGAGTCTCACCCTGACACTGCTGCTCTGTGTTGTCAAAACATTTAGTAAGCAATTCACCACATTAGAGACAGATACTCTAATTGTCTTTCTAGTTTAAATAGATGAAGGCATTTTCAGGGAAATTAGGGTTATTTCCAATGATCTTTAATTAGCTGCCTGTACAGATCCAAGTCAGTTTCACAATGTAATATTTCCCAGGCATAATGCCAATATCGGAAAAACAAAACAATGTTTTCATAATATCTAAGTGAATGACAAAAGTAACAATGACAGCTTGAAAAGAGTAAGTACCTGCATACATGGAGGCAATGACATGAAGTACATTAAACATGATTTTTCTCTCTCACAGTGCATTTCAAGCAATTACTTTTCAGAGTGGCATTTTGTCTTTTCTTTGTTAAGAGAATGGCAATACAATTCTAAATGGCTACAGAAAGATTTATGCTATAGTGGAAATGCTATTAAAGAGTTTGTTTTTCATCCACTGAAGAGTAATTCCACATAATTATCAGTGTTACTGCACAGACATGGGACTATACAAGAAGAATTCACACATGTCATTCAAAGCAAACATCTGGGGCTATTCGAATTCTGAGGTTAGGAAGAGTTGTAAATGCCAGATAACAGTGACAATACTATAAATAGTTCATTATAGTTACACTTTTTCTTCTACTTTTCAACTTATTATATAAGATAGAGCACAAGAATTAATACTGTTACAAAGGTAACATTTTTAATAAGTCAAAATTTCAAAAACTTCTAGCAATAAAAATAAACATAGGCAAAAGCACAATAGGGAAAGAAGCCCTCTCCCACTAAGTTTGGAGAACATGCTGTTTACCTCGTGAAAAATAGCTATTCACTAATTTTGGAAGTATGAAATATTTCTAAAGCATATATAACTATAAACTCTATAAAATTTAACTTGTCAGCCTTTTCCAACCTTCACATGTAGATAGTATTTGTATCTTAATATTTCTCCCAAATCATAAACTATTGTCCTAAAGGAAAAATTACAGGATCACATAAGCCTGGTAAATAGATTATTGGCATCCCCATTTTTCCCATGATTTCTTCATGGGAATTTATTTCATAGTTGTAATATTCAATACATACGCATGTATAGAGCACTACATTTGCTATCATTTCTTCCACTCTACAGGACAGAGTCATTTCCCTCTTTTATAATTAGTATAAGTGCTTTTACAAACTGTAAAACAATGCATAAGGTAATTTGGAGAGCTTGAGTGTGGTTTCCATGGCTACATAAAATACTTTTTTGGTATATATTTACCATAATCTAGAAAAATGTCATTGCTGTTTTTTATCATTATGCCCAATATTTATTTGACTTGAATTCAAAAGAACCATAATCGTTAATATTTAACAGAATTTCATTTAACAAATTCATGTATCATACCCTTTTTGGTAATTTAAAATCAATAAAATCTTTCTCCTTCCTTCGTTCCTTCATTCCTTCCTTCTTTCCTCCCTCCTCTCCTCCATCACTCTCTTTTTCCTCTCTTCCTATAGGAGAGTTGAATTGTGAAATATCAGCAAAAGTCAGACATTAAATGCTTGGGTCCTACAACTGGCATTTTGAGAGTGTGGCAACTGTATTTCTGTTAAAGATTTGGTTTGTTTATTGCAGTAGCATTTAACAGTTGTGTATGAAAAAGCTGTGTTCAACTTTGCAATCGTCTTATCTCCTTTTCTTTTCACCTACATTTTCCGAGATTTATGCATATATGTTTGAAGAAAAAAGAAAAGAGCACCTAAATTAGTACAGAGTAAATGGTGTTCACTGTTACTGGTGCCTCAGGAGCCGAGTGACAAGCCTGGCACTCTAGGTCAAGTTAAGGAAAGAGTAAGAATAAAAGTTCATTGTTTCAACTTTATTTTCAATTTTTCAAAATTTATTTGAACTTTATTTAGGACAAGGTGTGTGGAGTGGGACAGGGGGCTTCCTTTGGTAGGATGCAGCCCTTTCCATACTTGCGATAGGCTACTTGGCCTCAAGGGATTACATGTCTGCTAGCACGTAGGATATTGAGAATAAAAGACACCCTAATGCATAGGTAAGAAGCATGGAATTTGAACATGGAGAAGAAGAAATCCTGAAGCCAGAGTGCCTGGCAATTGCAGGAAAGAAGAGATGTGAGAATATCCAGTTATTTCCTGATGGATAGAGAAAATGAGAGAACAGAGAAGTCCAAAGCAATGGTTCCCAAACATGGTTACTCACTAGCATCACCTGGAAAGCTCTAAAATAATACCTGTTTGCAAGTTCTACACCAGAGCAATTAACCAACTTCTGGGGTGAGAGTCCCTAGATTAAGTCTTTTTAAAAACTGACCTAAATGATTGCAGTGTGCAGCAAAAGTTAAAACCAGCTTTGAGACCACCCTCCAAAAGTGATATCAAACTAATTTAGGGGATGTATAGTTTTATCATTAGGAAATTTGACATTACTTATTAGTGCATTTCACTTGGTTTGTTTGTTGTGTTTCTGCAAGAAATTTTTTGAACATCCTTATGGATGATCTATATTTGTCTCTATGTAACCAAACTTCATATAACTTGTGCCTTACTATAACAGTTGCATTTATTTGAAGTACAGGGGTTTGATGTCATTTTATAGATATCATATACCTGAGTAACCCCCAAATTCTCTTCACTATTATAACCCATAAAGCCCAGAAAAGTAAGATGCAATGTAAATTCTGCAATTGAATAATTCAGATCTTCCTTAAGTGATCGCCACGAAAGGGTTACAGGTATTCTGCCAGACCTTGGTCCCCTCTGCCTCTTCACAGACAAGGTGGAGCCCAGGTGCCTCAAGATCCCTGGTCTTATCTGTCTGTCTATAAATAACTTCATTTACATGGTCAAAAGACTCTAAAATCAAAACCATAGTAAACAGATGCAGGCAGCATGAAAAAATTTGCTACCCCCTATAAAATTAACAAGGCCAAAGGGAGGCTCTCCTATCTGAACACCTGCCAAAGGTGCAGCTACATAGGATGCATCTTCCCAGTGTGCGCAATGAGCATGACGAGATGGTGGATTGTTGTGGACCGTTCAGCCTGGTTTCAGGAGTTGTAACCCTCACCCCATGGTGGGCTGTGTAAGAGCCTAGGGACCCACTTCATCTGGGTCTGTTCTGTCACAAGGACGTGACCTACTAAGGAGACAAAGCTTATCTCCCTGGCAGGAGCACTGCTTCTGCCTCATCCATCTCTGGCCCCAGTGCTTGGTTGGCTAGTCAATTACAGGCAAGACTCCTCATGGGAGGGGCAACCTAAGCCAGACACGACCACTTGGGAGGCCCTCATGGAAGGACTCGGGGGTTGCAGCAAAGAGGGGGTGATGGACCCTTGCCCCCCAGCTATTCTGACATAGCCTGAGTCTTCATTTCCGTCTGGGAGATGTCTTCTGCTTCCTAATCAGCTTAAAGCCTGAAACTGTGGGGGTGAGCGGTGCAGCCCTGTGCTGGCCAGGATGGCTCCCTGGGTGATCGGGCATAAGAAAGAATTCCTAAAGTCCTGCGAAACCTGCTTTGCTAAGAGTGCTCTCCCGTAGGTGATAAGTGTCCCAGGAGGAAATGAGTATGTCTCCCAAAGTTTGGCAACCCCCTTTCCGGACAGACATTGACTCAGATTAAGCCCTCCGATTTCTTTGAAATGTTAACCATTGTTTGATCCTTGCCACCTGACATACCTGTATTCCTGTGTATTTGAGTCCAATAAAAGCCCAGTGAGGAAGGGGCTCTGGGTCATTCTCCTCTGAGAGTTTGACCACCTTTCCTCCCCAAGCAGTCATGTCTTGGTAGTTTTTATTTTCATCCGTGATGGAGGGATGGGGCTCTGCAGGCAGAGCCCCCCCCCCCCATCTGGTGCCCAGGACAGGGGCCCCCACAGTGGATGGGAAATCAAGGGACCCAAGAAGCACGGTGTGGGAAGGTGGGAACGAGGCAGGTAGAGCTTCAGGCAGGGGCAGAACTTGGCAGCAGCCAACTTTAATCTCACTTCAAACACTTACAGTATGAAGAATATATACTTTTCTCCCTCTGGAGTCCATATAGAAGCCCCCAGTTCCCTTCAGTTTTCGTCAATGTGCCTAATGAATATTACTACTTTCTATGTGCCATGACATGAATAAATTGGGAAGCACTCATGTAGTTTAATTTGGAATATATCTGAAGCGCTAGGAACAGCACAAATTGGTACATGGTCAAAATAATAATGTTAATGTATTTTTTACTGTAATCCCAAATGGTGTATTTCCAAATAACATTATCTTCTTTCTACCAGGACACCACTGCCCACCTTCTCCTCTCTGAATTTGGAATGACCAATAGACCCAGCACCTCTCAGATCACTATTTCTAATAGGTGTCCAGTTTAAAAGGAACTTATCAAATTCATCCAGGGGGACTTAGAATTAAGTATTATATAGTGACACATGTACTTGAAATATATTCTATAAGTGAATATAATAAAGTACATAATAAACTGGAAAGAATAGCCTGGAGTAAGTAGATATTTGAAGGCAAGACAGTAAGCAGATGCACATAAGACCACTACCTGCAGTGCCTATTCACGCATTCGTTTACTTTGGTGTCACCTAAATTTTAACTGACAAGTACACAAAACTTCCTCTTAACCCAATTACACTAGTGGTAAGTGTTTAAGTCTCAGATGCTTTTTATAATAATTTTTAAAAAACTGTAAACATAAAGAATAAAAGAAGAGAACTCGATTCATGTGAACAACTCAGTTTAATTCACTTTAACAGGTATCTATTGAATGTCTATTAAGGGAACAGAACCAGGAATGCTCAAAAGCCTTGAGAATTGTTTGCCAAGCTCATTATCAATTGGATGATAAGAATTGTATAAAAGGGCAATGATTTACTTTTTCCAGTTTATGTTCCACTTGAGAGATGGAAATAAATCTAGCAAAATAAAGTTGAAACCAGATAAAGGCTTTTATTGCCTTCTGAAGATATTATTATTGGCATTTTACTTCTCTACTGAAATTAGTCTGATATTATTTACACAATCAAGGCTTCTTTGACTATATCAATTAAGACAAAATAAGTATGTGTTCAAGTTCAGCTTTGTGGCTTCTCTTTTTGTGCCTAATTCCCTTTCTCCTCTGACTCCTCCAATGGCTGCAACCCTGCTATCTAAGAGGACTTTTTTTCATCAAAATCAGTTTTAAAGTAAGGGCACACTATTCGTCATGCACTTTTTATTCAAGACAACATGCTAATTTTACCATTGTCATTTATATTTTAAATTCTTTCTTTAAAAATGAAAAAATATACTCTTCAAAGGACTTACCCCTAAGTGAAAAATTACATTAAAAAATTCTGATAAAGGGCTTTTAAAAATTTAAATGTGATGCCCATCTTAGCCCAACATTCAGAAAAATAGTAAAGCACATATCCAGCTTGTAAATGTCTGGTCAGATGTTATTATTTAAGAGTAAAATATCAGCATCTACAAATCTGAATAGTATTAAATATAACTTATAATCAATTTAAATGCATAGATCTCAATTAATAATATTTTATAATCTTCACAAATTTTCTATAAAAGTTTGAAACATTGGTGACTAATTTTGTTACAAATAAAACATGTTACTCATGTAAAAATTCTTTTACTTTGCCAAAGAAAAGTCAAATAGTCTTCCTGTCGACTATTATTTTCAAACAAGAACCATTATTTTTCAAACTGGTTTAGAATGTTCCACATATTTTGCTAATGCAAGAAAAGTTATTCTTCCAGTAAGTATGTTTTGATGGGACAGAAAGCAGATGTAGACATTATTGTTTCCTAAAGCAACAGATTTCCAGGCTCAAAGATCCATGAGTTCTTGATATATGATAAACTAGTTATTTGTACTAAAAACTCTAAGAACATTATAAAGTACTTAATAATTTTCAGCCTTGCAAATAAAATTAACTTGCTAATGGTCACCTACTAATCATTTTCTCTCCACAAAAGAGTTGTACATTGAAGATAATATAGTTTGATTCCGTTGTGCCTCTTGGTAGGAGAAATAAAAGATAAACTTAGAAAATAAAAATGTTCAGTACTATCATTCTATTAGTTTGGCACTTTAAAAATATCAGATGCAAAGTAAGTCTTAGGTATTACTGAACACTCAGATGGAAGCTTTGATAATATAGATTTCTTTTCTTTTCTTTTCTTTTTTTTTTGCAGTGAGTATAAATCTAGTGTCCTTTTAAATTCATGTACAGTTGACCTAGTCAGTCAATTCTCCTCAGATAGCTGAAAAACACCATTACTCACTCATCAAAGGTATTTCCCTCTTAGCAAATCTTAACTGCATGTCAACTGTTCAGTAATTGATTTTGTCAATTATTTTTTGGTTGAAGAAAAATGTGTATTACTTATTTGCTTGTCTTACAGTTAAAAAAGCATGTTTTAGTACATTTTTAAAGCTTCACCCTTTTAGATGTGAGAAATATGATTCAGTCATTGAAGGTATACTGCCTTCCAATGTATTTGGAAATAATCATCTTTATTTCTAAATACTTTATCTAGATTTCAAAATGATTTTCCCACTATATCTTTGAAAAAATACTTGCTAAAACATGATTCTCCATAATGATTTCTCAAAAATAATTATAATGAGCACAATGGGAACTTAGAAACTTATCTATGTGATTAAAAATATTTAGAGCATATTTATTTGTATACTTAAGGCCAAAGTACTATTTTAACCTGAATTATCTAGTTAGCAACCTCAATTCTTTATCATTATCTAGCTATAATTTACTTGCATGATGGGAACAGTTATTTATTGTACAGATGAATATGTAAATACTTTTCTATATAGTTTTTCTAAGTCCAAAAAGTAGCTTGAATCCTTCTTTTCATATATTGCAAATGTATTTAGAAAAAAAATGAGTAGTTTCCCAAAGTGATAATTGAATTAATTATTTTATTTGTAACCACAGATGAAAGACATATGGAATAATGATGATTTATGCAATATAAGTACATTTAACATCAATATAAAGCAGATTAGAAAGTAAAATTCCTATGCTTTGTGATTTCTTTTTGAGATCACAAAGTATAGATGTGTTTTTGTCACCATTTCAATGTCACATTATATTTAACATCAGCCCATGATGGACATTATGAAATTATAAAACAATGTAGTGCCACAAATCAGAGATGAACGGCTTTTAAAAATATCTAAATAAAAGATCAGATATTGTTTTCCAAATTTAAAGCCAAACTTAAACTAAGTCCTACTCTATGACCCAGAATCTGTCCTAAACATCTGAAAGGTATATGATTCTGGATCATCTCATTCAATTAAGTTCCATGAAAGCAACAATTGAACACCTCAATGTGCACCAAATTCTATGAATTAGATGGAGTTTTGGGACTTAAACTGTCATAATTGAGAGAGGGAGATCCAAGATGGTGGAGGAATAGGTGAAAGTTACACTAACCTCCTCCCAGGACCAATATGGATTACAACCAAATTATGGAGAAATTATCCTGAACAACCATGTGAAAACTAGCTGGAGAGAAGTCTCATAACCACAGATAGAGAGAAGAAACCACTTCACCACAGAAGACCGGTAGGGAGTGCAGAGGTAGCACAAGAGGGCTGCCTGTGTTCCCACTGGTAGCCGCTGAAGTCCTAAAGGGATATTTCAACAGCTGGAGGGTTTCCCCTGAGAAGTGTGGGGTCTAAACCTCAAGCTGGGCTTTCTAACCTACATTGTCAGAGATGGAATGGATCCCGGATAATAGTCAGCTGTGAAAAGCCCCAGGGTTTCTGTCTGCCAGGGAGAGACAGCTGGAAACTCAGAGAGCCTCTTAAGTGGCCAACAAACAAAATTTCATTTGCAGCCACTTACCCTGGGCTCTGGCAGGAGGGTAGTGTGAACTAGGGATGCTTGAGGAGAGTCTGGGGTTAGTGGCTCTGAGGAGAGAACTGAAGGAATAGCCAGAATCCCTGTGCTGAGTCATTTCCTATAGTGCAGGAGCCATCTTTCTCAGGCAGAGCACTCTTCTTCCAATGGCATCAGCCTGAGGGGGAACAGCAGCCCTTTACTGAGGAATTACTACGTCCCACCCTAGGGAGTTTAAGCCAGACTGTTGATTATGGCTTGCGGCTATATCATTGATTAGTTTAACAACTAAGGCAGATATCTGGGAGTACTATGGAACTTCAGGAGACCCTCTGCAGGGCCAGGTGCTGATAAAAACCAGCCTTGATGTGCAGCCTGGTTTTATCTGGACACAGATAGGACCAGCAGAGGAAGCCACATGCTGTGGATTACTGATAGCTCCAAACAGGTTGATCAGAGTCAGTCACAAGCAGCATCTAAAAACAGCCTGCAACAGTCTTTGCAGCTCTATCTAATACATAGAAACAATACAAAGAAGCAACAAAAATGGGAAGACAAAGAAACATACCCCAAATAACAATAGAATTCTCCAGAAGAAGAGCTAGATGAAATGGAAGCAAGAAATTTATCAGAGAGTTTAGAGCAATGATTATGAGGGTATGGAACAGTATGAAAAAAGACATAGTAACCATAAAAAGGCCAGTCGGATATAAAGGATGCAATATCTGAAATAAATAACACACGGGAAGGAATAAAGAGTAGGTTAGATGAAGCAGAAGAAAGAATTAGTGACACAGAATGTAAGGTAGAAAAAAACACCTAGGCAGGGCAGAAAAAAGATAAAAAAGAGTTAAAAAAAGAGCAGAACTTAAAAAATATCTTGGACAACATGAAGCATAACAACATCTGCATCATGGGAATCCTAGAAGAAGAGAGCAAGAGATCAAGAATCTAGTTAAAGAAATAATAGCTGAAAACTTCCTTAATCTGGTGAAGGGAAAAGACACACAAGTCCAGGAAGCTCAGAGAATCCCAGACAAGATGTCCCCAAAGAGCCCTACACTGAAACAAATGATAATTAAAATGACAAGGCTTAAAGACAAGGGGAGAATCCTAAAAGCCACAAGAGAAAAGTAGGTAGTAATATATAAAGGAGCACCAATTAGACTGTCATCTGATTTCTCAACAGAAATATTTCAGGACAGAAGGGAGTGGTATGAACTATTCAAGGTGATGAAAAGGTAGAGCCTACAACCCAGGCTACTTTACCCAGAAGACTATCATTTAAAATTGAAGGAGAAATAAGGGGCATCCCAGACAAGAAGAATCTAAAGGAATGTGTTAACACCAAACTAGTGCTGAAACTAATGTTAAAAGGCTTGCTTTAAGAAGAAGAAGAGAAAGGGAAAAAAGAACACTGAGGAAAATAGTCTAACAATAAAATGGCACTAACTACATATGTATCAATAATCACCTTAAATGTAAATGGCTTACATGCTCCAATCAAAAGGCACAAGGTAGATGAATGAATAAAAAAAATCGAGACCTATATATATGCTGCTTTCAAGCACCCACCTCAGAACAAAAGAAACACACAGACTAAAATTAAAAACATGGAAAAAGATAATTAATCCAAATGGAAAGAAAAAAAGCTGGGGTAGCAGTACTTATATCTGAAAAAATAGAGTTTAAAACCAAGGCTATAGTAAGAAACAAAGAAGGACTCTACAGAGCAATAAAGGGAACAATCAAACAAGAGGATATAACCTTAGTAAACATTTACACACCTAACATAGGAGAACCTAGACAAGTGAAGCAGATCTTGATGGACATAAAGGGAAAGATCTGTTTCCAGTTTTGATAAAGTTGGTTCAGACAGTTTCTGATTGTTGTTGTTGTTGTTGTTGTTTTTATGTTTCTGTGGACAAACAATGGGACTTTGGAGTGCCTACTCTGCCATTTCGCTGACATCCATTTTTATTATTTTTACCATTATCACAGTGAGAAAAATCTCCCTGGGATTTCCTGTCTATTGATCCTTCTATGTATTCCTTATTCAGTAGTTTCCTGTTCTCTTTACTTCCCTCATTACCCAAAGTTCCATATTGAATCATTTTAACTACTTCTCCACAATATCCCAACTTCTCTTCATTCCTTTCCTACATTGCGCTTTTATCCTTATAGTTTTGGCAAATGCTCAACTATGGATGAAACTAGGCCATAGCTTCCTCCTTTCCAAACATGGGCTCTGGCTCTGTCCAGTGTGCTGCCTACCTGTTTGGAATTGCTGTTAATTCTCAGTCATTAATCTCGGCTGGGTTCCCAACACTTCTCTGCTGTCTTGCTGTGCTTCTCTAGTTAGTTTGTATTCTCATTATGTACCTTTTACATTTTCCCCACTCCTTTTCTTCTTCCACCTGTTCTCATAAGGTTACTTCCTTTTACTTAACAAAGAAAATAGACATCATCAGACAGCAAGTCATTGACTTCTGGACACTAAATCCATAAACCAAATTACACTTGCTCCCATCATGAACTTCTTCCTGCTAATGAAGTCAAAGATGTTTCCCTTTTTTCATCCAAGGCCAAATCCCCTACATCTGCATCTCTTCTTAGATCTTTTCAGTGACTCTGACTCTGTGGGTTAATTATCTACTTGTTTTGCTGAAGCCAGATTGTATTGGCTCAAAAAAACTGATGAATTAATTTTAAGGAATTTTGAAAGCTAGTTGACATTAATGTGGTAGGTGGAAATTGGCCGTAGTGGGAGTGTTTACATAATGTAAATCATAAATACTACAAATATGTACTTTATTTTTTAGTTTTCAGAAAGATGGATGTTAAACATATATCATCACACCTCTGCTTATTTCTACCTCTACATTAAATTTTATTCCAAAAACATTTTTGGAATGTTGACCTCTCCCAACTTAAAAAACTGGAAACAAAATTTGTAAGAAAAGCTCATGGTTCTTAGCTATTGTATCTCTCTCCTCTGCTTTGTAGTCAGGAATCTAAATTAAGATATATCCTCAACTTATAACACAGTATACTGCATATTGAAGATGATAAATATGTTTGAATCAACATTCTTTGGGCCAGTGAGTTAGATATTTTCCCTTAGTACTGGTTGAAATGCAAATTTATTTAGTGATAGGGATTACAAGCCTTAAAGATGCTCCTTGTCCCCTGACTTGTCAATGGTATTTTGAGAGATCTGTCATAAGGAAATAATCCACATGTAACCAACTTTCTATTCACATTATTTTTAATAAGGAAATGTCAGAAATAGTGTAAATGTTCAACAATAGGGATATTTCTAAATGAATAATGAAGCACTTATGCTGTGTGTGAATTTCACTTAGTCAGTGCAAATGAATTGATCATAACTTTAGTACAATTTCTAGAAGAAAAAATGGGAATGGAAGGAAATTTTATACTAAGAAAAAAGAAAGAACAAAAACCTTAATGAGATATGAGAATATCAAATTTTTTATGAGGGATAAAGTCATAGAATTAATCAACAACACAAAGGAATATTATTATGTACAGTTAATATAGCTTGATTAAGCTGCTTGATGGGATCCCATGGGGTGAAAGTAGTGCAGTTTGCAACATGTTAACAAAGGGGAATTAACCACATTAAAATTTTTATTGAATTAATTTTTCCTTTTCCCTTAATGCTTCTGTCAACTTTCCTGAGGAACATTATGTATTTCAAGACATTTTATAGTAAAGTTTATAATACTATCGATAACTTATGCTAAGAACCCTTCAAAATTTAAGAATAAAATCTAATTAATTTGTCTATTGAGATATGATAAAAATAAGCTTCTACTTGATAACTCTCTCTTAGCTCTGTGTTTATAATTACTCTTAAGTAACTATATTATTTCTTTTCATTAACTAAAATTAAATAGTAAGTATAGTATTAGCACTGCCCCTAGGAAAATCTCTAAATACACAGCAGAGTTGTAAGAGTAAATTTGAATGAAACATTATAAATACAAGTGATATTAAATAATCATAAACCACTTGGTAGTTTTACCCTTGTTTTAGATGACATTTTCATTAATTTATTACTGTATGGAAAAGGATGGCAAATTGAAAGCCTAATTCAATGGTTAGCTTTCTTCTTTTAACTTTGAAATCATATCATTAAAATTACTTAGAAACTTGTTTGAATTGTCATTCAAGCTTCTATCTATATTTCTAAAGCTTAATGATATGGAGAAATAGAAACTAATTTTCTTAAAAAAATAGAAACAGCATGGATGGAATTGGAGAGTATCATGCTAAGCGAAATAAGCCAGGCAGTGAAAGACAAATACCATATGATCTCACCTTTAACAGGAAGCTAATCAACAAAACAAACAAGCATAATATAAACAAACACACTGAATTTGAGAACAGTCTGACAGTGTCCAGAGTGGGAGGGGAGGGAATTTCAGGGGAAAAGGGGAACGGTTTAGAGCAACAAGTATAAAGGACTCATGGACAAAAACTATGGGGGGGGTGGAAATGGGAGGAAGGTGGGGAGGGCTGGGGTGGTGGGCTGGGGCGGGGTAAAAGACAGAAAACTGTACAATATCAACAATTAAAAAATACTGATTAAAAAAAAATAAAAATAAACTCTCCAAAAGGAAAAAAAAAAAAAAAGAAAGACAAAATAGGTTATTCAAACTGTTTCATATGGATTTATTACTTGGTAAATAAGCACGGATATTAGAAAAAATCTTCTGCTTCTACTTCCAAAGGCCTACTATACATCCATATCTACAAGGTCTGTCCAGAAAAAGTACAGCCATTGTTAATACAATGAGAATGGTTTGCAAAACAGAGATGCAGCCAAGGAGAGTGGACTGGAATGTGCATGAGTGAACAATGATGACTCCGCTGTACTAGTCAGTGGTGCCTATAGATGCCACTGAGAGAGCATGTGTATTGTGTAGCCATTGCATTCAAAATGACTGAACAAGCAGAATCATGAATCTGCATCAGATTTTGCATTAAGCTTGAACATTCCTCCACGAAAACTATTTGGATGATTCAGGCCTTCAGGGATGATTCAATGAATGCAGTACATTTACACAGTGTGGCACAAACACTTTAAAGATGGTTGAGAATCTGCTGAAAGTAATCCAAGATCTGGAAGGCCTACAACAAGTGGAACACCTGAGAATATTGAATGTGTACAGGCTGCAATCAACAAAGGTTGGCGACTGACAGTGTGAGAACTAGAAGCTAATCTGGGGATTACAAGAAACACCGTGTCTGAGATTCTGATGCAGGATCTTGGCATGAAACATGTCATGGTAAAATTTGTTCCTCACCTTCTGCTACCAGAGAAAAAGGAACATAGTGCTGCATTTGTGAGAACTGGGTGAGGTCCCAAGGTGCCTACTTTGAAGGGGACTGAGGCATCACTTTCTTATGTAAAGTGTTTCTTCTGTCTTGTATCTTCTTCAATATATGTCTCTATTTTTAATATCCCATGCCTGGACACTTTCTGGGCAGACCTCATATGTCTATATTTACATGTATGTAGAGATAAATATAACTACATATAGATATAAATTATCTACATCTGTGTAGATACCTAAATGTAAATATATGTATATCTCTATCTCTACATCTATATTTATATCTCTATCTATATCTATAGATATATTCTTCATAATTCAGGGTCTATTGTATATTTTAAGTGCTTTGAAACAGCGTGCTTATTAAGGCATAGATCACTCACTCCATTAACTATTCTTAGTACAAAAAAAAATGATGCTCTTTTTTCAGTATAGAACTATGTCCAGTTAAAAACAATCATTGCCCAGGTTCCTTGGAAGCTAGGTGTAATGATGTGACCAAATTATAAGAAATAACTGAAACAGAAATTTCTATATGGGACTTGAGAAAAGCTAAATGGTGGAGCCAGAAAGAGGAAAGGAACCTGGTTCCCTGGAGAAGATGGGCTGCCACGCTAATCCCACGCTGTCTCTGTCCGGCTATTTTTTTATGTGGAAAAGAAACTACCTTATTTAAGTTATTGTTTTAGGGAACCCTGTTGTTTGTGCTTGAATAAAATTTCTAATACAATCTAATTTATAATATAATCTAGTCATGTTATATATTCTCCAGTTTTATTACTAGATATAATATCTAAAGAATGGGCCATTTAGAAATTCATTGGTCATTAGTTAGCATAGAGCTGTCTCTAAACAGCACAGAACAACTGGACAAAAATGTGAAAACAATCTTGCATTTGAACATCGTAATGAAAAACATTTACACAATTGGACCTTTCTCTAGTAGTAGCGTCCTGGGTCTCCTCTCCCATTTGGAAGTCTGTTCGAATCTCATTCAAACACCTCCAGGTAAGAAGTGTCAACATTTTAAATGACCTCATTGCCTTGGTCCCTCTCTAACATTTATCCCATAACCCAAAATGGGGCAATGATGTCAAGCTTTCCTTGATTTTTCCAGTGAGCACAAAGCCACAATCACAAGTCAGAGTTTTTTCTGAAGTTTGTTTTAATTGGCATTGAGAGAAAAGAATCTTTCTTTGCCTTTTTAGTTCTGAAGATTGGAAAATGTGAACAAATTGCTGCTAACAGTTGTGACTCCAATACTTAAACAAAAACTGATGTTAGAGAATGAATAGGCATAGAGTAAATAGAGTAACTCACAAAGTCCAATTGCTTTTGGGGTACCAGGGCCACCTGTCCCTGAAGCCTTTATTGTAATTTAGTTATATGAGTCAATAATTTTCCCTCTTGACTAATTCTGTCTATTGCTTGTCTGCTTGTAGATCAAAACTTTTGGTTGCAAAATCCTTGAAATTTAAATAAGACAATATTTATACTTTGTTGTTGGATGAGTGTAACAAAAGACAGACTCTACTGAAAAAAATATTAGATTCGTGTACGCTATCAAGAAATGTAAAATGCATATTAAGCAATGTACCAAGTAGGAACATATCACTACATTGTCTCAGAAGGAAAGGGAATCTCACAATTACTAGGATTTAAAACTTTTTATCTTCAAACAATCCCTCTTTCAGCGTTCTTTCTGAAACTTAAAGGTTTGGTTGAAAAACATATTGATTACCCTTGAAACTTCAAAAAATAATCTCTGTTCTTCTAGACTCTCTGTGTATCTAAGAACCAAAAAAAGAATCTTTTTCTTTGTTTATGTGTGTTAGAGGCCATTTATTAGAATTTGAACAGCAAAAAAAAAAAAAAAGTGGGGGGAGAGTGGAAATTAAGTTATCTCCCTCCCATATTGTGTATTTTCTTTCTCCTTTTTTATTTTTAATCAATATATTGGCTAAGATGCTTCCTTTTATGGTAACACATTTTAAGTTATATTTTGATACATATATGTGGCAAGAAAATTGAACATTTTGAGGTTGTGATCGGTGACAAAATTATGTTTATTTTAAATTGCTTAATTTTTGTTTATATACTTTCTTACTATGTACCACTATATTATAAAATGGAGGTAAATGATATGGAAATATGTATGAAATGTAGCATCATGTAGTAAATTTAAATAAGTATGAAAACAAGTGAAAAATAAATTAGGTTAAATAGTGCCCTAGAGCCAGAGAGTGACTAGTTCCCAACATACATGCCATCAATCAAACGCACTTACAAACATCAGCCCCTATGTTTCACCATACATTCTGGAAAATCCAACACAAAGAAGGAAAAGTAATTAATTGTGAAATAGTGTCCATATCCATGCTGTTCAATAGACTAGCCACTAGCCACAGATGAGTTAGGCCCCCTTGAAATGTGGCTAGTCAAAATTGAAAAGTCCTATCTATAAAATACACTCTGAATTTCAAAGACTTAAATGAGAAAGAATGTAAATGTCTCATTAATAATCATTATAGAGCTTACAAATTTAATGATAATACTTTGAATATACTGTATTAAATAAAATATATTAAAATTAATTTTACATGTGTCTTTTCACTTGGAATGGCTACTAAAAATAATTGTAATTACATACGTGACTTGCAAAAGTAGCTTTAATTATATTTTTTTGGGACAGTACTGGTTCCAAAGAGTAGAGAAGAAACAATTTCTTTACTTAGGAAAGCACCACTGTTTCTTTTTTTAATATCTACGGGTAATATTATTTTTAAAACTAATACATACAGTATGTACTCATATACAACTATTAAATAAAAACTTAAATCATGGCTACTCTTTCCTCTTTTTCAATTTCTTTAGATTTTGTCCAGCTACCTATTTTGTTATTTTATTATTTTATTTTATATTAATTTCGTTTTTTAATTGTTTACTGGAGTGACATTGGTAAGAGAAGTTTGTCTTTTATATCTAAAAATGGCCACTTAGACATTTTACTAGACTTCACTATTAAACTTCTCCTACATTCTAGTCTCCTGTGGATGGTATTTGTAGTTAAAAATTAGTATTTGTTTTCAAAATAGTTGTTTCCCTCCAACTATATTAACTAAGTACCAAGTTACACAAAAGTGTCTTTGGAAATGCCAAAGGTAGTTTTCCAAATGACATTATATACCATTTGGATGATTATTTCAATGTATGTATTCTAAGGCAGAGAAGTACATAATGGTGAAGACAGAGGATGAATGTAAAATATACTAAAAATACAGATAGTCCTACATACCTCATCTGAGCCAGAGTAGTTTACAGCACTATCCCTTGGCCACTATTTCTAATACAGGCAGTCTTCACTTTGAAAGGTTCTGACATGCATGAATTTCAGTTTGCATTGTTTCAGTTTAAATAATACTAGCCCTCCAGCAACACTATCTAAATTTTAGTTACCATGATATATTAACTGTGAGTTATTGCATGAAGTATAAATTTCCCTGCTAGCTATTCATTCCACAAATATCTCTACACATACATCATGATCACTGACCAATCATGACACTGCGTGTCTTCCCAGTCTCTTGGTGACTGGTGACTGCACATCCTGGTGACGGGTTGTGCAGACATCAGGCACAAGTGGTAAAGTATGGAGTTGTGTTACCTTCTTAACTCTGAATGATAACTCATGTGATACCTAAAATAGATAATAAAAGAGAGAATAAGCCAACAAACATGAAACTGTATTGTTAAAAAATGATAGCTATGGAAATGAAATTTTAATTAAATGCATGTGGAGTCATAAAAGAAATGGGAGATTGTGGAAATGTTGGCGCTGCGATCATTCAAGAAATCCAGATACGCGGTTGAGGGAGTTGAGGGAAGGCCAACTCATAGTCATAAGTGGGGAAAGTGGTTCTGATAAAAAGGATGCAGAGGAAGTGACACTGTCAAAACTTCACATTGAAAAATATTTAAAAAAAACAAAAACACTTCACATTCATGCAACTTTCTAAGTTACTTTACAACACTGAAATCAAAAAAGCATAAAATATTGGAAACTGATGAAAATATTTAAAGAAATATGACAATTTGCCAAGGCAAAGAAAAGAAGCTAGTCCATACTGTAAGTTATAAGCCAAGAAGAAGGCAATGACTGTTCAAACTACTCTTGATAAGTTTTTTTTTTTTACAAAGAAATAAAACACTTTCATTCTTAATGTTTCTAATGGCATACTTACTAAATATTAGTATTATTATTTTTAATTTCCTATGCATTTATCCCTAGGAATAAAATAATTTTAATGTGTTGACAAACATTTTTAAAGTTACAGAACAATAAGAATATTTTCTATTGATTATTAAGAGAATTTTGCAGTTCTAGATTAGTAGTCATTTTTACAGTCCCAGACTTAGGTAAAGTGAAGACTACATGTATTAAGGTTAGAGGAAATACATCCTAAGGTTTCTCATAGGAAGGTTATTATTTAATGCAATGAAAGCATCTTAAATCCTTGCGTAATGTCAGTGACCAGATTACTGCACTGTTTTTGTTAACACTCACTAGTAGAGTTCAACGGCATCAACAGAGCAAGGGAGTTTTTTCCAACAGGATGCTGATGAGATCAAAGGGATAGCTCACTGATCATGTATCTAATCCACCAATAGATTTGAGACTACACTATCAGTTTTTAGGGCAAATATTTTTCAACAGTTTTTTTTCCTAATCCTAAAAAAGAGGAACAGCACCATGTTTGGGATTGTATTCTAAAAGAAATCTCTCCACTGAAGATATTCTATGTTACCAGTTAAGTACCAAGTGCCTTCTATTTTAACAATGAGCAGCAAAATACAATTATGAAAATATTTCAGCTGTTAAGTCAGAAGGAAATCAATGGTTTTAAATTTTACAAATATTCCTTGAACTGATGTTTTACTTCAAGTTTCCTTTCTTGGTTTGAGATGGTGAGTCAGCCAAGCAAGATTTGAGATCCAGGCCCTGGAGTAGGGCTATGGCACTGCTCTCGTTTATTTTTGTTTCTTTGTTATTTGTTTGTTTTGGAACTTCGTGAGTATCCCTTAACTGATAAAAGTGAACACTGCCTAAAGTACTTATTAGTTTCAATCTGTCTCTTTTTCCCACTGAGAATTATTTCACCACAGCCTGTTGGATCATATCTTAAAGTTATGCTTTCCTTCCTCATAATTCTTCACTTTATCTTCCGTTATATTGTCCATGACAAATTTTCTACTTTTAATATTTTGACATGAATTCATTCATAGAATCCTCATAGGGGCAATGTGAGATAGGGTAGGCATTTGCATTTTCCTTTGTCACATGAAGGAAATGAGACCACAGAGAACTGGGTGACTACCTGTGAAGTCCAAGACAATGAATGTATTCAATTGATTTCCAAGCACTGCGAGTCTAATTGACTAAGGGCCCCAGCTGCCTCCTCTGAAGTTTTTCACAGGAATGGTAAAAAGGAAAGGCTCTTCCTAGGTAACTTGGGACTCCTCAGAACAGCTGTGTTTAATCTTCCCTGGACTGCCTGACAGCCTAGGACACTTCCACCCAACCTTCCTCTCCAACCCTTAACTCGGGGTCACACCACCATGATCTAATAGCTTTCTCGGCCCTTTCAGTCCTTGTCTCATTTCCTTTCCTGCAGCCATTTTCACTAATAAAATTAGATCAGGAGGAGCTACTGCTGGCTTTCAGAAACACAGGAGATGCAAACAAATTAACTCGAAGCTGAAGATTACAACTTCCTTTATCAGCAAAATATAGCACGTTTGCAGGAGTTCACAGGGAAGCCATTAGAATTCTATCACACTCTCCATATAGTCACTCCCCAATCTACCTACTGGAGAATATGGTTCTTTCCCTTTTACCCTTTTCAAACTTAAGAGTGCCTCTCATTGAGGAAAATAAACTAGAACCCATCAGGCAAGAGAGCCTGGGAAAAGAAGTCTAGGTCCTGCCATGTGGGGAAGAGGATCAGCAGTGTGGGTTCATGTTCAGGACCAGCACATGTTGTTTTGCATTGACTTGTCTTTTTTTCTAAACCCAGTCAACTTTTGTGCCATTTTTATTTCAGGTTTTATTCTTTAAAGTTGGCTCTTAAGCAAACATTGAAATATCTTAAAATATGATTAATCTAAGGTTAGCATCCCTCCTTCCACTACCTTGGTGTTTATCTTCTAATCATTTGCATCCATTATTTCCTAGCCTACCTACGCTCTGCAAGTGACTACTGGGCCAAGATGTAAGAGTAGATGGGTTTAGGGAGAGCAAAATGGGTATCTCCTTCTTCATCAATTTGAAGGCAACAGGTCTTTATTTTTCAAACTTATCTTTGTGTTTTACTAAACTTTTCTGGGGGTATGAAATGGTGGTATGAATGCTTAAACATTTAATCTTCCATTAATAGCTTAGTTTACTTTATATCAGAGTGTAGCCTGATGCAAAGCCAAGATATTTTATATTTTTTCTTTTTATCATATCCTCAGCATGATTCTCCTGTTGAAGGATTTGTTTAATTATTGAACATGTACCACTTTTAAGTCATTTATTATTCTAGATTCTAAAATGAAGTGGAGAAGACAAAAAATGCCCTCCACTCTTATGGAACTTTTATTTCCAGTAATAAGAGCCATTAATAAGTGGTTAAATCAATTAAAAGAAAAAAATGAAAGATGATTTCAGACAAAAGTAAAAATCTATGAATACAATTAAACATTACAACATGAAAAAAACAATAGCTGAGTATGGGCACAGCACAGTTAAGAATGCCTAGATAAAGAGTTGCATTTATTTGATATCTAGAAGGAAAGAAGTTTCCAGCTACCTAGGGGGAGAACATTCTATGCAAAGGAAGCAGCATATGTAAACATTTTAAAGCAAATTTCCTGGCAGAAAGATAAACATGACATGTTCATTAATACAGAAGGTCAGTGTGGTTGTGTAATAAAGGGAACGAGAGAGAGTGAGTTATAAAAGGTATATTTGGAAAAATAAGCCAGAACCTGAAGGGTTCTGTAGCCATATTGAATTTGAATTTTATTCTAAAAGCAAGTGTACACCATTGTAGCAGTGAATACACAAGTGTTTCATGCTCTAATTTGCATTTTTAATTAAAAATGGGACTACAATAAGTAAACCATGTTTTATTTTATCAAGATGTTACTCTGTGTAATAGCTGCATTTTGAAAAACATTAATTTGCCATTATCTTTAAAGTAATATAATGAGCATTTTAAAATGGGGTTTGGTTGTATTGTTTTTACTAATATATACAATACTCTGATGTTAAAAATCTGAGAGGTGATTTTTTTGTGTGATTTCAAAAAGTGTGCTAAAATTTGAAGATTCTGACAACAAAGACAGTTTAATTGTTGCTTGTCAACTGCTTAAATATTAAAGATTTATTGATTACTTATTCTGGAAGTCTCAATAGAGATCCAGACTGATTAGAATCCTATATGAATAATCTTGGTAAGAAAAAATTGCAAAGTGATAAGAAGCAGAGAAAGGGGAAAGTGTAATATCAGTAAAGGTAAGGGAGTAAGCATTATGTGGAGAAATCCATCAGATAACATTATAGAGTTCAATGCCGGAAATTACTTGTATTGGCATGCTGGAATATTCCCATGAGAGAGGAATGTAAGCTCTATTTTCAACCTCAAATTCACCCAGTGAAGGGAGGAAAGAGTCCTTCCTCCCTTCCAGAATGAACCCTAGCCCAGAGCGTCAGGACAGCGATCAGAGTTAAGGACTAAGGTTTGTGAACCTTGAGCCCTTCTTGGACTATGGACAGCACTCCCCTTACAAGCTCCAGCAGAACAATTTGTCTTGTACTTATGTCCACTCAGCAATACAGTTTCTGTGATCAAAGTACTTCTTTTAGCACACTGTACAGAACAAATATTCAGCACATAAAATGTTTGAAGTTCCTCTAGGAGAAAATAAATAACAAAAAATATTAACTTCCTTTTTTTCAGACTTGGGTTTAAGAAACAAGGTTGGCAGGCAGACATCCCTGATGCTGTGCCTACAGAAATGCTTTTCCCTGACTTAAGTGAGATTTCCATTTAATGACTTCATTTTCACACTTCTTCTTTTCCTGTACTCCTTCAGAAATATGTTTTAATTCATTCAATCAGTCAGAACTGTTGAATGTCTGCTTTATGTCAGGCAATTTGTTTTCAACAGTAAGTGAGTTGTATATAGAGTAAGTTGAAGTGAAGTGAGTATGTGTTTGTGAGTTTGTGAGGGCCAGTATATTTATAATCAGGGAAATATATTTACCAATGTATTATATTTTCTTCTTCTACACCAATGTATTCATTTTTCTCTTCTATAACAGTGTATTAAGAATAGACAACAGTGTGGTGATTGCTGAGGGGAGGGGAATATAAGAGGACTAAATGGTCATGGAAAAATAAATATAATAAAGATAAAGATTAAACAAAAAAACAGATGAAGTGCTGCATAATAGAGGTATTTTATGAGAAGTTATATAAAGCTTATACAAATTGCATTTTGATTTGGAGTGAGAGTAAAATTCTACTTACGCAGTTTCATTTCCTTTTAAAAATGATTGTTATATAAAATGCAAAACTTACCTTTCTTACTTAGCATGTTGTTAAAGATAAGCATACTTTTAAATTCTTTTTTCAAATGTGTAACTGCCCCCTTCCAACATCGTGTTTTATGCTATTGGACACCTCACCTACTGGTAAAGGAAAGTGAGTTAACCATTGAGTCCACTAGCAGAGACCGCCTGTAGCTCAAATCATCACAGCAATTCTCCCTGAAAACATAACTTAAAATTGTTACACTGCTCATAGCCCCTAAATGTCTATATAATGCTTTTGCACTTCTTTATTGCCAAAAGTTATACTTCTGTTATTAAATATATCTAGAGGCCTTTTCTACTTTTGAGATACAATCTCTCAGACTGGTTATTTGCTATTCTGTATCAATCTTGCTTCTTCCTTTAAAATGTAAATAATAATGTTTACCATTAGTTTGCCTTAACCCATGAAGGTTGACTTCTTCTAAGAAAGGAGGAAGGATGTGCTTAAAGATGTTTGCTAAGTACACCCATCATGTCCACATTCATGGAAACAGTGTTGTCTTCATCAGGAGGCTGCTCAGTCCAGTCACCAAAGGGAAGGGTGGCAGAAGTCCCCTCAGCAGCATATGCATGAAATTGATGCCAGTGCACATAGTCCGATTATAATCACCTCTCTAAGGAATAGCGTCTGTCTGTGCCCCTGACAATGTCAAACCCTTAAATCCATAGGGATCATCCATAACCCAGAGTCGTGGGGGTTCATATTCTTTGGAGCTGTATGTTCATGGCCTACCCATTATCTTCTCTATTCTTGCACATTCAAACACACACTTTGATTTCTTCCATGTGCACCACTGGCTTTCATCTTGGCACGAAACTCACATATAAACACTTACAGCCCCTCCATCATTCATGTTTTCCTTTTGTAAATGCTCAAGTAACTATATTTTAGAATTTTTTCCTGCCTAATTAATGTAAGAAAAAGTGTTGAAATTTCTTAAAAAAAAAAACCCCTCTAAAATTAGCATGACTTTCTCCTTATAGAAAATAGAAGAAAATTAAGTTGAACATTCAAAACTCTGGGTGACTAGCATTGGTATTTGAGTTTTTCTCAAAAGATGAATCAGACCAAGCTTGAAAGCAACTCCCACAGAGCAGTGGATTAAGAGGCACAATTCTCAGAGCAAAACATTGGCAACTCTTTAATGGCGCCTTTACAGGAAAGCACAACAAATTAGTTCTGACCAAAACTGATGATTCTTATTTACACACTTCCCACATAGGGGCCATGTTTCCAGAATTGGTGTGTGTCTGTGAGACACAAAAATATGATTTTAAAAATGATTTTTATAAAATTAGGAAAAATGTATTTGTCTGACTTCGGGTGACAGACATTGTGCTGGTATGACCAGAGGCACTACAGAGCCAGAATGGGGGGAGCCTGGACTGTTCCTGCCCTGGTTTGATTTTAAATGCCCTGTGCCATTAAACTAAGTTATGAAGAACAAGTACAGGGTGCTGCTAATGAAGGGCTGTTTGGCATGGCACAGTAAACTCATCTTTGATGCTCACTGATAAAAACAGAGCAATCTTGGATAGACTTTTAGGAAAAATAAGAAAGACATAGCTGAGGTCAAGTCAAGGAGAGACGTCTCTAGAGTTCAGAAATGGAAAAAAACAAAGTGGTGGCAGATGCTGAGTCCACACGCAGCTGGGCGAAAGCTTTTCCCTGCAGGTAATGGGACGGAAAGTGCTCCAGGTCAAGTCTGATAAGGGGCCGTTCCTTGCTTCTCAGCACTGCTGAGGCAGAGTCCCTAGTGGTACAAAAGTTTAAAATGATAGAGCGTTTTTGTTTTTTGTTTTTTTTTTTTCACCTAATGCCTTGAACCTGCAGCTTTAAAGGAAGCAGTGGGCCCAGGGAAGTGAAGAATAAAGACACACTTCTGGTAATCAGGGACAATCAAGCCACTCTTTGGCTCAACAAATTGACCTATGATTTCTCCAATGAAACAGCATGGCAGAAATGCCATCATAAAAATTGGTTATAGACTGGCAACACTGAGGCCAAATGTAGGCAACTATAAAGTTACTGCAGAATGATAGGTGAGCATAAAAAGCAGGTGAGAGAGAGACAAAGAAGAGAAAACAATAAAACCTTCCTAATTAAAATTAAACTCCACACCAAGATTCCAAAACAAATTCCAAAATAAATGAATACTTTAAATGATTAATTTCAAAAAATAAACCTAACAAAATCAACCACTGGAATTTGAATTTTCTCCAGGTTAAATTAGCTTTAGGAGACACTGTGTGAAAACTTAAATAACATGCTTAAGATGTTCAGATATGAAGGAATGATCTCTAATCAAAATGATAAATGTAATAAAAATAAGATAATCATTACACCAGTCACTGTAATAGGGAATGAATACACTATACTTATATAAAGCTATCCATATTAATCTTAGTAAATATTAAATTCAGCTTGTTACTCTACCTGGTTTTTCTCTCCAAGTTAGAGTTTATATGTTAAAAGTTTCTTTTCTAAGTAAACTTTACGAGAACCAACAGGTTCAGTTCCTGTATAAACCTAGGAAACAGTCTTTTCTGGTTTCCCACTGCTTCCTTTAAAGCTGCAGGTTCAAGGCATTAGGTGAAAAAAAAAAAATGCTCTGGTAGGACCTTGGAGTCCTACCAACTTAAGAATGCTGACCATAAATATCCATATTGGAACCAGCAATGACCCTGACTGCATGGCCACAACCCCTCCCCAATCTCTTTGTTCTGCTTTCCCTCTCCTCCCACCTGGTAAAAACCTCTGCCTGCACTAAGATGCATTCTGTAACAAATCCAAGTATGTATTTAATCAATCCTGTGCTTTAGTTCTTGTTGCAGTTGCCAGCCATCAACCACAGGTGCCCAGGGAAGGGAGGACTGCTAGTGCAAACAGAGAGAACACCGAAACAAAGGGAGTAAACTTGGGGAGAAGCAGCATGACTCCTTTTTCATTCCTCCTTCTCCTTACTGCCTAGAGAAAAGACACATCCATGCTCCCCCTGGTAATTTTCCCCACTCCCAAATTTCCACCAACTCCAGATAGGAATCACTGGCTTGACCAGGGATGTTAAGATGGACTTTGAGACATGAGTCCCTCATCTTCCAGTCAGCCGGCATGTGAATAAAGAAAGCACTTGCCTTTATACCAGTACTTGTCTCTCAAGTATTGGCTTTCCAGGTGGCAGGGAACTGGACCCATGTTCGGTTATAATTATGGTAGAAGATGATATTGAGTAAATTACTCAGAATAAAGAAAACAAAGATAGAAATGTGAAAGAGCAGTTAAGAAGCATACTAATAGAGTAAGGGGGAAAATGAGTAAATAGTATTTGAGTAATAGCATGAAGCCTCAAGTTTATATTATATTTTATTTTATTTATTTTTAAAATATTTTATTTATTTTTAGAGAGGGGAAAGGAGAGAGAAAGAGACAGAGAAAATCATCAATGTGTGGTTGCCTCCCACGCACCCCCATCTGGGGAACTGGCCCATAACCCAGGCATGTGCCCTGACTGGGAATCAAACTGGAGACACTTTACTTCACAGTCCAGCTCTCAATCCACTGAGCCACACCAGCCAAGGCTATATTATATTTATGTTATATTAAATCAGACAGTAATAATTCAAGAAAGTAAATCACATATAAACTTCATTTACAAGCATGGATTTAAACATTGTATGTAAACTACTAGTACATTGAATTTGGCATTATATAAAAACTTCACATTAAAAAATACAAAAATTAATAAACATCAGAAATTTATTGATGAATTGATGATCATGATTGTACAGTTCACAGAAATAGAGATCTAAGTGAATAATAAACATTTAAAATGATGCTCAACCTTACTAGTAATCAGGGAAATGCAAATTTTTAAAAGCAACAATTCACACCATTAGATTAGCAAAAATTAAATTATACTTAAATGTTGTATCAGTGAAGAGAAATGGGATACACATATATTTTTAGTGGAAAATGAATAAATCTTATAGGCATAATGTTTAAGGGGAAAAAGAGATTGGGAAAGAATATGTATTGCCTGATATAATTTACTCAAAGTTTGGAAACTTCAAATACCATATAATATATTATATGAGGGGAGGGTAGGCCCCTTGTAGTAGAGGCCTCCCTTGCTACATGAGTGTTCTAGGAACCCATCTGTATCAGTGTTAGCAGCTGGCATTGTTGTGAGAGGCTGCATTCAGCTTCAGTGATTTTTTTTGGAAGACTCTTTCAATGTGTTTGCCCATTTCATGATGGGTGACATATAAGTGCATCTGCCCACACCATGCTGAGTATTCGGTGGTTTTTGAGCAAAGATGCCATGGTCCCCCATGTCCTACTTTCCCTATTCACCTGACCTTACTCTAAGTGATTTTCTCTTTGTGTGTGTGTGTGTGTGTGTTGTTTCCCTGGTTGAAAAAATTCCTCGAAGGGAAACATTTTGCTGATGTGGAAGAGATGAAACAGAAAATGGCAGAAGCATTAAAAGGCATCAAAATTTCCAACTTCAAAAACTGTTTTGAGCAGTGGAAAAAATGCCTCAGTGGGTGCATTGCATCAAATGGAGAGTAATTTGAAGGTGACTGGAGTTTAAACACGTAGGAATAACCAGAGAATTTTTAATAAATAAATTTCAGTTTGGGGGTCCCTGAAGTTACATAGATGCCATATACTGTAACAGTGTAAACACCTACATGGGAGGGAAGCAGAGGAATGGGACTGGAGCGGGGCTTTGACTGTAACTGTAACGACTTATTTATTTAGAGCAGATGACAAGCACATGTGGCAAACATTAAGATTTAATAATGGTCAGTGCTACTCACACTGTTTATTTTTCTGTGTGATTAGATTTTATTAATTTTTAAACTCAGGTATGAGCTGGGGAAAATCATATTTTAATGAAAAATGAATAAAATAAAATGTAAAAATAAATGAAGACAGTAGTATCAGCTCCTGCCAAGATAGAATAAACTATCCCGCTGGTTCTACTCTTATATAGCTAAATTTATTCCTTCTTCTTTATGGTTGTGGCTAGAAATTTCAGTTTTATGTTGAATAAGAATAGTGAGAGCAGAGTCTTTCATTGACCCTGATGTTTAGATAGAAATCATAGTATGAACTTTAGCTCTTTTATTATCGTCACGCCGGTCCCAGGAACTCTGTGCTTTTGTTCTCTGTTATTCAAATGGAGTAAGTTCTATTGCCCTGTCATCCAATTCACTGATTCTATTCTTTGTCATCTGTGTTCTACTACTGAACTTACCATTTAGTTTTCATTTTGGTTATCGTATTTCTCAGTTCTATAATTTCCATTTATAATAGCCCCAAATTGAAAATGGCCCGATATTTTTTAATAGACAAATAAAATATAAATAATCAGTGAAGAGAAACTTTTGATATATACAACAGTATGACTGTTTCTCCCAGGAATTATGCTGAGTAAAAAAAGCCAATATTAAAAGGTTATATAGTGTATGAAAACATGAATACAGGTGTATATCACTATTGGAATAAGAAACTATAGACACAGAAAACAATCAGTGGTTGCCAGAGCTAGCAGAATTGGCATTGGGAGAGCTACGACGAAAAAATGATAGCAGGAGGAATGCACGTATTAGTACTGTTTGTATCTTGAATGGGCTGGCGTTCCCCCAAACGTACACATGTGATAAAACTGCACTGAACATGTACCCACAAAGTGGTGTCAGTTGTGCTCAGGCCTGTGTTAGCAAACCCAGGTTTAATACCTGACCTAACTGCTGTTTCAACCTTTTCTAGAACTATAATCTTAATCAGCCAGTCTGGAATTTTCTGGTGAAGTACCAGTACGGAAATCTGTCTTGTGAGCCCTCTTCATATCCCTATTCCCAGAAAGAAGCAATCTGCATGGGGGAAAAAGAAAAAATTTGCCATTCTCTTTCCCCAAGAGTAGATGCTTGGTCTAAAAATAATCCTTTACTTTTGATAATAGGTCCCTTGTTCTACCCTTCTTCCCATAAAAACCCTTCATTTTGCAGAATCCCTCTGGACACCCTTCTAGTTTAGTAACTGTCCAACACATGAATAAGGCTGATTAGATCTTCATATTTACTTGGTTGAATTTGCTTTTTAAACAAGACTATCAGTGTGTCTCATGTTAGAGAATTAAAAAGTAAAGAAGTTATGGCTCCATCTTGGTACTATTTAAGTAAATGTCTACTGAAAATCTCCCAGATTGGATGGACTCTCCTCTAATGGAAATACTGATTAAACCTTAGATGAAATACAAGTGACAAAGAAGAAAGACCTGTTTTGGAAAGCTTTAGTGAAGCTGACTGAGACTTTTTATCATAGATAGGAGCTAAGTAAAAATCAGAATTGTTAAAACATACACAAACTCTTTCAGATCTAGCAGAAAAACACTGTGTTTGAAGTACAATTAGAGAAATTCCTGGGAAGTGTATCAAGAGAAGATATTCAAAATACTGTGTGTGTAAGATGGATGTGCCCTTCAAAGTCTGAAAAGAATACTCTCAAATTAGGTTTCTATTTCCCAGTCTCTGACCCTCAGACTCATTTTTGAGTTTCCAGAAGGTTGCTGCTGCATCGTTTTTCTCTCCGCCACTTTGAAACAATGGTTTTAAAACTCTGCTTTGAAGAGCCCTAGGAATTCTCCTTAAGCCCCTCAATGATAAGCACCCCCAGTAAAAGAGAGATGAGGAGCATCTTGCCATCTACCAGAGCAGGTCTGCTGCTATCAGTTTTATTTGTTTATGCTTCAAGGCATGATTTTTTGAGTAAAAACAGTAAGTTTGAGAACAAATGTATTGGCAAGTCCCTAGCTAGATCTCTGGTTGTAACATTAGAAAAACTGTATCAACATGCTTTGTTATAAAAATGATATCCATCTATAATACAGTTTGCTGGAATTCATACAGTAAAATGAAAATCCACATTTTTAAAATGTGAGAAGAAAAATGATTTCAAAAGCAAGTTGATAAAAAAAGTTAGGGATGCAGCTTAATGTAGAATTTATATTTCTTGTAGTTTTTCAGTTTTGATTCAACTAATGGAAGACCAGAAAAATAATACAAGAGGACATATGTGACACTTAAACCCTCAAATTCCAACCAAGGCCCATACTGAAATAGTAGTTGTTTTAGTGGGAATCATATATGATACAGAAGCAGGCAAAAGTAGGTTTACAGTTATGAGTACACAAAGCAGTTTATTCTTGTGTTATTATTTATTAATTATATTATTTATTTGTATTCAATGGTAAACCTACTTTTACCCTCCTCTCTCTATATAATTTATATAATACTACAAATTATATATAATTACTAATATAAGAAGAATAATTAATAGTATTTTAGGTATATTTAAAGCTGTGTGAGCCTTGGTATTTTATTCCTCTTCATGAATGTGAATACCCCACCAGAGCAAATGGTCTGCATCAGAGATGTTCATAATTGTAGCTTTGCATCTTGTAAGACAAACTGTAAAATCTGGGTAGATTATGAAAGAGCAGTGTGTTTTACTGACTTCTGACGTGAATTATTTTAAAATGCCTAAAGAGAAGCACTTTTCCGGAATGAAAGGATAATCCCATTGTACTGGTAATTAAAACACTACTAAAATACTGCGTCTGGTTCTTGATAACCAACTTTAAGAAGAGCATCAACAAACCAGTCCGTGATCAGAGGGGGTGACCGAGTTGATGAAGGGTGTGAACACAAGGAATAATACCATGTCATCTGATGGGTAGAAAGGCTTCTGTAGAAAGTTTAATCAAGAGAAGGCTTGGAAGCTGTGGTAGAAATTTTATCTCTCAGTCAAAAGAAAAGACTGTAAGATAACCAAAACTTATTATTCATTTTTGCAGTCCCATCCCTCTCTGATTAAGGGTGGCCCCATGGCATGTTCACTTTCATATCCAGACCATACTTGCCATAGGGCCTGGCAGTTTTTCATAAGCACTGTAGTCCTGTAGTCAGGAACACCTCAGGGCAGAAATCAAGAACACTGGGGTACCGCCATTGGAGATGCTGCCAGATACATCTGCATGAAGCTAGTTGCTGCGGCTATGGCTGGGTAAAACACTGGCTCAGGAGACTGAGAGGGAATCTACAGGAGAGGAATCATTCTGCTCTTATCCCTAATTCAGCTCTTCCCTATGGTAGGAAGTTAGTCCTTTCCCTTTGCCGTTCACTGCTCTTTCCTTCTCTCTCACTTTCATGTGTCCTATGGGGAAAATATCCTCACATTTTCTGTAGGAAGAAAATTTGTGTGACCTCTGTCAACCTCCTATTTACAAATGATGCTCAGGACTACTTTGGCACATGTGAGACTTTTGCAGAAACTTTGAAGTTACTACTTAAAGCCCGCTACATCAAGCTTTAAGCAAGCTGTCTCCCTGCTCTGTTGTTATTTGGTGTGTGCAGCACCAATGTGTTGGGGAGGTGGTAGTGATGTTTGTCCCATCATTTGTATAAAAAGTGAAGTAAGAAGACTGGAGATTGATAGAAGAAAAAATAAGATGGCATTATAGATTCAGTGTGGGTTGTCACTCCACGTATCTTGAAAAAAACTAGATATTATTGGAAATATATGCACATCCAGAAATTGCCACTCTTTCTTTTGTGACATTGAGATATTATATTCTCAAACATGACTCTTAAAAGTATAAATATTACCTTCCTTTGTCATATTTTGGTTATGAGAGTTTACATGTCTCTTGTGAAAGCTGTATGTGAATTCTGAGGGAGGAAAATGTGTACCCATTTGTTTTGCTGATATTCTGCAGTTTGAAATCATTTGCAATAATAAAATAAGAGTAGGATAAAATAAATTACTATACTAACTTCCTGTTGGAATTTAGTGTTTTTTTTTAAATGTATCAACTCTTGACTATATGATCAGAATTTCTCTTAATTAAAAAATTAACACAAGATGACTTTTAAAAGTTTTTACAAACTTACCTTCCTTGTGCTGTATTAATCATCATTGACCTTTCAGAGCATACAAATGTATCAGTGACACTGATGCTCAAATTTCTCACAAAGGTCAGGCAGAATTCCTTTACCTGTTTAGTTTTGATGATAATATTTCTAAGAGCCATTATCAGAACAATTAATTCTAGCAAGGTACACTAGACAACCATTCAGGTGTTTTATATTTTACTTTTTTAAAAGATTTTATTTATTTATTTTTAGAGAGAGGACAAGGGAGGGAGAAAGAGAGGGGGAGAAACATCAATTGGCTGCCTCCTGCACGCCCCCCAACTGGGGACCTGGCCTACAACCCAGGCATGTGCCCTGACTAGGAATTGAACTGGTGACCTTTCAGTTCCCACAGGTCAGCACTCAATCCACCCAGCGACTTCAGCCATGGTATCCAGGTGTTTTTATTTTTAAAGTATAACTGATTTCATCCAGGAAGGAAGCACATGCTCTGTGAAATCAGGAGAGAAGTACAGGGGTGAAGGAAGGAAGGAAGGAAGGAAGGAAGGAAGGAAGGAAGGAAGGAAGGAAGGAAGGAAGGGAAAGAAAAGGAAAGCATGAGTCGGGGTGAGTGTTGGGAGATGGCACGTGCTCACTGGGAGCCAAAGGCAGAGAAATCACTACCGCTTTTGGGTACCACCACTGTGAGAGGGCAGTGAGATGTGTATATTGACTTGATTTCCATACATTTTGAATGTGAATGAAAATAGCCCTAAATGATCCCCAACTTTATACTTATTTCACAACCACTTCAGCACCCTAAGAAGCTTCTCTAACGGTGCAAGAGCAGAAATAACCACCCAATATTCAGGAGGTCGAGTTCAGGCCTGAGGAGTATTTGTTTGGCCAATATTCTACTTTTTTTAAAAAAATTAAAACCAAATTTCTTTTGGCTGACTTGGAACTCTCCAGTTTTCCTGAGTCCTCATTATTTCCACCATTTCCCAGCCCACTTCACACCTTCATACATTTTGCCTGGTCTCTGGAGGCACTTGAGTTTCAGAGCCTTTGTTCAGAGAACACATATTATCAAACAAAAATTTCGATTAGACTGTGGAAGAAGTAGCTGGGCACCAACATCATCACAAAGATGCTTGACCTGGAGATGGCAGCACAAGAGCAAAAATTATATTGAGAAGTTAACAGCTGAGCAACAACTGCTTCTTCAAAAGAAGCAGGCGCTCCATAGACCGTACACTGGTGAGAGCTGGGGCAGTATTGCGCTGGTGGTGATCCCAGACAGCCTGCAGAGCTTCATCCATCCGGGAGGATTGGCCTCACCTCCACCCTGCAACTAGTGGTCAGGAAGGGAAGGAGTGTAGGAGCCTTTGCTCCGGGGCCTGTGTGAGGTAGAAGAGGCCAAGCCATTCTACTTATGCTGCTGTCATCCGCGATAGCACATGTATCAAATAAAAAACACATAGTAATTGTGTTAAAGTTATTTTATGCTGTCAACTTTTTATACGCTATGTCAAATGTCTCCTAAGTAGCTGTAACTTACATAGAAAATACTCTAAATATTTTATTTGCCATGAATTTTTCATCTTTATGTCTTATTTATTTGGCATAATTTATTAAGGTGAAATATAGCAGTTCTTACAGTTTAATTTGATTTTCAGGATGTTATTTCTTATCTACACAAATATTTCAAATTAAATGCTACTTTTGAAATAAGAATCCCAAACATACAATTTTTTTTTCTGATGAGATAGAAATTTATAAACAAAGTTTTATGTACTTCTTACATATACGTAAGTGTAAGTAGACCATCAAAGTGAATAATATTTACTGTGGGAGAATATATATGTTTACTAAAAATTCAAAGTTTGCTTAAACATTTGTGAGGTATCAAATTAGCATACCTAAAACTTCAAGAGAACTTAAATACCAATCACCCTCAGAATCTCTGCATGGTGTACAGAATACATTTTTATCTTTTGTTGCTTACTCATCTCTCCAATTTATTCTGATATTTTCACTACCCTCTGTCTCTCACCCTGACTCCTACTTTATGGAAAGACGTATAGTCCATAAATGTTACAGCTGGGTTTTTTTTTTTTTTTTTGAGCCTTTGCAAATATTAATTCCCTCTTGCTTCTTTACCCCATTTCTATTCCCTCACTAAGGCCTATTCATCCTTGGGTGAACTTTTTTTTAATGACTATACAGTAATTATTTTAGGTTTTGTTGTTCGTAGAGTCTCTGTTGCAAACCACTCTGCTTCCTATTTTAGCAAACAGTCACACACATACATAGATAAATGTGACTTGCTATTTTCCTGTAAAACTTTGCAGACAAGTGGGCCACCAATGAGTCATAGTTGCTGATCCTAGTTTTAGATTCAATTCAAATATTATTTGTCTGGTACACATTCACTGAGCTCCATATCTGAATAGACATCATACTCTATTGTAATTTTTGGATTAATTGTCATAATTTCAGGCTACATTGGTAGACATGAAACACTAGACAGTAAAGAAAATGGATTAATTATTTCTCTGTCATAGTATATGGTAATTGTTTGACATAAACTAAAAGCCTTTGGCTATTTTTGAGGCATGAAGAATTCACATGAAGTCATCTAACCTATTTTTAAACGCCTCTAAAAACAGAGTGTGGAAAAAATAGCAAAGCCAATTTTCGACACTGCCCAGAAGATCACTATGTGAAAAAGAAAAGAAAAACAAACCATTTTTTAGTGTGGAAAAATTTCTTGGAAATTTATTATTGTGGGCTGAATTCTTTCCTAGACATTTGCATTTTGGTGCAGCATATGGGGTAAGAGTAGTATTGAGTAGTGTTATCTAAATGGTATTTTTAAACTGGTTATGATTTTTATCAAAGGCTTTGATAATTAAATAGAAAGCATACATATTATGTATATTGAAAACACTAGGTGGGAACCCCTAATTTAAATCCTACAGGAAAAACAATTAAGATATTTAATTGACATTGGCAGAAGTATGTAAGGAAGTTATGTTTCGATAGCATAAAGCATAGGGGACTATGACTATTTGTCTTCAAAAAAATAGACAAGTACAAAATTAAAAATAATTCCCATGACCTGGTACAGTAGGAACAGTTTCTATGGAAATAGAACAAAAGGTGATTCTACCATAAATACAGAGCCTTACTCACAAAGATAATTAAAGAGGGCACAAAAGCCCATTTGACCTGGCACCGTAACTACCTTTAAACATCTCTTTCTTCACAGCAGCGTGAATGATGTTTTTCAAATCCTCTAATAAATGTCTACGGCACTTAAAACCTTCATACCACAGCATGCCCTACCAAGCCTGCAAGATCTGGTCCTGCCAGCCTCTCTGATAAACACCTTCACTGCTTACACAGCACTAGTCTTACCAGCCTTTTGGCTATTTAGAAAATGAGGCCTTTCCCTTAGGGCTCTTCCTCTTGGTATTTCCTCTATTTGATAAGCTCTTTAGATTTTTACTCCTTCTCTTCATTTGGGTCTGTCCTTAAATGTTCTCTCCTTAGAAGACCTTTCCTAATCACAAGTTTAAGAAGAACCCATCACCCCTACTCCATCCCATCCCTACCTGTTACCACGATTATTTTCTTTATTATTTCTAATGTTATATTAAGTTGTTTATTGATTGACTTTCCTAATAGAATCAAAGCTCCAGAAGCACCAGGGATTTTTCTCTCTTGTCCTCCTCTCTTTTCTGATTATTAAGAATGTAATTGATAAGATATAGAACAAAATGAATATTTGAAAGTATGACCATTTGTTAATTAGCCATTTGGAGAAAAAGCTCAAAATGAAAACTGCTCCCCTTCCTACAATGAAATTATCATTATGAGTTTTAATGCATTGAACCTAGTTATTGAGGGATATTAAGGGAAAAAATGAACACTGAGTTTATTTAAGGTGGTTTATTAGATGAAAAGATATAGATTAATTGTTTTCTTTATGATTATTTCTGTGTTTGTTTTCTCAGTGGCTACCCATCCCCTCTTGTCCAGAGAAATGCTCCAATTATCTTCTTTTATTGTGAGGCCCATTTAAAATGTCCAAAATTATAATGAAAATGGACTCTCAGTTTTTAAAAATTAATATGAAATATTTTAGAATAAAACACACTAAATGTTAAAGTCATTTGTGATGTTTTAGCTTAATATTAAAACAAAGACTTATTTAACATAGCAAAATACATTCTTTTTTACTATACTGAGATATGGTCTGTGGCAGAACAGCTGCAATGAATGGAAAAGACAGGAATCGTCAAGAAGGAGGAAGACCACCCCTCAACAGATTTGTGGCTTAAAACCAGCAGACACCAGCTCAACCCAGCATGTCGACTAACTTCATCTAATGGTAACCCCTGGGCTCATATGCTCATTGCAATATAGTGGCATACTGAAGGACACACCCTGAGCTGCCATGATTGGAAGCAGAAAGGATACAAAAGAGCCAATGGAACTCCCCTGAGAATCTCCACTCCTCTCCAAGAAGATCCTGAATATTCCTCCCCCTTATCGAAAACCCTACCCCTGTCCCCCAGCCCCTGAGATTAAATGAACCTCAGTAAAGGAAGTAAATTCTATGAAAGTTGGACTGTTCCCTCTGTGGAGTAGCCTATTTTCTATCTCACTGCTTCACTAATAAACTCATTTCACTTTAAACTCTACACTGGCTCACACTTGAATTCTTTCCTGCTCAAAGCCAAGAACCCACAGCGGGTATTAGACCTTCAGGTTCCAGACCCCGGGAATGCCTGCATCAGCGCAATGTTACAGACATCAAACAGTGAATGAGCAAGAACATTATGAACATGTGCTCCAATAAAATAAGTCAGGATGAATTTTTTATTGTTGAGTCACTTTTTAATGTAAGCTTTTAAGGCACACATTTAAGAACTATAAATCTTTCACTTAATAAATTGGAAAAGGCTTATCAGTATGAGAATGCCAAGATTTCTAACTCTCCATGCATTGCACTATTTGTTGAAAAATAACATAGAAAACAGCTTCCCTACACTATTCTACCATTGTGAATATTGGCATTCTTGGCATGCCGGAATTTGTTAAAGCTAATTTAGTCCAGGGACTAAATGGTAATGGAAAGAAAATACAATAAAAAATAAATAAATAAATAAATAAATAAATAAATAAATAAACTGTAAAGCTAATTTAGTCCAGACTGTATTGTGTTTGAGGTCAAGATTATGCCTTCTACTTGTGGAATCTACATAGAACTTAGTAAAACTGTTCTGTAATTTATTATGTAAGGATATATATTTCAAGATATTGATTGCTAAAATTCTAATAAATGTTCCTTAAATAGAATTTATATTCTGTATTAAAGTATATATTACTGTTTCAACCCATACAACCAGTAAAAGTGAATATAAGTAACATATCCTAGTTCAGTTTAGTGTGGTAATAATTTATACTTCAATTCTTAGTAAGCTTACATATAATAACTACCAAGTACATTTAAAATAATGATTCAGAGAAATCATATACTAAGATTATTATTGCAGGGTCTGAAAATGTTTCTTATCCCCAGGCAGTGATGCATAAAGGAGATGTCTGCCTGCCTTTTTATTTTATTTCAAAGTGAATTTTTTAAGCTAATGTGCCTCCCATCCTTTAAGGCCTTGCAACCCTCATGCATTCATTTTATCAAGTGTTATATGAGTATATTCTTCTGTAATGCAAGGCATTAATACAATCTGACTTTATCTTATTTTGTTCTTTCTCTTTTTTCTTTCTTTTCTTTTATTTTCCTCTTTTTAATGGCAAAAGACCTTCAAAAGCAACAAGCATTCCTTGATTATCTGTAGCTATCCATGCAGATTTCTTTTACCACACACTGAGAAAAAACCCATAATTACAAGGTTATGTACCATAGCAGCACTGCTATTTCAAGGAATTACATTATAGTTCACACTAAAAATAAAAGGGCAACACATTTTACATGCTGGTAGCTGGTTTCCCTTGATAGATGCACTTGCTTTTTCTATAGACTTAAATTTATCCTTCACCATCTGCCCTTCAAGTACTCCAGAAAATACAATATTGCATTCTGAATTCTCTTGAATGTAAGTTATCCTTCCTCCCTACAGATTGCTTTGTTGAATTCATGGTCTTACCTGCATGCAAATGCTTGATATTTGGGGAGCTCTAGTGATTTTGTACTTCACTCTATAAAAACTTGACACAGCATGCAGGCAAGCACTCCCATAATGCTTTGGGCATGATAGGAAATGACAGAGGCACTTTCGTTGGCTTTCAAAAAAAAAGTTAATGCTGCAGCAGCTATGTGTTTTTCCATTGTTTTTCTTTCTGTATTTATTCATTCAACAAAAATTTATTTAAATATGTATCCTTGAAATAGTATATGTTGCTTCATTTTCAGGATGCTAAAAGGACCTTCTCTACCTAATACAATCCCCAAATCCAGGTGGTCTACACTAAATTTTTTTCTTAGATATTTGTCCTTTAATTTCTTTTAAAAGTGCCTTTAACTAAAATCCTAAATCTTCAGGTACTTATGTTAATTATTTTTCTGTGATTAATTTCTTAAACAATAGGCTTCAGAACAATCATAAGGCCCTCGTCCTTAGAGAGAAGAGAGGAGTAGGATACTCCTCTTTAGGTTCTGGGTGCTGGGTAGACTAGAACCTTAGGTGTAGTCCAAAGCTAACGGGTATTCGTTGAATAAACATAGGAAGGTGAGCAGAAAATACTAAGCTAAATCTTCCCTATTGTAAGATATTGCTTTGAGCCAGTTTTTCTTCCAGGCATTCTGACTGTGCCTTTAACTTTCAAAATCAACTAAAGTCCTACTTCATCTCACTCACTGGACTCTATCTTTTAACAGGGAATGAAGATACTTCACTTACCTACAACACTGATGACTTCCCAGAGGTTCTAATGCATTATCATACAGTTCTTAATGTTAGGACATTCACGGAATTCCCTGTATATCATTAATTAGTCCTAAAACACTCTCACATTCAAAAAGTTAACTAGAAGTTATTGCAAAGTTTGTGGACATTTAGAAATGGTGCAAGTGGTGTGTCACAAATTGGTCAATGGCTGAGGAAGTGAAGGCGTTCCAATGTGAGCTGCTTACCCAGGGATCAGATGAATCTGATAAAACTTTCCTGTTTATTTGCGAAACAGTAAGAGATGGCTTCAAGTCCCTGAAGTCACTCTTCACACTGTGACACTGATTGCAGCTCTCTTCTCTGTAGGCATAGACCAGGCGAGGGCTCAGTGCGGAAGCAGAGAGAAGATATAAAAGCTCCCCACTGTGGCTTGGGGTGGGGGTGGGGGGCTAAAATGATCTGAGAAAGATTCCTTAGAGAGATTCCAGATTGTTGACCTAATTTCTGCACCAGCACACCACAGATTCTCTCTTTGCCATGGGCATTGTTTTAGTTGAGAACAATTGCCATTCTTGGCATTTAGTGTTTTTCATTTCTTAGTTTTTACATAGCAAATTAGAGAAAAACCTCATTATTTCCCTTGTACATTATTATATTTAGATACATCTAGCGTCATATAATTTTAAGGCCGAATGAGACCTCAAAAGCGATCCAATTCTTTCAAATGCATAAATCCCTTCATAACACCCACTGAACTGATTTATCAGCTCACAAGCACTTTAAATGGCTTGGAACTTACTGCCTCATCAAACATGCCATTCCACTTTAACAGCTTTGAGCGTAAAAAAGTTTTTTTTTCTTTATTGAGTTGAAATCTGTACCACTTACCCCCCTGTAATCTGAACCCATTAGTCCTAATTTTGCTTTCTAGAAATACACACACACATATGACAGTCTCGTTTACTTGATGACCCTTCACATGTTTTAAGCCATCTACTATATACATACAGGGCCCTTTTAAAATATGAATCATTTTAACTTTAAGCCTACGCTACTATTGGTTTAACTCAGAGTGTTCCAAAATTGAAAGCAATTTATTTGATTAAGTATAAGAAGCAAAAATTGGACTCTATTCTTTGCTTGGAACTGGATGACTTTCCAATCCAGCTTAGTAAAAATTGGTTTATTCCTTGTATAAATTAGAAAGAAAAATAAAAAGTATCAAAACAGTTTTAGGAATATCCTAACACTAAGGGCATATCAGTTATTTAAGTTCAAGTATCATTTAACAGGACAACTGTTAGAATTCCCACATCAGAGAAATTCCTTTTCAAAAACTGTATGTCATTTTCTCTTGAACATCACTTTCCTCGCATCAAGGCTTGATGAGATGCAGGTTTTGAAAAGTTGCCAAAATTTTCAAGGCATTTAAGTGGACTTTTAATTAATATTTAAAAACAAATCTGCTCTTTCTTAAATTGCTTCTGTACTCAAGAGAGCCTCAGTAGTTTTATCTTGAGAAGTCTTAAATGTGTGTTATTTAGTACTCATTTTAGCATTGGAATTTCTTTTCCTTCTGGCTAATTGGCCATTAACACCATTAGTATTTGAATAATGTGCATAAAACACTATAGAAGCTCAGAGAAATTCTATGAGTATTTAATGTTTAATGTGTGTGTTATTGAGATTGTGAAAACACTTGTTTACCACAGGCTTTTAGTGAAGCCTGACTATTTGCCAGCAAAGTCACACTTGGCTTTGGTCCATATCCCTCCCTCCTTTCTCCCTTACCCCAACATATTAGCCCCAGAAGTGATAGTATCTCTACCCTTCTCTGGGTTGAGGGTTTACATACATTATTTTCCTTTCACAGAAATATAACCTGTCCTGTAAATCACCTCAAGGCCCTCAGAATGAACAAATCTGAGGACTAAATTGTTGCTGAAGATAGCCTGTTCTTTACTTGGGTATGATGAGTTATCTATAGTTCACCTGTCATTCTTTTAACTGGGAAAGTTTATTTGGCTTTGAGTTCTGTCTTCATGGAATAGAACAAGTTGACTAACCCATGTTACAGTTTTGTTAAATGAAGTATGTCAGGAGAAAGCTTCTGTTCTCAGTATGCAGGGACCGCTTTTTCATAACCCATCAAACAGAAAAATCCCAAAGATACAAATTGTCTTTTGTGCCCTACAATTTGAGTAAATTTTTACAAAGTAATAAGTGGATTTTAATTTATTATAACTTCAACTAAAAACCAAAATAAGTAATTCCCCAAATACTTACATGGTATTTGATGTGATGCTAGTTATTATGAAGAAACAAGGATTAAGACCTGGGGCTGCTCACAAACAAGGTTTTTTTTCCTTCTTCTTCTTCTTCTTTTTCGCTTTATTTTATTATTTTTTTAATCAGTATTTTTTTAATTGTTGATATCGTACATTTTTTTGTCTTTTACCTTGCCCCCAGCCCACCAGCCCAGCCCTCCCCACCTTCCTCCCATTTCCACCCCCCATAGTTATCTTCTAGATATTCAGAGGAGATACATTCATAAATAATGAGAGTCCAAAGCAGTATTTGAAACAAGTGGGGACAAACAATATTACAAAGTTTAGAGAAAGGCATGGTCATTTTTGGGTAGGTAGGGCTTGGGGAAGTAATGGAAAACTTCCAGAAGGAGGGTAGGCTTTGCATTAGAAGTAGTTGGCAGAGTCAGGATGCATTTTCAGGACCATAGCAGCTCCTGTTGAATAATCAGGCAGATTTTCATTGACTTATTTAGAATCTACCTGCTCTTTTGTTAGAATTAGCAACAGAGCAACAGCTAAGACTTTTTGATTCTAAGAAAAGTAAGATTGGCCATTCAGCTACTTACAGTGCCACATGGTTTTAGAAAGGGGAAGAGGAAACACAGAGCTGAAACGTGAGCTGGAAAAAAGCATGTAATGGGACAACTGTAATAGCATAATCGATAAAATATTTTAAAAAAGTATGTAGTATAAATGTCTGAGAATCTAGAGGAGAGAGATTGTTGGATCCTGTTGGGTACCGTGATTATTTTTAAAAATTATTTTGAAATAATTTTACATTTACAGAAAGTTTGAAAAACTGAACAAAGCATTCACATATACCTTTCACCCGGCTTCTCCAAATGTTAACAACCTACATAGCCACAGGACAAATTTACTATCAGGAAGTTAACATTGATATGATATTATTAACTACACCGCAGACCTTATTATCATTTCACTAGTTTTATACCATAATGCCACATGTCACTTTGAGGATCCAATCCAAAATCTGCATTGTATTTACTTGTCGCATCCCTTTAGTATCCCCAGGCAGTGGCCACACTTCAGTCTTTTCTTGTTCATCATGACCTTGGCATTTCTATGAGTACTGGTTAATTATTTTGTAGAATAATTTGGAATTATTTGGGATTATTATTTTAATTGGCATTGCCTGATGTTTTCTCATGGTTAGATTGAGATTATGTATTTTCAGCAGGATTACCACCAAAGTAATGTTGTATCTTTCTCAGTAGATAATGTTGATTTGTATCAATATTGGTGAAGAGATAAGTGCTGGCAAGGACGTGAGAAGAGGAGGAACCCTTGTACACTGTTGGTGGCAATGTAAATTAGTATAGCCAGTATAAACAAAACAGTATGGAGGTTTCTCAAAAAATTAAAACTAGAACTACCATGGGATCCAGCAATCCCATTTCTGGATTTATGTCCAAAAGAATTAAAATCAGGATCTTAAAGAGGTATATGCTCTTCCATGTTCAGTGTAGCATTATTCTCAATGGCCATGATATGGAAATAACCTAAATGTCTATCAACTGATGAATGGATGAAGAAAATGACTTGTATGCACATGCAATAAAATATTATTAAGGCTTAGAAAGGGAAGGAAATCCTGCCATTTGGTACCACCTCCAGGATGGACCTGGAAGACATTTTGCTAAGTGAAATAAATCAGACACTAAAGAACAAACACTGCATGGTTGTTGACAACAAAACTGACTGTCATTTGAAAAGTAGCTTTTCTTTCTGTGTATAAAGTATCACACTGTGGTTTAATTTGTATTTCCCTGATAACTAAAATAATATGCATATTGATGTGCTTCTTGGTTATTCACATATCTTAAAATGTCCATTTTCCCTATTTTCATGTTTTTAGTTGTAATGTTCTTTATTGTTATTGCTATATAAATACTTTATGCATTTTTTATTCAAGTTCTTTGTCAGATATATTTTTTCTAAATGTTTTTTTCCCAGTTGCCAATTTACAAGTTTATGTTTTGATTTTCTTTGTCTCTACATTGTAGAAGCTCAGACTTATTCAGAATTGCATAACAGAACTCTACTTTAGCTCTCTAGGAAAAAAAAACTTGGGTTTTGAAAATTTATTGTCAGAATGCAAGAATATATTAAAAATTAAAATAGGAGATACTATCAAGTCTCAGGAAAGAACTAGAACAATAGACTTTGTACAAAATGGCAATCCTTCTCTGTTTTTGTCATCACGTTGCCTTTATTGATTCTTATTTTTTGCACCGCTCCTCCACTTTTTGATTGTATTTTATTGATTATGCTATTACAGTTGTCCCAGTGTTTCCTCCTTTGCCCCTTTCTCTCCCGCACCTCCCATCAGCTCAGGCAATCCCCACACCACTGTTCATGTCTATGGGTCATGTGTATAAGTTTTTTGGTTACTCCATTTACTATAATGTAATTTACAGCTCATAGCTCTTCTGTAAATACCAATTTGTACTTTTTAATCCCTTTACCTCTTCACCCATTTCCCTGCATCCCCATCCCAATCATCAAAATGACCTCCATATCCATGGTTTTATACTCTGTTATTGTTTGCTTAGTTTTTTTTTTTTTTAGATTCAATTGTTGATAGATACGTACGTATCGCCATTTACTTATTCAGTTTCGATCTTCTTAAATAAGTCCCCTTAACATTTTATATAATAATGGTTTGGTGATGATGCTCCTTTAGTTTTTTTCATGTCTGGGAAGTTCTTTATCTTTCCTTTGATTCTAAACAATAGCTTTGCTGGGTACAGCAATCTTGGCTATAGGTCCCTGCTTTTCATGACTTTGAATATTTCTTGCCAATACACTCTAGCCTACAAAGGTTCTTTTGAGAAATCAACTAACAGTTTTATGGGAACTCCCCTGTAAGTAACTAACTGCTTTTCTCTTGCTGCTTTTAAGAGTCTCTCTTTATCTTTAAGCTTTGGCATTTTAATCATGATGTGTCTTGGAGTGGGCTTCTTTGCATCCATCTTGTTTGGGACTCTCTGGGCTTCCTAGACTTGCATGTCTATTTCCTTCACCAAATTAGGGAAGTTTTCTTTCATTATTCTTTCTTATGTTCCAAAAGTTTGATTTAATTCTTGGTTTCATCCACTCTTCTGTTGTCTCCCTGTAACTTATTCTTTATTTTAATTAATGTATCCTTCATTTCTGATTGGACATTATTTAGGCTGTTAAGGTTCTCACTAAGTTCCTTGAGCATTCTGACCAATGTTTTGAACTCTGCATCTGATAGATTGCTGATCTCCATTTTGTTTAGTTTTTCCCCCCCTGGAGGTTTGATCTGTTCTTTCATTTGGGCCATGTTTATTTGTCTCTTCATTTTGGCAGTCTCCCTGTGTTTGTTTCTATATATTCGGTAAAGTTTCTATGACCCCCCTGTCTTGGTATCATGGCCTAATGTAGTAAGTGTCCTATAGGATCCAGTGCCACAGTGTCCCCCGTCACCCAAGGTGGGTTCTCAAGGTGTTCCCTTTGTGTTGGTTGAGCATGCCCTCTGTTTGTATTTGAGCCTTGTTTGGTGTTGACAGGTCAATGAGAAAGATTTACCAGGCCAGTCAGCTGCAAGGACTGGCTGTGACCACTGATCATCAACCTCCACCTTCCGTAGAGGATCAGCTGTATTGGGGGGCAGGGTATGGTGCTCCAATGTGGTCTGTAGTTCTCCTCTGGGTGCACAGGTTGTGGAGTTTCCCAGGTGGTGTAGGCCAATGTCAGGCCCTATCTGTGTTCTGTCCAGGGCTGCCCTACATGACCTATGAAGCAATCTGTAGAGATGGCTGCTACTTGTTCTGGTCTTGAAGATTCCCAGGTGAAGACAAGCTGTGAACCTAGTCTGGTTGCTCCTAGTGACAGGCCTGGGCCACTTAGCAAGAGGTATGGGGGCTGGAGGCTCACTGAGGCCAGCTATTGCTTGTTTGAGGTGATTTAGGAAGTTGTAAAGCATGAGCCAAGACCAGCCATTCATATGGAAAAGCCACCTTTAACAGTTTGGGTGTGCACATAAGTTGTATGGATCAGAGACTCTGGGGATCTCCAGGGCAGGGCAAACAGTGTTAGCCAGGTTGATGAGTCTCAAATACGGCATGCGCCTGCTGTCTCAGTGGCTCTGTGGGGAAGAGGAGTTCAGAAAAGGAACAATGGCTTCTGACTGCCTTTTTGACTGTGAGAAAGCTGTCCCCTAGCTCTCGCCTTGATTCAGACACTTCAGTTCCTCCCTGTATGCCACTTGTGCCTTTTAAGCTGCTATGCTAGTGCTGGGGCTCAGGTGGAGTGAGTCTGATTAAGTCCATGTGTGGGTTCTTTAAGAGGAACTGCTTGGAACGATATAGATGGACCTGGAGAATATTATGCTAAGTGAAATAAACCAGTCAGAGGAAGAAAAAGATACCATACAATTTCATTCATATGTAGAATCTAATGAATGAACTGAAGTAACAAGCAATACAGAAACAGACTCAAAAATGGAGGAGAGATGACAGCTGGTGGGGGAGGGAGGCTATAGGGTGGAGGGATTGAGCAAAAAGGAAAAACTGACTCATGAACATGGACAACAGTGTGGTGATTGCTGGGCGGGGGGCAGGTATCGGGGGACTAAATGGTAATGGAAAAATATAATAAAGATTAAATTTAAAATTTTTTATAAAAGAGGAACTGCTTGGGACTCTAGAACTTTCTTTTCTTTTCTTTTTTTAATTGTTGTTCAAGTACAGTTGTCTCCATTTTCCCACCATCATTTTCTCCTACCCTACCCACTGCCACTTCCCACCCTGGGACTCCAGAACTTTCTTACACCAACTCAATCTTTGCTGGTTTTTGCAGCCAGAAGATATGTGGACTTAGCTTCCTGTCACTGGTTCCCTGAGCTGGGTGGCCTAGTGTGGTTCTCGGAGCCTTCACTCCTGATATATCCCTCCCAAATTTTTATCTACCACATGTGTATGTGGGACCAGCCCGTTCCGTGTCTCTGCCCCTCCTACCCGTCTGGATTGATGTGGTTTCTTCAATGCCACAGTTACTGGACTTCCATTCAACTCTATTTCTGGCAGTTCAGTTCTAGATTAATTAGTGGCTTTGTTGCACTGGTTGTTAAATATTTTTAGTAACATCCCTGACCATTTCCAACTTATATGTCCTTATTTATTTTTGCTTGCTTGAAATATGAGTATGTGAGATTAAAGTTTCCCACTAGAATTAAGACTTTTTCAAGTCTTACTTTTTTCTCTTTTACTTTTGGATGTATTTATTATAAGACTATATTGTTAGCTGCATCTAAGTCCATAAGCAGCATTGCCTTTATGTGTTAAGCCTTTTAATAACTATGGAATAGCCATCTTTTTCCAGTTTAATATCTAACAATATGTGTTGATTACAAGATTTAGCATCAAGTAGAAGAAAACAAAACAAACAAAACACAGCAAAACAAAGAATAACTGGCACAATACAAGTTTATTTTTCTCTCTTTAAAACTGAGGCCTTCCTGTGCTGGTAGGGTCTTCACACCGTCAGGAGCCCAGGCTCCTTTAAAGTAATTATTAAACATTTGTAAGTCATTACATGTTTACATTCTTTGATTTCAATGATTTCTTTTTTTTTAAGCTTGCACTGTGTAAAGATATAGGCTACATTTTAAAAAATGTATTTATAATTTAAATGCTTTCTAATAATAGTTTCAACTCAAATAAACTTATTTTGATTAGTGTATACTTTAAGTTATTTATGCCATCTTAGTATATGTTTTTGTTTTCTTTTTAGTATTTATCAAGCTTTATCTTTGGTTATTTTTGTCCCTCTTAAAAAATAATTTCTTTGATATTTTTGGTACTATTATTGGACTCTTATCCCATGTAGTTAATTTATTTAATCAAATACATTATACAATTCTAGATTGGCTTTATGTATAAAAAGTCCTGCTTGAGTTCTCAGTGGACAAAAACTCTTTTCTTGAATTATGTTACAGTTTCTCATTTTGCCTTCATGCATGCCTCATAAGAATCCCCCAAATATAGCACAAAATTCTGTTACATCAACACTACCCCCAGCCCTTAACCTAGCCCAAAATGTTTAAAAATATGTTACTTCATTTGTAGTCTATGAAAAATTATTTTTCTCTTTTTTAATTATGGCAGTTTTTGTTTAGCAATACTTATTCTTACATTTATATGTGTTCAGATGACATTGGGGGAGGTATAAGCAGTTGTGAAGTTTGCAAAATTGATCAGGAATTCATTTTACTATAATTTTAGGGAGCATGTATTTCTATATTTAAGTTTTACCTGTTAAATCCTGTTTCCTCTATTGCTTTCACATTGTTAACTGCAACTTCCTTCTGTCATCACTGTGGCTAACTTAAGAGTTCCCTAATTCTAATTAATGTTAATTCATTCATAGTCAAAAGCCTAAGTGGGATTTATAAAATTATCACCATGATGGTAGAAATTTTAAATTAAATGTCGTGTTCCCTTGGTGAACAGTCAAATCAAGTGTTTTGTTAAATCAAATCAAAAGATGACAGATATGTCTTTCTGTGCTTATTTATGGGTCTTTCTTGTTACCAAATTCTCATTGATGCTACAAATTGCTGAGTGTGCAGGATAAGTGAGCTTCAGATATATCACATGGTACTATTTTATTTTCTCGAGCAACCATCACAGGACACTTGAGACATGATTAAGCCACGAATTTCTTACTGTGGAAAAAAATGCTGCTTCTTTCCACTTTAGTATTTATTCTAACTATGTAAAAATGTTTTAAATTATTTTTAAATTGTTTTGCATTCTTATAAAAATATAAGTATATTTTTTACAAAGAACCTCCAAAATTTATCTTATTCCAGGTACTGAATTGCAGCCAAGCCCACCTAAAATAGAAGTTGGCTGAAATTCTCCTGAAGTAACTCAAATATTGGCTGAGATGACAATGTGTCCTCATTTGTTCAGTACAAATTCAATCATAATGTAGCAATTCTGCCATTAAAAAGCTATTTGCAAAGGTATTCAATGACTATGGAATATTTAAGGACTACCTCAAGCACTTCATTTCAGTCACCTTTTCACTGAATCAGTATCAAATGATACCAGGACCTTGATGCCTGCTGATGAATGCTTCAGTGAGGTCTGCTGAGCAGGTCCTTAAAGTGAGGGAGCAGTATTACTTAGTGGCATACATTTAACTCAGCAGAGGATTGGAAATAAAGAGAAATTATCTTCTGCTTTTTATGTAACTTGTGAGCAATCATAGAATTGCATCACTCTATGTTAAGTTGCTTAGGATCCTTGTACAATTAAAATGTGTATAAATTAGAATACTTTACTTGGTTAAAATAAAAGACAGATGCATTGTTTAACAGAGAAGGTACATAAGAAGGGGAGCTTCTGGGTGGACAAAAGGGGACCCTTCACTGTTTTCCTCTTTGCTTGGCCTTTAGTTTCCTGGGGCTGCAATAATAAATTACTACCAACCTGACAGCTTAAAAGACAACAGAAATCTGTTTTCTCACAATTCGGTAAGCCAGAAGTCTGAAATTAAGGAGTCAGCAGGGTTGGTTCCCTCTGCCATAATTCTATTCAAGAATGTTGCAATTTTGCCACTAAAAAGCTTTTTGTTTTGTAGGCTCTGAGGGTGAAGTTTCCCATGCCTTTCTCCTAGCGTCTGGTGGTTACACAGAATCCTCCAGCATTCCTGGACTTTAAACATATCCCTCTGATCTCTGTCTCCATCTGCCTATCACTTTCTTCTCTTTCTGTTTCTTATACAGAAGGACATTATCATGGGGTTTTGGTCCAACCCTAATCCAGTATGATTTTTTTTCTCTTGACTTACTCTAATTACCTCTAAAAGAAAATATATTTGTAAATAAGCTCACACCCTGAGGATTCCGATGGACACAGATTCTCAGGGTGACATTATAAAACCCACTATATTTGAGATTCTTTTTTTGATTGTTGTCATCAAAATCAGACACCTATTGTGTGCATGCATGTGTGAATCTAGCCACACTATTTTAGCATAACTATGCCTCCCTGCTATAATTGATTGATTTATTTTGAAAACCTAGGTCTCTGCCAATAAACATCTCTCTTGTGGGAATTTAAAATTGAATTAAGAAACCCCAACTCTACTGTGAATGGAGGAGTTGTAAGTAAAATTATGAATGATTACTTTCTGCCAAGTGGAGTGAAATAAGGAAAAGTTGGCACACACAGAGAGAAGAGTAAAGCCAAGAATCACAAGGGGCCAAACTCAAGCAAGGGAAGAATTATTGCTTTATATGAAGTCTATTATTCCAATTCTTTCCCTAGGCCTGATAATATCTCCTCTTTTTTAAAGTCTCTAATTATATTCTTACACTCAACTCCCCAAACCCAACATCTTTTGTTACAGACATTCCAATAGGGCTTTCTTTTATGAGGTATTAAATAAATCTGAACTTTTAAGAATCCTTGCAAAGATATGAACAAATATTATATATGGGAAGCTTATACCTGTGGCCAGGTGAGGAAAAAATCAAAGTGAGTGAAATTTAAAGGACAGAGCAAACTAAGAACAGAATTTGGTTCACTCAGATCAATGGCATCTTATTCTAGGGCTTTTCTGTGCTTGGATATTGGAAGTTTCTGTCCTATTGTCATTCTTTGTAAAAAGAGAGTTCATTCATTGAGACATACCCACACAAGTAACCCACAGATGGCTCTTGGAGCTCTGGGGAAATTAGTACTTACTTGTTTGATATAATATTCAGAGAACTTAGAGATATCAATACAGATATCATAAAATCATGTTCAATATAATTTGAATATTTGCTAATGTTTTAAGCCCACTATCATATGTAGAATATTTCATAGCAATTATTACAAGTCCGCAATTTAACAATTAGCTAATTAAGAGATTCAATGCAAATTGTGAAACAGTTACTGAGTGCCACATACGTGACCAATACTTACATGGTACAAGGCTAACAGCATATAGTAAAGGCAAAAATGGAAAACTTAGGGAACCTAGCAGTGGCCAAATTACAAAACATGAAAAAGCTGTGACTCGGAAATAGTGGTTAGAATTTAATGAACACTTACTATGTGCCAAATTCTGGTCTATGAATTTCTGTTTTAATATATTTAATCATTAAGGCAATCCCAAAAAGGTGATATTTATTCCCATTTTACCCACAAGAACATTAAGGCATTGAGAGGTTAAGTGAATTATCACTATGACAGGATTGAGAAGCAGTGGGAAAGACGTCAGAACCCAGGTGGTATTTCTCCCAGCAATCTCAGTATCTGATAAGGGATATTGGAGTGAAGCTAAGTTCGGCTATGAGCAAGGGTTAAGACTTCCCAGAGAATGTGGCCTTCCAACTTACTCTTTTCTTTTTAGCAGCTTTTTGACATACAGTTTGATAAACAAAAAACTGTACATATTTATTTAATGTATGTAATTTGATGAGTTTGGACATATGCATACACCTGTGAAACCATCCCCACTTAGTCTTTCAGAAAGAAATTTATTAAGATTAAATTGAGTGACAACACTTTGGGATGAGGGAACAGCAAATGCGAAGGAACAAACAAGTGAACACACATTGGCATAATTTTTAATAAGAAGGAAATGAGGAAGAAGATTTAAGCCAGCTAATGAAACCACTACGCACTAATTTTGAAAACTAATAAAATGAGAATATGTTTTGGAATTTTTTCATGTATTTGTATTACTAATGATTTCATAACATTTTAATATGCTATTCAATTATTTTTGTTAGTTTTAGTTTAGTTAAATTTTTACTTTTAGCTTAGCCACCCTTACTTGAACATTCAGCTATGCAATAAACCCAAAAGATAATGCATCACTTCCATACACCTGCATTCTCCTACTGGCAGTGCTTAGCAGAAAGTGTTTTTAAGGTCTAAAAAATGTACTTAGTGTTCATATTTTAAGTACATGCATTTTAATTGCAATACATTATGCATCATCATTTTATAGCACAAAGACTTTGCCGAGTGAACAGCTATGTAAACAGCACACAAATGACAAAAGAGAAATTACCAACATTCTTTAAAGTCCCTCTGAGCCCTCTACCAGTCTCTGCAGCCCCAAATGGTAATCACGTTCCTCTCTTCTTAAACCACAGATTAGTTTTGCATGTTTTTGCACTTTATATAATTGGAATCATAAGCATAATGTGCTTTTTTTCGTGTTTTTTCTTCAGCTCAACCTTGTGTCCATAAGATTAATCCATGCCATTGCTTATAATATTGATCCCTTTTAATTTATTATAGTCCTTCATTTATCTCTTTTGGTAATTTAAATATATTCATTTTGAAATTTCTGTCAAGCTATTCCATAAAATTAATTTTACCAGGAGTGAATACATCCTTCTCTTATTACTTTGGTTAATTTGCCTAGCATTAAATTTCTTTCTGTGTTTGGAAATTTTGTGTTTCAGGGTTATTTTGAGAGGGAAATTTTCCAAGTTTTTACCTCTTTTCTTTCTTAAGAGTGGGATGGTTGTAGGGGTCCTTAACTCTCCTCGATCTTTAGGTCTCCAATCCATATCCAAGTCTCCTTGGAATATTTAGCGTTCCTACTCAGGTATAAGATTGATGGTTTTGATTTTACAAAAATGATTGTTTCATAACTTTGTATGTAGACTCTGTATATCCATTCCTTCGGTCAACTATTTGGTTGTAGATTCTTCAGATGAACTTCCATGAGAACAAAATATTTGAAAATAACTTAAATTGTGCAAATTTGGAAAAAAATGTGTTTGTGTGTCCAATAGTAAGCACAACTGTCTATAATTTAGACCCCATTTTCGAGGAGGAGTGGAATATTTTATCATTTATGAATTGTATTTAGTTTAAAATTACAGGCTCACAGTGATAAAAGGGTGACTGATCTTAATCAGGCTCATTATTTTTATTCCCTGCTTTCAAAATCTCCCTCCCATTTCCTTATCCTTGGATTCATATAAATCTAGCCCTTTCACTACATGCTATTTTCATTACCTAGAAATATTACTGATGAATTTTTCTGAAGCTTAAATATAGTATTTTAAAGGCCATTTGTAAAATAATTGTACTGTTTTCTCTCTGGTGCATTCATAAACAAGATAACACCCTACAGTTGTCTGTGGTGTCATTTCAGAGCTGAGGGAGAGTGCCAAGTTGTGATTTGAGAATGGAACCCTCAAAACTGCATATGTAAGCACAAGAAACTACATGAGTAAATATAAAAAGACACAGATAAATAGAAAATGCTGTGAAAAATTGCCATTTGTTGACAAGATGTCAGAATGAAGAAGCAGGCATTTTTAGGAAGAAGCAAGGATTACCATCATCAATCAAACATATCACCAATATCATATAATTCTAGGTAAGATGGAGAATAACAATTAAATGGTTAAATTAGTGTCAAAGCCATAATTCCTTAAAGAAATTTAATAATGAAGAAATCATCAATAAAAGCCATTTTATAAAAGGATTTTCAAAATATATACCATGGTATAGTTTACCTCTCAAATCACAATATTTTATTTTATTTTAGTATTTCTGCTCAATAGCCAGGATTGGGTAGAGCATGTGATAACAGTTATCTGTAAGGTAGTATTTTTTAAAAAACACTTTTATTGAAGTATAATATTGTTTTGGTTTTCTAAGGCTGCCATAACAAAACACCACAGAGTGGGTATCTTAAACTAACAGAAATGTATGGTCTCACAATTCCAGAAACTAGAAGTTTGAAATCAAGATGGTGCAGGGCCAATGTTCCCCTTGAAACCTAAAAGGAGTTTTTCCTGAATCTTCCTAGCTTCTGGTGGTTTTCTAGCAATCTTTGGCATATCTTGGCTTGCAGACGCATCTCCCCAGCCCTCCACCTTTATGTGGTAGTCTCCCTATATGACTCAAACAGGCTTCCTTGTGCACATGTCTGTGTCTCTGTGCAAATTCCTGTATCTGTAAGGATGCCAGTCACACTGGACTAGCGCCCACCCTAACGACCTAACTTTAACTTGACATAGATGAGTATTTTAAGTTCATCTATGTATATAAGTGCACAAATATGAATCTAAAGGAATGCATAACTTATTAGTATACATGTTGTTACTTCTGTGGAGAGTCATAAGAATGACAATTTGATGGAGAACTTTCATACTTTATATTCTTTGCATCCTTGAACCTATTTACAAGAGTGTTTTAAAATGAAAATGTTATAAAGACAAGAAAATAGCATGTTTTCTTTTTCTTTCATAGCCTAAAAAGACATTTGACTGCAAAGAATATAAAATCGGATGATCTGTTTCTAAACCGTTATGCAGTTTTGCTGAAAAATGATGGAGAGTCTGTCTCCTTTGCTTACTGCCCCAAAATCTTTGAATTGTATTCAAAGCAGCTAACAGAATTGGGAAAATTCTTTGTGTAACAATCGAATACTATTTTGTTTTGTGTACATTTGTGATTCAGTGCCTAAAATGCTATTTTTAATGTTTTTGAGAGAACAAAGATAAATAAATAAAACATTAAAAAGACATACAAATATACAACCTATGTGATTCCCGATTCAGAGAGGTAGTGGAAGAGGTCATAAACTTTCCTAACCCAGTTGGAAATGTGAAGAGGATCACAGGAGTCAGCATGGGCTGCCGTAACAAAGTACCATACATTGGGTGGTTAAACAATAAAAAATTACTTTCTCACACTTCTGGAGGCTGGAAGATGTATGATTAACGTTCCAGCAGGGTTTAGGTTCTGGTGGATTCTTTCTCACATGACATTTCCTCCTTTGGAGACAGAGAGGACTTAGTGTGTTTTCCTCTTCCTATAACGATACCAGCCCTATCCCATTAGGGCCCCTATCTTTGTGACCTTGTTTAACCTTTATTATCTCCTCACCAGCCCTGTCTCCAAGTACAGTTACACTGGAGGCTTCAACATGTGCACTTGCAGAGGCCATCAATGTTCAGTCTCTAATAGGTCATGACAAGTGAGTTACTGCCACCACTTTAAGGCTTCTCTTCTTTATCCCCCAAATGGTACCCAGTTGGAAACCACACAAATAATGTGTAAGAAGTTTCACGTAGAAAACTACAATTACCGACTGGGACTTGGTGTGGGCCAAGAGTGGTTTTGAGTGACTAGTTTTTGTAAAGATGATTTTGACTTGATGCATGTTATTGCTCTTTTATTCTAATTTTAAGCTGAACACAGGAAAATTAAGAACACTGTTATATTAAACAACAAGAAATTCAGCTACTACAAAGTAAGGTATATTCTGAACACCCCTGTTTTTGACCCTGTGTATCTATCAGCAGCAAGTAGAGTTCCATTTGTTTCAAAAGAGAATTCTGTTGCAGGAGACCAGAAAGTATAAAGGGAACATAAAAGTTAGGTCAAATTTAATTATCCCCAGTTCATCTGTCCTGTATACAAGGCAGCAATATCCTCATTTGTTTCTCTGAAAACAACAACTGAGGACTGAGAGTGATGTGCTGCTGACAGACGCTGCGCCTGTCCCTAAAACTCCAGCTGATCAATGACAGACAAGGTTAAATCTTAAATACATAGTTAGCCTTGGCTTCATGTCAATGAATGCCACCTACCGCCATCTACCATAAATTATCTCACCTGAAAGCTCAGTGTTGAAAATTACCAGTAGCATGTTGTTAAGGTGAATATTTTAAAGAAAATAGACAAAAATTATATTTATTCTTTATAGGAAATCAGAGTATATCTCCAAAATCAAGATGTGTCAGGATAGTATTTTAAAAGCACCGTGAAAAGATTCCAAGCACTCTCTGCACATGTCTTGTGCCTCTTCACTGGCCAACATCCTTCTGATTTTGTGATGACTGTAACCTCCTTCGTATTGGAATATCAAAAGATAAATTCTTACTTAGACGAAATTAAACACTTAAAGTTTCATAATTAAATTATATTTTAATATTGTGGTTAATACATACATTTTTAAAAATAATGGAATAATTGAGGGCAGGTGTTATGGATTGTACTTGAGAACATATATTAAAGAGTCTAATACATTTATAAAAGGAGGGGTACTTTTTCAGACAGTGAATCCATGAAGGAAAAAATAGTTACAAGGTTAGAATACAATAGATGTTTCTATATCCAGTCTAAATCGCAAGATAATTTAGTTAAGTCAATCAAATGTCAGGTAATGTGTAGTAACAATAACAATGACTAATGTTTGATCCTTATTAAGACCAAATACCTAAGTTGTTTAAGATTATTATTTATGTGAGATATGTATACATATTTCCCCTCAGAGCAATGGTTCAGGATTTGCTAACACAGTGTTCATAGGGACTTTAAATACAACTACTGCAAATAATGATAATTAACTGCATTTAAAAAAATAACATTTAAATATTACTATTTCTTGAACTATAAAAACATCTCCATAAAATTAGACTAACAATTAGGAGAGTTGTTTCCTAATTTTCAGATATTTTGTTAGGAATAATACATGTGACATATAATAGGATTAAAAGCTGTTTACATCTCTATAACTTGATACATTTTTCATTTAATGAAGAAATTTTCATGATGCATTGTTGCTGGGATACAACATTGAGCAAAAAAAAAAAAAAAAAAAAAAGGTAAATGACTTATCTTTGCAGAACTAATATTCCAGTTCTAAAGAGAAACAATAAGCAAAGTAAATTAAATCTATATAGTTTGTAAGATAGTAAAAAGTCACCTGTAAGTGAGAAACTCTAGACAAGGAAGGCAGTCGTTGAGTTGTATAGCTATCTCTGAGTTGCTCTTTCCTTTATAACCATTGTTTTTGCTGAATGTCAGTCACACATTCTTTAAGAATCAACCTCCTGTAAATGACTATTAATCAGTTTCCCATCCTCACTCTCACTACCTTTCCAACCAATCCTGCACAGATTTGCCAGAGACATCTGTCGGAATAACAATCCAGTTATTTACACCCTCTGTCCTGCACTCAAAGTCTTCAGTTTGATGCCTCTGCTCCATGTAAAACCAGACCATGTTCTGCATTTGTTGCTTCAACCTAACAGGATTGGACTGACTTGTTCAAACTTGATGCTATTAAACTCAAATATTCACTGTTCTCTATATGTGCCCTGCAGTTTTACATTTCCCATCCACCTTTTATAGGGCAAGATCTATCTTATTAACATGAAAATCTATCATATCACTTTTATTTATAAACATTTCAAAAACTGTGCATATTTTAAAATTTATAAATCTGGCCACTTAGGGAGCTCATTTTTTTTACCATACCTCCAATTAATGTTACAGGCATTCATAAAGAACTCTATGTCTCTACCCAGAGTGCCCAGCACCTTTATTTTGCCTAACAAACTGTTCATCTTTCAGAAACCAGCTCCAGCCCAGTTCCTCCTTTGGACTCTATTCTTGCCAGAATTGAGGTGTCTTCACCTGGCACTTTCCACACATACCTGTTCTAACATTCTAAAACCATCTATTATAATTTTTGTTCCATCTCTCAAACAAACTTTATATCTCCATTTGTTTTTTATTTTCTGAAACGTAGTAGATTCTTAAGTGTTTGTTGTCCTCAAAATAATACATTTTAAACAACAGAAACTTTACGCATATAAACTAAATGACTAGAAGTAGAAGTTCTCAGGGAAAGAGAATCTCAGATCATTTAAAAAGTTAGATGTGATACAATTGCTGAAACAAAAGAGGAAATTCTTTATTGAAATGCTGTGAAGTTCGATTACTGCTAGTCTTTTTGGAGACAAAACAAAAGCTGTGGAGAATATAGGGAGCGCATAAACCAGTAAACATGGCTAGTAGTGAACTGGCAACACAAAGCCATATTTATGAGGCTCCCTCTCCTGTATTACAGTTTGGCTTGCCTTGAGTTGGACCAGCTATTAGGCTACCGTCGTAGTGAGCAAATTCTTCTTTATGCCCATGTGATTCATTTTCTATCTCTGCTATATGTTTGTGTGTGCGTTGATTTTCAATGATTAGAGAGAGTTGAAAACTTTATAACATAACTTCCAAGCTGCTTCTGATGATGCCTGGGAAGTGGCACTAAATGAAAAATTAAAACCTTTGTGCTGCAGGGGGCCCTCCTCTCAATACAGAGGTGTTCCCACAAGAAAAGTTAGAGATCAGTGCTGCAGAGCATCTCTTCTCATTTGGAAACAGATTCTGCAACTTCACATACATAGATTCGTAGGTAATTCTGATGCATTTCTTCTCTCTTCAATTAACCAACAAATTATCAAAACAGCTTTTACTTCTTTTTTTTTCCCAATAGGACTTAGCCCAGTTCTCATCATTAGATAGTTATTTAATTTAATTCATTTAACATGATTCAGTTTGCTTAGATGTGAAGTCATGCTTAATTCTATGGGTTCGCTTTGATAGTGCTTCTTAAACTCAATTAAACAACTAATGATGTATTTGAAATAACAGAAACACTGTATTAATTGAATAATACATGTACTTAACCTAAAAATACTTTCTAGGATAAAAAGAAGTATAAATAAGAAGCTTATTATTTAATTAGAAATAAGCTACTCTGATGGATGAATATATTAAATTCCAAAGCATATCATAGTAATTTTTAGGGCTGCCTGAATTAAGCAAGTGAATATTTGATATGGCTGCATGTTGCAATGTGAAGCTTGCAGTTAAAATGATTTTCATATTTCTAATTAGCAATTAATAATTAGTGTGATGTTGTGGCTAAAATAAGCTTGTATATAACATTATATATATTAATATATGAGGTCTGTACAGAAGGTATCCAGCCATGCAATATGAAAAATAGAAACATTTACTGAAGAATATACAAGATACAAGAAACACTGTACATATGACAATGACCCCTCAGCCCTCTTCAAAATAGGCACCTTGGGACCTCACACAGTTTTCTCAATCTCCGTCAGCTGGCATGTCATATTTTCCTGGCTCTCACCAATGGTCTGAAATTTCTTCATTTTCAAAGGTGACTTTAGTTTTGGGAAAAGCCAGAAGTCACGGGGCACCAAGTCTATGCTATAGCAGGGCTGAGTCACCTGGGTGATTTCATGTTTCACCAAAAAAACTCTGCATGAGGCATGATGCATGAGCAGGCACATTGTTGTGATGACGCTGCCATTCACCAGTTGTCCACAGTTTCAGCCTTCTGAATCATCTGAATAGTTTCCGTGGATGAATACTCAAGCTTAACGCACAATTTGATGCAGATTCATTGCTCTACTCATTCAGTCATTTTGAATGTAACAGCCACAGAGTACACATGCTAACTTAACCACATCTACTTCCCTCCTGACTAGTACAGTGAAGTCATCGTTGTTCAAGCATGTGCATTCCAGTCCACTCTCCTTGGCTGTCAGGTCACATACGTGTCCTGCAAACTACTCCAGTTACATTAACAATAGCTGGACTTTTTCCTAACAGACATCATATATATATAGCATCTAACATTGACATAAACATGAACACTAAAAAGATTATTACGCATGACTAAAATATAATACTTTAATTCTTCCCCAGAATCCTAAATTAATTTCTTAAAGCCTGGGTGACTACACTAACAAAAAATTAAGATTGATTTTTGTGCACAATACATGGCAACAAAAAAGGAAAGCTGGTAATCAATAGTATATTAGGGTTTGTTTTGTGCTAATCCTAAGGAGACGGTCATCTTCAAAGTAATGACAACAGAAGTCTTCTCTATGAGAGAAAATAAATCTAAATAATTTTTTAAGGCAAAGCAAACAAACAACTCCTCCATTTCCCATTCAGTTTTTATTCAATTGTGTCTTGTCTATTTGATTGTTACACCCTGGCAATTGGCTCAATACATCAACCCATGTTTAGTAAAGGAATATTGCAGATAGTAATGAACTGTTTGAGCTTCATAACTGAGCATAAATCATTGCTTGTGCAATAGGCAAGTCTTTGAAGACAGCTTCAACTAATGATAATTAAATTATCATTAATACCAATTTACAATGCCTCTCAAACACAGAATTTCACTATTTATTATACAAGGTGGAGCAAAAATAGATTTACGCTTGTTTGCATGGAAAATAATGTAATAATTAATAAATAATAATACAAGAATAAATTGTTTTGTGTACTTGCAACTGTAAACCTACTTTGTGTCACTGTATGTTCAATAACTTGTCCCTTTAGGATAAAAAAAGAAGCAATACTTATTTTTACTAAAAATTATGGTGATATGAGGGGAAAACCATTAGAAATCAAGTGCTATTTTACTCCCTTAAATGTTGGGTATAAATTCCTGTTAGGACCATACCTCCCAAACAATCTAATCAATGATATACAGGATTTTGGCAAAGAACCCAGCTGCCAGTTAATATTTTTCATTCAGTCCTCTATAACTTTCATTGGACAAAATGTAAGTTAATGTAGGAATTGTATATTAGAAGATTTTTTTCCCTCAGGTCATCATCAGGCAAAGTGAAAAAGGTGGTTGGGAATTTTACATTCATCTTGATTTTGAGGACTGCGGGCCTATGCAAACTCTTACATCCTAGTTTGGATGATTGATTTACAGTAAGGAGAGGCCAAGTGAGCTACAAAGAACATGAAAATCAGGGGAAAATTATTTGTGGACTTAATACAATTGCAATCAAAATCCCAGAAAGTTATTTTGTGGATATTGACAGACTGATTCTAAAGTTCATGTGGAGAGGCAAAAGACCCAGAATAGCCAACACAAGATAAAAAGAACTGACACTATCCAACTTTAAGACTTACTGTAAAGCTACAGTAAGTCAAGAGAGCATGGTATTTGTGAAAGAATAGACAAATAGATCAATGAACTAGAAAAGAGAGCCCGTAAATAAACCTCCATGAAAACAATTAACTGATATTTGACAAAGAATCAAGGGCAATACAATGGAGTAAAGACTGTGTTCTTGTTTTGTTTCAGTTTGGTTTGGTTTTTTAACAAAAGGTGCTGGAATCACTGGACATCCACATGGAAAAATAAATAAATCTAGAGGCAGACTTTATACCCATTACAAAATTTAACTCCAAATGAGTCATAGACCTAAATGCAAAATGCAAAGCTATAAAATTCGTAGACTATAACATATAAGATGAGCTTGGGAATGATGAGGACTTTTTTAAAAAATTCTCACCCAAGGGCTTGTTTACTAATTTTAGAGAGAAGGGAAGGGAAGGAAAGAGAGACAGGGAGCGAATCATCAACGTGAGAGAGAAACATCAATCAATTACCTCTCACACATGACCTGACTGGGGACCAAACCCACAATCCAGGCATGTGCCCTGACTGGGAAATCAAACCCACGACCCTTTGGTTTACGGCATGATGCTCCAACCGGCTGAACCACATTGGCCAGGGCTGGTGATAACTTTTTAAAGAAAAAAAAACTAAAGAGAAGATTTATGAAAAATTGATAGGATGGACTATATTAAAATTAAAAACAGCTCTACAAAGGACAAAATTAAGATAACGCAAAGACATGCCCAGACTTGAAAAAAGTATTTTCAAAACACACATCTGATAAATGACTACTATGTAAAATATACAAAGAACACTTAAAGCTCAATGATAAGGTGGCAATCTGTGTGATTTTTAAATGGGCCAAAGACCTTAACAGACATCACTGATGAAGATATACAGATGGCAAATAAGCACATGAAAAGATGTTCTACATCATATGGCATAAAAATGCAAATGAAAATAACAATGAGATATCACTACATGCCAAACAGTCTCCAAAATCTGGAACACCGACAACACCAAATGCTGGTGAGGATGTAGAGCACTAAGAACCCTGATATATTGCTGCCGGGAATGTAAAATTGTTATAGCCACTGTGTAAGGCATTTTGTCAGTTTCTTACAAAACTAGCCTTACTCTTATCATACAATCCAACAAACATGCTCATTGTTATTTACACAAAGGTGCTGAAAACTTATGTCTCTACAGAAATCTCCAGATGGATGTTTATAGCAGTTTTATTCATAATTGCCAAAACTTGAAAGCAACCATATTCTTCAGTGAGTCAATGGATAAATGAAATGTGGTTCACCCAGACAATGGAACATTACTCAGTGCTAAGAAAAAAGGAGCTACGAAACCATGAAAATAGATGGAGGAAACTTAAATACATAGCATTAAGTGAAAGAAGCCAACCTAAAAAGGCTACATGATATAAAATTTTTTTATATTACCTTCTGGAAAAAGCAAAACTATGGATACAGTAAAATATCAGTGGGACCCACAAGATGGAATTTAAAAAAAAGGGATGAATAAGCAGAGCACAGAAGATTTTTAGGGCAGTGAAAATACCCTGTATGATATTGTAATGACAGATACATGTCACTAAATATTTGTCCAAATCTGTAGAATGTACAACACTAAGGGTGAACCATAATGTAAGCTATGGAATTTGAATAATTATAATGTGTCAGTGTAGGTTTATCAATTGCAAGAAATGTGCCACTCTGGAAGGGGGGGGTGATTTTGATAAGGAGGAGGGTATCATGTGTGGAGGCAAGGGATATATGGGAAATCTCTGTATCTTTGGTTCAATTTTTCTGTGAACTAAAACTTCTCTATAAAAACAAAGATTTAATTTCAAACAAATGCTTTTACCTACTATTAGTATTCTTGCTAAAGAAAAAAATCATATCATAAAGGCATCAAGCATTTTGAAGAAATTACAAGTAACTCATACACACCCATACATGCAATCACACACAGCAACTGGAGTGACTATGGCTGCAAGTAACAGACAACTTGCCTGATAACGACTGGAAGTCAAAACAAGAAGTCCAGAGGCAGGGGTTACGTGGCATTTGTCCAACTACTTAACATCATCAAGGTCTTGGCTTCTATCTTTCTGTGCTTCTGTTATTAGCATATTAACTTTCTCACCCTGTGCTTTTCTCTTCGTTTTAGCAAAATGACTGGTGCAGCACTGAATATAACACATGCATTAAGGTTGGTGAGTGTGAAGGAGGAAGAGCAGTGCCAGATCCATTTATTAATCTTATCAACAAAGATAAAAGTTTTCCAGATGCTCCTTCAAAAATCGTCCTTAGGTCACATCAGCTAGAATTGAGTCACATGGTCAACCACAGCTGAGAAAGAAATATTCTACTCAGCACCTTTAGCAGACTGTGGGAAATGGAGAAAGGAGTAAGAAGCCAGTGAATTATTCATGAACAGAATGGCTAGATAGATGACATATATGTATATATACACCCACATATGGATTAAAACTATTTTAATATTTTCTATGTGAGACAAAAATATTATTCTGCTTTCTCTCAAATATTTTGAATTATCTTTTCACCTTGACCATTATAGCAGCACTGCTGGTTTTGTTGTTGTTACTGTTCTTTTTAAGTCCTCACCTAAGGATATGATTATTGACTTTTGAGATAGGAAGGGGAAGAGAGAGAGAGACATCGATTAGTTGCCTCCTGCACATGCCCCAGTGAGGGATAAAACCCATTAACTAGGTGTGTGCTTTGATGGGGAATCAAACCTGCAACTGAGGTATGTGCCCTCACCTGAAATCGAACCCACAGCCCTTTGGTGCACAGGACATTGTTCCAACCTACTGAACCACCTGGCCAGGACAGCACTGCTGTTTTAATAAATTAGATAGTACATGCTATATTACTTTGATATCAAACAGATTTTAAATTGGATAGACTTAGCATTCAAATTTGGTTATTGAGAAAATCACATAGGTACTTCAGAAAAGGATTATATATAATTATAAAACATTAGATAAGTCTAATGGAATTTTAGCATTTTGATATGTACAATTATATATATATATAAATTATGTAAATATATCTAAACTTTTAAGTATGATAAAATGACCCTAAAATATTTCATGATTATTTTATGAGTTATTGTATTTGTGTGTGTATGTCATGTCTCTAGAATCAATGTTTGGGTAAATCATAATAAAAATCTTATACTATTCTGTTAAAATATGAATTCTCTAAAATATATTTTATTCTATTGCCTTAGAATTTAAGCTTACTCTTGGGTTGCAGTGGAGATTTCAAAGAATTCACAATCCTCTAACACCGTTACCTTCATGCATTATTCACAATCTTGCATTACCCTCAGTGATGCAGCATTGTTTGTCCTTGTAGAATTAATAGCGTATTAATGTGAAATTAAAGCACACTGCCTTTTTAGTCAGTATGTTTCCAAAAATTGCATAGTGAGTGTCATAAACTGAAGATTTGAGCAGGTTATAAGACTTTTTCTGGGTTGCAATAAAGTTTTTCTGATTATGCGATATATAAGAAATAAGTCCTTGATGATATTTACAATTGAATTTAAGTGCATACTTCCCTTCTCTGATTTTGGGCACGTTCTTCAAATTTCCCCACTCTTGGGTTTCCCATTTGTACAGTGGTACTAATAATTTTTGCCCTTTCTATAGCATACTTTAGAGGTTTATATGTTCCCTTTGTTTTTCTTCCTACAGTGTTCCTCACTCAGTGAACGAGTTAGTAAATGTTGCATAAACAAGCCTGAACTTGGAACATGGAAGCAGTAAAGATCAAGTGAAACCACATTTAGGCTAGCAGCATCCAGAACTAGTAAGTCAGTGTTCCTGGGATTCAAAAGAAGATTAAGATGCAGACCCTACAGAGGGATGGAGTCTGTATGAAAAGTTACATGCTCAGTGGGCAACGGTTTCCAGCAAGGCTACTAAAGGACCTTTCCTACACCTTTGTTTTGATTTAAAAAGCAAAATTCTCTTTGTTGGGTACTCCTTGCCAACTAATAAAGATATAGATTGGGTTGTTGACCATTTGTGTCCATTATCCACTCTCAGTGATATGCCTTCATTCTCTCAAAAGAACCAAAAATTGTTAACTTAAACTGTTACTCAGCATTTAGCACTGCTTGAACAGGAGACACTACCATCAGTATTTGCCTATTTGTGTGCTAAAATATTAATTCAATTTTATGCACGGAAAATTTAAGAGTGAGGTTCAAAATTAAATTTATTAAAATGTTTAGTCTTTGTGAAATCTAATCTCTTTTGGCAAAAAGTAAAACCAGCCAGTATATCCACAAACTGTATAGTTTTCAGCTTTGGCTGTCTCTAATCTATGTATATTTATCAAAATAAATGATAATCAGTGCTATTTTTTAAGAAATTCTGACGTGGTGACAAACATGATGTTTATTTCAAATTACAACTAAAAATCTGTCTATATCACAATAAAATGCAATATATATATATAAAATGTAAAAAAAAAAAAAAGATTGGCACTTCTGGCTGAATAATGTTGTAGGGTAAGTGGAGGCAGTCTGGCTTCCTCACCCAGGTGTCTGGGTAGCTAAGGGGAGCCGTGTTCCCATAGCCTTGGAGGGGCCTGATAAGTAGTGTTCTCATAGCCTTGAGACTGGGTCCAATAAACTGTTCCCATAACACGAAGTGGGCTCACATGTGCAGAATTATTCTATGTTATATAATTTTCTGGCTTGAAGCTGGTTTTGTGTGCTCTAGTATTTAAAAGGGGCTAGGGGCTCCCTGCTGGGTGCCATGCTAGGGAGCAAGGGCCATGACGTGTGCCACACAGAGACAATGCAGGGGGACACATGGCTTGCAGCATGTGTGGCTTGCCCACCCATGGTTAAAGGCATGCCAGACATCCCTAAGGCTCTGTGAATATTTTCCATCTACGTGAATACCATGAACCTGTCAGGCCTTGAACAGTTACAACACGAACATTATTGTCTCTCAGATGGTTAATAATATTCATGTGGTTATCTATCTCAGTGAAAGAAAAAGGCACACTGAATTTACTAAACATTTAAGAGTCTTCTGAAGTCTAATTCATATTCTAAAATATTAATAACATAGAGCACCACTACATAAATATTACTGAAGACAATTTTGTCATATAGAGAAATATTTAGACACTGTATATTTAATAACTAGGCATGTCACCGGTCAACTCTACAACCCTAATCTCTGGTCTTTGGGAGCCTGGAGTCATAGCCCCACATCAGGTGGACATTGGCTGATGGTCATCCCTAAGGTAGAAGGAGAGTGAACTTTCAGGCATCTTTGGATAAGGAAGCTCCCACAGAGAGCAATGTCTCAGAGAAAGAGTAAGTTGTTAAGACAAAGATGGTAAGAAGCTGAGCCCTTATCGGCTTCTTGGAGATGGGTACAGTGGCCCAGCCAATAGGATCTAGGAAGCGCATGGACAACACTTTTGTGGTTTGGATGGAAAGGGGGCAGCTGTTAATGATGACACTTATTCCTTAAAAGATTCTTGCTTGCATGACTTCTCAGCTTTGGTAGATTCTTTACTCTTCAAGGACATGGACTTCTTTCTGCTCATCATTCTATGTGTGTGTCTGTGTGTGCTTGTGTGTTTTCTATATCCAATACAGTCCTCAAGGTAAAAATAAATGAATAAATAAGTAAATTCAAATAAAATTGAAAATAAATTCTTTTAATATTCCACTGGACTTTTAGTAAGTGGCAAGAGTTCCCTTAAAGGGAGCATTGTCAAATACTGCTGGAGTAAAAGATAAAATAAATAACCCTTTAACTGTTCTGCACATGAATATCCAAGGAAGTAAGTTCAAACTACATGACTTCAGGAGAGAAAGTAAAAATTCAGAGCTGTTTTGATCTGGAAAAAATTATAAAGAAATATTTTCAACACTTTCAATGATTTGTAAACAACCATTTAAAGCTTCCGTCCCTGTGGTTTTACTCTATGACTGGATGCAACTGCTAGTTAGTTATCTTCCATCAAGACATATGTGAGGTCTGGCCTCTGAGTTGCTGTGTGTTGGCAGTTCATCTGTATACTTTATGTGGAATGCCAGGACCACTTCTGTTCCTTAGAGGATTTGGAAAGACATCAGAATCCCTGAGGATCTAACCACTCTTACCTCTCCCAAACAGAAATTAGTATTTTTTCTAGCAGTGTCCAATAGAAAGATAGAACTTCTGAGGAAAACAAAGAAATTGATCTGGATTGAAGAAGAAAGTGAGATAGAAGGAGAGTTTTTAATCTGGGAGATACAGCACAGAAAATTTTTGTCTGTAAATTGAAATATTTGGTACAATTTGGCTGATGTTTCTATATTAAAGGGTAAATAACGATTTTTCTAAGATCTTATTTCCCATACCATTGATTGTAATTAGCTTCCTGGAATAGAGAGAATTAAACATTTTCCTCACAAGGAAAGATTTATTTTTGTGAAACATAAGGCAGTTATATAACTTCTGGTTGCTTCAAGAACCAATGATCATTTTATTAATGTGTAAGTGGATATGTATCCTATTTTGAGCAAAGCTTCTGAGAGAGATTCTGAGAAAATATGTTCCATTTGGAAATGTTTTGTGAAATATAAGTTGAAGTATTTTATTTCCTTAGGTTATAATGAAGCCCTCAAAATATTATCAAAACACATGTTTTAGAAGCCCACCTTTCCCCATTCAGTTCTTTTTCCTAAGTTCTGCCCTTTATCATTCGAACCTCTGTCAACCTGAGATACAACTGGATCCTCCTACTGTGTTGTATATATATCAAACTCCAAATTTAGGGAAATAATTGAAAAGAAAGAGACAAATAAAACGATAACCACATCATAAAATGCATGGTTAAGAGTTTAAATGGCTTAGTGCAGAGAAAAGACAGATCACAGGACACAGAATGCTCACGAAAGGCTCTACAGAAAAAGCAGACTTAAGCAGAGCCCAAAATGCTGGCCCCATCTTCATTTATAAAGACGCGGTTTGTTCTACATAAGAGGGGAAGATCCTGTGGAGAGGAAGGAGGCGTAGTTAGACTGAAGGAGAGATGCAGGATCCATAATTAAAACTTCATTTTTGCTTTCCTGGTTTATTTTACTAACCCTTAAAAAAAAAAACAGCAACAAAAACTTTTGATTGGCTTAAAATTTATGTGATTAAAAGGCACGTTATAATTTTGAATTTACATTTTCCCAAACTTAACACTGACTGTACCGCTATTTATTGCTGTATCTATACGTCTGCTCATATGGTACTTTCAGAACAGTATCCAGTGCTTAACAAGTAGGCGATCTGATAAATTTTTGAAACAAGTAACATGATTTTCTACTAAGGACTATAAAGGTCACCAAAGTTTCTAGGAACACAGCTGTTAATCTTCATAAAAGCTGCCCCGTCTCCAAATTTCAATATTTAAAAAAATTTTTTTTTGATTTGATTTTAGAATGAGAGAGGGAGAAGGAGGAGGGGAGGGAGAGAGAGAGAACAACATCGATTTGTTGTCCTGCTTACTTATGCATCCACTGCCCGTGCTCCTCTGTCTCCCCCACTACCTTTTCTTTGGTTTCGCTGTGTTTCCATTGGTTATTGCATTCTTACAGATTGCTCTGATCTTTCCTTCTGCTGTGTCTATTCTGTTGTTAAACACATCCATGAGATTCCTAATCTCAATTTGTTTTTTTCCAGTTCCAGAATTTCCATCTGATTATTCTATTTTCTAATTTCTTGTTTTGTATGAAATTCTTCTTTTTGACACCAAACAAATGATTCCCCCTGGGCCTTTACCTATTACTTGTTGTTTTCTAATGGCTTGTGCACACTTGGTTATTTTTTACTCTTTAATAAAAATTGCAGATATAATTTGAGGCTCTGAAAGATGTTTTTTTTCTTGCAGCCCTTACTTTTTCTTTTGGTGGCATAAAAGTAAAGACAGATGACATTAAATCCAAACAGGACATGAGTTTTTTTGAAACTGGCCTTCAGTTTCTAAGGGTAAAGAAATTTCTTGTTCACACTTGTTCCAAAAGTTAGCCCTTTGAGCACCTCAGCTGTATGCCTGGGGCGGGTGCCAGGACTCTTCTACCTGGAAGGACTGTGAACTCCTACCTTTGTTTCCTCTGTCTTTATGACGTGGTCAGAACCTTTGCTGAGCTCATCAGTGCCTTGGGCTGAGGCTACTATTTAAGATTTAGCAAATACCTTAAGATAGAATGAGGTAGACAATGTCAGTTTATTATACTAGGTCAATAAATTTCAACCTTTTTCATCTCATGCCACACATAAAATAATTACTAGAATTCTGCAGCACACCAAAAACATATTTTTTTACCAATCTGACACAAAATAGGTATAATTTTGATTCATTCACATTGGATGGCTATTGTGTTGGCTGTTGTCATTTTTTTTAATTCAATAATCTAAGGGAAAAGAGGTTGGTACCCCCAATTAACTAGTCAGGTGTTGCATGTTTTAGAAATTCCTGTGGCACACCAGTGTGCTGCAACAGCACCCCAGCTGAAAACACTGCACCAAATTCCTTTTTTTTTTCTGTAATATTCACCTCTCCCATTCTCAAGTTTTTTTTTCTTTTTTTGTTTTTTTATCAGTATTTTTTTAATTGTTGATATTGTACAGTTTTCTGTCTTTTACCCCGCCCCAGCCCACCACCCCAGCCCTCCCCACCTTCCTCCCATTTCCACCCCCCATAGTTTTTGTCCATGAGTCCTTTATACTTGTTGCTCTAAACTGTTCCCCTTTTCCCCTGAAATTCCCTCCCCTCCCCCTCTGGTCACTGTCAGACTGTTCTCAAATTCAGTGTCTTTGTTTATATTATGCTTGTTTGTTTGTTTTGTTGGTGGGAGTGCAGACTGGTACAACCACTATGGAAAACAGTATGGAATTTTCTAAGAAAACTAAAAATGGACATACCTTTTGACCCAGCAATTCCACTGCTTGGATTATATCCTAAGAACCCTGAAACACCAATCCAAAAGAACCTCCGCACCCCTATGTTCATAGCAGCACAATTTACAATAGCCAAGTGCTGGAAGCAACCTAGGTGCCCATCAGTTAATGAATGGATCAAAAAACTGTGGTACATTTACACAATGGAATTCTATGCAGCAGAAAGAAAGAAGGAGCTCCTACCCTTTGCGACAGCATGAATGGAATTGGAGAGCATCATGCTAAGCGAAATAAGCCAGGCAGTGAAAGACAAATACCATATCATCTCATCTTTAACAGGAACCTAATCAAGTTCTCATTCACTTGGTGGTTGTACTATGCCTCCGGATAGTTTATTTCTACATTTTAATGTACGAAGTTTTTATGTACATAATTTTCTAATTGTTCTTAGCAAGAGTTTTTTTTTAATAAAAGCTCACTAAACTTCCACAGCTTGAAATGGAAGTTTCCCCCAGTTCTTTGTCAGTGTTTATCTTTTTATGACCCCCTTGATTCTGTTTCATGGTGATCATATTCTCTTTTGTCCTCTGAAAACACTAAGCAAGTGAAACAAAAAGTTTTCCTCTGGTTCTTAAGGGAATTACTTTCTTCAAAATCATTCTTTTCAGTTTGTGTCAAATATCTATTTTCTTCATGCAACAAACATCTTTAATCTGTTTTAAATTAGTATGCTTTTATACACATACTCATCATTAATTCTGAAGATATACTCGGATTCAGTGTTTTCTTTCAGCTAAGGTGAGTTGGTGATTCTTCACTACCCTCACTGCTCACTGAGATGGTGTTTTTGCTAGTCCCGCTTCAGGTCTGTAACCTGAAGATCCGACTGAAAGTACGGAGGATTTTGCTTAGTTTAAAATTTTCAGGAGGCATGGCTATCCCAGAGTTTGCCTACTAAATGCCCGGAGAGATAACCCATGAACGGTGCCCCTCTGAGACAACAGGCTGAGCTGAAGCAACAGGAGCAGGCCCGCCTACCTCTGCTGCTGCATTCATATTCAATGTTATATTGGAGTCTAGCAAATAAACAAAATGTTTCACCTGCCATTTGTGTTAAAGTGCAGTTGGGAGCTCTTCTTCCTCCAAATGTAAATTATTTAATCTTGTTTAATTCTTGGGATAACCACATGGGATGAATGAGCACTATTATTATTTTATTATTCCCTTTACAGTTGATATCTAAGGAAGTTGTGCATAACAAATAAATTAATGTTTACAAAGCATTTGGCTTAGATTCTGACATTTTATGAGGAGTTAATATATGTTAAAGTCCTTTATGCTACTTGTCATTTTTATTGATATTTCTAAGGTAATTTTTCCCAACAGGATAGGAGACAGAGTTTGGACAAGACAAATCCAAGTACCCAAAGTTCAGTTGTTAGGTAGATGGGAAAAACACCGCAGACTCAGAGTAAAACAATCTCTTCTTCCTAAGAGCTTACTTCTAACAGAGTACACTGTAATGAGGCGTGTCTTGAAAAGACACATTTGAAAGTACCTTGGTGGAAATGGGGAATGTCCTTTTTTTTAAAAAAAAAAAGTCAATGCAAGTTTCATTTATTGGTCTCTGTTAGACGAGCAGGTGGATTATCTTTGTACATGACTTTAACTCCAGGGCCATTTCCTTGTGTTAAGTGCGCACTTTCTAAAACTGAAGCCAAAGCTGGTGATCCTTTTCATGGTGAGGAGGAAACTACCAGTACTTGCTTGTCAATACCTGAAGGCACGTTAGTCAGCAGAATTGTATTGTGAATATCTGTGAGGGACGCGATGAAGTCTTGCATATGCATGGATAAGAACTAAGTTCTGATTCCTCCAGTATTGACTGGGGTTTCATATATTAAATAGAACAGCTTATATAGCAAGTATGAGAAGTGCTATTCTTAACAGAATTAACTGTCATTCTATCAGAATGTTAATGAATCATAGAAAAGCAACCTAATTAATTGGTAATATACTATGGCAAACTCTTTAAAATTCCTAAAAGTTTTGCTTTTTTAAAAGGAAAAATTTCTAAAGGCTTTTCAGTCATGCAACTTTGGTAAGAAGCAAAATATTGAGCTACATAAGATTCATTTTTCAATCAGAAAACAGCATCTTTACAGTTTTTGTTATTGTCATTGTAAATTGTTTAACGCCAGATTTTTAAGCTTGACTGTGAACTCCTTGGGAGCCAGAGCCAGGGCCCACCATTCCCGCTGCATCCCTTGCATCTGCCATATGGCCTAGAACTTGATAGGCACAGAAGAAATGTTTTAGGGAAATACATAATAAAAAGTCAAATAGAAAATGTAAAATAATGACTAATGTATAGTGAATGAGATACCACTTAGGAAATATCATATCAAAGTCCTGTATCGTAGATTTTTTTTTTTTTTTTTTGAAAGCTACTTTGTGACTGTCAAGCACAGGGTTTAGTAATGCACAGCTCTTCTGCAGAGGTGCTGTGTGCACCACAGTGGAGAGGCTAAGAAAGTGGAAAGACGAGACTGATTTGGGGCTGTTGTGGCTGTGAGTCTGAGTTCTTGAAAATACTTGTTCAGCATTTGTGCGGGGACTGTGAGTGGTGACTCGATAATGATTCCATGTCTCCACTGCTGAATATCCTTTAGGAGAGGCAGGGGAAGGGGACTGGATATTATGAAAAGGAAAGCATCACTGAAAACAAGTGACGTGGGTGAGAGCTCGGTTCAATACACTGGAATAAAGTGTCTATATTTTTAGTTCAGATTTTCTGACTTGCTGAACCTAAAAATTAAATTTTTCACTTACTTGCCTGATTAAAACCACAGATGTGGAATCCAGTGGATAAACACCCTGACTGGTTAAGAATTCAGAAGGATTAGTAAGAGAGGCATATATTCTGAAGGAGGATGTCTGTCTACGTGGTGTCCTGAGGCAAGAAAAGAGCACAAAAAGCACCCTGCATTCTAATGAGCCCAGGGGCTGTTTGTAAATATAGAAGGAATGTGGTGTGAATGGAAGCCATCTATGCAAACACTTCCACTTGCATAAAGAGGAGTGATTGTGACCAAAAATAAACAAATGCTGTAACAATGTAAAGCAAAGAATAAAAAGATGTGAGTGGGGGTGGGCCTCGGTTTACAAAGAATCTCTTCTCTAGGCATTTCTCCTTTTATCCTTGGTGTCCCTTGTGTACTTGAAGATATTGTCAAACCAACCAAGAAGAAAACGGGTGAATTAGTGGAAAGACCTTATAAATCCAGCTGCTTCTGCCCCATTTTACAGGTGAAGAGACTCAAGTCTACAGAAGCGGATTAATCTGCTTTCTATAATAGCCTCCCAAATCCAAGTGCAATGTTATTTTCACTAGGAGATAGGAAGTCTCTGTCCCCATTATTCAGGGGTTTATTCTCTAGGCTTTCTCACATTTCAAGTGTCAGTTGCCATGTTTATAGGTTATGGATTAAAAAAAAGGAAAACAGTCACAGTGTCTACTGACTTTTGGTCTGACAATGACCCTAAACCCAGGCCTTCTCTTTCCTTAGCTCATCGGCATTTCTTAGCACTGATCTGGCTCTGCCTTTTACCATGATTTTTGCTTTCTTATCTGAAACTACTTTCACCTAGTTTTGTTGGCATCATTTGGGATACGTTAGCACATTGTACTCGGCTCTTCTTCACAGCTGACCCTTCAAATATGGCTATCCAGAAATTTTTATATAAAATTAACTCCAGCTATGAGTACTCCTGTGTTTGGTACCCATTTCTTGTATCATTTATGGAAATGGGAGTCCTGTCCCCACATCCAGTTTGACCTATCTATTATTGTGTGGTAAGGCAAAAATTGGGAACAACCAACCCCCCTAACCTGCTTTGTAAAACATTGTAATGCTTATAATGTTCTTAGAATAGCTGCATGTGATTGACCAAAATAACCAATTAACCTTAGCCTCTGACTTTTCTTAGAACACTTTAGAAATGACCCAATGCTTATAAATTGCTTGGTGTAGAGCAGGATTTCTCAATCTCAGAACTACTGATATTTGGGGCCACAGGATCCTTTGTTGTCGGGTGCTCTGCTATGTTTAGCAGTATTTTTGCTTCTACTCACTAGATGCCAGAGGCACCCCACCCCAGCCCAGACAAAACATGTCTCCAAACTGTTAAATGACTCCCAGGGGGAAAACTGTAGCTGACTGAGAACCACTGGTGTGGACTATGAGATACAAAAAGCTAGTCAAAGTAATTCATTATTTTTTAAAAATAATATTCAAAATTTTGTTGAGGTAAAATTTATATACAGTGATACACACATTTCTAGAACATAATTTAATGAGTTTTTGATAAATGTATTCAGCAGTGTGACCAAAACCTCAAGACATAAAAATGTTTTCAGCCCCACAAAAAGTACTCTTACTCTCAGTCCATCCTATTCCTGTTTTTCTCATTTCTACTGCCAGAAATTATTTCATCTATTCTTGAATATCGTGTAATTGGAATTATACATATATTGCAAATGTTTTCTTCTAATATGTCATTACCATTTTCAATTTCTTAAGTTTCATTTGATGTGAAAGCTATTTTATGTTTGAAATCAATTTTATGTTTTTTTAAAGGGATAAGTACTTTTTCCATTCTCTTTTGTTCTCTTCGAGGCCCCAATATATTCCCTTAAATTTTCTTCTAAAAGCTTCATAATTGGCTCTAGGGTTATGATCCATCTCAAACTAATCTTGGTGTTCAGTGTTAGGTGAAGGGAATATAGGTTTTGTCCCATGTGTTTGCCAAGTTGTTCTAGCAACATTTACTGAAAGACATTCCTATCCCACAGTTAACTTGATGCCTTTGCAGAAAATAAATTGATGCTATATGTCCATCTACCTCTGGATTCTCTGTTCTATTCCTAGCTGCAGCTAAGCCCATTCAGTAAATTTCTCATCTCAGATGTTTTAATTTTTTAATTTTAGAGATTCCTTTGATATTTTCTTTTTATCATTTTTAGTTCTCTGTTGAGATTTCTTATCTCATTATTATGTTTATCTTTTTTCCTTTACATCGTTGAATATATTTATATATGTTTGAAAGATCTTTCAGTCAGGGAGACTGCTTCTTAACACTCAAGATCTAATACATAGTCTTACCCATTGATGTTGCAGGCTCATCTTCCATCTCTGCTTCTTTTAGTTACAGTATCTCAGTTTCTGTTTTGACAATCATCTCAGTGACTGCTATCTTTATGGAACTGTCAGGTAAGTAGCTAGCCCTATACTCCCTTGATCAAGGAGCGTGAACTTGTGACCTCAGTTTGACCCTTCAGCCTTAGTTTCTTGGGAAGTGCTAAACACAGAAAATGTTTGTCATGGACTCACCCAGTGCCCGCACATGGACTATGCTGTGGATTAGTTCCCAATGCCTGGGCTGCTCCTTTTTGAGGTATGTTGTGATGTCATTTCCCCCCTTTGATTCTATTAACTGCCACATGCTTTTATTGTAAAATAATTTTGGGTTTATTTTGGCCCAAGTATCTCAGAAAGGGAAAAAAAAAAAAACCCTAACCAATAGAAAAACTGGTCTTAGAATAGACAAGAGATCTTCAAGAAGATGTTGAATTGATTACTGGTCGAAGGTAGGGCGAAAGGCACTGTTGAGGGATAAAATTGAACTCAGCCTCAGCTGCTTCATGGAAGTAATGAGACAACCTGGCTGCCGCACACCACACCCATGCAAACCTTCAACAAAGATTGCTAGGTTCATTTATCACTTGAGCCTGGTTTTAGAGGATACGCTAGTTAGAAAAAGTACAAAGTTTTCTTAAAAAGAGGAGTAAAAAGATGAAAAACAAAATCAACTTCATTGGCTATTCTCTTTGTGTTAAGAATGTGGTTGGGGGGTGGTGCTGAGGTCCCACCTCAGTGAGGGTGAGAGAATCCCAGATCACTGAACTCAGGAGGTGACCCAGGGGATCACTGCCATAATAGGCAACGAGGCAGGTGGGGTAGTTAGAACTCCACTGAAGCGATTAAAGATCTCTGCCTAGGTTAATTGTTCATGAGGTTCCAAAAAGTAAAATCAATGTCAAAGGTCTTACCTGATTTACATAAGCAAATACTCCAGATATGGCAAACTATAGAACAGACCCAAGAGATCAAACCTGAGAATTACAGACCTTTAGCCATTTTTTTAGACCTGAGGCACTTCATGAACCCAAGAGCTTCAAATGAAGACAGGGCTACTACTTGTTTGGAGAATGGACCTCACTAGAACACTACAAATACATGTCGTGAAAACCTCCATAGTCTTGCTCAAAGGAGCCTAGAGTCATTTGTCTGGGCAACTAGGCCTAGAAAAGCTGTGCCTTGGTTTCTTCATCTATAAAGTGAGGTCATTATGGTAATTACCATAAAAATTGTCTTGAGGATTAAGGAAAAATATATCTGAAGTTCATGGAATATTAGAGCTTCTAATGATATTAGCTATCATTATTTTAGATATACATATATCCTTTTAAAAAAGATTTTAATTTATTTATTTACTTTTAGAGAGGAGAAGGGAGGGAGAAAGAGAGGGAGAGAAACCTCACTATGTGGTTGCCTCTCATGCACCCCCCACTGGGGACCTGGCCCGCAACCCAGGCCTGTATCCTAGACTGGGAATCGAACTGGCCACTCTGGTTCACAGGCTGGCACTCAACTGAGCCACATCAGCCAGGTCTATCATTGTTATTAAAATACAGTTCTCATAACCCTCCTCCCCAGGAAAAGCCCTATATTTGTATTTTATGGAGTCTTTGCCATTAGTTATTAAAAACTGATTATTTAAAGGTAAATTGAGGCATATGAACGTTGTGAGCCATGGATATTTTCAAAACTCCCTCAAAATGTTTCATCTTTGATGAGATATCTACCTTTCTTGAACCTATGATCGGCCAGTAGGTAAAGTTTTGTCACATATCTCTGACTCCAAGAACAGGTAATCTCCCTCCTCTAAAACTCCATAGCACTCTGGAAATACTTCTTTTATATCACTAGTTATGTTGTACTATGTTTAATTGCTTCTGTGTAGTTACCCCATTCTTATTTTTCAAGAGTCAATAACAATATAACCAAAATTCCTGTCTGTAGCAATGTAACAGTTCCATTACTATGTGGCGAAATGGTAGGTGCATGAGATACAAAGTCAGCCTTGCCAACTTTGAACTCCAGCCCCACCACCAATAATGCGACCCAGCTGAGTCATCTACACTCTTCGTGTTCCTGTTTCCTCCTGTCTAATGGAGGGTTGAAGTGAGGGTTAAGAGAGCCAACTCATAGAAAGCACTGAAAAAAACGCCAAACACATAGTAATTGCTCAATATATGTTAAATTACTATTGAAAAAAATCAAATAATATACACATACATGTTTCATAAACTGCTAATACAGACATTCATTACCTGAATGCATTGCTTTAAATGAGAATAAATAAGTGGGTTAATTAATGAACAAGTTTTACCTTATTTTCTTCTTTTTACTGTATGATATATTGATCTACATATGTGTGTGTATATATACATATATATCAATATATCATATATATTTGCATATGTAAAAATACATATAAGCTTTTAATCAGAGCAGACTAGTGTATTTAAAGATTAATTCTGCTTTCACTACTGTTTATTTTTTTATTTTTTTTTAAAGATTTTTTTAGGTACTTTTTTTTTTCTTTTAGATTTTATTTATTTATCTTTAGAGGGGAAGGGAAGAAGAGAGGGAGAGAAACATCAATGTGCGGTTGCCTCTTGTCTGTCCCCTGCCGGGAACTGGCCTGGCAACCCAGGCATGTGCCCTGACTGGGAATCGAACTGCGATCCTTCGGTTTGCAGGCCCGCACTCAATCCACTGAGCTACACCAGCCAGGGCTCACTACTCTTTATTTTAAGACTGACATGGTGAGCTACAACTTTACATTAGGAGAAAATGAAAGATGGCTGCATCTAGCCTTAAAAAATCACTCTCCTTCACGGTGTTCTTAGCCTTGGACAGTAGGGGTGTACGTTTACAGGAGGGGAGAACTGTCCTGCCACCGTCGTTACAACCACCACTGCTGCGGCGCTATGGTAGTTCTGAGGCAGGAAACCATCTGTCTTTAGATAGGTTAGTGCAGTAGCTTTTTCTTCTTAAAAAAAATAACATCTATGTAAAATGCCTGATGTCTTAGATATAAACACAGCAATAAAAGTTTACTTACATATTAATATTTGTATTTTAAAAAATTATTTCTTTAAAAAACTACTTTTTCTGTTCTTGATAACTGCATCATGTTTAAGTAAATTTTGAGTATTATACTAAAGTGGTGTTTTATATGCAACTTAAATTACTTTATGTTTTATTCCATGATTTTATATAGTGCTCTACTGCCATTTACTCTCCATATTTGAAACCCCATATTCTTGCTGGTTTCATCGATTGCAGCTATAAAATAGTATGCAAGATTGACCACTTACCACAAACATCAAAAAGCTATAGGAGGAAAAAGGCTCCAAAATGTAATGTTTTAAAATGACTTAGTAAAGCAGAGATTTCATTAAATTTCCTTTGTTAGAAAATTATTGCTAAAATTGCCCAGCATTTAGAATGACAAATAGGACTAGAGATATCTAATTAATAGCCAATTTTGAAATAATTCAGAGCACTGTTGTTTTAGATAGTCTTTTGAAATATAATTATATCTTGTTCTAACGGAGCTTCTGATAGAAAATGTTCCAATTTCATTTTCTTGATATTTATTCCTATTAAAATATTCAGAACTGTAATGAATATATTATCAATTTCCTTAATATAATCATTAGATCATATTATATATCTATATTCTCCATCTCTCTTAAATGCCCTCTTAACAGTATTTTTTATTAGTTTACAGAAATATACTAGGTTTGCACTTGGGCTTGCATTTATTGCAGACATTTTGAGTTTTAATAGTCATCCATTCTTTATATATTTTTTCTTGAATACATCATTTTACATAACAAAAACTTGTTTCCATAATCAGAATATAAGTTATTCAGAAAAATAAGAAGTCATCAAGTGTTATAATGCAAAGATTGCTTTTTGAGAGAAAAGTGTCCAGAATTCTTTTGGGATAAGGCAAAATATAAATAGCCAAAGCATAAATAAACGTAAACAGGAAAAGGACTCACGGACATGGACAACAGTGTGGTGACTGTGGAGGGCAGGGGGGCATATGGGGGATAAATAGTAATGGGAATAATACAATAAAATATTATTTTTTAAAAAAGTAAATGACAAAAATACAAAAGTGCTATTTTATACTAAATATAAGGCTTTATTTACTTGGTCATATCTCCCCTCTGAAGCTGATGATGACTAGATCATATCCAAAGTCCTTTTGAGTTTTAAAATAGATTTCAGAATATGCTTGAATCACAGACTACTGAAATTAGACTTTGGAGCTTTGTGGTACTAAAGATCTAATTTGACTCATGCTAACCAGGTTCCAGTGATTTACACTCCTCGTTGGTCACATCTACATGGTATCCCGCCCCACATTTTACTAGGTTTGGTCTATGTGACCAACAGAATACAGCAAAAGTGATGGTATGTCACTCCTAAGATGGTATCATGTGTGGTAGCTTCCCTCCTGGGCATGCACTCTGATTTTCTCTCTGTGATGACTCAGCCTGGGGAAGGTGAGCTACCAGATCCTGAGTGGTTCTGGGAAGAGGCCCACGTGATCAGTAACTACAGTTTCCTGCGGACAGCGACACAAATGGACTGAGAAGCAGATCCTCTAGCCCTAACCAACTGTTAACCATAGCTGTTGGCTTGACTACAACTTCATGACATTTTCTGAGCCAGAACCACCCACTTGAGCCATTCCCAGACTCCTGACCCTCAGAAAATGTGTGAAATAATAATGTTTGTCATTTTAAGTGGCTATGTTTTAGGGGTAATTTGTAATACAGCAATAGGGAAGCAATACAACTAACAAAAGAACAAGGCCCAAAATTTCACACCCTTCATAGCTAATTACAATCAGTGAAGTGGCCATGGATAAATAAATTGTTAGAGGCCCATGAGCGAATTATTTTTGCTCTGAAAGGAAAGGTCTCTCATATGCATATAAAAGTAGGTGAACTAGAGCTATCATATGACCCAGCAATTCCACTTCTGGGCATCTATCTGAAGAAACATAGGTTGCATGTCTCCCAGTTCTAGGCAATCTTGAATTTATACTCACAAAATTTATTTGTGTATTTCCTGCTCTTCTCTCTTTACCCCTCTTCTCTCTTTTTATATATTTCTTTGGCCCTGAACATGTGATTCAATAATGCATTTGAAGATCCCTCTTATGCCAGTCCACATTTTAAAAGGAAATACTTTAGAAGTGGAACTATATACAACCCTGGCTGGGCTATCAGGCAGGGTTGAATGAACCACTAAGGATTCTTTTCACTGCTTATCCTGGAAACCCAAATACACACAGGGGTTGTCAGGCGCCTTGGTGAATGGCACATTTGAAGCAACGGCACCAGGAAATGGAACCATCCCAAAAAGCCTCCACATCTGACAAACATGTGACCAGGCAAATTATTTTGCTTGCTATTCCAAATAAAGGCAGATAAATAGATGAAAAGTTCAAAATAAATTAAAATTTTTATTTAGATAGAAAAAAATAAGATTTGACTAACTCTATGCTATGATTTTATTAAATTACTTTGTGCCAAGTAGATTAAGTAGTTATTGGTCATATATTTCAGACTGGATCATGATTGACTTCTTAGAAGGCTGGGTCTTAATATCTATTTGAGCTAGTAATTGATTAAATACTTGGATTTCCTATTTAAAATAAGAAGATACACTTTGTGTTGCAATTAATGGCTGTGTGTTGGATGGGAAAATTTCACCAGTGATTTATTTCATTAATTCACTAAGCATTTCAGCTGCAATCCCCTTCGGTCACAGGCAGCTAATGTTGCAATAATGACTTCTGAGAGAAATTAGTGCTACAAGCCTCTGGCCATATTTGCACATAAGTATCATGACATTCCAAGATTGATCCAGGGGAGCATAAAGACTTTGGTAACTTTTGTAGCAGAGCTTGCAGAAAGTAATTTTTAGAGAGCACAAAGATTGATTAAGGAGAAGAGAAACTAATCACAGATTCCTCCAGTCTTAAACAGTTTTAAAAGACTATAAAAAATGGTATGCGTACCATACAACTACAATTATTGTAAGTTAGCTCATCTAAGGCCAAAGGAATGAGATCAAGCACCAGGTTTTGTTTTTATTTTATTTTACATGATATCTAAAATCAGTGTTAAGGAGGTAGCTCACTCATTCTAAAAGAATAATGGAAGACAGAAAATTATGTATAATTATTTTTCAAGTACAAGGTCCAGCAGAAGTAATGCCTGCCTGAGTGTGGTTGGTAGTAGGGTAATAATATGGGTGTAATAAGTTATAGTTTTAATTTGAACATCTCACCTAAAATATCATATGGTATGCTTCAGTGTGATATTGTTATGTTTTGGAATTACATGCTTATGATTTCGTAATAAAAAGGGGGCGTTCTTTGTGCCAGACCATGTATTTTAGACCCATTACCTTGATATGTAAAAAAATTCCTCTCCTATCAATTAACTGAGTATAACATGATTAAACATGAATTAATGCTTTTTTTTAAAAAACACAAATATGCCTTTTTAAAAGAAAAAAATATAAATCTTTGCTTTAAACAGTGAATGAAATGTTTTAGTACTTCTAAATTAAGTTGCAATTATTTTCTTCATAGCTCAATTACTTATAAGGATTCTTTATTATTAATATTACAAGTAATATGAAAATAAATACTTTCCCAACTTAGTTTAACCAAAAAAAAAAAAAAAAAAAAAAACCCTGTAGGTAAAGGCAAGGGAAATCTGTTTCAGGGAGGATTTTGAGACCAGTTATAGTGTCTGAACCACCTTTTGTGTTTGTATGTTTCTGTGTGTACATGGGGGACCCCAAAAGCCCAGAACTTATTATTAAAAATTGTGTATTTATTCTTACAAGTTTAAACTTCAGTCTCCTTCAAATCACTCTCCATTTGATGCTATAAACCTATTGAGATTTTTTCCCCACTGCTCGAAGCAGTTTTTGAACTCATCGATTTTGATGCCTTTTAGTGCTTCTGCTGTTTTTTTGTTTCATCTCTCCCACATCGGCAAAACATTTCACTTTGAGGACTTTTTTCATTTAGGAAAACAACAACAAAAAAAAGTCAAGGGGTGAAAATGGGTGAATAGGGAGGGTGGGGCAAGGGGCTTATACCATTTTGGCCAAAACTGCTGAACACTCAGCATGGTGTGGGCAGGTGCACTCATAAATTACCCTTCATGAAATAGGCAAAAGTATTGAAGGAGTCTCCAAAAAAAAAAATTACTTAAGCTGATGCTACTTCTCACAACAGCACCAGCTGGTACACTGATACTGATGGATTCCTAGAACACTCACCTAGCAGGGAAAGCCCATACTACAAGGGGTCTACCCTTGAGAAGATAATTCCAGTTTTAGGGGATCCCCCTTCATATTTTTATGCTCACAGATTCTCATGTACAAGTGAGAAATTTCTTTACTGTAACACTTTTATTGCATTGAGAACTAATCACGGTATTGAAAAAATGAGATCATCTATATGCTAATGAAAGACCCGTAAATTCTTATTTGTTCTTGGAACTATTTTTGAACTTCACAGAAGCAGCTACATATTTGGCATTTTCACTTAGATGCTCAAAGCCATTTCAAACTCAAAGTATCTAAAGTAAAACATATGCTCTCCCTACCCACTTCTTTCCCCTAACCAAGGCTCTAAGACAACTAACCATTATGATCTCTAAATTATTCTCTCTGTATTTACTCACACTTCCAATTTTTTTTTCACTTTTTGCTGTCTGAGGTACCTTTTGAAGATACAAATCTGATTATGTAATTGGTTCTGAAAACTCACTCAAGTTTGAGATCTGGTTTTTGTTCATTCTTAGAGTCTTTCATTTTGATTGGTGCCTAAAGATAAAGAACACATATATGCAAGTTCAGAAAAGCAAACCTACCTTTTTTCTCCTTCTGTCTTCATTCTTAAGCTCATAAAAGAGAGTCTGTAATGGGTGGGAAGGACCTTGCTTTCTGATGACGGCAGGTGCCACAATTCTCCTCTTCTGGTGGAGGCCGGTACATCTTAGGGAGGATGAGGAAAACAAGAGTTAGGCTCATAGCTCAATGGACCCTGAAACTTTGAGTCATTATCCAGTCAAGGGAGAGACAGCCTTGTCATCAGCTGGTCCCGTAGTGTCAGCAGAGACCAGGGTGCATATACTCAAAGGGACAAGATGCTTCATAAATGAAGTATATACTTTCTTTTTTAATTTTTTTTAAAATTTTAATTGTTGTTCAAGTACAGTTTTCTGCTTTTTACCCCTGTCCCAGCCCACCCCTCTGGCCCTTCCCACCTCCCTCCCATTCCACACCCCCCTTGTTATTGTCCCTGTGTCCTTTATACTTGTCCCTGCAAACACTTCCCCTTTTAGACTTTCTTTATATAGGAGGTTAATTTGCTACAGCCAAAGTTCAAGAAGTTTTTATTGAGTATTCCCAGCTTATAGATGCTCACCTTCATTATGAGTAATTAATCATAATTCTCAATACCTCAACTTTATGCCCAGAGTCTTTTATTAATTAGTTAATAGTCTAGAGATGAATTTAAAAGGGTGTTTTTACCTGATGTTAAAAAAAAAAAAAAAAGCCAGGCAAGCTAGCACTGGTATTTCTACAACTGAATGGTTTATACTCAAGAGTTCAAATTGCTTTTAGGACAAGGAAAATAATCCTACTACAGTTTACAATGCCCCTGGCCTTTTAAACTGTAGACACAATTTCATGCTTCTTTTAGTCTCAATGCCTTTGCAAATCCCATTGTATTTGCTTGAGATAGTCTCACTCTGCCTTTATCTCATTAGTGCATCCTTCCAGTCTCAGCTTTAATCATTTCCCTATCCAAGGTGAGGTCTTCCCGTGTCAGTACACTCTTCTACTGCAAAGCCTTCCCTGCTATATTTGTACATGGGATTATTTAATGGATTCCCTTCTCTCTCCTTATAATGTAAGTTCTATGAAGTCACAGGCCATATATATTTTGTGTGTGGTAATTTGTGTTCAGTAAGTGCTCAATGAATATTTGTTAAATGGATCAATTACTTTAAACAACAGAACAACAACAACAACAACAAAACTGGATCTTAAAAATCATTGAACATACATACCGAATGAAAAATATAATCTCTACTCAGGCATAGTTATAGAGAGTAGACAATGGAAAAATAAATGCCCTTGTTATATAGTATTTTAAAGATAAAATGTATTAGAATGTAGGAGGAAAATAAATGGGAATTATTAGACTTGTGCACACAAATGCTACTTTCATCACCAGAGTTAATATTAACTATTTCCATGTCTGGAAACGGAGTTCATCATAAGGAAGAAATGAAATCAGCGTCTCCATTTCACGGGTTCACCAAGGGCTGAAGAAGAGTGGAGGCAATCACGTCATTTCAAGGGCACCAATAAACTCCAGTCAGGACCTATCTTCACATTAAAATATTGTGAAGGAGAACAGTTTCGAAATCTGCGTACATCCGTATTAGAACAACATACACTGCTGAGCATATAGAACCCAGTTTATGCATCAGTTAAAAGAAACAAAAACAAACAGCTGCCCATATGAAGGAAAGTTTTGAGCACAATTTCTCTTTCTCACCAATGAGAAAAAAATTAAGTAAAGAAATGTGGGGCATTTGAAAAGCTCATCCATCTGGACTATTTCTGTTTTATGATAGGTAAAGCCAAAGAGATTTTGACAAACAGGTTTTTTTCCCCCTACTTATCTCTGCTGTGTTAAGCAGGAATATTTTTTTGACAATATAAGTGAAGCTTATTTCACTACACAACAAAATACTTGAATGGATTCTGAGGCAAAATTTAATGTCAAAGAAAGCCATTTGTCCAGTGAAAAATCAAATGTTAAGTTAAAGACATTTTAAACCTGGTAAGTGAGATGGAAAACCTAATGAACACATAAAATACTATTATCCTTTTAGATATAAATTCAGTCACCAATATTAAACATTATTAGTTTTGGCTGCAAGAGAATTTAGACATTCCTTTTTTTATACTGTTTTGTGAAATACTGGGAAAAGTTTTTAATTTATTTTCCATAATCAGCATTAGGGACAGAAAAAGATGTTGCAATTTACTGGATTATAGAATATAGAAAAAGCCAAGCTACAAGTATGCTAAGAAATTAAACTCTAAACAAATATAAAATGAAATTGAATTTTAGCACTATACGAGAGATGAAGATATTTGGTGACTGCATAACATGAGAAAAAAAATCCAGTTTCAAAGACATAAACTGGACTAACTGATTTAAGACGATTCTTGTCCTGTGGTAGCTTTTCAATAACAGATAAATAAAATGAACATTACAGATGTTGTAGTATTTGTCTTTTAATGTTAAAACTATATTAATCCTGCCTAGCCTATAGCATATCATTTTTATGTTTTATTAAGAAAAATGATCTTATAAGTATCAATATAATTTGTTATATCATAGATTTTAGAATATGAATACTTTTACACTGAATATCCTGGAAATGAAAAGATATTTAAATTATACTTTGCTTGGGATATTAACTTTGCGTGGGATATACTTTGCCTAACTAAAGAAATAGATCTTTCGATTTTTCATTTCTTACTTTTGAGTTTGTATAATACTCAGATCTGCAGTTTTCTTTCCATTTTCTCTTACTCTTTTGTATGTACGCTATAGGTAATTGCATTCAATTTATTTTTAGACAAAGTTATAAATTTTCTAGCAATTTCTTCCCACATCCATTTTATTACTAAACTAGACTCTTTTCTTTCTACCTTATTTAGAAAAGATATTGTATTATGATAAAGTGGAATGTGAACAAAATATATGGGTATCAATTGTTAAAAAAATTTACTGTATTTTTTCTGATTACAATATAGTCCCCTTATATCCACCTCTCCCTCACAATCACTACATTGTTGTCCATGTCCATAAGGCCTTTTTCCATTTTGTTCAATCCCTCCAACCAGTAATCTCTCCCACCATAGCTGACATCCTGTTCTCCATCTATGAGTCTGTCTCTATTTTGCTTGTTAGTTCAGCTTATTCATTAGATTCCACCTATGAGTGAAATCATATGGTATTATTATATGGTAAATCATATCTTTCCTTGACTGGCTTATTTCACTTAGTATAATGCTCTCCATGTCAATCCATAATGTCAAAAGGTAAAACTTTTCTTCTTTTTTACAGCTGAGTAGCATTCCATTGTGTAAATGTCCTATAGTTGTTTTATCCACTCATCTATTGAGAGACACTTAGGTGACTTCCCTATCTTGGTAGTTGTAAATAATGCTGCAATGAACATAGAGGCACATATATTCCTTCGAATTAGTGCTTTGAGTTCATTCAGATATATTCCCAAGTGGGATAGCTGGGTCAAAAGGCAGATCCATTTTTAATTTTTTAAGGTACCTCCATACTGCTTTCCACAGTGGCTGCACCAGGCTGCATTCCCACCAACTTTGCAAACAAGTTTCCCCTTTTCCCACATCCTTGCCAGCCCTTATTTGTTGACTTATTGATGACAGCCTTTCTGACAAGTATGAAGTGATATCTCATTGCAGTTTTAATTTGCATTTCTATGATGATTAGTGACATTGAGCATATTTTCATATGTCTATTGGACCTCTGTATGTCCTCTTTGGAGAAGTGTCTCTTCAGGTCCTTTGCCCATTTTTTAAATCGAGTTGTTTGTTTTTTTGGTGATGAGTTTTGTAAGTTCTTTATAAAGTTTGGACATTAACCTCTTATTAGATGCATTGGTGAATATGTGCTCCCATTCTGTGGGTTGCCTTTTTATTTTGTTGACTATTTCCTCTGCTTGATATAAAACCTTTTTAGTTTGATGTAGTCCCATTTGTTTATTTTTTTCTTTTGTTTCCTTTGCATAAGGAGATGTATTTGATAAAATATTGCTATAAGCAATGTCCAAGATTTTGCTGTCTATATTTTCTTCTACAATTTTTATGGTTTGGGGGTCTAACATTTAACTCTTTGATCCACTTTGAATTTATTCTTGTATGTGGTGTAAGAAGGTGGTCTACTTTTCTTCCTGTACATATGTGTCCTATTTTATCAATAGCATTTATTGAATAAACTATCTTTACCACATTGTATGTCCTTGCTTCCTCTGTTGAATATTAATAGGTCAATATCTCTGATGAACATAGATAGTAAAATCCTCAAAAAATGTTAGCAAACAGAATACAGCAATGCATCAAAAAAGATAATACACCATGATCAAATGGGATTTATTCTGGGAATGCAAGGTTGGTACAGCATTCACAAGTCAGTAAATGTGATTCACCATGTAAACCAAATGAAGGATAAAAAAAAAATCACATATCATATCAATAGATGCAGAAAAAGCATTTGATAAAATCCAGCACCCATTTATGATAAAAACTCTCAGCAAACTGAGAATAGAGGGAACATACCTAAACATATTAAAGGTCATATATGACAAACCCACTGCCAGCATTATACTCAATGGCAAAAACTACAAGAATTCACCTTAAGATTGGGAACAAGACAGGGATGTCCACTTTCACCTATTTATTAAACATAGTACTGGAACCCTAGCCACAGCAATCAGACAAGAAGGAAAAATAAAAACATATCCAAATTGGAAAGGAAGAAGTGAAACTGTCTTTATTTGCAGATGATATGATACTCTACTTCATAGAGAACCCAAGAGATTCCACCAAGAAACTACCAGAACCGATAAATTAATTCAGCAGCATAGCAGGATACAAAATTAATACCCAGAAATCACTTGCATTTTTATATGCCAGCAACAAACTAACAGAAAAGAAAATTAAGAAAACAATCCCATTCACAATTGCTTCAAAAGAATAAAATACCTAGGGATAAACCTAACCAAAGATGTAAAAGGTCTGTACCTGGAAATTATAAGATACTGAAGAAAGAAATTGAAGAAGATACAAAGAAGTGGAAGCACATACTGTGTTCATAGATAGGAAGAATTAACATCATTAAAATGTCCATACTACCCAAAGCAATCTATAGATTCAATGCAATTCTTATCAAGATTCCAATGATATATTTCACAGAACTAGAGCAAATATTTCAAAATTTTATAAGGAATCACATAAGGACCTTCATAGCAAAAGCAACCTTGAGGGGAAAAAAAGGTGAAGAAATCGCACTACCTACAAATATCAAACTATACTACTAGGCTATAGTAATCAAAACAGCATGGCACTGGCATAAAAACAGACACATAGATCAATGGAACAGAACAGGGAGTCCAGAAATAAACCCACATCTTTATAGCAGTTATTGATTTAAAATCCCAAACCTACCATTTTGAATGGTAAAGAGGTTGACATCTAAGCACAATATATTCCCTCGTTGCTGACCACTATTTCTCATTACCAAATGAGGTGGTCCCACAGCCCATTGTAAATTTCTGTCAGTGTTTGTAACTCAACTATAAACCAGGCTCTGAGACAGAAACTTAACAGATGGGGATTCTGCTCGGGAGTACTTTATTTTTAAATTCCAATTTAGTTTAAATTGGTTCAGCTATTTTTAAGTGATAGGAGAGTAGTTGAAAAAGTAAATTTTGGAATGCAGCATGTCTAATTTTGCATTTCGGTAACTAGGAAATTAATTTATTTTTTAAAATATAAAGTTGTCAGATAGTTGGAGACACAACTTTATTGTTAAAGGAAGAATATTGAAATTTGTTGAATAGTCAAGAAACTAAACAGCTAAGCACTTTTAGATGACAAATGAGAATGCCTAGTGTCTCCCTGTATTTATTTACTTACTTATTTTAAGATTAATAAATCCTTTTAAAGCCACTGACAATATATCTGGTAGACTAATAATTTTCTATTAAAATAACTTTGAACACATAAAGTTGGTAAAAATCCCAGCAGAAATTCAAAATATTATTTCTATTTTAAGGTAATTTAATGTCAATTCAGTATTTACAAAGGTTACTTAAAAGAAGTAATGCATTATTATACTGAAATTGGTAATTACTACAGAGGTAATTCAGTACCAACTCAGTATAACAATTCATCAGATAATGCTATATATAATATTACATGCTAATATATAATGATGTATTCATGGATTTATAGCTCTCCAACTTCACATATGCATTGGGGTTACCAATTTGAAGTGAATAATTATACAAATTATAAGAGTAAGACTGCAAATTATAGTATAATTTCTCTTTCATCATGAGGTTGCATACTAATATGCCATTTAATATCTTTTAGACCTAAATTTAGCAGAGGAACCATTTTGAATTATATATCCAGCAATTGGGTGCAGTCAACTGTGCCATTCACTTCTGTTCATCCAATAGTACTTTTATCTAGAAATCTGGTTTACAATAATAATCACTGATTAGGGAACACAGAAGAATTCAAGGACTTACATGAGAATTTAGTTCTCAATTTGAACCCTATGACCTGAATTTTCTACCTATAATCCCTGTAGAAACCAACCTCAATACTTTAAAAAGCATTTTTTAGTTTTCAATTACAGTTGATAGTCAATATTATATTAGTGTTTAGACATTTATATAACTTCTGAAGTTATTCCTCAGTCTAGTACCCACCTGGCACCATATAATTATTACAATATTATTGACTATATTCCCTATGCTGTACTTCACATCCCTACGACTATTTTGTAACTGCCAGCTTGTACTTAATCCCTTCACCTTTTTCAAACAAACTCCCTCTCATGTGACAAACATCAATTTGTCCTCTGTATCTATGAGTTGCTTTCTGTTTTCTTTGTTCATTTATTCTGTTTTTTAGGCTCACACCTAAGTGAAATCATGTGGTGTTTTTCTTTCTAAAGCCTGAGATTGAAAGCCTGAATGGAAGGAATGGGAGAAAGAGCAGCCAGGCGGAATATGAACACTTAGGTTAGACCTGGGTCTTGGTGGATTCACACTTTTGCTGCCCTTGCTTTCCCTACACTTCCCACATCATCAACATATATCTTTCTGCCCCTGGTGTTACACACAGTCTGCAATGTATTTATTTATTTTGACTTAGATAACCTTTGCTACTTGATCATTGCCTCTGGTTCACCAGATGCAACGTAGCAAGTATGGAATCAAGGAGACTAGCTGAGGAATTTCACGTGCTCCCTTGATAGATGGTTTTGATTGGTATTCATTTGTCAGCCTTAGGGATGGAAAAATATTGATGGGTGTAGAACAGATTTTGGAGTTTGAGCTGAAGAATTTTACACAGGGGCTGAAAGAAAGAACAAAATAAAGACTGACTTCTAGGTTTTTGTCTTCAGCAACAGGGCAGGCAATAAGATTGAGGGGGTAAGGATCAGATGAAGATAAAAATCAGAAGAGGAATTCTGTTTCGTCAGTGTCAACTTTGCCATTGCTATTAGAAATCCGAGCGAAGGTTTAATAGGCATTGGATATACACATCTAGAGCTCAAATAGGCAGAGGCAGGCCTGAAGTAGAAGTTTCTGAATCGAATACATTGTGATAAGTGAGACAGGCTCCCACGGGTGAAAGAATGAAAGTCATGGGGAAATCGAAGGTCACAGGAAGACAAGGTGGCTGCCCAGAGAATGAAAAGACAAGGCAAAACAGAGCCTGGAGCTGGCTGACCCAAAAAACAGTTCTTAAGAAGAGATTGAATATACACAGAGATCTAAAGTCAAGGAAAGGTTGCAGAGAGTTGTGAAGAAGCAAAAAGATTAGACAAAACAATGAATCATAAGTCAGTAAATGAAAAGATGGAATAAATGTTTATATGGTCTGAACATCACTTCTGTTTTGTCTTCTTTCTTTTTGATAGGACTGGAGTCACTTTTGGAGTATGGCAAATCCATGACCCAAAGGTAAAATAAGGAAGCCAACTAAATTAATGTAGACAGAAATACAGCTAGATATTGACAAGTGTTTAGGAACCTAAAAGATGTGGGGTGATCAGATAGTCCAGATAAATATTTAACTATCTACTTCATAAAATTCTGGACACTTAGTTAAATCCAAGAATATAGCTGATTTTTGCTGACCAATCAAAAAAGTACTTTCTCTGGAGGAAAATTGTCTACTAAACCTGGAAATATACACACATATGTATGTTAGCAAATGAAGTAAAATTAAGTTTTTGTGCAATTTGAACTCATTGGCATGTGAAGTCTACCATATTTTTCCCAGGTTATGCTTTTTATATAACTAAAAAAGAATAAAGCAGATTATATTGCAAAGTATATTTGTGAGAGTAAAGAGAGTAAAGATGTTTTATAAAAAATAAATATATAAGGGAATTCCTTTAAATCTAAGATTTTGTATTGTTTCTGGAAACATTTCTTTATATAATAAAGAAGCCATCTGTAGACATCTCATGGATTTCTACATTTTTCTTAACAAAAAAGTCTTAACAACATTATTTTTGCACATGTGCAGTGTTCTTGTATTATCTTAAATCTATCTCTTCTCAATTGCATAGAACTTGTTGCATCCATCAAAAATATGCAAAGTGAGAAAATTACTGCTTTTCAAGTTGGTGGATGACTATAGGTTTGAGGATATGTTTCATATGGAGGCAGGTTAGAGGATAAATAAAAAATATTTGATTAATATTTAAGTATTGCCTTTATAGGTAAATAATGACATTAATTTTTATATGCCAGCATACTCAAGTAAGTAAAAAAATAAATGTATATTTTGGTGTAATATAAACTCAATTATCCAGAAGATAGGTTGTCTATTTTTAAAACAAAGTTTTGGTGATTAGCAACTGCCATTATAGGTAAGGACAAGGGAAGTGAGATATTAAATTCTTATGTAGTCCTTTTACCCACAGTTAGAGTTAAGCTTGTAAAGGCCAAAAGAAAACTTATTAAAAACTTCCCATTGAGCCCTGGCTGGTGTGGCTCAGTGGACTGAGTGCTGGCCTGCGAACCAAAGGGTTGCTGGTTCAATTCCCAGTCAGGGCACATGCCTGGGTTGCGGGCCAGGTGTCCATCAGGGGGTGCATGAGAGGCAACCATATACTGATGTTTCTCTCCCTCTCTTTCTCCATCCCCTCCCCTCTCTAAAAATATATAAATAAAATCTTTTTTTTTTTAAAGAAAGAAATGCTTTAAAAAAAAAAAAACTTCCCATTCAGATTCAAGTTATCTTAGGCTTCGAGTAGCAAATATCATGGCCAGGTATCTAACAATCCTAGCTTAAGTGAGTTGTAAAGTCAAATGTAACTGTTGTAGCTTCTGGAAAGAAACACAGCTGAGAAGCAAGCAGTGTACTAAAAAGTGGATAACATAACGACATGCTCAGGCTATCACGGGATGCTCTCTAGAGGGTTAATGAAGAATCTACTCAGAAACGAAGGAGCAAAAGGAACAAGGAATGCCTGTTTCCATCTATTTAAATATTTTGGTTAAGTTATCTCCAAATCATTAGGGATTTTACTATTTCTTCAATAAGGACATTTGAGATGTGTATAGTAAACACTATTAGGCACTTCCCATTGGCTGTTGTGTCCATTACAACAGAACTGAATTTTAAAGTGTCCTGCCCTAGACAATGAATCACATTGGGTCAAAGTTGAGTACAATATTTCTCTAACTTTTTGACAGACTGTCAGTTTTCCAGGTTCCCTTGCTGCTACTAGTCATCTATACAATGGAATGTTGCATGATCTCCAGGGATAGGGGTTTCCTTTAGGAAATTTTGCATTCCTGAAAAAGAAACAAGTAGGATAGGAGGGACCTTTCTTCAATTCCTTAGTGCTTTGATTGTGGAAATGTCCTGCATATTCAGTATCCATCCTATACACACAAGGTAACCATCAGGCAAGAGGGTCTGAGCTAAGTTAGAGAAACAGGAAAAAAAAGATGAGCCTAGACAACTAAACTGATGCTTGCAGCATTCTACCTCTAGACTTTTGTTATAAGTACACATTGTTTAAGCACTGGAGGTTAAATATTATGTTAAGTTTCTTATTTTCATTTGCTGAATGAAGCTAAAAAGCAGAGATGTTTTTAGCTTGACATAGTATCACTTGTTTACTTTTGCTTTTGTTATCTTTGCTCTTACTGTCAAATCCAAAAAAAATCATCATCAAGAACAAACTCTCTGTTTTCTGCATTTCCCATCCTTTCTTTGAAAATTTCAATCTTAATTTTCTCAGATTAAGGCTTTCAATTTTTTCAGTTCAATTATTTTTTCTGAGATTTGTTTAATCTGGACATAAATCTGTCTTAATCAAATTGTAGAATTTTCATTTAATTCTTGTTCCGGACTTTAGTTGTCTGCTATTTCCCATCCTATCATTATAGATTGTGTTAGTAACTTTAATGAAGAACTGTATCTCCTATGGTTCATATACCATGCAATTCATTGTTTTTAAAGCATGTAATTCAATGTTTTTAGTATATTCAGAATTGTACAACTATCACTTCATCTAATTTTAGAACAATTTTGTCACTTAAAAAAACTATCGCTAACGAGTATATATTCTTTAACAATGCTATTTGTTCTGTCTTATTTCAAGCTAACCATCACCTATAAAAATGTATAGAGACAACCTAAGGCTCTAGATGACATTATCTCTCTCTGTGAACATTTGGGGTTGAAATCATCTACTAAATTTCCATCATTTTGTGGCTGAAGAAACTCAAGTGTTGTACAAAGATACAGTGACCAGCCCAAGATTCTAATCTAGCTACTGGAGAAAGAGAATGAAGGACTCATTTCTTTTAGTTCTGCTTCTACAGGTCCAGATAAAATATGTTGTATATAAAGAGAAAACAAGTATCAAATAAAACAAATTAGAAAATACAACTGAGGTAAGGACATGAAAATTCATTGTTTTGAGACTATAGAAATCAGTATATCTATGCATTGTTTCTTCTATTTTTATTTTTTACTGTAACATTGTGAACTTTAAATTTTATTTTTTAGTATATTAAAATTCATTAGCTACAGAATTCCTTTTTTATAATCACAGAAATGACATACCTATTTCCACAGTGGAACAATTATATTAGACGTGGTTAATCCAAATTTGAATTATAATTTAAACTTTGATATTGCCTATAAATACAAAAAGGAATAGTAATTTATTAAAAGAAAGATTAACATGAATTACTTTTTCCTCACAAGTCTAGTTATAGAATATATCATCTTTAATAAAATGACTGTGCACTCTGGTAAAGTAGTAATGACATTTTCTGGCATGAAATAAGCTCAGGTGACAGTTTTTACTTAATCAAGATTTTAATGCATTATCTTCATCTCTACAGAGCAAATATATTCATATGACTTCCTTCATGTTAAGATAACATTTGCTTTTCCATTTTATAACAATTGATGTAATTGATAGAGAAAATGAAAATGGATGAGCAATAAATGCTATTGGCAAATTGGACAGATATGTGAAGAAAAATGAAACTGGACTGACCACCTTCTTACACCGCTCACAAAAATAAACTCAAAATGGCCCTGGCTGGTGTAGCTCAGTGGATTGAGCGCGGGCCTGCGAACCAGAGGATCGCGGTTCGATTCCCAGTCAGGGCACATGCCTGGGTTGCGGGCCAGTTCCCGGCAGGGGACACATGAGAGGCAACCGTACATTGATATTTCTCTCCCTCTCCTTCTCTCCTACCCTTCCCCTATAAAAAGATAAATAAATAATAAATTTAAAAAAAAATAAAGTAAACTCAAAATGGATTAAAGACCTAAATGTTAGACTCAAAACCTTAAATATCCTAGAAGAAAATGCAGACAGTAAAATCTTGGACTTGCTTGTAGCCATGTTTTTTTCTGATATACTCCTCAGAGAAGGAAAACAAAAGAAAAATTAACAAATGGTACTACATTAAACTAGAAAAATTTTGCATGGCAAAGTAAACCAGCAACAAAGTGAAAAGACAACCCACTAAATGGGAGAACATATTCACCAATACATCTGATAAGGGGTTAGGGATTAATATCCAAAATTCATAAAGAACTTACAAAACTCAACACCAAAAAAAAAAAAAAAAAAAAAAAAACAAACGATCCCATTAAAAAATGGGCAAAGGACCTGAACAGACACTTCTCAAAAGAGGACATACAAATGGTCAATAGAGATGTGAAAAAATGCTCAACCTCACTAATCATCAGAGAGATGCAAGTTAAAACCACAGTGAGATATCACTTTGATGAGGATCCTGGCTCCTGGGGTCCACAGCGTTATGGATGAGATGAGACAAATTCACATGGACCACTGAGTCCTGTGGAGGAAATGGGACTGTGTGGCTTCTCTCTCAAGGGGAGAGTGCCTTGACCCTTTCCTTGACAAGCCTTTATTGAGTTCAATTTGCACAGGAATATAGGGTGTATACGTAAAACTCAACAGTCATTATCAGGCAGAAGTGATTAAACAGTCGATAACATTCAAAGAACTCTGAGGGCTTATTCTGAGTCAGGGCCAGATAGTTAAAAGGCCATAAAACTTTGGGGAACAAACTTACTTCCTGCTTGGACCCTTATCATTTAAATTGAGGGTATTAGCAAAGTAGGTTTCATAGGATTTTATGCATTCTTTCTTAGGCCTGATCACCCTAGGGAACCTGCCCTTTCCAGCGCAGGACCGCACCCACCTCTGGCACTGTTTCAGGTTTAGGGCATTTTTTCAGGCTTAAATCAGGCAGGGGAAGTCGGGCAGCCAAGAGATTAGGAGGCTTCTTGCAGACAGAATGAGGACTCAGGCTACGTCAAAGCCGAGAGGCAAGGGTCCATCACTCCTTTTTTCTATAGCCCCCTAGTCCTTCCCTGAGGGTCCTTTCACCACCATGCCTGTCATAGGTCATCACTCTTTTGAGGAATCTTACCTGTCATTGGCTAACCAGTCATCTGCCCGGGGCCAAGCAGGGTGAAGAGAAAGGGGGCAGAGGTGGTACCCCTACAAGGAAGATAAGCTTTGTCTCCTTAAGTGGCTTATGGTCCCAAGGTCCTTTACTCAGCCTTAGCCACAGGGGATTACAGCTTCTGAAACCAGGGAGGTCAGTTCCCACCATCACTTCACACCTGCCAGAATGGCTATCATCAATAAAAAAAAAAAAAAAAAAAAAAAAAAAATGCTGGTGAGGATGTGGAGAAAGGGGAACCTTTTTGCACTGTTGGGTGCAGCCACTGTGGAAAGCAGAATGTAGTTACCTCAAAGAATTGAAAATGGAACTGACTTATAACCCAGTGATTCCACTTCTGGGAATTTATCCAAAGGAACCCAAAACTCTAATTTGAAAGAATATATGCATCCCTATGTTCATTGTAGCATTATTTACAATCACCAAGATTTGGAAGCAACCCAAATGTCCATGAGTAGATGAATGGATAAAACAACTATGGGACATTTACATAATGGAATACTACTCAGCTGTAAAAGAGAAGAAAAGTTTATCCTTTGTGGCAGCATGGATGGACCAATAAGCAAGTCAGAGAAAGACAAATACCATATAATTTCACTCATATGTGGAATCTAATGAATAAACTGAAGTAAGAAACAAAATAGAGACAGACTCATAGAGAGCAGGATGACAGCTCTGAGGGGAGGGTTGGGAATGCAGGGATCAAGCAAAAAAGAAAAGGATCTCATGGGCACAGACCACAGTGTAATGAGTGAGCAGGGAGGAAGTGAGGTGAAAGAGGCAATAAGGAGGATCAATGGTAGTGGAAAAAATACAATAAAAATAAACTATTAAAAAAAGAAATGGACGAGAAGGTAATATTAAAATTACCAAGCATGTTATTGCATTAGAGATAAATAATTATGCTTTAGAAAAGCAGCTATCACAGAATTTAGAATAATAAAGTTATATTTCAAATTGACAAATTGAGGCTTGATATACTATGTGAATAATTAAGAATCTACAAATGGTAGTATTTTCTAAAAATTTATGAGGTTGTAGACTAAAAAATACTAAATTTCTATCACAATTTGATATATTTACTACTGCAGTAAAAATTTTTATAATTTATAATTTATTGTCTATGCACATTATGCTTTAATTATTTCTTTTAAATCCTATGTTCTTCAGTTAGTGAAGTTTATTTTCTGTGCACATGTATGTCAACAACAAAATTTCTATGATTTCCATTTAATTAAGGCTATAATAATTAAGTTAATTAGTGTGTTAGGCAGAATTCTAAGATGAGCCCTATGATTTTGTTTCTTCAAGTTAAGCCCCTGATTATTTTATATTACATGGCAAAGGGATTTTGCAGATGTAATTAAGGTTTTTAATCAGTTGACTTGAGTTAATCAAAAAGGAAATTATCCAGGCAAGCCGAATCTGATCACCTGAGCCATTTAAAAACAAAGGGTTTCCTTTGGCTGTTTGTTTATAGAAGTCAAACTGATTCAAAGGATGAGAGAGATTCAAGTTTGCTGTGATGGAGGGTTTACAGGGCAAAGACCTGAGAGCAGCCTCAGAGGCCAGGGGAGTTCTTAGCTGACAATGAACATGAGCATGAAAATAAAGACATTGATCCCATGACTATAAAGTAATGAGTCTTGCTAACAAACCGAAGCATGACTAAAAGCATATTTTTCTCAAAGTCCCAAGATGAAGCTCAGACCAGCTGACCCCGGGATGTCAGTCTGGTGATGATGCCCCAACCCGAACACCCTGGCATAGGTGGCCTGGAATTCTGACCTATTGAAAGTGGGAGATGATAAATTGGTGTTTTAAACTGCTAAATTTGTGGTAATTTGTTATGCAGCAGTAAAAAAATACTAATCCAATCAGTAAATTTTGTCTGATGGCCTGATAAAAATCCTTTACAGGTTCAAAGAAAGGAGTTTGGGAGCACTGGCTTGTAGGCTGGTTCCGAGTACTGGATTGCAGGCAGACAACTAGGATAAGTGGAGAGTGTAGAGTGGATGGACTAGGGCCCAAAGGAGGCTATTCCTGAGTCCAAATTTTGTCTGTATACTCACATGAATACAGATAAATAATTTGGAATTGGAGAATCACAGAGTCTTCCTAGAAAAATTCCTGGAAGCAAAGTGAGCTTTATCACTAAATGATGGGAAGCTGCTATAGACTAAAAGTGGCAGGTTTTCTCATGGACAGTAATTTCTGAGTAAAGAAAGAAAAAGTAGGTCAGGTAAGAATTTAAAACATCGTAAGTGACAAATCTAAATCTGGATGAGAAGCTCGAAGAGAGAGAAATTTGAGAAAGCTGATGGGGAAAAGGAAAACTGTCTAGAAAGAGTTATAGAAAGAACATAGTACCAATGTTATCTAGAAGCCAGGGAAGAGGCATCTGAGTTGTTTTAACAGACACCTGCATCATGTCAATGAAGATAAATGGCTTATGGGGATTTTTTTCAGGCACTATAGCCAATGCAGGAGTAATAGTTTGGGACTCCCTCTGGTTATACTATAGAGGCTGCCTGTAATTCAAGGCTGTACTGGCACAATCTTGAACAGTTCCATTATCTTGGCAACTGGCAACACATAATGTATTTATGTTTATAATATACATGCAAAATATAAATAATACTTGCTAATATCTTAAAAATCTCATTCTTTTAGACAGTCCTTATTACTTTTTAATTTTACTTTTATTACTTTATTACTTTATGACTGATTCTCTTATTTCATTCATTGTCTTTCTCACCCTCTGATTTTAATTATTATTGTCAGAAGAATCTACTTATGTATCCTACTAGTTTTGTCTTCTGAACGATGTTAACTATTATCCTTATATTCTTGCTCTACAGTTCCTTTGGACTGGTTTTATGATTCATTTTATGATTTGAATGATTTGAATACATGACTAATATTTTTATTCTATTTCCCTTCAATAATGAAAGCATGTATAAGTCTGTGAATTTTCCCCAGAGTTAATTTTGACAGTATACAACAAAGATCGAAACACAACTTAATTATCATTATTTTTCAGATAATTTCCATTTCCCCTTAGGTATAATTATTAATCTGCAGAACTGTTAAAAAGTTGTCTGTAAAAGTGCAGTTTGAAATAGGACTCTCCACAAAAATGAACCAGACATATCGACATCTGGGCAGAGCCTTCCAGGTAAAACTATTGCCGAGGTCCTGACGTGGCAAGAAGCTGGCAGGGCGGGGACAGAACTAAAGCCTCACACTGTGTTCACACGCCCTAAATCCAGCTCGGGGTTTTCACCCCCAGGCTCCTTGAAGCACCTTTGCCTGAAAACTGCACCAATCTCTGCTTTAGATTTGGTGTACTTCTTGAAGGAATGTGAAAATAAGCTTCAGAAAACAAATCCAATTTCTCATGAGCAGAGATAGACCAGGTCATTGAGGAGGATCCTGCTGGATATATGTAAGAGAAAACTTGTCTTCTTTCGTTAAGGTGCAGCCAAGTAACAAAAACTCGTCTCCCTCATCATCACAGCTGCTTTATAAAATGCTGAAAATATAAACCACATCCTTGTGAGGAGGGATAATCTGAAAAGGAAAAATCTAATTAACGTACTTTGATATTAAATATGATAGGTTTTTGCCAACTAGTCCATATGAATTTCTCCAAAGATTACACTTAATTACCAGGTATTAAAACAAGCTTAGTTGATGTGCTAGACACTATCTTGTATGCCATCAAAAACAAAAGTCAAAAATACTCTTATACTTTATTGTGTATTTTATACTCTTTTGCTTCCTCAGTAACAACAGCATAGGATGACAAATCTTTAGAATAAACACTTGATTCAATTAATCAATGTATGTGTTTGAAAGCCTTTAGTTGTCTCTTTGACTCTATTGACCTTAATTCTGATAGAAACACAATATTTAAATGTGTGACTAATCTCTCGGAACTCGAAAATAAAATTATGTTTTTCAAGAAAACTCAGGGAATGTTACATATTTTCTTAAAAGCCATTGCCTTTTGCATTTGTTTTCTAGGCTGCCGTAATAAACTGGCTCAAATTGACTTTAGAAACTTATTCTCTCAACAGTTCTGGTGGCTAGAAATTGAAGTCAAAGTCTCAGAACCAGTGTTATTTTTCTGAGAACTCTGACAGAGACCCTGTTTCACGCTTCCCACCCGGCCCCTGGTGGTCGCCACCAATCCTTGGAGTTCCTTGGCAGCTAAATGCATGTTTCCATTCTCTGCCTCTGTCGTCACATGGCATTCTTCTTGTGTGTGCCTGTGTCCAAATGTTTCTCTTGTCATAAGGACTCCAGTCATTGGTTTTAGGAATCACCCTAATCCAATATGATCTAATCTTAACTTGCTTTATATCTGTTAAGACTCTGTTTTTAATTAGGTCACATTCATAGGTATCAGGGCTAGAATGTATCTTTTGGGGGAACAATTCAACTCATGATACCTATTCTTTAGCTTCTCTCAGCAATTGTATTAGTCAGGCTTCCAGAGAAACAGAACTAATAGAACACATATGTACATGAAGTAAATGTGTATCTGAAAAAAATGGGTGAGGGCTAGCTGTAGGGCCTTGTCAGGTTACAGTTTAGGAATTTCTAGATGGTTCTGTAAGCACCAGATATTTATAACAAGGAAGCTATTTTTACCGGCTATGCATTTTTTGAAATTAAGCTGTTTTGACATGTAGAGGACATATTGAGGACAGTGATGATATCAGAGAAAAATATTAAAAAGTTATGTCCATGGTCAGTTAAGAGAAAATTAAGGGCTGAACTCCTGGAATAGGTGTGAGAGTGCAGAAAGTGAGACATATGGGAGAAATCTCTGTCATGAGTCATTACATTTCACGCAAAGTATTGAATGCCTATTTAAACCTCTGGGAGTAAATAAATCACCCCCAAAGTTGTTGGTAAAGAAGGTAAATTTATCATTCAATAAATGTTAAGCATCTTCTCTCTATAAAGCATTTTATAAAGACATGGTCTAATTTTGTGGTAGTGTCATAAAGTTTGCTCAATCTCCTTTTTTTCACCTTCTTCTAACTTACCTTCAACACAACAACTCAAGCACTGGCAAAGGTTTTTGGCCTAGTGGTCGGTGGGAGCTGGAATGGATGTTCAGGATGGAGGAGGGCCCAGAGAGGGAAAGTAAAACAAATAAGGTATTTTGCTTACCTTACCTCTCCAAAATAGAGTTTGTTGAAAGGTAAAATTAAAATCATTCTTAAAAGATGCCTTCTAGTTGTTATGTAAATTTTTGATAATATACATGAGTTAGTCAACTCAGACAAATACTGTAGAGTCATTTAAAAATTCTTTGAAAGAGATAAATCATGGTTAACTTCAGAACAATGTAGCCTTCTAACTTCTGAAATCTTGGACTTGTTAATTAGCATTGATATCTGCTAAATATACTTTTTATTTTACTCTTCAACAATTCAGTGAGAATTGAGATTTTTTGGTAATGATTTCTTAATCTCCTCATTTCCCAAATCTTCTTTTAGCATGAGTTTTCCACATTAGTCTTGAGATATATTTCCAAATTTTGATTTATATTAAATTGTATGCCTTTGTCTTCTGAGTCTTAACCTAGATATATCAGTATGCAGTTACATTTCTCTTTGCTGTCTTTTCAAATTAGCCCCTTTATTTAAATTATGAAGCTAGAATTTCATTCCTGTGTTTTAACTAATCAGTTTTAATGTCCACTGCAAAGTTCTACCAACTTTCCTTGCATTGTATCATAAATAATTTTCTTATTACATATCATTGCTGAGTGTTCTATAAGTTAGTAGTTCCCAGCGATAAATTACATGTTTGATATTTGAAGAGTTTATAAAATATAAGAAATCAATGTAAAAAAATTTTCAGTTCACAAATCACATTTGGTAGAGGTATTAAAGTTTCCTTAATGTTTGCATATGACTGACTGAGGTGTGTATGAGACTGGTTGAGGGATTTCTTTGTAATACACAATCTCATGTGCCTCTAATTACACATTTTAAAGTTACGCATGTGATTCCTTTTATATTCAGTATTTAAGCATCATCACTACTGATTCATAAAGTTCTATAGCAGCACTGAAGTCTGCCTTATGACTTAAACATCAGGCAATTTGGTTTTCTCTTCCTTGACGCCCCTCCCGTCCCCTCTCTCCCAGGGCTTCCTATCAGCGCTTTCTATGTGGTAATTTGTTACATTAGCAAGAAAACCAATACAGATGCTGGCATTATCTGGAAGTGACGTGCTGCTATAACAAATACCAAAAAATGTGGAATTAGTTTTAAAACTGAGTAATGAGTAGAAGCTGGAAGAAATTCAAGGAGCATTATAGGAAAAGCCTAGCTTTCCTTAAACAGATTGTAGTAGAAACATGAGCATTTAAAGAAGCTTCTAGTGAGGGCTCAGAGGAAGGAAGAAGCCTAGTAGAGAACACCTATATTGTCTTTGAGAATTCGTAAATCATCACAAAAATGACTACTCACATAATATGGATATGTAAGCCGCTGCTGGCAAGAGTTCAGAAGGAAATAAAGAAAATTTTACTGAAAACTTAAGGAAAGGATATCCTTGTATATAACAGCAGGAAAGTTAGCTGTATTGTATCTTACATTTCTGTGGAAAGTAACTGTTGTGATGAACTTGGCTATTTAGCTGAAAGATATGGCTTGGTTTCTTTTTGTTACTAGTAGTAAAATGTGAGAGGAAAGATAAAAATTGAGGGATGAACTGCATAGCAAAAAGGAACCAGGGCTAGATGATTTGAGAAACTGTCATATTATCCAGAGTTTAAAAGAAGCGAGCATTACAGAATGGATCCACTGGGGGTTGGGGAGCAGGCGAAATACTATTACCGAAACCAGCCCACTCCCCTGGGGTCTCTCTGTCTCTATGGTTCTTTGTCCACCGCCCTTAGGAATTGTGGCTTTCAATGCCAGAGTTTGGCAGAAAGGAAAGGGATTATTTATTCAAAAGTTATACAGGTTTAGAGTAATGGCAGAATGTCACCATTAAAATCTCAGAATCCCTTAAAACACCCACAAACACATACAGTCCTTCCTTCCCCCTTTGCCCAATCAGGCCAGTCTCAGGGGTACCATATCTCAGGAAAAAGATATAGAAGCCTGTCACTCAGCTAGATTTCCAGTTCCTCCTAGTAATCTGTGCTCGGCTGGCAGGTCTCCCACAGTTCCCAGCACCATCGGCTGTGTTGCCATCACCGTGATCTCCAGTTTTTAATCTAAAACCACATGGCACCTTCTCATGGCCCACCAGCAAGAGTCCTTTTCCCCTTTCCTTCCCACATGGTCTCGCATTGTCCTCTCGCATAGTCCTGCATTATCTCTCCGCATTCTTTCAAAACATTCAGAGAGAGCTCTGCATGGCTGCTAGATCTTGCTTTTCTGTTTCCTAGGCCATGTGGTCAAGGGAACCCCCTCTCTGCTTCCCAAACTGTGTGATTAGAGAAGAGATGACTACTACACCTGGGTTTAAATCCTGATATGAATCTTCCTCTGCAACCCCATTTCTGACTCCTCCACAATCTGCTACACCTGCTAGCAGTCCTGCATTTCCTGCCTTTCTGGGCTGCCGTAGTTAGTCTGGAAAGGCGAGGCCCTGCAGCAAGGAACAAACCATCTCCAAGCTCTCACACAGGCCCTGCAAGGGGAGTTGCTTCCCAGTTACATCCCGAGTCAAAGTCACACCCATCTCCCTGGCTAGACTGGTTGTATGCAAAATAACCATTTTTGCATATCAGGTATGAAGCTGTCCTGCTGTTATTGATATGCAAAAATAACTCTCAATGGCCCTGCTCCATTATGTCCCATCCCACAGTCCGGACTTGTGGGGTTGGGGATATATTCTATTTCTATATTTCCTGGACACCCCAAGTTCTGGACTCCATTTCAAATTCCCTCTTGGGTAGGGGGGCCTGGCTGCATGCCACTAGTATTAGGGATTCATTGTCAGGAAAGCATGCTCTGGAAAGAAAGCCAAGGGTGTGGCTAGACAACCTTTTGTTAGTGCTGCAGGGCTCAAAAGATGAGAGTATTTAATCACACAGAAGGCTTTTTGAGTAGATTAGGCACATGAATCATGATTTCCCTCAGTCATCTCAGCAATAAGTGAGTAGTGATAGAATCATCCAGAAAGCTCAGTGGATGAGCCTTTGTCTAATGGAATAAATTCCCATGATATATGAGGGAGACCATTAAGATTCTTGAGAATCTAATACCAGAAGAAATGCTGCCTGCTTGAACTAAAAGAAACAGAAGGAAGAGATGTGGCTAAAAATCCAGAGGTGAGAGTGTTACCACACAACAAGGGATGGTGACGGCCTCTATGAGCTGGAAAAGGCCCAAAGGAAAGAAGAAGAAATCAACACTGCCAACACCTCGACTTTAGCCCAGTGAGACTGCTTTTGTAGTTTTGAACTTCATATAATCTGTAAGACAATATGTGTATTTAGGTTACTCATTTTGTTATCATTTGTTACTATAGCAATAGGAAACTCAGAGATTTTGATTCCCCAGGGACTTGCTATTACACAAATGGATACAAGAAGGCATGAGTTGATTCTTAACAGTGGATTCTGGGTACATTTGCTGGGAAAAATACATTACTAACAATTATTTTAATAACAGCATCAAGTTCTTTTGCCAGGTTACTGTCAAGAAAGTTCAATCCTTTTCAGAATGTAAGCTCTCTGAGGGAAAAGGCTTGCCTTTCTTATTCTTACTGTCTCCCTAACAGCAAACAGCAGCAGTATCTGGCCATGGTAGGCACTAGATAAATAGTTATTGATTGAAGTATATGAATTAGTTAATGCTTTATTGCATCTTCAAATTTTATTTCACTCTTTTGCTTTAGCAAAAAACTTACATTCTTAGTTAACCTCTAACGATGCCATATCCGAAGTAACAAAGTTCCGTAATAATTCATCCCCTCTACTCTATCCTCCTTAGAGGTTAGTCTTTGTAAAACAAAGCTCAGTTATATCATTTTCCTGTACAGTGACCTGGAGACACACTGGCTTACACATTCATCGTAAACTTCTTAACTTACTATCTAAGGTCCTTGACTCTAGCTTTACCCTCTTTTTTTTTTCTTTTTTTTAATCAGTATTTTTTAATTGTTGATATTGTACAGTTTTCTGTCTTTTACCCCACCCCAGCCCACCACCCCAGCCCTCCCCACCTTCCTCCCATTTCCACCCCCCATAGTTTTTGTCCATGAGTCCTTTATACTTGTTGCTCTAAACCGTTCCCCTTTTCCCCTGAAATTCCCTCCCCTCCCACTCTGGACACTGTCAGACTGTTCTCAAATTCAGTGTCTTTGTTTATATTATGCTTGTTTGTTTGTTTTGTTGATTAGCTTCCTGTTAAAGGTGAGATCATATACCCTCTTTTTTTAGTCTAACCTCACAGTCCCCCATATCATTCTATCCCAACAATTGCTTCCTTACCCTGAACTTCCCCACCTCTCCATTTTATGTAGTTGGAACATTCTGTCCTATCACTACTATCTCCACCTGTCAAAATTCTACTCACCTTTGGGTATTTAAGCTGCTTTTCTTTTCTTTTTTTTTTTAAATTTTTATTTTAATTGTTGACCTTGTACAGTTTTCTGTCTTTTATTCTCACCCGAACCCGCCACCCCAGCCCTCCCCACCTCCCTCCCATTTCCACCCACCCCCCATAGTTTTTGTCTATATGTCCTTTATACTTGTTCCTGTAAATCCTTCCCCTTTTCCCCTGAAATTCCCTCCCCTCTCCCCTCTGGTGACTTTCAGCACAGGAACCTAATCAACAAAACAAGCATAATATAACCAAAGACGTGGAAATTGGGATTAAGCTGCTTTTCTTAACTCAATAGACACCTTTCTTTTCTTTGAACTTTCCGAGCACTTCCTGTACCTATAATAATTTGTGTGTCCTTATTCCCCACTAATTGATAAGCTCCTTAAGGAGAGGACCCACATCTGTAATAGTGTCAACAATGTCAAAAAAAGCAGATAGATTTTTTTAAAAATTTAATCCCAGTACACTCATGTATTTTAAGAGTCTAAATTCTATGAATTTCTCAGATTCTAAATTACCCTATTAGTACTTACCCACATGGGAGGAATTACCTTTATTTTCCCATCTGTATGTAGATGGGGTAGGGAGCAGGGAAGGGCTATTGCAGAAAAATTAAATCTGGGAATAATTAAGACCTTAATTTTTTAAAGATTGGATCAACATTTGGTGAAGCGAGGACCTCCATTTCATGCCACTCTTTTATCAAAATTAATTTCAAACCTTTTAGAAATTCTGGATCTGGGCATGAGGTCAACCAGTTGTTGAGCCATTGTACCACATTTCATAGAGTTAGTTCTAGAACTAACGGGATACAAAGTATCTTTTTCAAAAGATTGTATTATTATTATTGTTAATTTATTCAACTTTAGAGAGAGAGGAAGGGAAGGAGAGAGGGATAGAAACATTGCCCACACACTGGGTACCTGGCCTGCAACCCAGGCATGTGCCCTGATTGGGAATCGAACCAGCAACCCTCTGATTCACAGGCCCACACTCAATCCACTGAGCTATGCCAGCCAGGGGACATAAAGTATCTTATTCAAAATCTTAATGTGAGATATTACATTGGATAGTCTTCATACCAAGAAAATCTCTGTACCCTTTATATTATGACAAATGGGGTTGAGATTTAGAAAAAAAATAGTCTGAAGTGGGAATTTTAGTGTTATTGATCACTCAAAACACTGAATAATTTAGGTATATGACTTTTAGCAAACTCTAGGGGTTATTTATTTATTTGAAATTTAAAAAGTCATATTCAGGTGATATCAAATCTATTTTGTTCACATGGTCATGCACAGAATAAGAAAATTGAATGTCACACAAATTTAGCAATACACAGTTTGTTCTTTCTTCCTCAGATTGTGTTAGCACAGCCATTTGTAAGAATATTCTATAAATATGGACTTCTTAACAGAGCAATTTATTAAAAAGCATGACTTTATATATAGGATTTTTTTAAAGATAACTAAATTTGATCATCTCATCTTATAAGTGAAAGATACATATTTTACTGTTAGCTGGTCCCAAAACATATTTATCAAAGACCCCATAAATAATAGTGAACATAGGTTCATAATAATAAAATAATTATCCTGATATCTATTTAAAGTCCATTGTTATTACTTCAGTTATTATCAAATAATTTGGAATCCAGATCAGTTTAGTTAGGCACTGTGTCAATCTTTTGTAACCTCCAAAAGGTTGTTAAAAAAGAAATAATAGAAATCCAATGTAAAGAGAGAAGAAGAAATTTGATGTATTAATTTGTTTTCAACCACACAAAAACAGCATAGGAAATTTACAAGCCCTAAGAGTGAGAAAATCTGACAGCGTTGTGAGTGATGATTCCTTCTATTCTCTAGTACCAGGCGGCTCCAAAACAATGCATCACATACACACATTATCCAACATTCTGACAAATTTAAACTGTCAAATTATTGTGAACAGCTGGGAATTTTATCTTATTTAGAATACTCCTGGATGTATGATTTTGTAAACAGCTTTTCTGCAGGTAGTTTATATGAGACAGCCTTTGTGTCTAATTAGGCCCCTGGAAAGCTCTTTGACCTTGGTAAAATCCTTTTATTTATGGGAGCTCACTTTTCTCATCTGTATTACACCTATTCTCTTAGAGATATGTAGTTGCACAACTTAAAATGTATTACAATTGTTTACAGCTCTCCTGGATTCTAGTGTTAATAATCAGAAACTGTGTACAGATTCTGTATTCTTTAAATATTTGTACTCTCCAGGGTACAGTTAACTCCCCTTTGAGATAATTCATAGCAGGAAAAAAACTCCAAAGCACTTGTAGTTACTTTGCTGTGTGTTAGTCCAGCAGTAAGACAGATGGAAAATACAGAATGAGATGCTGTGATATGACTGGGTGTAGCACATAGGGAGATGATGTAGCAAACTGGGTGACTCCTAATAAACACCTACTTTTTCATTACATTAACAGCATATTACTTCAAAAACGATGGGCATTTCTATGTGATATAAATGCAAATAAAAATAACAGGAAGTAGAAAGGGCCAGATGAGATGGTACATGTTTCATAGGCAATCACCCTGCATGGATGAGTATGTCTCATTTCTATTGGACCAACGGGAAAATCAGGTTTGGGAGAGCCCCATGCATCGTTCACATCACTCAGCCAGTGAAGTGGCAAGTCTGTCTTGCTTGATGTCCATGCTTTTATCACTATGTCATGACAGTGCCTAAGAACTGTATTTGCATAAAAGAAAGTGAAATATTGTGTATTTTGGATGATGGATGAAGCATTTTATTAAAGAGACAGACTTATGTTGCATCTCCTTAGCATTTTATGTAATAAATCTTTCCATTTTGTAATAAAGTTTCCATTGTCTCATGTTTTAAAATATTACTTTTTTCTAAAACTGAAATTTATGAAAATATTGCCACCTTGAGTGATTTACCTGCTGAAAACTATAAAATGCAATTATTCCTACAAAAATCAATTACTCCTTTTCCAAGTTTTTAAGGAGTCCATGATTCTGAGAAATTGTATCTCTCTCCTTGATGCTAATCAATCAGCACACATAAGAATATAACTATCTCTGTGATTTTTAACTAGTTATGCAAAATTGAATATTCTTTTATGTGCCCACTCATTTTAGGAAACTGTTTACTAATGTTAACATGCACACACACACTTTGGCAGTTCCTTTGATGGTTCCCCGATTCTGTCTCTTGTTCCAACAGTATTTGGACCAAAGGAACAGACCCAGGGATGCCCCTTCTTCCAGAATTCCCACTCTCCAACCTGTTTCCCAGTCACCAGCTTCAGAAACATAACTCTTTACTGCCAAACAACCATACGCTTTCAAATTTGTCAGAATTATTTCATTGAGGTGGAGGCTGCCGTCAATCGCCTCCTCACCTTGCATCTATGGGCCTCCTACACCTACCTGTCTCTGGGCTTCTATCTTCACCTTTAGGATGTGGCTGTCCAGGGCGTGGTCCACTTCTCCAGTAGCCAGTGCAGAAGAGCAGCGGAGGGAGAGGGCGTCTCTTAAAGATGCAAGACCAGAATGGTGGCAGCCACTCCCTCTCTCAAGAGGTGCTAAAGCCTTACCAAGATGAATGGGGTGACATTCAGGACGCCATGGGTGCTGCCATGGTCCTGGAGAAGAACCAGAAACAAGCCCTTTTGGACTTGCCTGCCCTGGGTTCTGCTTGCACACGTGCTCATCTCTGTGACTTCCTGGAGAACCACTTCCTGGAGGAGGAGGTGAAACTCATCAAGAAGATTGGCGACACCTGACCAAGCTTTGCAGTCTGGCCAGACCCCAGGCTGGGCTGGGTAAGTATCACTTCGAAAGCCTCACCCCCCAAGCACAGATAGAAGCCTTTGGAGCCCAGAGGCCTTTGAGAGGCCCCTCTGCATTACCCTGGTGTCTGGCTTTAGCCAGAGCCTCTCCCTGCAACCACGAGGCATCTTTTTAACTACCTGGAGCCCTCTTCCATGCACTGAACCAAATGGAAACAATAAAGCTTTGTGCGGGAAAACAAAACAAAACAAAACACGTTTTAACACATAATTAGAACTTATCTTTTTAAATAGAAGAGGAAAAATATGCTTGAGAGAGTGCCGATGAATCCATATTTGTGCTTCAATGTTTTCTATTACAGTCCAACTAACCAAAAATTTGATATGATTACTCAAAACATAAATAAAAGAATCATTAGTTTAGCCTAGCAATGATTCTTTTATTATTGTTTTTCTTAGATTTTTCACTGTTTTTTTTTAATAGTGAAATTCCTTATATGGTATGACACTAATCCTGAGATTGAGAGAAAACTTTTATTTCATTATATTAAATATGCTATCTGTTGAACTAACACTCAGAATTCATTGCTTTAAAATATGTATTCCACATTAGAGGTTTCCTGAGTTTTTGTGTTTGGAAATCTCCAAAACTGTTCTATTTGTATATTTCTATGGAGCCCATCAATATTATTTTTTTCATGTTTGTATGTGAATGTGTATTCCATGTGGACAACAGTCATTTGCTGATTTTTTAAAAAAGAAAAGAACATATATTACTCTTATTTCAAACTGAGGTGCCAATGTAAAGTGGACAATGGACCTACACGATTACTATTTAGTTGCTCACTCTTTATTTACTAATGATCTAGACAACCAAACTGACCTTTGGGTAACCAGTGGATCCTTCATTTGGCATACAGTGAATATTGTCAGTTTGCTTTTTGATCTAAGATTATAAAACATGTGTATATATTACTGACAACTTTAAAATAATAAGCCAATAGTTTTAAGATTCTGTCAATAATGTCTCAAGGTTCCATACTCCCTTTATAGACAGGATGGTTGTTCAGTAGCAAGTAAGTTTACAGTGGGAGAGAAGTTTTACTTTGCTTTGGGGAAATGCCTTCCTGGTAACATATTCTACCTGTAACAGACAGCTTTCCATATCTTGCCTTCCACAAGATATTTTCCCTAAATGAGTAATAAAATATATTTGCTATAGCAGAGAATTTCTTACAAGTAACATATTGTTATTGGTATTTTTCTTACAGAAAATGTGCAAAAACAAAAAAACAACCCTGGGTAGATAAAGAATTGGATTTTTGGATATAGCAGTGTGATTTGATTTTATCCATGCTATCCACTCTGTGTAATAATATAATTGTAATGTATAGTAAATATATACTTACCTAGGTTCAAATTATAGAGAGTAGTGGAGAAGGAGATGTAATTCCAGATGCTCCTTCAAGGAAGCACTTGTTGCCCCAGTAGCCGTGAGTACTGGAAGTCTCTTCTCAAACAGCCTCAGCTCCAGAGAGCTGTCTTGTCTAAGCTGATGCCCTTCTAAGAGCAGGCCAAACAAGTAACAGTTGGAATCAGAAGCATCAAGGCTTAGTCATTTCGGCCCAATGTAAGACATTTCTGATGGATCATTTCAGCTCCACAGCTCCCTGTAGGGTTGACTGAAGCCACAGGGCCTACATTGTTAATACATGTCTCTTTTGGCCCTAATAATCATCGCACACTTTCAACTCTGCCTGAAATTCTGCTTCCCTGGAAAACAGTCTAATCTGCACCACAGAGATCAAATAGCTCAGGAAGCTCAGAGAGGACAAGAATCCTATTGTGGAATACGCACATTTAAAATTTATTTATCCTGCTTTTATCCCTCAGCATATATACCAAATGTATATGTGTGTGCACATGTCTATATATTCATATGTATATGTGTAGTTTTAAGAAAGCTTTTAAAAATGTAATGTTACATGTGAACAACTTATTAGATCAATAAGTGTTCTAGACAAGTCTGTGTAATTTTTAGAATGATCCCAATATATTAACAATCTTGTGCCAACATATATTTAAATATATCATATTATTTGGCACTAGATTTTGCTTCCTTTAGATTTCTCTTATGATAAGTCATGTTGCAGTAAATTCCTTCTTTGTAAATTCTGTGCATGAATGTTCTTCTTTAACCACTCCTATGCAATTCTAATTATTAAAAAAATAGGTTTTATTCTTTGAAAAGTAAAACAATTAAATCTATATTTATATATTAAAGAGCTAAATTTTAAAATAAAACCTGGTCCAATAAAGTGTTAGTAAAGAACAAAAACCAGAGCCTAAATAAAATTCAATTTACTATAATAGATTTTCTGACTTATAATGGGTATTAAATTAATCATGAGCCATGGCTGGTATAGCTCAGTGGAGTGAGCATAGGCCTGTGAACCAAATGGTTGTCGATTTGATTCTTAGGGCACATGCCTGGGTTGTGGACCAGGTCCCCAGGAGTGGATGTGTAAAAGTGTAAAAGGCAACCACATATTGATGTTTCTCTCTCTCTTTCTTCTTCCCTTCCTCTCTCTAAAAATATATAAATAAAATCTTTATTAAAAAAAGTTAATCATGAGCTTCTTATCCAGACCTTTACTTTGGGAAAAGAATATATTTTTATAAGCTTAATCTCTCTTTCCTCCAGTTACTTGTATTTTACTTTTTAAAAAAGAAATTAATGTACCTTGGAAACAAATTGTTAAGGGAGACTCATAGATGGAGAGCAGGAAGACAGCTAGTGGGGGGATGTCAGGGAGCAAAGACAAGAAAGGACTCACGGACATGGACAACGGTGTGGTGATTGCTGGTGGGGAGGGGAGTCTAAGGGGAGTAAAGGGTGATGAGAAAATAGAATAAAGATTAAATTTAAAAAAATTTTAAAAATTGTTAAGGCAAGCTTTTTATTTTCAAACTGTTGAGTTAATTCTTCCCTATTGAAATTTTTCTACAACTTATAATTGGCTTCACTAGCTTTTACTATCATCTGTAATACTCAGTTTATAATGAAGTTTAATGATACTAATCTGATTTTCTGGGTTATCTATAATGCCTAGGACTACTGGTTATCTAATACCTGTTAGACTGAACTGTGTATTTTTAACCTTCTAACTAGATGACATCAAATCAGTAGCGGTTATATACTATTTCCTTTTTTTAAAGATTTTATTTATTTATTTTTAGAGACAGAAGAAGGGTGGGGAAAAGCGAGGTAAAGAAACATCAATGTATGGTTGCCTCTGGTGTGTCTCCTACAGAGGACCTGGCCCGCAATCCCAGTCATGTGCCCTGACTGGGAATTGAACCAGCAACGCTTTGGTTCTCAGGCCAGCACTCAATCTACTGAGCCACGTCAGCCAGGAATACTTCCTTTTTTTATTCACCTAATTAATGTGTTGCTGATGGAAGAGTCCAGGTAACTTAAACGGCAAAGTCCGTAAATATATGTGGATCTGGATGGGAAAGCTACTTCCAACAGATTCAGAAAATATAATCGGCAAAGGAATTTCTCACTCAAATACCTGCTGCTGTAAAGAAAGGGGAATTCCCTCATTCAATTCCCTTCCAAGCAAAACCATATAATCAAAACCAACAGCAAATAACATCATAAGCACAAAATGCTAAAGCTGTCAATATAAGAAAAGTTTAAACCTGCGGAGAATTTTTATGAGTATATTTGAGCCAAACTGATGACAATTGCTGGGAAGCAACATCTCAATGGATTGAAAAAAGGCTCCAGAGAATGGCAGTTTTGCACTGTATTTTATACATTAGAATTAAAACAGAACATGTAGGGGGTTACATGAAATTCACTGGTGATAGACTGGGGAGGTGGGAGAATGCAAAATGGAAATCTCTGGGATTGGATAAAAAGTGAAAGGTGTTTCTTTTACTTTTTAACACATATTTCTTTTACATTTGTAGGTATAGGATAGTTAGCAGTTAACAATAACTGTGACAGCAATAACAATGAGAGTTTTTGTAATCTCTGCTCCGGTGCACCAAGGGGTAGATGGGAGGGGAAGGAAATTACCCTGACATTCCAATGGTATGTTATCACAGATGCAAAATGACAATAGACAGGCTCAGTTAAGGTAAAGACTTGCCTTTGTCAGGCAAGATACCCACCTAGGACATGACTGCCCACCATGACTCACTTTTGGTGTGAAGTTTTAATTTCAGACCATCCAATGTGGTTACATTAGGTCTCAGAGTTTGTGAGGCCGCTGTGCAGGCCTCCCTGAGCTTGTCAGGGTTACTAGGTGGCCCCTTTTTTGTCCACAAAGCCAAACCATTGAAAACAGAAGCATGATAGGAAGACTTACTAGCATGATTACCTAGTAACATTTGGCGATTCTAACTAACCCAATATGAAAATAAAGTAAGATCATTTTGAAAGTGTTAACATGAAGAACTATTGCATTATAAAATATTAAATAATTATGGTCATATAATTATGATTATATTGTGATTATTGACAATTCAAAAGGAATAAAGCCCAGACACAGGGCTATCTGGCTTTTGGAGAGATTTTTACTTACATATCAAAGGACTGGGGGCTTTTCCAGAAGACCCTTTCAAGAAGTGAGGGAGACTGCCTCCTTCTCCTTTATAAGCAGAGAAAAGCCTCTTACATTGTCTCTCAGCTATGGAGTATTGGGCCACTTGCATAGTAAAAAATTCTATCAGCTTTCTTTCTGTTGCCTGCAGATAGAGGAAGAAGAGTCAATGTTTTTATTTTTTACTATGAGGTCATAGGAAATCTGTCTCTAGCCCAGAATATCCCTTGTGAGCATTTAGGATAAAATTAATGAAGAAAAATATTTTTAAAAAATCAACATTAGTTGGCTTTCAACAAATATCTATTAAACATCTCTTATATTCCAGGCACAGTGTTAAGACCAAAGACAGAGTAGAGCTAAAAGGAGCACATTCCCTAACACACAAGGTCTATAAGGCAGTTAAAAGACAGTCACTGAGCAAAATCACACAGAAAAATATACTATTATATATTCCTATAAATGGTAAAAACAAATAAAATTATAAATCACACTCTTATGAAGGAAAATCCAATTTAGACTGATATCAGACAAGTCCCTTAGAAATTATTTCACAGCACTTAACATGTATTGATAAAAATAAACATACATTAATTCATTTATCTCCTCCTTCTTCTGGTTTGGCCACTACTTTATTCCAGTGCCCAGGACAGGGCCTTGTAAGTAGTAGAGTCAGGAAATATTTTTTGAATGATGAATATGTGAGTGAGTGAAAAAAAAGTCATTGCGTCATTTAACCAGAGCCCTGAGGTGTAGCAGCTAGTCAGGACCAGAATGGAGGGGAAAATTCCAGATTGAGCAAAGAGCATGTTGAAAACCCTCAGGGAAGGAGTTAATGAGGGCAATTACTAGTCTTGTCAAGGATATCATATTTATATTAAAAGTCATGATAATAATTTACACATCTTAACAAAGAAGGCAACTTATATTTATATTTAATTTTTATATTAGGATGCAACTCATATTTTTAAAATTTACATTTTAATTTATATGTAATATATAACTTATATATTTAATTTACATTTTAATTAATGTAATGTATATTTTTAACAGGATGTAATTTATATATTTAAAACATTGAATACAATTTATATTTTTTAAAGACCAATTTTTATTTATGTCTTAAATATTTGTACAGGCTATCACCTTATTTTGACATGTATAATGTGCAGTTTTTTACCAAATTTTTGAGGGGAAAAATAAGGGTGCGCATTATACATGGGTAATACTAATTCTGTATCTACCTTCTATTATGTGTAAATATCATACATTTGTTATTGGTACATAAAATTTCTTGTACCATAATATGTTCAAAAATAAATGCTAAAATTCCTTTACAATACAAAAAACAAGTACCTAAATATAAATAAATAAATAATTGAATTAAAACATTAAAATGAATGATTTTTTCCCTTAAAGTTTAGGCCAAAAACATGTCTGCATATTATACATGGCAAAAAACAATAAGTGAAAATGGATTTTTAAGGGCAAGAGGAAGTAAATAACTCACTTAAGAAACACTCACTTAGGTCATGGATGATAGATGAGTAAGGTGACAATGGACAAGGAAATAAGTGAGCAGAGGGAAGCACCGGGACTCCATGGGGATGGACCAGCATCACCATGAAGGAGAGACCAGCATCACTAAGGGTAGCTGTGTGAGCTGGACAGGAATGGGAGGCAGAGTTCTGGGAGTTTTGAAAGGACTACTCAAGGATACATCCATCTTCAACATTAAAATCACAGAAAAGAAGTGGCATATAAGAAGCAATGAAGAGCAAATTAATCAGTAAAATAGTTTGGGGATAATGCTTATTACTGACATAATATGTGGCTCATTTTGTAGGTGTCTTTAAATACAGGAATTAAATTTCCTGACAAAATCAATTTGCAAGAAAGCAGCTGAAGTATTTTAAGAGTAGTTAGCATAAGGTTCTTGGTGAAACACTTTGAATTATGTTGCAAATACATACAGTTAAGTGTATATTTTGCAATTTTAATTTCTGAAAATAAAACCTATAATATCCAAGCCAAGATATGAACTAAGAAAAACAAAGGAGAAAGTAAAAAAAGAAAACTAAGATTTAAATGACTTCATTTTCAAGGATAAATGAGAAAATAATTTTGTATAAACAGGAAAAGGATATACAGAAAGATGAGAGAAGTTCACAAAATTTAAAAGCACAATTTATTACTCTGTCAAGGGCAATAAAAGTGAATTCGAATTCCTAACAGCTTCTTTAAAAAGTGCAATCAATTAATTGAAAAAGGCATATCAAGACATTTTGTTTAACATGTGTAAAATCTACTCATTCCTGACCATTGGCTTCTAATGGAATGTGAATAAAAATCAGTGTAGAAATTGGGAATTGTCTCTTAGATAGGCATTTCCATCATATTTCAAAGAAAAATTTTATTCCATAGGTTCAAAGAAATGAGGTGATGTTTGCTTTCTTAGCCTTTAAAAGGGAAGGCAAAGAACTTGACAGAGAGAGAGTTTACAACATCTGAACATAATAGAGCAAAACTATAACCCTGGTAGGCATGCTTGCTTAGATTGCAAACTACACTTATTCAGGTACAATAGAAATACAAAGAACACACCTGTCACGAAAGAGGGTGCTATCAATAACTGTTACTATATTTCTTACGATACAGGTCCACAGTATCTTCATAATGATGTCATCCTTTTGCTCATTCCGTCACCAAATTGAGTCCCAAATTTGTTTCAACCTTATTTCACACTTCAGCCTAATTATTTTAAATGATAACAACCAAGTAGTTTATAATTATACTGTGCTTTATAAATTTGCATTTTATACACAATCCTAAGTCAAATTGGTATGTATATGATTGCCATTTCACAGATAACAAAACTGTGATATGGAGAGATGAAATGGCTTTCCTATGTTTACAAGTCTTCAGAGAGGAAAAAAAAATTGGGCAAATCTCAGATTCCCTAATTTCAAGTTTGGTTCTTTCTGTAAAAACAAGGAACATTTTAGACATACCATTTAATAAATGTTAACTGTAAAGTTGGTTTATAAAAGACTTAAAGCATAATTACATGATTACAGTTTTAAATTAGTAAAACCACACTGTGCATAGTAGATTAGATTTAAAATTAGTACTTAGGGAGGTGTGCATTAATAAAATATTTTAATAATAACATGAATAAAAGTTGAGAGCATGAAATCAGCATATGGAGATAATTTTTCTTAAAAGCCTAGTTAGCTTTAAGGTACTAAATCTTACAACTGGGTAGAGTTCTGCTAGTAAAAACTAAAGATTTCTTCTCTGGTCTCTCTGCTTTGTGTAGTTTGTTTATGAAGCCCCTCAAAATATGGACCAGCATGTAAATCAAGGTTTGGTGGAATTAGCAAGTGCTGTCACAGGACCTGGACCACACAGGTGCCTAAGCCTTAGGCATCTGTGGACATGCCTCTCCTTTGCCTACCTAGCCTCCAAGGGTTTATTGGGGAGGGGTGACCTCACTGAGTTCTCAGCCTTACACTTCCTTCTGTGAGTCAAACTAATAAGGAGGTTTGAAAGGAAGGACGAATTTTTCACAAACTCTCCAGAGCAGTGCTTTAAATGAACCTGACTGAGGCACAGAATCTCCCCCTGGAGCTACTTGAAAATACAGATGTGTGGTCCTCACCCCTTGATATTTTGATTCTCCCCTACTGGGGTGCACTTTGGGCCTCTGTGTTTGTTTAAACTTTCCAAATGATTTGGCCCTTGGGAGGGGAACGACTATTGCACTTATCAAATATCAGCGAAGGAGCCTGGAGACTCTCTTACCCTGTCTTCTAACTTGTGGATTCTCAGCTCACCACTGCAGAAACACTCCAGCCCCAAAGGACAGATAGCAGTTTGTTTTATTGAACAAAGCTCAGGACATTCATTGGCCACATTTTCATCCTGGATGAGGTTACTCTTCCTTCCAGGAGACACCTCACTATGGTACAGTCCACTGAAAGGAATGGAACAGGTTTTGCATTTTTCTACTACTTTGACCTTAAATGACTGGCTATTTTTGACAGAGCCTAACTTCTGATCTCTATATCCTTTTCTTGATGTCTCGGAATGCCCCATAAAGGAAAAAGAGTGGGGGCAGAGGGCTGTCCTGTGGCACTGAGCCCTTAACCTGTAACATCTGACACTTGGTGGGGAACAATTGCCACACATTTGGTGACCAGAAGTGCAGTGGTCTTTGTGGATGATAAAGGAGACACACAAGAGGAAGAGCTTTTTTCTCTAAAACATACAGGAGAGGGCAAAAATTGGTGTACCTAAGTGCTCTGTGCCATTGTGCCATTGTCTTGAGGTAATAAATGTACTTTAATAATCATAACCTGCATGTCTTTTCCAACGAACAACTGTAAACCTGCTTTTGCCCCCGCTGCATGTAAACATTCCTAATTGAACACAGTGTTGCTAACATTATTTTGATCAATTTTTAACTATTATATCAGTTAACAATTAGAAAAGCAAAAGATTTTGTTTTACCTTCACTTTCTTTTAATTATTAGTTCACTTTCAGGAAGAAAAAATCATGTCCATTGATAGAGGAAATTTTGCATTTTATATTCAGATGATATATATCACATAGAAATTCTTATTAAAAATAACGAAAACACACATTGTAGGAAATGGTATATTTGTAGCTACTTCCTAAACACAGTTCTAGTCCTTGAATGGTAAAGCAAAGACATTTAAGCCACATGTGCTATTCTGGCTCTAGCATGTCTTTATCAAAAAGGTTCATCTGTACATGAAATAAAAGATAAAAGTGAGTGATGAGAGACCATGCTTTATATTGACAATCTATTGCTCAGACACATGGTTGAAAGTGCCAGCAGGGCCTAAAAACGTGTAGGTTAACTTCAAGCAAAAGGAGTGATCTTTATACACTTTGACCAAACCTGTTTAACGAGAGAATGGAATTTGGCAAGATGGGGTGTGTGTGACTGCCCTTCTGAGGATGATCTATCTCCTCTAACAATGCAGACAAGCCTGCAGTGTTCCCTGAGCTGTAATCAGTGCTGGGTATTCCAGAATTCGCAATCTCTCCTGCATAATTCAGGAAAACAAATGGGCTCTTTTGGATATTCTTGAGTGGAAAATCTAAATCTAGATTTACAATTTTATAAACTCAATGTTCCCACTTCATTGGTATATAAGAAATACATTTATTTACCTGAAATTCAAGGCTTAAGTGCTTATCCTATACTCTCCTTCTCCATGATTTTATAGTACTCTTTTAATAGAAATAGCAATATCCAACACAGATGGACAATCCAGATTTCATACCAACAAGCATATTCATCTAGGCACAGATGAATCGACACAGTTAAAGTGAGGAACATTAATTTTCTCTTCTCACAGTGAAATTAAGTTGTATTAATTTCTTCACTGTCAGAATCACATAGTAGACATCTAGGAGTAGGATAAAGTAAATGTTTCAAGTGCTGCTTTTTACTGTGTGAGAATCTTGGACTTCACTATTAACCAAGTATGTCAACAGGGTAATTTTAGGCCCTGTGTGGTTTACCCCATAAGCTAATGATAATTTTCAAAGATTTGAAAGGACTGTACATTTGACCCTGACCTGTTATTACTCTCTGACTGTACCCGAAAAATCAGTACTCTGTCCCACACTTTGTGGGTCACTGAGGAAGTGGCTTTTGACCATGCGCAGCAATGGTTGCGCTTTCCTGTGCCACTGTCGTCGACCTCACCACTTCTCCCTGCTCCTTAGCTTATTAGCTGTTACAGTGCTACCGACAAACCCTTGTGATTGGCACCTGGCCTCTCACGGTTCTTACCTGGCGCTCGGAAATGAGATAGGATGACCATTCTTCAATCCCCATCTGGGGGGTGGGAGCTTTCTCTTGCACGTTCCTCAGTGTCGGCGTTCCTCACAAACCCAAGGCCAGAATGTCCACCAGGAGGGTTGGTCTCATTTTCACTGGAGATGAGTGGTTCTTGACCTCAATGGAGCTTTAAAAATTGCTAATGCCCCCCACTCTCAGATTTTTATTTCATTGGTCTGGAGTGTGGCTTAGACCTTATAATTTTGTAAAGCTCCCCAGGACATTCTACTGTGCTTACAATGATGGAGACCACTAATACAGTAGATTCTAGAAAGTCTGAGGAAGAGAAACATTGGGTTAGTATTCATTAAAGAAACTAATTATATTTTCATAAATGTCCCAGTTTTCAAGCAGATTAGTAAAAGATGTCTACTGTTTTCCCCGTGAATTAAAGTAGATAAAAATATTTCATGTCTTAGAAACTGTTTACTCTCTGATTTCACAGTAATAATAGTAATTGTTATAACTGCTATATACAAGCCAGGGAAATATGTTACATTTTGACCTACTGGGACTTTTGAAGTTCTTAGAGAGAGAGAGACCTTATATTGGAAAGTTATTTCATATGCCACTGAACATTTGAAATAGAAATTTAGCACTTTTTAGGACTTGGGGTTAAGAAAATAATTAAACTTCCTCTCAATTCAAAAATTACTTTTCCTCTCTTTTAACCACTCCAGCCCCTCCTTTCCTGCTTATCAGTTTTTATCCTAATTTTTGTCTATTGCAGACGATACTGTATCCCAGCTCTAGACTGAGTGCTTCTTGAGAGCAGTGGCATCTCATTCATCTTTGATTTCCTTGGTCTTTACACAGTCCCTGACATTTAAAAGACTTTCAGTAAAAACTGACATCAACTAAACTGAAAGCAACCTATCTCTACCTTGATGTGACCTCCTGGTTTTCCAAGTTGAGTAAAACTGGGCATCATCATCATTCCCCCTAAAAGCACAGACGGTGGTACAGCAAAGCCTCCAGCAAAGCACTACCATTCCACAAGGAGCTAGCATTTTGGTTACAAACTGTATTTACATCTATTAATTCAAGATGGCCTAATTAAAGTGTGAGTATGTTTGAAAGCATAGTAAAGTAACAGCCATGAATAATCGTTTTCCTTCCTGTCATATTGATAGAGAAAAAGGAGAAAACTTTTTCTCCGGAGACGAAATGCTTGATCTCAGTGTCAGTGGTTTCATGTATTAAAAATCTTGATATTAATATTTAAAAAGAGCATCATTGAATCTATTAGTAATCTGGACCATGGAGGACTTGCACGTTGCTGTTAAATATGTGGCATGTTTTCTAATTATAATCAGCTAAACCACTTAAATGATTGATACTGTTTAAATTAGGAAATCAAAAGTTTGAATTATTTTTCTGTAAATTTGCTGCTGCTTCTTAAGGAAGCTAAAGCCTTGTTGAATGCCAAAGTTCTCCATACCCACTGACTGTGTGCTGTTTACAATCGATCTGTAATTTGCCTGGATGCTTCCAATAAAATATTAATGAAATCAAACCTAAACTGTTTTTTTTTTCACATTCATCTTCTCATCCTGGGTCAGGCTATCAAGCTGTTTTATTAAAATGAGCCAAGCTTTTTAATTGCATATGCGTAAGTTTGTAAATCTTATCCTAAACCATTTAAGAAATTATTTTTGTGTGTGTTGGGACTCATCAGCTATAACTTTTTGATTTTCGACAAAGTATTTATTGTTGATATACTTTCATTTTTAACATAATTATACCAGCTAAGATGTGGATTACTAAGGGATAAAGGATGAATTCTCTGACACCTATAGTGTGATTTGGGAGATACTAATACACCCACACAGAATAATTATGTCAGACAAAAGGCTCTCAGAGGAGTGCTACGGGCCCGCATTTCTGAAGTGGAGGGTCTGCAATGAGGTCCCAGGCCGTGTCGGAACACGCGGGGTTGGAGAGCAGGGCTGGAGATGGAGCCGCGATGTGTGAGCCTTCCTCTCCTCAAAGGGCTCTGTCTGAGCCTGCCCCTTCCTCGAAAGTACAGAGGCACTGTAAAAACGGTTTAATAAGAGGAAAATCTCATTTTTGTTGAAATGACCAAGTATCAAATTAGGGAATATTGTTGTACTTGAGCTGAAGTTTTTAAGACTGGAAATTGAACAGATGGGAAGCTAAAGGGCAGAGACTTCCGACCGCCTGAAAAAAGGAAAACAAAACTCCAATCCAAGCAAAAAATGACGAACCGTTGGGAATGATTATGACCTGTAATGACTGAGAAGGGATACATTAAATAAAAATGAAGAAAGTAGTCCGGCACGAATACATTTACAGCATCTTCGAAAGGCAAAGATAAAACTTATTTTTTTGGGGGGGGTCTCAAAAATAAATCCCAGGAAGGCCTAGATGGTGCTGGCAGAGCTTTTATGCCCAGACATCACAGAGATTATACTGGGCAGAGAAGTTCTTCTTCCTGGACGTGATTAGAGCAATCCTAAACTTCCTTGATGGGCATCAGAGACTCCACCTTTAGTAGCAAGAGAAGCCTGCAACTCATTTCACACTGTGCCCTGCCATATGTGTTCACTAACTGGGTTACTGGCTTCTCCATTCTAAGCAGCTAACAAATTACGCAGTGAAACATCTTCCCACCTCATTCAAACAAAGAGTCTGGTTGGTTCTGATACAGAAACGAATGTCTTACCAAATATCTTTTGATTTATGCCTCATGTGACATCTAAATGTAAAGGCCACCATAACTAAGTAAATAAAGCCAAGTTCACTATTTGGCAAAAAGAAAAAAAAGAGAGCTATATCACTTAAGAAACATGTTTTGTGGGTCTCCCTGAACAGAAACATAAAGGTTAATTTATGGTTTCTCAGCAGTGGTACCCGCCAACATTTTGGACCGGATAATTTTCCTTGTGAAGGTGCAATGTGGGTGTCCTATATATTTTAAGATGCTAAGCAGTCTCTCTGGCCTCTACACACTAGATGCATGTTACTTCAGCCCCATAGGGTGTGACAATCAAAACTGTCTGTAGACATTTGCAAATGTCCCCTTATGAGTGAAGTCACCCCTGTTTGACTATCACTGGGAAAGAAAAGAAAAAAGAAGAATACCAATCTAGGCAATATCCTGAGTTGTCTTTGGTTGCCTTATGAAACGGATAGCTCTTTTTTATATACAGTCTTTATATGATTTAAGTATCAAAAGGAAGGTTACAACTCTCAAAGAGGTCCAGATGAGATGAATAAATAAGACTTTACAGGGGTTTAGAGCAACAAGTATAAAGGACACATGGACAAAAACTAGGGGTGGAGTGGAAATGGGAGGGAGGTGGGGAGGGCTGGGGCAGTGGGCTGGGATGGGAGTAAAAGACAGAAAACTGTACAAGAACAACAATTAAAATTAAAAAATATTAAAAAAAGACTTTACAGGCAGTTAGATATGCATGATTGAGGCTGAAAAATTTGTCTTTACTGCCTACTTTATGGATCTTTATTATGATTGAAAATACAGGACAGGCCAACATTGGGTCATATGTTAATAGCTTCCAGGTCTTCACCACTATACACATTATTACGAGCAGATGTTCTATGAAGTGGATTTGGATGAATGTTCTACTCTTTGGTCTCAGCATAGCAGAAGCAGTTTATTTTCCTTTTGTTAAAGAATGAGTTTTGGTGCCATCTGACAAGAAAGCAGTTATGGAGTATTATTTAAGACTCTGGAGACCAGACATCTGAAAACGTGAGATGAATAAGAATAACTGCAGTCACTTACGATGGAAGTAGAAGGCACTTAAGAGCCACGTTGAAAACTCCCCAATCTGGACAAGGAGAACAAGTCCCAGAAACCTCCAGAGTCTGTTTTGTTTTGTTTTTGTTTGTTTTTGTTTTCAGCCAGTGCAACACTGTCATTACATAAAACTGTTCAACATATCTTTTTTTTTTTTTTTTTGGCATTCAACACTCTGTGTTAGTTTCAGTTGTACAGCACAGCAGGCAGACATTGGTATAGGTTACAAAGTGTTCCCTCTGATACTTTGAGTGCTCACCTTGTTGCCTATGTTTTAATAACCAAGTTGCTCTTGCCTTTAATGCAAATGTAGATTATACAGCTATCTCAGTGATATTACTACACATATAGGAGGAGATGGTAACAATAGCATATATTCTTCATCAGCATACCAGAATAAAAACTAGGCTACTCTAATATCCAAAAGCACTTAAGCCAATGTACTCAGTCTAGTTTATTGTGCTTTTAGGGGTTATGAAGTGTTAGTCAGCACAAGTCAATATGAAAGTAACTTTTGGATTGGTGGCTTTCCTTCAATATTTTGAATTTCTCCATTCATATGTAATAATACCTTATCTTGATGAGATAAGGAAATGTGGTATAAAGATTAATATAATATGTAAAACTAACATCATTAATTTCTGCAATGTTTGAAATGGTGTCATGATAAATCTCAATATTATAAAAGGATTTCTGGATGTGTCTGGTTCAAGCGAAGCCTTTTCATGAAAGGTGAAATGGCTTAGTGTAGAATATCACCTGAAAATCTCATTTAATCCCTGCCTACTTTCATATACAAACTTTCATATGCAATGTATTTGCATATCACCATAGAAACTATGCAAATGGTTACAACTGGTTGATCCATAAATTTCTCCCTTCTTGCTAATATATCTATCATCTGTAACCTCTCTCCTAGTCTCTGCATCACATCACCCATCATGGCTAGCCTAACATAAGAACCACAGCTGACAGCTATCTTCCCTCAAACTTCCATCTCTGTCTTATTTACCTTCCTTCTTTTTAAAGACATACCAGTCTAGTCTAAATACTGTTTAACCCAGAGATTCCTTTCTTCATCACACACAAACTCCCCCTCCACCTTCTGTCTCTTTCTTAAGTGGACCATGACTTAATATCAATAGACACTTGGCTTCCTCCCTTGAGGACATTTCCCATTGAAAATCTGGTGAAAGGAATTCTATTTACTTCTCTTAACTAACAGATTTTTATTATTACCCATCTAAATTTCTGGTTTTGATATTAGTTCATGTACACCATGCTTCCATATTCTTGTTTTACTCACATCCTAACTTCAGTATATGAGGCATGAGCCCCCCAAAATGCAATTATGTTCTGGAGATCAAGCCCCTTAAAATACAGGCTTCCCCCACTAGGTGAGTGTTCTAGGAATCCATCTGTATCAGTGTACCAGTGGGTTTTGTTGTGAGAGGCTGTGTTTGGCTTCAGTGAATTTTTTCTTGAAGACTCTTTCAGTGCATTTTCCCATTTCTTGATGGGTGATTTACGAGCAGAGCACACCTGCCCTCATGGTGCTGAGTGTTCACCAGTTTTTGACCAAAACCAGCATGAATCCCTGTGCCCCACCCTCCCTATTCACCCAATCTTGCGCCAAGAAACTTTTTTTTCTTGTTTCCTCGGATGAAAAAGTCCTCAAAGGGAAACCTTGTGCTGATTTGGAAGAGATGAAACAAAAAATGGCAGAAGCATTAAAAGGCATCCATGTTGATGAGTTCAAAAACTGTTGTGAGCACTGGAAAAAATGCCTTCATAGGTGTATTGCATCAAATGGAGAATATTTTGAAGGTGACTGAAGTTTAAACATGTAAGAAAAAATACACAAATTTTTCTAAATAAATTCTGTTTTGCTCTCCCCCACCATGTAAATCAATTTTAACAACAATTTGTAAGGAAAGAAAGAATAGTTCTACCAGTTTTTTAGTACAAGTTTAATTGTGGCAGCAATAACATGGAATTTCTGCCTCCATCAAGCTAATTTGTCTGGAAATTGCAAAAATAGACCATACAGTATAGATAAATAGAGAGATTTTAAACTCCCAATTTACTTTGAGTTTCAGTGTCTGAAGTTGCATAAGCTCTGGCAACCATATTTTAAAGAACAGATGTCAAACCTCATAACTGTGGAAGGGAGGAAAGCCAGAAAGTGGATCTATCTAGAAAGCAAGTCAAATAAGAAAATGTTGTTGTATTCAAGGGCTATGCTTTTTCTATTTACTTATAGTTCTAGCTATACAACCTAGAAATGTATTTCTTTGTATTTAAGTAGAAAAGAAAACTGAATAATTAGAAAAAAGAAAAATAAACTGTATCAAGGGCATGAAGAAATTGTCAGTTGGCTAAGCATAATAACCTGGTAGAAAGAGGGTCTTGGAGTTTCAGTAGGATTCTTGGAGTTTCAGTTTCAATCATGTGCAGTAAGTGCAGAGTTTACAACACCAATTCATTGTTTCCTGTTCCGAGAGATAAAACTTCCAGATGATTGTGCTAGCAACAACTCATTGCTAATAAGTCACATTGATTAAGGGATAATATTCTTTGGACAAGACTTGATGGATTTAGGGGAAATCTGAGGGGATACCAGCAAAAAGTTGAAAGTAAGGAGAAAGGTGAACAATAGGAAAGACCTTCTAAATTTTGTGCTAATGACTGGAGACTTGTGGTTGTCCATTACCCACTTCAAACTCTAGGTCATGCTTGTAAATCAAGTATTTTGCAGTAGAAGAAATTAGTGATGTTCAGCTATGAAAACACATAACATTAATAACCATCATTAAAACTAAAAAAGTGAGATTAAAGCAACCAGTACCATCCTTAGACATATTCTAGGGACTCTGCTGCTCTGAGCCACGAGCTTTAGGAGGCCTGATATCAAACACACATATGCACATACACAATAAGTGTATTAGAGAATACTCAGACACCCTTGTCACTCAGAACATGGCATGCAGCACTGGCATAGCTCAAACTGTTACCCAAACATCTGCTCTCGCCACTACATCTTTTAAGCCTCTAGCAAATTCTCCTACCACATTTCTTTGCCCTATATCTTCAAAACAAAAGGCAACTGTGGCTAAACGTTTTCATGATTTAGATTAGGTCACTGCATTAAACTAAAAGGAGAATTTCAGCTGTGGAAACACTTTGGTAGGAGCAAAAAAAATTAACTTGAGAATATTTCCTTTACAATAGCAAGAATGAAGTAAAATCTTGCAGAATGAAGTATCTTTGGCTGGTTGTGCCAAGTTGGGTTTTTTTGTTTTTGTTTTTGTTTTTGCTTTCTACTCTTTTTCCAGTCTATGATTCTGCAGACCATCACCTAAATAAGACAACTATATATATTTCAGACAAGACATGAAATGCAATAGGGGAAAAATATGAAGCAAGAATGGTCTTCAATAAAGAGCACATTATATTCTTTGGCAGAAAACAAACATAAGTTTGAATTTGCACTCTCCACATTGTTTGGTATAGACTGTTACTTATTTTAATAATATTAGTAAATGCTTAGGTAAAAAAGAGAAAAAGTTAACAGATAAGAGTTAAAAATGCAACATAAGTAACATTCTAATAAAAATAGATAATTATAACAAGAAAATGAAGAATAATATTTATGTATTTACAAATAATCTAAACACTTATTTGTATAGAGAATATTTTCTGGAATTAGAGATCAAAATATATGAAGACAAATTGGAACAATTGGACACCAAATTGCTATTTTCATTTTTAAAAATAATATACTAGCATTGTGGTACATTTACACAATGGAATTCTATGCAGCAGAAAGAAAGAAGGAGCTCCTACCCTTTGCTACAGCATGGATGGAGCTGGAGAGCATCATGCTAAGCGAAATAAGCCAGGCAGTGAAAGACAAATACCATATGGTCTCACCTTTAACAGAAACCTAATCAACAAAACAAACAAACAAGCATAATATAACCAAAGACACTGAAATTGAGAACAGTCTGACAGTGACCAGAGGAAAGAGGGGAGGGAATTTCAGGGGAAAAGAGGAATGGTTTAGAGCAACAAGTATAAAGGACACATGGACAAAAACTATGGTGGGTGGAAATGGGAAGGATGTGGGGAGGGCTAGGGCAGTGGGCTGGGGGGGAGTAAAAGACAGACACCTGTACAAGATCAATAATTTTAAAAAATACTGAAAAAATAATATACTGGCATTGAAAAGTTTGAAAGGAGAATGCAAGCAATAATTTAAGGAAATATATATGTATAAGATAAAATTAAAATATTTTGTAATATTTTGTGTGATGATGATACTTCACTCTTTGCTGCCCAGTTATAACATTTGAGCATATTATTTAAAATCCATAATTCATTTTTAGACCTAACTTTTAAGATTTTTATTAACAATTTCAATGGTTACTGTCTCAGTAGGTTATAATTTATCCATATTGAAATTATACAATAACTAAAAACTACCAGTGACTCAATAAGAACCACTGGGGGCTGAGGATAGTAGGAGGGAATATTTTAAAAAGGACATGTGGGAATTTTGATGGATATCAAATAACTTCATTGTTTTGGTGGTTACATGTGTTTAAACATTTATCAAACTCATCAACTCTCCACTTAAAAAGCATAAATATTACTATTTGTAAACATAATCAACAAATTTATTTTTAAAATATTGTGATTTGTTCTTTGAGTTCTAATACATAATAAAATACTGCTATTTTAATATAGTATCTAAAAATAATTTGTTTTTTAAAATTGTCTAATTTGGTATTACTGTCAAGAAAACAAAATTACAAATGTTTTAATATCTTAACAAATGCTAAAACTGCGATTTTAACCATAATTAATGATGTTGATAAAAGCTAAGATAGCATAGAATAAACATTAAATTTTATTAATTATGTCAGTCTTAATTTGTTAATCATCCAAACACCACTGACCCATCAATAATTGAATATCTAGAGAAATGCAATGAAATTAAGTTTATTTACAGTTTACATTTTGCCATCATCAGTCCAATAAAAATTACATCTTAATACATAAATATTTATCTTTTATTTATGTAGACATATTTTTCAGAACAGGAAAACAGAAAATATTTTATGTATCAATAGTACCAGTTTGACTCTAACTTTTAGACCAAGGGTATGTAATCCTCCATCTATTCTCAGCTCAGAGGTCCCACAAATTACAGAGGTGGCTCTAAGTTCCCCTTAATCTATGAGGCCTCTATGAGGCTGTTTATTAGGGATGTATTTTGGTTCCAACATAAACGAACAAACACAAAAACATGTTAGTTATTAAAGCTGCCCAAAACCAGATTGGCTGAGTATGCCTAGTGACTGAAAGCGTTCAGCCTCAGGTTGAACAGTTGCCAGGGAAGGAGGCTTTAGAAGATATTACTTGCATTGGAATAATGTTGATAGATGACATTATAAGGGTATTTTAAACACCAAACCAGATTCTAAGTACATTGATAATTAATATTTATTGAGTACTAGATTTTGTGGTAAGCATTTCTTAGATATTAACTCACTAAAACTTTATAATTTTGGAGGAGGGGGCGGGATCAAAGGAGTTTATTTATTCCAATGAGCAACACAAGTTTAGAGTGCTTAAGAGTGGAACTTTACACATTTTGAGGTAGGTGCCATGTTCTCCTTTTTATGTATAAGGAAGCCCAACATGAGAGACATTAAATGATTTCCCCCAAATTAGACTGCCATCATACAGTCTGGATTTGATTTCTGGTGTATCAGCCTCCAAAAACCCTGTGATTATTCATTATGTAACAGTGCCTTTCATGTTTTTCCTCATTTTTAAAAGGGTGTTTCCTCTAGTAGACATTGCAACAAATGCTGTCAATGCCTTACGGTATCCTCTGAGCACCACCTACACCCCGTGTTCCAGCCCACGTTCCAGCACAGTTTCCAACATCTAGCATCTCCTGCATCTTATTGCCAGAGGAATTTCTCTGACCAAGGAGAACTAGCTCTGCATACATGAGTGACAGGTTAGATATACCAAGGAACTGTCCTGGCTGGTGTGGCTCGGTGGATTGAGTGTTGATCTGTGAACCACAGGGTCACTGGTTCGATTCCCAGTCAGGGCACATGCCTGGGTTGAGAGCCAGGTCCCCAGTTGGAGGCGTGTGAGAGGGAATCACATTTTGATGTTTCTCTACCTATTTCTCTGTTCCTTCTACTCTAAGAATAAATAAATAAAATCTTAAAAAAAAAAAAAAAAAGAAATACCCAGGAACTAAGTCTCCCTGGAAACAGCCTCCTGACCAATGACTGATGGGAATGCCATGGTGAAGACCCTACCTCTAAACACCTCAGTTGGAAAACTCTGAGGTATGTGCCTTCAGGGCTCCTCAGTAGAATTGAGTTCTCATCAATTTTTTGAAAGACAATTCGTTTATCTTATATAATGCAATTATTCTATAAATATATTGCAAACATATAAATTTAATGTCACATCAAAGCATATTAATTACTGGTCAGTTCGCATCATGCAGTTCTGTTAGAAACCTGTGCAAAGCAGCAGTGCTGCAAATTATTAATTTCCTACTTCTACTCTGCAGTGTGTTTAGGACTGTTTAATAGAGAATCTCCAATAATGCAGGTTAACATAACTCGATAAAGTATTTTATAACATAAGATAGTTAAAGCTTACTTAACTGAAAATGCTTGGAAATACGAAGTTGGCTGTAATTAAGAAGTAAGTCTTCCATCTAACTTTTCAGGCCATAGTCTGGTGTAATAATGAAATGATAGTCATTCCCTTCTATTATAGGTATTGTGTTACAGTTATTAAAGTATTTCAGGTTTTTATTTCTTGTATGTATGAAATGATTTACCTTCCAAATATTCAATATTAAGTAAATTTGCATGCTTTCAAGTAATTCTTAAATTTTAGAATAAATGAAATAGCTTAAAGTGCCTACATACTGCTTGGCATAAATGGACATTGAACAATCATTACTTCCCTTCTCCCATTTGTACTGATTAGTTTTATTGCCAGTAAATTAAAGAAGAAGCCTCATACCAAGAAAATGTATGTAATAAAACTTTTAAATAAAGTTATATTTATATTCATATGCTCAGGAATTTCAAGAAGAGAGGTATTGAAAAGACCAGAGGATTGTCACAGTGGGCCTAGTGAATTCTCATTTCCCGAAAGGAGAAGACGTGTGGTTGGTAACTCTCGGTGGAGGGGGTGGGGGGCGGGTGGCTAGACAATGGCATGTGGGCCTCAGGCAGCTCCCTGGAAGCTGGATATTTGAGATGGACCCCCGATGTGCGGATCTTCCCATTCCCACTGCCCCCACACAACCTCCGTACTGAAAAACGGGACGTGTCTTGGTTAAAACTAATTATTTGTTTATTTTCCACTAGACATGTTTAATGCATTCTTTTAATGGTATCCTTTTAATTGCTCATTTTCCATTTTATTTTTTTATTGTCGTTCAAGTACAGTCATCCCCATCCCCCCCCCCCCCGACTACTCTCCCTGCCTCACCCACCCCCACCCTCAATCCTGCTCCCCTTTGGCTTTGTCTAAGGGTCCTTTATACACGTTCCATTTTCTATAAGTGTGTTTGGAGTGCTCATCTTGGGATTTAGATCAACGTTTTGCATGAGACATACCTTGTGTTTTGGGAAGACCAGTTCTGTGGTGAGTGGATAGAATCTTGAAAACCAAGAGGCTTTGTGGACACATCTGCTTGGAAATGCTGTGATAAAAAATGCCAGTCAGTCTGGTGTTCAGCGATTGCAACGTGCTGAGAGGAAGATATATATATATATATAAATCAGCAAAAGAGGAGGGGAACAAAAAAGAAAGCAAAGGAAAACACGGAACCAATATTGAACAAGAGTATCTCTCAAGACTTGTGCTCCATGTACCTTAGTTTCCAAAATTTTATTAATGAAGAAATGGAAGTGTGGAAACATATTCTCCCTAGGAGTATATTGCTCAAGAAATAACTAACGAAATTACAAGCCCTTAAAACCCTCCAAAAATGAGTTGGAGTCCAAATCAAAACAATACTACCTTGATGCAGATTTTCAACAGTGCAGTCTGGCAACTGTGTGAGGAGAAGGGATCATCCAGTAAAAGTGTCCTGTGAAGTTAATTGTTAGGCAAATAAAAAGGGTGACTATGAAATATTGGCACCAAAAATACAAGCATACATTTAATTAAAAGGAAAATATCTTAAAATAAAAAAATCTCACTATATAACATGACATTTACCCAAAGAAATTTATAGCTTTTAAAACTATTTGCAGGATTTAAATGTTAATTATTTTCATGAATGTTCTGTGTGATGAATATTCAAGTTTAAATAACTTTGGAAAAGAAGGATACAGGATAAAAATCAGTCAGGATATCATTTATTCTACTTCACATAAATCCATCCTATCTGATTGGAAGGGATTAGAAATGTATGTACTTTACTTATTCCTGCTGGTGTGAAAAATGCAATCACTTTCCTACATGGTGGGTGCCTTGTGTATTTCCTGGTTTTGGCTCTGGAAATGGGAAACATCTCACTTTGGGAAAAGACTATGTTGCTCTAAAGAAAATAACTATCTCCATCTAATACTTCTTTCTGTTTTTCTTTTTTTTAATTATTTTAATTTTATAGGAGGAAGCTATCTAAAATATCTTGAGATATTATTTATAGTGGGTTTATTTTGCTTCTAGCTGTCACTCTATAAACAACATTAAAATTGAATTAAAGTGACAAACAAAGAACAGTCTGACCTGATTTCAAAGAAGTCACACAAATGCTGATAACCACAGGAAGTCAGAGTACTACCCAAGCATCATGAAAAGTAGAAGGAAGGGCTTCTTCTACCAAGTTATTACTAATTCATTAGCATTACCAATTCCTTCTCTGTAATAATGAGTACTTCACTCTTAGAATCTATTTCTCTATTCCAGACACACACACACACACACACGCACACACATTTCTGCCCTCCCCCACAGTGAGAGAAAGGAAAATACACATGCACCTGGATGACAAAAGAAATCTGCAAGGTAATATTTCTCAAAGTGTTACAAGTATAAAATGGTTAAATGTCTATATCCACAGAAATTTATTTTGTTTATATAGTGAATGAAATGTAAGAATGAAGTAGGTTGAGTGCTTTCTTTAAATTTTGTGAAAAGTCTGCCTGTGTGGTAGCATAGAGGTGAAGATAAGAAGCTGGGATAATATCTGGAAAAAAAACAGCAGGGTTGATCAACAGGAAAAAAATGCAGGCAAATAAGAAACACTGACTAGACTGAATTGAATTTTCTTTTTAACTCTAATAGAGTAGAACAATAAAAATATCACTCTTCAAGTTATTATTACTACCATCACCATCACTACTAACTGCAATTAATGTAAACAGAATAAACATTGAATCTTAGTACTAAATGATAATTCTGCAAATTACACATCACCATAATTAAAGCAATAAAGCATTCTATATACTGAGTGCATCCCATAATTTGTCATTTATTCTACATGCATTAGTCAGCCTTCTTACCTGCTTTCAAGTCATAAGAAACCAGAGATGACTTAAGATTTCTAGGCTTTCATCATGTGTAAGATTAAAGGTGTTTGTTTATTTGCCTATTTGTGGTTCTACATTTAATAAATTGATTTAATCAGCAGGAGAAAGTTTATATTCTTCAATGATTTTTTTATGGATGTGAGAACCAAAATGAAGTCAGTAAAATTACAAAATAATAATAGTAATTAACACATCAAATAGATTCACATACTTAATATTGACAGCAACACTTGGAGGTGTGTTCTGTTGTGTTATTCTCACTTTATCTATGAGAAAGCTAAGGCAGAGAATTAATTAGCCTAGCCATCAAGCAAGAATAAAGAAATTAAACAGAAATGTACCACTTAAATCTTCCAGAAACATATATTTAACCTATGAAACTGGCCTCTTCAAGTTACAGATAACTTCAGGAACATGTAAAATTTTGGAAGGCATCCTTGTCAGATTTTTCCAGAACTGAGCGGATATCTCCCGGAAAGGCCCTGCTAGGCCCCATGCTGAGGCCCCTGGCTCTGTAGCTAAATGTGGAGGCACAGCACACTGCCCAGTCAACACCACTGAGAATTCCCCGGCCTCACATGTGACAGCAGGTACTTCACGCAAAATGGCTCTATCAGGTCAAAAAGACATTCCTTTGCCTGAGATGAGCTGTTCTTTCTCTCTTTCTTTCTTTCTTTCTTTCTTTCTTTCTTTCTTTCTTTCTTTCTTTCTTTCTTTCTTTCTTTCTTTCGTCTTTTAGGGTTTTATTTTTTAATTTTTTATGGGATTTTCTATTTTTTTATTTTAATTGTTGATCTTGTACAGTTTTCTGTCTTTTACTCCCACCCCAGCTCACCACCCCAGCTCTCCCCACCTCCCTCCCATTTCCACCCACCATAGTTTTTGTCCATGTGTCCTTTATACTTGTTCCTGTAAACCCTTCCCCTTTCCCCCTGAAATTCCTTCCCCTCTCCCCTCTGGTCACTGTCAGCCTGTTCTCAGTTTCAATGTCTTTGGTTATATTATGCTTGTTGGTTTGTTTTGTTGATTAGGTTCCTGTTAAAGGTGAGATCATATGATATTTGTCTTTCACTGCCTGGCTTATTTCTCTTAGCATGATGCTCTCCAGTTCCATCCATGCTGTTGCAAAGGGTAGGAGCTCCTTCTTTCTTTCTGCTGCATAGAATTCCATTGTGTATATGTACCACAGTTTTTTTATCCATTCATTTACTGATGGGCACCTAGGCTGTTTCCAAAACTTGGCTATTGTAAATTGTGCTGCTATGAACATAAGGGTGCATAGGTTCTTTTGGATTGGTGTTTCAGGGTTCTTAGGATATAGTCCTAGCAGTGAAATTGCTGGGTCAAAAGGTAGATCCATTTTTAGTTTTTTTAGAAAATTCCATACTGTTTTCCATAGTGGTTGTACCAGTCTGCACTCCCACCAACAGTGTACTAGGGTCCCCTTTTCTCCACAACCTCTCCAACACTTGCTGTTTCTTGCTTTGTTTATGATGACCATTCTGACCGGTGTGAAGTGGTATCTCATTGTGGTTTTAATTTGCATCTCTCTGATAGCTAGTGATATTGAGCATCTTTTCATGTGTCTCTGGCTGGTGTAGCTCAGTGGATTAAGCGCAGGCCTGCGAACCAAAAAGTCGAGGTTCGATTCCCAGTCAGGGCACATGCCTGGGTTGCAGGCCAGTTCCCAGCAGGGGACACACGAGAGGCAACCATACATTGATATTTCTCTCCCTCTCCCCTACCCTTCCCCTCTAAAGACAAATAAATAAATAAATATTTTTTCTGGTTATTTTTCACTCTGCCCATTTTCTGGGGGCAGAGCATTTACCATAACCATAGGAACTGGGGGATTTAGAAGAGGGCATTTCATATTCTCCATCACTTAGAGGAAGATGTCGGAGCAACAGTTTATGACCGAGACTAACATGCATGGTCTATCCCCCTGGGCCTACATGTGTTCAAATATTTTAGAGCTGTATCAGAGCAACATCCAACATTGTAATGTCCTCAGTTTTTCTCTTTGCCTTCCCAGTTTCCCCATTGTGCATTCTTACCAGAGGAAAAGCAGGTAGTGTGCCAGTGTAGGAAAGAATGGAGGAGATAATCTACAATGTAAGGCAGTCATCGTAATGCCAAAAGATGAAGAAACTAAAGGAGATAAAATCTGGCAAGTGTCCATTAAGCTTTTGTATAATATCATAAATTCAACAAGTACAAAGACTGAGGAGAAATGATAGATAAAAGTGTATATTATTCTTCAAAATAATTTTGATGAAAAAAGTAAAAATAAAAAAAATTGGTGAACATGAAACTAAAATAATATTGAATGTCAACTATAATTGAGCAATAATATAATTTTGGTGAGTATGAGTGGTGAGATAGAGTCCTAGCTGGAAAGGGTAGTGAGATCGAGTATAGTTTTTGTTTTAATGTTGGGAGAAACTTTAATGAAAGGCAGATGAACACAGATAGAAGGAAGAGGGTGAGGGGGGTGCCATGCACAGCAGAGGGCCAGGCCAGTGGTGGGTGGGAGGAGGGACATTATTTCAAGGAAACAAAAATGAGGCAGAGAAACTCTGACTGCATGGAAATGTAGAGGGATGTTGGTGAGAGAATTTAAGGGACTTCACACCTAACAGGCTTAATGGTCATTGGGAAACAAGAGCCAAGGGCCTTTCCGAGAGAGGGAAGAAGGTCGGCGTGGAAGGGCTGAAAGGAGTGCAGTGGCATAAGTTACCAACTGAAGGAAAAGTTTCTATGAAAATCTGAATATACAGCTGAGGCAGGAGATAATGAATGTATAAGAGGCCTGTCCAGATAAAGTCCAGCCATTGTTAACATAATGAGAATGGTTTGCCTGACATCCATGTAATCTGGCAGCCAAGGAAAGTGGACTGGAATGTACACGCATAAACAATGACAACTTCACGGTACCAGTCAATGGGGGCTTAGACACCATTGAGTGAGCATGTTCACTATGTGGCCATCGTGCTCAAAGGGACTGAGTGAGTAGAGCAATGAATCTGCATCAGATTTTGCATTAAGCTTGAACATTCCTCTGTGGAAACTATTCAGATGATTCAGAAGGCTTTTGGGGATGATGCAATGAGTGCAGCACAAATAAAAGTGTGGCACAAATCCTTCAGAGTTGGCCAAGAATCTATCGAAAGTAACCCACATTCCGGAAGGCCTGCAACAAACAGAACACCAGAGAATGTTGATCATGTATTGGCTACAATCAGCAAAGACTGGTGACTAACTGTGTGAACTAGAAGATGATCTGGGGATTCCCAAAACTACTATGGCTGAGATTTTGATGCAGGATCCTGACATGAAAGGTATTGTGGCAAAATTTGTTCCTTGGCTTCTGTTCCCAGAGCAGAAGGAACATCATGCTGCAGTTGCTAATGACACTGGGAGAACTGTGTGAGGTCCTGAGGTGCCTACTTGAAAGGGACTGAGGGGTTATTGTTCTATGTACAATGTTTCTTGTATCTTGTCTCTTTTTCAATAAATGTCTTTATTTTTCACATTACATGGCTGGATACTTTCTAGTCCTTCTGTACAGACCTCAGAATGACTTCAGGACCAACAGTTGTGGACCTTTTCCTTCAGGACTTAGCTACGTGGGTGTAAAGATTAGAGAAATGAACTGTTGGGTTTATACAAGGTTGCTACTTTTCTGGATGTGGGTATTTTTAGGTAATTTGTGTTCAATTCAATAAGGAAAATAAATGAGAAAGATACATTCAAAGTATCTGCAGCTTTGGTTTCTGTTGAAGGAATGTGCTCCAGGGGCTGGGTCAGAGAAGTGTTGTTAACCTCTCTGAAGTCACACCTTGCACACACTTGCCTGGGTGCTGTAGTCAAAATGTTTGATTTCAAGCCCTGCCTCTGACACTTACCTGCTGTGTATGTAGGGTCAATTTCTAAATCGCTGAGCTTTCTTACCTTTAACATGGAAATAAAAGTAATTGTCTCCATTATTTCATGAATATTCATTGAACTAATATCTACAACAGTGTCTGCCTGGTCACATTAAACATTCTATAAATGTTGGTACTAATTAGACTTTATGCAGTCACTTCCTTAAATTCAATGCAATCCCCAAATGATGAAATCAGAAAGTTAAACATATGCAAGGAATGAAGCCTGGAAATAATTATTTGATATTATTTGAATTATTTGATTTTTCTATTAACGTTATAAATAATAGATGGAGTGATCCATGTCTCAATTCCATTGACTACTGAATGAGAATAAGGTTCAGGGTTAATATTTAAAAAGCAATTAGTTTGCTCCACCAGTGACAGGACCTATTAACTTATTCCCACTTACTCCATTTCTTCACATAGACAAAATCTTAATTCAACTCTGACTATAGATGTTTCATTGGCTAAGGGTTGTTTGATCACTAGCTCATTAGATCAGTTTTGAAAATCCCTGCTGAGATATGGTATTTTAATGGCACAAGGTCTGAATATGCTAGGTAGAACAGGGTAGTGAAATTTGATGAGACTGTTCTTTCTCCCCTAGTCAGAAGCAATGAGATACTTAACTAAGGATAATTGGCACACACTTATACCCATTCATAGGGTGAGAGAATAAACAATCAATTCCTAAATATCCAGTGTCCCCTCTATTTCATTTGACCACTAGTCTTAGAAAAGCATGGGGATCTATGGTGGTTCGAGAAGTGACCTTGCATAAAGACTATATTTGACAGCTGTGCTCTGTGTAATTGGACCGGTAAGCCCGGCACCACCTCTTAGAGATGTAAAGTCTCAGGCCGCATTTTAGATCTATCTAGACAGATCTGTATTTCGACAAGATCCTGGAGAACTGCATGGACTTTAAAGTTTGCAAAGCCCTGCCTCGTAAAGTAGTCATACTCTGGGAAAATGAAGGCTGATTTAAGGTCTCAGTGTCCTGCCCTTTTCCATTCCTTCGGCTTCTGACTAACCAGAAAGACTATTGAAAGCAGGTCTGGGAAATCCGAGAACCTGCCTCCACATCACCTCTCTTTTCCTCCATCTGAGTGAAAAGCAGTCTGTGTGCTCACACACCCCCCTCACCTTGATCCTCCTCATAAAGTGATGAATTTTTGGTTGAAGAAAAAGGATGCTCAGGCCGTGGGTACCAGAACAACACATCAATTTTGGCAGCCACAACTTTGAAAACAAAGTCATAAAATATGACTGAACCTACAGTTTGAAGACTAGGGATAAATTTTGCTATGACAAGAACATTTTTAAACTCGCACGTTTGTACTGTGTAATATGTGTGTTGTCAGTAAGGACAGTGGTTGTGTCAAGTTGTCAGCTAAGTGGATTTAAGAGAACAAGGAGGGATGAGAGAACACAGCCCAAAAGTATTTGTTTAAAGTCACGAGTTAAGTATTGCTTGTTTAATTTGTTTCACTGGCCTGGAAAATCTTCACTTTTAGTGTAGAAGAGGGAATAATTAATTTAGTTTTCAGAACAAGATCTGAGATTAGAATTGAGTTTGAAATAGCACTAATCATCTCAGATGTCTTTTTAAATGATAAACCAACCCCTTATTATGAAATATTTCATAAAATTAAAGTCCCACAATGGAATGTGAATAAAGTTTTTTCTTCATCAAGTTCCAAGTAGCATATGCCTGAAGTAATTTTTAAATGAAATTTTCCTCCTGAGGACTAGGGTCTTTAAATACATCAATTAGAGAGTTTCCTAATGCTATATCATATCAATTTCTAGAACCACATTATGTCATCTGTATTGTGATACAGACGAATTGAACATTTTCATGAAGATAACCCATTTTTTCTTGCCTTGATATATCTTCTGTGGATTAATTTCCAACTCAAAATTTACTTTGAAGTTCAAGGTTAAGAAACAACTTGAGAAAAATGAAGAAAGCCAAGGTGAATGAGACAAAAAAATAGCATGACTATGAATAATTTGTAGTAGTTAATCTGCAATTTTATTATCCTGTCTATTGAGAATTTAAATATTAGATCATCAGACTTTGGGTATTCAAGAAATATGTGGGACTTGAGGTTGAATGTTCACTGGATGAGAGTAATCCAAACACTGTGTTACATGGTGACTGGGCCAGTGAGAAAAATGCAGAGTGCAGGCCCCCTCCAGCCTGGCTGAGTCAGGATCATTTGCATGGGGGGCGGGGGGTAGAATGACCTAGGTGTCCAGATTAAAAACAAACAAAAAACTCTCCAGGTAATTTTATCTACAGAGTTGAGATCTAGTTTCAACTGTTGGAGAAAATTTATAGACTTAGTAGTTGGTGTATATTATAGGCAATTTTAACTACATATTTCTAATAAGAAATATTCTATCTCTTATACATAATGCTGGGTATACATTTCAAGTGGGTAAAAGTCATTTTATAAGACCATGATAATAAAATCTCCAGTTGAGTGAATACTTGTTTAGAATATAAAAAGCATATCTTTTCTTCTAAAGGTTTTATTTATTTATTTTTAGAGAAAGGGGAAGGGAAGGAGAAAAAGAGGGAGGGAAACATCAATGTGTGGTTACTTCTCATGGGCCCCCTACTGGGGACCTGGCCCACAACCCAGTTGTGTGCCCTGACTTGGAATCGAACTGGTGATCTTTTGGTTCTCAGGTCTGTGCTCAATCCACTGAGCTATTCCAGCCAGTGCTAAAAAAATACATCTTGATAAAATATATGGACACATTTCTTTTGGGTAAGATCATAAATATTTTTTCTCACTAGTGCAACTGAGATTTTATTGCCTTTTAAACTTCACACAAGGGAGAATATACTTTTGTAAATGTCCTTCTAAAAAAATAGAATACAACTTTCAGCTTTCATGGCTCCATCCACAACATAAAAATATACAGTTGACTTTGAACAGGAGTTAGGGATATGACCCCTTGTGCAGTCAAAAATCCATGTGTAACTTTTCACTCCCCAAACTTAACTACTAACAACCTGCCGTTGACTGGAAGCCTCACCAACAACATAAAGTCAACACATATTTTGCACATTATATGCATTATATACTGTAACCTTCAGTAAAATATTCTAGAAAAAAGAAAATGTTATTAAGAAAGTCATAAAGAAGAGAAAAATGTATTTACAGGTCTGTACATATTGAAAAGAATACATGTATAAGTGGACGGGTGCAGCTCAAACTCATTGTTCCAGGGTCAACTGTAATTGGAGCTCAGGATTTGAAAAACAAAATGTTATGTTTTGTTTGCTGTGATGGTCATTAACTAAAATATTATTATTTACTTTTTCTTACAATACTGGGTTTTAAAACATCAGGAAGTTTCATACCAAAGCATTCTGGGTGACACTGAGCTGAACTATTGTCTCTGTTTATGGCTTAGTGAGTTGTCCTGAGTTTTGAGGAGGCCCTGGAGAAAATAGGTACTTCGTCCATTAGTTTACCAATTTTTTGAGAAACATAGCTTATTTGAGAGGTAAGTTTTGTTGATATGTTTGGTAATGGAAATATTAGAAAGTATACACATTTGCAAAAATATACAGACCTAAAATAAGTAAAGCAATATACTGTTTATATTTAAAAAACTTATTTGAAGATTTAGGAAGGCAAACACAGAAACAAACATTCCACTGGAAATTTTTTTTCTTTTAACACCATAGATTGTATATTCTACTTAAATTAAAGTAACATATAATAGTTTCGTTGATTTTCAATGATTTAAAGTTGTTATCTGAAGTTATGTAGAGAATACAAGGATTATTATTATTTTTAAATGGGTCAGTATAAAATCCAATATCTATAGTATCTTTTAAAATATATAGGAAAAGAAAACATTTTTAAAAATTATATATGTATATATATTGTAAATTATGTTTACTTTCAGCCATAGCACAAGTACAGATCCAAAGAAAAAGAGGTTCATGACCTTGGGGAAAAGGAAGAAGATATGATATCTGTGGAAATCTTTACTGGGCAGAAGAGAAAGTGAGAGGCATTCAGGTCTGAGACAGTAGATTTAAAGGAGAATGGGGGCCAAGAGAAAGAAAGCAGTCAGCGAGAAACTGCTGTCTTGACCCCTCATTTATCGGTTGAAGTCTTGGAAAGGGGACTTAGGAATGTGTCAGGTAAGTTTGAAGGGACCTGTTTACTCCCCTTCTCTGTGTGATGCTAGTGTGACTATGAGAATCTAACTCTGTGAGCCTGGGAAGGCAGCTGCTCAGAGACTTCCTGCTGTTCTCAAATGCCCTGTAGAGAGCTGCAGAAGGCCCTTGCTGCTGCTGAGTGATGAGCTGCCCAAGGTGTTACCGCTGCTCAAGAGAAAAGATTCTATAGCTCAGCTCCACTGGGAAGTACATTTGCGTTTAAGATGAAGGTGTCCATTCCTTCTTCAGAGAAGCCAACCCAGGGAGAGCTAAGGTGGAGACGGACTGAGCTGGATGGTACCATTATTCATAGGTTACCAGCTGCAGAGAGAAGGGAGGTACTGGGAGAGCAAGCAATGACTAAGGAGCAAGGACAGCCCTGCTGTGAAGGTCAGCGAGAATCCTGTAAGCACTCCCACGCCAGAGGTCCTCTATACAAGGATAAGAGAAAGAGCCACAAAACAGTATGTAAAATCAAGAAGCTGAGTTGAGTTATCCAGAAGAATTTACTCAACCCCCAGAGACCAAAAGAGGACTGCACACCAAGTTGAAGTTTAACTTAAACTTTAGACACCTACCTCTAAGGGATTTCTGCTAAAGTCTTAGTCATGAGAAAAGTGAAAGAAGACTGAATGTTGTCCCAATTTATTTCTTCTCCTTAATTATTTCACAGGTGGACTTGAGCATTTGAAAGCTACTAGTAGTGGTGACATATTTGCTTTTCATTGCTATGGCAACAGTGCTTCTCCTGAGACAAGAGCTATATATTTTTGTTTCCCAGGTTTGAAATCACATGTTTTCCAACAGCTACAGCTTTGTAATGAGGATTTTCAACTTAATTGCCTCAAGCAATGTGCTTTGGATACTTGCTATGCTGCCCAGATATTCCCATCAGGACTGAAGGCTAGTTTCACCCAGGTTAGGGGAGTGCCACTGTCAAAAATGTTCCTCAGCTTAAGAAAACCTCCTTGTTCAAGGTCTTGCCCCTATACCAGGCACAACCTAAATCCAGTGACTGCTTAATAAAGAATTTAACACTTGGCTTATTACCCTAACTTAAAACAACTTTGATTATCCATTCCAGCTTCAGAGCCTGCAAGAGATCAGCCAGAACTCCACTTTCCACTCTGCTTCAGTCTGATTCATTTGCATTCCCCTCAGGTGTTAATTCTAACAGCACTGCCTACTGAACATCCTGAATGAAAATCTCCATCTCACTGTCTGCTTCACTGGCAACTTGACCTGCAACAGTTGCCTCTAGTAATAGACTAAGAAAGCAGATGGACTGGATCACTCTCTTATCCAGCTGGTAGTGAGGCCAAGTCACTGGTGCTACATGGAACTTGGATAGCTTCTGTGCAAGGTATCAGTGAAATTGTAAAAACTTTTATCAGTGGTGATCTAGAGAGGTAAATTGGTGGACAGGTAAATTACTAGCAGGTGCAATGTAGCAGGTGCTTGAGAAATATGGGAGAAATAGTATAAGCACAGTGGAATTGGATCAGTAGTTTGGGGGGGCAGACAATTCTCTACATAAAGAAAAAAGAAAGTCTGGGGGTGTAATTTTCTATTCAAAATTAACTGTTAGCTAGAATTCCTTGGCAGCATGTAACAGCTTTTATTCCCATATACTAAGGACAGAGAAATCTCAGGACAGCGACCAGGACTTAATGGAAAGAGTAGCAAAACTCCAGAGAAGGTTAAGAACTCAGATGTACTTGAACAACAATAAAAAAAGAGACAAATAAAAAAAACCCAGACAAAAAAGAGAATAAAATCCTTTGCATGGTGCCAAGAAAAAAAAAAAACAAAAAAAAACAACAAACAAAACAAACCCCAAAACAAGTCAACTTAGACAAATCTCAGATGCCAAGTTCAGAGCCCTGATAGGAAAAAAAATGAGACCCTGAGACACAGGAGGAAGTGCTTTGGGTTCATGCCCTTGAAAATCTTGATTCCCCAGAGTTCTTTGAACTCTCTGGGCCCCAGAAGTGGCCCTTTTCTCTCTGTTAGAGGATAATGTTCCTACTTGTTTTGAAGAAAGCCTCTCTCCTGCAAGACCTCATGTGCCTTTCTCAGGGTCTGAACTTCCCTTTCCTCTCAGGGAACAGGTTAATAACCAGAGTTATGCTACACTTTATGCTGGCCCTGGAGGTGACAGGCTTGCTAAAGGAGAAAGAGACTACAGCCAAAGGAGCTGCAGGACCAAGGCAACTGGTCCTACATGTAGAGGAACCAGAAGAATATATGTGGAACTGAATTCAGAGAATTTACAATTATATAAAGGAGAGTTTATTGAGATGAGATTTTTTTTTGGAAAACATTCTGGCAAAAACATTTTCAAAAAGATGAAAGGAGATGGTGCTAGTAGGTTTCTAGGATGTCCCTTAGAAGCTTAAAGAAAATGATGGCCCATACATAACAAGTGAAAAGGTTGCCATGGTAAATGACAGTCAAAGAGTAGAAATGGTTCAGAGATGTGGGCACATCACAGAAGATCTATGGTGTACAACTGGAAAACTGAGATAATTATGTTCTGCAAGCTCCAGGAAGATACTTCATTTGACAAAGTCATAAGGAATATGCTGGTGAGAGAGACATCACTGTTAGAACCTAGAGCCTAAGCTAGGATTTGTGTGAAGTGAATGTTAGGACATTATTCTCACCGACAAGAATGGTGCTTGGTCAGTTCCCAAAATAATGAAGTCTAGGTAGTGGCTCTTAACAGTTTAACGCAAGGTAGGCTCAATGATTCTCATGGGGAGCAAGGTTGGAATGACTAGCAGAGGAGCATGGCAAGCAGAGAACCACAGACACAGCTAATATAATATAGTTTTCTTGTGATCAAGAGAGATGTTCACCTAAGAAGGCTATTACTCAGTTTCTTAAACAACAACAACAAAATCACAGAAGGATGATTACGGGGGAGACTTAAGGCAGACATCTTAGTAAAGATGTCAATTGCTTGTCAAATGTCTAGATGTGAGCCAGTGTTCCAGCTCAGAGCCCACTGAATGAAGGGCAGGCTGGATGCCCAGGAGGAAGTATCCTCAAGCACTCCAGCTATAATAATTACCTCACCTTTCCCAAAGATACCTACAGCTGTTTATTTGAATAACCACACACCGAGGAAAGCAGGGTTCCCAAACATTCTGAGGATTGTTACACACAAGAACTACAGAGACATTGAAAACCCCAAACCCAAACCATCTTCACAATTTCCCTGCAAAGGTCGAAGCACATGGATGCCAGGTCATAAATGGAGATCTAGTCCAAATTCAGCTCAAAATGTTTCCACTGGTTCCATGCCTCAGTGGAACCTTTCCCCAATTCCAGATGAATGATTTTAGTAAGCATTCTTGGCAGTTGGCACAATCCCTAGATTAGTTCCTTGACCCCCAAATGTAAAATCTATCATGGTAGAAGAGGCAAAATGAAAGCCTCTGACACATCCCACCACCAACAACACAGACAAATATTGAAAATATTCCAGGAGAAATGGCAGCAATTAGTACTACCTTAAAGATATAAAGGAGGCAAATGTAGTGTCTTCATCATATCTGCATTTATTTCACCACATTAGCCAAAAAGAAAATGCAAATAGATCCTGGAAAATATTATAGATGAACACCACCTCAATCAAAAATGTGGCTGCAGTGAAAACTACTATGGACCCAGGGTGGCTAACTCAGTTGGTCAGAATGTTGTCCCAATGCAACAAGGCTGCAGGTTTAGTCCCCAGTCAAGACACGTACAAGAGACAACCAATGAATGCATAGATAAGTAAAACAATGGAACAATGTTTCTTTCTCCTTCTTTCTCTCTCTCAAATCAATTTAAAAAATCATAAAATTACTGTGGAAGATATGATGCCTTGGCTAGAAAAGAATGACCTCATCTCACACAGACGATGTTCAGCCACTGATTTCTCAAACATGGTATTTGCATCCCTATCAGAAAGGAAGAACAGGAAAAGTTGATATATTCAAGTGGAATGGACAACAGTATTCACTTTCACTTTTGGAGAAAAGCTTTGCTAATCTCTCACCCTTTGTTATAACATGGTCTGAAGAAACCCAGACCATGTGTACATTCTGTAGACCATCAAAGCAGTTCACTATGTGGATGACATCGTGCTGATAAAACTGTATCAGCAGGAAATAGCAAAGGAAGGCTTACCAAGGCATGTGTGATCCAGGAGGTGGGAAATAAGCCCTATGACAGTTCACAGGTTTGCAATCAGTGAATCTGTGGGAGATTGGTGGTCTGGAGCATGCTAGGATATTGCTTCTAAAGTACAGAATAAATCATTTCATCTCACACTCCAACACAAAGAAGGAAGTTCAATCCATGATTAAGTGGATAGGTTTACTTGGGATATAGAGGCAGCATATTCTATATATTGGTCAGCATATTCCATAGCTAAATCATATATATACATTTCATATTTTTCAGTTTTTCCTCATTTACTTATTTATTCTAACTATCCTCATGAAAGTTCTCTTCATATTCGATGTGCCAAAATAAACTACTTCTGGTATATCCTTGCTTAAAGTATGAATTTTCAAGCCTACTTTGGCTCCATGTTCTCTGCAAAACTGTAGAATCTTTCAAATGTTACCTTTGTCTTTCAAATGTCAACTTATTATTTGTACACAATCTTTCAGTTTACCCAACTCAAAAGAAGTTGCTTTCACCACTGCTTGGTACCTTACAAAGACTGACTTGTGTCTTGTATAGGAAGGACTTCCCTATACTTTGCAGACAAATGGAATTGAAATCCTGGGTTGGGGTCTTTGTTGTCACAGTACACGGCTCACTTCCCTAAAATATAAGCTTACCTTGTTTGCGAAGAGCAGTAATGGGAATAATATATTAATTCCTCAGACTATTATAAAAATTAAAATTATTTAAAGTAAAACTAGCGTTGCATAAAAACAGAAGACATAATAATATAAATGCCCCCTTTTCAGACTACAGTGATCCTGATTAATACTATTGGGTCTATACAGAATCCTTTTGAAGGAAAAAATGAGGTTTGGAAATGTCACTTCTGTTCTTAGATCATGAGAAAAGAGGCATAGGGCAGTGTGTCAGGAGAGACCAAGTCGAATAGCAGAGAGGAACTTTTGTAAAATGAAGAATTATAAAACATTACTCATTTCCTATGGGGCATAGACTCAGTGGAGGTCTTCAGGCACCTACTCTCCTTCCTCTTGCTTTTCCCCTCAACCTACTCCCCTTCTTCTTTCTCTCAGCTAATGACATTTCTCACTTGTCCCCACTCTGTGCTCTCAAACAACTCAGATGTTCTTAAAAGCCACAAAAGTAATTTGTTTGTAGATCATCTGTGCTTTCATCCTTGCAACAAAACTCTCCTTTGGGGAAAAAGAAAAAACAAAATAATGGTTATATGCTTTGTGAAGAGAGAGTAAAAAACATACACAAATTAAAGTCTCGGTAAACTTTGTGGCCACACATTTATGAAACACTTCTCAATACAAATCTCAGGTGAGTATCATTATGAGATACCAACTGCTCGATCCCCATTTAGTGAGTGTAAATATATGTGACCCCACTTACGGAAAAGCCAGCTTCGTGCCCTGGGGTCATTTCTCTGAGTCTCAGGTATCTCCTTCATGAAATGATGTTGTTAGACCAGGTGATCTCTAAGGACCCTTTAAGCCCCAAATCTGTCTTTTTATTACTGAGACTGTAAAGAAAAAACAGGTCAGTGGGACAGTAACTTATAAAAAGTTTAACTTATTCCAGCTAGAGATTCTACATCTTTGTGAGTTTTATGTCATGATGGGAACAGATGCCATTTGACTTTGTAATCAGAATTGAATTGATTTACAGGCTTATGGTGCCGTGCTGTGTGGTGGCTTCTCCAAGTAGTAGAGAACTGCTACTCAAGAAGATCTTCACATTCTCTGATATGCAATTAAGCTGATATTTCATGCTGCAGTCCCAATCGCCTTTCTGACTTTAGCCAGGACCTGCCCGTGGTCTGATTCTCCTCTAGTCCCTCTCTCATCATGCCCTCTCTTGGCATCCTCTATCTGCTCCTCACAGAAGGCTCTGCATTCCATCTTTCCACACTCCTTTCCTGAGTTCATCCTTCATTTCCATTTGCTTAATGGACAGCTCCACATTTTTAAATTAGAGCTTACATTAAATATTATTTCGTATTAGTTTCAGGTATTTAGGAAGTACAGTGGTCAGACAAACACACACTTAACAAAATACTTCCCCTGAAATTTCCAGTACCCATCTGACACCACACCTAGTTATTAACAGTATTGTTGGGTATATTCTCTATGCTGTAGTTTACATCTCTGTGACTGCTTTGTAATTACCAATTTGTACTTCTTAATCTCTTCACCTTTGCCACCCAGTCCCTGAACCTCACCACCCATCTGACAACCATTGGTCTGTTCTCTGTATCTGTGAGTCTGTTTCAGTTTTGTTTGTTTATTTATTTTGTTCTTTAGATTGCACATATAAGTGAGATTATATGGTATTTGTCTTTCTCTGACTTATTTCACTTAGCATAATATTTGCCAGTCCATCTGTTTTGTCCTAAAAGGTAAGATTTCATTCTTTGTTCATAGCTGAGTAATATTCTGTTGTATATATGTACCACAGGATTTTTTATCCACTATTCTATTTATGGGCACTTGGATTGCTTCCATAGCTTGGCTGTTGTAAATAATGCTCAAATGAACATAGGGGTGCATATATCCTTTTGAAATCATGTTTTGTATTTCTTCAAATATATACCCCTAGTGGAATTGCTTGGTCATAAGGCAGTTGCATTTTTAATTTTTTAAGGAATCTCCATACTGTTTCCCTTAGTGGCTGCACCAGTCTGTATTCCCACCAACAGTGCACTAGGGTTCCCTTTTCCCCACATCCTAGCCAACAACTGTTTGTTAGTTTATTGATTATAGCCATTCTGACAGGAGTGAGGTGATATCACATTGTGGTTTTAATTTGCACTTCTCTGATAATTATTGACATTGAACATCTTTTTACATGTCTACTATCCATCTGTATGTCCTCTTTGGAGAAGCTGGACAGCCCCACTTTTATGATCCATATGGAATATAACTCAATATGTCAAAAATAGACTCACTTTGTCTCCCTTCATTCTATTACATCATTTTTTAAATTATCACCTGTATCTCCTCAATCACTAAAGCTGGAAAACTTTTATCATGTCAGAGTCTTTCCCATGCCTCCCTGTCACTAATGAGGTTCTAGAATAGCACAAGTGCTGAGTACCAGCTCTGCACTGAGACAGCCTGGTTCAAATCTCAGCTGCCTTGTTCCCTGACTGTGTGTCTTCTTCCTCAGCAGCTTCTCTCAGAAACTGAGCCACTGGCCCTTCTCTTAGTCTTGCCATGGGGATCACATTAAATAAAGTATATGGGGTTCTTAGAGCAGAATAATCATCTAATAATTAAATGAAAGTAGTTATCCTGGTTGAATTCCAAACTTCTCAATATTTCTCTTGAATCAGCATTCCTATTCACACTAAGATATCATGAGCTTTCTTTGCCTCACACATAACCTTTGCACTGGTTCCCTTGTCATTTTAACCCACTGGTTATAATATCAGTCTCTAGGTTTTCATTTTCTACAGAATAGTTTCCCATTTTTGATTTTCTATTGAATTTAATCATCAAAATTCTTTAATATTCATAAGCATTCATGATATGTCCCCAATGTCCTTTTCCAAATGTACTTGCTATAGTTTAGTTATCTGTAACTTAATTTTAACTTTAAATGTTTATTTTCTTCCAACCATAGTGTAAAATTTGCCATTACTCATATTTACTCTTGCATGTTCTTCCTGCCAATATCTTCATACCCAGGAAGAAGCTCAAACAAAACTTAGGTCTTTGTATCCCTCATCATTTGGAAGTTTATTTCCTTTTCTTTTAATTTTCCATACTTGATCTGTCCTTTGCTGACAGTAATTACCTCCTTTCTTGCTTTCATTCAAATTGCTCATGTACCTAACATGTACACCTTTCTTATTTGCTCACCTTTTTTATTTAACTTCAAAATAGTTTAGGTAAGAAACCATTTAATTTCATATTTGTGTACTCCAAATGGCTATTCTGTTATAAATGTAAGAGGGCAACATTTTTAAATAATGAAAGGAGGACATAAATAAATAATGAATGGGTGAAGGAATGAATGATCAGACAATACTTATTTACTTAACACATATTGTACTTTATAAATGCACAGAAAATTGGCAAAGCTAAGTTCCAAAAGAATAGCTGGGTAGGAAAAATTTTAGAAAGAGTGAAAATTAACTCAAGAAATCATAAGGTAAATGTCACCACTGACAGAGTATGATAGATGGAGAGAGAAAAAGTCAGCCAGGGTAATCACCGTGGAAGGACTACACTTTCCATTTAACACATCAGGTTTGTTGTCTTCATCAATTATATGCATAAATGTAATTTTATCCTCATATAAAATACCTTGAATTCAACCATGGATCAGTCTTGTTAAATATTAACAATACTATTTGACATAGTATATTGCTTTATAGTTTCCAGGTTTTTTTTTTGTACTTGTGGTCATTTTTAGTGTTCTCAGTGATGTGGTATTAGTATTTTGTTTATTCAACAAAGGGCTTTGGATATCAAAAACGATTAAGTTGCCCACCTACATGGTAATATATGATCTGAGACTCAAATTTAGAGTTTATGAATTGAAATCTAGATTCTTTAATTCTTTCATTCATGCAATTGATGCAGATAGTCTGTATTCAAATTCAGCAAACCATAGTGACAGATCTGTATATTATCCCTTTAAAAATGTACTCCTACTCTGATCAATGTTATTTTAAAACAAAATAGCAACTTCAGTGTGTCTGGGCTGAATCTTAACCTTTTCCTTACCCCTGACGAGGCATAGGCCCCTCCACAGCTTTCCCACCTGAGTGTAACAAGTCTGGGATGCAGAGTATACGTACTAACTTGTTCTGAGGAATTGTGTTGTTCCTCTGTAATTTGTTTACTTTCTCCCTGGAGTCCATATCTCTGGATGGTTTCAGTCCTGAAAAGAATGCAGAGGTAGCAGCACGCATATGAATATTTCTGATATATGCAGCTTTATTGTTCGGGAACACAAAAACATGATACATGGAGGAGCTGCATATTGTAGTAGTATGAAAAGAATCATTTTTTAAAAAAGAATATTAAAAAGTAAAAAAAAAGTATTGATTCAGGGTTTCTTAGCCTGTTTGTGAGACAGACAAAAATTTATTAGAGAATGTGATCTGCTGTATTTAAATTATTTATTTAATTAGGTGGCAAAAGAGCTGAAGTCTGAGTTAAAATTGTTATTTATACATTTTTCTCTCTGTTCTAAATGTGGAAGATAAATTCATTTATATTAATTTTATATAAATCATATATAATTTATGTATATATTATTACAAAAAGCATATAATCAAAATTAAATGTAAATTTCAGCATATTAAATTGATAATTTGAGAATCTCAAAAAATAAGAACAAATTCCAAATGCTTTACAAAGTTTGCCCATTAAAATGCTTACAAAGAACAGACAGAAAAAGACATGATTGCAAAAGATTGAGGGGAAAATCAACCTCAAAATAAACCCATTAGCAAACAGCTCACCAGAAAGGCAATGTATAGAACTGAATTTGAAATCACAAGCAGTGAGAAACATTTGTTTTGCCCCAGAGAGTTCTGACAATTGCCAAACCTGAAAAGTCTTGCTGGATAACTCAGAGCTTCCTCTGCTTTCTGTCTCCCAACTTACAGTCTTAGAATCATCAATAACGAGAGAACTGAGCAATTATCCTTCTCTTTCATTTTCATCCAGTAAGAATAATATTTTCTCTCTACCTTCTCACATGTCAGTCACATCTCATCAACATCTCTCCATCTGAATTCGTCTGTAGATTGCAACACATACATGTTAGAAGTTAATTGTACTGTTACTCATATTTTGGGGAATGGCAGACATGAAATGCTGATTTTTCAAAAAAGTTTCACAGTTAGGGAAGAACACAGAAGTAGGACAGAGTAGTGCATGATGGGAAATGAAGGTTCTGTTTGTCGAGTGATCAAATCTATCACAAAAAGATCTTTGCTGAAACTAACAGCACCCACTGGTTTTGAAGTGTATCATATTCTTCTGTATTTTAAGGTTCAGTGGGAATAATCCAATTTAATAGTGACCAAGGTTTAAGGGAAATCTAATTCTTAACTTGATGGCAAACATGGGCCTGGAATAAACCTTAGATTTTTTTAAGAATCAGTACCCAAGTAAAGAAAATAATCCACAGTGAGACATATGAAATTACTTTAACACAATGAAACATTTAATGCTACCTGTAATAGCTCAAAAAACAAAAATACCTCTGAAAATTATTTCTCAGGAAGAATCCAAAGAAAAAATGAAATTCATTTGATATTCTCAGTACAGTTCAATTATACATGAACCACAAAGAACACTTACTTAGAAATGTAATTATACACGAACCACAAATAATACTTGCTTAAAAATGTGCCCGGAACATATAAGCATTCAACAAATCGTACTACTCTATTATGCTTGGTATAGATGCATAGGGCTTTCAATACACAAGTCCATGCTATCTACAAATAGAGATAATTTTATTTCTTCTATCTCAGTTTGGATTCTTTTTATTTCTTTTACTTGTCTGATTGTGCTGGCTATAACCTCTAATGTGCTGAATAGAACTGGTGCAAGGAAAATCCTCATTGTGTTCCTCATCTTATGGAGCAAGCTTATAGTCTTTCACCATTATATAAGATGTTGTTAACTGTGGATTTTTAACATCTGCTCTTTAGCAGGTTGAGAAAGTTTGCTTCTAGCCCTAGATTGCTTAGAGTTCTTTTTTTTTAATCATGATAAGATGTTAGATTTTCTCAACTGTTTTTTGAGCATCTAGTGAGATATTTATGTAGTTTTTTCTTAATCTTGTTAGTATGGCATATTACATTGATTGGTTTTCATATGTTAAAATAGTTTTGTATTTACATATAAATTCTACTTGGTTATGATGTGTAATTCTATTTATGTTCTGCTTAATATGGTTGGCTAGTATTTTGTGAGGATTTTCATGTCTAAATTCAAAGGGGTAGTCTATAGTTTTCTTTAAAATATGATGTTTTTGTTTTTTTTCTTTTTTTTTTAAAGATTTTATTTATTTATCTTTAGAGAGGAGAAGGGAGGGAGAAAGAGGAGAGAAACATCAATGTGTGGTTGCCTCTCACATAGCCTCCACTAGGGGCCTGGCCTACAACCCAGGCATGTGCCCTGACTGGGAATCAAACCTGCAACCCTTTGGTTCGCAGCCTGCGCTCAATCCACTGAGCTACGCCAGCCAGGCTGTTTTGTTTTTTTTTCCAATAGTAATTTTGGCTTCACGGAATGAGCTGGATAGTGTTCCTTCTTCTTCTGCTTTGTGGAAGAGTTTGAGAAAGATTAAAGCTAATTCCATAACCATGTGACAGAATTCTATAGTGAAGTCTGATCCTAGCCTTTTCTTGTGGAAAATTTTTGATTAATAATTTATTTCCTTAGTTTTTATAGGTCAACTTGGATTACCTATTTTTTAAAAATCCATTTCCAACAGATAAATGAAAAGGTGTTCAATTTCACTAGCTATTAGGGAAATGCAAATCAAAACTTCAATGATATACCATCTCACACATGTTAGAAGGTCTATTATCAAGATGAAAAATAATAGCAAGTGGTGGAGGGGGTGTGGAGAAAAAGGAACCCTCATTCACTGCTGGTTGGAATGTTAACTGGTACAGCCACTATGGAAATAGTATAAAGGCTCTTTAAAAAAATTAACAATAGAGTTACCATATGACCCAGTCAACCCTCTTCTGAGTATCTATACAAAAAAATTGAAAACATTTATTCCCAAAGATATATACACCCCTATTTTCATTGTAGCATTAGTCACAGTGGCCAAGACATAGAAACAACCAAAATGTCCTTCGATAGATGATTGGATAAAGAAGTTGCGCTGCATGTATACAATGGACTACTACTCAGTCGTAAGAAAAGATGAAATATTACTGGTTGAGACAACATAGATGGATACAGAGAATATCATGCTAAGCAAAATAAGTTAAGGAGTAGTTAAATAAGAAAAAGTTAGGGACCATATGAATTCACTCATATGGGATAAATAAACTGAAAGCAACAAATAAACAGACAAGAAAACAAATAAAAATGGGTAGACACAGACAACAGTCTGGTGGTAGTAGAGGAAAGGGGGTGTGCAGGTATTAAAGGATAAAGGTGTTCAAATGTATTGTGGTCGAATATTTGACTTTGGATGTTGGGCACGCAATACAATGTACAAATGATGTATCATAGAATTGTACACTTGAAACCTATATAATTTTATTAACTCATGTTACCTCCAATAAATTTAATTTAAATTTCTATTAAAAAAGAAATTACATATGAGATTGGGTGCATTTAGGGTGTTGTACCTATACATAAATTACTAGAAATATATAACTACTGAAACTGATTTTTTTCTGTCACAGTATTACTCTTTACTTAGGTTCTGAATGAAAGGTATGAATAAAACATTATGGATTTATAATTTCCTTTTTCTTTATTTTTAATTTCAATTATATTTTATTGTTAATGCTATATAAACTAGTGAGCAAATAGAATCAGAGACATAGAAACATGGAACAGACTGACAGCTGTCAAAGGGGAGAGAGGAGTTGGGGACTGATCAAAGAAGCTGAAGGGATTAGCTAAAGAACATATATGCAGGACCCATGGAAATGGACAGCAGTGTAGAGATGGCTTAAGGGAATGGGGCACAAGGGTGGAGGGGGCAAAGGCAGAAAAACTGAGAAAATTATATATAATAAATAATAAAATACAATTTGAATTAAAAACTAAAATATAAATTACAAACCCATAATGTTTTATTCATTCTTTTCAGTTGTGTACTCAGAACCTAATTAAAGAATAATATTGTAACAGAAAAAAGTCAGTTTCAGTAGTAATATATTTCTAGCAATTTTTCATTTCATCTAGGTTATCCAATTTATTAAAGGAATATTATTAGACTTATTTTCTTGTAGTCCTTTTTATTTTTCTAAGGTTAGTAATAATATGCCTTCTTTTTTCCCTCATTTTAGTAATTAGAGTCTCTCCTCCCTCTGTCTCTCTCTTTCTCTCTCTCTCATAGTTTCTCTCTCAGTCTAGTAGATTTGTCAATTTTGTTGATCTTCCAAAGAACCAACTTTTGGTTTCATTGATTTCCTTATTGTTTCTATTCCTTATTTCACTCAGTTCCTTCTAACGTTTATTAATTCCTCCTTATCCTTGCTTGGAGTTAGTTTATTCTTTATTTTTTCTGGTCTCTCCAGGTGGAAGTTAGGTTATTGACTTTAGATCTCTTTTCTTTTTACATGAAAGCATTTATAAATTTATATCTAAATATTAGTTTCTCTGTATTCCATAAGTTTTGGTATTTTGTGCCTTGTTTCATTCATCTCCTAAGTATTTTATAAATTTCCTTGTGATCTCCTTTGATACATTAATTATTTAGTATTGAGTGATTCTTCCTAGATTAGTTAGGAAAGTTACTTAATGTGTGGTTTAATTTCTTTGTATTTGTGAATTTGCAAAGTTTCTTCTCTTATTGATTCATTTCATACCACTGCAGTCAAAAAATATATTGTTGTATTTCATTCCTTTTATGTTTGTTGAAACTTATTTTGTGGCCTAAGATGTGATTTATTCTTAAGAGTATTCCATGTGAACTTGAGAAGAATGTATATTCTAATTTTATTGGATGAATTATTTTATAGATCTCTGTTATATCTGGTTGGTTATAGCTGGTCTATCCATTATTGAAAGTACATATTTAATTTTCCAAATATTAATTCCTGAATTGCATATTCATTTATTCAATTCTGTCAGTTTTTGCATCATGTATTTTGGTTTCTGTTAGGTGCATACATGGGTGGGCAAAAGTAGGTTTGAAGTCACTAATATGGCAAAAGACATGTAGGTTATGATTATTACAATGGCCTTATTAAGTCAAAAGGATGTCACAATGGCACATTACACATATGTACAATCTTATAAACCTACTTTTGCCACCTCTCTCTCTCTCTCTCTCTTTCTATAGATAGATAGATAGGGTAAATATATATTTATTATATATTTATAAATACATATATAGTAATAAATATATATTTGATATATAAATATATATTAAATATATATTTATAAATTTATATAAATATATTTATAAACCTTTATAAATATATATTTATAAATTTATATATAATAAATATATAGTAAGTATATAATATTTACTAAATATATAATATTTACTATATATTTATAAGGATAAATACATATATATTTGCAAGGTTACAGGATATTAAATTAACACACAAAATAAACTGTGTTTCCATATATTAGTAATCAACAATTTGACCTGGAAAATGTTTAAATTCTATATAGAATAGCATTAAAAAGAATAAAATCCTGAGAAATAAATTTAACGAATAAGTCCAAAAGTTGTACAGTGAAACCAGAGAGCACTGTTCAAATAAGTTTAAGAACACAAACAAATAGAAAGATATTTCAAGTTTATGGATTGGAAGATTTGATTTTTTTAAGATGTCAGTACTTCCCAAATTGCTCTACAGACCCAATGCCATCCCTGTCAGAATTTCAGAGACTCATGCTCCCCAATTTTAAAACTTATTAAAAAGTGACTGTAAACATTATAGTACAGTACTTTGTAAGGATAGATATGTAGGTAAGTAGAATATAATTTAGAGTTCAGAAATAAATCTTTACATTTACAGCCAACTGATTTCTGTCAATAGTGACAAGAGCTCTCTATGGGAAAGCAGTCTCCTCAGCAAATGTCACTGAGACAACTGGATAGCTATACACAGAAGGCTGGATTTCAATCCCTACCTCATACTATGTGCAAGAATTAACTCAAAATGAATCAAAGATATCAATGTAAAAGCTAAAATCATACAAAGAAATAGCTTATGTGTAAATCTTTAAAAACTTGGATCGGACTACTGTTTCTTTGATAGAAAACTGAGAGAAAGGGAGGAAATAGTTGCAAATCATATCTGACAAGGCCCTAGTACTTCTCAGCAATATAAGAATAACTCAAATAAACAATGGAGAAATATTTAAATGGACATTTCTCTAAAGATGATACACAGTATCTAATAAACACATGATGAGATGCTCAACATCATTAGTCATTAGGGAATAGAAAATTTAATGCCACAATGTGATACATTTTCACTACCACTGAGATAGCTATAAAAACAGAAAATAATGGTTGTCGATGAGGCTATGAAAATAGTGAAGCCCTTATACATTGCCTCTGCTGTTGAAAATTCTGATCTTGAAAACAGTTTGACAGCTCTTTAAAGAGTTCAGCATATATTTACCATATGTTTTGGTAAGTCACTCCTAGATAAATGCACAGAGAAAAACAGAGAAAGGGCCAAAGGAATAAAAGTATGAGTTGAAAGAAGAGACATTAAAACTGATACCACAGAGATACCATAAGAGACTACTATGACATCTAATTGAACAACCTGGATAAATTCCTAAACATACAATCTACTAACACTGAATCACAGAGAAACAGAAAAACTCAACAGATCAATAATGAGTAAAGATATTGATCAGTAATTGAAACCTCCCAACAAAGAATAAGGACCACATAGTTTCACTGGTAATTTTTTTTTACCAAACTTTAAAGAAGAATCAATGTTAATCCTTCTCAAACTCTTCCAAAACATTGAAGAGAACCATTCCAAACTCATTTTATGAGACCAGCATTACCCTGATACCAAAGCCAGATAAAGATACAATACTACAGGAAAACAAGCCAATATCTGTGATGAATATAGGTGCAAAAATTCTCATCAAAATATTAGCATACTGAATTCAACAGCAAACTAAAGGATCATGCACCATAATCAAGTGGGATTCATCCCTAACATAAAAGGATGTTTCAACATCCACAAATCATAAATGTCATATACCACAATAATAGAATAAAGGCTAAAAGTCCTATGATTATATCAATAGACTGAGAAAAACTATTTGACAAAATTCAACAGCCTTTCATGATAAAAACTGTTAACAAATTTGGTAGATAATGAACATACCTCAACATAATAAAGGCCACATATGCTAATTCCATAGCTGACATTATACCAATGGTGAAAGTTTGAAAACCTTTCTTCTAAGTTCAGGTACAAGACGATGATGCCCACTTTCATCACTCCTATTCAACATAATACGGTAAGTCCAAGCCAGAGCAATTAGTCAAGAAAAGAGATGACTTACATGCAAATCAGAAAAGAAGGTACGAAATTGTCTCTGTTTGTAGACTACATGATCTTATATATAGAAACCCCCTACAGAAACCTTTTAGAACTGACAACAATTCAATAAAATTGCATGATATAAAATTAACACATAAAAACCAGTTGGATTTTTATATACTAACAGCAAAATATCTAAAAAGCAAATAGACTAATCCTAATAAAAAAAAACATTAAAACAAATAAGATACTTAGGAATAAATGAAACCAAGGAAGTGCAAGATCTATCATCCAAAATTGTAAGACATTGATGAAAGAAATTGAGTAAGATAGAAATAAAACAATATCCTGTTTTCATAGATTGGAAGAATGAATATTGTTAAAACATCCATACTACCCAAGTCTTTCAATACAATCCCTAAAAATGTCATTTCCCCCCCCAGGAAACAACAACAAAAGGAGCAATCCTGAAATATGTATGGAAGCAAGCAAATCCTGGATAGCCATAGCAACTTTGAGAAAGATGAGCAAAGCTGAAGACATCCCACCCCCTGATTTCAAACTATATTAAAAAGTTACAGTAATCAGAACAGTATGGAACTGGAATAAAAACAGACACACAGTCTGATGGAACAGATTAGATGGAACTGATTATTCTTGCAATAAATACAAGCATATACAGTCAACTGACCTTTGATCCTGCCATGTGGGACAACACAGATTAACCTTCAATGCATTATGCTAAACAAGATTCGGACAGAGAAATACAAATACTTTGTGATTTCACTTGTAGTTGTAATTTCTAAAAGCTGATGCCATAGAAACCGATGGCAAATTGGTGGTTTGCAGGGGCTGAAGGTTAGGGGAAATGGGGAGATATTGCAAAAGTTTACAAACTTCTAGTTATAAGATGAATAATTTCTGGGCACACAAGTACAGCACAGTAAGTATAGTTGACAATACCATATTATACACTTGAAAGTTGCTAAGATAATGTATCTTAAATGTCCTTACCACAAAAAAGAGGTAACTATGTGAGGTAATGGATGTGTTACCTAACCTTATTATGATAAGCATTTAACATATGGAGGATCATTTAATAATGAGCACATTCTACACCAGTACACCATAAACTTACACAATGTTATGTGTCAATTATATCTCAACAAACCTGAACAAATGTTGATTACTAGTTATTACCTCCCCATATAGTAATGCTTAATGATAGAATCATAGAACATTTCATTCAATTTACCCTTCTCTTGAACAATGTGTTGTTTTGGTCATCCATTTAAACAATTATGCTTTAAACCACAAAATATATTATTCTCTTTATTCAGTATTCATTTCTGTATATCCACACACTTTCTATTACTATGAGTCTTATTTTCCCCATATTTATGACAAGGAACTCACTTTAGTATTCACTCTTTCAAAACATATTTATGTCACCATCATATTTTAATATAATTGTGGCTAATATTTATTGTGTGAGTAAATACCACATAGATAAATTCATAGATAGAGATATATTCCTTCTAAAATTTATGTACACTTGGGTAGTTTCCAACTGCAGGCTAATATAAAGCCTACACCATTCTGGTAATATAGAACCCGAACTGAAGATAATAAAAGAACCCAATATCCTCACACATCCAGAATTTATCTGAAAGTCACCAGTTTTTATTATTGCTTGGGATATACTTTGGGCTTTAACTTATTTGTACGTTTAACTCATAAGAAGCATGATAATGTGGTTTTATAAGTCAGTTCAAATATTAATGCTTTAGATATTAATGTTTAAAGAATTTAATTTTTGGCTTTTATATACCGAGCACTTCATAATAAAAAAGAATTTATTTTTATATTTAAGACATATCTTTGTTGTTGCCATTCTTATGGATATGCCTATCTGAAGTATGTTTATTTAATATGCTGAGTAACTTTGGTTGCTCTATAACGGACTACATACTTAAACCTAATTTGGGGTGAGAAAAAGAATATAGAATTAAATTTTCAACCTGTGTCCACAGTGCCCTTGGAGATTATTAAATAAAGGTATTGTTCTAATACATATAAGAGATATCCCGGGAACTCTAAAATCTCCATTACATGCTAGTAATCCAAAAAATATACATAAAGCAATGGAGCAAGTAATTGAAAATGGGTTAGTAAAGTGCAAAATACTCATGATTTCCTGTTCTGAGAGAGACAAGACTAGTTTTGATTAAGAATGAATTTAACGCTTAAGCCCACTGAGAAAGGAACACCACACACAGTGTGGACTTCGGCGGGAATCTCTTTCCTCTAATGTTATCCCATTTGAAGACAGCCACACTAAGGTGGCATTTTTAACCTTTGCTTTTTTTATTCACTCTTTCCCAGTTGTGAATTTGGTGAGATGTTAGAATCATTACATGCCATCCAAAGATGTAGACATTCCAATCACTGCAATTTGGGAATGTGTTGCTTTACATAGGTCACTTTTCAGAAGTGATTAAATTAAAGTCTTGAGATGGGGAGATCCTCCTCAACTGAGCCCAGTGTAATCATAAGTGTCCTTATACAAGGGGGGTAGGAGACAATGTGATAGGAGAGGTGGCAGTTAGAGTGATAAATTTACGATGATGATGGAAAGTGGAAAAAACCAAGGAATGCAGGTGTCTTGCAGAAGCTAGAACAGGCAAGAACCTTTGTTCTCCCCCAGAGCCTCCCCAAGGAATGTAGCCCTGCCAACAGCTTGATTTTAGGACCTCTGAACCTCCCAAACTGTGAGATGATCAGTGTGTGATGTCTGAAGCAAATAAGTGTGTGGAAATTTTTATAGAAATAAAGAACTGATACAGAAGACTGTATCATGTTTATCCCCTTCTTCCTCTTTCTCCTTTTTTGTCCTCTGTGGTCTGCCTGACTACAGAGGACATACATTCTATTCTGCTCTTTATGACATATGATTTTCAGGCAGATTGCTGGGGACCCTGGCTTGGGCGCCAGATGTGGGGGGGGCTCCATCCGCAGAGCCCCATCCCTCCGTCACGGATGAAAGTAAAAACTACCAAGACATCTTGTGCTTGGGGAGGAAAGGGGTCAAACTCTCAGAGGAGAATGACCCAGAGCCCCTTCCTCACTAGGCTTTTATTGGGTTCCAATACACTGGAATACAAGTTTAACATGTCAAAGAAATCTGAGGGCTTAATCGGAGCCAGTGTTTGTCAGGAAGGGGGGTTGCCAGACTTTGGGAGACATGCTCATTTCCTCCTGGGACACTTGTCACCTCAGGAAGAGCACTCTTAGCAAAGCAGGTTTCACAGGACTTTAGGAATTCTTTCTTATGCCAATCACCCAAGGAGCCGTTCTGGCCAGGACAGGGCTGCACCGCTCACCCCCACAGTTTCAGGCTTTAAGCCGATTAGGAAGCAGGAGACATCTCCCAGATGGAAATGAGGACTCGGGCTATGTCAGAATAGCCGGGGGGCAAGGGTCCATCACATCCTCCTTGTTGCAACCCCCCGAGTCCTTCCATGAGGCCTTCCAAGTGGTCGCGTCTGGCTTGGGTTGCCCCTCCCATGAGGAGTCTTACCCGTCATTGACTGCCAACCAAGCTATAGGGCCAAAGAGGCAGAAGCAGCACTCCTGCCAGGGAGATAAGCTTTGTCTCCTTAATAGGTCACATCCTTGTGACAGAACAGACCCAGATGAAGTGGGTTCCTTGGGCTCTTACACAGCCCACCATGGGGTGAGGGTTACAACTCCTGAAACCAGGCTGAACGGTCCGCAACAGCAGATGACCCTGGAAACTACTGATTTTTAAACTCTGCCAGGGACAGTAACTGGACAAGTGTGGCCACTTCAGGGTTAAAATATTACCAACCATATTGGTTAACAGACTTAATGCTAGGCTCTTCAACACAGGTAACATAAGTAACACACTGAGTTTCTACATACATCTATATAAATATGTATATACACATATATAAATACTATATATGCAATCCCACTATCAATTTCTTACTTTATTTCTGATTCAGAAAGGTAAAAAGTTGATGCTATACGTTAGCTCTCTTAAATGCCTGCAATAACCTCTTAGGTTAGATAACTGTTTCACAGTTGGTGACTCTGGGCAAATCTCTCACCCATCTGCATCTCTTTGTCTTTATCTCTAAAATGTTACTAACAATACTTTCAGCTCTGGGCTGTTCTAATGATTAAATACATCAATATCTGTGAAGTGCTCAAATCACTGTATGTTGTGTAGTAAGTACTTAATCAATGTTTCCTATCTTCTCTTTTAGACTGTAAGCTCTTACAGGGTTTCTTTAGTAACTACCTTTTACAGTGCTTACACTGTAATACATGAGCTTAGTACTCAGTAAATGACTGAAAAATGATTCCCTTTAGCACCAAATATTTTGAAGTAGCTAAATCTCTCAAGAATGTTTTTATTTTATAAAATGTTTCAAATAGATCTCTTCTCAGCTGCCAATTAGCCTGACTTGAGGGGAAAAGGAAAATCGAAAAGTGTCAGGCTTGAAGAAATACTCCCCAATTTTTGTTTCCTCTTCACTGTCATAAATGCTCTGTCTACCCGGGAAATAGTGATTCACTGGAATCATAGTCAATTCCAACTTTGAGTATGTGGGGGCAAACAGCATCAAAAAAGCTAAATTTAGCTAAGAAATCATACCAAGAGAAAATGTTTAGGAAAGAAAACAAGCTAAGGTTTTTTTTATAGCTATGAGTTCATTCATATATCTTCTAAAATATTAAGTAATATATTTAACAAAATCAGTTATCTGCTTACGTGATGGAAATGCTTATTTTTCTATTTTTACCTTGTTTACTGATAAAGCAATTTAAAATCATGAGGGAGAGGTAATATTGTAATCATTATAATTATGGTTTTAATTTGTTGTTAGACACAGTGTGACAGATAGGTTGTTCATATCCATCAAACCGGGATAAAATTGTTAAAGAGCAGGTTGCCTTAAAGACGGTGTAATTGCTCTGGATAGCTGTCTCTTTTCATATAAATCATAGGTGTTTATCAACCTTCTTTGTCCTTGTCATGCTGACACTACAAGATAGCATAATATTAATACACATATTCTAGGTCTTGGGGTTGCTTGATAGTGAGTGACAGACCTGGAAGGACCCCACAGGTTCAGGTTAAGTACAGCAGTTTTTGTCTATAGCTCGTGCTTCAGGAAAAAGCCTTTTTTTTTTTTTTTAAAATTATTGTTCAAGAACAGTTGTCTCCATTTTCACTTCACCTCAGCCCCTGCTCCACTCATCCCCACCTCCCACCCTCAAACCTACCCGCTTTGGCTTTGTCCATGTGTCTTTCATACATGTTCCTTGATGGAGTCCCCCTATTTCCTCCCATTATCGCTCTTCCCCCACTCCTCTGCTTACTGTCAGTTCATTCTTTAATTCAATGTCTCTACTTCTATTTTTCTTGCTTGTTTGTTTCGTTGATTAGGTCCCACTTATAGGTAAGATCATATGGCAGTGAGGAAACAACTTTCTAAGGGATTTATGTTTCTCCTGTTTGCACTTGGTACTTGATAGAGGTCAAGAAATGAGCCCAGTGTTCACTGCATGTTATCTACAAACAGGACTCTAGATCCTATTTCATAACTAAGAATTTAATCTCAGCAGCCCTTCAACATAAGTTCAGGAATTTAGCTTATTATGTACTATAGAAATGATGCCTTTATCCAGTATTGTTTTAATATAATCTTTTTGAGGATTTACCTCAGGCCAAATTGGAGATGGTGCTAAAATTTTTGTTCTTTTGAAAATTAATTCAATAGGGGAATATATGAAAAATTTTCTCATTGGCACAAAGTAACAGAACAATGTAATATTGTTGGTGACAGTTGACAGTGACTGACAGGTGGCCTCTGTACTCGGACAACTGAAGTGGATGCTTGTAGATGGGATAAGTTAAAAATAAATGGCAATCCGTTCCCTCTTTTGGGGGACTCAAATCCTCTTCCTTATTATAGAGCAATTGTAAAATACATTAAAACATCTCTTTTTTCCTCCTTTTCTCATCTGCCAACCACACTCTTACATGTCATGTTTGAGAATTGCAGCAATTCCCAATGTGTTTGTGAAGTCAAGGTCATGTCAACATCCACATGCACTGGACAGGTGAGCTGTGAACAGTTCTCTGAAGAGTGAAAGTGGTGAAACTCTTTGTTGAAATAAATTGACAGCTGCTTCTGTTGAGTTCTGTTCTGATTAAAATGATGTTTAACTGGTGTTAAGAGATATATAATGGCTGAAATGAGGTATATTATCTAAAGTACTATTTTTCTTATTTGGCTTGACTTTTCTTTCTGTTCAACATACTTTGAAATAAAGACTCAGGCCCTTTTCTTTTAAGTTACTTTGCTGCAGGAGGCATTAATTAGGAATTTTCAAAATGTTTACAATTTCTCAAAGTTGTTTTTAATAATTTAGTTTTTAATTCACATGACAGTTTATCAATAAACTTCAGAGGCATGACAATGTGTTGAAATTTCACTTCAATCAAGATAGGTTTATTCAGTAGAATCAAGAAGCTATCCTAAAGGTAGGTCTTCTTTGCAGTAGGGAAGTTTATTTCAAGTGTTGTTTTCCTGCTTAAATCTAGTAATTTTGCATAGCAAGTCCCATTTTTGCTATAACAGGCTTAGATTATGAAGGAGTTTTAGGGAAAGCTATTGGAAAGGGTTTTCACTATAGGTGAATTGAACATTCCAAATTTCTGCACTCATGTGACTGAAAAATAATATTACTATTATTATAGCATAAAAGTAATACTAGCTAACTCATTAGTTAGTAAAGACTGAATCTCTATAATTGCAGAATTTGCAAATAAGAAATCTCACAATTTTCATATACTGACTCCAATTCACCCAGCCTGTGATTACTAATTTAAAGTCTTCATCTTCACCCTAACTAACATTGGCCTCCTTGTTGCTACATTATTTCCAATCAGATGGTAGTTCCAGCATCTTAGACTTTATTATCCTTGACTATGATCTTTCCATGATGGATGCATTCCTTCAAATATTATTTCTGAGCTTCTCACAGGAAACATAATGTTGCCCTAGATATTCTTTTGCCTTTTAGACACAGCAGATGATGCCGTATCCATGTCTGCAATGCTACAGCCTTATGGCCAACATTTAAGGATTCTAGGTTCAGGCAGCTGGTTTTGTTATTTACTAGTTGGGTGGTCTTAGGCAAGTTGCTTACCTTCTCAATATAAAATTGGGATAATAGTGCCTATTTGACAGTCTTTGTGAGGATTAGTAAGTGTTAATATATGTAAAGTGCTTTGAATAGTGCAGAGCATACAAGTGCTCAGTAAACATTAGTTAACATTAAGTAAAAATTTAGATAAATAAAAATATGAGCCAGAGACATACTCCAAATTTTGTAACTTCCCATTTGCCCCACTTTAGAAGGAGCTTTAACTCAGATAATTTAGTACAAAATTCTTCTCTTCAACATATGTAAATTATGGGCAATTACTCTACTCTTCATTTTTATTTCCCTAAGGACAAGCTTGGTTTCTTTTTTCTTATCTAGCTTACAGACAAACCAGTTAGGGGTGAGAAGGGAGGAGGAATACTGTGTTGCAGATCAAACCAGGACCAAGTATTATCACGAGTTGTTTGTGAAAGGGCTATCTAAATTATAGAAAATTTATGGCTGAGTTCATAGACTTAGGTAGAGACAGTAACAAGCTGAGGAACTAGAAAAAGAAATTAGGTCCTGCAGACTGTGGCATCAGCATTTAAAACTAGAAGTGAAATGCAGAGCTGGCAATGTAGGGTAGTTCAAGGTATAAATTTATGCATGAGAAAGAGTAAGACTTAATGGTGTCTTTTAAGCTTCAACACATTTTACACACTAGTGCTTGCTAATTTAAATTCTGTGTTATACTAGTTTTTAGTAAATTAAAGTCGTTATCTCCTATATGACAAAGCATATAATTGGAAGTTCTTCAAGTTAAACCATAAAATATGCAGTTGTCAAAGCAAACAACAACAACAAAAACAAAAACAGTATAAACAAAACCCAGAGGATCCAAGCAAGTGAAAGCACAATCTGGATAATGTCAAAGGAATAAAACAAGGAGACCATTAGGCTGAGGTGGCTCTGATGTCTTGGTAGCCTTTGGAAGCAAGCCAAACCTAAGTCGGAGTCAACACACTGGAATCTGAGAGAATGCAAGTTACGAACAACCAATCACAAGCAGCCAACAAAACGTTCCCAAATAAGGCAATGCCTTAAGTTATAGAAAATAAAATAATTTCTTTGCTTTGCTTTTGCATCTTCTTTAGAAAAACCTGTGGTTGGCTCCTATCTGTGGAGTGCTCCTAACCACTTCCAGCTTGACCCTGCCCAAATGGAGTCCATGTTTGCTCGAATCACTCTTCAAAAATTTAATGTGCTTCAGTTTATATTTTAAGAGTAACCACTAGTCACTCAGTAATGTTTACCTTCTATCATTATTAAAGCTGTTATACTCATAAAGAAATGCCAATACTCTAAATAGCTTTCCTTTGGAAATAATAGGAAAGTTAACTGACAAAAATTAAATATATTTGTGAGTCTAACTTCAAATATTAGTCACAAAATTTTCCTTCCTTCCTTCCTTCCTTCCTTCCTTCCTTCCTTCCTTTTTTCTTTCTTCCTTTCTTCCTTTCTTTGGTGTGTATGAAGTCATAGTGGAAATTTACTGATGTGCTCTAGGCAAAATGCTTTACTAAGTCAGGTGGACTTGATTCAAAAAACATTGCCAAATATTGATGTTGTTTCTCAAAATGAGTCTGATTTCTACTACAAGTAAAATGTAAAAAAAGTTACATGATTATATATATATTATATATATATATTCTCTACTCATTTGTGCCTTTTTACATGTCCATTATTATTCCAGTGTATAATACCATATATTGAACTGAGTATCAAGTTGACTAGATTTTTAGTCCATTATAATACTTTTATTGAGATATAATTTACATACCATATAATTTACCTGTTTAAATTGTATAATTCAGTGACTGTTAATATATTCACAAATATGCACAAATATTACTGCTACTGATTTTGGAATATCTCAATTATGTAAGAAAAAATCCATACCATGCAGCTATTATTACTCCCCAACCTTTCTTATCCACTCAACCATAAACCCCCAGTAGTCTTTCTGTCTCTACAGATTTGACTCTTCTGGGAATTTTATGTAAATGTAATCATATGATTGTAGATTTTTAGGACTGGTTTCTTTTACTTACTGAGCATAATGTTTTCAAAGTATAAACCATGTTATACCGTGTATCAGCCATCCCATTGCATTTCTGTGGCCAAACAGTATTCCATAGTATGGTTCTACATTTTTTATGCATGTATTAAATAATGGGTTGTTTACAACTTTTGGCTACTAGGTGTAATTCTGCTATAAACATTTATGCACAAGATTTTTTGGTGGACATACATTTTCATTTCTCTTGGGTATACACAAAAGAGAGGAATTGTTGGTTCACATGGTAGTTTTATGTTTAACCATTTGAGGAGCTAGCGGAATACTTTCCTAAGTAGCTGCACTATTTATATTCCAACCAGCCGAGAGCTCCAGTTTCTACCCATCTTCACCAACATATGTTATTATCTAACTTTTTTTTTGTTTTAGCTGTTCTAGTGAGTGTGAAGTAGACACTAATGGTGTCAAGCATCTACTCATTCACTCTAAGTCTTCTTCGAGAAATGTAATATTTAGACACTTCTCATTTAATTGTAAGGGTCCTTTATATACAAGTATTCTAGAGCCAAGTCCTTTATTAGATATATGACTTTCAAATATTCCCTGCAATACTGTGGGTGGTCATTTAATTTTCATAATAGTGTTCATTGAAGCAGAAAAATGTTAATTTTTATGAAGTCCAATTTATCTATGTTTTTAAGAAGAAAACATAGGTAGTAAAATCTCAGACATTTCTTGTTGTAATGTTTTATCTGATATATGTCCTTGGGCAAGGGAAACAAAAAAAAACATAAACAAATGGGACTACCTCAAGCTAAAACATTTTTGCAGGGCAAAGGAAACCATCAATAAAACCTACTGAATAGAAGAATATATTCACCAATAATACGTATGATAAGGGATTAATATCCAAAATTTATAAAAAACTCAGACAACTTAACACCAGAAAAACAACACAACCCAATCAAAAAGTGGGGCGAAGACCTGAGCACACATTTCTCTAAGTAAGACATACAGATGGCCAGTAGACATATGAAAAGGTACTCCATGTCACTATTCATCAGAGGAATGCAAATCAAAAGCACAATGAGATACCATCTCACACCTGTAAGAATGACTATACCCAATAAATTAACAAACAATAAGTGTTGACAAGGATGCAGAGAAAAGGGAACCCTAGCGCACTGTCGGTGGGAAGGTAGATTTGTGCAACCACTATGGAAAACAGTGTTGTGCACTTCTTAGAATATATCCAAAGAAACCTGAAACGCTAACTCAAAAAATATGTGTACTCCTATTTTCATCAAAGTGTTATTTATAATAGCCAAGATATGGAAGCTACCCAAATGCTCATCAGTAGAATAGTCAATAAAAAAACTGTGGTACATTCACACAATGGAATACTACTTGGCTGTGAAAAATAATGAAATCTTACATTTTGTGACAACATGCATGGACCTAAAGGGTATTATTCTAAATTAAATACATCAGACAGAGAAAGCTAAATACCATACAATTTCACATTTATGTGGAACTTAATGGACAAAATAAACAAACAAAATAGAGACAGATTTATAGATACAGAGCAGACTAACAGCTGTCAGAAGGGAGGGGGTTTTGGTGGCTGGGTAAAAAAAGGTGCAGGGATTAAGCAGTACAAATTGGTAGTTACAGAATAGCCACAGGAATATGAAATACAGCATGGAGAATGTAGTCAATATTATCAAGATAAATACGTATACATGGGGCCAGGTTGGTACTTGAAGCAGCAGGGGACTTCTCTATAAAGTACATGATTTTCTAACCACTTTTCTGTACATCTGAAACTAATATAGAATAATATTGAATGTAAACTATAATTGAAACATAAAATAATAACAATAACTAAATTAAAGTAAAATAAAATTATTTTCTATGTGGTACCAGATGACTCGTACTTGTTTATTAAGAAAACTTACTTCTTAAAGATTTAGTTGTTCATTAGTCTAAATTAATGTGAGCATTAACCAAGAATTAGTGTGACAAATTACATACAATAAAATTCCTATTATTGTTCTATTCAATTACCTTACCATTTCTTGAAATAAATGATCCAAACTTAATTGCTCTATATATACACTCATAGAGCATGTATGCACACACATCTGCCACTTCTCATCACATTTATGAAAATGTTTCTAAGCCAGAGAATTGAAAAGTGTTACCATATTATTTTCAGAGTTCCTTGAAATTAAATATGTGAACTTTCATGGTTAGTTTCTCTGATGTATGAACATCCCTGGAAATTTATATTAATATTAATATTCAGGTATTAAAATGCTTGCTATCTTCAGTGACACCTGGTAGAACTACAATGACTGTCAATTATTCAGGGAATGATACAATTCAGGGGAGATCCAACATTCCAAGTGATGGACCCCGAAGAGAAATGTTGCAGTAGCAGCAAGCAGGTATTGCTACAGTGTGTAAGCAGTCATCACAGATGTTAAGGCTACTATAGTTTATAATTCAATTCAAAATAGAAGGTTACTTCTTTAGAATAATTTCCCCAGTTGTATTGACTTCTTACTTGCAGGGCTTCCTTATGCATTCTCCTGCACTCTAAATGCAGAATGGATCTACACTTAGCCTAAGCGTAATACTTCCCAGATATCATTTCCAAAACCAGTGAGGACAAAGCTCTGTGACTAGGGTTATAATGCACACTGATTTAAGGTTGGTGGTCTCCACAGAAGGGGCTTACATGACAGTTAGAGAAAATGGCTGTAAACATCACAAATAGTGTGGGGGAAAGTAGTACCAATAGCTATAATATTAATAATAAAACCAATTGTATATGTGGAACATTCCAAATATTTCACAAAGAGTAGTTAATAAAATGGAATAACACCATTAGGAATATATTATAATTCCCATTTTATAACTGAGGACACCAGAGTTCAGAAAAGAGAAAATAAGCTACCTAAATTCACACAGCTACCATGCCATAGAGCCTGGATTCAAATTCAGTATAATTCTGTATGTACTCTCTCATTAAGAGCTGGGTCTTCTGGTTTCTCCACTCTTTGTCTCATAGTTTTCTTACTATTCCTGATAATATCGCTGCTTTTCTTTTTGAAACATGTAATGTCACTGTGAGGGGAAGTGCTTCCTCAATTTATTTTCCTTCGCATAGTTTCATTCAATTAAATTCTTAACATTTCTTGAAATAAACAATCCTAACATATACATAATTTCTATGGTGCATGTGCGCGCGCACACATGCCATTTCTCATAAATTTATGGAAAGGTTCCAAAGCCACAGAATTGAAAAAAAAGTTACCATACCATTTTCAGAATATGCTTTCTTCTTAGGACTCCTAACTAGACAAACTGTAAAGACATGTTAGAACATCAAGTTAATTTATTTATAACTAGTGATCAGAATCCTTCAGCTCTCTTAAAACATACTCTGATCCTGGGTTCCAAAATGTGTCTTATAAAACAAAACTACTATTTCCATATATTATATCCCAGCATTATCGCTCTTCTTCCCTCTGCCTTTCACATAATTCTCCTCCTCACATTCCTGCCACCACCACCTCTTTTAGTCCATTTCATGGACTAAAACATGGATGGTGAAAACTGCTATGCAACTAGATTCTAATCAATTCTAGTTTCTCCTCAGTAGAATCCACCCTGAACACACTGCACTAATCCTTTTAATGCAGTAGCTCAAGATGGTCACTAATGCTTGGTGGCCCTCTGTTACTCTAGTATGAAGTCTAATCTCTTTCACTTGGTAGCAGATAAAAATTCAAATATTCAATTAACATTTTAAAGAAAGCAAGAGGTGAGAGGGAGGAGAAAACCTTCTGATTGGAATAAAAAATTGTGCCACATTTTTGAAGCAAAATAGGCAAAATTTAGCAAATAGTCAAACGCATGAAGTATTTGATCAACACTGTTACAGACTAAATTGTCTGCCCTTCCCCAAATTCATAAATTGAAGTCCAAACCTGCTGTACCTCAGCCTATATTTTGAGATAAGGTCTTTAAAGAGATAGTTAAGTTAAAATGAGGCCATTAGGTTGGGTCCTAATGCAATGTGACCAGTATTCTTATACGATGAGATTAGGCACCAGATATACACCCAGTGGAAGACTGTGTGAAGACACAGGGGGAAAATGGCTATCTGCAAGCCAAGAGAGAGGCTGCAGAAGAAAGCAACCCTGACAACATTTTGATCTTGACATTCTGGCCACCAGAATTGTGAGATATACATTCCTGCTGTTTCAGCTACCCAGTAGGTGGTTCCCTGTAATGGCTGTCCTAGAAAACTAGTACTATGTTTTCCTTAAAGGAATTTGTTGCTTAAAATACAAAAATGGGAGAAAACATATGTTAATGATTACCAATTGTGTACTAAGTATAATATTTTGAAAAGAGACAATGTTCTAAATATGCTTTACTTGGAGATTGATGAGATGCATTAAGCTGCTGCCATAAGTAGAAAAAAGTGGAACATGTGGAAAAAATTGATTTAAAAAAGGCTTCAGAATAATATGTAAAATATAATCCCAATTGCATAAATTATAAGAATAAAACCTCTTCAAAGGTGATTTTGCTCATTTCCTTTACTGTTCTCTCTGATATCTGAGTTTTTAAGAGTATCATGGCTGACAGTCCATTTCAAAATAGAAATTTACTTTTTAAAAATAATTATCAGTTGAATTCATTTTCTTTCTAGCTTCTAAATACTTTGTTTTTATTTGCTTGTGTATTTTATTGTACATAATCTTTTAAGTGACCTTATATAGATTTTTTATCATTTTATAATATTTCCAAGTATTATTATTTTCCAATTCCTCACTCTATGCTCTTTATTTTCCTCCTAATCCTGGAATCACTCTACTTCTTGAATTGATAGGATGTATAAGAAAGTTAAATATAACCTGAGGAAAATCAGAAGCACATGTCTGCTTTATTGCATTATCAGCACTGTGACTGATTTTTGAGTTACTAGTGCAATCAAAAAACACTTGGTAACCCTTTTACTTTCTTGAGCCCATGTTGAAGCCTGCAAGCTCAAGGACAAGGACCCTACCTGTTGTACCCCACTACCTCTAGCACCTCAAACAATGCTTGACATATAATTGGTTAATGGGAGAAAGACATAAACTTTGCAGATATTTTTCAAAACATCTAAAAATTTTACTAAGCAAATATTACATACTCAGAATTATTATAATGATATAGAAATATTTTATAGCCATTTTCATAATTTCAGGAGAAATATTTGCTATATCATGGTGAAGATATTTGTATGGGATATGAAACAACAGGTGAAAAACATAAAAGGGAAAATTATGTCATTCAGACTAAACATGCTGCAGGACCTCGACATTTAAACCATAGTCCATGCACCAGCAGTATCAGCCTCACCTGGGAGGCTGCATCCCAACATGTAGAAATAGAATCTGCATCATCATAAGGTCATTGGGTGATTTTTATGCAAGTTAATATTTAAGAAACATCCTGACATACATCAGATAACACAGATATTCAAAAGAGGTGAAGGAGAGTCAGGAAAGACTTCATATGAACTTGTAACTACATAATTATAAAGAATAATAGACATGCCTCTAATAACTTTCCAAACATAACTGAAATGGTTAAAAGTCACTGGTTTTCCTTATGTTCAATTTACATTGAACTAAACAGTTTATTTATATTCATGGGAAATTAAAGAAAAAACATCCTTGTTGCATGCTTTTAATGAATGAACCATGTATTATAATATCCTGGGCACTCCCTTATCTGAAACTTTAAATTGATGTGAACAGCACTTAGACATCATTCAGGATTACATCAACCGAATGGTGTAATTAGTTGATGTGAAATTAATGAAGGAGAACAGAGAAATGTACAAGAAGATTGATGGCCTTAAGGTTGGCACAGGTAAGTCAGGAGCTCCAAGTCCCCTGAAACTATTAATAGCCCATTAATACTTCACAAACATATAGTAGATGCATGTAGCATTATATTTCTATTCACTTTTTTTTTTTTTTTTTTTTACTGGAATCACATTTAGTGAAGACTAAAATATAGATTAAATCAGCCCTGGCTGGGGTGGCTCAGTGGATTGAGTGCTGGCCTGCAAACCAAAGGGTCATCGGTTCAATTCCCAGTCAGGGCATATGCTTGGGTTGTGGGCCAAGTCCCCAGTATGGGGCACATGAGAGACAACCACACATTGATATTTCTCTTCCTCTCTTTCTCCCACCCTTCTTCTCTCTCTAAAAATGAATACATAAAATATTTAATATACATAGATTATATCATAGCAGTTAAGTGTAATTTTTAGACTGATCTTATTTCTGTATTCATATTTTCTTCTAACAGATTGAATAATTTTCACAAATAACCTTAACACTGGTGGCCATTTAGGAAACCTTTGCTCACTGGTTTAAAGACAGTACAAGTTGCTGAAAATAATTTGACCCATAATTTGTTAATTAGAGTTGATGGTATATTACCTATATATTGTGATGGCTCAGAACTTCATAAAGCCAATATCAACCTCACATGTTAATTCTAAAGAATAATGAATAGGTAATAAAAAATCAAGAATAATCCAAGATCCCTTTGTATTTTTCACTGAAATGATTTTTCAAATCTGACTTGTGTTTTTGGTTTGCTTCTGCAAAGTAGTACTAAAGTTAAATTTTAATTTCTAATTGATACACCATAACATGATATTTGGATGTTTACTGGAAGTATATAAGGAATGCCTTATTACACAGAATGGAGAAATTAGGATAGAAATTTTTGATTATTAAAATAACAACTATAATGATTTTATCACATTAAGTTCATGTATGCTTATAGATTTAAAATAATATCAATAAAAGATTTAGACTGATAGGATTCACACTATAATTCTGCAAAGAAGTCAATCTATAATTCCTGTATATGCTTTATAATTAAGAAGAACATGATTCATAATGAAGACCTTTTGAAACGAGGTGTCTCAAACATTTTACAGTTGTTTTTTTGCAGTTGTTTTATGTTTCCTTATCTGTTATAATCAGCTTTTCTTCAAAATATGTTTTTAAGTTTTACTATTTCCATTATAAATGAAGATTGTTTTGATTTATTACAGTTTCTCTCTATACAATGAGCTTATAACAGATAATGTTGGGATTTGGGGCATTTTTAAGAACTGATACAAGTATTTTGGTGTTCTGTTCTCATCTGTTTTACTATGCAATTAATATCACTCCTTAATTAGTTATTTTACATTGACATGGAACTGTACTTAATCTCTGGCATTTAACTATGGACTTTATTATATTGAAAGAACAAGTATTAACTTTTTAAGCATTTATCAAGCAATCTTCTTCATTTAGTTGATATTAAATTGACTACAATGTCATGATAGCAAAAGTAATATGTCAATGATTAACCATGAAGCATATAATTAAGAAACTAAGTAAAAAAGTAGGCTAATTTTAATATAAATCTTTTTTAAAGCTCCCATGAAAAACAAATTCAGCATGACATTGCAAATTATCTTGCCCCTTTGCTTTAATATTTATAAATTTCAAATTCATTGGCTTTTCATTTTGAAAAACTAGTATGGGATCTCCTCCAAAACCCAATCCTGGTGATGCTCTAGAAGTAAGAGGGGGTCTCTGGTATCCCATAATCTAACAACAATTTGAAAAAAAGAAATCTCCTTAGGAGGCAGAAAAGAAGAGGTTACTGATGGAAATGGGGATGGAAATCTTTTTGTTGCTTGTTCTGCCTTGCTTACTCCTCTGATTAGTGACTAGTTAGAAAAGCAGCAGTGCCAGACCAGGACAGCCAGGATGACAGGGAGACGACAGGGCATCCCTGGCTCCCAGAAGCTCTGTAACCAGTGTCAATCCCTGAGCTTGCTAGCTGGCCCATCCCTGAGAATTTGCTCTTGTACATCCTCCACGACTGAAATCAGAATGCAATCTGTATTATCTCCTGAAGCTTTCCTGTCATCCCATCTCCTAACACCAGAACAGAGGCTAGGTCATAGAGTTTGGCACCTTCCCAGAGGTAATGCTATGGGCCATGAGCTGAAAATTGCAAGGAAATTAGAAGTTAAGAAGAAAAATAATGTGTCACTAGTAAAATTTCCAGCTCTATGATGGGAGACAAACAAGTAACTAGTATATAACAGAGTTCCCTAGAAAAGAGAGCTTGCAGCAAAATTTATGTTCTGATAGTACTGTAATGTGCAATCCCTGTGCAGAGTGACTGATAGCCAGGGAAGTGAGGCAGGAAAGTGTAGGAAGCAAATGCAATGTGATGCATTTCCACGCTGGCCACCATGGCACAGCCATTTACCCTCCACAAGCTACCATGCAACTCAGAAGACAAAAATGGCATTTCATATCTCTGGTGCCAGTCCTCAGAATCAAACAGTCCTCAGAAAGTTTTCAGATTCTGTCAGATGACTACAGATATTGGTTGTAGTACTAGAGCACACATTTTCAGTGGTTGTGATAGCACCCCTAGGAAAGCAGGGATTGGTTCTTGGTGGTGGTGGGGAAGGGGCTGAAAAACGTTCTTATACATTTAAGTAAGATATATATAAAAACACACACACATGCACACACACACCAGACACTCATACAGTTAGTGCCAGCTTCATAAATTACAATGTCCTGTGCAAAATTAAAATGAAAATCCTGATTTTGGAAATCTTATTCAAAAAACAGGAGAAAAGTGCCACTAAATATAATAAAATATTTTTTCTTTCATTTGCAGTCAAGCTCTCTACTTGTCATGGTGTTTATTTGCTATTTAATGTCATTTAAAGTAAAAAAATGTAAATTTTGGATAATTTTTTCATCTTTACATTGTGCAATCACAGTTTTAAATGCAAATATAAGACCACTTAACTCCTTTGTTGAATCACTAAAATTACACAATTTGTATTTCACAGCTCATATATGCATATGTATTTTTTTATCAGAACACCAGAAACATTGCACAAAACTCTCTTCCAAAGTAGTGGTACCATTTTGCATTCTTACCAGAAATAAATAAGAAAGACTTCTGTTCCACATCCTCACCAGAATTTGGTATTGTCAGTGGTCCAGATTTTGGCCCTTCCATCCTGCCTCATTTGACTTAATCACTTGTGAAAGGTTAAGAAATTGTGATGTTACTGACATCACAAATTACCATCCCATTTTCCAGGGCACTTGGGCCCATCCTTTTTTCACCCCGGCCACAGAAGTGCCCTGAAGCCAACTGCTGATGGGCAGTCTGGCTTTGGAAGCTCTGCTGCTAGTCATTGGGGCCCCTGTTGCTTTCACATGCATAGGTCCTACGTCTCCAAAATCTCAGCCTGAGATTCTATTTTCTATAAACAGTTCTAATTGTTTTAACCCAGGCTTCCAAGAAAACAGAGCTTGAAGAAAGAATTATACTCTAATATGTTATTGGGAACTGTAATCCCAATGCAGCAAGAATGAAGAAAAAGAGAAATAAAGCGGGTAAGGATGTGAAGCAAACATAGGTGTATATTTCTGCACTGGCTACTTTGTCACACAGACTATGAAAGAGCTGAGTTTGGTGGTTGCACCCTCTGAGCCCCCATCCGAGGTTTCATATGGGCTGTAATTTGGAATATACCATCAGAAAAATGGAGTAGAGATTTATGTGCTGGCTTTTAAAAAGCCTCCTATTGATCAAACATTTAAGTTAAGTCTCCGCACATTCTGAGGTTCCATCACCTTGGCCTTTTCAGCAACTGCTTGATATGTATGTGTGTGTGTGTGTGTGTGTGTGTGTGTGTGTGTATACATATATGTATGCATGTATATGCATGTATATATATTAAGCAACTGCTTAATATATGTGTGTGTGTGTATGTATGTATATGTACACACACACACACACACACACACACACACACACCCCCCAGACCTTTGGGTGCAATATTTCCCCTGAGTAAAGATGTCACTGAAAAAGTCAGAAACTACTGGTATGCAGTGAGTCCATTTTGAGCAACTAAGGAGCGTGGCTGTAAGGAGCTGCCTCCACGGAGGCAGCTGAGATGGAGAATTAGGGAATTTGGAGACACTGGGGCCAAGAGAATATGGTTTGGTGTTGAGTTGAGTGTAACACACAGAGCAGGCTGAATTAAATGATCAGCCAAAGCAAGAATTCAAACAAAGGGCAATGAATATACCCAGAGAAATAAGAGAAAACTGGAAACATGCAATAATAACAAGCAGATATAAAAATGAATGGGAGAGACTGATTGGAAAGAATAAATGCTAAATGCAAGAAAAAAAGGCATGGGTTAGAGCTGTGGTTGGTGTACCTCAGTGGATTGAGCACTGGCCTGTGAACCAAAGGGTCACTGGTTTGATTCCCAATCAGGGCACATGCCTGGGTTGCTGGCCAAGTCCTCAGTAGGGGACACATGAGAGGCAACCACACATTGATGTTTCTCTTCCTCTCTCCTCCCTTTCTTTCTCCCTAAAAATAAATAAATAAATAATTTAAAAATATTAAAAAAGTCTTTATTTTAAAAAAATGCATGGATTAGAAAAGGTGCAGATACAGTGATCCAGGTGAATGTCAAGTCAAATAGTTAAACAGGAAAAGATAAATAAATTCAAACAGAAGGTAATAGAAATATTAAATATGAGAAAAATTTATACATATGGAAACTAGATGTTAATAAATACCTTTCTTGAATGGTCATGATGATACAAAAGAAGTAAATACAGTAGAATCAGGCTTTGTACCAACTGCTCTGACAAAGCAACTAAGAATGATGGAACAACGTTATAAGGAACCAACAATAAATCACTGAAAATTTTACTAGAGAATGAGAATTAGTAGACTAAAATATATGTGAAAATGGGGATCCAGAAAGGAAAGCTGAGTGTAGAAGCTCAACACTATCCCTGAAAGCAGCCACCCAGACTTTTCATACTGGTGTGAGGTTTCACAGACTCATGGAACATGGATAATGGACCCTCTAAAGTTGGAGATACCATGGACTTCTGGAAACTGAGGGAGAATGCTTTTTGGTCAATTTTTTATCACTGTTTCTTTTAATTTAATTTATATATTTTAATTTAATTTTTAATTTATATGATTGCCTTTTGGTCAATTTTTTATCACTGTTTCTTTTAATTTATATTTAATTTATCACTGTTTCTTTCTATTTGTTATTTTGTTACTAATTTCTAGCTTTATTTCATTATTTAATTTATTTGCACTTTTTGAAACTTAAGTTTTTTGCATACATACATATAGTCTATTTTCAGGTGTGTTCCTTGTGCTTTTAAAAAGAAAGTTTATTCTCTGGCATTGATGCACCAAGTAGGATAGGAGATACACACACACACACACACACACATAAACTTTATATTTATGTCATTAAGAATTCCTTCAGCTTTTTCTTTGAATAAAGAGTAGTATTCTAAAATACCCCTTTATTGTAACTCTTATACCTATATTATACATTTTGTCTTTACAATTATACATTGTACATCTTTGTCTTATTTAATGCTGCTTTGCTTAAATTCAGCCTTGCCAGATACTACATTTGCCATCCTGCTTTTTGTTTGTTTGTTTGTTTGCATTTGCCAGGCTGTATTTCTATGTCATCCTGGGATTTTAGCTGTGTCCCTTTTATATAGCAGAGACCTGGGTTTTGCTTCATGTACCATTAGATCATCTTTTTTCTTTAAAGGGTGAGTTATCTACAGTTACATGTTTTCATAAAATGGATTTTTTGGATTATTTTATGCTTTGTATCATGTTATATTTTCTGATTATCATCCACTGTATGATCTGCTTCTTTTGAATTTAAATTTTCTGTGGTTTTGTATTTCTTCAGGTATTTATAAAACTTTTTCATTCTACTGGGTGCATTTATGCTAATATCTTTATATAATTCCCCATCCTACCCCCCATCCCAGTCTGCCTTACCTAGAATTTTACTAATGGTTTGTTCCCTTAAAGTCTGAGGCTCTCCTTTCTAACTTGCATGATCATCAGTGCTGGAATTCTACTTTTCCTTTCACTTTTCTCTCCCCTCCACTTTTTAAGTTGTGTTATTTTCACTTTGTCAGAACATGTAACATGCGTGTATTGTCTTACATATTTACAGCCATCCAATTTATCCAATGCTTTATAGCAGTTCTTTTGCCAAAGTTCCCCATTCTCCTCTGGGATAAAGTTTAATGTCAACAAGATTACTAAAGAAGGCCTCATCGGTACAAAACTACTTAGTATTGATGTTCAAAACTGACTTTTGATGCCTTTCATTTTTGGAGGACAGCTTAGTTTGTGCTATATAAAAATAACACAAAGAGTTTTTTCAAATATAGTCAGATTTAATAATCATGCATGCTATAAGTTTATACATCCGTGAAATAATAAAAATGGTAATTTCTATGCAAATGAAGCCTTAAAATTTATTTGCCTAAATAATTACTCTAAAATAAGGCAATATTGAGAGAAGAAAATAAGGAACTGATGAGGGCAACTAGAAATTACAAGATGTGTGGTAAGGCTACAAACCAAATATATTGATAATTCCATTGTATGTTCTAAATGAACTGATCAAAAGACAAATAATGGTGGAAAGAAGGGAATGGGACTAGACAAAGAACATGTATGAATGACCCATGGACATGGACAATGGTGTGGGGATTGACTGTAGGGGCAGGGGTGGGATGGGCAGAGGAGGGCAAAGGGGGAAAATTGGGGCAGCTGTAATAGAATAAAAATAAAAATGATAAAAAAGCAAATTTAGTAATACTGGAGTTTAAAAATATAACTTTTTATAATAAATTTATCTAAAAACTAGTATTATAAAAGAAGCAATAAAGATACCACATGTATATGTCCACATTAACAATTGCTAAATGACCTTCAGATAGAAAACATTCACAGAGATTTGTAAGGTTATTCCATAAAAAGAAGTTCATTTTATCAGGAAAACAAACTATTTTTAATTTACATATCTCTAATTATCTGATCTCAATATGAAAAAATAAAAATTACTAGAGGAAATATAAAAATTAATTGCACTGGAAAATATTAACATTGTTAGTAATTGATTGACTAGCTAGGCAAAAATCAAGGACAAGCTATTAATAAACCTAGGATTTATATAGAATTCTGCATCTATAACTCTTCCAGATTGTGCACCTTTATTTCACACTCACAGGGAGAACTTACAAAGGTTAATCATATGCTGCTGGGCCATAAAGCAGTGCCAACACATTTGAAAGTGCTGGATTAACACAGAATATGTTTCTGACCTCATAGAAATTAAGCTAGAAACCAATAAGAACAAAAATCCAAAAACACCCCAATGCCCCACTGTTTGAAAATTAATAGAGAAGAGCCTTGCAGGAATTGAAGGTCATAACATGCCCTGAACAGAGTACATTTTTCACTCCATTCGCTGTAAATGAGAAGGGTCAGGCGGCAGTGAGGGGAGAGAGGGGTTGGAGAGAGAAGGAGAGAAAGTAAGAGAGGGAGAGCAGAGAGGTAGGAAAGGGAAGGGGAGGGGAGAGGAGGGAGGGAGAGAAAAGAGGTAGGGAAGAGGAGGGTCAAGAGGAAAGGGAAGTGGGAAGGGGAAGCCACATTTAATTCATGAGAGACAAGCTCCTGACTTCCCTGTTGGTGGAAATAAAATAAAATTTGCTTACACCTTTTCTCTACTCTGCTATCATAGGCTGTACTAGCCACACCTTGCCTTTAGATTTTTTCAGATATGAGTCAGGTGTGTTTCCTATGACTCCTAAACTCTGGCAACATTGTCAAACTTTTCAGATGGTTCTCTGAAGTCCCCTTGACTTGGCTTGGGTGAAAGGGAGAAAATGTCTCTGATTTCTAATAACTCCCATGATATAAATCTTTTTTTTAATTTAAATTTTTTTTTTCTTTTAGATTTTATTTATTTATCTTTAGAGGGGAAGGGAAGGAGAGAGGGAGAGAAACATCAATGTGCGGTTGCCTCTTGTATGTCCCCTGCCGGGAACTGGCCTGGCAACCCAGGCATGTGCCCTGACTGGGAATCGAACCGCGATCCCTCGGTTCGCATGCCCGCGCTCAATTCACTGAGCTACACCAGCCAGGGCCCATGATATAAATCTTTTCTAACCCTCTCCTGATCCCTCCCCATGACCCTGCAAGCTCTCAAAATGATGAGATAAACCACATGCTACAAAGCTGGTTTTACAATTGGTTACTATACTATAGTAGATAATTTAGCAGCTAAAATCCAAGAGTTTAGGAAATCTAAAATTCTAAGACAATAGAGAAATGACAGTTAAGTTTCAGTAAAAAATACTAATACACATCTGTTTACATGTTATTATATAAACACAAGCACATGTTTTATAGGCTACCACACACATATATACAAATGCAAGGAGAAGTACACACAGTTAACAAACCAGTGTAATATTTGAGTGTTTATGTGTCATAATATACCAATGTATCCCCAAAACTGTTGAACTCGTTTATTAAATATTAGATAGCTACTATCATCAGTGAAATGAAAATTGGCTATTGTGTTATTCTACTTGACCCTTGAAATGGTAAATATTGAGTCTAAAATTTGAAAATATGCTAATATTAAAAGCATCATTTATTATGTTAATTTTAGAACATCAATATTGATAGACAAAAAAGTACACAATTTAACAAAGTTGGGTTTAGTCATCAAATTAAAACAGTTATTCTGTTTGTATTATATTTTTCATTGGAAAAAAAGACCCCAGCATTCAACCACCATGAATATGTTAATTTAGGTACATAGCTTCTGACGTATATAAAGCTAAATAAACACAAGCCAGAAGTCTAAAATAAAATAAAAAAAAAAAAAACATAAGGAGCGTAGTGTACACAGATGGAATAAAGAAGTCCCAGGATTTTACAAATTTCTAAATTGGTTTTCTTTGAACTTACCATCAAAATCTGAGAAAAGATTGGCTTAACAAAGAAACAAAAAATAAAGCTAAAATAAGATAATTTAACAAGAATTCTTCAGCAACAGAAAAAAAAAATACATAATAGTTACCATATGTGAAACTATGTTCAACATAATTACAAACCAAAAGAAAAAACAAATGAATAGAGCATAAGAAGAGACGCTCTTTCACCTACAAATTAGCAATCAGAGCAAAAGTAGGCTGAGGTCAGCATTTTGATACACTGCTTAAAGGAGGAAACATTGCTATAACTTTTCAGAATGGCAATTTGACAATCAGGGACCTGGGAATGCCTCATTGTCATTGCCATGGTAATTTTACATTTAACATGAGGAAATAACTAAATAAAACTTTATGAATAAAGGCATCTGTTGTAGTTATTTTTTAAAAGATTTTATTTATTTATTTTTAGACAGAAGGGAAGAGAGGGAGAAAGAGAGAGAGGGAAACATCAATGTGTGGTTGCCTCTCATGTGGCCCCCACTGAGGACCTGGCCTGCAACCCAGGCATGTGCCCTGACTGGGAATCAAACCTGCGACCCTTTGGTTTGCAGCCCGCGCTCAATCGACTGAGCTATGCCAGCCAGGGCTGTTGTAGTTATTTTTAATAGTGACAACAATCAAAATGTCCTAAAATAATGCTTAATTAAATTGTTATACTCACATTATGAATGTTATGCAGAGGTAGTTATAATATGAGATAGTCTTTATGATAAAATTAATAACAGACAAAAATCATATAAAAATACGATCCCAAATATGCCCTCTAACTACTGGCTGAAGCAAATACAGAACATCTCTGCAGAAAGGTAACCTCAACTCAGACTTTTTAGTCTTTCACAAATAAATTTAATAAAATATAAACTAAAAAAATTAGAGAATAAAAGAGCTAACCACTAACTGTAAGATTTTTTTTCAGATACAGTAGTTTCCATATGTAAAGGGTAAAAATACCTTTAGTACCATTGAAGAAACAACAGAAGAAAGAAGTGATTGCCAGCGAATAAGAAATCACTAAAAATAATAAAATATGGATAAAAATAAAATATAATCTCTTGAATAAAAAATATATGCTGTCTATTACATAATAACACATAATACAAAATAAAACTGCATACATATTTAAACACTGCTGAAGAATTCATAACTAGATGTAGAGCTAAATTTTATATTTTCTCTCATGGTGGCCCTTTATTTTCAACAATCTACATTATTCATAGCTGAATTTGAAAACAAAACAATGGATTCTATAAATATCCACTAAAATAAGATTTGCTTCATTTGGATCATATGAAGATATTCAGAAATAATCCTTTCTTTGGTCTTAATCATCTTATTTTAAGATTTCCTTTTGTGCTATAGGCAGAACTGATATGAGAAGCTCTTCTCTTTACATTAGTGACCCACACTAATGCATTCTTATTGCCTGGGGCCTTGGTTTGACTCTTTGTGGATGTCAAAATTGATTCTGTCAAAGAATGCCTTCAGAGGAGTTCACTTTGACCTTCACATGGAAGATAAAAGTTCACAATATCGCCCATAGAAACTCCTAAAACTGGAGGATGGGAATATAAAGAATGGATATGCAGTGCAAGCAATAACCTCTGATCCAGTTATTTCTTCAATTTTGAAATGCGCCTCTTGGAACTATAACATGCCATGTTGGTAACAAGTGTGTCTTCAGCTTTTCACATGTTCAGTAGAAACCTTGGGCGAAATATTCAAATGATCTAGAGAGGTATTGACACATAGTATTACCCTCTCCAAAATAATGAACACACCTTCTGAGCCTAAAGACAGCATTAATTGAGATTTCTGTAATGGAAAAGAAATCTAAGATTTATTGAATATATTCTATGTGCCAAGAACAAGAAAGATGTTTTACAATTGTTATTTCATTTTACCTCCACAATAATCTTAGAGGTAATATTACTTTACATCTTGAAAAATCAAGACTTGGAGGCTAAGTAATATGGTAAGTCACAGAGACAGCCAGAGTTTGTGACTCCAATCCAAGACTGGGTTACTTTAAACCCTAAGTCCCTCCTTATAGAATACATTATCTTACAACTTTAATACAATTCACAAGCCCTTTATAATCAATTAAATGAAAACTTAACTATACAGTGCATTTCATTCTTTCCTTATCTGCTTTTTCTGTTGTAAGATCAAATTTATTTTGTTTTTATATTTTATTTATTTTGTTTATAGTTTTACAATGAATTCTACCAAATACCCCAAAGAAGAGACCAGTGCAAAGTCATACAAAACCTTCAGATATTAGGAAAAAAATAAATGCTGCTCAACTAATTCAAAAAGACCAGTATACTACTTAGATAAAAACCAGTGACTAAAGTAGGACGAAGTTGTACATCAATCTCATGCATATAAATACATGGGAAATGATAAATGCAGATATATCACTGCATTTAAAAAACCCTGATCAAGTTGGAATTATCTGAGAAATTCAAGAGTAGTTTTACTTTAATAAAACTAAAAATAAAAGCCATATTATTACCTAAATAGATGCACAAAACTCACTTAATAAATGTCAACTCTAATTTGAGACAGAAATGCAAAGAAGCCTAGACAAATAATAAAATGTCTTTATCCTGATAAAATGATATCTTGAAAAACAGCTTATGGTGAGCATTATTCTTACTAGAAAATGACTCAGTATAATTTAAAAATCAGGAACCAGCCAAGTTCAGTCCAAACATCCTACTTTTATTACATATTTTGCTGGATATTCTAGCCATCTTATTAAGGCAAAAAACTAATTAACAGCAAAAGTATTTGTAAAGAAGAAACAAAATCACTATTACACACATAGTGTAATTATAGAATAGTGGTCTACGGATAATGGCTTCTATGGCTAGAATTCTGTTCTTTGAGAACACTTGCGTACATGCACATAAACATATGATAAAAATAATCATCTTAGCATTGTTCATAGTAGGGAAAGTTTGAGAAACATATGTTAGTTAATAGGGCATTTAGCAAATAATATTAAATTATATATTGGGCCAAATGTATTTTATTAAAAAAATTATATTGGGCCAGTAAAAACAAGTTAAGAGATTAAATGATCAGGTTCATTGCAAAATAACAAAGGCTACCATTTCATTATCAAATGCATCTGTGGTGTGTGCACACATGGGTATGTGTGTATGATGAATGGAAATTAATATAAGACATGCTAAGAGGATGCAAATCAAATAGTTGATGAAGACTAACTCTGGAAAGGAGAGCAGTTATCTACGTATTTTGGAAAAGGCAGTGATAGAATAGAAATTTACCACTTTTGCTTAGTAAAATTCAATTTACAAATAGTATACATATTCATTACTTTTTTGATAAAGGGGGACATAGTATAAAGAAAAGCATAATAGGCAAAAAGGTAAATTATAATATAAAAAGAAAAATAAATTAAAAGGCCAATAACCATATTAAAATGAATAAACTAAAATAGCATTATATACAATGTTCACATAAAACATTTTTACCCATGGCATTAAAGGGATTGCTATTGTCGTCTGAGGGTAGGAAACAAACAAACAAGAATGATATAGGCCATTGTTTGTATAAGTATAAATTGGTGCAATTTTATCAACAAATTACTTGGTAGTATCCATAAAAATTAAAAAGCATATACCATTTTAGCTGCAAATACATTTCTAGAAATTTTTCTATATATATGAAATAAGACATATGTAAAGACATACTCAGAGTACACCATTGGTAAGGGTGAACAATAAAATGCTTATAAGTTAGTGAATAATTAAATATATTGAGTGATATTTAGCATCAATTATAAGTAGGAGCTCCAAATACCTTAACATAAAAGATTATCCAAATATTTAAGTTAGGCAGAAAAAAATAACAAGCATATAAAGTATGACCCCAGTTATATTAAAAATGTTTTGTGAAACTATACTAAGCAATTGAGAAGGAAATGGTTAACAGTAATTTCTTTTAAACTCATTCTTCTCTTCTTCTGGAAATCCCATTGGTTTCAGGGTTGTGTTTAGGGAAAGATACATATGTTCAGTGGAGAATCCTGGCAGAAAGCATCTTAACCAAGTGATCTGGGTTAACATCACCAGCACCCCTCTACCTACTGACATCATGCAGTTCCTAAAAGACACATCGAGAAGAGCACAGCATCACTTCTGTATTATACTTGACAAAAGTGCACATTTTAATCCAATCATTTTAAAAATCCAACAAATTTAGTTTTGGGAGATATTTCACAAAATAACTGACCAGCACTCTTGGAAAGTATCAAGGTTTTGGTAGAGAAGGAATGATTAAGGAACTGTCACAGATTGGAGAAAACTAACAAGAAGTAATAATATGAAATGTTGGACTGGATCCTAAAAGAGAAAAATGATATGATCATGCAAATTAATGAATACTTTTAATTAATAATATTGCACTATGATTGATCCACAATTTTGTTGGTTGTACTATGGTAAGATGTCAGCATTAGAAAAAAATAGGTGAAAAGTATATGGGAATTCTCTGTATTTTTTTTTGCTTCTACTGTGTCTAAAATTATCTCAAAAAAATTAAAATATATATGTAACCAAGGGAAAAAGTGAAAAAAATAGGCCATGCATTTACTTATACTGTGACCTTTTAGTATATTGTTAAATCAGTGTTCCCCAATGAATCACACCTCCTAGTCTCCACACCTTCGCACATTGACTAAAGCCTTGGCCATGTGATTTGCGTTGGTCAATGAAAAATCAGCATATATGAGGTAGGCAGAGGCTTGTTTGGTGCTTGAACATGGCATTTTCCTCCCAGAATGCCGCTACCACCATGTACTCCAGCAAGTTATTCTGCTGGAGGGGCCAAATGGAGGGGAATGAGGCACCCAAGACAGCAGGCCCAGCTAAACACCAGACATGTGAGAGAGACTGGGTTGGATGATCCAGCTTCAGTCAAGTTACCAGATGACAACAGCCATATGAGAGATTCCAGACAAAACCAGCAGAAAAACCAACCAGCTGATTCTAGCCTAAATTGAAGAATTGTAAGAAAATACCTTATGTTTCTCTTAAGCCATAGACTTAGACATTATTCATCATGGCATTTACTCAACTATGTACATAACTTGATATGTCATTTATGTTCAATAAAGTAAATGTGACGAGCAATACTTTTTAAAAAACGTGTATGCGTAGGTTGTAGTCTATGTTACTAAGGTCAGAATAATAGTCACAGCCTCTTAGGTGTCCTGTATTTGAGGGGATTTTCTGTCTTCCACTTTAGAACAGTGCAAGTGAAGAGTGTCTCTGAGCAATGGACCCCTTTTTGTAGATGTCTGTAATCAGTCACTGTATGAAGACAGAGCTCATCTCTGTGAATGAGAAATAGACAGTGTCTGTTTGGCTGCTGTCTACTTGCACTAACAGCTGCCCTACTTTATTTAGTGCTCTTGATATAAATGACATGATAAGTTAATGAAATATTCAGAGTTGTTGCTTAAAGATACGGCCTCTTGACTATAATAACAAAAAGAGATACAGTCAGATTTACATGCTTTGCTCAGTAATTTATCTGGATTTACAGTATCTCAGAGATATAACGCTTATCTTCAAGTATTTCCGGTGGTTCAGTCTCTCCCAACAATAAATGTGAAAGGTTTCTCTGAGGAGCTCTGATTCAGGGGAATGAATGAGGTAGGTCTCTTCAAGGAAGCACAGACAGCTCGTAGCCTCTGTGCACAGCTTTCAGGTGTTTGGACTGTTGCTCTTTTAATCCTGTGCCTCTCTTGGTCAGTGTCAGTCTTCATCAGATCTTCTCTGAGGGGAGACCCTTGTATTCCCCTGAAGCCTAGATTTAAAGAAGACCTCAGCTTCTTCTGTCATCAGTCATCCTGTCTTTTCCTAAAAACACAAAGGACTTTGCCTTAGATGCTTCCCCCAGGCTTCCTAAAATAGATTACTTCATCACCAATTATTCTTTTCATTTTAAATGTGTTTGCTTTGAGAAATGTTACCATGATGATACAGAAATGATAAAAGGGGAAAATAAATTGTAAAGCATTTTTTCTAGATAGTGTTTAAATGTTAAAGTCTTGCAATGAAGAAATCTTGTTTAATAAAATATGTAGGGAGCAGAAGTGAAATATAAACCCATCATTTTCTGTGACTATGTGATGATACTGTACATTATGAATCCTCAAATATCTATAGATATTATTAGTAAGAAGATAATTTAGCAAAGTTGTGGGATACAATGCCAACATACAAAAACATATCAGCCGTATTGACTATCAGAAACAAAAAGTTTGAAAATACTAAATGATACTATTTATAATAGCTTCAAAAATTATCAAATGAAAAACGAAAATGAAATACTTCTGCATATTAGAATTTAAAACAAATAAAAGCATCAGATATTGGTGAGGGTGTGGAACAAGTAGAACTCTCTAACATTGCTGTCTGATAGATATATAAAGATATATAGATAGAGATATATTCTCATAAGGAAAATTATTTTTATCTAGAAATCACCAATTAACAAATCAGTAAAGTTTCTTAAAATTTCAGAGATATCTGTATTATCCTTACTTTCTAGTAATGCTAAGAAACATAAACACATGTATAAAATAACAAAAAAATCCAGCTTAATTGTCATTTCTAACAAGTATTGTTTAAAAAGTCCAATGTATTATTAGAATGTGAAGATATTGAGGAAAATTGTTTTTTCAATTCCTTCATATCCATGTACATTAATAAGGAACTGAAACACATTATTTTCTATAAAGTGTCAAATAATAGAACATGCCTGCACATAAGAAATTACACTCTAATGGATTTTAATAGATAGGTTTATTCAAGTATTCAGTATAAAAAATGTGTTAGTGGCAACAAATTCAAATATGTTTTCCTTCGCTCATATATATTTGATACAAATTTGAGACAAATGTGCCTCTCCACATATATCAACCAAACTCAGCTCCCTTGAAACCTAATTATTTGCCATAGTTTCTCAGTTCTTCAGAAAAATACATACAAGATGTTAAGAAGCTACATAACTGGGAGTTACCTGACACCTCTCTAAAATTTGGTCCATGAGTCTAATTAGAATCTCTTTTTAAAAATTAATCATGTACTTTGCCATCTTTTACTATAAAACTTAATTTTGTAGTCATATCCATTACTGAATGTGATATAAAGGATGATGAAATATTCCTATAATAGTACCTGACACATTGAAAGGGACCAACATTTTGTTAATTAAGTAAGTGTTAATAAGGAACCATAAAATTATGTTAAGTAATAACAAAGTAGAAGCACTCAGGAAATGAATATTATTTTTTCATTTTATTTAATACATACTTATATTTGCATTTAGAGGATGCTTTGTCTTTCAATATCAGACTTTCTGCGTCTTTTATAGGCTCAGAAAATGTGTATGATAATATAGAAGCTTTTAAATATTTCTAACTTGTCCAAAATATGAAATGGTTCAGATTGTTGAGGTATTTTTCCATATTCCATTCCCCAAGGTAGACTCATTCATTTGTTCCTTATTTCATAGACGCATCCTCTTTCATAAGCCTTGAAGAACATAAAATGGCATCTATGTCCTGTTAACAAAATTAGAGACATCACAAGATCCTGCTTATAATTCATGCTTCTCTTTATCAGTCTTTACCCTTGTTTTGCCCTCTATCTTTTCATTTTATTTGGCTTAGTTTAGTTTTGTGAGTGTGTGTTTATATATATTTCTAATACTATAAAATAGTTTTTGTATTGGAATTTCATGTTTTTATGATAGAATACTTTTATGTTAGAGCTGTCAAATATTCTTGATTTGTTAATCTGTTTCTTACGTGCCTCCAAATTATAACGAGTGACTTTTTTCAAGTATTCAAGCACACATGTATTCATTCACTCATTTCTTCATTCACTCAGGAAGTGATTATTGAACAATTACAATTTTCTAGGTTCTGAACTAGTTTCTAGATACAAAATAGGAAACAATACAGTGTTTAAAATTACATTTAAGTTTTTTATTTGTATGTTTCCTCTAGGCTCCAATTGAAATACTAAAAATAACAAGCTTGAAGCAGAAAGCTAGAATAGACTGATAACAAATAGTGAAATTGAAGCAGTAATCAAAAAGCCTGGAACCAGATGGCTTACCAGGCAAATTTTACCAGACATTTAGGGAAGAGCTAACTCCTATCCTTCTCAAACTATTCCAAAAAATTTAAGGTGAGGGAAGACTCCCAAACTCTTTTCATGAGGTTAGTATTATCCTAATTCCAAAACAAGGTGAAGAAACAACAAATAAAGAAAACTACAGGCCAATATCACTGATAAATATAGATGCTAAAATCCTCAACAAACAGTTGGCAAACCATTCCAACAATACATTAAAAAAATCATACACCATGATCAAGTGGGATTCATCTCAGGGATGCAAGGATGGTATAATGTTTGAAAACCAATAAACATAATACACCACATAAACAAAATGAAACACAAAAATCACATTATCATATCAGTAGACACTGAAAAAGCAATGGATAAAATACAGCACCAATTTATGCTAAAAATGTTCAACAAGGTGGGAATAGAGGGAATACCTCAACATGATAAGGCCATATATGATAATCCTAAGCCAACATCAGATTCAACAAGCAAAAACTAAAGTCTTTCCCTCTAAGATCAAGAACAAGACAAGGGTGTCCACTTTCACCACTTTTATTCAACGTAGTATTGGAAGTTCTAGACACAGCAATCAGACAAGAAAAATAAATAAAAGGCTTCCAAATGGGAAAGGAGGAAGTAAATCTGTCATTGTTTGCAAGTGACATGATAGTGTACATAGAAAACCCTATAGGCTCCACCAAAAAAAAGTACTCAATCCAATAAATGAATTTGGCAAAATAGTGGGATACAAAGTCAATATTCAGAAACTTAAGGCATTTTTGTACAGCAACAATGAAATATAAGCAACAGGAACTAGGAAAAAAATCCCACTAAGTATAGCAACAAGAAAAATATAGTACCTAAGAATACATTTAACCAACGAAGTAAAGACTGTACTCAGAAAACTACAAAAAAACTGAAGAAATTAAGGAAGATACTGTAACTTCCAAAAAATGGAAGCATATACTATTTTCATGGACTGGAAGAATTAACATCATTAAAATGTCCATACCACACAGAACAATCTATAGATTCAACACAATCCCTATGAAAATATCAATGACATATTTCACAGATTTATAACAAATATTTCAAAAATTTATATGGAACCAAAAATGACCCTAAATAGCCTCAGTAATCTTGAGAAAGAAGAGCAAAGTAGGAGAGATTGCAATACCACTGCAATCGACAGTCTTGGTATTGGCATAAGAACAGACACCTAGATCAATGGAACATGATAGAGAGCCCAGGGAAAAAAAAAACAAAAAACATTTCTCCATGCTCAATGAACATTGACAAAGGGGGCAGGAGCATAGAATGGAGTAAAAATAGCAGAAAGAAAGAAAGAAAGAAAGAAAGAAAGAAAGAAAAGAAAGAAAGAAAGAAAGAAAGAAAGAAAAACTAGACCACCAACTTACACCATACGCCAGAATAAACTCAAAATGTATAAAAGACTTAAACATAAGCCATGACACCATAAAAGCCCTAAAGAAAAACATAGGCAGTAAGCGATCAGATATCTCACACAGCAATGTTTTCACCAACATATGCTCTAGGGCAAGGAAAATAAAGGAAAGAATAAACAAATGGGACTACAGCAAATTAAAAAGCTTTTGCATGGCTAAAGAAATCATCATCAAAGTAAAAAGGGAATTCAATCCTATGGCAAAATATATTTGCCAATGTCTCAGACAAGGGTTGATTTTCAAAATATATAAGAACTCATACTACTCAACTTCAAGAAGACAAACAATCCAATTAAAAAATGGGCAAAGGACCTGAATATACACTTCTCCAAGGAGGACATACAGAGGGGCCAGAGACATATGAAAGGACATTCAATAACACTAGTCATCAGAGACATGCAAATTAAAACCACAATGGTGGGGAGGAGTTCAAGATGGCGGCATGGTAGGAGGACACAGATTGTCCTTCCTCCTGCACATGGGAGAAAAACCTAACTGATCTACAGAGGAACAGAGCAGACAGCCAACAATACCACAGTATATATGAAAATAGGAGATCAAAATCTGTAGCAGACATTGGAAAACCAGAAGTGGCAGCTGAGCGAACGAAGGCGGCCCTGAGACCGGGACAGAGGCGGCCCGGCGACCGGAGGCGGTTCTGCAACTGACCGGAGGAGGCCCTGCCACCTGAGGCGGCTCTGTGACCGGGACAGAAGCGGCTCTGTGACCGGAGCTGGCTCTGCAACCCACCGCAGATGGCCCTGGGTCCTGAGAGAGCTCCGCAACCAACCAACCGGAGGCGGCCCTGCGACCTGAGGCGGCTCTGAGACCGGGTTGGAAGTGGCCCTGCGGCCAGAGGCGACCCTGCAACTAGAGAAGGGGACTCTGTGGAAGACCCGGAGCTCACATCTGTGATCCTGGGGTGAGTTCGAGCAACTCGGGAAACTCGCGGAGCCCACGCCCGTAGTCTCGGGTGGACGCTCGCGCCCTGTAGGAGACCCGGAGCTCACAGCAATAGGCTCTGGGAGGGATGGATCTGTAAGAGATTCCAGCTGAAACCCATAAACTCTGGAAAGCGCGCCCCCTGCAGGAGGCTCAGAAATCACACCCAAGGCCCTACATGGAGGGTGCGCCATTAGCCCTGGGGTCAGGGCTCGGCTGGCACTGAGGACAGTAGCCCAAAGCAGACTGAGTGAGGAACAGGGAGAAAAGCGGTACGAGTCACCTCGCAGACTGCTACAGCCAGCAAGTCCAGAAAATCCAGGTTGGCATGTGTGAAAATAGCAAAAGATTTTTTTTTCTTCTTCTCCTTTATTTATTTATTTTTTTTTTATTTTTTATTTTTTTGGTTTTTGGGTGTTTTGTTTCATTTTGTTTTGTGGTTTTTATTGATAGTTGTTTTTTGTCTGCTTAGTTGAGTTTTTTGTTTGTTTGTTTTGGTTTGTTTTTCGTTTTTGTGAGGTTCTTTTTGTTTTGTTTTGATTATATATTTTTTACTTTTTTATTACTTCTACCTTTTTTATCCCTCAATTCCTTTGCTTCTCTTTACTTCTTTCTGACTTTATTCCTTCTTCCTTTCTTTCCAATTCTATCTCTACTTCCTTCCTCTTTTTTTCTCTTCTTTTTTCACTTTATTCTTTTCTCTTTTTAAATACCCATGAGTGAGGCAAAAAAAAAAAATCCTAGAACTGTGAAAAAAACCAGAGTTGGACCAAAAGAGGGAGTATTCCAACAGCTGAGACAGTGGAAGCTGTGAATACCAGGATATCTGAAGAAGACTATAACACTGAATCTCACAGGTATTCCACCACAGAAGTTCACACCATAAACCCAGGTAGCCAGAACAGATCAATTTAAGAAGCTGAGGTTTACAAGAAGAGTCTCATCAACAATGAGAAGGCAAAGAAACAATCCCCAAATGAAAGAAAAGGAGGAAGCCCCAGAAAGAATGCTAAATGAAACAGAGGCAACTCAACTATCAGATAAGGAGTTCAAAGAAATGGTTGTCAGGAAGCTCCATGAGCTCTCAATGAGCTATCAGAAACTATAGGGAAGCTACGATGAACTCACTGCAAACTATATCAACATGAAAAAGGAAATAGAAACTATCAAAAAGGGCCAAGAGGAAATGAAGAATACAATTTCTGAGCTGAAGACCACAGTAAAAGGGATGAAAAGCAGAATCGATGAAGCAGAAGATCAGATCAGTGAGTTGGAGGACAAAGTAGAAAAAAGCAGCCAGAAAGAGCAATAAAAGGAAAAGAGGCTCAGAAAGAATAAAGAGGGGTTAAGAGAAATGCAAGACAACATGAAACGTAATAATATCCGTATAATAGGAATACCAGAAGGAGAAGAAGAAGAGCAAGGGATAGAAAACCTATTTGAAAAAGTAGTGATGGAAAACTTCCCTAATTTGATGAGAGAAAAAGTCACACAAACCCAGGAAACACAGAGAGTCCCAATCAAGAGGAATCCAAACAGGCCCACTTTAAGACACATCATCATTAAAATGGCAAACTTCCAAGACAAAGAGAGAATCTTAAAGGCAGCAAGGGAGAAAAAGGAAGTAACATACAAGGGATCCCCGATAAGGTTAGCAACTGACTTCTCAATGGAAACGCTCCAAGCCAGAAGACAATGGCAAGAAATATTCCAAGCAATGAGAACCAAAGGCCTACAACCAAGACTACTTTATCCAGCAAGGCTTTCAATCAAGATAAAAGGACAAATAAGGAGCTTTCCAGACAAAAGAAGTCTAAAAGAATACACCTCTACCAAACCAGTACTGCAAGAGATACTAAAGGGACTGCTTTAAGGAAAGAAAGGAAAAGAGAGAGAGAGGAACACAGGTACGAAAATGGCAATGAATCAGTACCTATCAATAGTAACTTAAATGTAAATGGATTAAATACTCCAATCAAAAGATATAGAATAGCTGACTGGATAAGAAAGCATGACCCACACATATGCTGCCTACAAGAGACCTCAGGACAAAAGACCTACACAGACTCAAAGTGAAAGGCTGGAAACAAATTTTCCAAGCAAATGGACAGGAAAAAAAGGCCGGGGTAGCACTACTCATATCAGACACATATCAGACAAAATAGACTTCAAAAAAAGAGCTATAAAGAGAGACCCAGAAGGTCACTTCATAATACTCAAGGGAAGAATCCACCAAGAAGACATAAACATTGTAAATATATATGCACCCAATATAGGAGCACCTAAATACATCAAGAAAATCTTAGAGGACTTCAAGAAAGATATTGACAGCAACACAATTATAGTAGGGGATTTTAACACCCCACTGTCAAAAATGGACAGATCTTCCAAACAAAATATCAACAAAGATATTGTGGCATTGAACAGTACTCTAGACGAATTGGACTTAGCTGATATATATAGAGCCCTTCATCCCAAAGAAACTAAATACACATTTTTTTCAAACGCACATGGAACATTTTCAAAGATAGACCACATGATAGGGCACAAAACAAGCCTCAACAAATTCAAGAAAATTGAAATCATACCAAGCATTTTCTCCGACCACAAGGGACTAAAACTAGAAACCGACTTGATGGGGAAAATCCCCAAATCATCAAAATCATGGGGATTGAATAGCATGCTATTAAACAATGAATGGGTAAAGAATGAAATTAAGGAGGAAATGAAAAAGTTTCTGGAAACAAATGAAAATGAACTCACAATGACCCAAAACTTATGGGACACAGTGAAGGCAGTGCTCAGAGGGAAGTTCATAGCAATACAGGCTTACCTAAAGAAGACAGAAACATTTCTAACAAACGACTTAACCCTACGCCTACAAGAACTCAAGGAACAACAACAAAGACAGCCCAGGGCAAGTAGAAGGAAGGAAATAACCAAGATCAGAGCAGAATTAAATGACATAGAGACTAAAAGCACAATCCTAAGGATCAATGAATACAGGAGCTGGTTCTTTGAAAAGATAAACAAAATTGACAAGCCTTTAAGCAGGCTCATCAAGAAAAAAAAGAGAGAGGACTCAAATAAACACAATCAGAAATGAAAGAGGAGAGATTACGACTGACACCACAGAAATACAAAGGATTGTAAGAAATTACTACGAAGAACTGTATGCCAAGAAATTTGAAAACCTAGGTGAAATGGACAAGTTTCTAGAAAAATATAACCTTCCAAAACTCAATGAAGAAGAAACAGAAAGCCTGAACAGCTAGTGAAATCGAATCAGTAATCAAAACACTCACGGCACACAAAAGCCCTGGACCAGATGGTTTCACAGGAGAATTCTACAAAACATTTAAGGAAGAGCTAACCCCTATTCTCCACAGACTATTCCAAAAAATCCAAAATGATGGAAGACTCCCAAACTCTTTTTATGAAGCCAGCATCATCCTAATCCCAAAACCAGATAAAGACATAACAAAGAAAGAAAACTTCAGGCCAATATCACTGATGAACATAGGCGCTAAAATCCTCAACAAAATATTGGCAAACCGCATCCAACAATACATTAAAAAGATCATACACCATGACCAAGTGGGATTCATCCCAGGGATGCAAGGATGGTTCAACATTCGAAAATCAGTAAATGTAATACATCACATAAACAAAAGCAAAGACAAAAATCACATGATCATATCAATAGATGCGGAAAAAGCTTTTGATAAAGTACAACACCCATTTATGATAAAAACACTCAGCAAAGTGGGAATAGAGGGAGCATTCCTCAACATAATAAAGGCCATATATGAGAGACCTACAGCCAACATCATACTCAATGGGCAAAAACTGAAATCTTTCCCACTAAGATCAGGAACAAGACAAGGCTGTCCACTCTCACCACTTCTATTCAATATAGTATTGGAAGTCTTAGCCACAGCAATTAGACAAGAAAAGGAAATAAGAGGCATCCAAATTGGAAAGGAGGAAACAAAACTATCATTGTTTGCAGATGACATGATAGTGTACATAGAAAATCCTATAGACTCGGCCAAAAAGCTGCTCGACCTAATAAATAAATTTGGCCAAACAGCAGGATACAAAGTCAATATCCAAAAATCAAAGGCATTTCTGTATACCAACAGTGAAACAGCAGAAGCAGAAATCAAGAAAAAAATCCCATTCGATATAGCAAAAAGAAAAATAAAATACCTAGGAATAAACCTAACCAAGGAGGTAAAAGACCTGTATGCAGAAAACTACACAACACTGAAGAAAGAAATCAAGGAAGACACAAACAAATGGAAGCATATACCATGTTCATGGATCAGAAGAATTAATATCATCAAAATGTCCATATTACCCAAAGCAATTTACAGATTCAATGCAATACCTATTAAAGTTCCAATGGCATATTTCACAGACATAGAACAAACACTTCAAAAATTTATATGGAATCATAAACGACCCCGGATAGTGGCAGCAATTTTGAGAAAGAAGAGCAAAGTAGGAGGGATCACAATACCTGATACCAAACTGTATTACAAAGCCACTGTAATCAAAACAGCCTGGTACTGGCACAAGAACAGACACATGGACTAGTGGAACAGAACAGAGAGCCCAGAAATAAACCCAAGTCTCTACAGTCAATTAATATTCGACAAAGGGGGCAGCAACATAAAATGGAGCAAAAATAGCCTCTTCAACAAGTGGTGCTGGGAGAACTGGACAGCTACATGCAAAAAAATGAAACTCGAGCACCAACTTACGCCATACACAAAAATAAATTCAAGGTGGATAAAAGATTTAAATATAAGCCATGACATCATTAAAATTCTAGAGGATAACATAGGCAGGAAAATCTCAGATATTTCACGCAGCAATATTTTTACTGATACGTCCCCTAGAGCAAGGGACATAAAGGAAAGAATAAACAAATGGGATCTCATCAAAATAAAAAGCTTCTGCACAGCTAAAGAAAACAGTATTAAAATAAAAAGAGAACCAACTGTATGGGAAAACATATTTGACAATGATACCTCAGACAAGGGATTAATCTCCAAAATATATAAAGAACTTACGAGACTCTACTCTAAGAAGACAAGCAACCCAATTAAAAAATGGGCAAAGGATTTGAACAGACACTTCTCCAAGGAGGACATACAGAGGATCCAGAGACACATGAAAAGATGCTCGATATCTCTAGCTATCAGAGAGATGCAAATTAAAACTACAATGAGATACCACTTGACACCAGTCAGAATGGCCATCATAAACAAAGCAACAAACAGCAAGTGTTGGAGAGGTTGTGGAGAAAAGGGGACCCTAGTGCACTGTTGGTGGGATTGCAGATTGGTACAACCACTATGGAAAACAGTATGGACTTTTCTAAGAAAACTAAAAATGGATCTGCCTTTTGACCCAGCAATTCCACTGCTTGGATTATATCCTAAGAACCCTGAAACACCAATCCAAAAGAATCTATGCACCCCTATGTTCATAGCAGCACAATTTACAATAGCCAAGTGCTGGAAGCAACCTAGGTGCCCATCAGTTAATGAATGGACCAAAAAACTGTGGTACATTTACACAATGGAATTCTACGCAGCAGAAAGAAAGAAGGAGCTCCTACCCTTTGCGACAGCATGGAAGGAATTGGAGAGCATCATGCTAAGCGAAATAAGCCAGGCAGTGAAAGACAAATACCATATGATCTCACCTTTAACAGGAAGCTAATCAACAAAACAAAGAAACAAGCATAATATAAACAAAGACACTGAATTTGAGAACAATCTGACAGTGACCAGAGGGGGAGGGGAGGGAATTTCAGGGGAAAAGGGGAACGGTTTAGAGCAACAAGTATAAAGGACTCATGGACAAAAACTATGGGGGGTGGAAATGGGAGGAAGGTGGGGAGGGCTGGGGTGGTGGGCTGGGGTGGGGTAAAAGACAGAAAACTGTACAATATCAACAATTAAAAAATACTGATTAAAAAATAAATAAAAATAAATAAAAAAATTTAATTACCAAAAACAACAACAAAAAAACCCACAATGAGATAGCACCTCACACCAGTCAGAATGACCATAATTAACAAATCAACAAACAACAAGTGCTGGCAAGGATGCAGGGAAAGGGAACCCTAGTGTACTATTGGTGGGAATGTAGACTGGTGCAGTCACTGTGTAAAACAGAAAAATTCCTCAAAAAAAACTAAAAATGGAACTGCCTTTCAACCCAGCAATTCCGTTGATGGGATTATACCCTAAGACTCATAAAACACCAATTCAAAAGAACCTACGCACCCCTGTGTTCTTAGCAGCATTATTTACAATAGCTAGTTGATGGAAATAGCCTAAGTACCCATCAGTGAATGAGTGGATCAAAAAACTATGGTACGTTTTCACAATGGAATACTATGCAGCAGAAAGAAAGATCTCCTACCTTTCACAACAGCACGAATGGAACTGGAGAGTATTATGCTAAGTTAAATAAGCCAGGTGGCAAAAGACAAATACCATTATGACTTTACCAATAACAGGAACCTAATGAACAAAACAAGCAAGTGAAACAGAAACAGAGACATGGAAACAAGGAACAGTCTGACAGCAACCAGAGGAAAGGGGGGGAAAGGTTAAGGGGAGAGAGAAAGGGAAGGGTCTAGTCAAGGAACATGTATAAGTGACCCAGAGATAGGGACAACGACGTGGGGATTGACTGTGGGAACAAGGGGGTGGGTGGGGCAGGGGAAAGCCATGGGGAAAATTGCAACTGTAATAGAACAACAATAAAGAAAAGAACAGGCTTGCATAATTGTTCATGGAATTCAGCAAGAGACTAATATTTTGCAGAAATTCTCATACATTCTTTTTTCCCATTATTGTAATGTATATCATTTCTATTTGGGAACAAAATGGCCCTGAGCTAGAAAGAAAGATCTCCACATTTTCAGTAATAAATTTGATTTACCTCAGTCTCTACGATCTTACAAAAGACATTCCCACTTCCCAAAAACATTACAAGGCACACAAAAAGGTAATGTGCTACACTGAGACAAAGCAATAAATAAAAACAGACTCAGGAGGTGTGACACAGAGGTTGGAATTACCTCACTGAGATTTTTAAATACCTATGATTAATACGTTAAAGAGTGTTATGGAAAAGGAGGTCAACCTGCAAATCAAGCATGTAATTTCAGCAGATTGATGCAAAGTGTAAGAAAAAAAAAAAACTAATGAAATGTTAGAATTAAAAACACAGTAGAAAGCAATCAAACTTGTACTTAGCAAGCTCATGGGCAGACTTCATAGAGCTGAGTATGGAATCAGTAAACATTTTGCCTTAGAACAGCAGCAAGGCAAGAATGATCTTTTTCACTAGTTTTGAGAGTGTTTGTCAGTGAAATAAGACAAGAAAAATAAATGGCATGCAGAATGAAAATGATGAAATAAATATCTATGTACATAATACCTAATACATACATATGAGTTCCCAAGTAATTTATCAAAAAGCCCTTAAATCTGATTCAGGTATTTTTGGAATGCCCCAGGGTACAAAGTCAATATGAAAATGGATTAAATAAAATGGAAAAACTGATAAGCACATTATGGGATATCTGTTCAATGGCATACTACTCAATTTTTAAATGGACAACTAATAAGGAGTTGATTGAAAGGAATTGGAGATGAGAGAGGCTTGGTGCCAGCTGCCCTCTCTAATCACCAGAGCAACTAATAAACCAAAGATGTCTGAACATAGAATGCATAGAAAATAACTCAAGCCATGGTGCCTGTTTCCTGCTCTAACAGGAACAGTTAACAGTGTCTAACTCAAGAATAGTTCTGGATTATTGAAACCCTATCCATAATTAAGGAAATAAAAATGAATGCAGTAGGATAATATTAATTGATTTTTTGAAGTAATGTCCTTGTAGAAATGGAGGTACGCATGTAATTTTAATTATATTCCCCAGCTCTTGAATAATGTATTTACTATAGGTTTATGCAAGTATTACTTATTATCCATTATGTTTCTAATATTTGGTAATTTTTGAGAATATAACAATAAAGAAGACACAATTTCTTATATTTGAAAGCTTCCTATCTAATTAGGGAGACATTTTAAACTACTTTCAGCCTCTCTTTGTCTCTGTTTCTGTCTCTCTCTCACACACATGCATACATGGGTGCACAAGAGGATAAACTTTTTAAATTCCTCCTATGAATTTTATGTATTTCAAACTCCAATCAAAGTCTTATCATCTTCAGCAACTGCTTTGATTACACACCTATCAAACTTCCTCAGGTTCCTACATGCCCTATAATGATGGACTAATAGGAATGAAAGCACACAGCTCCCATTTCACTGCCTAATGAAATCAAAATATCCAGCAACTGGAGTTTTTGAAAAAGAGACGTCAGGTGGAGACCATGGTAGGGAATCTTTATTCTTTGTCTGAGAATACTCTCGGGAAGGGTTAAACTTGGCTTGCCAAAAGACATATAGAAAGAACATTAAATATAAGGTCACGTTCACAAATACCCATGACCTCTTTCAGTGGATACAAGATGATGATATGAATCCTAAAATTGTATACTTTAATAGGGTCTTTGAAAAAAAATCTTTTAGTTTGAGTGAGAAGTCTGTGTTGCAGCATGGTTATATTTCATGATAAAAAAGAAAACACATTTATTGAAACAATTCTTTCTGGACTTGATTTACAAAATATTTCTCTGTATCACATCTTCCAAAATTTTAGGAAATTTTACAACCAAATGGAAATGTCAGGAAGTTGTTGAGTATAATTTGTATCCATAGCTAGCAAAATCATATAGCAAAAATACTGTCAAACTTGAATTCAGGAAAGTCGTGTACCTGTTCTGCCTTTATAGCTAAAATCATTGTAACTCTGTGACATTAATTTCATCTCATGCACAATACTTTATTACTTCATGGGTAAAATAAGAACATTGTACCAAAGTGCTTTCCCACTATATGTTTTCAATATATTTTTATGATGCAGTTACAAATTAATGACAATAACATCTTATAGTGATGGAAATAGAAACATAAACTGTACTGTAATAATAATCTGTTTAAGTAACATTCCTGGCTAATCAAAGAAAAGCAAATTTTCCTTATGATTTCTTTTCTTTCATTGCATCCACTCAGATTTTAATCTAGGAAAGTAATTATGAGTCTACATTTTTATTTTTCTTCATATAGTTGACCTCTGATATGTTTCTTTTTTTTTTTTTAGTTTTCCTAAAGGGAAACTGAGTGCGTTCATGAACTAACACAAGAATATGTACAATTGCATGTAGTTCTCCATTTTCAGTGACCTTTTCCTGGCAAATGTGTTCAAGTGTTCCATCCGTGACACATGGGAGCCGCTCAGGAGAGTTAGTGTGTCTGGAAATCTTGGAAAGGTCATGAATTTTATTGTTATTTGCTTAACAATTATTTTCTTTCTTACTTTGAATCTGCTCTATAAAACTCAATGTTGTTAGTAGATGGTTAGTCAATACATTCATTTATAGAGCTTGGTCTTCAGATCCTGTTGTTTATCAACGTAATCAAAGTCATTTAACATTAAGAATGAGAATCCTTATAAGTGGAGAGATGTCCAGAGGATGCCAAAAACTTGGAACAAATCAATTATACCCTAAGAGATCTTATACTTTTTCTATTTTTCTTAACAAATCCCAAAGTACTAATTTGTACATTTTAAGTCAATTACTTAATATAGTTATCTATAATTTAAAAATAAATACATAATGTTCTAAATAAATAGCATGTATCAAGATCAACTTATAGATTGTAAAGCAAATTTACATTTAGTCTAAAAAATTATCTATCTTAACTTTGCATATATTCCCTTACGGGTTTCATGAAATTGGTTGGATATTTTAGAAAAGATTTACTAAACTTTCAACTCTCAATACGCTTTTTAAAATTAAAAAATAAAAAGATAAAATAATTGCATCATTAATTGTGACATAATGTTTAATAAATCACACTTAAATTTATTACCATAAATTTAAAATTATATTGAATTTTAAATGCTTATAGTTATACTTAGTAAGTACCTTCATTAATAGTACACAATATAAAACTTTAAATCTTCAATAGTGGTTCTAACAGAGCCTGGGTTCCTCAGCAACATTGAAAGAACGCCTGCAGGAGTGTTCTTTCGTAAGTGTTTCTTTCTTTGTTTTTGCTGGACCATTCCAAAAATTACCAAAAATCCACAAAGAACTTCTTTATTTATTTAAAATAGTTCATTCTATGAATCAAAAGAGAGTATAAAATATCTATAAAATTTTATTTAATTTAGATTCAACTCTGAAAATTTTGAGTTTTAACAGACCATAAGGTTTTAATTATTATTTTATTATGAAAATGTCTATTTAAATAACCTTTTTATTATTCTCCATATCAGTATTTTCAGTACTAAAATGGCTAAAGCTAATAACAGGTACACTATGTCCTTGTATATTTGTACATAGATATTTGTCTACATATATAAACTTAAAAGAATTCTTAAAAGTATATGTTTATTATAACTAATTTTATCTAAGACACCATTGTAACACTGATTGCAAGATCTAAGATATACATACCATTTCTATGTGCCACAAAGGAAGAAAATAAAACTGATAAACTATTGCATTGATTTTTAAGATAAAACAAAGATATTAGAAAGTGATAAATGTACATTTCCCGACCAATTAGTAATGGTATTTATCATTTCCATTTTATACATAAAGTAGCTGTAAGAGGAAAAGCAGGGTTACAGAACTTGCCTAACATCAGAGCCAGTGAGAAGCATAGCTGCAGTCTAACAACACGGCCCTCGGACCCTAACCACTACCCTCCACTGTCTAATACGGAAAGGACTTAATTCAAACTTTTATCAGGAGTCCAAAACGCCTGGAAGGCAACGATGAGGCCAAGTCAGGCTGTGCTATGACAGAAAGGATTCTAGTATTTGACATTTTTTAATGATAAGCAAAATCTTTTTCAGAAAATTTAAAAATTTTTCACACTGCATACAGTGTTTAGGTCAAATCAACTGTAAAAAATATTTTATGTCAATTAAAACAATTTTAAGATATTTGATGAGATGAAATTTTATTGAAATGGAATGATGGAAAGTATGTACCAAAACCCACAGTGTAAAAAATGACATCGTGTATGATCAATTTTGATAAAAAAAATACACATATATGCCCATACATGTGCAGAGAAAGTATGGAGGGTATATATAGTAGTGTGACGGTGATCCTGCCAGAGCTGTGTGGCGGAAGCCTTGACTTACAACACTTGCTGATTATCATGGTGTAACTGCTCTCAATATTGTAACAGAGTGGTCAGGCAAGATCTCAGAGTGAAGGCACGGGGGGAGGGGAGAAAACTCCAAGGTGGAATTGAAGATTAGAAGAGGCTTACCCTCCCTGCAAGGAGGGGCAAAGAAGAGAGATTACCCCAAAGGCAACTATAAACAATTATAACTGTAAACAGGCCAGCAAACAGCCCTGCCTTCCCAGCAGGGAGGGGCTGCAGCGAGACCACCCTCAGGCAGCACCACTAGCAGCAGGCCGAAGAAGAAGGGACAGAGAGGTGGAGTTGTACAATCCAGAGGGACACCGGAAAGGGGTTGAGAAGTGCTGAAGGAACATCCAATGCAGCTCCTGACACAGGGTGCGCAGAGCCTGCGTGAGCTGTGGGAGCTGGGTACCTGGCGCCGGGTGACTGGAGACGTTGCCTCCCTTACACAACGTGGCCAACATTAGTCCTCATTAGCTGAAAAAGACTGACGATTCCACTGGCTTCAGCGCATGTGGGATTTTGGGAAAGGACTTTTAAAACAAAGGAGAGCGGAAGCCATGCTCTTGCTTTTTCCACCATGGGTGGGAGTGGCAGAAACCAGGACCCCTTGGGGCTTAAAGCCCCGCATGATTAGAAGCCAGCTCCCTGAGGCAGGGCCTCACTCTGGTATGCGTGCCATGCCAGGTGCCAGCCCTGGGGATGCTACAACCCAGTGCAGCATGACATGTGGTTCCCGACTGCTTCCACTCTCTCACCCTGAGATCACACAGAGGCCTGAGCTGGGAAGTTCCTCAGGGAGCCTCCCATGCACCACCATCTGGAGTGATCTGGCAGTACATCCCAGACCCTGAGAGAGAGAGAGGGAGAGAGTGAGCTGCTAGGAGGTGATGGTGACTCTCATGCCAGAGAGAGAGAACCAGGAGCTATAGAGATGGAGATCTAGTTGACTAACAACCCTGGGCTATGGATAAGCAATAATGGAGAACTTCCGGACATGGATTTGGACTTTAATCTTCCTGGGTGGCTGGTTTTCTGTGATTTGCAGTACAGGTTGGCGTGGTTGACTTGGAACAGGAATGCTCTCAGCCCCCTCAAATTGGAAACCCTGTTAATAAGCACCTATTTCCTTCCCCACAAATCTTTGTATTATGTATATACATGGTGACAAGCAACTACACCCCATGCTGCCCAGTTACGATGTGGAAATCAGCTATATGGTAATCCATACAATACCAATGTAATGCTACTGAATACACAGTAGGGAAAAGATGTGCATAATTAGCTCTGGGAGACTGTAGTAGCTGGTTCTAGCATCTCTTAGGCACTAAACTGCAGTGACTATGGTGATCTCTATGTAAGGGAAATGTGAAGATTTGATTTTTTAATTTTTATTATCTATAATTTTATTTATTTTAAAATATAAATACACTACTACTGTTTATATGTGAGAATGTGCATGTGTCAACTAGGCAAGGATTTTGTCTCCTTAACGCTCCTTACTCTATAGAGTGTGATAGTATTACTTTACAATTTAAGGAATTGGAATACATGTATCTGAAGTTGTTTTAATGAAGTGAGGAAGGTTAATCTTCAAAACATTTTCCTAAAAATATGTTCAAAGTGGCTAAAAAAAAGAAATCTGCAAACAAGTCAGAACAGTTTTATATTGTGGTCTATCCTTAAGAAATACACTAAGAAGTTTATTTCTGGGCATTGAAGATTCCTGTATATTGCATGCCAGTATTCATAGAATGCTTATAAAGAGTATTTCTATCTCTTTTCTTTATATAATACACTAAGGTAACAAAAATTTCCAAAAGGAATACGGATTGATATAGTATATTTCATTATTTGTTTTCAGTAGTGAAAAAAATCTTTATTGCTTAAATATATATTAAGTCAAGGACTTCCAGTCAAGATGGAGGCATAGGTAAATACAGCTCACCTCCTCGCACAACCACGTCAACATTAAAACTAAAATACAGAATAATTATCACTCAAAACCATCAGAAATTTAGTTGAATGGAAGTCTGACAACTATAGAATTAAAGAAACCACAACCATACAGATTGGTAGGAGACACAGAGATGTAAAATGAGCTGGTCTCATACCCATGTGTGGTAGGAAAAAAATCAGAAGGCATATCTCGTGAGAGATGGATGCCAGCACCACACCAGGCCCCCAGCCCAGGATTCCAGTGCAAGAAAGAAAAACCCACATAACTTTTGGCTGTATCAAGCAGCAGGGTTTGAGTCGGTGAAAGGAACTACTGGAGTCCCAAGCAGTGCCTCTTAAACAGCCTGCACATAGACTTACTCAGATTCACTGCCTCTGAGCTCCAGCATCAGGATAGCAGCTTAAAAGATACCACTGGCATAAAGGGAGGAACTGAAGTGTCTGGCATCAAGGGTGAGAGCTGGGGGACAGCTTTCTCCCAGACAGAAAGGTGGATAGAGGCCATTGTTCTTTTTCTGAGTCCTCCTCCCTCAGTGCCATAGAGCTAGCATGTGGGGGCCATATCTCAGACTCCTGGCTTACTACATGGTATGCTCCACCCTGGGGCATCCCTGAGGTTCTACCTTACCCAAATTATGGCCCACCTAAATTCTTAATAGTGGCTTTTCCATATGAATGGCTGGTCTCAATTCAGGCTTCACATCTTCCTAAATCCTCTCAAATAAGCAATAAGCAGCCTCAGTGAGACCCCAGCCTCTATATTTTTGGCTAAATAGCCCCAGGCCTGGCACTAGCAGCAGCCAGCTGTGGATCACAGTTTTGCTTTGCCTGGGAACCTCCAAGCCCAGCACAAGTAGTAGCCATCTAAGATTGCTTTGTTGCTCATGCTGGGTGGCCCCAATGGAACACAGGTGGTGGCTGACGCTGGCCTACACCATCCTGGAAAACATGCACATCCAGTGAACAGTTACAGACCATATCAGAACACCACCACCCTGGCCTTGCATAGCTGATCTTCTATAGAGGGCAAAGGTTGGTGGTCATTGTTCCTAGGCAGTCCTTGCAGCATTCTGGCCTGGGAAAATCCCTCCTATTGACCTGCCAACAGCAATCAAGGATCAACTACAAGAGAAGGGTATGTTCAGCCTACACAGAAGGCGTACCTTGAGTACACTGCTTGGGTTATAGGGGAGGCTACACTATTGGGCCCTATAGGACACCGACTACATTAGGCCATGCTGCCAAGATAGGGAGTAATAGCAGCTCGGCCTAATACATAGAAACAAACAGAGTGGCCACCAAAATGAGGAGACAAAGAAGCCTGGCCCAAATGAAAGAACAGATCAAACTATAAAAAGAGAACTAAATAAAATGGAGATGAGGAATTTATCAGATGCACAATTCAAAACACTGGTTATAAGGGTGCTCAGGAAATTAGTGAGCATCTCAACTACATAAAAAAGATCCAGTCACAAAAAAAGGATACACTAATTGAAATAAAAAAAAAAAACAATTTAAAGGGAAACAACAGTAGAGTGGATGAAGTGGAGCATCAAAGCAATGATGTGGAACATAGGGAAACAAAAACAACCAATAAGACTAACAAGAAGAAAAAAGAATCCAAAAAAGGACAGTTTAAGGAGTCTTTGGGACAACCTCAAGGATACCAACATTCACATCATAGGGATGCCAGAAAGGGCAAGAAATGGGAAATCCATTTGAAAAACTAATCAAAGAAAACTTCCTTAATTTGGTGAAGGATATAGACATGCAAGTCCAGGAAGCAGAGAGTCCCGTACAAGATGGATATAAACAGGCCCACACCAAAACACATCATCATTAAAATGCCAAAGGTTAAAGATAAAGAGAGAATCTTAAAAGCAGCAAGAAAAAAGCAGTTACCTACAGGGGAGTTCCCATAAGGCTGTCAGCTGATTTCACAAAAGAAACTTTGCAGGCTAGAAGGGAATGGCAAGAAATATTTGAAGTCATGAAGTGCAGGGACCTATGGCCAAGATTACTTTACCCAGCAAAGATATCATTTAGAATTGAAGGGCAGATAAAGAAAGAGCTTCCCAGACAAGAAAAATCTAAAGGAGTTCATCATCATCAAACCATTATTATATGAAATGTTAAAGGCACTTATTTAAGAAAAAGAAGAATATCAAAAGTATAAACAGTAAAATGTCAGTAAGTACAAATCTACCAACAACTGAATCTAAAAAACAAGCTAAGCAAACAAGAACAGAGGTAGAATCATGGATACAGAGAGTGTTTTGATGGATGCCAGATAGGAGGAGGGTGTGGAGTATGGGTAAAGAGGTCAGGGAATTAAGAAGTACGGTTTGGTAGTCACAGAACAGCCATGGGGATGTATCGGAAATGCTGAGTACCAACTGGTGTTCACCATCAATAAATTTTATAAAACTCTAAAATTATTTTCCAAATGTGAATTATCCTCTTTTATTGCTCATTCCTGCTACTGGCTCCTTTCATGCTTCTGCCACTAGTAAATAACCAAAGAAGTCACTGTGTATATTTTTTTAAAAGGAGTCCTCTACCCCAGTCACTGTGAGTTATAATTTTTTATTATACTGAAATGTATTTTTACAGTATAAAATTGAAATTAGTAGGTAATATCTTTTAATATTTCATAATCCTTGATCTATTTAGTTAAATTAAGCTTTTAGCAGAGAATACCCTATGAATATTGAAACACACAGAATCTGACAATTTTAACTCTTAAGTGACAGAGAAAATTGAACTACAGAAGTAAAAGTAACCTGTCCCTTGAGAGGTAGTAGAAACAATGACTCCCAAAAGCAACAAGCACAACCAAAGCATACATCTTGTTTTCTAAATACCATTTTCTAACAAAGGGAACAATCCAAAATTTTTGTAGAAATATAGGCCCCCCAGAAACACAAAATAATGAAGAAAAAGTTCACAAAATAAGATTTACACTCATTAAACATGTACCAAGACATTCGAATATGCTCATAGCAAAATTTGAAGATTAAAATTAGACTTATATAATTTTTCTTTAAAATAGCAAAAATTAAGGCTAAACAAAACACTATGTTGGCAAAGCTGTGAAAGCCATCATCTAATTTATCACTGTAAGAATACAAAATTGGACCATACCCATATAAGGGAATTCAACAATTAATACATTATCCTTTCCTAGTCTTAAGAATCCATCTTAAATATATACTCCCTACTATAAAATAATACATGTACAAAATTATTTGCAATGACATTATATATAAAATCAAATATTAGAAAAATATTTATACCTATCCATAAAAGACTGGCTACAGATAGTATGAGGGAAATTACACGATAGAAAATTATGCAGCTATAAAAATAATTTAGCTCTGGCTGGCATAGCTCAGTGGATTGAGCATGGGCTGCGAACCAAAGGGTTGCAGGTTCAATTCTCAGTCAGGGCACATGCCTGGATTGTGGGCTAGGTCCCCAGTGGGGGCCACGCAAGAGGCAACCACACATTAATGTTTCTCTCTCTCTCTTTCTCCTTCCCTTCCCCTCTCTGAAAATAAATAAACAAAATCTTAAAAAAATAATAATTTAAAAATACACTTATGATCTAATAGGTACTGATTTTCAGGATACAGGGTTGAGTAAGTAAGTATATTTAAAATAAAAGAAAGCCCCGTTGTATCTCTGTATTTTAGTTAAGTAAGACATTCCCTGTACCCTTAAATAAATTTTTCTATTAAGTTTTATTACTTCACATGAATTTTGTTTCATGCAATCAAAAGAACATGAAATTCATATACTACCGAAATTTCCATTGCATAGGATGGTGTCCACTTTTGCATTTCTCTTTCTCCAAGGTTTAGGTGACATCAAAAACATAACTTTAAGAAATCACCTTATCAATCTGATATAGTGCCAAAACTCAAGGGAATCTTGTATCAAGGAAAGTAATTTCTTTTTTCATCCCATTTTTCTTTATTTTCCTTGTCCCTTCCCTTGCACACTCTACGATCACCTTGCCAAATGCCAATGTACATGCATGTCTGAGTTTTAGTAATGGTGTTCTCTGGCAAGCTTATCTATATATTAATGTTGAAAGGAGTAGCTAAGGTTTACTAAAAAAGATATAAGAACTTCCTAAAATATAAGCGTTCCTGAAATTACATTGGAAAAATGTTCCTTATTATTACTTTCCTTTTAAAAAATGAACTATATTTTGCTGGTGAGAAATTGAATATTTCTGGAATTTTAATTGTATCTCAAATTGCTTACAGCAATGATGGCTTACATTGACACCAGGTCTACCACCTCTGGGTTGGAAGCAAGGTCAAGTGGAGGAGGTGAGTATAAGGCCCTAAAGTAACTCATCCTGACCCTTTAATGTCTAATGAAACATTAATCATGCAGTTCAAATCTCCAGGCTACAAACATCTTGGGTTATATAGCATCCAAGATAGGTAGAGAGAAACCATCCAGACAGTTCTTAAGGTAATTGAACTACTTTAATATGACTACACTCAGTCAAGGTCACACTACAATGATTTTTTAGTAAATTCCCTAAGTTTTCCCACTCCACGAATCTATTCTGCCTCTTCAGTTTAGTACGGCAAATCCTCGATTAATATTTTTGATAGGTTTTGTAACATTAAGTGAAACAATGTGTAAAGAAATCAATTTTAGCATAGACTAGTTGAAAACAAGCAAGAGTTAGGTTCCTAAGGCAGCTCATCAAAGTCATAACACAATGACGATGTTATTTGAAGGTTTGCTGTATTTGCATTTCTCAAAGAGCATCAGGGGAAATTGTGAATTTATGAGTTTTGTAAAAAAAAATTGCACTCCACAGATTCTTTAAGAATCTGATTCTGGGTGAAATTTATGTCCTTTAGCAGTTCTAAATCTTTTAGAAGATATCTAGGGAAAACTACTCAATCACATTTCACTTCTACAGTATACACACTTTCACTTCTATTGAATACGAGCTGTATATATAAAGAAGCTATTTTAGGAAATAATTCCACAGGTTGCTTGGCTATTTATCATTTGAAGGAAAGTGGAAAAAAGGTTTTCTAAAGAATACAGAACAAAAAATGAAGTTTCCGAGGACAATGAACACTCTGGACATATTCACAAATGCTAATTATTGGCAAGAATAGTTATCAGCTTGTAATTCACATCTAACTGGTTTTCCATGAAAGTTTTTAAAAAGAAAAGAAAAGAAAGAAAAAGTTCTAGTTTTGGACAGAGTAAGAATGAGAAATGAACCAATTGTAGGTGAGAAAGTTTTGACTTTCTACATTTCAATTTAATCTCAGATATTCCAAAAATGTAAAGTGTTGTTTTAAATAAATGCTATTTATTTTTATGATATTTAATTGACTTAAGAGTATTTGTGTGGAAACATGCTCTATCTCTTTTAGTTAAAAAATTTTGGTTTGTAAAATTATTATTCCTTAGCAGCAAGCATGATTTTTATATTTTTTCATAAAAATACCATATTTTATATTAAATCTCATGAAAATTTGATGTTAACTATTCACGTCTTTTCAGCACTTCAAGGTTCATGATATTAAGAGAACATTTGTACTACCTGTAAAAATAATCCTTATTTTTCTGATTTGGAAAGTAATACCTGTATTCATTTTTTAATTAGCAGGCTATCCTATGAATATAATTTTATCATTTCCTGAAAACTGAAAGTAAAATTATTCACTACAGCGCTTTTGCAAAAACTAGTGTATGTGCATTCAGATGGCTTATCCTGAGGTTATCCTAAATTTAAACCTATAATGATGAAAAGTTCTGCATTCCTGCCAGGTTTTAACATTTTCTGGTATCTGACTTAATGATAAGGAGTTAAATCCAATTTCACAGTTCGGTAAGAAAAATTTGGCTATCTTAGAGGGGAAAAAAAAAGTAAACTTCAATTAGCCTGAATTGAATTGCATCCTTGGTTCCCCCTAGGACTGAATATAACAAGACATTGTCCCCTCTCCATGCTCCCAGTTTCGTTCTTAATGAATAAAGAGGGCTAAGAACTCCTCAGAGGGTCCGAAGACACTTTTTTGGTCTCATCACCAGCTAAAATTTTCTAATTTTGTTAAGTCTATGTGGTTTTTTATGGAAAGTAATTAATAGTTGCGGGCAAAACAATTAAAATTGTTCTGAACATTATCAACTAGTTTCATATTGAGCATTATCTATTTATTACAAACCAACACAGACTCTGAGCTCTATAAACCAGTCTCTTGGTCTTCTAACTGTCATTGACGGAAAAGTGATGATGGAAGAAGCTAAATAATGTTGATGTCACTTACTTAGCATTTCAAATTGATATCTAGTCACATGAAAATTATTTTAAATCTATATTATCTAAATTCTGTGCTAAGTGTCCTGATGATTTCCAAATATAGCTCTGTGGATTATGCTTTTAAACTGCTAAATTATTTTTATCATAGAGATTTCACTTAACTCAGGAACATTTTAGTGAGGTAGGCATGTTCTAGGAATTCTGTACATGATAAAAAAGGTGACATCCTCCCGGGATGACTTATTGAGTGCTCTGTAAGTAAATTAATCATTGTTGCCGCTTCTGACATGATAAAGTTGTTTGGCACAAATGAGGGCACATATAAAATTGATGAGCAATTTCTTTGGAATTACAGTTGGGATGGGATGAGCTGCTAACATTCTTTTTATGAAGCAATCTCACAAGTATTCTCTTGGGCTGAAATTCTTGTCAGAAAATGTTAAACTCAGGCTCTGCTACTTGTTTAAAACATGCATATTCTAGAGTGTATACCCAGCTGAAATCAGTCAAGAAATGTCAGATTTCTATCCCTAATTATCCAAAGCAGAATCAATTCAAATAATATGGACAGAGCCCTGGAGTGGGATGTAGGAGTCCTGAATTACAACATCAGCTAAACCTTTATCACTTATTGTGTGATCTTTGTAAGGAACCTAAATTTGTCTGAACTTCACCCTGTCATTTATAAAAGACCAGGGCTGGTTTAAGTCCATGCTTTTTCACCTCACAGTCCGTTATGAGTTAAATTTTGTCCCCCACAAAAATTCTATATTGAAGTCGTAACCCCTATTATTTTAGAACATGATCTAATTATTTGGAAATAGGATCCTTGCAGATGTAATTAGTTAAATTAAGATAAGATCACACTGGAGTAAGGTGGCACCCTTAATCCAATATAATTGTTTTATTTGGCATGGCACAGAAACATGGAGAAACCAGTTCATCAAGAATAAGAAGAGACATGTCGATAAATGCCAATTCCACTTTGATAGGTTAAGATCATGTGAAAAGCATGGCTTAACTACTCTCTAAATATTAATAGCTGAAATTTGAACAGTGTTTTTGGCATCATGCTTATTTTAACTACTAAATAATATCAAGTCTATATTATAAAGACTTTTTTGGGAGCGAAGTGCTAGAATATTTAGACAAAGAAGCTTACATTGTGGTAGGCTGAATAATTACCTCCAAAGATATCCAAGTTCTAAACCTTTGAATTTGTGAATGTTATTTTACATGGCAGTAGCAATAGGGATTTTGCATATATGATTAGATTAAGGATCTTGAAATTAGAAGATTATTATGTATTATCCATCTGACCGGGCCTCTAAAAGTAACGACACATCCCTTTTTAAAGGGATGCAAAGAGAGATGACTACGGGGCGGGGGTGAAGGAGATGTAATAACTGAACAAAGATTGGTGTAATGGGAGAAAGAGGTCACAAACCCAGAAATGTCCTCTAGAAGCTAGAAAAAGCAGAGAAGCAATTTCTTCCCTCAGAACCTCCAGAAAAAAACAGTCTTGTGGACACCTGGACTTAAGCCCATGGAACTGATGTGAAGACTTCTGGCCTCCAAAACTGGAAGAGAATACATTTGTGTTGTTTTAAGCCACTAAAAGTTGTAACAGCAGGAGGAAAGTAATACATATAGCAGTTCTCTTCTTCCTGAACTGGCGTTCTTTTCCCATTCTATATAATTCCTTCTCATCTAGGGCAACATAAGCAACCTTTAGCCGGTTGACTCCAATTCTCTCCAACTCAGTGGGTTGATTGAGATGAACGATTCATTAATATATAGGGCAGCTTTTCCTCTCTACTCTACTGTGAAGGAGGCAATTTTCCACCTGTTAAACCCAAAGTAATGCCGGTAAACACATAGTGTGTGTGTGTGTGTGTGTGTGTGTGTGTGTGTGTGTGTGATGAATTACCAGGAGAACCATAAAGAAAAAATATGGGTGTCACTGAAATATTCAATATATAATGGCAAGCTACTACTTTTAAAACTGTTATTTAGGTAAAGTGGTTCTTTGAGGTTTATCAAATCATTCTAGTTATAAAGTGTACACACACGGATTTAAAATTCTCTCAGCCATTGGAAATATATATATTGATATAACAGTGTTTATTCTCTTTTCCAACCTAAAAGTAAACATTCTATGCATTTTAAATAATAATAAATTTGGGATCAAGGAAAAACATAGGTTATCCTCCTGGCGACTGGCATTAATCAGAATTGAAGTAGTTAAAGAAATATGTATACTTCAAAAAAATGAAAAGTTATTTTCTAGCTAGACTCTCTCTTTCCTGTGGAAATGACCATTGTAACAGATAATTGTTCTCAGTGTGGGTAAGAGATCAATTTTCTTTGAAGAATTCAAGGCCATGCTATAATATTGTGAAATATTTTTAAATAGTAGGAATGCTTTTATTGTGTTATTATAGTAATATAAACACATTTTGCCAGTAAAATGACAAAACATTAATAAAGAACAGATCAAAAACCTTGATAAAGAAAACATTTAAAACACAAGCAGAGGAAGAGGGACACATGGCTTACAAAGAAAAACATATAATGACTGAAAACTATTGCTGGGAACAAAGCAAGCCAAACATCAATAAAACAATATTTTAAAGTGACAAAAAATTTCAACAAACCTTCTCAAAATGGTCCATTAATCTTCTGAAAATCTGTTGAAGGCAATCTAGCAGACCTGTATTACAGAGGTGAGGATACACTAACAGAAGCTCTTCAAGTGAAAAGCAAATGATAGCAGAGAGAAATTGGTTGTATAAAAAGAATGGAGAGTTCCAAAAATGGTTTGTATGCAAAAAACAGAAAACAAATTTCTCTTTATGGGATTTCCTTACAAAATAACTAACTGTTTAAAGAAAAAACATGTGTTTATGACAAATGTAGTGGTAGAAGATATGATAATTATAGTGCAAAAAATGAAGGAGGGTACTGAAAGAGTGTTTGTTCATTTGTTCTCACAGTATCCTCTAAATTATATTATCCTACAAAATATAGACAATTAATAATAATACAGCAATATTTTAAAGAAATTTATTGTAAGCATTAGAAAAATTACTAAAAGCACATCTTAAATTTACATTGTATCAAGTATACTTCAATATAAAAATAAAAATCACTAAAAATAAAACAATGAGCAGTACTAATAGTCCAAAGGTGAAGTCAAAATAAAATAATAAATATAATAAGACCTCACAGAAGACAGGAAAATAAGAAAAATGGGGAATAGATGAAATACATAGAAGACAAATAGCAAGATAGTAGACTTGAACCCCAATACATTGATAGTTACATTAAATGTAATAGTCTAAATACTACAAAAAAATGTTTGCCAGACTTGATTTTTTAAATAAACAAGGTCATCTATGTAGTATTACAGAAAACATGCTTCAAATAAAAATATATAAGTTAATATTAAAAAAATAAAAAATAATGTTTGTGCAAACATTAATCATGAGAAAGCTAGAATGGTCATAAATATTCCTCTAAGAAGATCTCAGGAAAAGGAATATCACTAAGAATAGAGAGATATTTTATAATGTAAAATATCTATTAATCAAAAGGAAAAATTATAAATGTGTATTTCTTTGAAAATAGTGTGCCAATGTAAATGAGCAAAACTAACGGCTAAAAAATTAATAAATCTGTCATTATTATTAGATCTTACACCATTCTCAATAATTTTAAAAATAGACACAAATTTAGTAAGAGAATACAGGACCTGAACAGCATTATCAACCAAACTAACATAATTAACATTTTTAGACCACAACACTCAACTACAGCAGAATACACATTCCTTTAAGGTCAAAATGAAACATTCACTAGGATATATCATATACTGGTTTGTGAACCAATATTAGTAATGTCAGACAAAAATAAAATTAAATAATAGTTATAACAAAAAAAGCCCCTAGAAAATCCCTACATATTTGAAGATAGAAAAAGCACTTTTAAGAAAACCCAGGATCAAAGAAGAAATAACAAAAGATATTAGGAAATATGCTGAACTGAACAATATTGAAACTCAAAATACCAAAACTTATGAGATGAAACTAACACAGTGCTTAGTGGGAAATTTATAACTCTATTTATATTGAGAAATTTAGGGAAATTCATAACCCTAAAAGTCTAAATCAATGAAATAAGCATCTGTCGTATGAAGCTAGAAAAGAAAAAAAAAAAAGTTTGTTATTAGAAGAAATAAAATAACAAAATTAAAAGTGGGAATCATTAAAATAGAAATGAGACTAAAAACAAAACTAAAAGCTGCTTTTTTAAAGATGAATAATATTGATAAATATATCTAGAATAAAAAAATAAAATAGAAATGATCAAAATGACCATATCAAGATTAAAGAGGAAACATCCTTGTAAATTATAAAGATAATAAAATTATAATTAGAAAATAAAAATTTCATAATAAAATGAGGTATTAAAATTAATCAAAAGGAACAGAGAAAAAATGTTTAAGTAACAAGGAACACTGGAAAGAGTAAAAAAACAAAACAAAACAAAACAAAATTATTTACTCAAACCCAAACACATCAGGAATTTCATGAAGTAAACATGAACTAATTCATCATGATTTGACAACCTATATGAAATTTTAAAAAAAGTTTTAAAAAAACTCCATTATTAAAACTTATTCAAGAATAAATGCAAAACTCAATGGCCTATATATTAAAGATATTGAATTACAGTTAAAAACCTATGCATAAAGTTAGCCCCAAACTCCAAAAAATTACTAGAAAATTCTATCAAACATTTAAGAAAGTGATAACAAAATTTCACCGAAAGATCTTTCAGAAAAAAGAGAAAATATTTTCTAACTTATTTTATTAGGCCAACATTATCCTAATATCATAAGAAAAGAAAATTATAAACCAATTTCCTCATGAAAATAGATTCAAATATCATTAGTAAAATGAAGAGCAATTGGAATTTACCCTAGCCAATAAAAGGTTGGTTTGATAAGAAAACCAAATCAATTTAATTTACCACAGTAACAAAATAAAAAAGAAAATAGATATGATCATTTCAACTAAAGCAGAGGAAACATTTGTCAAAATTATAAGCCCATTTATGATATTTAAAAGTCTCAGAAAACTAGGAATAACAAAAGGCATGCAGCAACCAAAACACAGGCAATATCTACTTAATGCTAAAACACTGAAAGATTTCCTCCAGGATTGAGAATAAGACAACTGGATTAGATATCTTATTGAAATAAAACTTTGATCTTTAACTACTGTTAAACTCCTCCACCCACCAAAACTCTAAGTCATATAAAAATATACTTAGTTATGAAACTATTAAAGTTGTATTAGAAAATAGATATTATTTTTGCAAATACAAGTTAGGCAAAGATCTTTAAATAGAATACAAACTGTTAAAAATAAGATATGCTAAATTGAATGTTAAAATTAAAATTTCTGCCCTTTAAAAGCCACTTTTAAAACACTTATATATACATATATCTCTCCAATTCGAATTGGTGAAAAAGACAACCAAGGTATATTATCAGGGCATTTTTACAGCTACATAATGATTCTGGTATTGATTATATAACTGAATACCTTTGTCAAAATTTCTTAAACTCTATAGCCAAATAAGTATGTTTTACTGTATGGCAATTGGTCAATATATTTCAATACTTACTTCTGAAAAGATATCTGTAAGCCATAAAGCACATGAAAAGATGGTCAACATCATTAAGATTAGGAAAATGCAAGTTAAAACCACTACACAACTACTATAAGGGCTAAAATGAAAAAGACTAAAAGCCCCTATTGTTGTCAATAAAGTGGAGCAACTGGCATTTTCATTCATGCTGTTCAAAATATGAAATGGTACAATCACTTTGTGACACTGAAGTTCAACTCATAGGTGCTTCTCAAGAAAAATAAAAACCTATAGTCATAGAAAATTGTGAATAACCACAGCATCATGTATTCATAATGACCCCAAACTAGAAACAACCCAATGTCCATGGACTAGGGACTGGATGAACAAATTGTCGTATGACCCTATGATGGCATAAAACTCAGCAATTGAAGACTTCCATCCAAGATGGAGGCTTAGGTAGGCATACTTTGCTTCCTTGCACAACTGAAAAGACAAAAACCAATTTAAAAACAAAAAAGCAACTGGAATTTCCAGAGAATTGAACTGTATGGAAGTCCAACAAACAAGGAGTTAAAGAAGAAACATTCATCTAGACGGGTAGGAGGGGCAGAGAGGACGTGCAGAGAGGATGTGCAGCAAGGCGGCAGACCAGGCAGGCGAGGTGGCAGGTGGTAGACAGAGTGGTCCCGAATTCATATGTGGATAAGCCAGGAGGAACAAGTGAGGAGTGAAACAGACCCCACAACTCAGGTTTGCAGCACTGACAAATAAAGATTCAAAACCTCTGCAGGTAAAAACCCTGAGACAGAAGGAGAAACTCCAGGCCTCAAAGGAGAGTTTCTTGGGGATACCCATGGGGTCCTAGTATGTACACAAAACTACCCACCTGGGAATCAGCAGCAGAAGGGCCCAATTTGCCTGTGGGTAGTAGTAGAAGTACTGAAAATCGGGCAAGAACTGAGCAAGGGGCATTGTTCCCTCTCTGACACCTCCCTCATAGACAGCACCACAACACAGCTACATGGGTTGCCCAGCCCTGGAAAATACCTAAGGCTCCATCCCTTACAATGTAACAGGTATGCTAAGACAAAGAAATGTTGCCCAAATGAACGAACAGATCAAAACTCCAGAAAAAACAACAACAACAACAACAACAACTAAGCAACAAGGAGATAGCCTATCAGACACAGAGTTCAAAACACTGGTAATCAGGATGCCCACAGAAATGACTGAGTATGGACACAAAATAGAGGAAGAAGTTAAGGCTATGTAAAGTGACATAAAGAAAAATATACAAGGAACCAACAGTGAAGGGAAGGAACCCAGACTCAAATCAATGATTTGAAACAGAAGGAAGGAACATTCAATCAGAACAGAATGAAGAAACAAACAAAAGAATGAGGAGAAGTTTAGGAACCTCTGGGACAACTTTAAATATTCCAACATCCAAATCATAGGGGTGCCAGAAAGAGAAGAGGAAGAGCAAGAAATTGAAAACTTATTTGAAAAATAAGGAAAATTTCCCCAATCTGGAGAAGGAACTAGACTTTCAGAAAGTCCAGGAAGCTCAGAGAGTCCCAAAGGAGTTGGACCCAAGGAGGAACACTCCAAGACAGATCATAATTAAATTACCTAAGATCAAAGATAAAAAGAAAATCATAAAAGCAGCAAGAGAAAAGGAGAGGGTTACTTACAAAGGAGTTCCCATAAGACTGCCAGCTTATATCTCAAAAGAAATCTTACAGGCAAGAAGGGGCTGAAAGAAGTATTCAAAGTCATGAAAGGCAAGAACCTACATCCAAGATTACTCTATCCAGCAAAGCTTTCATTTAGAATGGAAGGGCAGATAAAGTGCTTCCCAAATAAGGTAAAGTTAAAGGAGTTCACCATCACCAAGCCCTTATTATGTGAAATGTTAGAGGAATTTATCTAAGAAAAAGAAGATAAAAACTATGAACAGTAAAGGAACAATAAACTCACAATTATCAACAACTGAACCTAAAAAAAAAAAACCCACAAACTAAGCAAACAACTAGAAGAGGAACAGAATCACAGAAATGGAGATCACATGGTGCATTATCAGGGAGGAAGGGGCAGAAGGAGAATGAGGGAAAATAAACAGGGAATAAAAAGCATTATTGGTAGGCATAAAATAGACAGGGGGTTGGGGGTTAAAAATAGTATAGGAAATGGAGTGCCAAAGAACTTATATGTATTACCCATAGACATGAACTAATGGGGGAAAATACTGGTGGGAGGGAGGTGCAGGGCAGAGGGGTATAAAGAGGAGAAAAAAATGGGACAACTGTAATAGCATAATCCATAAAATATACTTAGACAAAAAAATAAAACTCAGCAATTGAAAGTAACAATCTACTTACATACATGTATAATGTACTAAAACATTATGCTAGTAGAAGCTAGATGTAAAAGAGTCCATCCTGTGAAATGTCATTTGTGTGTTAGACTGGAAATGGAAGAATTAATCTGCAGTGACACAACCAGATTATTGACTGCTAGAAGGCCAGTATAGAGGTGCAGTGTGGAATGCGGGGCTTAAGGAACAATGACTCAAAAAGTCACAGAAAAACTCTCTGTGATGATGAAAATATTCTACATTCTGATTGTGCTGGGGGTTATAGGAGTGTCTACTTCTGTTAAAACTCATAAAGTTAAAACAAATATATTGTGTGTGTATTATAGATCTTAATAAAATTGATTAAAATAAAAAGACAACCCACAGAATGGGAGAATGTATTCGCTGATACATATGATAAGGGATTAATATCCAAAATTTGTAAAGTACTTACAAAACTTAACACCAAAAAAACAAACAACTCAATTAAAAAATGGGCAAAGGACCTGAGTAGACACTTCTCCAAGGAGTACATACAGATAGCCGTAGACATATGAAAAGATGCTCAATATCACTAACCATCAGAGAAGTGCAAATTAAAACCACAATGAGATACCATCTCATACCTGTCAGGATTACTATCATCAATAAATCAAAAAACAATAAATGCTGGAGAGGATGTGGAGAAAAGGGGAACCTTTTTGTACTCTTGGTGAGAATGCAGATTGGTGCAACCACTGTGAAAAGCAGTATGGAGATATCTCAAAAAATTAAAAATGGATCTGGCTTTTGAGACAGCAATCCCACTTCTAGGAATATATTCGAAAGAACCCAAAACACTAATTTGAAAGAACATAAGCACTCCTTCATTCATTGCAGCTTTATTTACAATCACCAAAAATAGGGAAGCAGGCCAAGTGTCCATCAATAGATGAGTGGATAAAACAACTATGGGACATTACACAATGGAATACTACTTGGCCATAAAAAAGAAGAAAATGTTACCCTTTGCAACAGTGTGGATGGACCGGGAGAACATTATACTATGTGAAAGAAGCCAGTCAGAAGAAAACAAATGCCGTATGATTTCACTCATATGTGGAACCTAATGAACAAACTGAACTAACGTGGAAATTGGGGACAGACTCATAGATGGAAAGCAGGATGACAGCTAGTGCAGGGGGAGGTTAAGGGGTGGAGGGACTGAGCAAAAAGGAAAGACAACTCATGGACATGGACAACAGTATGGTGATTGCTGGGGAGTGGTGTAAGGGGACTAAAAGATAATACAAAAAATACAATGAAGATTAAATAAAATACAAAAATATTATTTTGGGGTTTTTGCTTGCTTTGTATGTTTTGACAGAAATATCTACATAATATGCAAAAGATGCAAAGAGTCAAATGATATTGTAATCATTATTTAGGTATGTAATACACAGAAATGATCATTATTTTTTTATATTTAATGACATTGAAATTTTACTTCTAAGATTGTTCATTTAACTTTCAATATTTCAATAATGGAAACATTGAACAACTTCAATGTCTTATATACTACTCTTCCCTCCTCTCTGCTTCTCTAGCAAAGGGAGCGAAAGTGCTTTTTGCAGGGACTCCAGTGAATAACTGCCCCACCAAGGCGTGGCTGAGGAGGAGCCTTTAAAATCTTTCACTGTATGAAATATCAATAAATAAATTCTGTCATGAGGAAGTTCTATTCAGTGGATAAAATGTGACATGCAGAGTTTTTCATGTGTCAACACTATTGTCTTAAAGAAAAACCAGATACAAAGACTTCTGAAGTCCCCCGGAAAATCCCTGCTTTGGACAGCATTGTTTTGAGCCATGCGCACTGAGCTTTTTTAAGCTGTTTTCACTGACATGTTCTTTCCCTTCCTTGGGATTATTGAGTTGAAGCCCTGTTGAAACCAGATGACAGTCACTGCCTCCTGACAGTTGAAAACAGCAAGATAAAAGGAGAATGGCAATGAAATAGGGTGATGGCAGCCAGGCATTCATTTGTCAAACGTGTATTCGAGGTAAGTTTTTATAAGATTTCAGCTTGCTGTAAGGCACTGGGAGATATTTGCTCAATTGCTAACTTTGTTTCCAGAAAGTGTTTCTAACATTGAATAAATACATTATAGATTAATTGAATAGAGGGCAAAAAAAGGAGAGGAAGTCAGGATTGTGCTTGTTTTGGGAAATTGGGTGGATGGGTGATTTTTTTAAATTATGAATATAAATTTTAATATTAACATCTACCTGAGAGAAAATAAACAATCAAACAAATAAGCACAGTAACTCCAAAGAAAAAACATTAGGCTGGTCTCACATATGGGAAAATGTGGATATTCTAAAACTCATTTAGATTCATTCACCCCTATTCTGGTTGAAAAAATATCAGGAATTTAAAAGACAGGAAAAGTCTTGTATTAGTTTTAGATGCTACTAAAGAGAAACATCCAAATTCACAAATTTAGGAAAATGTTTGCTACATGCAGTGCAGATTAAATTAGATTAAAGAAGAACATGCAGGAAATATTTGCTATGGAGTGACCTAGACTTCTCAGGAAAATTGAAGGATAAAGAACGAAATAGACATCGAAGACTAAAGGGATAAGTGCTAAAGCTGAAGCGTTGAGATGATGACAGAAATTTAGGAAAACTGAAGGGGAGGAGTCATGGCCTTTAAGAGTTCCGGAAAGTTGTGAATATCACTGGCAGGGTGCCATTTCAAAGTGAATAGGTGCTAATGTACTTTGATACAATGGGAAGTCCCACAGAACAGTAAGCCCCTTGCCAGCACTCTTTGTCCGGTGTCAGCTTCGGAGTTGTATTTCCCCTGGGCCAGTTATTGTTATTCTTCACAGGCACAATGCTTAGCACTTTAAGGGAGTCCAGTGAAGTTCCAGGCAGAAGAACTGCTTCTGGTTTGCATGGGCATAGCATCTTTGATATTGACCCCTGACCTATTACCCCTTTTTATGCACAAGACAAGCCCTATACGTCAGGTAGCAAAAAAGAAGCAAGGCAAAAAATTAAGGAAACATAATGTCATCCTTTCTATTATATTATAAAATAATCACACCAGAAAGGTTCTACATTTTTTTTCCTGAAATTCCCATCTAGATAACCTAACAGTGTCAAAAGTAAAGGTAATGCATGTGACATTTAATGTCTTTACACTAATTCAACAAGCCACATGAAAATGCAAAAGTATTCATTAAAGTCCAAGAACAAGAATACTGTATATGCTATTTTGTTGGTTGGTTTATTTTATCCATTAGATTCTATAGATAAGTGAAATCATATATTTTGTTTGTTTATTGTGTTTAGTAGGTTCCACATATAAGTGAAATCATATGATGTTCTCAGACTACCTTATTTCACTGAGCATAATACTCTCCAGGTCCATCCATGCTGTCACAAAAGGTAAGATTTCCTTCTTTTTGATGGTGAAGTAGTATTCCATTTTATAAATGTACCACAGCTTTTTGTCCTATCACAGATTATGTATTATAGAATTGCATACTCGAAACCAATATGATTTTATTAACCAATGTCACCCCAATAAATTCAATAAAAATTTAAAAATAGAATGCTGCATATTTTTTTCAGATTTTAATTTACTTCCATGACTCCACTCTCTATGTAAACCTCATATCCTTCCCAAGGTGAAGCTACCTAAAGATATCTCTACTCTTGAATCAACAAGCACAAACCATCAAGGAAAATGTTGACAAACATGATTCATTAAAAACTGAAACTTCTGCAACAAAAAAAGACAAACTAGAAAAGGATTTTTATATAGAATTTTAAATTTCTTCAAAACCATGACCAAGACTGCCTTGATGTTCCTAGTTCCCCTCAGCTTAACTAAACGTTAGACAGGTTTCTTCCTGATTAGAGGTCCCTAACCTCCCTTAGAATCTCACCCATAATGTCCTCTAGCATTTTTCCACTAGCTCATCCCAGTGTTTAAAAACTCTTCCCTATTATGTTTCAGTAGAGTTGAGTTCAATTTCTCTCTCTCCTTTAACAGTCTTGAACAAAGTCTTCCTTGGATATTGAACTTTGTCCCACGATATTTCTTTTACAAACCAATTTTTTTAAAGATAAATGTGTGAAAGGAAAAAGTCAAATGACTTCTTCCATAGACTGTGTGACTTGCTAATAAACATATAAAATGATGCTCAGTATCACTCGGGAAATGCAAGTTAAAATGACAGGGGCATATAATTTAACAATCATGAGATTAGCGGAGTTTTAAAAGTCTGAAGATATAAGTAACATGTACAGTTGATTTTGGGATAAATAAAAATAATTAAATTAAAAGTAACTTTAAAACATTACACTAAGGTAGAGAAGAAGCCCATATTCTAAGGCCCAGCAACCCCACTAGTAGGAATGGCCACTGGAGACATTCTTTTACATGTGAAATGTAAACACAAAGAAATATGCAAGGAGACTTATTGAAGCATTGTTGATAGCAGACAAAACATGGGAAAGTCAAAATGTCCATTAACAGAATAATAGATTTCATATATTCATAAGTTTGAATACTGTACTATAATTAAAATCAGCTATATTTAATAATATGAAGGGTCTGTAAAACACAACAATGATTGAAAAAATTAGAAGGACAATTTTATGATAAGAAATATATGAATTTTAAAAACCTACTAAGCAATACTAAATAATATTCACAGATACATGCATATAATATAAAACTATAAAAAGTATTTATGAATATTACAACCAATGAATTTATTAGGCATTTAACCCTGGGGAAGCAAAATGGGAAATAAGTGACTTCGATAATCTTCTATAAGTAAAAACAGACAACCAACGGCCTTGCTATAGAAAGGGTGTCCACCACTAGCACTTGCAATTGTCAGACTCAAAGAAAGAGAAACGAATGGGAATGTTTATAGTAGAAAAAAAGAGAAGGCTTCAGTCATACCTAACTGGAAGCTGTTAGCAAGGGGAATTAGAGGTGGCTAACTAAAATCGGAACATCCTATGTAATTGCTTAGGGGAGCATACTTGTATGTTTCCAGTAGGTCTTAAGTTGGATGTGGGGGGAAAAATAGGGCCACTTGCTACAGGAATGACTGTTAAGTTCCTGGACTGGTCATAGCAGACAGTGATTTGGCTTTGTGAGCTGGTTGCTGGAAGTTGTGGGTCAGAGTTCAGTTTTCACATATGGTTGGATGATTGCCCATTATTCTAGTCAGTCTATCAATTTGTAAAGTTTTACTTCTTAAGGAAGACTCACACTCTTCTTATAAGACAAAATGTAATTCAATGGACAAATGCTTAAAGTGACAAGAAGTAAACTTTTGTATTAATAAAAGTAAAATCTAAAATGAAGATATTATAACCACGCATATTTTGGTATTTTTCAGCATTTGCTGAAGGTTATCACTTATACGCTTATATGTATAAGGACAACTCTTAAGCTAAAGCTACACATGTTTCCAAAATGCTGATTCTTAAAATATACAACTCAGGACATTTTTGACACTAGTAATGCACACTATTATAACATTAAAAACAACTTTTAATAAGATATATTTTCATAACAGCAGTGTAACTGGAACTGGACAATGCAAATAATATATTATTTTTCAAATAGCATTTCTGTTCTTTCATTTTCAATATTTAATTAAATTTATGGAGCAGAACTGAACATTATGAATAGCTGTTAGAAAAATGATCACTTTGCCCCTTAGCTAATATAGTATGGATGTTGATACATAGGAATGATTTACAAAAAAAAGAAAAAGAAAGAGATAATTCTGGTGGAATAAATGCTACTTTTATGGTCCAAATCTGTTTGCAAAATGGGTGTTTCTTTGAAAGAAGTCATTAATATCAAGCTGAAACATATGTATAACCTTACGTATGGGAAAATACTATAGCGCATTTTGATTTCTTATTCAATTTTATTTTGGTGTTGCAAATTCCTTAGGAAAAATTGATGGCAGGGGTTGTTATTGAGAAAATCATTATATGTTATACAGGAGCTGACTTATTTGAGAAGAGGGCATAAGACTTTACTAATAATCTGGCTTCTTTTGTCTTAAAATTTGTCTCAGATGCTTGATATGAAAAGATAACTATGGATGATTACAATTAGGCTTTTGTGAAATTTTGTTGGTTCCATTATTTTTGTTGTTATTGTGGTTGGCTCCATTTTTAAGGGAGGAGTCCCCTAGGCATCCAAATGATATTAACAGGGATTTAAAATTATCTCCTTTGCACTCATTCAACTTCAAAATGAGGTCAGGTTGTTCTACAAATGAGAATCCAGCAGAAGCTGTTTCTCTTATCCCCTTCTTTAGCTAAATCAGTTCTGGACTTCAAAGCTACAGCCTGGCCTTTCTCAGGAGCAATACAATCAGTGCAGACAAAAGGAACACTTACAGATCAGCCTCTTCAAACTTTGAAACTAAGATGAAAAGACTCATTTTAAATTCCCTGGACAATCAAATGTCATAATAATCATGGAAATTTGACCAAAGCTACCATTTTCTTTAATGTATTTACTTTAAGAGCAGTGGGCTGGTCATTAAATTGAAATAACTTGAATGAATTTTGCTTTAATAAAGGCTATAAGTAGTTTCTACAGGCCATTCAAAATTGTATTACATCTTCATGAATTTGTGGAGGAAAAATCTTTTAAAATCTGCTTTGAAGGATAATTTATATCCCTGTTCATTTTTGCTGAATGCTTATCTTATAAATCTAATGATTGACCACATATCTATTTTGTCCTGTGTAGAAAAAAGGAAAAGAAAGGACATATTTTTCCACTTATAGTTTGAGCATCTTCTTTTAAATCTCAAGGAATTATGAGGAATAATAATTTAAAAAATACCCATTTTCAAAATATCAAGTTCACCATGGATGACTGAGTCATAAACTCCTAGTTCAGAAACTATATACCATAGCATTGTGAGTGCTATTCTACAGTTTATGGTACACAAATAAGAAAAAAACACAAATAAGAATTGATTAAGGTATTGCAGGGAAAGCAACTTTTAATATGCATTTGGAAATATGAAAAATAGTACAATGGTCACAGGAAATGGAAAAAGAGAGAGAGAAATCTTTAGGTAAAGGAAAGAGAGTGGTCCAAAAAACATGAAAGGACACAATGTGTTTGAAGAAGCTCACCCTGGCTGGGACACAGCACCTATCACTGAAGATCTATTGTGATGAACTCTTCATAACAGGGCAAAAAACCCAAATACTGGCTTTTAGGCAATAAGCAGCAACCAACATGACTATGTTTGAATGTATTTGGTTTGTTTTTGAAACTATAATTGATAGTGGTACCAGGAGTCATGAATGAAGAATGAGCGCCGAGGAGAAACAGGTGTCAAGAAGTTGGTAATGAGGCTGCTTCAGTGATAAGTAATCAAATTCAAAAGCCTATTAGATAGGGAGGAAGGAAAGAATCCAGCTTCCACTTCTGAGGTAGGAATTACTGATTAATTAGTCATGAATGAGAGAGAAAAACTCGAAGATTAAGATTCTAGTTTAGATAAGGACAGCAGCCATTATAGGAGAAGCGGATTGAAGAGGCTGGGACAGACAATAAAAGTAGAAATAAATGAGATTTTTGTACCCAGGGTGATTTTGAAATTCCTAAAGAACACTCATTAGAGAGTTAGGCATGCAGGTCTAGGTCTTGTCCCATAATCCCCAAAGTTCAGTAGTTGATGTTCTGTCAGCTGAGTAGTTCACACTTTGAACAGTATACTAAATGAGAAAAGGTCAAGAATAAAAGAAGACATAGCATTCGAAGGCATTTGGAACAAGAGGATTCAAATAGGATAACTGAGAAGAAGTCATATATTAGAGGTTATCAGTAGATGATTAGATCAAAAAACGCTGGTGCATTTACACAGTGGAGTACTATGTAGCAGAAAGAAAGAACTCCTACCCTTCATGACAACATGGTTGAAACTGGAGAGCATTACGCTAAGTGAAATAAGCCAGGCAATGAAAGACAAGTACCATATGATCTCACCTATAAGTGGAACCTAATTAATAAAACAAACAGATGAACAAAATAGAACCAGAGATGTGGAACTAAAGAACCAACTGACAGTGACCAGAGGGGATAGGGGAGGGGGATAACAGGGAAAAGATGGGGAAGGAGCAAGCAAAAGAACAGAAATAGAGGGCTCATGGGCACTGATAATGGGGGGGATTGACCATGGGAGTGAGGAAGGACAAGGTAGGGGAGAGAAATGGGGAAAAATGCGGGACAACTGTAACTAAACAAAAATAAATTTAAAAAAAGAAGTTACCACTCATAATGGTATTGTTCGAAAAGCCAAAAAAGATCCTCTCCAAAAATTCAGTCAACTTTGTCAAGTGACAGCCCATGTATCACGATGTTGCTATATAACTACTTTCATGGATGTTTTGTTAATTTTCAGTTCTTATTTTGTCAAACAACCAGGTGACAGTTATGTACTAAATGAAAAATGTCATTACAGCCATGCCTTTTTTCTTTTACCTTGGGCATGTATGCAAAAATGAATGTTGCATTTAACATGTGGGGTTTTTTTTGTTTCACTTTACGCCTGTGCAAATTATACAATGAACTTGACTGAAAGTAACAGAATATCAAAACTTCATGCTTCAAACACACAAGGGTTTAATTTTTTGTGTTTAATGTAGCTTTCTGTGATCTGTTACATTAGCTTTATAGTATTTTGGATCTGGCTCTTTCACTTAACAGCTTATTTCACCATGTTACTATGTGGCATCCATTCTCAAGGTCAATATGGCTGCTGAAACTCTGGTTATCACATCTGTGTTGCCAGTCTAACGAAAAAGAAAGAACAGAGGGAAAAACTGGTGTTCCTCTCAGTTGAGACAGATCCTTTGAAAGAACCTTCCCAGAATTCCCTCCCAACATTTATGTTTACTTGACCACATCTAGCTTTGAAAATAAAAAAAAATAAAATCTTGAAAAAAAAAAGGATCGGTACTTGAGTTCCATCCTTAAATAATTAATAGGAGTTTTTAGGTGGATACGGGACAGAGAATATGACAGGTGCACAGATTAGATTATGCGCATTTATGAAGGTATAAAAAACAGTGAATTTGGTGCAAAGTGAGTGTATCAGCATGGCTATACATAATAACATGGCGGGGAGTGTAGAAATACTGGTCTAGGAAAATATGATGAGTCTAAATTATGAAGGGTGTCACATGTGGAGTTAATACCTTGTATTAAAGGAAATATGGAGTCATTAATGTTTTGGAAGCAGGGGTACCACACAATCATATTCTTATGTTAGAATGGTAATGTTAAATTTGGAGAGTAATTAGTAATGCAAAAGCTAAGAGACCTCAGTTTATATCTTCTGTAGGCACAATAATAGTTCCCCAAACATGCATATGTTCTAATAATCCTGGGGACCTGTGAATATACTGGGTCACACAGCAAGAGGCAATTAAGGCACCTAATTAGTTGATCTTAAGGTGATTATTCTGTATTATGCAGATGGGCCCAGTGTATGACAAAGGTCTTTCAATGTAGAAGAAGGATTCAGAAGAGTTTATGTAGTAATAAATGCAATGTAAGACTTCACTGGCCATCGCTGACTTTGAAGATCAAAGCTGGCCATGAACCAAGGGATAGGGGCTATTTCTACAGGCTTGAAAAGGCAACAAAATGCATTCCCCATTTAGAGCTTCCAGAAAAAGCCCAGCCAACTTCTTGAGTTTAGCCCACTGAAACCCACTTTGGACTTCTAACCTCCAAAACTGTAAGATAACCCGTGTGGTATGGTTTTTGGTCACTAAGTTCTTGCTAATTTATTACATTAGCAACAGGAAATAATAATATGTATGATCCTATGTACTAGATATGTGTGGTTTTTGGTAAGTCACTCAACATATTATTTCCCAAATTTTAATACACAATAAAATATTATCCAGAGTGACTTCCAGAAATATTGAAAATAATGTACACAGAGCACTTTGCCTATTGTTAGTGTTAAATAAGGAGCAGTAGGCAGTGGAAGTTGAAGAAACTGTAGCATTACCTTCCTTTCTTCATCATCATTGAAAATTCTGTGAAGTAAATAACTCATACAGAGTAAAAAAGGACCAGCTCTGTATTTTTTAAGTAGCTCACTATGAGACATGTGTAGGTTCTAAACAAAGATGTTGGGGTTAATGAGGAGAGAATGATCTGAGAAGTATTTAAGGGGACAATCACACATTTGGCTGTTTGGAAATGGATGTAACATATGGAAGGCTTTTATCTTCTCTCTTGGACGATTGAATATATTTCACAAACATCAATATACTTTAATAAATCATGCCAAGCTCTGATGTATGAATGCCTATATAACTTGGGAGGAGAGCCATATGAGAGGTAGTTTCAAATGCACAGCCCTCTTCCTGAAAGTATTACAGACCTTAGGTATCTCTGTAGCCGCAAGAAAAACTGATCCAGGACCACACTAGCCCTGCTGTCTGTTGCACCTGCTCTGTAATTCTTCAGTAGCATCTTAAAATCTATGTAATAACCTCATTAATATATTTTCTCTCTGGCATCCTGACTCCCCACATCTTTAATGAAATGCTTGCTCATAGGGTGATCACACTGCCCCTGCTAGTTATAAGTGCCTGAATGTTCCAGCCTAATAACTATCTTCCCCAAATAGCCCCCCTTTTCACTTAGGCTTCCAACAGCAGAGTTTCTCAGTTGCTATGTATTCTGGACATGTACCATTTCATCAACTCTTGAACCTAATCCTCTCCTTCCCACCAACAGTTACTCAAGCCGATATTTTCCTTTACATCACATCCCTATTAATAGACAAACATATATTAAGAACACACTAATCGGGCACCCTGTCGAAATTAGTCCTTGGACTTCTGCTGATTTTAATTTTCATAAATGATCTAGAGAAAGGAAATGACTGTGAACTAGCTGGAATTACTAATCAGCCAAAATTGAAGGGGAGGTTAGAAGTAGAGGAAGTACAACCAAACACAGATGGGGCTCAATATGCCCTGTAGCTAAGTGGGTATGTGGTAAACGGAACACAATAGGGAACTTTGGGAAGAGCTCTACACGTTGGGCCTAAATGATTAAGAAATAAGTAATGCCAGCCAATTGAAATGCATGAAGTTTGGGGCATAATTATGGATCAGTCACTCCAAAAGGGTATGAACTGCGTGAAACTTCAATGAGACCAGAAAAAAGGATAAGACCTAGTAATGCGGTACACTTGGAAACAGATTTGCATTTCAATTTATTTGAGCTTTCATAAAAAAATACTGCTGAGAGAGGAAATAGAAATGAGATACCAGGACTGGCTCTCAGAGACTCATCTAATAAACTGATAGTGTGAGTGTGTGTGTGTGCGTTTGGAGTTAAGTGTATAATCTGATAAGCATTGACACATGTATACACCGTGTTACTATCACCCCAATCAAGATATATACATGATTTCCATAAATATGTTTTTAGTCCACTTAAAAGCAATATTCCTCTCCCCATAGCTCTTATCTCTATCTCCATAGACTAGTATGGCATATTTCGCAATTTCACATACACTAAATCATGCATCATGCACTCTGTGTTTGGCAACATTCACTCAGTATTAGGCTCCTCAGACTCAGGCACACTGTCAAGTTTATTAGTACTTCGTACACAGTTTGTTCATCCATTCCCCGATTGATGGACAGCTTCCAGTTTTAGGCCTATTGTTAAAAAAAATAGCTTCTCTGAACTTTCTTGAACAAATCTTTTTTTTTCAGGTATATATTTTAATTTAATTTAGAATTGGATCATAGAGTAGGTATATATTTAACACTATAAAAATAGCCAAAATTATTGGCAAAGCAGTTGTTCTAATTTATATTTCTACTGGCAAAGACTGAAAGTTTCAATTAATCCATGTCTTTGCCAATATTTTATGATGCAAGTTTTTACATTTTACTATTCTTCATGTGAAGTGATTTCTCATTTTTTTAAATTTAATTTACATGCCGAATGAAGACTAAACGTGCTAAGCACCTTTTCACATGGTTTGGGGCCATAAGTCTTTTACTTATAACTGTGTATGTATTTTCTTTATCCAAAGGGAAGGCTATATATATGGAAATAATACATATTTTGCAATACTTTGTCAGATACAAATATTATAAATTTCTCTAGTCTATAACTTCCACTTTTATATTCTTAACAATGTCTTTAGATAGAAGGAGTTTATGTCCAATATACCTGTTTCTTCTTCTAAACAGTGCTTTTTATATTTGAAGGTATATTTACCTATTCAAGGTCATAAGATATTTTCTTATCCTTTCTTCTAAAAGTTCCAGATATAATTTGTACTTATATTTATGATTCATCTCGAATTAAATATTATTTGTGATATGATAATGGATCAAGGGTTCATTTTTTCTTGTTTAATTTTTCCATCCATATACCCTTCCTATTTAAGTTGTTTTGGCATGTAGGTAGAAAAAGTAAGTCATCAGGATACATGTCGGTCTATTTCTGTGGACCCTGTTCTATTCCATTCATCACTTTGTTTAGCCTTTTACACCCACAGCATACTGGGTAAGTTTTATTGTATAGTATAAGCCCTCCAATATTAGAATTTTCAATTTTCTATATAAAAATTTCTATTTTATTCCTTTGCTTTTTTTTTTTTACATTAATTCTAGAAACAACTTTTCAATTTATATTTTTTAAAAAGCCTGTTTGGATTTTTTATTGAGATCATGTTGAATCTACAGATCAATTAATAGACTGGCAATTTAATAACATTTAGTCCACCAGTCCACAAACATGCATCTCTATTTACTTGTCTTTAATTTCTCCTAGTAACGATTTATGTAGTTTTCCATGTAGAAATTTCACATATTTACAAAATATATTTCTAAGTATTTTATGTTTTGTTATGCTAGCATAAAGATAATGGTTTATTTTATTTTTTCGAATTTTATTCCTGGTGTATTAGTTCCACATGGTTGACATATTAAAGTACTGCAAACCAGGTGGGTTAAAACAGTACGAATGTATTATCTCTCAGTTTCGGAGGCTAGAAGTCAGAAAGCAAGCCGTCAGCAAGACCTGGCTCCCTCTGTAGGCTCAAGGAAAAATTCTTTCTCGTTTCTTGGAGCTTCTGTGGACTACTGAAGTTACTTGATTTATGGTAGCATAACTCTAATCTGCCTCCACATTTTCACGGTTTTCTCTTTGTGTATCTCTCTGTTAACTTTCATTTTCTTAAAAGGAAACCAAACTAAATGTTGGATTTCAATCTCAAACTAATCCAGTACCACCATCTCATCACTCACTTAACTGCAAGAGCTCTATCTAGTTCCACATAAGGTCACATTCTGAGGTCTGGTGTGGCAAGAATCTTGGAGGAACCCTATTCAATACACTACATCTAGTAATAGTAATACAATTTCTTTGTTTAATAAGCTAGTGTCTGATGACCTTGCTAAATTCATTGATTAGATACAGAAGTTGTTTTATAGATTTTTAGGGTTTTCTTATTATACAGTCACATCTGTCAATTGTGAATAAGGAAACAAATGCAACCTGTGTCTTTAATTCATTTTCCTGTCTTGTTGCTCTCAAAAAGACTTCTGGTACAATGCTGAATAGAAGTGATGAGCATCATCATCCTCACCTTTCTCCAATTTTAGGAGCAGAGCATTAGAAATTCTTTTTATCATATTGAGAACAACTCTTATTCCTACTTTGCTGAATATTTTTGTGATGAATAGGTGTTAGACTCTGTCACATGCTTTCAGTTAACACATTTGAGATGATGATTTATTTTACTTTGTTAATTAGTTGAACTTTATTGACTCATTTTCGATTATTGAAGCACCTTACATTTCTGAGATAAACCATAGCTGCTCTATTGTGATTTATCACTTATATTTTGCTAGATTCAATTTAATATTTTATTGAAGCTTTTTATGCTCTGCCCATGAGAAATATTGGTCTATAATTTCATTTTATTGTCCAATTTTGGCTACTAGGGTTATGTTGGCCTTATAAAACAAGTTGGGAAGTGTGCCTTCCTATTTTCTGAAAGAGTTTGTATATTACTGGAATTATTTATTCTTTAATAATAAAAAATTCACCAAAAAGACCATAGGTACCTGGAGTTTTCTCTGAAAGATTTTTGATGAATTCAATGTCTTTAATAGATTTATTCATAATTTTACATATTCCTTGGTAGTTTTAATAATGCATTTTATTAAAAACTTGCTCATTTCAACAGGTTGAATTCATCAACAAAAAGTAGCTCATAATATTTATGCATTAAAATGTTTGTAGTAGTTATAGGGATGTCTTTTATTTTATTCCTGATATTGGTAATTGACATTGCTAGAATTTTATCAATTTTATTTGTCTTATTAAAGAATCAAATTTTGACAGGTTTTTGTTTTTCTATTTCCAGTTTTATCTTTTCCACTGTTATTTTATTTCCCTTCTATATTTTATTTATTTAATTTGCTCATCTATTTGTAGACTCAAGGTGAAAACTTAGATCACTTAATTTAGAATATTCCTATTTTCTAATACTGTCATTAAAGCCAAACGTTTTCCAGTGGTAATTGCTTTAGTTCATCTGCTAAATTTTATGTTATAGTTTTATTATAATTTAGTTCAGAATGTTTTCTTTTATTATTTTGAATCATGGATTAATTGGAAGTGTAGTGTTTAATTTGAAAGTATTTCAGAATTTTCTGAATATCTTTCTGTTATTGCTTTCTAATTTTATTCTACACTATTGGTAGAGCACACCCTATAATAGTTTACTATTTGCAATATATTAGCTTTATTCATTCTTTAATGTATTATTTATCTGTACATGTGCCATGTGTTAATAGTATAGTGGAAATATTCTATTCCTCATACTGACTTGTTTGGTTTAATGGTCCTACATATACTGTGATTGAGCTGTTGTGACAGATAAAAAGATGTGCTTCTCAAAACTCTCTTTCAAGAAAGACACTGCCCAGCTGTGAGGAACACGGTTGGTTCACTGACCGCATCCAGATGTTAATTCTTCCAGGCCTGCCACAGCATGGTACAGATCATACTCATCAAGGCAGCCCCAGGCAATGGCCAAACAAGATTGTAAATATAAGGGGCAACCCTAGTTGTTACTTCTAATATGAGAGTCCTCTAATATTAAAAATTCCTTGCTCTGGAATTCCTGTTTACCTGGAGAGACAGATCTGCATCACAGTTTAATATCTCCTCTTGCCAGATACTGCTTCTCCTATTTTCATTTCACAGGTGATAAGAATCAGTCTCTGATTCCTGGAAAACCTAACAGATACAGTAGTTAAAATCTCCCATTATCTTTGTGTGTTTGTGTAATTTCCCGTTTATGTGTTTTCCCTAATGTATTTTAAATCTCTCTTATTAAGTGTATACATGCATGTGGTTATTTTCTAATGAATTGAAAATTGTCCCTTTTATCTCTGGAAAGACATATATTGACCTACTTTGCTGTTATTAACATAGACATAGAAGTTATATTTCATATGATGTACATCCTTCTATTTTTCATTCTATCTTTGATTTTATACCAAACTATGTATTTCTTAGGAGAGAGTTGGATCTCTCTTATGTAGTCTGATAATCTCTGCCTTTTAATTGGAATATTTGGTGTGTTTAGATTTTAATTACTTGATATATACATTCTTGTCTACTTTGCTATTTATTTCTACTTGTCTCTCTGATTTTTGTTCTTCTCTTCTTCTTTCCCTGACTTGGTTTGGGATAACTGAATATTAGTACTAATTAAGTATTGTATCTTAATTCATCAATTTATTTTTAGCTATACTCATTCTTTGCATTATTTCTTAGTGGTTAGTCTATATATTACAATATTAATTCTTAAGTCAGAACAGGCTTCTTAGAGTTAATATTGTACCACATTATATAAAATGATAAATCTTAAACCCATATAATTGCATTTAGTCTTCTCAAGTTTTTAGGGCTGCTACAATGCATACTTTGTAGCAGAAAGCTAAATGTCTCCTTAAATTTTTGGATGATAGTCTTTTGTGCTTACCCACGTATTTACCATTCTCAGTGCTTTTCTGTCAATCCTCAAGATTCTATTTTCCATTTGTTGTCATTTTTATTCTTCCTGAAAATCTTCATAAATCATTTCCTATAGTGCAAGTCAGCTAGTAGCAGTTTTTACCTTTCATTTATCTGAACATGTCTTTATTTGGGCTTCAATTTTAAAAGATATTTTTCTACATGTAAATTCTTTTTGACAGGTTTTTATGCCTTTCACCCCTTTTAAAGATACCTTTCCAATTGTCATCCAGCCTCCACTGTTCCTGATGAGAAGACAGCCATCATTTTTACCCTGTTCCCTTGTATGTGATATGTCTTTTTCACTCCAGATGTTTTTTAGGTATCTCTCCCTCTCTCTCTTTCTCTCCCCTTTTTCAGCAATTTGCCTATAATATGTTTAGGTGTCATACCTTTTATTTATGCTGCTTAGGTTTTGTTTAATACCATGGGTTTTTATGTTTGCTATTTTTTTTAACCTAATTTTAGAAAGTTTTAGACATTGTTTTGTTTCTTTAAACATTTCTTTGGGCTCACTTTTTCTTCTCTTTCTTTATGGATTCCAATGACAGATTTAGTTCCTTGTTGACACTGTCCCATGAGCACAGGTGCTTGTTATTTTATTTATGTATGTATCTATTTTTTGCAGGTAGTGTATTTTTTCATCTGCCTTTAATTTCACTGATCCTTTGGTTTTGTCCATTTTGTTAGTTTTATTAAAAGTACTGTACTTCTCAGTTCTGCCTTTTCTACTTGGCTGCCTTTCATAATGTCTTTATGGCTCTCGCTCTTATAATGTCTTTATTTATTCATTTATTTATTTAAATTTTATTTTAATTGTTGTTCAAGTACAGTTTTCTGTCTTTTACTCCCACCCCAGCCCACCACCCCAACCCTCCCCACCTCCCTCCCATTTCCAGCCCCCCTAGTTTTTGTCCATGTGTCCTTTATACTTATTCCTATCAACCCTTCCCCTTTTCCCCTGAAATTCCCTCCCCTCTCCCCTCTGGTTACTGTCAGCCTGTTCTCTATCTCAGTGTCCTTGGTTATATTTTGCTTGTTTGTTTGTTTTGTTGATTAGGTTCCACTTATAGGTGAGATCATATGGTATTTCACTTAGCATGATGCTCTACAGTTCCATCCATGCTGTGGCAAAGGGTAGGTCACTCTCTCTTTTGACACCCTATGGGCCCTTTAAGATTGAAGTCTTTCTCTTTTTGTTAACTCTGGGAAATTTACATTGTATTGCTTAAAATATCTCTGCCTGTGCCTTTAAAAAATAATTTTTCACTTTCTGGGAATATTGTTATCTTTTCGTTTAGATTTTCAATATTATCTTATTTCCTTCCTTCTGGAACAGTTTCTCAGTCTGACACATTACTACTAATTTACGTATGTGTGTTCCTTTCTTCTACTCTGTGATTCATTCCTACTATTAGACATTTTTCAATATTACTACCTCACCCGTTTTTGTTTCATACTGTGAATATTTTTCTGTTTTAATATCATATTGTGTTTATTTATTATGTTTATTTTTAACAGTTTACATATTCTGATGTTTCTGCTTCCAATACACTCCCTTCTTTCAAACCGTTAGAGAGATTCAGTATCTGGGAAAAGAAAGTCTTCTTAGCTTGAACTTAACTTCCCTAGTTGTTTATGGCAAAGTAAAGGAATATTCAGCTCTAACTGTGTATCCAAACTCCACATCCCTTCAGGATTTTCCCCAAAATGTGAGTGATTGAGTATATTTCTGCAGTAAAGTAGAAAAGGAAAAATGTCTTATAGCATATTGACACAGCTAAACTTAAATAAATTTTCAGCTATTTATGCTCTCAATGCCTGCTGAGCAAATCATCCGCACCAGGCGGGAGCATTCAATCCCCAGTTTAAAAGAGCTTTCTCTCCCTGAAGGGCTTCTGTTGGTGGTGATGTCATTTTCTGTCTTCCATGTTTCCTTCCATAATTTCTCTAGGGTTAATTTTGGTGGGGGAAATAGCCCTGTATTCTAATTCTTAATCCTGGCAAGATATTTATCCTTAAAAATCTATTTCACTGAAATTAGCACATTTCCTGGAATGTAATAGAGATACACAACTAAGTGCCTTCAAGTGAATAAATAGAGTCATATCCCCTTTTCATCTGCTTCTCAGGGGATTTGGCTTCTTCAGATTGTCTGTTTCTGACTATTCTACTGTTCCTAAGTCAGTCCAAGCCTCCCTCAAGCTTAACACAAGTTTCTAAGCTAGAATCCATAAATTTTACACATATGCCCACCTCACTAGTTTTATAGCATAAGATTTACTCTTTATTCCCTTGGGCTTATAGAGAGGAACAAATTACTTTAACTAGACAAAATGTAATTTTAATCAGGTCAATTGATTGCTTATGTCTAGTCTTGTGACAGAGGAAGTTGATACATTTGTTAATTGTCAAAAATTGCCTGTAGGATGTGAAAATAAAAACATCAATTTGGGGCATTTGTGCATGTGCGTGTGTGTGTGTGTGGATGAAGATGACAAGATTCATGTATCTCATGTGCCTTGATATTAATTTCTGGAAGAACCATTGTCTCTCATACATAAATTGTTTAGAGTGTCAGAAGCTATTTTAATTTCTTAATTGTGAAATATACACAAAAGACCATAAACACCTCCATAAAATGATAATTTTAAAAACACCCACATGGTCTTTAAATAGGTAAAGACATAGAAAAAGATATTCTTTAGATGTTCCCTATATTATTCTTCCCAAACTCATTCCCTTACTACCTACCTTCAGTGTTAAGCAGTCTCCTAACTTCTGTGTGCATTATTTCCTTCCTTTCCTTTATAGTTTCTCACCTATATTTTCACCTGAAAGCAATATTTTGTTTAATTTTACATGCTTACAAAATATAAATTAATGATATCATAAGTATTATATGAGTTACATTTTAGCATAAAATTATAGTTTCTATTTTAGTTCATATTAATGTAACAATTATATTTTTACTACTGTTTTCTTATATAACTATATTATTTACTTAGTTATTCTGCTATTTATGGACATTTAGTTACTGAACTTTTGCTAATATGGAAAATACTACTACAAATATTCCTCTGTGTCTTCTGTACAAACACAAAATTTTTCTTGGGTGAACTCCTGATCATAAGCTATCTGCCTGTTCTACTATACTTGAGTGCCAATGCTGAAACAATTATTTCATGGTTTTCTGTATTGCCTTCTGATTTCCCAAGCCATCTGATTTTATTCCTAGTCTAGAATGGCCCAAATAAATAATTAAAACAGACATCACTCTTTATTACTTATATCCCCAAGTCAAAGTTCTATCAGGGAGAAGTACTGCATAATTAGACATGATTCTAAAAAATCAATGCACGCCTAATTTGATCATTTTGGCATTCTTTATAACAAATATGCCTCACTGTCCAATTTATCCAGCCACCACAATTGATTCTGATAACATAGACAGCTAAATTAGATTCCCACAAATGTCTAAATACTTCAATCTTCTTTTCCTTCCATGGACATGTAGACATCTGTTCTCTATAAAGCAGAACAGAATGAATTTTTTACATCTGTAAAAGACCATAATTTAGTTTATGGATTTTCTCACTGAAGAAAGACCTTTGCCAGCAAAGAGATTTTTCACCTAGATGTCTATCATTTGCAGAAAGAGAGTATGTGGAAAAGGAAGTTATCTTCAGAGATTCATTAGAAAATCTATAAACCTGGCTTTTTGTCTCCTCTTATTACATTACATGCTCAAAATATGTATTCCTTACTATTATTTGTATAGCATAGTAAAACCATACTTCCTTCATCACAGAAGTCATTTAAGTTTAAAGTTCATGATTAGACTAATAACATCTTCAAGAGGGAGCACAAAAAATGATGTATACCCACTTTTACTCGCCCAAAATTTCACATTTTATAAAATTACATATTATTTTTCTTCAGTAATGCAATTAAAGCAACAGGAAAAGTCTTGCTAGTATTCAGAGTTCAAAGAGACTGTTGTTCTCTGTTTGGCTATTACAGGACACCTCATTTATCAAAGTATGTGCGTGTACAGGGGTTCTTATCGCAGAGGTCAGCAAAACACTGCCCGTGGGGCAGATCCGACATACCATCTGTTTTTCTAAATAGTTGCATTGGAACATGGCCACACCCATTCATGAACATAAGGTCTGCTGCTGGTTTACATTGTAATGCAGAGGTGAGAGCTAAGAGAGTAGCTATATATACGGCCTACAAAGCCTGAAATATTCACTATCTGGTCCTTTACAGAAAACAGTGTGATGATGATGTCTGCACCAGTACATCAGGATTAACAGTAAAATTTCAAAGGATGCTGAAATTTAAAGAAAAAACAAATTTTTTTCTGAATTTCCCTCTTAATCTTGTTGCTTCCCTTCATTTAAAAAATATATATATAATTATGTGCTTCTGGATGTGAACCTTCCCTTTTTAAAATTAATGAGATTTTGAGTGATAGATTTTTGAAATCTGATTAATAGTTTTTTTACACCTGTAGTATTCATTGCAGATGTTCACTAACTATTCTGATTCTTTCCCTTCTTGCCCATGGTAGGTTTCCACTTCCTCACTGACTTTACATAAGCTATAGAATTATAACTTGGGTTGGCCAAGTAAATGTAAACAGAAATAAGACATTTTTTTTTCTGAGCAAAAATGCAGTATTCTCAACTTAATTTTTTTCTCAATTTTGAAGCACCTAAATGACCAGGTGGATCAAGCCACCTTGCTGATGTATAAAGATAAGGAGTGAGAAATAAACTTGCCTGTTTAAACCACTGACATTTTTGGACAATTCATTACCAGAAGCGTTACCAGCTCTGTCTTGAGTGATAACATAAATTGGTCCAAGAGGGGGAATGTTGCCATTATAATGAATGATGGACAGTGAGACAACAGTTTTTAGAGAATGTGAAGATGATAACAGTGATGGTTACAAAAGAATTGGTCAACCTCTCACCTGTAACTTCAGAGGCAGGCAGTGTAATGAGGAGCTTCTAGCTTTAGATGAGGAGATTGGAAAACAGCATGTTAACATCATAAATTGCTGATTGTAGAATTCTTTTGACAAGATAATAACAGATACATGTAAATTCAGAAAATAAAACAGTTAGTTTTCAAATGATATTGAAAGGGAAGAGAAGAAAATCCCCAGATGTAGCAATTTACAATTAGAAGAGAAAAGTCCTCTGAGAAATGGGTCAAATAAAATGCAAATAACAATTATTGTCAAATAAGTGTAATAAAAATTCAGCCTAGAGCAAAAGCAGAAAAAAAAATTAAAATGTCACATCTAGTCATCCATTGTTAGTTAAAACCTCATAATGGGTAAAGTTGTTTCCAACCTAGTCTTTTGAGTTTGACACAATTGTTCAGGAAAGAAAGACTAAGTGTGCAACTGTGACATGTAATCTTGATTGGAGAGGAATGCCACATTTGGGGAGAAGATTTAGGAGTCACTGCACATTTCACAAAGTCCTATTTTCCTCACCTCAGTAACCACACAAGCATGTGTCAAAAATGAGTCTCCATCATCCCTTGTCCCTAAATGACAACACTGAACAGGAGTCCTTGCCGATTCACGGAGTACAGATAGGATGAGAGAGGTAAGCTTTATTAACCTGCCGAGACTGTGGATTTTCTTTGTTTGTCATGATAATGCAGCCTATCCTGGATCCACACATTATTAGTTTTAGAAATTTTATCTAATCTATTTGGTGATCCCTATTGTCTTTAATAGCACACAAAAAATTGATAGGTGGTCAATGAATATTATAATTTTATTTGAATATTGCAACATAGTATAACATTTTAAAGGCATTTCAAATAACAATTGTCACGGTGCTTTAGGCAAAGATCACCAGGAACACACACCATTGCAGGTGGGGTTCCTTAGTGCAGGGAGGAAGAGCATCCACGACAAACTGTGCTGTCTCAGTGAGAAGGTGTAAGGGGAAAAAGCATTGTAGGGTTTGGACTTCGGTCTGTGACTTGTTCCCTCCTCTGGAGGGTCCAGAGGAGTATGATTTGCTCTGTATTGGATGTGGCCACAAAGCGGGAAAATTCTATGATAAGTTATCCCAAAATCTTATCTATAGGGAGAGGAGATTAGAAAGAGGATAAGGTTGCAATTGGAAATAAGTCGATGTTATTTATTTTGGCCAAGAAAGAAGGCATTTAGTACATTGTAAGAGGCATGGTGGTCTTGTTTCTGCCTGTGCTCAGACAAAATTATGAAGTGGTCTTGCTTTGTCTCGTTTATCTTAGTCTCAAAGTAACTTTGAGATTAGTATTCTATGACATTTTTTATGTCTAATAGAATAACAAGAGTTATTCTAACTATGACTGCATGGACAGTTTTCAAATGTCACAGAGTGCCCATTTTCTTTTTCAAATTAAAAACACAAAATCAAATTTGAGATGCCATTGTGTGAAGTATCATCAAAAAATTAACCCAACTGTAGTTTTATAGGATAAAAATATTTTACATATGGCTTAAGTGTGCATATGTACAAATAAAGATAACTATATGGCAATATATTTTTTCATGGAAGAGGCAAGCTTTCCTCTTGATATTAATAATAAGATATCTAAATTTCACAATAACTATAATGTTTATATCATAAAATAAATAATTATATGGGTTTATAGACAATCCAAGACCTGCATGATGATACAATCATTGATCTGATTTTGTGAAGACACTGGGAATATCACTGCTGATACCTCTGAAAGATTACTATTAGATTTGGAACGATACCTGGGTCCTGGGTCACTTGGCCTGAGTCACTGCTATTATGATGAAAGCCATCTAAGCCTTCTTTCTTCCTTGATAAATATGAAAAATAAAACTAAAATGAAATGGAATCTGTTCTTTAATATATTAATTAGTTGATTTAGATGTTGAGTACATAATGATGTCAAAATTATAAAAAATATGGAAATTTTAAACATTTAAAAATAATTTGCAGTGTAAATAGTCACATTCTGTATTTCTTGGGTTTTATTGGACAGTATTTCTATTTCAACATCAAAGTCAGCCTACATACATTTATTTTCTCTAACCCTGAAATTTCATTTAAAAGATAGCAAAACATAAAAATTAAAACACAAACCCACAAAAACTAATGGCAAGCTGAAGAAAGCTTTCCATGGACAAAGTATTTCAATAATTTCTTGAAGGTAAAAAGTAAATTGAAGAAACAAAACTGAAATATCTCAGGGATCAGAGAAGGACTGCCAAATAAAACACAGGATGCCCTGTAAAATTAATTTCAGATAAATAAGTTTTTTTTTAGTATAACTATTTCTCATATAATACTAACTGTTCTGTATTTTCTAAATTGTGTTCATTTATTTATCTTTCTTTTTTGTTAACCTGATATTCCTAGCCACAGGAAAGCTACTATTCTTAGAAAGATTTGTGAAGATAGATAACTCATAAATCTCAAAAAAAGATGGCATTGAAAAAAATAACAGATACGGAGTAAGAAAATAATCTTGGAAATGTGGTTGCAAAAGGAAATATAAAGCTAAATAAAGGACATATAAATACAAAATAAATTTCTTCCAGAACACAATAGACAAAGTATAAATATGAGGAAGAAAATGAATACCTAGTACAGGGGTTGGCAACTATGGCCCATGGGTTAAATCTGGCCTGCGGTTTCTGTTTACCTACTAACACTGCTCAAGAAAGTTAGCACTGTGAGCCAGAGAAACCAAGCCAGGTGTCTCCCTGTGCTATCCCTGCTCCACTCCCAGCTCCTGCCTGCCTCCCCAGCTGGCAGGCACACCAATGCTCTAGCCATGGACTTGTCACCCCTGGCATGTGGTGGACTCTACACTTAGCAATCACCAGGCACCAAATAGTGGAATCTCAGCTGGATACTCAGAGACTCAGCAAATTTCCTCATCTCCAGCCAGCTGCCCAAGTTGAAAGAGGTGGGCTCTCCCGAGGGAGAGAAGGGTACACTTGCATCAGGTATCACTGAGGCAGTGCATGAAGCTGACCAGGGTGACTTCCCACCCCACTCCTTCCCAGCCTCATCTATCACATTGTTCTCTCTCTGGATGGTGGCTCTTTGTTCTTCATCCAAGAAATGTCTCCAGCATGTAGCTGCTTGGTGCAAAGCATGCCAGCCACTTCATAGGGTCCATCACAAGCGAAAGAAGTGGGCAGAGCAAAATTTTCTCTCTTATTATGTAAGCATCATACAATGTTCTCAATGTTGCCAGTTCACCAATAAAGGCTAAAATATTTACTATCTGCCACTTTCCATAAAATGTTTGCTAACCCCAGGTCTAGTAATCAATCAAGCAAGTCAAAAATGTGATTGAAAATTAAGTTTAATGAAGAAGAACAGTAAATCAGAGGAGGATAAAATTAATCAAAGAAATAATTAAGAAAATCTCTCAAAACTGAAAAAGGGAACTCATCTTCAGTTTGAAAAGACACTCCAGATGAAATGAGGTAAAACTCCACACTATGAAGAGAGCAGCCTCCATGTTTCATGGGGTAAGACAGTGTGGGAGGGGAGAAACAAGGATCAATTGCCATCAGACTTTCCATTAGCAATATCCAATATCGAAAGCAACAAGCTTGCGTGCCTTCTAGCTGATAAATTATTGTCATCCTAAAATTTCATTTCATCCTTATATTCTTTAATGATCACAACCAAGTGCAATGACAAAATTAAAATATTTGCAGACATGAAAGTATACCTTTTTATTATAATAAGTTACCTATGGATACAAACCAAGGAAGAAGGTTTGTTCCAGAATAATAGACAAGCAGCAAATAATACATCTTAAGGAAACAGTGAGGAGAGAATTATCCAAAGATGATAACTCTGCCACAGACTTAGGCTTTTTGAGTCTAGAATTGGCAGAGTATGGAGGATTCAAGAAGAGAGGTCCCTGCATGGGAAATGTAATATTCTATAGAAAAATTAGTACGATCAAGAGCTTGGAAAAAATGAAGAATATGCTAGAGCCTATTAGAAGAGTGTAGAAGAATTTGTTTGAACTTGATACTTGGGTCATTTTACATTGTGTAAAAGTATTTGACTTGCAGATAAATCAGTGTAATCCTGGCACACTGCTTCCATGGCAAGAACAAATATTTATAGTGTAAAAATAACTTGACATTGTTCATATATTTTGTAACTTTCATAATCAGCCATTAGTGATTCACAGAAGAGTGAATTCTAGCTATAGAACAAGGTAGAGTTCTTTACATTTATAAGCCTCTCTGTGGAGAGATAAATAAAATGAGCTAACGTAGACCTGACCACTAAAAGCCAAAGAACTAAAACAGAATTAGAAAGACATCACCTCAAGTAGCTTATGGTCTAAGAAAGATGTTGCTTTTTAACATATTGAAATTTTAAACTGATCCCTAGTTCATTAGGGCCAAACATGTTAGTGTTACAACTCAGGCATCAAAATAAAATGGGTCTCCCTATTAAAATAACAACAACAAAAAGACAGGAATTTCATTCAAGTTCCTCAAAGAAAGAGCTTTTTTTTTTCATTCTTAACATTTGCATGGTTCAGAGAAAAGCTCTGAAAAGGTTGGGGGTCGGGGGTAGTGGTGGCATGCTGAAGGTAACATTATCAGTATTCACAGATTTTATTAATGCTTTAGAGACAATAACATCCTGTTTTCACATATAGCAACTTGAAAAGGAGCATCTTCTTGAAGCTACTTCAAATGAGCTTTAAAAAGCCATTTTAGCATGATAGCAGCAATAAGAGCTTTTACTGAGTCATTATTATTTGAAGCTTGTAGTGATGACATTTTCCAATTTTATTTGCCCTCACAATGACCCTATAAATTATTATTTTAATTTTAAATGTGATGAAACCAAGGCTCTAAGAGCAATACCTTGTCCAAGATCACACACTTTAAAAGAAACAGACTCAAGATACAAATCTAGGTTTGTGTGATTCCTGAGACACTGATTATACAAAAAGAAAATGGCTACACTACATATACTAATAAAAGTTGTGGACCCATAACCTCTGAGGCAATTGTTCCAGAGTCATTATGACCTGGCCGGTGACTGCCAGCACCCCATTCTCCACATTTCCTTCTGTGTCCAACTTAGGAACAACCAGATAAAGCCAAATATGCTCCTAAACCAATTTCCGAGGATATCTCACTTCTCATTAGCCCATATCCAGCTTCCCCATGCCGACAGCCTCGAATTCAAGCAGACATGAGGTTTACTATAAAGTTTTTCCACATTCCTGCCTGGCTTTGAGTCCTGCTACACACAATTCCCTGAATCCAAGCTCTAAATAAATAGCCTCTGTTCACATTTTTGGGCGGGTTTTGATGATTTTCACATACCAAATATTATAATTTCATCCACTGTGCAGTGAGGTTTAGACTTCCAATGCAACAACTAATTGCTAGCTTTCTTACAACTTGCTTTTGGAAGGCAAAAATAAAGAGGAAAATATTTAGAAACGTTTTCCCACCTTAGAATACTTGGGGTGATTAATTATAGTAAAATAAAGCTGCAAGTCCTTGTTCTAACCCTTAAATCGATTTGTGTTCTGCATTCAGAGTTGGAGAAAAAGATTCAGGGCCAAATGACCTTTTACGTTGTATTCCTTGGTTCCATCCCACAGCTGGTATTGTTACAGATCAAAGGAACACAAATGTCCAGATGTAGCTGCAGATGGTATGTTAAAGCAAAATGTTTTCTGGCTCTTTACTGGCTTTCTCTCTGCAAATGGAATGAAATGCAGCAAGAACTAAAAAGCAAGCATGTGAACTTTTCCAATCAAAGCAAGGTTTACAGGCAAATAAGAAAATTAAGGGAGAAAATATTTAAAACAGTATAAATACATGAGGCATGATTCAGACACACTATGAGAAATTCTTTCCTGGTACTTTGACTTGAGAATAGGCTACCTTAGACAACTGAGTATTTGATCTATTTCCAGAAGCCAGTATTTATTTTCAACTGATATTTCTAGGAAAATCAGTTTCTTCAGAGCTTATGAGGTTTTCACCAAAGAGCTGGGGTAGTCCCTTTTCAAAGGAAATGTGAGCAACTGGGTTACACAGCATTGTGCACATTTTTGCTTATCTACTTTCATGAGCTTGCAATATGTAGGAGGATATGCTCTGAAAATGTTCCTAAACATTTCCATAGTTCATTTCATGAAATTAGTGTTGAATGATAAGATTGGGCTGATATGTTCTTCATTGGGAATTATCTTAAAGCCTTAAATGCTTGACTATATCCCATTGCAATGAAGAAGATGTACAGAATGCCCAGTGAGAATGTTCCATAGAGTCACACTTTTGAATTTTTGACCTAGGGTAAGATAAAAGGTAGAAGGTTCTTGAATGGCAGTGTAGAATAGTGATTAAAGGCTTGGACATGGACCAGACTGCAAGATCTGAATTGCTGGGTTGGCTGCTCTGTGGCTTTAGGCATATTATTAATCACTCCATTCCTTAGTGTCCTCTTCTATTGCAATTTATTGAGATAAAGAAGATGTGGTACATACAGGGTAGGGAAAGTAGGTTTACAGTTGTCCATATGGAAAATAATACAATACTTGATAAAAAATAACACAAGGGTAAACTGCATTTTGCATACTCACAACTGTAAATCTACTTTTGTCCACCTTGTATACACAATGGAAAATTACTCAGCCACAAAAAAAGATGAAATACTGCTATTTGAGACAACATGGATAGCCCTTGAGAATATCATGCTAAGCAAAATAAGTTAAACACAAAAAAGGTAAGAACTGTATTATTTCACTTACATGTGGGACATAAAACTGAAAGCAACAAATAAACAAAAAGAAAATCAAACAAAAACTCATAGACAACAACAACAATCTGGTGGTTACCAGAGGAAAGGGGGTTGGGATTAATAAAGGGGGCAAATGTATGGTGGACCGAAGGAGACTTGACTTTGGGTGGGAAACACATATGCAACATACAGATGATGTGTCATACAAATGCCCACTTGGAACCTATATAATCTTACTAACCAATGTCACTCCAATAAATTTAACAAATTATATAAGACAAAACAGAAAGCTACTGAGAGGATTAAATAAGTTAGTATGTATAAAGTGCTAAGAATGTTACCTACCTCATACTTTTCACTATCATTGGCATATGATAATTATGCTAATTACTAGTTAATCATTAGTTACCCTTCAGTTACCCTTTTCTAGAAAATTTAAGTGGTAGATCTAGGGCCATTCCAACATCACTCTTCCCTCTCTGTTTATTATAACTTATTTTTTGATGATATGAAAAATCAGGGTCAGAAAATGGAAAAAAAATCCTCCACATTTGATGGTTTGGAGAAGGCTGTCAAAAGAGGTGGAGGAGGGTCTATGCAAGTCATACATTTCAGTCCCTTAGAACCTTTACAGTTCTCATAAGGAGACAGGTTAAATCCTTTCCTAAATAAACATCTGCTGCGTTATAGCACCCTCCTCAGATTGTCTCTCCCTTCTGCAGAACTATGCTGAAGACTGGAGCAAGGTGCAAGGTGCTCTGGGGGCTGCCTCCCTGCGATGACTCTGAAACAATTTGAAGCACAAATACCTTGTAATGAGTGTGGATGATTCATTGTATTACATATGCTGTGTTTGCAATTAGGTCTCTCTTTCAATTTAACAGTTACTTGTTCTTCTATTTTAAGAGTATCTTGATTTACAGATATCTAATGAAATAATTATATTTTAAACCAGCAAAATGCTTTAAATTCCATATTCTAATCCCCCCAAAATTCATTTTAAGCCACCCAAATGTTTTAAATGTCATATTCTAATCCCCCAAAGTTCTTGCTTCACCTTAATACTTCATCAGGATAAATACTACTTCCAAAAATTGAGAGTTCTTTAGTTTATCATTCTATGTAAATCAGTACTAACTTCATAGTCTGGCTTATTCAGTTCCAAATTTAGCTATAAGATGAGAACTAATAAGCAACATCTGGATTATATTTTTGAGATACCATACTATAAAAATTCTCATTTTCCCAATATTATAAGCTACTTCGTAGCTGTTTTACCCTTAACTACCTTCTTCACTGAAGGTAATCTATTATAATTATTACCTTGTTGCTCTGTCAGGCAGGGTAGAGGGACAAATAAACCTTGACAGATTTGGAAAGCTAGAGATTCTGAAGTTGTTTCATCACGTTTATTCAGCAAGCTAAATTACATAGTTTTATTAATACCAGAGAGCAGTTCATCCCAAGAGTGAAAGGTCACCTTAAGTGTCTTTGTAAGTAATTACATGATTCTAAATCTTGCAGTTGAAATACTTGCTTTTTAATTATTCTGTTCACACTAAGGACATACCAAGGCAATCGAATAATTTCAAAGATGATATTTTTAATATCTTCTCCAGCTTAATCATTGTTCATGGTAAGAGAGAATGTCAGTAACTATATTCAAAACCATTTTTAAGGCAGTAAATAAAATTTACTTAACTGTGATCTCCTCTTTATCCTTCCTTTGTCAACTCTATTTTCTAAAGAAAATGTAATGAGAGTTATCAAATATATTTCATGAATGCTTGCATGTAAAATGTGCTTTGGTACTTAAATTTTAACAATGAAGTCAGCCTTCAGTGTATGGCTAACGACTAATATCCAGCTTCCCCACCTTGGTCTATGTGTATCATATTTCCTTTTAAACTTAAACATTTAAAAATTATTTACACTTCTTTATATCACAGCCATATGATATTAACAAGCTTAGAACTTAATCTTAACTACTTTGTTTTTGTTTCTGTTTATGTGGCTTAGGGCCTAAAATCCCCCCAAATAGGTAAATAAATAGATAAAAATAATAAGACACACAGCACTTAGCACAATTCAAAAGTATAAGAATTTATGAACTAATATTTATTTGCAAACTACAAATAAAAATAATTTTCTATAATTCTATTTAGATGATTCAAGCAAAACTAGTTATTTTTAACTATTTCATTCTTCATTAGAAGTTACTATGAGGGTAGATAAAAGAAATAAAATGGGATATTATTCTATTTAGTTCTCTGTACAATATAATGGGAAAGAAGATAGAAATATCAAGCAAATTTATGTTTGTATTATCCCAATTTCCATTTATATATATATATATATATACACACACACACACATATATATAATATATATATACACATACACACATATATACAGGCTAATCTTCATTACTAGAGAAACATAAGAATTTTTTGCACTATAAAAACTATAATCCATGTTCTAATGAGAACCACAACAGATATGATTCTTGTCTTCACCTTCAAAGATCAACCTAACCAGATTTGTCTTTTTATATATCCTCTTGATTTTTTCCCACTTTTTTGATTCCTCTTCTAACCCCCACTTGATTGGGCCAGTTTCTCCAGATCTCTGCATTCAAACGTTCATTTCCCCCCCAATCCATTAGGCACTTCCACCACACGCTATTACGTTTATCTAAAGTTATGCCACCTTGCATTTTCCTTCATTGTAAAAGTGTCTGCATGCACTTGAAAAGTATTTGAAATGAAAAGACATAAAATTAATGAACATAATATTAAATTAATTTCAGAATGCATGATAATGATCTTAGAAAACCAACCCTTTTGAGAAGCAGTTGCCCTCAGGTCTACAAAAAGCTTGAAAAATTACCCCTAGAATGATAAACTATTTAGTTTATAGTTAATAAATACACTTACATTGTACCTTTGCAAATTGAGGAAAAGGTACCCCAAAAACTATTTTATCAAGACTTTTATAGACTGAAAAATACATCTGTAACCTTGAGTTTTAATTTGGTCTACTCTGAAAAGTTCAATAGTAACATAAATACAGAAGATCCTGAAGTTTTTATTTACCAGTTACATAAACTGTCTTATAGCAAATTCATTACTATTGGATTAATTGCATGTTTAAGAACAAAATTTATAGAATAGACAATTAAAATTTTTGTAATTCAGTTCAAAATGAATTGATTATAGCATGCCCTTAAATAATGAACATATTCATAGTGAAATAATATTATTTTAGCATTTCATTCATAGTTGTAGATTTTACATTCAGAAATACTTAGACAAAGTTCTGTTGGATCCAACACAATTCTTAATGAAACTAGTGACAAATCAGTATCACAGCAGCTTATGTTGATAAACCCATGTACTATCAAATGAAGCCTAGAATCTCAAACTCATACCACAGTAGAGAAAAGAATCTAGAAACCGTATGTTGAATAAAAACATGTAATTTTCATTTCTCCTAAATGGGAACTCTTGTTTATGTAGAATGAGCCTCACCATCTCTGACTCCTCATGCACAATTTAAAAATAATAACTGGGTCTTCACTGCTAGGTCTGCAAAAGCTATCAGTAACTCAGTTTTAAGTAATGATACCATAGGTGATGCAGAATAAATGTTAGTCTCATTTTTGCCAACATTTGCTTTGGCAAGATAGTAGAGAAGAACAAGGCATCTTTCTCTGTAATTGTGAAGCAAAAAAAGAAGACCAATGTTAACTAATTATAACTGTGTCATTTTTGTAGTCAGCTTAGAAAATATTGGCAAAGAATAAAACCTTCATGAAATGCTCCAGAAAGGAGATTAAAAAAAAAACAACAGAAAACCATCTCATACAAACAGAGCAAGACCAAAGATATCTGATTTGGTGGAAAAACTACTTCATGCTACTGTGCTATCCTAGCTACATACTGTGAAACTCTGGGGCACTAAGATTTAACTACAGTCAAGACCAACTGAGAACCCATTACAATGACTTTGTGTTTCAAACTTGACCTTGGAAAGTCAGAAATATTTGGTTATAAACTAGCAGGTATAAAGATAATAAAAGACTCCCATCTTAGCTTATTTGACCAGTAAAGCCCACTACTTGTTGCTTATTTATTTCTTCTATTAGGAATTAAATGATCCTGTGTCATGAGTGCTCTGAACTGAAATTATATACACATTAAGTAAAATATTAAACTCATATGGACTAGAGAGGTGTGACTTTGGAATAGGAAGAGACATTTGCTAACCTCTAAGACATTTTTTCATATTAAATAATTTATTTGGTCATTTAATATTTATTGAACATCTATTATGTGCCTCTTTTAAATTCTGAAAATACAACAGTGAACAAAACAGACAAAAGTAGCTATCCTCTTGGAGTTCACATTCTAATTAGGGGCTATATCCAAATGTACTTGAGGTCCAGTCTTGGATGTCTAATTGGCATACTAACTCAACAAGTCAAAATAATCCTCAATCCCATACCCCTTCAAATGTATTTTTCCTCCAGTCTTTCCTATATCAGTAGTGGAATCTACACTCACTCTGTTGCTATGCCAAAACTTTGTAGAATTATTATTTTTCTCTCATTCCCTCATTTTGCATTGTCAATCTGTCATCAAATGGTGCTTGTTCTACCTTCCAAATAGATCCCAAATCCATTTGTTTTTAAAACTTATGCAACCTGGGCCATAATTTCTCAATTATACTGCCAAAATAAGTTTTCTAGATTTCATGCTTCTGTAAGAAGATGCAGGAGGGTCAGGGGTGAGGGGGAGAGAGAATATAAAATAGAACAGATTTTTTAAAAGACCAATTTATAATTGATTTACCTAAGGGAATAAGGAATTACCTTGAAGCTGAAAGGATAAAATATAAATATACATTCTCAATGTTCAGATTTTGGTCTTAATGTATCATTTTCCTATGAAATGAACCAAAGTTCCTTAAAAAAGATGACAGGAACTATAAAATTTCTACATGAGAACAACTTTTTATTGTAGATAGCAAAAAGAAAAACCCAAAACAAACAACAGCAACAAAAAAACACTGTTGGGGCCATGCCTAACAGGGTCGTGCATGAAGGGATCAGTAACAATTGAAGGGTCTCACACTGGGTGGAAATAGGAAAATCTGCACATTCAAAATAAGATAATTTAAATACCTAAAATACTTTCAAATACATGAGTTCATCATGATGCTAAAAAAAATATTCATTGTTCATCATTTGAAGATGCTGGCAAACGGACTCATTATGTTGGGAAATAAATGTAAATTAATTGTATCCTACTGTTCTCTACAATAACTTATTTTGCATAATTGCTTAACACATGAGAAGACATTTATTTTTAAGAATTGCAGATAAAATAATACAATAGGTAGAATTTTAATATCATTTTATATACTCTAACAAATTATTTAAATTAGAAACTGATTAACAATTACTGATAATGTCAGAAAACAAGACATATTATGTGCCTCATTTTAGATAAACACAATACTATCTATGAAATTGTATTGCTAAAAAATAAAAATTACTGCATCCAAATTGCATCAAGCCTCCAGTTTTAATTAATAAGAAAATAGACAAGAGTGTTGGTTCAAAAACTTGGGTATTTCCTAGGTGAAATCTGAAACTAGCCCCCATGGACAGAGAACAAAGAGAAAGCGGAAAAAAGAGGCGGAGCATTCCAGATTGGTAGGTGGCAGTTACAATAAGTAAGAGAATTTACATGCAAGGCTTGTCTCAGGTGGCTGCAAGACAGTAGATCAACACACCTGCTCCTCCCAGTCTGAACAGTTCGTAGAGAGGCCGTGCTGAATGCAGTATACCTTCAGCAATGTATCCTGCCCATGCGGTCTCAACAACACGTTACCCTCTCAAGGCTGCATCCTTGAAAACAGCTCTCACATAGGGAATGGTGGATAGAGCATACATACCAAGAATATCACCTGACTGCCCCCAAACAAAGAGAGAAAAATATGTTAAAGGACACGAGTGATGTAATTGCCAAAAGCTTAACTGTAGGAAAGTGCTGGACAAAGGATCTTGTTTCTGATCCAACAAATAAGTTGCAAGTAATTAAAAGTGAGAGAGATGAAGACAAACTTTATATATCAAAAGGGAATTAAGACACATATCAAATAGTATAATGTTTAGAACTTATTTGGTTCCTAGTGTTTTAAAAAACTGAACATATTGGTGGTATTTTTGAGAGTATTGAAAACATTTGAACAATAATCATATCTTTTCTGATAGTAAAGAGTTATTGTTAAATTTTTGGAATAATAATATGGATATGTTTAAAAAGAGGGCTATTACTTTCAAAGAGACATGCTGAAGTATTTATAGATAAAATGATACCTTATCTTAGATTTACTCAGAAGTATGACAAAGAGTCAGGTAGGAGTATATAGAAACCAGGATTGTCCAGGTGTTGATAATTATTAATGATGGGTAATGGTGAAGAATTTTATTATGCTCTTCTTTCTATATTTCTATATATGATTAGATTTTTCTATAGCAAACAATTAAAAATAAATATAAAATCAAAGCAATGATATAAAACATATAAGTAAAGTTTTTAAGACAAGAAAACCCAATCATGTTTTTTAGTTGTCAGGTCATTTGCTAAGTGTTTTGAAACATTTTAAATCAGACGAAATGACATAGTTGAGGCTTCATGCTTTTAGATATATTTTGTTGGTTGAGATGTTGTTTCCATAGCAGTAGAAATTGCATTTTTTTGCAAAAATTCTCATGTGTCAGAATTTCTAATGTTGTGTCCATCAAATTATAGTGAAAAGACAACTATAAATGTTTCTCTATTTTCATTAGCAGCACAACTGTATATTGTGTAATAGGAAAACAAGTTTATATTCTACCAAGGAGGTTTTTCTCATCACTTCATTTTGAAAAGGGTCATTAAAAATATCATAAAACCAATAGTTTATTCATTACCCCTCAAACTACCCTTATCAATGGAAGATTTGAAAAGATGGCAGGCGGGGGGGATACTGAACGTGTTGCATTGCCTTGAATTCCATTTGTACTTTTAGTGGAGCAAATAGACTCTGGATATTTCTTTATTTTTTTTTTTATCTTCACCTGAGGACATTCTTATTTTTATTGCTTTTTATACAAAATGGAAGGGGAAAAGAAAGGGAGACAAAGAAACATCAATGAGAGAGAAGGATGGATTGGTTGCCTCCTGGACACACCTGGATGGGGATCATGCACATCTGGACCAGGAACAAAACCCCCAACTTATGCATGTGCCCTGACCAGGAATTGAACCTGCAACCTTTCAGTCACGGGACAGCATTACAACCAACTGAGCCATACCAGTCAGGGCAACCCTGAATGTTTCTTAATGCACATAAACTCATTTTACTTTGTTTGAGCTATGTATTAGTTAGGGTTACCCTAAGAAAATACCACAGACCGAGATGGCTTAAATAACATGAATTTATTTTCCTGCATTCTGAATGCTAGAAATTTGAAATCAAAATGCCTGCAGGGTTGGCTCTCCTAAGGTCTCTGTCCTTGGATCACAAACAACAGTCTTCTCACTGTACCCTCACAGGGCTGTTGTGTATGAAAACCTCTGGTGTCTTTTCCTTTTCTTGTAAGGACATTATTCATTGAATTAGGCCCCCATCCTTATGACCCCATTTAACCTTAATTAACTCCTTAAAGGCCCTATCACCAAATATAGTCGCATTGGGGGTTAGAGCCTCTATGTATGAATTTGGGGGATATAGTTCCGTACACAACAAGCTGAATTTTTTTTTTTTAATGACTCAAGAGGATTACTGGGCAAAAGTTAATTTTTCATATAAGAAATATCTTTTTAAAAAAGATCATGAGCACTGAGAGGTGTGGCTCAGTTGGCTGGGCATCATCCTGCAAGGCAAAGGACCACCAGTTTGATTCTCAGTCAGGGCACATGCCTGGTATGGGGGTTTGGTCCCTAGTCAGGGCAGGTAGGAGAGGCAACTGATGGAGGTTTCCCTCCCTCTCTTTCTCCTCCCCTTTCCCTCTCTCCAAAATAAATAAATAGCCATTCTGACCAGTGTGAGGTGATATCTCACTGTTGTTTTAATTTGCATTTCTCTGTTGATTAGTGATATCAAGCATATTTTCACATCTATTGGTTACCACCAACAGTGTGGTGATTGTGGAGGAGTGGGGTAAAAGAGAGATAAATGGTAATAAAAAATACAAGAAAATAAAAAATATAAAATGTTAGTGAATAAATTAAATAAATAAACACATAAATAAATAAATGTTTTTTTTTTTAAAAGATCATGACTTTCAAAAGGCAACTTGCTGAAAGCTTGCTAACTGGGATACTATCCTTTACCGAAAAACAAAACCCTCTAGGATTCATCTTCAGCCTACTGTGTACACAGCCTCCCAAATGCCAATCAGCCACTCAATTCTAATTCTGGAGTTGGACCCACACATCTGCTAGCATATGTTGTTTTAATACATGTACAAATATGTGCACTCCTTGGTATTTACCCAAGAGTTGAAAATATATACCCGCACCAAAAAAAAAAAAAAAACTACATCTGGATGCATAGCAGCTTCACTCGTAACTGCCAAAACTTGGAAGTAAGCAAGATATACTTCAGTAGGTAAGTGGATTAACAAACTGTGGTATATGTAGACAATAGAATGTTGTTCAGTACTAAAAATAATGAGCTATCAAGACATTAAAAGACATGGAGGAAACAAATGATTTTACTAATTGAAAGAAGCCAATCAAAAAAGGTTACATAGCATATGATTCCAACTACATGACATTCAGGAAAAGACACAACTATGGAAACAGTAAAAATGTCGGTGATTATTAGGGCTTAGGGGGAAGTGAGGGATGAATAGGCAAAGCCCATAGAAATTTTAGGGAAGTGAAAATCTCTGTATAATACCATAATGATGGATACGTATCATTACAAATTTGTCAAAACCCACAGGATGTAAAACACCAAGACTGAATCGAAATGTAAACTATGGACTTTGGGCCCTGGCTGGTGTGACTCGGTGGATTGAGTGCCAACCTGTGAACAAAGGGTTGCTGGTTCAATTCCCAGTCAGGGCACATGCCTGGGTTGTAGGCTGGGTCCCTGTGGGGGAGGTGTGAGAGGCAAACGCACATTGAGGTTTCTCTCCCTCTTTCTTTCTCCCTTCTTCTCTAAAAATAAATAAATAAAATATTATAAAAGAAAAAAATCCAAAACTATGGACTTTGAGTAATGATACGTCAATGTGAGTTCATCAATTATAATAAATTACCATTCTGATGAGGGGTGTTGAAAACAAGAGAATCTATGCATGTGTAGAAACAGGGCATATGGAAAATCTCTATACCTTCTGCTCAATTTTGCTATGCCCCTAAAACTGTTCTAAAAGGTAAAGTTCATTCAAAAATAATAATAAAAGAAAAAAGTTTTTCAAAGTTTGAATCCCATCTCTTTCATTTACTCTGTGATTTTGAACAAGTTAATTAGTATCTATGCAATCCAGTACACCTATCTACAAAATGGAATAATTAAGGTAATTGCCTCTTAGAATTATTATGGAAATTAAAAATAAAAAAAATAAAGATTTTATAAAATGCTTTCAAATACTGATGTGTACTAAATTGAATGGGAGGCTTTTGGCTCAGACATCAATAAAAAGCAAATACTGCAGATAGGTTCCACATGGATAGATACATACATATACATACATACCCACATATTGCACATATACATGATCTAGGTTTATAATAAACTAAAGAAAAAATAATCACTGCTTTGATAAGATAAATCATACTTATGTTTCGGATTTCAAGCTTAACTAAATCACAGAAGGTAAAAAGAAATCCCCCCATTCCCTTCTTCCACGTTCTATCCCTAGAAGTAACTTCTATTATCAATGTCTTATTTATATTTATATAAATGTCCCACATATTTATAAACAATGAATGAGAGTGCTTTGATTCTGGAGGTGTTATTAATCATACTGAGTAATTGGATTGTACAGACAATAACTGATCATCATGGGTTTTGGCCTTGGCACTCCTGGTCAGGGACCAGGCATCCCCTGCTTAGACGCTTGCCCAAGGTTAATAGGTTCATAAGAAAGAGGTGACATCAGGTTAGCATGGAGGCAGCCATAACCCAAACTCTATGCCAGAGAGCCGTGGTTAGAAAGGTCTGTAAAAAGAGAAAGCAGTGGGGTGGGATGAAAAGTAATAAAGGTGTATGTTATTTATTTCACAGCTTTCCATGAAAAAAAAATTTGTGTCACAAATGTGATATTTAAGGTTCTATCTATATCACCTATGTAGACAATCTAGTTTTATTAATAAGAACTTGGTAACAATTTTTTCACTTGAAATAAAAGATTCACCAGAGCAATGTAGTAATTCCTTTATATACCTTTCCCCTAACCTTCAAACATTATTTCTAATACATTCACATTCTCACTGTCTAGATAAAGACACGGATGCTTATAGTGATTAAGGAGCTGCCCAGAACCATGCACTAGGACTTATTTCATATCCATGTGATTGTGGTTCCAAAGCCAGGGATTTTAATTTGGCTAATTAGCTTTATTAATGCTGAGTCCCTGAGCAAAGATTCAATTTATTCTTTTACCTATAATTAATATTTTCTATGCTCTAAAAATTTTTACTTAGATTTTCTTTGTTCCCCACACTCATCTTCTTCCCTTGTGCCCTCCCTAAACCTCCTAAGAATTGTCATTTTTGAGTATTTCAAGAGAAGACTATGTGTACAATTACATTTTTCACTTTTTCTAACTTTAGAAATGTAGCCATCAATGATCATTTTGGACAGTTTTTCTTCAGATCCAATTTAAATCATATACATGACTCATTCAGCCTTCTCAGACCCTTTCATGAACAGGATCAGAAGTAAGGCACTTTAGGTTTGCTGTATTTCAGGTCTCATATAATGCAGTATTCATTTCAATTGTGTTCAATTCAAAGCCATTCTCTTTCTATACTTCAAAGTCCAGAGAGGTATTTCTATGAAGGAATCTCTCAACCTACCACTGTTAATTTCATGTGATTACCCTAAGGAGATAATAGATAAAAATAACCAAAGGAGGCACCATTTGCACAGGTTAAAACAAAGTAAAATGTCAAGTCATATTTGTCTCCCTTATTCCTTTCAGCCACTTATTATTAAGCACAGATGTTGAAAAAGACCTAAGAGCTAATAATGTGGTTCCAGAACTTTCCATCTTTCAAATAACGCATGCTAATTGGACTGTCCATAAGACAATATGATGGAGTAGAAAAGAGAGTAGCTGGGTGAGTTCCACCTTTCACTCACTAATGGATGGTCCTATACATCCATTCTTGGATTTTTGTATTCAATTTCCATAGCATCAGCATAATATCTATTTCTTAATGCTGTTTAGAAGATATACATAAAATGTTTTAGAAATTGTGAAGCACATAAAATGGAGGTTATATTTACTATCTTGGACAAACATACATTTTTAAAAAATATTTTATTTCTTTATTTTTAGAGAGAGGGGAAGGGAGGGAGAAAGAGAGGGAGAGAAACCTGAATGTGTGATTGCCTCTCACATGGTCCCCACTGGGGACCTAGCCCACAACCCAGACATGTGCCCTGACTGGGAATCGAACTGTGACTCTTTGGTTCACAAGATGGTGCTCAATCCACTAAGCCACTCCAGCCAGGGCTAAACATACATTTTTGATAAGAGAGTTTTGCTACTAAACCTCATTCCTTGTTCACTGCACTTAAGAATCCATACAAATTTTTTAAAGTGTCAAATTTGGCATATGAGCCCTAACTGGTATGGCTCAGTTGGTTGGGCATCATCTCACAAAGTGAAACTTGACCAGTGTGATTCCCTGTCAGGGCACATGCCTGCATTTTGGGTTTGGTCCCAGATGGGGCACCTACAAGAGGCAATTGATCAATGTTTCTCTCTCACATCAATATTTCTCTCCCACATCTATGTTTCTCTCCCTCTCCTTCTCCTTCCCTTCCACTCTCCCTAAAAATAAGTAAAATATTTAAAAATTTTTGGCATATGAGTTATATCCATGGCAGGGATGATGGAAAAGTTAGACCATCATAGAAAGAGTCATGTAAGGTCCAGGCACAGTGGTTCTGTGAGGTTTGGCAGAGGGGTTGAGTGATAAAACTTAAAGAAACATTTTCAGAATGAAATGAAGAATAAGAAACACAAAGTGCCATGTGTAAGACAACAAAAAGAATTATTGATAGAACACTCCACAACCCAGAACCCAAGGCTCTCAGGTAAACTTTCTCTGTCCTCATGATATTTATGTATTACCTCTAAACTACTAATGCTAGAGTTCAGATAAGGGCAATTCAGCAGTGGAACTACATGGGAACAGACAACTCTTCCCAACCTAACTCAATTCATACCATATAAGTAACTCTCAAGTGTAGTTCTAGTGCTTACCAGCCTTCTAAGAGTTGGAAATAGATGCCCAACAACTTGTGTTCATAAATAAGAATCCACATGGAAGCTGATCACTTTTTCTTGCTTGCACTGTTAACATTGATTTTACATTTTTTTAACCCTTTAAATCAAATTTATTTCATTTTTCTTCACCTAGTCATATTATGGGAAGAAATAGCCCACTCTTTCTGGTATTTCTTTTTTTTTTTTAGCATTTTTTTTTAATTTATTTTAATTGTTGATCTTGTACAATTTTCTGTCTTTTATTCTCACCCCAACCCACCACCCCAGCCCTCCCCACCTCCCTCCCATTTCCACCCCCTCCCCATAGTTTTTGTCCATGTGTCCTTTATACTTGTTTCTGTAAACCCTTCCCCTTTTCCCCTGAAATTCCCTTCCCTCTCCCCTCTGGTGACTTTCAGTCTGTCTGGTTTAGCATTCAGTGAATAAACATTATCTTTAGGACTGCAAATGATTTTCTGAAACTGCTTTATTAAAAAGTATATTTTTCACGTTTGCCATGAAAGTAGAAATTAACAAAAATTTTTGTTTTTGTTAATTAACAAAATTTTTGTTTTTGTTAATTAACAAAATTTTTGTTTTTGTTAATTAACAAAAATTTTTGTTTTTGTTAATTAACAAAATTTTTGTTTTTGTTAATTAACAAAATTTTTGTTTTTGTTAATTAACAAAATTTTTGTTAATTTCTACTTTCATGGCAAACGTGAAAAATATACTTTTTAATAAAGCAGTTTCAGAAAATCATTTGCAGTCCTAAAGATAATGTTTATTCACTGAGTGCTAAACCAGACAGTTAATGAATAAGGATTAAAACAGTTTCATAAGTCAAATAGTCCTTGCCTCCATTTGAAAAACAAATGAAAGTTCTGTAAGTCATAATTGATGTATTGGAATCAATGAAAATATAAAAACTTGTCTTCATTTTTTAAATATGTGTCCCTAGCATATGTAAATTACTATTGCATAAATCAAAAGTTTTTCCAAGTTAATTAAAGAGGTTTGGTATTCACATTTCAGAAGCTAAATACTTGTTTTAATGTGAATAAATATAATTAAATATATTTATTTAAAGTTTTTAGTTTTTCTGAAGTTGGCAGTATCTGGTAGTTTTGCTAATTCTATAGATCAATAAGATTACCTGAGATAGAGCATTCTGTCACTGCCATACTTATTCAGTAGAATGTAGATGGCCCATATAACAAGAGATGGGAAAAATTGGAATTTATCTACATACTGCACTGCATAAGCAATAAGGAAGTTGAAATGGGAGAATGTCTAATTCAGACAAGATGATCAGCCATTACCAATTTCTAAGGAATGAAGCGGCATTCGTACACATTGGACCCAGGAAAGAAGTATCCAAAATACTTGGCAACAGATATCATGTTGGTTTTCCACAAAACTATGTGCTGTGGGTAAGTCCTTTAATATTTGGGGAGGACTGAAATATAGAAAAATGAGGATGTTGAAGACATCTTGGGTCTCCAATTTTTTCTGCAATCCCCTTTTCAAAATTTATTCAAACAATTTTAAAATCTAATTTTAGGCTTAAAAAGTGGTCAAAAATAGTACAAAGAGTTCCCTCATATTGCTTATGCTGCTTCTTGTAATGTTAATATCTTGCATAACCACAGTAAAATTACCAAAAACAGAAAATTAACATTGACACAATATTATTAACTAAACTTCAGACTTTATTTAAATCTCACCAATTTTCTACTAATGTCATTTTTCTTTTCCAGGATTCTTTACAGTGTCCCACATCATATTTAGCTGTTATTTATACTTGTTATACAATCTATAGCAGTTCCTAAGTCTCTCTTGCCTTTCGTGACTATTACACTTTGAAGAGTATTGACAAGTAATTTGTTTAGACTGAATCTAAATTGGTGTTCATCTGATTTTTTCTTATGTTTAGATTAAAGTTATACATTTTTTTGTCAAATATACCACAAAAACAATGTACCCTTCTTGGTGTACCATGTCAAGGGGATTTTGATGTTGATATATCTTATCCCCAGTGATCTTTACTTGATATCAATTTGAATTCTTGTATTCTGGCATATGAAATAAAAATCACAATGATTCAAGTTATACAATTCTTACAGTTATTCAAATTACTAAGTTCTTAAAGTTTGAATTCCTTGAGTTTAATAATTCCAAGATATTATAGTATGAAGTTGATGAGTTTGACAAACAATCAGCTAAAACAAATGATGCATTCAAGTGAACTATCAGACATTGAGTTCAAAATTATGGTTATAAGGATGCTCAAGGAGCTCAGTGAGAACTATAAGGAACTGTATGGAAGCTACAAGCAACTTACTGGGAACTACACCAGCATGAAAAGGGACATAGAAACTATCAATAAGAGACAGGAGGAAATGAAGAATATGATATATGAAGTGAATAATACATTAAAAGGAATTAAAAGCAGGCTAGATAAAACAGAGGATCAAATCGTTGGGCTGGCAGACAAGGTAGAAAAACACTCACAAAGCAACAAAATAAAAAAAGACTCAAAAGAACTAAGATGGTTTAAGGAAGCTGTAGGGCAACATGAAACATAATAATATTCATATCATAGGGACACCTAAAGGAGAAGAAGATAAACAAGAGATAGAAAACCAGTTTGAAAAAGTAATGACAGAAAACTTCCCTACCTTGATGAGAGAAAAAGACATGCAAGTCCAGGAAGCACAGAGGATCCCAATTAAGATGAACCCAAAGAGGCCAACTCCAAGACACACTGTAATTAAAATGGCAAAATATAAAAACAAAGAGAGAATATTAAATGTAGCAAAGGAGAAACAGCTAATAACCTACAAGGGAGCTCCAATAAGGCTATCAGCTGATTTCTCAACAGAAGCACTACAAGCTAGAAGGGAATGGCAAGAAGTATTCCAAGTAACAAAAAGTAAAGGCCTGCAATCAAGACTACTCTATCCAGCAAGGCTCTCAATTAAAATGAAAGGCCAAATAAGGAGCTTCCCAGACCAAAAAAAAAAAAAAACAAAAAGATAAAAAGAATACATTTCCACCAAACCAGCATATAAGAGATGCTAAAGGGACTGCTTTAAGATGATGAAGTAAAAAGAGAAAGAGAGGAACATAGGCACAAAGGGAAAAAAATGGCAATGAATAAGTACCTATCAATAATACCCTTAAATGTAAATGGATTATATTCTCCAATCAAAAGACATATGGTACCTGAATGGATAAGAAAAAATGACCTGTATATATTCTGTCTACAAGAGACCCACCTCTATACAGACTGAAAATGAAGTGATGGAAAAAATATTATAAGCAAACAGACATAAGAAAGAAGCTGGGGTAACAATACTTATATCAGACAAAATAGACTTAAAAACAAAAGCCATCAAAAGAGACAAAGTAGATCACTACATAATACTTAAGGGAGTAGTCCATCAAGACGATATAACCATTGTAAACGTATACACCTAACATAGGAGCATCTAAATTATATAAGGGAAATCTTGGAGGACTTCAAGAAAGATATCAACAGTAATACACTCATCATAGAGAATTTTAACATCCCATTGCCAACAAATGATAGATCATCCAAGCGAAAAATCAACAAGGATATTGTGGCATTGAACAACACTCTAGATAAATGGCCCTAATTGATATATGTAGAAGAAGAAGCAAAATATTCCAAAGAAGCAAAATATACATTTTTTTCAAATGCACATGGAACATATCAAAGATAGACAACATGGTATGACACAAAACAAAACAAATTCAAGAAAACTGAAATCACATCATGCATCATCTTGGATCACAATGGCTTGAAACTAGAAACCAACCTCCAGGAAAAAAACTCAAAAGCATTTAAATACATGGAGACTGAATAACATGCTGTTAAATAATGAATGGGTTAACAATGAGATCAAGGAAGAAATCAAAAAGTTTCTGGAAACAAATGAAAATGAGCACACAACAGCCAAAAACCTATGGGACACTGAAGGCAGTAAGTACTGAGAGGAAAGTTATTGCAATACAGGCTTACCTAAAAAAGATAGAAAATCTAAAATAAACAACCAAATTCTACATCTACAAGAACTAGACAAACAACAACAAACAAAGCCCAGAGCAAGCAGAAGGAAGGAAATAATAAAGATCAGAGCAGAATTAAATGACATAGACTAAAAAAAAATTAAAGGATCAATAAATCTAGGAGCTCGTTCTTTGAAAAATATATATATAATTGACAAGCCTTTAACCAGACTCACCAAGAAACAAAGAGAGAGGATGCAACTAAATAAAATCAGAAACAAAAGAAAAGAAGCAGAAAGCCTTCTTAATCAAGACAAGGCAGAAAGCCTGAGCAGAAAGATAACAACTAGTGAAATTGATGCAGTAATCAAAAAACTCCCTCACACAAAGCCCTGGACCAGATGGCTTCACGGGTAAATTTTACCAAACGTTTAGGGAAAAGCTAACTCCTATCCTTTCAAACTATTCCAAAAAATTCAAGAAGAGTGAAGACTCCCAAACTCTTTTGATGAGGCCAGTATTATACTAAATCCAAAACCAGGTTAAGACAAAATGAAAGAAAACTATAGACCAATATTGCTGATGAACATAGATGCTAATATCCTCAACAAAATATTGGCAATCTGGATCCAGCACTGCATTAAAAGGTTATACACGATGATCAAGTGGGATTCATCCCAGCAATGCAAGGATAGTACAATATTAGCAAATCAATAAATGTAATATAGCACATAAACAAAATGAAAGACAAAAACACATGATTATATCAATAGATGCTGAAAAGGCATTTGATAAAATCCAGCACTTATTCGATAAAAAACACTCAGCAAAGAGGGAATAGAGGGAGCATGCCTCAACATAATAAAGGCCACATACAAGAAACTTACAGAAACATTATACTCAATGGGCAAACACTAAAAGCTTTCCCTCTAAGATCAGGAACAAGACAAGAGTGTCTGCCTTCACCACTTTTATTCAACATAGTATTGGAAGTTCTAGCCACAGTGAGCAAGACAAAAAAATGAAATAAAAGGCATCCAAATTGGAAAGGAGGAAGTAAAACTGTCATTGTTTGCAAATGACATGATAGTGTACATAGAAAACCCCAAAGTCTCTACCACAAAACTATTCAACCTAATAAATAAATTTGGCAAAATAGCGGGATACAAAGTCAATATTCAGAAATTGAAGGCATATTTGTACACTAACAATGAAATATTTGAAACAGAAACTGGGGAAATATTCCTTGCAATCCCTTGTAAGGCTCTAAAAATTGTAGTTATCCAAAGATTTTACTTTCTCTGAGTTATAATTACTGAAGAATGTTTAAAATATTATTATTTATAGTTTGCTTAATGTTACTCATAATGAGGCTATTAAGTCAAAGAATCATGATCTATGAATACACTTCGCACTGAGATAAAATTTTTTCTCCTATTGGTATAAAAATATGTAACATTCATCATTTTAAGCTCATCAACTAGAATTACAGTGTTAGGAGCTCAGAGGTTAAGAACCTTTGCTACTGCCCTGACCAGGGTGGCTCAGTTGGTTGGGCACTGTCCTGCTGGTCAGGGTACATGCCTGGGTTGCAGGTTCAGTCCCCAGGGCACAAGCCATCAATGTTTCTTTCTCACACAGATGTTTCTCTCCCTCGCTTTTCCCTCCCTTCCCCTCTCTCTAAAAATAAATAAATAAAATCTTCAAAAAAAAATCTTTGGTACTAACATATTTGCCATAATATCCAGTTCTCTATATTCTGACTGAAAGGATGAGAATCCTACACTTTTAGTAACCAGTGGAGTCCTTACTTTAACACAGCAGCTTTCATTAATTTCTAATGTAAGAATGTGCCCTCCTTTAGGTTTTTCTTCATGTCCTATCCTCTGATACATCAGAAGTTCAGTGAATATTATTTTCCCTTCTACAAATTCAGTTAAATAATTACCGTAACAATTTCTACCACCTTTTTGAGTGTTTGTTTTGCTGCTGCAAATTTTTCAACCTGAGCCACATTCACACACAGTGCTTCTGCAAAGCTTCTGAGATTTTCATTCTGGAAAGTATTACTCTAAAGATGACTCACATCAAGTACCATATGTCTCTGACTTGAACTCTTAGCAATAAAATCTCTGAAACGGCTGCTTAGCCAAGATCTTAGCTTCTCAATACTATTCTCCAATAAAAGGAATTAGGTCTCCCTGGAAAATGGCTGATGTCAGAGCTGGGGCACAGAAATGAACAACATAGTCCTGGAGTGTCTTGAGTTGCCAAAAAGTAAGAACATGTGCAAACAAATGAGAGCATATCAAAAGAACACAAGTCCAACTCAAAAAAAGCTGCCAAGTGCTAAAGCTGGCACATGTTTAGCAACAAAATAAATAATGACAATGTTGGATTATAAAAAAATAGAGTAAAACAAACATACATATCCATACGAATATATACATAGTGAATAAATAAGTAGTCACATACATGCAGGAGAAGAAATGGCTCTTCATTTACTGGAAAAATTGCAATAACAAATGTAGGAAGCCAAAACAAAACAGACATTTATCATTAGACAAATAACACAATGTTAGTTGCAGCAGGCAAGAACAATGTGTGGATGCTAAAATTAGTGGGCAAGACTTTGATGAAACAGGATATTTGGATAGTCTTAAAGTGCCTTCTCATAAAAGAATTGTTAATTGCAAAAAGGAAAATTAGAACTTTACAATGAAGAAAACTGGCTGAGTCCACATTAGCCACGTGATCAGTTAGCATTACCAGCAAAGGGACGTACAGACCTCATGCACTTCCTGATATGACGCACTGAGTAGGGCATAGAATTCCTGCAGTATTCCTGCCAAAAATGCACATAATCAATCAAATAATGAGAAAATATTGCACAAACCGCAAATGGTGGGCATTCTACAAATGAACTGGCCAGGAGTCTTCAAAAGTGTCAAAGTCCTGACAGACAGACTGAGGAAGCGAGGAGCTGTCCCAGATTAAAGGAAAGTAAGAAAGCGTGACAACTGGTCAGATCCAGGATTGGATCCTGAACCAGAAAAAGAGCAATAATGGGAAATATGAAAAAATTCAAATAAGATCAGTAGATTATTTAACAGTGTATCAAGGTTAATTTTCTTGTGATGGTGTTACATTTGTTTTTAAGATGTTAACATTAGAGAAAGCTGGGTAAAGAACATACAGGAATTCTATTCACTGTGTTTGCAACATTTCTGTTAATATGAGGAGAACCATTTAATAGAGGAAACAAAATCTAAAATTTCTAATAGATTCTTGTGCCCTATTTCTGAAAAGCTGTAGTACAATCGTTCAACACAGCCTTGCATTTTCCATAGGAAAAGCTGTTGATGTGTCCTGAGGCTCCTACCCTTTTACTCATTTGAGGGTAATATTTTATAAGATATATTTGTATTAAAGCAAATATATATGTATACATTTATTCATATAAATTCATTTATATATGCATGCATATACTACACATCATAAACATTTCTTGTATTAAGGCAAATATATAGTCACCTCTTGTTCTATAATCCTTTTCAAGGCCCATCTCTTCTGTTCAGGATAAAATTCAAAATATTTAGAAGCTTTACAACCTGGCTTCAACCCTTCTCTCTAACCTTATCTACTAGTCAATATCCATGTAAAACTTATACTGGCTTTCCCCATTGATAGTTTCTATAATTCAAATAGTTTATTTTTAACTTTTACAGACATCTTTCTCCCATCTTTCCCCCTTCTCTCCATTTACTTTTCCTTTAAGAAATGGGCAACTCTAATGTCACTAACTTAACCCCACAAAGACTATAATGAATTCCAGACCTAGGGATCATCCCCATCCTCCTTCTCCACCTCCTCCTCCATAATCTATGTCCATAATCAATTAAAGATACAGTCTCAGGTCCTTCACACTTTATTCCCACTGAAGCTTAGCAAATAACTAGCAATGCTCTATCCATCCCAGAGTATTATGACATTCACATCCTTAAAGGATAGATTTGTGTATTGAAATCTTGAATAAGTAAGATAGCATACTAAAAAAGAGCATTCACTCTAATAATATCTGCAATACAATCAAGGAATACCATTCAGAATTAGAATTAACATTTGGAATATTCTATTTCAAATATAGGTAGGCTTCTGCTTATCATTTAATAGAGAGGTTCTTATTTATTTGTTGATATTCTACATGTAATTTGAAGTATAAACTTATATGTGCTATTCCTTAAGTGAAATTCTGCCAACAACTATGGTTTGAAAGCTGTGAATTACATATACTAAAACAATTATTATTAACTTAAATTGTTATGAAAAATGAATTAACATATCATAAATTTCTGAGAGAATGTAACTAGATAACATTTGAAAGGATGTTATATATATTTTGAGCCACTAAATATAAAAATTATAGAAAAATTTTTATAAAAGGTGTAAAATACAAGGCAAAATAATAGGGATAGAATAACATTTTATCAAAATTCCTTTCTCTGAAAAATCTCTGGTCACTAAAAAATGTTAATAAATAATTTGAAAGAATTTTATTTTACATTAAAATAATGAATCTCATTTAGGCTGTCAGCCTTTCAAAATAAAAATTATATGAGAATTATGTATATTAAAATTTTAAATTTATATAACTTGTTTTATAATAAATAATATTTTAATAAGACTAAATAAATAATATAGATAGTAGGAGAAAAAGAAGTCATTATTAGGAAAAATTAGATTCCAAAAGGAAAAAAATCCTTCACTCCACAGATATTAGGGGAATGGGGCCATCATTGTCTTACAGCAGAAGCATAATACAGGCAATTTAGTAGCACAAGATGCTGAGCTCCTACTGTTCTTGCAAAGTGATGGAAAATCTTTTAAACTGGCTGCAAAATGTTTGGTAATACAGTTGTATAACTATAATTAGTTTTATAATTAGTTTTAAAAATTTTTTATCAAATTTTTTGAGTTCCTTCTATGAGTGAATAACATTTGAATTCACACTGAACTTCAGCCAAATGTTGTGGCTAATGATGAGCCTGTGGTGTCCGATAAGCACATATTTGATGAATCTCAAAAAGATGATAAATCTTTTTCTTAAATAAAGTCACTGAGGAAAATGAGTAAAGACTCTTTGATACTTTGAGGCAGGGAGTTTAAATTGGCTGGCTGTCCTTCTCTGGAGAGCAGTTAGGAAAGTGTGCTAAAAAACCAAAAACAAAAACCTTTAAATGTGAATATGCAAACAAGTTATACATGTAATTGCTCACCTATGTACTACTTGATGGATGCAAACATTTGCCTATAAGAAAATATAAGAAGTAATATTGCAGGGCTAGTCTTTGTAATCCAAAAAAATCTAAGCAACCCTATTAAATAGCCAATAAAAGAATACTAAACAGTCATCAAAATGGAAGTATGTCCATTGAAATAAAATGTTTCCAATATACAATTAGGTGACAAAATACATTTAAAAATAATATACACAGGACAATATCATTTTAATAATTTTACTACACATCTATTTTACTGGCATAATTATTTAATATATCTCATTTCACTCTCAGTTTCGTATTGGATGAATATTATATAATTCTTACTTATAACAAAGTTGTAGTTCTACTGGCTTCTAATAGAAATATTAAAATATTTTCTTATTCAAATCTAGGCTTTAACCTACATAATACACTGATGACAGTAATTCTCCATTGGAAAAATGCCCACAGAACATAATTTGCTATACGTTTCCTTGGTGCTTCATGTCTGCATCAATATAGTTGTGAACACAGCATTTTTTTTCCATATGAAATTTTCAGTTACAATTTGTGCTTCATTTGGTGACCATACAAGGTCTTTCCAGAAGGTATCCAGCCATGTACTATGAAAAATAGAGACATTTATTGAATAAGATATAAGAAACTATGTACATAGGACAACGACGCCTCAGTCCACTTCAAAGTAGGCAACGTGGGACCTCACACAGTTCTGCCAATTGACATCACCTGCCATGTCATCTTTTCCTGAATCTCAATGACAGTCTGAAATCTCTTCCCTTTCAAAGGTGATTTTAGTTTTGGGAAAAGCCAGAAGTCACAGGGCACCAAATCTGGGCTGGAGGAAAGCTGAGTCACCTGGGTAATTTGATGTTTTGCCAAAAAACTCTGCACAAGACGTGACACATGAGTGGGCTCATTGTTGTGATGAAGCTGCCAATCACCAGTTGTCAGTAGTTGCGGCCTTCTAAATCATCCAAATAGTTTCCATGGAGGAATGTACAAGCTTACCGCAAAATTTGATGCAGATTCTTTGTTCTACTCATTCAGTCATTTTGAATGTGATGACTACACATCACACATGCTCACTCAGTGGTGTCTACTGCCCCCCTGACTAGTACAGTGAAATTGTCATTGTTCACACATGCGCATCCCAGTCCACTCTCCTTGGCTGCCAGGTTACATCCATGTTGTGCAAACCACAATCATTATATTAACAATGGCTGGACTTTTTCTGGACAGGCCTCATATATCTAGGATTGTCAACATTATTACTAAGGATAAACCAAATCACATAACTGGATTACTTTATATAACTTTTCATACCTTGATGAAAACAAAAAGAAAATTTTCAGGTTGCCTGAAAAGGGTCAGGAGCGGTCAAAGATAACTAAACAATACTTAGTATTTGTAAAGATGAAAAAAATTGATTTGTAAATGAAAGAATTTATCAAAATAGAGTAACATGACAGATGAAGACAACAAAAGAGGTTATACTATTCACAACTAAAGACAAAATGGCAACTGGGAAAATTTACTCATTGGAATAAAAAGGTGACATCCTAAATTCAGAAAATATAGATCAGACTTATAAGGAGGGGATTTTGTCTGTATATTCCCCAAAGAGTTAATCTTGATACACAAGGAGTATTTTTTGAATTTATGTTACCTTTACTAGAGATTTTTTAGTCATTATATTAGTTCAACAAAAGAAATATTACAATTACCAATCATACGTGGTAGACTTTATATACCTATCAATCATTTCCATTATCAACATATATACTAAAAAAAATGGTTTTATAAAAATTGTTTGTAGGATGCTCACTGTGTTTTATTCTTTAAGAAGGTATTAGTATACTCCAAACTTAACCAGACAAAGATAAAATACATATAAAGAAACTTCACCTTGGCTGGTGTAGCTCAATAAATTGAATGCCAACCTGAAAACCGAGAGATGGCCAGTTTGATTCCCAGTCAGGTAATCAAACATACCTGGGTTACGGCCAGGTCCCCAGCTGGGGGCATGTGAGAGGCAACTCAATCTCTCACACATTGATGTTTCTCTCCCTCTCTTTCTCCTTCCCTCCCCTTCTATCTAAAAGTAAATAAATAAAATAAAATAAATCTTTTTAAAAATTTTTAAAAAGAAATTTCACTTGTAGGTCATAGTGGTGATTAGGAAATTCTACTAGCAAAATAAAATCTGGGAAAATATTTATTTTAGAAAACGTTCTGTGATTATTTATGCATTTAGAAAGTACCAACTAAGTTAGAACAAATTGACAATATCTTCCTTTGGTAAATATAATTCTTACAGTCTCAGGAAACTATGAAAATGTCAAGAAATAACACTGTCCTTAATTTGTGTAGACATGTACTAGATTTCACTATGATAACACAGTTTAACAGAAACCCTAATATCTCAGTGGTTTATAACATTAGACATCTATATCACACTCATATGTCTGTTTTTTAGTTGAAATTGGATTGATTTGGTCTGGGCTTGGACTGACTGAATGACATTGTCACTTTGGGTTGGGTTCAGGTCAGCTTCACATGTGGTTGTTCTAGGATCCTGCCTAAAGGAGCAATCTATACTTAGGCGAACTCTTTCCACTGTTATGCTTTCCAGTCTCAGCTCAGTAATAGCGCATTGTCACATCGAATCACATGGCCAAATTCTGAGTTTGAGGTGGACAATTACACTTCTTCCAAAAATAGGAGGCAGTGAATACTTGATAAACAGCAATCTAAGCTGCCACAATGTAAAGACCAGTTCAAATTCTACATTAGAGGAAGATAAAACGATAGATTCTGCTTCAGTGACCAATATTCAACAATTCTAAGAAGAAATAACACTACTGGACAATTGGCCTATTCAAAGACACTCTTTGTTTGGGTTCAGAAAACAACATCATACAACGTAGACATCTCTTCTGCTAGCCAAGAGGTCTTAGAAGTTTAAAGTGAAGTGGTGACAGCAATGTCAGCGCCAAAATTAACACACAATGGTCTTAATAGAATGTGGTTTGGCCAACCTTTCATTGCAAAAATGTGAAATAAGCAAAATTGCACAGGCTATCTTCTTATGTATAAATCTAAAACTTATTATCATCAACTTCTCTTTTAAAAATAAGAAAATGACAGCTATATTTATTAATTCAAATTAATTATATAACTTCTCTGATTTATAAATGCAGTGATTCAATGTATTTTTATTTTCCATTATAGAGATCAAACGTTTGGCCCTGTGTCTGGTCCAAGAGCAATTCCTTTGTTTCCTGGCATAAGGTCAACATGCTCTAATATGATTTAAAGTAAGAATTGTGGCTCTAAATACAGAATGACTTAACGTTAGAGTTGTTTACTAACTTCTTTATTCATAATTCTTTAAATTACCTTCTCCAAAACAAGTCATTAAATTGCTGTTTTCCACTTGGTAGAATGTTAATGCACCTTCTATACCATGCTACTTGTTTTTATTAATCAATACACATCTTGTTGAATGGACTTTATACTTAACCTTCCTTCAACATCCAGCTAACATTCCACTTTCTCCACAAAGGTTTTTCAGATACAATGATCTACCTGTCTCTAACATCTTTTGGTTCCTATAAATACTATTACTGTTCTGTGATGTTTATGTGTGTGTTTATGTGTATATGTGTTATTCTTTCAAGTAGAAGGGTTTTGTTATCTAGCGTTACTTAACAAATCACAAATTACTTGCAAAAACAATAACAACTTTTTATTATTATTATCTATCTCTAATCTTTCTGGAGTTACTGAACTCAGCCAGGCAGTTGACTTATGGGATCTTTTATGCAGTTGCAACTGATAATACCTGGGCCTGAAGTCATCTCCAATGTGACCTCAGTTAAGTGTCTGGAATTTATGAGCTAGGATCTCACTAGGTGTTCTCAGCCATAACACATACCTGTGACATGTACAAGTTCATGTGACTATGACTTCCACCCAGCATGGCAGCTGAATTCCCGAGAGTGAATGCACCATGAGGCAGAAAGGCATATGGAAGTTGTGTAACATACATGAACTAGTCTCAGAAGTCACACACTTAAATCTCATTTTAAAGTGGCATTTGAACCTCCTTTGTCTGCACTAGACGCCTCATACCCACTCTATATCTCACTATCAAAAGGATCTGGGGGAAAAACAGTTGTAATAGATAATGAAGCCAATGTCTGATTCGTGTTTGTTACAGTTGCCTAAGGCTTATGTTATTCTATCAATGTCTAAATTTTCCATAGTTAACTTTTTAATTAACAAAGATATATTATAAAATAAAACTTAATTGAGCATTTGTACTTAGTTTTAATAATTGAAAAAATGTTGGAAAAATATAGTTGAATATGATTATGAAGTGCAGGCAGACACATAACTAACAAGGTCATGTGCAAGTTGTCAGGACAAGATGGAAAGCTGTACTTGGAATTTTACCTGGGGATAAAATTTTATATCCAGAATAATCAAATTATCTGAAAAACTAAGGACATATTTTTGTTTTATTGCAGCTTAACTTATTAATTCATTTCAAATATCAAGCAGAGGTTTTAATTGAGATCATTTGTTCCTATCATGTACTTTCCATAATATTCAAGGTCCTCGGATTTGTTCACAGCTTTAGAGTCCTGGCTGAGAGAATGAATGGGGACTCAAGTTCAGCCTGTGCTGTTTGCCAAGATACACACCTTTGGCACCAAGCCTCCCAGAGTGCATTCATGAGTTGCTCTTTTCAATTTTCATAAAAATGATGCCATACGGGTTAGTAGAGTCCTTAGTTATGAGGCATGATATTACAGCAATTTCCTTCAAAGGAGATGGTGTAATAGAATGACTAGTACATTCCTTGGCATAAAAAAACAGATGCAGTGTGAATTTTGGGTCTGCCACTTACAGTACTGTGACTTTGAGAAAATAATGCCACCTCTCTGAACCTTGGTTTCCTCACATATAAAATGAAAATATCAATTCCTATCTTTCAGAGTTGATACAATGAATAGAGCTAACACATGAGAAGTAGAAAACACAGTAACCAGTAAAGTAGAAGTTACTTAAATAGCATCCATAATAAATTATAAGAGAAGTGTTGTAATTCATTTTAATCATTGGGCCTGTATTTTTTGATATATACAGAGAACTGCAATTCTATTTCAGGTTTACAATTATATAACTCACTGGTCAAAGCCACAGTAGGAAGAGTAAAAGAAAGTAGTGTCATTCAATTCAGGAAAAACACTTTTCAATAAAATATTCCTAAGTATTTGTATAGTAATTGGTCAGTTTGGATTTTCAAAAATCAGTTTTCTAATTTTCTATAGAGTTCTCAAAATCTAGCTTCCTGGCACAAAAGAAATTGTCTTTGTAAGGTTACATCCTGTGATAACTTCCTTCAGGCAAGAGCCGACATCCAGTGGAAAGATCCAGTCAGATCCTGGCTCAACCCCAACTCTTAATTAGCCATACCCTTTTATATACAAAGCACTGGTCATCAAAATGCTCACAGAATTGGTTGATTTTGCTCACAAACTAGATGAAAAAATGCAGGCTACAATACATGAAATGAAGGAAGACGCATGGGGAACCGATAGAGATGGGAGGAAAACTGGGACTCAAATCAATGGAGTGGACCAGAAGGAAGAAACTAACAACCAAACAGAAAACGAGGAAGAAACAAGAATTCAAAAAAATGAGGAGAGGCTTAGGAACCTCTAGGACATCATTAAACGTCCCAACATCCGAATTATAGGGGTACCAGAAGGGGAAGAAGAAGAGCAACAAGTGGAAAACTTATTTGAACAAATAATAAAGGAGAACTTCCCCAATCTGACAAAGGAAATAGACTACCAGGACATCCAGGAAGCTCAGAGAGTCCCAAAGAAGTTGGACCCAAGGAGGAACACACCAAGGCACATTGTAATTACATTAGCCAAGTTTCAAATGAAGCAGAGAATTCTAGAAGCAGCAAGGGATAAGGGGACAGTCACCTACAAGGGAGTTCCCATCAGACTGTCAGCTGATTTCTCAAAAGAGACCTTCCAGGCAAGAAGGGGCTGGAAAGAAATATTTGAAATCTTGAAAAGCAGGGACCTACATCCAAAATTGCTCTATCCAGCAAAGCTGTCATTTAGAATGGGTGGACAGATAAAGTGCTTCTCAGATAAGGTCAAGTTCAAGGAGTTCATCATCACCAAGCCCTTATTATATGAAATGTTAAAGGGACTTATCTAAGAAAAAGAAGATAAAAATATGACAGTGAAAAGACAGCAAACTCACAGCTATTAGGAACCATACCTAAAACAAAAGCAAACTAAGCAAACAGCTAGAACAGGAACAGAACCACAGAAATGGAGATCATATGGAGGGTTAGCAACAGGGGTGTGGGAGGAGGAGAGAGGGGGAAAGATACAGAGAATACATAGCATAGACGGTGGACAGAAAACAGACAGGGGGAGGGCAAGAATAGTATGGGAAATGTAGAAGCTAAAGAACTTATGACACATGGACATGAACTAAAGGGGGGGAATGTGGGTGGGAGAGTGTGTGTAGGGTGGAGGGGAATGATGGGGGAGAAATGGGACAACTGTAATAGCATAATCAATAAAATATATTTAAAAAAAGTCTCTAAATGTGTGTTTAGAACATGATCTGACTAAATCATTGCCTCTTTCAATGGTGTACCACTGATTATCCTGTTGGCTTGAAATCTTAAATAATCAATTAAATTATTTTGGAGTAGAAAAGGGTATGGCTATCTGTTTTTAATAAACAAGAGGTGATTTAAAATATTTCTCAGGCAAATTACAAATAGTTTCCAGAGATGATTACAATACTAGTAGCTGCAATCCTCACTCCCTGTGCTGCCTTATCTCTCCTAGCTCATCTTATATTAATGCTTCTCTTGCTTATTATGCTCTAGCCATGGCACTCTTTCAGGTCCTCGCTCTTGTATAGCCTTAGGACCTGTGTTCAAACTGTCTCTCTTTTACTAATGCTCTTCCTCCTACACTTTGCATGTATCATGTCTCAGTTTCAATCTCCATTCATGAAGATACCTTCCCTGACTATTCACAGGACTATTTCTGCACTGTGTGCTTTTTGTCATAACTCACATTGCAAATAGAAATTATTTATGCATTCTTCTGATTACTTGTGTTTTTTATGACTCTGCCCACTGTATGAGGCCATGTATGTCACCTCCATTTGTCTAGTGCCAACCAAATAGAAAGTGCCTGTAAGTGTGTGTTCAATGAATAAATAATTAAATAAGATGATTCAAAACTGTAAAGAGTTTGTTTCCAACAATACAAATGAGGGTCTGGAGAAAATCTTTACAAATGAATATAGCATTTATATAGAAGAAAAGTATAAAAATATAATTAAAAGTAATAAAGTTTCATCTCATGAAAATGTAAAGTAATAAACTGTGGATAAAAGGAAGGGGTTGTGTAATAACAATGACAAGTCCAATGACAGAAAGTAGCCTCATGGGGTAAACTGAACATAAATTTTTAACTGGCCAGTTCATGGTACGTAGTCATACCCTGGGCACATTAATTCTTAGTAAAAGGTCTATCTTTGCTTTAGGTAAGCCCTATCAATCCTCTGAAAGAGCAATCCTCTTTCAGATCCCTCAGAGGTACAGCCTTGGGATGGGGGTTGGGAGAAAAATCAAGAGCTCTTTGTGGAGCAGATTGGCATCCTTTTCACCATTACTAGTTCTGGTTGCTCTGGCTCTTTAGATGGCAGCCAAGGGCATATCACATGCCAGATGCTACTGAGGATGGTCCAGGTGTTCATGTTGATGGTGGTCCACACGTAGGAGGTGGCCAACTTTGCTGGTCAGACCATCTGCTTCATGACCACTGGATCACCTTGTCATGGGCGGCCTGCTCCACGCCCATAGTCTTACAGTGAACCAGCTTGTCATAGCTGGTCTTGTGGCTAGCTATAACATGCAGGTCAAAGATAATAGTCCTAGGAAACTTCTGGTCAGTGAGCAACCAATTAGGGTTTCCAGATAAAATACAAAATGCTCAGTTTAACCTAAATTTCAGATAAATGATGAATACATTTTGTATTATAAGTAAGTTCCAAATATTGCATGGATATACCTATACTAAGTAATTATTTGTTGCTTATCTGAAATTCATATTTAATAGGTCATCCTTAGTCTTAAATGCTAAATCTGGCAAATCACACCCAACTCATTATCTATGTCAAGGAAATTAAACCTGGGCAGTACTGGAGACACCTCTTTGACCAGATAGAGTTGCCTGACTTAGTCCTCACATCCTAACCTCCCTCTGCCTCCATCACCCCTCTCCCCCAAATGAGAACATTACCCTGCTTCCACCCCTTATTCTCAGGAGCTGGCAGGGGACTGGAACCAAAGATAATATATCCTAATCTATGTTACTGCTGTGACAGTTACAGCAATTTTACAATTGTGGTGATCCCAGAAGCACAAAGAACAAAAGGTACTGCTGAAGGAGGACTTCATTTTAAAGTAACACTAAAAGCATGCTCCATTTCTCTTTATTGTGATTATAGTTCTTTATATATGCTCTTATTCAAAAAGAAAAGGGCAAAAATCCCCACAAGTCACTTAGCAGTTTAATATCAAGATATTATTAAATCTAAAATGTAATCTTAACTGCAGGCCTGTGTTAGCCACAAAGCTTGTAAACTGTATTTTAGAAGACTGAATTTGCTCACATAAACTTAAAATGGGGTCACTAGCCTTGTGGTAATCTAATGACACCCCTATAAATGAACTCACCAGCACCCACCTCTAACCATACACAAGTTGGCTCCTTTTGTTCTTTAGACCTAGTTATATTAAATGGTGCTTGAAATCCTACCCAATTCCTATGCATAGTACATGACATGTCAGGCTTCTCACAGATCTTAGACCTGATTTTTTTTAACCAGAAATATTTCCTAAGGATAAGCAAAGGACACCTGTGTCATCTCCTGCTTTCCTCTCTTCCCATCTGCCCATAATTCTTAGGAATGGTAATTGGCTTTCCCTTTTAATTCTCCCAAGTCATTATTTCCTTCTACAAGAGAGATGACCTTGATATCATAGGCAAATGGGTGTATTGTCTACATTATGGCTCAAAGTATAAGATGGGCTTTTATTACATGGTCCTACACATCCTAAAAATAAAAGAGAAAAAGGAAAAGAATTTGGAAATTTCATCCAAGGACAATAATAAAAAATATTTATATTTTAACACCACTATATTTTATGTAGTCTTTCCAAAATAAGTAATATTTCTTTATTTTATGTCCTCATTTTCTTCAAAAGTAATGGATGTCTCAGGCAGAAAAAGCCCAATGTTATAAGTTCACAAAGGCAAATAAGAAAATCACATTAATGATGAGTTTTAAATGTCACTGCTGTTACATCATAAAAGAAGATAAGAATTTTTTATATATTTAAAAAGATATTTTTAAAGCTTTGAAGTAACAACAGACTTCCTGTCAGTAGTGTATTTCCGTGGACTGTAAGCTTCATTCTTCCCCACCCCCATCTTCCCTGCCTTGAGCAATCTGTGGACTTAAAAAATAAATGTATTTGCAAACTGCCTGTTAGAACCTAACTGCTTTATTAATAAATGAACTTCTATATTCAATAATGTAAATAATTTTTAAAGAAAACCCAACAAATATAATATACCCCTATTGAGGCTACCTTGAGAACTTTGGGATTTATTCTGGTGAAAAAGAGTCAAAGTTATAATCCACCCAAAAGATAAAAACCACTCAGTGAGCAAAAAAATAGAAGGAAATGTTTAATAGTGTTTCACTGAACAGCTGTACCAATTCTGAAACTTTCCTCAATGTAATCTGATGAGAATGCCATTGGCAAGGCAAAGAATTCTGGGAAGATAAGTGGATCTTAAAACAATTTCAAGAAACAATATACAATTAAGCTACCATATGTGTTTCCTCCATATGAGTGAGACACAATACATAATTAGATAAGGGCTGCAAACATTTCACAAACTTTTTAATTTTTACAATGAAAGTCTTCCAGACATTCTAAGATATGTTAAAATGAGCTTGAAAAAAAATCTAATCTTTCTCTCAAAAGCTTTAGTTGTTGGCTTTGAGAAAGATATTCCTTCATTTCTAGGCACTGAGGCATATGCCGTCAGTCACGATAAATTACTATCACATCAGTTGTCCCTTTATAGGTTCAAGCAAAGAAAAAGAGTGACAGATTCTAATTGGACAATTAGGTGATCAGATTTAACCCAAGTGTTTCAAATATGTCCCTGGATGACATTTGACTACAAATTAAAGTATACTTTGTCAAATAGGGAGAAGCTTGCTGTGTTTCTATCCATTCCACAAGTATTTTCAAGCATTCACTTTTTCAACAGATATATGATATATTAATGTATGATATCATATATGAAGTGTTTACTGTGAGCCAGGAATATTTACAGAGATAAGAAATACAGGAATCACACTCTACACTAGAAAACGACTCACCCAACAATTTCAGAATGCACCTTCTTTTTAAACAAACATATTCAGAAGAAACAGCAAAAATTCCCTGATGTCATGGAGTTCACAATCTACTAAGGAGAATAGACAACTGAGACACATAAATTCTCTGAGAAATTTAAAGAAGAAAGGGAGACAGGGTTGTTGGTAGGGGGCATGGTGGATGCTCTGAGGGCAACTTTAAATATGAGGAGAAAGGAAGGCTGCTCTGAGAAAAATGACTTTTGAAAACAACCAAAGTATGTGACTAAACAATCCACATAGACATGTGAGGGAAGAGTGTACCTGACAGAGGGTATTGCAAGTGCAAGACCCTTGAGATGGTGTGAACCAAATGTTGAAGAGGATGTGAAAAACTGGAATTCTTATACATTGTGGGAACATAGGTTTCATAATCACTTTGGCAAAAATCTTTCATTTCCTTATAAAACTAAAATTATACCCACCCTGTAACCTAGAAATTCTAATCCTAGATGTTGACAAGAGAAACAAAAATATATGTCTACAAAATGTTTTGTATAAGAATGTTCAAAGCAACTTTATTCATAATAGCACATAACTGGATAAAACATATGTCCATCAACTGGTAAATGAATAAAAATAATGTGTTATATTTATATAATTAAATAGCAAAAAAAGTGAACCGCAATTGATACAGGCAAAAAACATGAATGAAACTCGAAACCTATGCATAGTAAGAAGCCTTGTCCAAATTATTTCATTTTTTTGAAGTTCTAGAAGAATTTGGTCTTCTCAAGGAATTCATCCATTCATATATCCTTTCTAAACCCTACATAATAAATTTTTCTTCTATATTTGATCAGTTCTGATGCTCTGGGATCTGCCACCTTGAAATGCATACACTCCCTCTACTTCACATTATCCTAAAAGAATTCCTTATTTTCTACTACCCTTTGAACATCTCGTGAGAGCTGTCTACACACAATGGATAAGTTCTGCTCTTGCTATTCCCACTGTAATGTCCTCTTGTCTGATTTTATCAGCACCCTGGACAGAATGCACTCTCCCCAATATCATCAATTATCTGAAAATTGTCAAATTCATTAAGCTCTTCTCCATTTTTGTTTTAGCCTTTTAGCTTCACCTAACACTATCAGGCACTCTTTTATTTTTGTTAAATTGAGATATAATTTACATAGAACCAAATGCACAAATCTTTTATGTACAGTCCAGTCAGTTTTAACAAATATAAACAATCACGTAACTCAAAGACATAGAACTATTTCTATACACCCCAGAAAGTTAATCTGATTTTCTTTCTAGTCAATCATCCCATGCCCATAAATAAACACTGTAATAATTTCTATCATTATAAATCTTCTTTTCCTTCATATAAATGAGACTATACAAGGTCTTTCCAGAAAAAGTCCATCCATTGTTAATATAATGAGAACAGCTTCCTCGACACTGATGTGACTCAACAGCCAAGGAGAGTGGACTGAAATGCACATGTGTGAACAGTGAGGACTTCACTGTACTAGTCAGTGGGGGCAGTAGATGCCATTGAGTGAATATGTGTACTGTGTGGTTATGACATTCAAAATGACTGAGTAAATACAGCAACAATTTTGCATCATATTTTGTGTTAGACTTGAACATTCCTCTGTATTCAGAAAATTCAGAAGGCTGCAGCTGTGGGCAAATGGTGATTGGCAGCTTCATCATGACATGACCGCTCATGCGTCACATCTTGTGCAGAGATTTTTGGCAAAACATCAAATCACCTAGGTGACTCAGCCCCCCTACAGCCCAGATTTGACACCCTGTGACTTCTTGCTCTTCCCAAAACTAAAATCACCTATGAAAGGGAAGTGATTTCAGACCGTCAATGAAATTTAGGAAAGTACAATGGGGCAGCTGATGGTGATTGGGAGAACTGTGTTGAGATCCCAAAATGCCTACTTTGAAGGGAAGTGAGACATTATCGCCCTGTGTACAATGTTTCCTGTATCTCGTATATTCTTTAATAAATGTCTATATTTTTCATGGTACGTGTATGGATACTTTCTGGACAGACTTTGTATAATAGGAAATGTCTTTTCTAAATTATAGTTTATTGATTATACTATTATAGTTGTCCCAACTTTTCCCCCTTTGCCCCTCTCCTCCCAGTACTCCCGGCTCCCTCAGGCAATCCCTCCACAATTGTTCATGCCTACAGATTATGCATAGAAATTCCATTTCCTATACTGTACATCCCCATGACCATTCTGTAACTACTTATTTGTACTTCTTAATCCCCTCACCTTTTCACCCATTCCCTTACACCCCCTCCTATCTGGCAACCATCAAAATGCTCTCCATATTCATGATTCTGTCTCTGTTCTTCTTGTTTGCTTAGTTTCTTTTTGGAGTCAGTTGTTGACAGGTATGTATGTTATCTTGTGCCTAGTTTTTTCACTATTGTTGAGATTTATCTATGTTGTTTTGTCTGTCGGTCACATTTTTTATTGCTAACTGTATTCATTTTCTATTGCTGCATAACAAATTACCACAAACTGAATGGTATAAAACAGTATACATTTATTATTTCACAGTTCCATAGGTAAGGAGTTTGGGCATGGCTTAACTGAGTTTTCTCCTCCAAGTTTCACAAGGCTGAAATCCACATGTGTGATCTGAGGACTATACACCTTTCTGATGTTAGAGTCCTCTTCAAAACCCCCTTTGCGACAGCATGGAAGGAATTGGAGAGTATCATGCTAAGCGAAATAAGCCAGGCAGTGAAAGACAAACACCATATGATCTCACCTTTAACAGAAAGCTAATCAACAAAACAAAGAAACAAGCATAATATAAACAAAGACACTGAATTTGAGAACAGTCTGACAGTGACCAGAGTGGAAGGGGAGGGAATTTCAGGGGAAAAGAGGAACGATTTAGAGCAACAAGTATAAAGGACTCATAGACAAAAACTATGGGGGGGTGGAAATGGGAGGAAGGTGGGGAGGGCTGGGGTGGTGGGCTGGGGTGGGGTAAAAGACAGAAAACTGTACGATATCAACAATTAAGAAATACTGATTAAAAATAAAAAAGTAAAAGAAAAAAGATACAACATTAAACCATTACAAGATGGAGAAATTAACATAATAACGATAACTGGGTATAGTCTTTTGCTTATTTCATTCACTATTTTTCTTTATATTGAAATCTGATATGGAAATGTAAAGAGTTGCAGACAATAAATCTGCTCAGCTAATATATATATGTATATATATTTGCAATAACATATATTGATTATGACTAAATATTTCTTGTTAGCTAGTCTGAATTATTTTAACTAGTTATTTGACGTATGGAGAATAACTAAATGTTCTGGCATTGTGTTACTTTTTTATATTTCTTTTCAGATTTATAAAGTTTAAAAAGGAGGATAAGCATTGTAAATATATAACAATGACATGCAATTTTCCTTTAAAGCCAAATGTATGGAACAACAATAGTCAGCAAATATTTACTGAAATGAATTAGGTGCTATATTATGGACACAAAAATAGGGTGACCAGTATCCAAACTTTATCTGAATAATTTCTGTTGAATTTGATGTCCACTTATTTTTGAAAAGAAAAAGACCATTAAACTCAAGAAGCATTTAAAAAAAATAAATAAAAAATAAATAAATAAATAAAAATCATGTTAAAAAATGTTAACTTTACAAAGTAAATATATAAACTATAGCTTTTTGAAAATAACTTTAATTTTAACGAAGCATGGAATAGTGCACAGATCATAAAGAGCTCAATGCATTTGACTAACTGGTGTTGGAAAACAAAAATAGATATCAATCATAGTTGGAGTAATTTTTTGTTGAGGAGAATATCAACATCAAATATAACGTTGCTTTGTCATCTCTCCATTGTAATTTCCAGTTTGTTTCATCTCGAACAAGCATTTTAAAAATGCATCTCAAAATAATTAGAGGAACTGTTACAGTTATAGTAATTTTTTTCTTGTATTATTTTCTTTAATGGTGTCTTCAGAAAAGGTCTATACATGCATAGTCTATTCCATTAATTATCTAGTAGTCTTTGAATTTGTATAATATTTGACGTATTTCTGCTTAACAGTTATTGCTTCTCCCAAGAGGCTGAGAAATCTCACTGACTAGTAGATGGAAAAGTCTAACTATATAAAGTTACATTGTGAGTCTCTACTCTGTAAAAAATATTCACACAAAATATGTGATTTTTTTCTTTAAAGCAATAATTTCTAAAATATGCCTTTCCCCCACTTTTCTAAAAAACACACTAGCAATAAATAATAAAGGGAAATACTGAAATGCTGGAAAGATTGATACACCCCAAATATAAGGAAGATCAGGTATTTGAACCAAATTATATGTTATTTTTTGATGGCTAAATCTATGTGACTAAAATAATTATCTTTCACAACTCTGAAGCCTGTATCCAGACATACACACATAATTACAGGCATATTTCAGAGATACTGTGGGTTCAGTACCAGACCACCACAATAAAGTTAGTATCACAATAAAGTTAATATCACAATAAAGCAAGTTGTAATCTTTTTGCTGGTAGAGAGTCTTGCCTTCAATTTGTAATAAAAAAGAAACATTTGTAAAATGCAATAAAACTAAGTATACCAAAAAAAAAACCAAAAAACAAAAAACAAACAAAAAAAAACCTCAAGGAAGCTGAACTCAGCTCCCCGTTGTCAGAACGAAGACCCCACATTCTTGTGGACTGTGATCCAGGGATTCCTATCAGTTCCTAGAGGACCTTGCAGTTCCTTGCCACCTGGCCCTCTGACAAATCTCAGAATAAGAAAGCTTACTTCAAAGACCACAGGAGACTGTCTCTATCTTCAGGAAAATCCCAGTCCTACTTTTAAATGCTTTCATCCCATTAAATTAGGGCCACCTAGGATAATCTTCCATTTAACTCGAAATCAATTGATTTGAAACTTTAATTGCATCTACAAAAATCCCTTCACCAATCCCCATAGTACAACCTTATCAAGGAGTGAGATTCCATTGTATTCACAGGCTCTGCCCATATTCAAGTGGAGGGAACTATTCAGGGCCTTTATATCTGCAGGGGGGAATCTTGGATATCATGCTAGAATTCTGCCTACCATATTCAATATTTCATTGTATACCACAATTTACCCACTATCTTGTTAGTGGACATCTCAACTTCAATTTATTTGGCTATTATCAATAAACTTTCTATGAACACTGAGTATAAGGTTTGTGTAGACATATGTTTGCATTTCTCTTCCATAACTATCTAAGAGTACAATTGCTGTGTGATACATAAACATATATTTAACTTTATAAGAAACTTCCTAATAATTCTTTAAAGTGATAGAATGACTTTATACTTACTCCAGCAATGCATGAGAGTTCTGGTTATTCCATATTTTCATCAGGATTTGGTGTTTTCAGCCACAAATATTTGTATTTCTAATGAGTACAAATTGGTTTCTTATGCTAGTTTTATTCTGTTTTTCCTAAAAATTAATGATGTTGAGTATCTCCTTTTATGCTTATTGGCCATTAAATTGATTTTGTCAAGTATTGTTTTTTGTCAATATTCTTGAATTGGGTCTTTACCTTTTTATTATTGAGTTGCACAGGTTCTTTTTATATTTTGCAAGTTCTTTGTCAAGGATATAAACTGTGTATGTTTTTTCCCCAGTCTGATTTGCTTATTCAGTTCCTTAATGGTTTCTTTTGAAGAAGAAATGCTTTTAATTTTGATTAAGTCCAACTTCTCAGTTTCTTTTCCTTTTAAGTGTAGTATCCTTTGCATTTTGCTAAAACATTTACCTATCCCAAAGATATAAAGATGCATTCTTATGTTCTATATCATTTAGATCTCTAGCTTTTTTCTTTTGGTCTATGATACAGCTTAAAAATTAAATTAATTAAAATTAAATTAATTTTTTATGGTGAGAAGTAGATATCAAAATTCCTTTATTTATTTTTTGGCAATATGGCTATCCAGATGTTTCAGAATCCTTTGTTGAAAATATTTCCTACTCTGTCTTTTTTGAAACTGTTATCTCTTATTTCTGAATGTAGGTATTCTTCAATAATTAGCCTTAAGCCCTCTTTTATTATACTCTCTTCTTACATGCCTTTGATTTTTCTGAGGACTTTCAATGAAATTTAAATACTGATAATACCTAAATATATATCTGCATTTAAGTAAGTATTCTCTAGTGGGTCTACAGATAAATCAATTTCAATTGTCAATTTGACGTTTTCCACTGAATAGTTCAGACTTTTAAATTTAACATAGCCAATATTCATCTTAATTTCTCCAGTTACAGAATTGCTCCATCCATGTGAGTTTTCCTTATCTCCATAAATACTATCACAGTGCTCCCAGAAACCTAGAAATTATGCTTAATTCATTTCATTCCTTTATCTTCCTCAGCCAATAGCAGTAAACCTTGCAAATTCTTTCTGCAAAATTATGCTAAACCCAAGCACTTTTTAAGATTTGCTCTGCTATCACTTCAGTACCCACCTGCAATAATCTCTTACCTAGACTACTACAGCAGCTTGTTAACTATGGTCTCTTCACTTTTGCCCCTCTCCAATCCACTCCTTTCAAAGTACAAAAAGTGAACATTTTAAAATATACATTGTATTATGTAACTCCCCTGCCTAAAATTCTTCAATAACATTTACTCAATAAATATCTACTGTGTGTCAAGCATTGTTCAAAATACCAGGGATGTAATGGAAGTTACAAGATGTGGTCCCTAACTTCATTAAATTTACACTCATTTAATATTCACACACATACACCCACACACATGCACACCTGTACAAAACGTTAACTCTAGCAAATACACAGAGTAGTAGTGAGAAGTGTTCTAAACACTCTCAAACAGGAATTTCATATGGCTAGGGACCAAAACAAGGATCCTTGAGATACTGATTCTTTAGCACAAATTAACTAAAAAAGAGTGACCCAGGCAGAAAAATATGCATGTAAATGTGCAGATTTAAGGTATGATAAGGTGTGACAAGGATTCAGGGATTAAAGGACAGATGACTAGGGCAGAAAGCAAAAGAGAACAAGATGAGTTTTAAGGAAAAGACATGAGCCAAACCTTTTGGTTATACTAAGTAGTATTTTTTTTTCTTCCCTAAAATAACAGAGAACAATTTGAGAAAGATCCCCGTAGCTACAGTGCAGAGAATATACTGAGAAGCAAAGAGTTAAAGTGGACAGCACTGGAGGGTTTTAGCAGTGATCTAGACAAAGGGAGAAGGTAGCTCATTCCTACTTCAGGGCCCTTTTATGTTCTGCCAGGAGTGATCTCCATACGTCCTACTAACTTATCAGGTCTCACATTAAATGTTGCCGCCTAAATGGGAGCCTTCTCTGACCGCTGAGAAAATAAAATGTTTCTTGCTCATCCTCTATCATACCCTGTTTGTTTCCTGTTCAGCACTTTCACATTTTGTAGTGATCACCTCTTATCTGTTTATTTCTATCCCCAACACTAGAAGGTATGCACCAGGACTGCAGGGACCGTGTCTATGAATAATCAGCACATGCCATAGCAGCCACTTCATAGTTGTACTAAAGACAAAAAACATTGATCAAATAAAGTAATTGTCTTCAACATGATATTAGCGTTCCTTTCTTCATAGTATATGTGCTTGCTTTGCTCAAGCATGCTTAATTAAACCTTTCAACAACTGTTCATGTCTACATGCCATATGCTGGGTAAGGTTTTAGACAGAGAACGACATCGCAGGCTGTGTGCAATCAATAATCATTTAGAGCAAGGGTTCTGAGGGCAGGCTGCTTGCATTTGAACTTCAGTTATTCTACATCTCAGTTGTATGATGTAAGGCATTTTACTTAGCATCTCTGGATCTCAATTTCTTCATCTGTCAAATGGCAATAGTAAGAGTTGTGTGAGTATTAAAGACTGCTATTCATCATCCTGGAAAAACATAAAATTAATAGTGTATTACGAACATGATATATGTCCAAAAAGATAATTTTAGGACATTTGAAAATATACAACAGTTTGACACATTCATTTTTACATACCAGCACTCCTGATATTTAGAAGAAATTAAGATAAAGCTTGACTTCATTTCATGTTCAGGTTTATCCTGCCAATGCACATTAATAATTGAGTTGAAGAAACCTCTGAGGTCTGAAATAATTACCCTACTGCCATGAGAATATAGTAGTTGCTGAGTGTGCGCATATGTGTGTAGTCATTTCATGTATTGGATTTCACATATACAAGTATCTCCTGTATGATGTATGTACTAGCAAACACTGCTGTATAACAAACTACCCCAAAGCTGAGTGGCTGAAGGTAGCATATGTTAATTCTCACTAATTTTGGGCCCTTTGGGTATTGGTTGATCTCAGCTGGACTTGACTGGGTAACCCTACACCTCGAGTTCCTCATTCTCCTCCTGGAACCCACAGTACAGCATGCTTTTCCCATGACAAGGACAGGAGTAAAATCCCACCAGCAGGAGTCCCCATGCACTAAGGAGACAAGTGGCACACTGTCACCTCTGCCTGATTTCATTGAAAACAGAGTGTTAGAGCCGAACTTAAAGTTAATTAGGAAGGGAGATAAGCATCTCTTTTATGAGAAGAGCTGCAAAATATATGGCAAAGGATGTGGATATAGAAGGAATGAAGAATTGGGTCTTGGATACAGAGAAGCATGAAGAATAATTAAATTTACTCAGTTATTCAATCTGCTCAGTTTATTCTTCATTTTTCTTGTATGGAGACAGGGATGCTGAACATTGGCTTAACAAAGAAATATAGGACAATATACAACATTCTATCATCTTAAAGATTACAAGTAATTATAAGGAGACTTTAAAATAGACAGGAAGAATGAAAAAGAGTGACAAGGCAATGCATTTTTCTTTGAAATTTTAAGATAAATACAACTAACTACTCATAGTGACTGTTTTGTAGGTATATGACAGAATTCAAAAATTAAGCATCTCATATAACTTATGATTCTGTCATTCCTTTTGCAAAAAGTTCCCTTATTGCACAAGGTATTTCAAGTAAGATAATGCCACTTTTCTTTTTTTCTTATCCCAATTCAAGCTCTGTTTTTTTATGGATTATTCTGGGAAGCCAAGTATTTTATAGTTTGATGGTGCCCCTTCTGGACCTTTCCTTACATAAAAGGCACTTTTAAAAAAATAGCTTTATTCTGTGTTCTGTAATTGCCTAGATTTCAGGCTCCTTTTTCCCTGGCCGTGTAAGAAATCTAATGAAGTTTAGAAACTGAATTGTGTACTGCGGCTTTAATCTTAAAACAGCCATTTTCCTGTTCTTTTCATTAAAGAAGTCTGTTTTTTCTTTTTTATTAATTTATCTCAGTTTTACATTTCCTTTAACTTTTGTAAGACCACTAGTTAGTATAGTACCTTAATATGTGAATTTTAGTATAAAAATTTACCAAAGGAGCATTATTCTAATATTCTCCTTCACCGAAGAATAATTGCTTTATGTAATGTAGCAAAAGGAAAAGAAAAACTTTTAATGGAGATTTTAATTCTGTTGCAATGCCCAATTGTCCAAAAAAAAAAAAAAAAAAAAAGGAATGCCTTCTCTGAAAAATCATTTAGGAGGTCAGAGTAAATTTTAAATGTTCAAAATGTTCTCTATTATTCCATTGTTTTACAAAACCCCTTATTCTAAGGTTCTCAGAAAACTTGATATAACTAAAATATATCGATATGAATCAGAATTACAGTAAAAAAAAAGGTACTTAAGAGTTCACTTAGCCTATTCCTTTGCTTAAGAGCAAACTGAGCTGAGGGGAGAGGAGTTCAGATTTGTCAAGAAAACGATCAGGGCTGTGGCCTTAGGCAGTGTCAGCTGCAGACATGGCTTTGCCACTTGGAACAAATAACCCAGCTCCTCTCAGCTTCAGCTTCCTTATCTGAGATAAAATGGTGATAATTTTACACAATTATAAAATTGTGACAACATCTCCCTGTAGGTGTGAGGATTAAATGACTAAACACGTATTCAGAAAGCCTTGGATATAATAGGTCCTTCTTAAGGTCAAATGGCTAGTTTCAGATAGAGGAAACAGAAATTCCTCAATTCCAGCCCAGTTCTCTTTTCCCATGTTATTTATATCCACCCTGCTTGAGGAATGTACAATTTATTGGTAATACAAGAGGTACATGGAGAGCTCTTAAACTATCATTTACACAGACTGCACAGAATAAGACATTACAGAGAGATTTGCCAGCACCTATAAAAATAAGCTGAGACACTGGTGTGGATGCCAGTTACATAGACATCGCTGGTGTCTGAAGAAGACTGCAAGTGAGCATCTCTCTCTCTCTCTCTCTCTCTCTCTCTCTCTCTCTCTCTCTCTCTCTCTCTCTCTCTCTCTCTCTCTCCCCCTCTCTCTCCCCCTCCCTCCCTCCCTCTCTTTCTCCTCCCTCTTCTTGCCATAAAATATATTATCACAGTGTCACATGTCAGGATTGGATAATATGAAAATAAATAAGAGCCCAAAAGGAAAAAATCCAAGAGTTCTTTTTCTCCAATTCACTTAGTCGTTTAGAGTTTTCCAATTTACAGTGTTCTGACATCCTAGTTATGACTGTAATATCTCTTCAGAGCAAACACCTCTCAGATTAATTCTATTGCAGACTTCAAATATGGTGTTTCTTGGTGATAAGTGAATTTCTATTGAAGAACATTGGGAAGAGAGGTTTACAGCTTTCTTTCACTAGTTTCTATGCAGTAAAAGCCAAGCCCCAAAACTCATTCCCTATAGCACCTGCCAATTTTCTTTGGCTTGATACATTTCATCAGGCATTGCAAAGTTCTTTTCACCAATATAACACTGTACCACCACTCTGTAGTGTAAAACCCTATTTATAGGAGTATTTATAAGCACTTATTCTATAATAAGTCTTCTGCTAGGAATTTTATGTTATGTATTTTATCACAGTAGTCAGAAGAGTTAAGCATAATGATACTCATTTTACAAAGAAATGGCAGTTTTAAGGAGCTAAACAAGGATGTGACTTGACCTATATCAGATGCCAAAGTCCATGATCAGAGATTAAGTTCCTGAGAAAATGTTTTCATTTACTGAATGCCTATAACTGTCAAGCATTGGCATAGCAACCTAACAGACTGCCCCTTTCATATATGAGTTTTACTTATTGGGTAGGCCTACACTCTACCACAACTTGTGAACTAAAATACCCCTAGTGATTATACAAATTATAGGCCTTATATGCTACTAATATATGTTCATTAAACCCTATTCATGAAGAGAATTTAATTGCAAGTCAGTGCATAATTTAGTTGTTTTCTAATCTATAATCATTTAAAGAACTTATTTTAAAAACACACAAATAGACATATTTAAATTTTATAAATGCATAGAATTATCACATATCTTTGATATTTTATATTTTAGCATACTATTTTTTTTCATTTTCTACTTGGCTATATTTTTTTTCTTTCCTTGTCCTATAGCAGCTCACTAACCCACCCAAACCCCCAATACCACTAAGTCCATATAGCCTATTTTATTCAAAAAATATATTATGTATAACATGTATGTTTATATTTATATATTTATATACACACACAGGTACACTTTACATATACAGTTGGTCCCCTATATTCACAGGCTGCACATCTAAGGATTAACCCAACCTTGGATCAGAGCAACATGATACTGCTGCTGACAAGTAGAATGTGGTCAGGCCTGTGATGATTATATCTGTCCATCACCATGTGTCCCCCCTAAACCTCCCCAACCTCCTCCCACCCACGCTCCCCCCAGCAATTACCACATCAATGTCCGTGAGTTTTTTTCTCTTTTTTACTATTTTGCTCAATCTCCACATGCCCCCACCCCCTGACAGCTATCAGCCACTCTCTGACCATGGGTCTATTTTGCTTGTTAGATTCATTTTGTTTATTAGATTTCACATGTGACTGAAATCATATCACATTTGTCTTTCTTTGACTGGCTTACTTCACTTAACATAATGCTCTCCAGGCTCATCCATGCTGTCACAAAGGGTAAGATTTCCTTCCTTTTTATGGCCAAGTAGTAATCCATTGTGTAATGTACAATATCCTTTTTATCTACACACTCACCGATGGATACTTGGGCTTCTTCCAAAACTTGGCTATTGTAAATATCACTGTAATGAACATAGGTGTGCATATATTCTTTCAAGTTAGCATTGAGTTTCTTTGGATATAGTCCCATAAATGGAATATCTGGGTCATAAGGCAGTTACATTTTTAATTTCTGAGGTAACTCCATACTGTTTTCCACAGTGGCTGCACCAATCTGCATTCCTACCAACAGTGAAAAAGGGTTCCTTTTCTCCACATCATCTCCAACACTTGCTGTTTGTTGATTTATTGATGATGAACATCCTGACAGGAGTAAGATGATGTCTCATTGTGGTTTTAATTTGCATTTCTCTGATGGTTATCTGCTGAGCATCTTTTTATATGTCTGTTGGTCATCTGTGTGTCCTCTTTAGAGGAACATCTAGTTACGTCCTTTGCCCATTTTTTAATTGTGTTGTTTGTGTTTTTGGTGTTGAATTTGTGTCAAATAATTGTGATTCTGACATCTTGGTTCAATTTCTAATTTTAATTGAGCTATAATTTTTTATTTGGGATAGTATTCACTGCTATCATAGCTAAACAATCTTCCTTACAGTATGTCCCACTTTTCTCTTATACTGATTTTGTATATTGAATTTCATCAAATGCCTTTCTACTTCAATACTTAATACTGTGCTGCTTCTTCATGTTAAAAGTATGTCTTTGGACATTTTATTTTTTTAATGAGTCACCTAATGGTCAAACAATTTTTTCTTTAAATGGGAATAAAAATAATGGGTGTTCTAAGTGATTAAATAACTTTTCATGAAGAGCTATCTTATCCTATTGCTCTAGAGAAATAGACAGCAACTAAGCAACGTTGAAACATGACTTTCATTTTTGGCAAATAATACTGAAAAAAATTAATAGTCGGCCAGGCTTCCTTTTGCTTCATCCCTGCCCCAATGGGAATTCATCGCTCTTCCGAACTCTTTTTTTTTTATTTTTATCTTATCTCAGAGTATAATATATTTTATGTGTATGTTAGTATGTTTGTGTCTCACAGTAAAATATGTATCCTCAGGGGCAAGTTTCCTCTTTTTTCTGCATATCAGTGCCTTAGCAGAGGGCCAAGAACATCATATCTACTCGATAAATAGTTGTTGAATAAAGAGGTTTCAGTTTATTTATTCCTTGTATGTAGGAAGGCAGAATGAGAAGCAAATGCGGAAAAAATTAGGTGCATATTCTGATGACTGCCTTCTTAAAAGTTAAGTCTTTTCTAAGAGAGTTTAAAAGTTAACTCACTCTCTAAGGAATTAAGAATATTGTTCTGGTGACAAGGAAAAATTTGCTGTAATTCTGGCTCAGCCATAATGAATTCTGTACCATCTGTTAAGGATTAAAAAGAAATAGAAAAGCAAGGGATGGTAAGTGTACTTAGATCACAGATCTAATCAATAACATGTTCAACGTATGTTTAAAATGCTCAAAAATGCGAAGTTTTAACTGCTCTTTCATATTTACTATTGGATAAAATTAACCCAAACTTTGGCAACCTCTCTCAGTAAGTGGTACTCAATGTCTTCTCCTCAAAGATGCCAGAGTTTAGGACAAAGAATCTTGCAGGAAGTTAGTTTGGGTAAGCTAAGTCACAAAAGAGCCACTGTATGTACTGGATATTCGCAATCAGTCTGGTGGTTTTACATCAATCACTGGGATCATTTCACTGATTGCAGCATATATTTTTGAATGAATGGAATGAGAGCCTGAAAAACTCAATATCTCCTAAGATTTTACCTCAAACCTTCATTAATTTTAAACTGGATTCTATAAGTTCTGTCACTATAATCTGAGATAAATTTATTTGAAAATACTTCCAGAGTCATCTGTGATACTCACAAATTTAAACATTAATAAAATCATAAACTTTCCTTCTACCACTCTAGGCTGAATGTTTTACCTATCTTCTGATTGCACACATCCCAATGGCTGTGTCCTTCAGAAGTTTGAAATCCTTGGAGAAAAACATATGCACACACAGACACATACCTGCACACAAATCAGGTTTTCCATTTCAAGGGCAAAGTTTTTCCCTTAATGTTCTTGATATCCCTTTGAAACTAAGTAAAGGCAGTAAGTGTTCCTAGATTTGCCACAGGTAACCCAAAGCAGAAATTGTAATTGTCTAAATAGGTACATTCCTAACATCCATATCACCACAACTATCTTCACTCCAAATTAACAAAAGCCATTCATTCATTCATTCAATAATTACTTTTGAATACCTGTACATAGTAATTATTTAAAAAGCTAGAGATAATAGTAATGAGTAAAACAAGTTACCGCCTCAAAGATTTACATTCTAGATGAAGAAAGGCTTGTTGAATATGTAAAATTAATATATATATATATATATATAGAGAGAGAGAGAGAGAGAGCATTTCAAGACAAAACTAAGATAAAGATTTATGTGCATAACAGTATTGACCTACTGTGGTGACCAGGGACAAAACAGACATCCATGGTACTATAGCACTGGAGACAGTAACAGTCAAGGGACCAAAGGGAAATGAAACACAAACCTGACTCACTTATTTTGAAGAATTGAATACCCCCTGAGCTTTCATTGAATACCTAAATCTTTCTGTATATGAGACAATTGAAGGAGTGGTGATCTTTTGAGCAGGTTGACACAAAGTTGATTCTTGGTCTCAGAGCAAAGTGAAAGCCCTATCGTTGATGATCCAACTCAAATCAAGGAAAAAAGAGAAGTCCAATCCAGGCATTTCCCCCAACTGAACTTTTCTACACTTCAGAGATGTAATTGATTCAGAGTGAGCAAGTTCCCTGCCCTTTGAAAGTGTGATATTGATTATATTATTTTTTTTCTGGTAACTGGAGTTTGGTTGTACATACTGTATGTGGTCTTTCTGATATAGGTGGATGCTTCAAATACAAATTCCTACCAGCACATTGTAGCTAAATACATGATTTATTTTTCACTAGAGAAAAGGTCATTTGCTAACAGCATTAGGTTCAAAAACCTGTATGTATAGAGATAGACCTGCCATAAAGCAGGTGAGGAAAGGACAGCAAAGAAATCTATCAAAGGGGATAGATGAGCCCTATTTCCACCATCTGACTGCAATGACTATATTTCATCTTTAACTCACCTGCTATACAGGAAATAAAAGATGAAACATATAAATTTGGCATAATTAAATCTTTTTATCAGTGGTATATTATAACTGTGTTCTTAGTCTGCTGGACTGAGGCCATAGCAGTTCTTTAAAATATCCCTCAAAATCAGTGTCCTGACTTTTGCTTGAATCTTGAACTTATTAGAGCATGTGGTTCCTCTTTGCAAATATACTACTTTATTTCAATTACAGAAGGGGATCAATTTTACATAAAACTTAGTATCAGATATATGGACAATGAAATTAAATGCCTTAAACAAAATTGGGTATTATAAATACATAAAAGAATGTCATAGAATACAGTCTATTTCTACCAAAAATTTAATGGACATATAGCTATGGAGCATATACTAGTTGAAAAGCCAGATGTTGTGGGTGACACATACGTGGATCAGACACAGCCAGCCTTGAAGGTGCATGTCATCTAATGATTGAAATTTGACATACACACATGAAAAGTTAAATTACAACTTAATAGACTCAGTTGTAAGAGACCAATTTCTGATTAATTAATGAATGAACCAAACTATTTAGGGGCTCAGTAGCATTACAAAAGATCTATTGAAGTTTCTTAATATGTCTCCTTAAAATACATGTTGGTAAAATTTACAAAGACAAGCATTGCTAATTCTGTGAGACAGCCTAAGAGAATACCATTTGTACAATGATCTCAAAGCACTGAGCACAGATAGATGACAGATTTCCATTACCAAAAGATGCTGAAGCTCTTGCTGTGGTCTCTGGTTGGCAACTCCTCCCAATTGCAGTTATATTATATCTTCTTTTACTGTAGCAGATGTCACAGCACGTGGAACAATTTGACATTGTTGACAGATCTAATCCCATTTGCTTGCAAGGTCAGTTTGTTTTCCCAATTCTTTGAGTCAGCTAACTCTTTAGGGGCCTCTAACGAGCAGCTAAGGATGCAATGATCCTCTTGGAAATGTCTGCTATGATGAGTATTCATTAGAGGCCTCAGACTAGCTTACAAAATACTATCTGTAAATTGCCTTCCACATGGAGGAATGGGAAGTGGAAGATAAGAGCACCCCGATTAATACCATCTGCAGAAATATGTAATGCAGGAGCTATTGGTCTCCCCTGCTTGATCCAAAATGAAATCTGATTCAGGAAAACATGCCCTAAATAGTGCTCTTTGAGCTAAACCATTTATAACGCAAGTCTTCATATACAATAGTAGTAAGGTTACTATTGGGATGGTCAAAAAGTTCATTTAGTTTTTTCCATACGATGGCTCTACTAGTGTTTAGTTGTCTTTAACTTCATTTGAAACAATTATGTTAGATTGTATTGTGATAGCTGTCATATCAGCATGTGTTTTTAAAAATAACTTATCAAAATTGGTGAGTTTTTGTGCAGCCATTTTAATATTGAAGATGGGAGAAAATAAGCAACATTTTTGGTGTATTATGCTTTATTATTTCAAGAAAGGTAAAAAAATGCAACTGAAACAAAAAAAGATTTGTGCAGTGTATGGAGAAGGTGCTGTGACTGATTGAACATGTCAAAAGAGGTTTGTGAAATTCTTGGTACTATTGATATTGTGGCCAAAGAATTCTTTGCTGTGGGTTGTCTTATGCATTGGAAGATGTTTAGCAACATCCCTGGCCTCTACCTACTAGAAGCTAATAGAGGGAGATAGCCAACATACTCAAAATAACCAAATTAATAAAGTTTTGGTAAAAATGAAAAAAATGTGTCTTACTTTACAGAAAAAAACTAAACATATTTTGGCCAACCCAACAGTAAATTATATTTCTCTGAAATTCTCTATATGCTTTGATACTCCCCACATTTTTATATTAGTCATATTGCAGGCATGAAAAGACTGTTCTTTTCAGTTTTAGTAGTGATGGGCTTGATACTGCTTTCAGTAATTACTGAGTCCCTGCCTTGGGATTTACACTTTGTCCATAGTTAACTTTTTCTCTCAACTGTTAAATACCTCACTGGGAGGATGTCTCTCAGATACTGGCTAAAGTCATAAAACCCCAAATAGAAAAACAGTAGGAGTGGTTTGTCTATCTCTTCTTTCCTTCTTCATTCAATCATTTAGTAGATATTTTGTGTGCACATTTGCTATGTTTCAGAAGCCTGCGTTTACTTCTAAAGATGAAAAAAATCAGTGTGTGTGAGTCTCTTTGGGGCCTTGACCAAGAACATATGCATATTAATCATAAGTAGCACTGCCATAGCACTTACTGAATGAGCAGTCTTATGAAAATATAAGAAAAATATTGAGCAGGTTGTTAGAGTGATCATGAAAAGGTTCTCCCTAATACAAACACATTTCAAAGGATGAAGTTAAAATTTTCAGAAAGGCAATACAAATCTGTCACTGTGGGTTATCATATATCATCACAAATAGCTTGTTTATCTGCTTTCTAGTTTTAGACTTTTATCATGTGAAAAAAGTAAACAGAATTTTGTAAGATTTATCAGTATCCATTTTTAATATATTTTATTGATTATGCTATTACAGTTGTCCCATTTCTCCCCCATCATTCCCCTCCACCCTGCCCACCCCCTCCCACCCACATCCCCCCCCCTTTAGTTCATGTCCATGTGTCATAAGTTCTTTAGCTTCTACATTTCCCATACTATTCTTGCCCTCCCCCTGTCTATTTTCTACCCACCATCTATGCTACTTATTCTCTGTACCTTCCCCCCCCTCTCTTCTCCTCCCACGACCCTGTTGCTAACCCTCTATATGATCTCCATTTCTGTGGTTCTGTTCCTGTTTTAGTTGTTTGCTTAGTTTGCTTTTGTTTTAGGTGTGGTTATTAATAGCTGTGAGTTTGCTGTTTTTCACTGTCATATTTTTTATCTTCTTTTTCTTAGATAAGTCCCTTTAACATTTCATATAATAAGGGCTTGGTGATGATGAACTCCTTGAACTTGACCTTATCTGAGAAGCACTTTATCTGCCCTTCCATTCTAAATGGCAGCTTTGCTGGATAGAGCAATTTTGGATGTAGGTCCCTGCTTTTCAAGATTTCAAATATTTCTCTCCAGCCCCTTCTTGCCTGGAAGGTCTCTTTTGAGAAATCAGCTGACAGTCTAATGGGAACTCCTTTGTAGGTGACTGTCCCCTTATCCCTTGCTGCTTCTAGAATTCTCTGATTCATTTGAATCTTGACTAATGTAATTCTGATGTGCCTTGGTCTGTTCCTCCTTGGGTCCAACTTCTTTGGGACTCTCTGAGCTTCCTGGATGTCCTGGTAGTCTATTTCCTTTGCCATATTGGGGAAGTTCTCCTTTATTATTTGTTCGAATAAGTTTTCCACTTCTTGCTCTTCTTCTTCCCCTTCTGGTACCCCTATAATTCTGATGTTGGAACGTTTAAAGATGTCCTGGAGGTTTTAAGCCTCTTCTCATTTTTTTGAATTCTTGTTTCTTCCTCGTTTTCTGTTTGGTTGTTAGTTTCTTCCTTCTGGTCCACTCCATTGATTTGAGTCCCAGTTTTCCTCCCATCTTTATTGGTTCCCCATGTGTCTTCCTTCATTTCACGTACTGAATCCAGGAGAGAGCGGAGCAGGCGCCATTGTTCCCTCTGAGACCCCACCCCCACATACAGCATCACAACCCAGTGACTGGGCTGCCCCACACTCAGGAGCCCCTGAGGCTCCACTCCTCACTACGTAACAGCACGTGCATGTACATGCAGATAATCTAGGCAAAGGGGAAGCAGCGGAAGGGACCAGAGTCCAGGAGAGAGCGGAGCAGGTGCCATTCTTCCCTCTCGGATCCGCCCCCACCTATAGCGTCACAACCCAGCGACTGTGCTGCCCCGCCCTGAGGGACACCTAAGGCTCCACCCCTCACTACATAATAGCCGCAACCAGACTAAAACCAAACCAAACCAAACCAAAACAAAACAAAACAAAATGACCAAAAATGGCTCAAACTGGAGAACAAATGAATGACCCAGAGCCAATTCCTCTAAGCCGTGAGGAGATAGCCAACCTATTCAGGTGCACAGTTCAAAGCACTGGTCATCAAGATGCTCACAGAATTGGTTGATTTTGCTCACAAATTAGATGAAAAAATGCAGGCTACAATACGTGAAATGAAGGAAGACGCATGGGGAATCAGTATCCATTTTTACAAGAAGAATGGTAACTTAGAAATAAAAAGGCTTAGCGTGTACAAAGCAGTACCTCAAACCCGGGACAATAATGAAAAGATACCCCAGGTTAACATCTGTACATCACCCTATAAACATTATAGCCAATTTATAACCAAGTGTTCTGTAGGAGAAACACCAAAGAAAAGGCTTGCACACAATAAATCATTCTTAGTACATGATTAGAATACCTTGGTGTCATGAAGAAGGTCAATGTTTCATCTATAATGAACAGAAAAAGAGAGTGTAATCAGAAATGCATGGGGAAAAACAAAGATATAAAAGCAATTCAGGTAAAAGTATAAGTGAACTAATATTTAATATGATTTTACTTCAGAAACCTTTATTAAACTTTGATTATGTGGTTATAATTCTAGATAGGTGACTATACTGACAGATATGGTTCCTCCCCTACTGTAGTTTATATGCTGGAAAAGGAAAATATGAATTTACTATATAAAGTGTATGTAATAAATTCAAATAGTAGTAAATGCCATGAACACAATGAAAGAGTAATGGGACAGAGGGTTCAGAGGGTGGCACCTTAGACGAGGTGGTCAGAAGGCTTCTTTGGGGAGATTGAATGATGAGAACGAACCAGCCTTGCCGTGCTCTAGAGCATGAGTAATGCAGGAGGAGACAGAAGCTGAAGCAAAGTCCCCAAGGCAGGGATGGGGTTGGCATGTGTTAAGAATAGAAAGAACAATCAGTGAGGCTAAAATGTAAGAAATAGGGAGAGAATTGCATGAGTTTAGGTCGTAAAGGACAGGTGCTGGGTTAGAGAGCACATGTCCGGCTGTGGCCAGAATTCTGTAGGTTGTTCCAAGGTGAATGCCAAGCAATGGGACGGTATGATGTCTGGGAGTAACACAATATGATACATAAATCCAAAGCATCCCTCCCATTCTCATATGTATAATAGACTCTGGGGCAAGTGAGGAAGCAGAGGACCAATTCAAAGTCTGCTGCAATAGACAGTGTAATTAGTATCAGCATGACAAAATGTAAGCGAAAAATAATAGTCATATTAAGGACATATTTTTGAGGCAGTGATTTATTACAAAACAGTATAAAATTTTTTTCAAAACTAAATTAAGACAGGTTCTCTTTAAAATATAAAATATCTCATTTAAATGTTGCTTCCTTTGGTATTTTCACATCTGTTGCCTCTCACTCTTCCCACATAACACTCCTTTCTAATTTTAAAGACATATTCATTCATAGCTCTGCTAATTAATGTCATTCAAGTTGCAAAATACAAAAATGTACTCAGGTTACTGTAGGTCACATAAAAACACACAAGGATATTAAGGGGGAAAAACAAGTCCCAAGCTGGTCAAGCACTGCACAGAGACCTTATAAAGGCCTGGAATGAGAAGAACTTCTTTTCTTGTCATAACCTCAACTCTCCTGACCCAAGGACAGATCTGGAGACAGGGTCATCATATCATCCAATAAAGTGTGTGTGTGTGTGTGTTTGCGCGCGCGCGCGCGCGTACACTACTGTTTGCATATGCATGACATGTATTTTTTTATGAAAATACAGAGCTACAGTATTTAATTTAAAAGAAAATTCTATAATTTTGTGGAGAAAAATAATTAAATTTCATTTTACACCATGGGTATTTGCATTTATCTCTGGGTCAATCTTCGATGTAGAAATATATGTACTTATCATCAAAAAATGTTCTCTGGTCCCTAAATTGTGGTTTTAGAAAAAAAATAGGAAGATTTTACATTATTTCTTTAAAGCATCCCTGATATTGTAATCCAGCCCTAATATTCTTTAGTGGGATCTAAAATGAGGGCTGATACATAGCTTGTTGCCACTGCTCTGACATAAAATGCAAAGTGAAGGATCCAGCCACCCGAGTTGGATGGGTCCTGGGTAGGCTCGACCTTGATGCTATTTATCTTCCATTGTACAATGCCCCAGCCCCTTCCCTTAGAAATTCTTTCATTAACAGTTCATTTTGGCTCTCTCTGCTTCTGACATGATCATTTTTCTTCCCTGTGATGCTGCTATTGTATTTCATAGTTTCTCTCTCATTTTTTTCTTTTGTAGAATGCATGTGAGTTTCATGTTTCTACAGCTCACTGATTTTTCTGTTGTCACTCAGATCACCTACTCTCTATGGCTCTGTGCAACTGTTCACTTAGCCTCCATTTATTTTCTTCTGCATCTTTCCTTAAAAAATAAAACAAAAAATTAATTTAAATGAAAGTTCTTTTCAATGCTCTTCTTTTAGTAATCAGTGAAGCAAAGCGGACAGGTGAACTAAACAATCATGACAGGCTTAAACAATATTGTGATTCTATTTCCAGAAATTATTTGAATTAAGTTGAAGTATCTTTCATCTAGCAAATATTTTAAAAACCCATATCATGTGAAAAATTGGGTCCTCTTATGAAATTATATCTAAAAATAGTGGTGAATAAATATAAATATATATATACACACATATACATATATACATATATATATATATAAAATCGCGATGCAGCCATTGCGACTGTCTGAACCTGCTCTGATATACAGAGAGTCTATCCACTGAGGACGTGAAAGCAACCGCAATGGAAGTGGCCCTGACTTACTAAGTACTATTGGTCAGGAGAGGACCAAGATGTGGAGCATTCAAAGCAGGGATTTTCTGAATGAGACAAAGCTTTTCCTCTCAAGGAGACTGCAATAGACTTTCCATGGTCAAATGTATCCAGTGGAAATTAGTAATATAGAGCTAGGGCCCAGCCATCAACCTCACTGGACTTAGTCTTGGCTCTCCCACCTCATACTTGTGTGAAGGTGGGTAAGTTACCTACTGAGATAGCACTTATGGAGCACCCACTTCCCAGCCTGGCACGCAGATAATGCTCAATAAATGTGAGCTATTATTCCAGTTAAGAAATGATACGTCCATTGATGTCTCCAAGGAAATATATGGAAATGTATTTTAAATACTTATTGCCCATGCTTAAAAGACTAAACTCAATCTCAGAAAAAAATCAGAAAAAGATATCCAAGAAGAATCAAGAGACTGACTAACTATAGGAAAATGGACCACCCAAAAACCTGGAAAACAGGACACAGAAATTGATCAGACCCTCCTAGGTAGTGTCTCCACTTTCTCATTTCAGATGAGGACACAGTCATTCATTTGATGCAGGAAACTGGAAAGGCTCATGTTTGTAAATGTGTCTTTGAAGTAATTATCACAGAATGTTTGTGCTCTTACATAAGCCCCAGGTATAATAAGGATAAGAATTGCCTTTCCAGATCTAATTAGACTCTTGGGTCATTGTCACCAGATGCTTTGCCGTCCTTTTCATTCTTTTTGGAATCAAGGGCAAGGGAAAGCCATTCTGAGATGCTCTGGATCTGCTCCTGCTCTTAACTAAACCAATGAAAGGCAACATTTGTCAGATGTGCGAAGAACTACCTCTAAAGCATTTTAAGATGTTGGGGGAGAGGGGAAGTGCATAGGGAAATTGAAGGAGTAAACCATTACGTGTAGGCATCCAAGTGAGGACTCAATAGCCCAGAGCAGGAAAACTTTGGGTAGATATTTGAGGAGAGAGCCATAACAAAGGGCTTCATCCCTGTCACTGCCCCTCTGAAAGTTCAGCCCAGTGGGTAGCTGAAGGCAGGTCAATCCAAATTCCTGCCCCCTGGTTTCCCTACCCTGGTTAGCTAAGGCAGTAGCAGAGCCTAGAAGTGGGATAGCAACGAATTCCGGTACATAAGAAGAAGATTAGATCTTTCAGATATTATCTGATATTTCTGCTGGAGACATCCATAGGCAGTTTAGAAGGAACTACTGTCAATAAGAAAAAAGGCAGGTAACCCAATAGAAATACTGGCAAAAGATGCCTATAGGTATTTCACAAAGTAGAAAACATGAACGGCAAACTACTCATTTGTAAAGCTATTCAAGGGCATTGGTAATCAGGAAAATAAAAGATAAAACTACAACAAGACAGTGTTTAACATCCACCAAACTGGCAAAACTTAAAGCCTAATGATGCCCAGTATCAACAAAGATGTGGAGTAATGTGTAGCTTTCTGCACTGCTGAGTAAAGTACAAGCCAGCATCACCACTTTGCAAAGCAATTTGAGATTTTCTAGTAAGTTTAAAAATAAATATATCATAAGACCTAACACTATATATAACCTAGAGAAACTTTTGTATTTTTTGCCTGAGGAGTGAAATATTAGAATATTCATTGCAGCACTGTCTGTAATAGCAAAATGGGAAACTGCAGAAAATACTTATTAGCAGAACATGTATATTACACTATATTCAAACAATGAAATAACATACAAGAGTGGAAAGACATAAATATAGGAATACACAACAATATAATAATAGCAGAAAGCTGAAAGTCTGGTTGGCCTAGTTAATATTTGGGCAAAAACACAATCTACATTAGGAAAATTACTGGACCTCAAATAGACCACTTTTTGACTAGGAATCAAGAAATATGTAAGTATAATGTAAATGTGTGTGAATGTGTTGCAATCAAAATGTACAGGTAAGAGATATATGTTGTATACCTGTTAGCATATGTGTACGCATGTGCTTAAGCAATTAAATAGTCTTTCAAAGGTTTTCTTTTTACATACAGTGTTTTGCTTAAAATGTTAAAATGCCTAATAATTTTTGTTTTTTTTTTAAATTCTGGTATCATAATTAGATTTGGAAAAGGTAAATTAGTAGAATACTGAAATAATGACTATCTACATTTTACTGTCTTTTTAAAAGTGGAAATCAACATGATAAAGTTTATAATAAGAGATTAAAATAGTGTACATAAAACAAAGTACTAAAAGTGAAACTTAAGTAGATCTACAGAAGATGATATTTGCCTGCATTATAGCCTTTATTAGTGTCTCTCAAAAATTACACACAATTTTGCCCTGGCTGGCATAGCTCAGTGGATTGAGCGCGGGCTGCGAACCAAAGGGTTGCAGGTTTGATTCCCAGTCAGGGCACATGCCTGGGTTGCAGGCCAGGCCCCTGGTGGGGGCCATGTGAGAGGCAACCACACATTGATGTTTCTTTCCCTCTCTTCCGCTCTCTAAAAATAAATAAATAAAATCTTAAAAAAAAAATTACACACAATTTTAAGTGGCTCCTATATATCTATGTATACTGAATTATTTATTTATTTTGGAGACACTGCTTCAGAGAGAAATCAAAATTACTTCTTCATTTTTCTCTTTTAAGAGATTTGGTGTGCAAGTGAAGTTAATGTTGGATGACTTTGACCTGTATCCTCTGAGATCAATTCCTAGATGTTTGAGCCAAGACTGGAAAAGAAATTTCAGAGTTCTAAATTTGGAGGCAAATCTGTACTTTAAACATACATGGTTTGGTATGATATATAATAGCTATATCAAACTGCAGTTATAAATTATTACTAAAATTGGTGTAAAAAGAGATTGGGGGTTTTAGATGAGGGTGCTCTCATACTAATGAAAGGTAAAAATAAGTAAAGAGCAAACTTGAAATAATGACCTTTCTGTGGAATGGACTCCTCTTACTATTTTTCTTATTTAAATTGTTTTTTTCAGCCCTGGCTAGTGTGGCTCAGTGAATTGAGCACTGGACTGTGAACCAAAGGGTCACCACTTCGATTCCCAGTCAGGGCACATGCCTGGGTTGCGGGCCAGGTCCCCAGTAGGGGTTGCTTGAGGGGCAACCACACATTGATGTTTCTCTCCCTCACTTTCTCCCTCCCTTCCCCCTCTCTAAAAATAAATAAATAAAATCTTCAAAAAAGAATTGCTTTCTTCCTGTTGTCACCTGACCTACTGTCAGTTTCCCTGTGAAACACTGCAGTCTGCAACACCAGTACACAGAGTCTGATCTTTAAAATTCGTCTTCACGAAGGAGAAGCAAGTCACCGCAGAGAGCCACTGAGTCTACATTTAGCACAGGAAAATTCAGGATCATCCTGAAATAGCATGCTATTGTTGAAAAGCAAGGTTAACTTTTAAAGATGTATGAAAGGGCTACAAGAACTCTCTTGAGGGGGCCAGTAATAGTCAACTATGAGAACTGAAGCATCAAAGGAAAAATAAAGATTGTTGTCAATTACAAAACACTGAATCAGCAAATTATCTTAAGTTCATGAAGTTGCCCTGGAAAGGCTAACTAACACTAAAGTGAATCCACCACTGTCAGTTGGACGCAATGCCCCTTAGTCTTTGCTGACACTGAATTTGGATAGAGAGCATGCAAGTTCTGACATTTAAAAATCTTTTGTCAAATGTAAATAATATTCTTCTGGAATGATGATATGAGCATGATTGTCTCAGGACTACGCCACAGCAAGAATTGAGCTTTCTTGCACAGATAATAGTATCAACATCCACAGACCTTAACAGAGACTCTGGGGCCCAGGGAAATCCCTCCCTCACTCTATTCCTCCATCTTCCATGGCCAATTATTCATAATAAGATACAGTATCATTGGCTAATTAAATCATGAACTTAATCTAAATATATGTGTTTCTGTGTTCTGTAGGTGTGCACATGTGTGCACATGTGTTTGTATTGAGACATATGCATGTGGTTTCTTCCCACTATTTCATAATTCATCTAAAACTTTTCAGAACATATCTTCAATGGAGAACACAATTATACTTCAGCTATCTGTGCTACAGTGTCTCCCTTTTCGAAAGAAACTGGGGTGCAGTTGTGGGGGTATAGGAGTCATGGACCTGAATCCCTGAGCCATGCCTTCTCCTGCACTCCTCCTTTCTGCTCAAGACTGGGCACCACTTCTCTCTTTCTCCTAAGCAAGTGGCCTAAGCAATATCAGAAAGCAAAGTTTCCAAACCTCAAAGCTCAGAATGTGGTCCTCTGGCCTCTCCCTCAGCTTAGGAAATATGCAATGGACTAACAGATCTTTCTTGCCCCAAAGAATCTTCCTAGCAGGCGAGAGTTTATATGGCCCCGTTTCAATATCCTTTGAGTTTCCAAACCCCTATTTATTCATTCATAAAACAAAGTGCATGAAGAATAAAATGATACATTTTAAAATGAATTAGTATTCTATATGTAAATAGAGTGCCAAAAACACACATTCACATTGTGTGAACTGTGTGTAATAACCTCCTTTTGAAGGAAACTTGTTAAGATTCAAAATATTACATTGATGTTCTATTTTAATATGAATGTGTGCAATATCAGAATTACAATTTTAATTGTATTCAACACACACACACACACACAAATTCCCCAGAGTACCATCCAGTAAAATTCAAAGATCCTTTTACTTTTTAGCTGGAGAAACAGAACTTTTTGAGGTGTTTTGTTGAGAAAATTTGGACTCGGTAAACAGTTTCCTTCTGCAATGGGCCAGGAATAAATTTATCTCCTAGCAGATTTGCCCTGGTTTCCAGAGGACTGGACTGAATTCTCTGCATAGACCCAAGGGTTTAAATTTCTGCATGTCATTTTTGGAGAATGCATCAATAATACTTTATTTTTGAAATACTTCAGTAGCACACAAAATAGTGGAAGCAAGAAATTTTAACTAAGATTTCAATTATGTGAGTGTTGTTGGTAGAATAATCCCCCTCCACACACACACACACACACACACACACACACACACACACAGATACACTCCCTCATCCCCAGAATCTGTGTTATATGACCTTACATGCTCAAAAAGACTTTGGACATGCAATTATATTAAGGATCTTGAGATGGCAAGATGGCCCTGGGTTATCTGGGTGAGCTCTGTGTACTGGGAGAAGTCCTTAAGAGAGAAGGGCAGGGGGTGATGTGAAGACAGAAGCAGGGATGGGGAGAATAAGAAGGAGAAAGAGTTGAAGATACCACACTGTTGGCTTTGAAGATGGACCATGAGCCAAGAGAATGTAAGGAAAAGAATTCTGACCTACAAACTCCAGAAGGAAACACATCTTTGCTGACACTTTAATTTTAGGACTTCGGACCTAAAGAACTCTAAGATCATAAGTTTTTGTTGATTTAAGTCACTGAGTTTGTTTAAATTTGTTACAGCAGCAATAGGAAACTAATATGATGAGTCACAAGAAAGGACCCAAGGAAAATACCTTAACTTCTCTTAAGTGTGAACAACAACAAAAACTGTGCTACTGTTCAGGCTTCAGACTCTAAGTAGAAACCTGGTTAATCAGAATCCAGTGGCCACCATTGAGCCTGACATAACAATATACTATTATGATATGTAAACTAATGAATAAAATTAAGGAAAAATAATCAAAATTCAAATAAATTATAGCCATGCACTTGGAGTTTAAATACACTTGACTTCCTACTTTTCAAAAATGCATACTCTATGAAGAAAAATATGATCAACGTATCAACAACTCCAAAGTCTAGTATCCTCTAGATCTGGTGACCTCGCCCAGCCTTTCTGATGAGTAAATGTTGTCATTGTTTGAAGGCACAAGGAGAAGAAATAGCAACATGCATTTGGATATTTGCTCCATTTTCCTTTTCCTTCAGCTTTGCAGAGGTCAAACATACTCCTACACAAACAGACCTACACAAATAATTGAAGGTGGCATGAAGGTTAGAGCAGACATTTTCCAGGAGAAGTATATTTTTGCATTTGAAATTAGCTCTAGCTTAGCAACGCCAGCATCCAATACATTTGTACCAAGTGAAGAGCTGTGTAAGCTGTTGTGCTCAGTGTACCAAAACAGCACAGTGGAGGGCGGCCGACAGGGTGGGAAAGGGAATGGTTTGAAGCACACTTGCTTGGTAGTTAGCATTGCTGTTTGAGATTGTTTTCAAATAAGAGCATCTTGCCTTAACATTAATTCAGTATTGTGGAAAGGTATGCTGTTTAGGTTTAACTTTGAGATGGTGCTATAATCATTGAAGAGTGAAGCTTTCAAATTGAAAAAAGAAGGAGCTCCAGCTTCATTTCCTGCCTCCAGAGCAATTCAGCCTCTCAGATCATAAGGGGGGACACATATTTGTCTGTTTCCTTATTAAGTTCCTTTGAGGGTGTGGGACGCAGGTCTTCAGGCCACTGAGGGCCGAGAATAGCTCATGTTCCACCTTTTCTCCTCTGGCAATCTGAGAAAAGGATTTAATTTATTTTTCTCCTCCACAGGGTGCTCTTCAGTGCTGACTTCCAGACATCTTCTACCCCTCACTGGAGATGACTAGGTTTATTAAAAATCAAATGTGAAATAGCTGGAAAATTACATGGTTCATTGCCAAAAAGATTGGGATAAACAATGGAAGCATTTAGGTACGAATTCCTTCTGCTAAAAGTCAAAGAGTTGTCACCGTCACCCTGAAAAAGTTGAAAGGTCAGCTAGGGTCACAGCTGGAGGATATCAGTACATACCCAAAGCTTTCTTGGTTGCGTTTTCATACCTTCTTCCTGCCTCTCCCTGCTGTTCTCGGGAGAAGTTTTGAGAGCAGAATAGAGAAGTTGTGGAGAAGAACAGGTACTTTAAAACAAAAAATATGTGGGCTCAAAACTCAGCCCTGCCATTAACTGCTTGCAACATCCTGGAAATATTCGCTATTCCCTCTAACCTTTGGTTTACTCAAAGTAATACAGCATGGTTTGCAGCATTGTTGTAGAGTGATAGAAAGAGAGAGCCCTGTTATCTTTCTTCACACTCCAGAAAGAATAGCTATTACTAAAAATTCACAGACATTTCTGTACTGTTAGAATCTACATCATTCCTTCAGGATCTGCTTTTATCCTGTTTAATATTTTCTTAAATGTATAAGTTGTCTGTGACTGACATACCAAGTCTCTTAAAATACAAGGGAAGCTGCTACTTAAACCCAGTCCATGAAGTGCATCCTGTTCTGGAAAGACTGTGAGGCTTCTTTTATTACAGAAAGAACACTTTTTTTAAAAAAGTCAATTTTCCATGTAGAGAAATTAACTGGTCCATTCTGAATGGCCAGCTAAATAGATCGAATTGCCTGCCTGCCTGGAAACCTACAGCTCCAAATTCTGACTGTAGCTCAGACCTCCACACGTGTTGGTGATTGGTGACTATGTTGTGCACGTCCCTGGGAGCCCTGAATTCGATTTCAAACCTTCAGGTATAGTGGCTTTGTTTGGCCTGCTGGAGATCGCGAGGCATGACTACCCTCTGGTGGTAGCTGCCGTCCCCACATCCAAATGTAATTTTTTTTTTCTTTCACTTCAGCCCCACTGCAGAGCCACCTTGGTGGACCAGCTCATTTCTGTTTCTCAGACTGCAGCTCCCTGTGCAGCCTTCTAGTTAGAGGGAACCATTGACTTCAAGCTGCATATTTCTGCCTGGAGTTCTGTGTCCTGAAACCCTACCAAGAGATGAAGACATTTATCACTTCTTCTTTGCATGATCTTTTCTAGACAAAGGTATCTCAGGTAAAGTAGCATCCAGGTTCCTCACCATCTGCCTGTCTTCAGGGTATTTTCCAGGTGACAGATGAAACTGCATATTTCATCCAGCTGCAATCTAAACAATGCAAAGCAGCAGTGGGATGTTGCTTCTTTTTAAACAAAAAAGATTTTACTTATTTATTTTTAGACAGAGGGGAAGGGAGAGAGAAAGAGAGGGACAGAAACATCAGTGTGTGATTGCCCCTTGTGTGCCCCCTACTGGGGACCTGGCCCACAACTCAGGCATGTGCCCTGACTGGGAACCCAACTGGCATCTCTTTGGTTTGCAAGCTGGTGTTCAATGCACTGAGCCACACCAGCCAGTGTGGATATTGCTTCTTAGGCACCAGGACTTACATCCCACACACAGGCATGACTCAGTAGCTCTCCTCTGCTCTCCAAACTTGTCTCTCCAGTTTCTCACTTGCACTTTGAACAGCAGACCAAACATCTCTCACTAGGGTGGCTTCCATGCACCTCAAATTCCATGTTATCAAATCAAACCAATTTCCTCCAAACCTTCTCCTCCTCCTTTTGTGTTAAATGTCTTGAATGAAGGTCTGTTGCTTTGGCTCCACAGCTATTCCTTTCTGGTTCCACCTCCACCACCATCCTTTATCATATCTGATACCCATACTTCATAGTAATAACCCCCTGCTTAAAAGAAACCTTCAGTCTACAGGATAAAAACCCAAATGCAGGGTGCTCTAGGCCCTTTACAATCTGTAGGACACAGTCTATCCTTGCAGGCTCATTGCCCTCCTCACCACACCATCACACGATCGGGACATGTTCCTTCCTGCACATACTTGTCATTCAATCTGGCGACATTCCATCTCCTCAGCTCCAAAACTCCACTCTGAATAATATCTCCACTCTGAAAATGCCCAGGGCCTTCTCCAATGCTGTAGAACTAATGATTCCCTTCTCTGAAATCAATATTTGTTGACTCTGTGATCACATGACTTGTCTACCTGTGTCCAGTGTCACACAAATCCTCTCGGCCATTGGGGACTCTTCCGTTTCCTGGAACTGCAACACCATCTTGTAGAATTTTGTAAGTCCAGTGCCAAGCATAATGCTAGACGTTTGGTGGGTGCTTAAAAATGGTTTGTGAATTAAATTAAAATATCAGCACACTTTAAAATTGCATGAGCTTTGAGAAATCTTTTATATTTGCGGCCAACTCAAAATTTCACCTATTATGTTCTCACCTAAAGTAGCATAAAGTCCATCTCCCCCTCCTGTCATTATGGAAGTAATTTCTTGGCAGGGAGAGTGAAAGATGGTCACCTAACAACAACCCATGTTCAGTATTGGGGGTCATCTGTGCACCTGGATTTCCGTCTGAGCATGGTGGTTAAGAAGACAGGTTTTAAAATTAGATGTCTACAAACACAAACTCCATCTTTTCTTAAACTTTAGGCATATTGGTACTTATATCTTCAGAACTGTTTTTATTTAATTTGTAAAATTGCAATAAATAAAGAAACTGCCTGTCAAGATAGTTGCAAGGATTAATTGGAATAATCCACATGCGCGCACACACATTACATAGCACCTAACACATAGTAACTGCTCTGTAAATGTTAGCTGCGATAATAATTGCCATCCACACAACCAATGCTTTCACAAATTCCCACAGGAAAACCACGTGAGTCATAGTGTGACAATCCCTCAATGAGAAGAGAATCCTACGGATAATTTCTTGGTTTTATGAGTGTTTCCAATTTGGCTTAATTCACTGTAGATACTAAATGCTGCTTCTTTTCTGTGAAAACAAACCCTTCCAAAGTGCTCATGTTAGAAAGTAAATAATGTAGAACACTGCACCACTGTTTTATGGGAGCCAAGTTCCAGGGAGTTGTATTGCAGCTCAGTAACTAAATAATTTCCTCAGCTGGAATCCTGTGCTGAAGAACCTAGAAAATTAATGTGCCCAAGCTGAAATGTAAAATTTCATTATTCTTGTTGCATATGCAGATACCGCAATTTTTTAAATGCAGCAAGAGATTACTGGTATGTGCTTAACAACTCTGTACCTTAGCTTCCTTCCATGTAAAATGGGGATCATAATAACAGTAACTACTACACAGAGATATGTTGAGGATTAAAAATGTTAACATATTTGAAGTGCTTAACAACAAGTGACTGACTTATAGGAAGTTTAAATAACTTCACTATCAGTTCATAATAAATAACAATATTGCTTCAGGCAGCCCAGAACAGATGGATACACAGACATCAAGTAAAATTTTTTTTGAAAAATAAATATAAAGACATAAAAGAAACCAGACCATTCCTACTCAACTTGAGTTTGCTTTTGGAATTATACAGCAGTTACAAAGGCATTAGATATGGCTATTTAACATATGTTTAAATATATTAAATTTTACACAGAGTATGTATTTAGATATCCGGGAGTTTAAAATGTGTACAAAGAGTATTTTTGAATGCGTGTTTGAAACAATTTTGTTTTCCTCTCATGTTGAAAAACACAAACAAAAATTATCAGGAAAATAAAGCATTTGCTCTCCTTGCTTATTAAGAATTCATTAAAGTCTACTAAGTATGTAAATAAAGAGGAAAAATATATTCAAAATGTACAAACCCATTGTCATTGACTAACATTCTTTGCAACATTCAAATCACCCAGAGGGTAGAATCCTATTGTGTTTCCTTTACATCCTGAAAGTTACTACGAATTGGCTGATCAGAAAGCCGTAAGATGATTGCTAACCATACTTTGTTCCAAGGTGCCTTACCAAGTCTATTGTATCAGAAATTCTGAAGATGTTTCCTGGAAATCCAGATGCCAGACAAAGACCCCAGAGACTCTCTGTACTGTTAGATTTGGGAGTAGTCACTTGTAAGCCTAGTAAAAGCTTCTGCACATAAAATAGGCACTAGGTAGGAAGCAATTTTGGGTTTGAAGTTAGAAATTCTTATTTCAACTGCTGGTTTCATTAGTTGTCAGGAGGGCAATTTTGAACATTGCTACTTTTAAAATCATCAGTTTCCTCAACTATGAAATGAACCTTATCATGCCTAAACATATAGATGATTAAATGAAACCAAAATCAAAGTGCAAAACACAGTGTTGACATATAGCATATAACTGATAAATGTTAGCCCTTTATAAAGGTGATATCATTTTCAATAACTATAGTTGGAATGAATGATCTAAATCTTCATTAAATGGCATGTGGAAGAGTCCTTAAATATTATTCTACTCGTTCTCAGCAATTCCGCAAAGTGGCATCATTAAGCAGTTCTGCCTTCCACCTACTTCCGTTAGTGTATCATCAGTGACATGCTGCGCTGTGGGCTGTTTTGACACTCCTGAGAGGCTCTTGTCTATCCATGTGTGCATAATGGGACCAGAACATCGACAGTCTGGCAATGACGAGTTTGGAGGGGATACTGTAAAATAAATTGCAAATTAAAGTATTTCCTAGAATTACTGGAATATTTCTCTAAAATTAGATAGAAGTCCTAGGAGAAGAGGGCTTGAAGGTACTAATGAGAGTTTAGGGTCCTTATTCATTCCATGTGGCCTATTTTTCAGTTATTGATGACCCCTTCAAAAAGTCCCATCAGCAATTTTTATCAAGAAAAAAGACTTTAATAAAATGTGAGCTTCTCAATGATAATAGTGCACCTCACTTACCAACTTCCCATTGTTTCACTTTCTTTGAAACCTAGTACCCCAGAGAATACTGATCCTGTTAAGTCACACAGAAGAAGGTAGTTTACATAATAAATTTGGGTATTTCATTTTCACACTAGATAAAAGTATTGATTAAGGTATCAACTAGACTGTCTGTATAGACTCCTTTTCATGTAATATTAGCATTTTTGAGATCATTAAATTTCTGGTTTATTATTATAGAGTGAAATTAAAAGAAAAACCACATGTAATCTCTTACTTCAGTTTAGTAAGGAAGGAGGAGAGTGTGTACAAGCAACCTGTGACCTCCCAAGGGGAGCAATCGGAAATCCATGTTAGACAAAGGGCTTGGCCTCAGAGCTATAGGGAAGCAGGCCGCAGGCAGCACAGAGTCGAGGGTGTTAGACTTGGACAGAACTGAGCTCCTATTCAAGCTGTGCCACTTGCTACCTATGCAGCTTTGGGTCAATCATTTAATTCTCTAAACATCAGAATTTTTGGTCCATGAAATGAAAAACAAATATTGTGCAAGGTTGTTGTAAATACTAAATAATATAAACTATATTCTGCTTTTCAACAGTGCCTGACATATAACATGTGCAATAAATAGTAGCTATTATTAACTCAAATCAAATGTCACCGTAGAGAATAACTCTCATAAAAATAATGATGAACATATCTCCCTAAACAAACAGCCTGCACCCTGTGGTTTTAGGTATCCATAGCAAGAACTATTATTGTGTATTCGCTTGATCTGTGAAAATGTCACCACTGTTCAATTGCACATGATAATTCAGGTGGACAGTGTATTTCTACAGAAGCAGATCTTTACTGATGTATTTTTTAAGCTTCTAAACTGTGCTGGTATAGTCTTTGGCCCTGCGGATATAATGATACAAAATCACAGCCTCTGTGCTTGTTGAGTTTACAGTCAAGTGGGGAAGATGGATTATGATAACAAATAAACAAACATAAATGCTATAATTACAAATTCTGTGCTTCTGTGATTCTGAGTCTCTAGCACCTGTGGATATGTGACCTTCTGAGACTTGGTTAGCCTTGGCCTCAGCTCTTTTTTGTAGCAGTATAGGTTCTGGAGCGTGGAACTCCTCACATCACTACTATGCTAAGATTAAATTATTTGTATGTGATTCCTTAAAAATCCAACGTTCGATTTTCAAAATGTAATGAATCATTAGTGTTTCAATGAATTATGTTTAATATTTTTATTAATTAGATTTCAAGTATATAACCTATAAATGGGTAACTCAAGGCCCACATTTTCTCAGAGATATAGTCTTAGAAATCTGAGAAAATCAATCTCAATTAATTTCTTACTATTCCCTCATTTTCCCTTTAGTGGCAATAGCAATATGACCACCTCACAATTTCCTGAGCACACTTATTTTGTAGAAGGAAAATTATATGAAGCATACTCTCACTACAGGGAATCGTAATTGTGTAAAAGAGAGATACCATTTAGACTGCATATCATCATGGAGTACTTCCTGAGAAAAGGACATTTAACCTGAACCCTAAAGAATTAATATTTTTGACTCACAGCGAAGGAAGTCATGTTTCTCACAACAGGAACCTCATGGAGGATTTCTTAAATAAACAAAAGGATGTTGCACACATTTTGAGAAACTTTAGGAGCAAGAAATGTGATTGAAGGGAAGGTCCCTGGAGCTGGCTGAGCCCAGACTGAGCATCTTGAAGGAAGTGCCGAGCCCTATCCTCCGTGCACGGGGAGGCCGACACGGAATGCAGCATGTGCCAGACGGTGAAGTTCTGCAGTAACAAGCCAATCCCAGGGTGCTAGTGGTGAGCAAAACAATGGTTTATTTTTCCTCACATTAAATATCTATTATGGCTCCACTGGGCCTCTGCTCTTTACTTCTTCCATTCCAGGACTACAACTGAAGAAGAAGCCATGCTAGCCACATGGTCAAGGAAAAGAGAGTGACCACAAAGCTCCTCCAAGTCTCTTCTAAGTTTCTTCAGAAGCAGCACACATGTCACTTCTGCTCACATCATAATCCAAACAACTCACACGGGTAAGCCTGACCACCATGGGGTCAAAGACAAAGTCCTGCCACAAGGAGGCCCTGTCAGAGAGGGACAGACATTATTGCTGAACAATGATAGAACATACCACAGAGCAGAACACTGAGAAGATTCAGCTTCCACTTTTAAAAGGTTAGTCACTTCAGGATGAAGAAGAATTTAAAGGACTCAAAAATCAGAAGTGGGGAAACCCACAAAGAGTTTGTTATAGGAGTGAGGGCGATGGAAATGGTGATTGCAGCGGAGGTGGTAGCTGGCAGAAGCAGCAAGCTGGAGAGACGAGAACAGGCTTTGGCCGGGGAGTAGACAGAATGACTGTGCTTCAAGGCTGAAGACAAGTAAACATAATCACATGTACTCAGGCTGGGTGGACGGGGCGTACATTTACGGTATTTACTATTTCAATCATACAAAAGGAGAAAATGAATTCAAGCCCAAAGACAAGGTTTAGTCTGGGAGAAATGTTCGATAGTGAACTTTGTGAGTGGCTGGCCGCTCTGCCTTCTCTGCTGCTATTACGATCGAAGAGCAAAGCACAGACTCCAAGACACCAAACAAGCTGTTTCTATCACATGTGCCTCGGCTCCCTCAGCTGTTGAGCTGGGGTAAGGCTAACTACACTACTTATCTATGAAGGGTAAGAAGCTGTACAAACATAAAATCTTCTACCTTTTACAGTAATTTCTCTCTCCTAACCACATCAAAAAATAAATGACAGAATTCTATGAGAGGGGAGTGTAATATACAAAGGTCATTGCATTTGACATCAGAATATCCTAATTTAATTTTGACTGTGACTTTTATCTATTTATCTTTTGAAAAATGTAAGTACTCCTTATAATAAAAACATGACCTTAGGGAAAAAATTAATTTACAGAGGATCAATGCTATCATCATTAAAAGTAGAATATTAATTACCTACTTGCTCTTATAACAATTAAATGAGATGATTACTGATAGTCAATTAGATCAGGATTAGTTGAGTCTGAATGGCTTGGAATTATCAGATTATATAATTTTTAATTGATCTTTTAATTGTGAGATAATTGTAATTTATATTTGGTTCTAAGAGATAAGAGATTTACATTTATCTGGTTCACCCTGATGGTAATATAACAGGGTGCAGAGCATGCGTGGGTCCCCAGAAAATAGAGGCTATTCCCCACAAACCTGGATTGAAAAAAGGGGGAAGTGGATGATACTGGCATCTAAGATACCTTGCATAACAATGACAAATTGATAGCTGCGCTGCCACATTGGGCAAAAGGTATACGTGACTTTAAGGGCACATTGTGACTTGTGACATAGCCAGGGGACCCTGTTCAGCATCTGTGTGAGAGGCAGCAGCTGGATGCCCCTGAGTCACTGAGAACACATGCCCTGACTGAAGATGGAAGCCAAAAGAAGGTAAAAGGTATGGGAGAACTGGCAAAAGTAGCACATCATAAGAGGGGCTGGGTATAAAATCACATAGGAAGTTCTAGGCCAAGCATTTAAACTAACTGTGGGCTGAAAGAGAAAAGGTCCCAGAATTCCATCATGCAGCCTGGGATAGTAAAGAAAGAAGTCATGTGGTCTGCTGCGGAGAATTCTGCCATGCAGCCTGGTACAAGGAGGTAAAGCCATGCGGGAGGAAGGGTATAAGGAGAGAGCTGAGGGAGGTGTGCAGGGACCTGCTGGGCCATGTATGGATTTGTGAGAGGTGTTTGGAGCTGAGCTGAACTGTGACCAGGAATGCTGAACTGAGAATTCTACTTCTCTGAAGGACATACAGAGAAGCCACTCTCAAAACTTGTGCCTCCCTGGGCTCCACCATATCCAGTGTAACATGGCACATGTTTTTCTGAACCACTACATGGAGGCTGGGAACAATGTACCCCGGATTCTGAAGGAGAGAGCTGATGCAAGAAGATGGTGACTCTGAAACACACAAAAGCACCTTCCAGAGGGGATGGAGACCTGTTTGCACAATCAGCTTAAGAACAGATAAGGATATGGGGAACTTCTGGGCATGGTTTAGGCTTATAGCCCAGTGGGGAGCAAGGGAAGTGCTGGGTCTCAGGGGAGAACAGGACTCTGAGCAGGAGTGCTCACAGCCCCCTGAGGTTGGAATCCTGTAAATAAAAACTTGTTTCCTTCAACAATGATTGTTGGGTCATGCATCAAGGCACCCTGTGGACAAACGCCAATTTGCTCAGTTACAGTAACATCTTGCAATACTATGGTATAATATAACAACCAAGATATTGACATTGATTCAGTCAAGATAGAGAATATTTGCATCATCTCAAGGTTCTCTCATGAGGTCCTTTTATAACCACACTCATTTCCCTCTTACCCCCAGCCCTTCATTAATCCCAGAAAACTTCTAATCTTTTTCTATTTCTATAAACTTGGAGTTTCCAGAATGTTAAATAAATAAAGTCATAAATTATGTAACCTTTTGAGATTAACTCTTTATATGGAGATTCATCCACATTACACCATTAAGTGTCTTAGTAACAGACTTCCTGTAGACGCTCTTTGTCAAGTTGCAGAAGTTCCCCTTTCTTCCAATTTTTCTGATAGTTGAATGAGTGTTGAATTTTCCCAAATGAATTTTCTGCATACAATCCAGTGATTTTCTTCATTATCCTTTTAGAACAGTGATTAAATTGAACCAGGCTTGCATCTGGGAAGAAATCTCACTTGGTCGTGGCACATAATTCTTTTTATATATTGCTGAATTCTATTTGCTCACATTTTGTTAAGGATTTTTGTATCTATATTCATGAGAGATACTGGTCTGCTGTTTGCTTATTTTGTACTGGTTCTGTCTAGTTTTGTTACCAGGGTAATGCTAGCATCATATAATGAATTGGGAAGTGGTATTTCCTCTTCAATTTTCTGGAAGAGATTGTGCATAATCATTGTTAATTTTTCTTTAAATGTTTGCCAGAATTCCCCAGTGATTTCTTTGGGGGAACATCCAGATTAAAAATTCAATGCCCTTAACAGTTATAAAGTTACTCAAATTATCTGTTTCACATTTTGTGAGTTGGCATTTTGTGTTATGCAGGTAATTGTGTTTTTTGTTGCATCTAAATTGTCAAATTTATGTGTGCTGTGTTGTATATAGTATTCCCTTATTATTCTTTTTACTTCTGAAGGGTTGTTGTGATTTCCTGTTTCATTTCTGATACTGATAATTTATCTTCTTTCTCCTTTCTTTGTCAATCTTTTCAGAGATTTGTTAATTTTATTGATATTTTGAAACAACCAACTTTTTATTTTATTGACTTTTCTATATTGTTTTTGTTTCAGTTTTACTGGGTTCTGGTTTTATCTATATTAATTTTTTTTTTCAGCTTGCTTTGGAATTATTTTGCTCTTCTTTTTCTGGGTTTTTGAGGTAAGAGCTTATATTATTGATTTGAGCTTTTTTCTAATGTATGAATTTAATGCTGTAACATTCCTCTGATGCCTGCTATATACCTCAAGGTGTAATATGTGGCATCTTCATTTTTGTTTATTTCAATGTATTGTTTGATTTTCTGGTCTTAACTAGGCCTCCACTAATGCTCTGAGAAATTAAACGATTTGCTTGAATCCACATAGGTAGCACATGGCACTGATGGGAGTGGAACTCAGGTAGTCCGAAGCTTGACTCCTAAAACACCATACTTCCTGATTCCTTAGAGCTCTGTGGTCAGACTTAATTTCCCTGGCATATAGAGTAACACCTCATTGCTCATTACTGCTCCCCACATCGCCCCCATCACAGTGGGTGGGGAAGGGTTATTTCATTTAGCTGGACATTGCTGAGAATCCTGAATCTCTGCTAGGTCTCTTCTGATACCACCCAGCAGGGAGAGTGGGGGATGCCCCCTTACTGCTGCTCTTCTCCATGGCCCTTTAGACACAGCAAACTTTCATTGGGCTTTCTTTTTCAGATGCATACTGGTATTCTCAAACTGCCAGCTCCTTCTGCATTGGGTCTGGGGTATATGAGGCTATAAGAAAATCTAAGGAATTCATACCAAGTTAGCTCTTCCTTGAGACTCAATGATCATAGTCCATCCCCCTTCTCTCTATCTTTTGGAATTTTCGTATATTTATTTTCAATATAATATCCAGGATTTTTTGCTTACACACAGGGAAGAGTATGCCTCCTTCATATTCTTGAAAGCAGTAGGCCATATTGTATCAATTTTCAAACATTTAATAAACAAAATTTTATTTTTTAATTTATTTTTCTTTATTGATTTTATTTGGTTTACACTGTTTAATAAAATATATAGGGTTTGGGTTCACAATTCTACAACACATCATCTGTACACTGTATTGTGTGTTCACCGCCCCAAGTCTCCTTCCATTACCATTTACCCCTCTTGTTCTCTCCTCCACTCCCCTCATGCATCCACTCCCCCAGCAATCACCCCACTTTTGTCCATGTCCATGAATTTTTCTCTTTTTTCCTCTTTTGCTCAGTCCCTCCACCTCCCTCCCACCCAGCCACCCCTCAGAGCTATCATCCTGCTGTCTATCTATGACTGTCTCTATTTTGCTCGTTAGTTCATTTTCTTCATCAGATTACACATCTAAGTGAAATTATATGGTACTTGTCTTTCTCTGACTCATTTAATTCACTTAGCATAATGCTCTCCAGTTCCTTCCATGCTGTCACAAAAGGGTAAGATTTCCTTCTTTTTTTTGTAGCTGAGTAGTATTCCATTGTGTAAATGTACCACAGCTTTTTTATTCACTCATCTACCGGTGGACACTTGGCTACTTCCAAATCTTGGTTGTTGTAAATAAGCCTTCCATAAACATAGAAGTTCATATATTCTTTTGAATCAGTGTCACGAGTTTCTTCAGATAAATTTTCACAAGTAGAATCGCTGGGTCATGAGGCAGTTCCATTTTTAATTTTTTGAGATAACTTCATAAAATTTTCTTTAGAACAAACATTTTTGAAAGTAGAGTGCATTCTCCATCATTAAAGTAGAAACAATATTCTCTTCACTGGAGATCTGTGCTCAGGTCCCTAAATTTACACTCAAGACTCTTCCCTGCTGGTTCCCATGACAGGCAGCATGCATTGCACGTGTCACCTGGGCTTATTCTTTTTCTTCAGGCTATGAAAGAACAAAGAATTTCACTTACAGAAAGGCTTAGAATGGAGAAAATTATAGGGGCCCTCTTGAAACACTAACTTGGAGCTGACAGTAGAAGAACATTATGGCTGTAAAATACCAGAACCATTTGGCCAAACCGATAAAGTACAAATAAGTGCATCATGCAATAAACACAAATGCATCTTGGATCCAGCACTGAGTTTGAGACTGAGACTGGGTTAGTGACATTCATTTGATGGCAGAGTTGTAGCTGTCCTAATTTCAGAGAAGTTGATGGTTTCCACTGTTAAGTGCCATTATCACAAAGTGATGTAACACTTATCACAGCAGCTGCTGCCAAGATGCTCCTTCCCTCACATCCCTTGCTCTGTGAATGCCAGGTGATGAATGTCGGATTGTTTGCAATGGGAAGTGTGATACATTATGACAAAAAAACATATCCCCTTGACTTTCCACCGATAAAAAGCGCCACCACCCCCAAATTTAAAATGAATTAAGGGCTGGTAGAGAATTCCAGATTCAATAGAAGGGACTGTTCAATTCTTTGTGCAGCCATTAACCCCCTCTCCCGTTCTGACAGCAGACACAGCCAATTGGTCACCTCCCACTCCTGTTAGCTTGGCTACACTGTCAGTAGGATGGCCAGATTCGACAAATAAAAATGCAAAAGTTCCAGTTAACTTTGAAATTTAAATGAATAACAAATGATTTTTAGTATAAGTATAGCCAAAATTTAGCATGAGACAAATTTACACACCAAAAAAGTGTCTGTTGTTTATCTGAAATCAAATTAACTTAAGCATCTTATGTCCTATCTGGCAACCCTATATCCTGGATCCTCCTAAACACTGTAACTCCTGTCAGTCAGTTGGAATCTGCCTGTTAAATAAACCACATAAGGTAGAGGAAAAAAGAGGACAAGTAAGCGTATTAGAGGAGCGAGTGACATAATGAATTTATGCCAAAAAAAGGAGGCGCTGGCTGTGTCTTTTGTATAAGAGTAAAGTATAGTGGTCTCTCTACCTTCTACTGGATGCTTCAAAACTACTAAATACATTCCAATTACATGTGTGAGGGAGAAGAAAACTCCACTCTTATCCTCTTGGTTCTTGTGTCAAATAATTAAAATAACAGAAAGCAGATTATAGGACAAAATCAAGTTTTAATATGCATGTGCACAGGAAATCCACATAAGTATGAAAATTCCAAAGATAGTAAGGCAAAATGAGGTTTATATTATGATGTCATTCTAGCCTACAGAAAAAGGAGAAAGGAATCTGGAATTTCAAAGGGAAATGAGTCAATTCTCAGGCAGATGAAGAGAGTTAACGTTTTGTACATAAATCTTTGCTGGGACATCTAGAAAAAAATAGTCACAGACAGGACTTTGATTAAACTGGCCTTGCTAGGTTCTTAACTGTCCGCCAGCCTACTTCAGAGTACACTATGCTTGTCCATGGTGAGAATTCTTCCAGGTAGGTCTTCTATCTTAAATTCTCTTAGGCAGTTTGAGGAAGGTCAAAGGTTCTTCCTAAATCTTTTGTTCCTTAAAAGTAAAATAATCCTTGCCCAGCCAGTGTGGCTCAGTTGGCTGAGTGTTGTCCTGCAAGGCAGAAGGTCACTAGTTCAATTCCCCGTTGTCTGGGTTGCAAGTTCGGTCCCCAGTCAGGATGCAAACAAGAGGCAACTGACTGATGTTTCTCTCTCACATCCATATTTCTCTCCCTCCCTTTCTCCTTCGCTTCCTCTCTCTAAAATCAAAAATTAAAAAAGTAAAAGAATCCTCATGTAAGAGAGACATTTTGGGGCAGAAAATTTTGCTGCCCTACACATAAGAATTATTTGAATATTACTACTAAAGACAAAGCCCTTGTGTGACAGCAAGTGTAGTTGTTTTTTAACAGTGATTCTCAAAGCACAATCCCTGGACCAGCAGCAGCAGAATCACCTGTTAACTTCTTAGGAATGCAAAGATCAGTTCCTACCCCAGACCTCCCAAACTAGAAACTTGGAGAGCCCAAGAAATCTAGGTTCAAAAGCCCTCCGGGCAATTCTGAAGCAAGCTCAAGTTTGAGGGCTGCTGTGCTGTCAGCACATCGAAGAACAATAGTTACCCTGCTAAAGAAATCCCACATTGTGAAGATTCACTTCGTTGTTATGCCTATCCAGGTTTCTGTAATTTTAGAATGAGAAAAATCAGTAAGTTTACAGCTGTCTCTTAATTTCAGCTAGATACCAACTCAGCACAAATCTAATGTCTTCCCACAGAGAAGCTCTAAACGCTGAGCAAACATAGTGCCCTCCCCCTTCTTTTGTACCTGATGAGGAAGTGGGGGACTGCTGCTCTCTGCAGTGCCTGGTTGGAGGGAAAGCCTGGTTGTGTTGACTTCCCCATGCTTAAGTGATGCCCTGTTTCTACAGTCAGTGTTCTCTTTAGCTGAGTCAACAACAGCTTTAAGTGCTCTCTTATATAAATCAGTACATCTAGTCAGACATACTGTCACTGTCTTAAAAAGCAAAAACAGATATAAAAACAAAACAATAACAACACCCTGGCTGATGTGGCTCAGTGGATTGAGGGCTGGCTTGTGAACCAAAGGGTCACCGGTTCAATTCCCAGTCAGGGCACATGCCTGGGTCACAGGCCAGGTCCCCAGTGGGGGGCCAAGGAAGAGGCAACCACACATCAATGTTTTTCTCTCTTTCTTTCTCCCTCAATTCCCCTCTGTCTAAAAATAAATAAATAAAACCTTTAAAAAATACAATAACAAAATGAAGACGCAAAGGGATTTCACTTTTATTGATAATACATATGTTGAGAACCTTACATATACGTATGTTATTTTATTGGCAACTCACATGATCATCAGGAAAGGCAAGATTTCCTATCTCCAAGTAATGAAAGATAATGAAGATTCGTATTAATTTACGATATAATTTACTTGGGGTCATGTAGTTAGCAAGTAGCATAAGGCAAGGCAAAGGTAGGTCTGTAAGTTTCCAAATACTATTGCCCTGTCCAATATGACATTATCCTCCACAGAGAAGGTCCTCATGGATGAAGCAATCAAATGGACAGAACTAATTGAAGCTTCAGTAACTTGCATGCACTATTTCCCTGCATCATCTGGTTACTATTCAAAGGATGTTTTGATGTGTTCTCCAAATCCCATTCTTTCTTTGAGGTTCAGTCTAATTTTCATTTTCTATGAAGCTTACCAACTCACAGTGGATTCTCCTTAATGCAGACAGAATACAGTGTGTTTCCTTTCTTTGTAATTCAATTACATGTTAGTCCCAAAAAGTTAATTAATCTTTTCAAGTTTGTTTTTACTCTATAATGAAATGCATGAGGTCAAGAGCTATCTTCTGTTGCTCCAGCAGTTGCTTTAGTATGGGGTATCATGTAATAGAGAGGAATTGGTGCTCAAGAATATCTGTTGCATGAGTTTCAGCAGCTTATGACACAGTGTCTGCTGCGGAAGTTATGCTAAAAAGGTTTGTTGATGAATCGAAGGAATCCTAGGGATGCCAAGATAATAATGCTTGGTTCCAGCCCATAAGGAGTCACAGTTCAGTGGAGAGACACCTCAGTGCAGTGGTGCTCTGATATAGTGGCCATTGGGCCATAAGAGGCAGGAGAGAAGCTACTAAATCTTCATGTAAGAATTAGGAAAATCTTGTACAAACTAGCCCTTGATATACAACTATAGATATAAGGGTAAAGTTGTCAAGACACATGAGAAATAAAATTCTGGGCAGAAGGAATCCTATCTGCAAGGAAGAGCTGGGTATGGGAACTACATGTAGCTGAGTGCTGCTAAAGCATAAGAAGGGAAGGCCTGGTGGGTTGAATTGTGTCCCCCAAAAAGATATATCCAAATCCTAACACTCCAGAACCTATGAATGTGACCTTGCTTGGAAATGTGGTCTTGGTAGATATATTAATAATTAGGATTCTTGAGCTGAGATCATCCTGGATTCAGGATAGGCTCTAAATCTAATGAGTGACAATTTTGTAAAAGAAAGAAATAGGAAATTTAACAGAGAGAGAAAGAAAAAGTAGGCCATGTGAAGATGGATGCAGAGCTTGGAGCTATGCAGCCTTTGGCCAAGGAATGCCGGGGGTTGCTGACCACCATCAGAAGCTAAGAGGGAGATGTAATTCTCCTTTAGAACCCAGAGAGGGAATCAACTCAGCTGACACCTTAATTTTGGGCTCTTGACCTCCAGAATAGTGAGAGAATAAATTTCTGTTGTGTCCAGCTGAGAAGTTGGTTGAAATTTGTTATGGCAGCCCTGGGAAACTAATAGAGAAGAGAACTGAGGAACATAGTGATAGGACATGAGGCTAGACAGACAATGAGGTCAGATCATAAATATTTGTGGATGTTTGGTGTTCAGCAGCTTGGACAATTTCCAATATTATAGTGTAAGCCTTGGCAGTTGGGTCTTCTCTTTTTGTAATGCAATGCCTGGCTTAGGCTTCAATTGCCCGGGCTGCCATTCCAAGTTGACTATCTGGAATAAACACAAGAGAAAGAGCCAGGATCCTTCTCTCTTCCAACCCCCACCCCCACAGACACCTTTATTCTAGAGATATTGATGGATTTGGATACCTGACCTTTGGGGCAGCTTCCCCCCCACCCCCGTCCATGTTTTAAATTCCTACTGTCATGTTTTAATTCACTAATACAGATTGAGCTCTTGAGACCTGAGGCCATGACATCTCATCTCAGAGGAAAGAGCTTGACTATCAAACCATGGGTTCACCCCAAATCTCATTAAGCCCTCATGTTGAGAGGTGAGAAGTTACAGTCGAGAAACCTATCAAATGCCAAGGAAAATCTCACCAGCCACCTGGTCACCTAGTTCTTGGTAAATAAATATAAATAGTGAGACAAGGATCACCAACATTTCAGGAAAAGCAAAACAGAAAGGCCATGAAGAGAAGCAAAATAGAAACTAGCCTTAATAATACAAGAAAGAAGCAGAAAAAAAGGTAAGTTCTAAAATTTTAATCTGAATAAGTCTTTTCTATGAAATAATAATGTTCTTCACTTCTTGTATATATGCCTTGATTTTGGCAAGGGCATTTAAATGTATATAATATCAATAAAGAGTGAGATTAATCAACACTAACAACATTATACAATGTCAAAAAAAGCATGAGGAAAGATGATTGGATTTGTTCATTAGAACAAATCTTTAATTTCAGTAGATACAACAGAAATCTTTTTGATATCAGCAGGTTGATTACATTCTTTAGAAGAAAATATATTGTTGTACCTTATTTTAAAATATACTAACAATATAAAATCAGCTTCATAGATAATCAAAATAGCTCGACACAGAGAATAGTTTCTAGGTAATTTAAATGACGTAAACACCAATAAATCAAATGGTTTTGTTTTTATCATGTCTGTTTTCATGTAATTGGATAGATAAATCCTATTTTGATGACATTATAGCTCTTAAAAATAAATGCTGTTGGGTTAGAAAATACTATTTAGCATAAAAACCTATAAATTAAATTTTCATATTAACATGTTAATATTTTTATATACATGCTAGTTATATGATAACAAAACAGTTAAAGAATAAATGAGTATTGTTGGGAGGACTCTTTAAAATACCATAACTAGATTTAGGCTTCTTTAAAAAATAAGAAATGAAGACAACTTACGTGTTTCCCCGTGGTTCCCTCTATCGCCACGCAGGCTCCGTGAGGGCACAGGCTATTGGCTCCTCTCACTCACCGCTGTATCCCACTCACACAGCAGTGCCATCAGAGAGTGAGCCGCTCCATAAATACTCAGTGAATGAATGAATCGTTGTTGAAAGAGATTTGTTGGCGTAATCCACTTGAAGAAAATAACTATCTTCAGTTCTTCAATAAACCATGAAAAATGGAAATCAACCTTCAATCTAACCTGTTCAGCAAAAATGGAATTCTGTCATGATGTTGTAATCATAAAACCTCATTGTTCCAACCATCACATTTTTTACTTCCCTTTGAGTGGAGAGTTGGAGGTCTAATAAAATTAGGAAGAAGCAGCAAACCATTTAAGGAGCTCTCTTCACTAGCTCTCTGAAGTTTATCACCCTCGAGCAATGTTCCCTGAGTCCAGGAACATGTGACTCCTGGGGAAAGGAACCAGTCACATGGGATAGGCCAAACCCCATTCAGGGGTTCTGTTAAAGTACCCAGCTGGCTTCTCCGACTTCCTTATTGCTTTCAGTTAACACTGCTTCATGTCTATTTCTCTTTCTTACTAAAAAGTAGAGTCTTAAAAAAATCACAGAAGTTTGTTGGTAGCTGACTTTTCTTTCAGGATAATGGAATACATTTGCTCAGATGTCTCGTGGGCTTGAAGTAGAAACAGGCAAGTTTTAGAGAAAGTTTGCTAAGTAAAATATGTTTGTTTCCTCTGACATTATTTTAACAGGTTAATTGTTGGTAAGTTCCTCAGTTTCAGAACTCAGTTCTGCAGTAAGTGGAGTTCTTGGCTGTTTATATTCCAGAGAGAGGATGGAGATATTAATTTTTCACAAAAGCATATTGTGCAGGTCTGTCTGGAAAAAGTCCTGCCGTTGTTAATCATATGAGAACTATTTGTGCAACATCCATGTAACTTGGTGGCGAAGGAGAGTGGACTGGAATGTGCATGCCTGAACAATGATGACTTCACTGTACTAGTAGGGGTGGTGGTAGATGCCACTGAGTGAGCATGTGTACTGTGTGGCCATCACTTTCAAAATGACTGAGCAAGTAGAACAACGAATCTGTATCAAATTTTCAAATTTTGCATTAAGCTTGAACATTCCTCCATGGAAACTATTTGGCTGATTCAGAAGGCCACAACTCTGGGCAACTGCTGATGGGCAGCTTCATTACAACACACCTACTCATGCATCACTTCTCCTGTAGAGTTTTTTTGATGAAACAGCGAATTACCCAGGGGACTCATCCCCCTACAGCTCAGATTTGGCTCCCTGTGACTTTTGGCTTTTCCCAAAACTAAAATCACCTTTGAAAGGGAAGAGATTTCAGACCATCAATGAGATTCAGGAAAATATGATGGGGCAACGTGACAGTGATTGGGAGAACTATGTGAGGTCCCAAGGTACCTACTCTGAAAGTGACTGAAGCATCATTGTCCTGTGTGCAGTGTTACTTGTATCTTATATCTTCTTCAACAAATGTGTCTATTTTTCATATTACATGGCCGGATACCTCTGGACAGTCCTTGTATATATTTTTTCAAACAAGAAAGTAATACTTGTTCTTTGTAAAATACAGAAAATCAGAAATAAGAATATAAAAATTACACAAAGTATCCTTCCATTATATATTAACCACTTTAAATACATGCTGTCTGAGTTTCTTTCTTTGAAAAATAGCATTAAGAAGTATTAAAAAGTGTTATTTTTCTAGCCAATGAGCTGCAACAGACAGTTTTCCCCCTCCCCCACGGTAAGATTTCATGAATTCTGGTGCAATGCTGACTGGCTCTGTTTACTGAATGTCTCTCAGAGCGGGATCATTTCAGTGCATTCTGTTATTTGTACAAATACAGAGAATGAATTTTCTCTAAATTATCAAACAAGAAAAGCAACAAAAAAATTTTCATGCTAATACAGCTTTCTTTGTCTCCTATTTCTTCTCTTTACAAATGGTTTATGATGATTTAGAAGGTGCTGAAGAACTGGGAGCACGAACCCACTTTTTTGGCTCTAATTCTATATGTGTATATATTTTCCTCTTTCAGTACATTAAATTTCAGGGTCTGTAGTATCAAAGGATGAGGTATAGGTTTGGGCATATCAAATGGTTACTTTTCAAATGGTTTTGAGAAATCTTATTTTATTTATTTAAAGAGCAAAATTCATATACTGAAAGGGAAAAGAATTAGAGATGCAGATGGGAAAGGGCGATCAGAAGAGAGGAACAAACTGAAGGCAGATCCTCTCCATTACATCATGGCCCAATTCTATTGTATCGCTTTGACAATAGTGCCATCTAGTGTATATAAGGATTAATATCAAGGGTGTCGGAGTCAGTATTCAGGGCAACGTAAAAAGCAAAAAGTCCAATTATAAAGACACAGAAAATCAAGATAGTAATCAAAATTCACTGTTCCACTTTAAGATATCTGTTAATATGCCAATAAAATTCCACACATAAATGGACTTTATTAATTTGAAAGTCTTAAACATTGCAGAATAGAAAAAAATGTTTGCAGTTTAGCCTTCAGGAAGGTTAAACAAGGGTACAGATTCTGAGGCTGGTTAGCAAAAGTGCACCCTGTGTTTATCATAAGAACACATCACTTTCAACATTTTTACCCATGTCCACATCACAATATTTGCCAACCACAAATTATATGTCATTGTATTTGTTTTTCATCTGATTCCCAATGTATTTGTCTACAACACATATTTTGATTATGGACTAATCAAAGTAATCATATAAACCGTTAAATGAACAGTGCCTATATAACTCATATTACCATACTCCATTGAGCCTACCATATGGACGAATAATATGCTTGACCCCTTGTGCTTTACACAGCAGTTTTTTTCTATTGTTGAATTCTCCTTGATACATATTAATAGGATTCCTATTTTATGGCTAAGTAAAGTACATCTTTAAATATTTCAGAAACTTGCTAGGCCACCAGAGCATTCTAGATAAGAGACAGATCATCTCACTTCCCCACAACAGTCTCTCCCTGAAATTCCAAGACAAAGAACAAATGCGTAAGGCTGACTCCCTGGAGAGTGCCAGCTGGTCCACACGGAGGTGGAAACCAGACTCAGTGGGAATTACAATGGCAACAACAGTCCTCACTGCCATTTATGAAGTGCCTTCTGTTTAGCAAGCAGGACTCCAGGATGTCACAACTGTTCTTAGTGAAGAGAGGAAGTATCTGAGGCCCAGACGGGTGAAATGCTGAGGCCATAACACCCTTGACCGGAGCATAAACACACCAGGCCCTCCTGTCAGGGAACATTACAACCAGTGTAACATGTTGTAAAATATAATCGGCTTTTCAAGTAGGAGTTGCTCGATTTTGTTACTATTTGTATTTTGTGTTTGTTTCGTTTTAATGAAGCAATTTTTAGATGGAGAAACTATTGTATTTTGATTGGTTGTTTAACGTTGCCATTTCTTAAACAAGGTCAACTGGAAAGAGCACTAGAATTGAAATTAGAAGGCTCAGACATTATCCAAATTCTGTTTATCCCTAGGGAAGTGTTTGTCCTTAGCAAATTCACTTAATTGAGCTGGGCTTTTATTTCCCCTTTGTCATCCAGAAAAATAATCATTTCAAGCCCTCTGTACACCATTGTAAGATTAAATAAAATAATGTATGTGAAAGCATTTTGAAAATGGCAAAGCCCTGCACCAATTTAAAATATTATTATAATAATGACATATTCATAAAAGCAATCAGGCTGCTTGTCATTTCTGAAGTGAGGTCAAAATATGATCCGAGCAAAATAAGCTCTTGATGAGCCTTTCAAATTGTTGTTATAGAACCCGAGAGAAAAGCCCAAATTTCATTATGAAATTAAAGAGAGGAAATGCTGGAATTCAAAATGTTTAGCATGGAGAAATATTTACATATTTGTATTTATATTATTTATATTTACATCTGTGGCCAGAACATACAGTACCAGATGATCAGATTGATAGAAAATAGTAGTCAGTGTTGCCTATCCCTTTCAAGGAAGCCACTTTGTTTTACAGAAGAGTTCAACTCTGGAACTGTTTCAAAGCCATTGTTTTATGGAAAACATCAACAATAATAACCGACTTATTAAAGTCACTACTATATTTATTAAGTTCGATTCCTTGTACTTCTTGGGCAGTGCAATATCTCTAGCATTACAGGTATAATGTATTATAAAATAGGTATGGGGCAAGCTACCAACTATCAGTAAATTCAGTGTTATTGAGGACAAAGGGCTTTACACTTTGTAGTTTGGTGAACATTTTTAAATTACTAAATATTCATCTAAAGGTTTAAACTGATCATTTCCTTTATTCCAAACCATGGAGGATCCTGCTGACAGGAACATGACAACACACCCAACTTCAGCAATACTAGGATTGTTTAAAAAATGTTTGCAAAGTTTTGAGAAAGCATGGAAAAGGAAGAAATAGTGCCACTAAGAAGAATGGGGAAATTCTAGTTCTTTAGCCTGAATAAGTAGGTGGAGGGAACAGAAACTGGAACCTGGAGAGACAGAAAGGGGAGGAGGGAGGGAGAGAGAGAGGGAGGGAGGCAGAGAGAGAGAGAGAGAGAGGGAGAGGGAGAGGGAGAGAGAGAGAGAGGGAGAGAGAGAGAGAGGGAGAGAGCGCTTAGAAAGTAGTACCACCTACTTGGTAGAACACAGTCCAGAGACCTAGCCAGACAGACGTGACCTCATAGGGAAGTAGCTGGGACGATAAACCCCATCTCAACCTCCTTTTTCTTCCAATCCCTGCCATTGCTCACAACTGTCTGGACACACCATGAGCTGGGGAGTTTGACTGGGCAGGGGAGTCTGCTAATGCCATTCCTGCAGCTCAGCCTCCGGGACAGTGTGGGAGTGGATCCTGAAGCACAAATGAAATGACCCATCTCACCTTCCCACAGCACTTGCTGGTTCCACCCAGCTGTGTGCTGGACCTGATTCTTGGCCGTTTGGGATTGTGCACATTGCTTCCCAACTCCAAGTACAGTGACTTCACATTGCTCACTGGAAACTGGTCATGGTTAGGAGTATGTAGAACATGGAAATCAGCAGATATGACACATCAAGAATGTTTATTTTTTTTCCTGGGATGCCATTGGTTAAAAATTTGCAGCACACTGCTGGACATACTCATCACAGCACTTAAGATACATGCTTGTTGCAAATGTCCCAACACACCTTCACTTACAGTCTGACAGTGACCAGAGGGGGAGGGGAGGGAATTTCAGGGGAAAAGGGGAACGGTTTAGAGCAACAAGTATAAAGGACACATGGACAAAAACTATGGGGTGTGGAAATGGGAGGAAGATGGGGAGGACTGGGGTGGTAGGCTGGGGGTGGGGTAAAAGACAGAAAACTGTACAAGATCAACAATTAAAAAAATACTGATAAAAAATTAAAAAAATGTACAAGATATATTTTATAGGAAAGTAAATTAATGACTTGTAACTGTGTATTTTTCCAACTTTTATAGATTGAAACAGTGGGAGAGTAAGTCTGATCCTGGCATTTACAGCCAATGATTGTAACTAAAACAAATATCGAACAACAGAACTCCAAACATGCACACAGTGGAAATCCATGCAGCCGTAAAGAGGTGTAAAGAAAATCTCTGTGCACTGGAACTCAGGGATGTCCAAGGTGTATTACTGATGCTTTGTTAACTGAGAGTGGCAAGGGACAGAATTTCATCTGTCATATCACATATGATTAATCTATAAAATTGTAAGTATGAATGTATTATATTTATAAAAAGAAACATTGAAAAGATAAACCAAACTCAAAAAAATGGACACCTACAGGGCAGAAGATGGTGATCAAGAGAGACGTTTCCTGGATAAAACTTATCCATATATTGGTACGCTCATATGACTTTTCTTCTTTAGCCTGTTGATATGATACATTGTTTTAACTGATGTTTGAGTAATTACTCAGCCTTGCAAAACCCAAATAGATCTCACTTGGTCATAGTATATAATCCTTTTATACAATGATGGATTTGATTTACTAATATTTTGTTGAGGATTTTTGCATCTACGTTCATGAGAGATATTGGCCTGTAATTTTTGATTGTAGTAATATCTTTTCTGGTTTTTGTATTTGTGTAATGCTGGCCTCATAGAATGAGTTAGTATTTCCTCTGCTTCTACTTTCTGAAAGAGATTGAAGACAATTGGTAGAATCTTCTTTAAACGTTTGGCAGAATTCACCAGTGAACCCATCTGGGCCTGGTGATTCTGTTCTGAAAGATTGTTAATTGTTGACTCAATTTCTTTAATAGATAAGTGCCTATTCAGATTATCTAGTTCTCCTTTGAATGAGTTTTGGAAGATTTTTATCTTTCAAGAAATTAGCCCATTTCATATAAATCATCAGGATTGTGGCAATAGGATTCTTTGTATTTTAAATAAATAATTATTTCTTAATTATCTTTTTCATGGGCATGGGATCAGTTGCCATGGCCTCTTTTTAATTTATGATATTAATGATTTATGATTTTCACCATTTTCTTAGCCCAACTAGAAGTTTGCAAATTTTATGGATGTGTTTGAAAATCATCTTTTTGGTTTCACTGATTTTTCTCTATTAATTTCTTGTTTTCAATTTCTGCTCTAATTTTTATTATTTATTTCTTCTACATTCTTTGGGTTTACTTTGCTCTTCTTTTTCCAGTTCCTAAGGTTGAAGCTTAGATTATTGATTTTAGATCTTTCTTCTTTTCTAATATATACATTCAAAGTTATTAATGTTCCTCTACTGTTTTTTGCTGCATTTCAAAACTTGATAAGTTGTGTTTCCATTATACTTAGTTCAAAATACTTCCAAATTTCTCTCAAAACTTCTTTGGCCCATGTGTTGTTTATGTCATTTAATCTCCAAATATTTTGGTATTTTTCTAGCTATCTTTCTGTGATTACTAGTTTAACTCTATTACATTTAAGAATACTTTGCATGATTTATATTCTTTTAAATTAGTTATGATGTGCACCATGTCTTTTTACACTCCTCTGAACTTCTGTTTATTTCTTAAACTGTAATGGTTGAGACTTATATATGTTCCAAAAAATTATTCCTCTAAAGATTTTGAAATTTCAGCCCTGGCTGGTGTGGCTTAGTGGATTGAGCACGGGTCTGAGAACCAAAGAGTTGCTGGTTCGAGTCCCAGTTAGGGCACATGCCTGGGTTGTGGGCCAGGTGAGAGGCAACCATATATTGATGTTTCTCTGCCTCTCTTTCTCCTTCCCTTCCCCTCTCTCTAAAAAATAAATAAATAAAATCTTTAAGAAAATAAGATTTTGAGATTTTATAAGATTTTGCTGAATGAGGAGGAGACCAGTGGAGTGGGGAGTCACTTTGGAGAAAAGTCTCCAGTCCTTTTAACGAAGTTCCTTGGCTATGATTTCAAATCATTGAGATAGTCAAAAAGGGTGACTGTGTGCTTCCCTAGGTTAGAGATGACTACCCAAACATCTGAAGTCACTGGAGGAAATAAAAATATAAGCACAGAGCAAAAAATAGAGGTGTGTTTTTTTTTTTTTTTGATAAAAGAGGACACATGTTGAACATTACATATGACTTTAGGAAATTATTATCATGAAGTAGTATTATTGAAAACAGATTTGAAATGACCTGAAGTGTGCTAGAACAGTATCTTCCTTCTTCCATTTTCATGCTTTATCTCTTCCACTCAGGAACGTTTTGAATGACCTTACATTTGCATAATGACTTCGTTGTTCTTTTATATCAATAGTTCTGTTTTCTTAAAGATTTTCTTTTTCTTTTTTATTTTTGCTCTCAAGGGATTTTTTTAAAATTGTTTTATTGTTCAAGTACAGTTGTCTCCATTTTCCCCCACCATTCCTTCCAACCCCAACCCTCCCCACCTCCCACACTTGATCCTACCCCGCTTTGGTTTAGTCCATGTGTCCTTTATACATGTTCCTGACAATCCTTCCCCCGTTCCCCCCATTATCCCCTCCCACCTCCCCTCTGGTTACTGTCAGTTTGTTCTTAATTTCAATGTCTCTGGTTATATTTTGCTTGCTTATTTGTTTTGTTGATTAGGTTCCACTTATAGGTGAGATCATATGGTGTTTGTCTTTCACTACCTGGTTTATTTCACTCAGCATAATGCTCTCCAGTTCCATCCAAGCTGTCATGAAGGGTAGGAGTTCCTTCTTCCTTTCTGCTGCATGGAATTCCATTGTGTAAATATACCATTGTTTTTTGATCCATTCATTTACTGATGGGCACTTAGGTTGCTTCCAGCGCTTGGCTATTGTAAATTGTGCTGCTATGAACACTGGGGTGCATAGGTTCTTTTGGATTGGTGTTTCAGGGTTCTTAGGGTATAATCTGAGCAGTGGAATTAGTGGGTCAAAACGCAGTTCCATTTTTAGTTTTCTGAGGAAAGTTCATACTGTTTTTCCACAGTGGGTGTTCCAGTCTGTACTCCCACCAACAGTGCACTAGCGTCCCCTTTTCTTCACAACCTCTCCATCACTGTTGTCTAAGGCTTTAGTACCCTGAACATGCCCAATATTTCCTAAAGATTTTCTTTACAACATTAATTGCTAAGTTCTAAACTAATTGCTGGAAACAGGGTCTGTAAGCAGAGGTACACATTGAAAAAAGGTTAGGGATTGTGTCACCTGTCTGATATGCAGAGTATATAACTTAGAAATTGATTATATGACATAGGAAATGGATTTCTTATAGCCCATCAGAAGGAAGAAGAACTCTGGAAAAAGACAGTATAAGGAATGTCCCTTTCTCCCCTTTTCATAACTTTAAAAAAAATTGACTTTAGAGACAGAGGAAAGGGGAAGGAGAGGGAGGGAAAGAGAGACAGAGAGAAACAGAGAGATTGACCAGTTGCCTCTAATATGCACCCTCACCAGGGATAGAACCCTCAATTTAGGTATGTGCCTTGACTGGGAATGAAACCCACCACTTTTTGGAGTATGGAATGACATTCAAATCAACAGGGCCAGGGCTTCCTGTCCTTTTTTATTATATAAATTGTCATGCATGTGGGAGGTGGATTCAGCTGGGGAAAGAATCTGTTTTGCTGTTAAATTTGATGCTTTTTAAATCTCAGTTAGAGCTTCTCTATCTGCATCAGAAGGGCTGTGACAAGCTCAGTCTCAGGACAAGGGTTTGTCATGAGTCTCCAGAGACGGTTTCCAGCCAGATGAGTTCTTCTTCCTCCAGCTGTCTGGTTTTCTTTCTTTCTTGGTTTTTAAGTTATCCAGATCCCTCATGCCCAGTTAGCAGAAACAATACAGATGCTATTTGTCATTTTTTCTTGGAAATTAATTAGTGATTTAGCTTAAGGTAAATTTACTTTAAAAGGTAAAATGATTTACCTACGGGGAATTCTAGAAAAAGAGTTGTAAATTAAATTATAGTGAATCCTTATAAGCCTTTGTGACAAAAATTATATTTACTTTGTAATCGGCTCTTTTGATTTGTTTCAGGAAACATTAGGAGGGACCAATTTTCCCATGCTGACTAATTAAGGACTTTTACTTCCTCCTGCTTCCTAAATTTTGGAAGTATGAATGCTCATTGACTCTCCACAAAAAATCCTAAAGAGATAAAAATAAGAATTTGACTGGTGAAAAAGATTATCTCAACAATTGATACAGTGGCTTAAAAAAGCTTGCCAAGTCTATAGGAATTTTCTTATTATAATGTCTCCTCAAGACTCATAGTTAATTACGATCTGGTTATGGACACAGGTACTTATTTTACATCAGGGGTTGTTGTTATAATTTATAAGTGGTTTTCTTTGTGTAAGATGTCTTATATTATTTACTTTATTGTGCAGACTTTTATTTCATATGTACGCAGGCTTTCAGTTTCTCTGGATCTTCAGTATGCAGTGATGCTTGTCATTAGTTCTGGTCCCCTTCCATGCCAAAGATAAGTTCGGTTGTCTTTCTCTGACTGGAGACTATTATGCTAACTGAAATAAACCAGTCAGAGAAAGACAAATACCATATGGTATCACTTACATGTGGAATCCAGAACAAAATAAACTGACAAACAAAATAGGACCAAGCCATGGATCCACAGAACAGACTGACAGGTCTCAGAAGGGAGGGGCGTGGGGAGGACTGGAGGAGGTTAGCCAAAGAACATATATTTCTATGTGCATAAACCATGGACACAGACAACGATGCGGTGAAGGCTGGGGGCAGGGGGCAGGGAGTGCTGAGTGGAGCGGGGCAAAGGTGGGGTGGTGGATGTGGGGGATGTTTGTAATAGTGTCAACAACAACAACAAAAACCAAGTAAGTTTGGTTGGCTTGAACGATGATTTACCATAGTCTAAAACTATGAGTTTTCCCATATAGGTAATTCGGAAAAGTAAAAACCAATCATCAAGAATGTGTTTTTTACTGAAGAATGAAATCAAGGAAGACACAAACAAATGGAAGCATATACCATGTTCATGGATCGGAAGAATTAATATTATCAAAATGTCCATATTACCCAAAGCAATTTACAGATTCAATGCAATACCTATTAAAGTTCCAATGGCATATTTCACAGACATAGAACAAACACTTCAAAAATTTATATGGAATCATGAACGACCCCAGATAGCGGCAGCAATTTTGAGAAAGAAGAGCAAAGTAGGAGGGATCACAATACCTGATACCAAACTGTATTACAAAGCCACTGTAATCAAAACAGCCTGGTACTGGCACAAGAACAGACACATGGACCAGTGGAATAGAACAGAGAGCCCAGAAATAAACCCAAGTCTCTACAGTCAATTAATATTCGACAAAGGGGGCAGCAACATAAAATGGAGCAAAAATAGCCTCTTCAATAAGTGGTGCTGGGAGAACTGGACAGCTACATGCAAAAAAATGAAACTTGAGCACCAACTTACACCATACACAAAAGTAAATTCAAGGTGGATAAAAGATTTAAATATAAGCCATGACACCATTAAAATTCTAGAGGATAATATAGGCAGGAAAATCTCAGATATTTCACGCAGCAATATTTTCACTGATACGTCCCCTAGAGCAAGGGACATAAAGGAAAGAATAAACAAATGGGATCTCATCAAAATAAAAAGCTTCTGCACAGCTAAAGAAAACAGTATTAAAATAAAAAGAGAACCAACTGTATGGGAAAACATATTTGGAAATGATACCTCAGACAAGGGATTAATCTCCAAAATATATAAAGAACTTACAAGACTCTACTCTAAGAAGACAAGCAACCCAATTAAAAAATGGGCAAAGGATTTGAACAGACACTTCTCCAAGGAGGACATACAGAGGATCCAGAGACACATGAAAAGATGCTCGATATCTCTAGCTATCAGAGAGATGCAAATTAAAACTACAATGAGATACCACTTGACACCAGTCAGAATGGCCTTCATAAACAAAGCAACAAACAGCAAGTGTTGGAGAGGTTGTGGAGAAAAGGGGACCCTAGTGCACTGTTGGTGGGATTGCAGATTGGTACAACCACTATGGAAAACAGTATGGAATTTTCTAAGAAAACTAAAAATGGACATACCTTTTGACCCAGCAATTCCACTGCTTGGATTATATCCTAAGAATCCTGAAACACCAATCCAAAAGAATCTATGCACCCCTATGTTCATAGCAGCACAATTTACAATAGCCAAGTGCTGGAAGCAACCTAGATGCCCATCAGTTAATGAATGGATCAAAAAACTGTGGTACATTTACACAATGGAATTCTATGCAGCAGAAAGAAAGAAGGAGCTCCTACCCTTTGCGACAGCATGGAAGGAATTGGAGGGTATCATGCTAAGCGAAATAAGCCAGGCAGTGAAAGACAAATACCATATGATCTCACCTTTAACAGGAAGCTAATCAACAAAACAAACAAACAAGCATAATATAAACAAAGACACTGAATTTGAGAACAGTCTGACAGTGTCCAGAGTGGGAGGGGAGGGAATTTCAGGGGAAAAGGGGAACGGTTTAGAGCAACAAGTATAAAGGACTCATGGACAAAAACTATGGGGGGTGGAAATGGGAGGAAGGTGGGGAGGGCTGGGGTGGTGGGCTGGGGCGGGGTAAAAGACAGAAAACTGTACAATATCAACAATTAAAAATACTGATTAAAAAAAAGAATGTGTTTTTTTTTTAATGAAAACTCTACATTAAAGTTAATCCTTCTAGAAATACCATAGTATATTCTTAATTTATACCTAAACCATAAGCCAGAAAAATGATTTTCAATCTAGCAGTGAGACAATCAATCATTAGCTTGTAGGAGACCATTCTGCATGGCATGGGCCCAGCTCCCACTTGGAGATGCACAGGACCCACACCCACGGATAGGTTGTCCCATGGGGAATCAGGTCTGCAATGTGCCTAGGCTGCTTTGAGTCCTGCTTTTGCTAAAAACTCTCTCACCCTGAATTGAGATAGCAAGTGCTTATTGTAACTTCCTAAAATCCATGCTAAACCTTTCTAGGATGCGTGTAACCAGTTTGATCACTTTTTCCTTTTGCATTTCCAAATATCCTTCTTCTGTGATATGATTAGTGGTATTGGCTCCTTTGTTGTCTGTAAAAGGTAACTACCTAAAGTGAACCTGTGCATAGTTAATAAGGACCATCACATAATGGGGAAGAAACAAAATAAAGGCCTGTCATGGCAGAGGCCAAGGGCTTTTGCTCCCCTTGAGAGAAAAGCTGTGTTGTCCCTTTTCCTCCACTGGACTCGGTAATACATGTGAATGTCTCATTTCATCCATAATGGCAGACACTGCAGACTGGCGTTTGCATCATTAGGTAACTTACATTTTTCTTTTATTTATGATGCCATGAATAAAAAGGAGTGAAAACCCCTAAATAAACATCATTTGAGAAACATGGGAGGGGTGAGCATGAGATTAGATAAAAGGGTGTCGACGGCAGACTCAGCAGATGGATCTATTAAAACCTAAAAGCTGTGTAGTTTATGATTCGGGTTGTTTTTAACCACTCAGAGCACACAGATCACTCACAAATGAAGCAAGACCCCATCTTCTCCATACAATGAAGAGCAAACTGGTCTGAAGAGATTACGTTTCAGAAAAGGACTTGTTCACCTGGCCGCATTTCCTGCAGGGGGCTCGGCAGCTCCCTCTTCTCGCCAGAGCAGGAAAACGGCCCCACCTGGCAGGTAGCCAGTGATGTCCGTCCTCTCTGTACAATAAGATAAATTCATCCTTTTTTCAGTCAAGTAGAACAAGAGGATGTACCAGCAGTTTGTTTGTTTGTTTGTTTTCCATTTGGTGGAGGAAGCAACAGAGGCTTAACAAATGGCAGAAGCCTGATTTAAAAGACAGGATCTAGTTCTCAGCCAAAGGGCAACCACAACACATTGATATGGCATGGACTTGAGTTCACTGAGACAGAGAAGCCTCTTTGTAGACTGGGTGCAAGAAGACATTCAGGCCCACAGGGACAGTCTGCTTTTTTCTCACCCCCTTCCTTCAGCTTGTGGCTTCCTCATCTCCAGCCCTCTCTTCTGGGAACTTTGTAACGTCTAAGAAGATCCGAGAAAGGGTTGGTAGATTTCTTACTCTCACTGGAGTGACCAGCAGTGTTTCATGTGAGACCCAGCTCTGTGGACAAGTCATGCCCACCCCTTGGATCTAATGTTTGGTTACGGAAATAACTCCCAAATACGCCATTTTAACTACTAGTACCAAGTTAATCATGATGTTTTACTACCACTGCATTCTAAAGAATTCTTAAATTGGGAGAAATAACATTTTAAAAATTTAATTAGCATATTTCTCCATTTGTTGTGCACTTAAACTTCCCTCAGCAATGTTCTGTAGCTTTCAGTGTGGAGTTTTTACACATTTGTTAGATTTATTCCTACATTTCTAATTTTTAAAACTATTTTATGTGATAATTATAAAATTTAGTTTTCTAAGTTTTTAAAATTTGTTACTCTATTAAAATGCCATTGATGTTTATATATTGACTTTTTTAGTGTGCAATCTTGTGAAATTATTTCCAGCCATTTCTTTATAGATGGCTTTGCTTGCATTTTTAATACACAAAATTGTCATTCTAAATATAAACATAATTTTATTAAGCCTGTTACTTATATAATGCTTTTCTTTTTTTTTTTAACTATCTCTCTTCTCCTCCCTTCCGCTCCCTTTCCTGTGTTTCTCTAACTGCGCTAGCCTGGACCTGCCGGGCAAGGCGGAGCTGAGACTGTGCGTTTTCTCCCTCTGCACATATTAACGGGAGATGATTGACTACCTCATCAGTGAGATAATTGCACCTGTGGGTTTTCTGTAAGTGTCCTATGTCAGTTCCATAAAATTCCTTTCTATTCTAGTTTGTTGAAATCATTATTATCTTTAACTACTCTTGAATTTTAGATTATTTTTCTTAATCTATGATATGATCATGTTTTCCCCTCTACTATGTTATTGTAGTGAATTATGACCAGTTTATGAATGTTAACCTAACTCTGCTTTTTAGGATAAAACTCATTAATTATGATAATCTTTTAAAAATATAGTGCTAGGTGTAATTTATTAATATTTATTAACAACCTTTGGAATGAAAGATATTAGTTTACAATTATCTTTTCTTTCAATGTCTTTGTCAAGATTATCCTGGTCTCATAAAAGAAATATGGATGTGTATTTTTGTCCTATATTTTCTGAAATATATAAGATTGGCATTTTCTTTTTTAAATATTTAGAATTTATTTTTAGGATGCTGAAGTACCATCGATTGCTTAGTTGTTTATCTTTGAATTTCTTAACATATTTGTAATAGCTCTTTTAAGATCATTGTCTAATTATTTCAATATCTGGTTCATCTGTAGGTCTGCTCCTTTAAGCTCTTTTACCATTTGAAAATTGTAATGGGTGTTACTTTTCTACTTTTTAAAATCTGCTTGACTAGTACTTTCTATTATTATATGCTGGACATTGTAGATAATATGTTGTGGAGACTATGGAGTATATTATTGTCCTGTTTAGAGAAAGTTAAATTGCAGATGGGTCATTCATCTAGTTCAGACTTGCCCTTTTAGCTTTTCAAAGGTGAATTTATTTCACATTTGCCCTAAGTTGTTGGAGAAAGTTCTTGTTACTATTTGGGAGTCTCAGCTGAAGGCTTGGTTTAATTATTAAGGTGCTGAACTGTAGTTGGGTCAGAACTTCAGTGCCTTCCCAACATGCTATGATCTTTGCGTGATCAGAAATTTCTGCTCAGCTGTCAGCCCCTCATCAGCAGTCACATGGCATTATGCCTTTTGGAATTTCACCTTGCAGCCCAAGGATCGGAGGGAAAACCCTGTACAGATTTCCAGGGCTCTTTCACTATGGTTACCTCCACCCTGTCAACATGCTTCACAAATTCCAATCAGGCGAAGGGCCCCCAAACATTGAATTCTGTTACATTCTGCCCAGGGAGAACTCCCCTTTTGTCTTTCAGGTATCCAGCACTGGACATTGCCTAGGGCAAAAAGCCAGAGTGAACAAATTATGTGCTTTTTTATCCCTCAGGGATCTCAGCTTTATACTGAATACCGTCCAGTGCCCCAAAATATTTGCTTCAAACAACTAGTCTCAGTTTATAGTTGTTTAGGTAAGAAGGTGAGTCTAATGCCAGCTTCTCTGACAAGACTGCAGCACAAAGTCCTGCCTCCAATATTTTGTTCTCTTTCAATCCATTTTCATAGGCAGCCAAATGAGCTGCCCAATGTGCAAATCTTATCATGTCATTACCATCCTAAGATTATTAAATGGCTCCCTATTATCTTGGTTATGAAATTTATATCCATTATGTGCCTTTAAATTCCCTGAATAATATGATCTCTTCCTACGTGTCCATCCTAATTTTCACCACTCTGCATCCACTAAAATTTATTTCTCTCTCAATTCTAGATTTTTATGCATGCTCATCCCTCCCCTTGGGAAACTAATGTTCCTTCTTTTTCTTGATAGCTCCTATTCATCATTCAAGACAGCCACTTTAGCTGGGACTTCTTTCCCCACCTCAGGAATAGGGTAGAACCATGAGCCAAACCATGCCATCCAAACTCTTTATAATTCTACCACTATATCATTTGTCCCATTTTTTGTATTTGTTTAATCATCTGTCTTCCCTGCTCTGTTGTAACCTGGTGAAAGTGATGCCACAGCTCTTTAATTCATTCCTATACTGCTAAAGCTTATCGTAACACCTGACACATGGTAGACATTCAACAAGTATATCTTGAATAGGTGATAACTAGTTTGTTCATTTCTATGTGCTTTTTACAGTATATGGCTTTACAACTTATGATGGATAAAAATAAGTAAAAGTTAATATTTAAAATGTACAAAATTATTTACTTTTGTCCCAAATATGTTCTAAGTGATATGAAGATTTTCAAGGAAGTGGATTGAGTGCTGGCCTGTGAACTGAAGGGTTACCAGTTTGATTCCCAGTTGAGACACAAGTCTGGGTTGCAGGCCAGGTCCCCAGTTGGGCGTGTATTAGAGGCAACCGATTGATGTATCTCTCGCACATCGATGTTTCTCTCCCTGCCTTTCTCCTTTTCCCCTCTCTCTAAAAATAAATAAATAAAATTAAAAAAAAATAAAGAGGTGAGTTATTCCTTCATGAAAATAATCTCTAATGGGCAGTCAATTTTTAAAGCATTTCAAAGAAATAAAAAAAAATGCCCAAGAGTTATTGTAGCTAATATTGTGCTTTGTCAGTGTTTGGAGTTCTAATAGCAGTTTTTCACATAACTAATCTTCATAGTTTGAAAATCTTTTCATATTTTCTTTAGTTCCTTTGAAAGGTTTCCCTTCAGAGTTGTAATATTCTTATCCACACACAATAGCTATTTTTAGAAACAAGAAGGTCAAAAGCACTAGGTTTCTACATTCCTTTCCCATCACAGGTATAGAATTTATAAACCAGTCTAAGGGCTTAATAGAAGAGTGGCTCCTTCTCCCTTCCTCTAAATCCCCTGAAGACAGACTGAAAAGCATTTTCCAGGTTTAATGTTCAAATGAAAAATAGCACCCAACTTTGAAATACTAGGAGATATCATCTGTAATCTCTAGAACCAGGCCCTATTTTGAAAATCATGGGAAATCAAAGTTTCTTACAGTATGAGAAGACATTAGGCAATACTCTGAAAGTAAAGACTTCACATAAGAATGTGTGGCTTTGATCTCTCGGAACAAAACTGACACTGGGCTAAGGCGTGTGTGTCACTTACGGCAGAGGGGATGGGGTTTTAGAACACATCGCCTTGAATTCGATGATCAAGGGACAAGAGAGCCCGTCTCCCTCAGCTCCACAGTCTGCCACCATGAAGAGCAGCAGGATGTCTCTACCTTCTGTCACTTGTAAAATTGCAAAAGAGCTCAAGAGGAATTTTCTTGTTCCAAATGAGACAAAACAAAGCCCCTCCTCTTCCAGACAAGTGATTATTTCCTCTCAAAAAGTCACAGATGCACAGAATAGTGATGAAAACACATATTTTTATATTGCCTCCTTTTAAATCTTCCAAAGACCCAGAAGGTAGAAAATATGAGGAGGCTTAGTTAAAAACAAACAACACAGAAGTTGTCTATCAGTAGATAGATAGATAGATAGATAGATAGATAGATAGATAGATAGATGATAGATAGATAGATTCTCATTCCAAGCAATATATAATGCTGGGTTAGGGTTGGGACATAGACATTGTACTGATAGCCACATGTCCTCAGAAATCTGTGTCTTTTCTGGCCAGAAGTACTGTCAGAAGACGCAGCAACTGCAAGAAGAATAGCACAAACTAGGTGCATGTTCTGCTGTTTCAAGACCTTTTCAGGCAGAGCCAGCTTGTAACAGAAATGACTCTTAGTAGAGAAGAGTCCCAATCCCAATGGTGTTGAGACTTTGAGCCACCCAAGCACATCACAGGTTGGCAGACATTCAGGTATGGAGCTCAGTGGGCAAAATTACTAACAGGTGCTTCTAGCAAAGCTGGTAGATTGGACACACATATTTATGTACATGTCCCTCCTAAATCCTATGCCATTGCATCCCAAAGTGTGTAAACTCAATCCCAAAGTACAAAAGAAGTGAAAAGGAGGTAAAAGATACCTAACTTTGGAACTGGAAATAGAAGGGCAAGTGGTTCCACTCAACAAACCAAACAGAAAATAAAATTAACACAGTATCAAAGAACTATACAAAAAACAAGTCAATTCATATTACAGAATATCAAAGTTTAGAATTTGGAGATACCAATAAGTTCTGAGAGTGAGGGCTTAGCTGCAGATGAAAGCCCCAAAAAAGAAGCAGGGAATTTTGTTGTTTTGCAGATGGATATTTCCACACTACACAAAACATTGTTTTGCATGGAGTAGACACTGGGTGAATATTTACTAAAGAAATAGAGTAATGAATTCAAGTCTGCATAGGAGCTTCTAGACCCCTATAATGTGATAGGACAGTGGGTTTAATTACTGAGGAGGTAGAACAGACGTGGTCTGGATTTAGAGACACCAGATACAGCAGAGGATAGGAGCAGAGGCAAAATGAAAGTCTACACACTGAACAATGGGACCTCCAGTCCTCTTTCTGTTGGCCCCGGAGCCCTGACACCAGCTTTATATTCACTGGGAAGAATACCAGAGGATTCTTCTCTGAGAAAACAATCCTAACAGGGGTGACCTACGAATATTGACAGGAGTTCCCAAATAGACGGAATAGCCACATCTCCCCACCACGTGCTCTACCAAGCATCCTCCCTCTTGCCTCCCTGTCGCTCTCTTTCTTCCTTCTCTCTCTTTCACCCCCTCTCTCATTGTCTTTTGTACATATGTACACATGTGCTATTGGTGTCCCAGATCCCCAGTCATCTGAGGAAAGTCCCTATGATAGCAGACAAAGATCAAAATTAGAAAAGGGAAAAAAAGTGAATTTTGCGTAATAGACAGAGTGTGGAAAGCTGAATAGAATTAGGGGGTGAGGAAAGCTATTTTACGTTCAGAGAGGTAAGGGAAGTTACTGTTTCCATGAAAGAACAGACAGTTCAAAAAAGAGGAACATTTAGAGAACAAAAGTGCTCTTGGGGAAAAAATAATAAATATGACAAAGAAAAGAAAAATATCAGAAATTTTAGATAATAAAGCTGAGAAAATTTCCAAAGACCCATACAAAGAAATAGAAATTTCAAGAAAAAATTATTCAAAAGTTTACCCAGGAAGTCTACCTTACAAATAAAAGAAGTTCTAGAAAAATAGAGGGTGGGGAAATATAGGACAAAATTAAGGGAAAACAATCGTTGAAGAAATATTTTTTCAAAAGATAAACAATGTTCTTTGTAAAATTAATTAAGCATAAACCACATTGAGACACATAAACGTTTAACTTCAGAATGCTAGGTACAAAGACATGACCCGAAATATTTGAAGAGAAAACAGTAGGTCATATACAAAACATCAGGAGTTAGAATTATGTTAGAATTCTCCAAACAAAATAGAAACAAACAAGCAAAAATAAACATTTACACTGGTAACTAGAAAACAACAAATTTTTTTTAAAGTTTTGAGGAAAAATAATTTTCAGACTAGAAGGTTTTTTCTTTTCAGTCAGGTTATCACCTCTCAAACAAACAAAAATGCCCAAACACCTTTTTTCTTTGGAAGGTTCAAAACAATTTGTTCCCCAGATGAAGGCATATCCCAAGAAAATATACAGTCCAGAATTTAGGGGATACAACACAGGAAAGGGTGTAGAAATTTTTCAGGAAGATAGGTGGGCAGTAGGTCCAGAGGGTCACTCATCTAATGTGGGTGGGAGAAGAGGGTTTGTGTCAAAAGAAAGAGAAATTAAAAAGCATAGGTAACCTCCTTTGTTTGAATGTACTGAGAGAAGATTTTGAGTCTTAGAGTTTATGGATGATTTATTGATAGGTACATAGAAACTTAAGCAAAGATTAAAAGGAGATCATTTATTAAGTCCACAAAAAGCAAAATTTGTACAAGAAATGAAATAGTATAACATCCAGGCACTCCTGAGCCACAAATATGTCTCATCTGCAAATCATATTGCAACAATTGCAATGGTGCCCACACTGACAATTGATCAAGCCATCTGTGAAATAACAGGTGGGGGAGGGAGCGCACACCTGTGTGTTTGGGAGGATAGTTTAAAGAAGCAAAATCCTCACCTTACACAGTAGAAAAGAAATAGGTATTATACAAAATTGACTAAAAATATGTCCAGAGACATAACCACATAGAAATAAGAAGGTAAATAACATAGGAACTGTTCAGAATGTTAAAAGTGGTTTCCTCTGAGGAATGGGAATTTGCACGGGTTGCAAGGGCAATTGAAAGAGCTTGCTGATCTTGGCTATGAGCCTCGTAGAACTGTCTGATTTGTTACACCCCACGAAATGATGTCTCTGGCAAAAATAAAAATGAATTGAAAGATTTCACCAATCTTTTTGACATGAATCCTAAAAAGCTATATTAAATATAGGTCTCTGTTGCCTAAATTCAAATGATCTCATTGTCATCTAGTTGCACCAGCCACCTTTTTAGCTAAGGCTGAAATAATTCAACAGCATAGGGCATTTCCCACAGGCTCCAAGACAAGGCATGCGCGCACCTGCACACCCATATGCACAGACCTCTGCAAACCCTTTCTGTACATGCTCAAAAACAGATGCAGAAGATAGGCAAGAACGCACGAACTTGATCTGGGAGAAGAACTGCAATCCTGGGATTCAAGGGGACTTGGGCATGGTTTGGATATTTTTGGTTACTATGTACCTATTTTAGCTTTTTAATTTAAACAAGGCTCTAATTTAAAAAAACACATGATTACAGAAAATTTAAGAGAAAAAACAGTGCACCCCAAAATATGTGACCACATTCATTTCTTCTCGCTCCTGTAGTTACCTATTTAATACATATGTTGGTATAATTGTAAATCTATTGCAGATTACTTTTGAAGGACACGTTTGTGAGCAATGCATAAAACAACACATGTGAAAGGAAAATATTCTAATTCACCAAATTAGGTGCATTTCCTCTTTCTCCCACTTGTTAATCCCCTGAAGACATGTTTGCATATTTTTTATAATATCATAATCTAATTTTTTACTCACTGTTCCAAAACCCATGTTTCTGCGTATTCTCCCGATTACAAGAGGTCTCTGTATTGCTTTATTTTGTGGATGTACAGAGTCTCCTTTAACCATTTCCCTACAACAATGGACTTTTCAAAACAGTAAGTTCAATTTTACCACTGCCGTTTGTGTTCTACATTGTGTCAGTTTACCAGTAGGTGGTGCTGGATAGCAGGAGTAAATAATCTAGATTTAGAACATCTCTGTTCTCTAATAACTTTCTGTAGAGTGATGCCACTCCACACTCAGATGCACTGAGCCAAATCAGGAAAGGTGTTTGAACTGTTTTCTGAAAAGTGAATATGGCTCTTCAATGATTCCATCCATATTCTCTTGTATTCTTCCCCATGAGAGCATATTTTCAAGATAACTGCTTGGAATTGGGTTTAGTGTGTGTGTGTGTGTGTGTGTGTGTGTGTGTGTGAGAGAGAGAGAGAGAGAGAGAGAGAGTGCCCCAGGCTTCACCACAGTCCTTTAGGGTGCTCCAGGGTACCTGCCCTGTAACCTCAAGCACTGAGCCCTGCCTTGTGACAAGGCCTGGCCTGAGTCCTTCCCATGGATCATCCCAAAATATTCTCTCAACAACCATATCAGATCTATATTTTTAGCCAGTTGTATAGATGAGGATAGATAAGGACACTGAGTCCTGAGGCCATTAAATTACCCATTCAACTCTCTTCAGCTGAAATCCTGCAAAAGAAAAGGGCTGGCATTTATAGTTAGAGAGACACAGGTTTGATTTCTGGCTCCACTAACTAATTGTTATTTCCAGCAAGTACTGAACATCACCAAACATCTGTTTACTGACCCGTAAAATGGGAATGATAATGTATGTTACCCTGAGTTATCCTAATGTCAAATGAGAAAACATGCATGTTTCTTAACATATTTTCAGGCTTTACATGAAAACATTTCCAATAAAAAGCAAAAACAACAACCAACTGATTAATATGCTTCTTCTCCCTTTCCGACTGAAATGCCTTCCAGACTCACTTGCCTTTTCCTTTCCATCTAATTTAAGATTCAGAGGTCTTTTCTGTATACCACACTTCAAATTTCTATTTCTTTAATCTGCACTACAGCATAACCCTTTCACTCTGGATTAATTTCCACTTTCCAGGACAAAGTAGAAGCAGTCGTTTCAACAGCAGGCCACTCATGCTTCACATTCTCCTACAATTAGCGTTTAGTGGGAGGCAGTGTCCTATGTGTGGCCCTGCTCTATGTAAATCCAGACCGGTGCTCCGTCTTCACCGGCTATTTCAAGGCAAATATTATAGTCTCTCTCTCTCTCTCTCTCTCTCTCTCTCTCTCTCTCTCTCTCTCTCTCTCTCTCTCGGTAAACTTTTTAGCTGTCTCTTCTCAAAGGAGTTGCTCTTATATGATATTGATAGATTTTTCCCCTGAATCAAGACCCCCAGTAGAGCAGGCATCTTTCAGGTGATAGTAGGATGCTCATTGATATCACCTATCATGTCTGTTTTCTCATCCCTGGAGCATACCAACGCATCATAAGGTAATCTTTTCAGAGTGTTTAATCAGGTATGTGGCCACTTGTTCTCTCAACTCATTCACCTTCTGGAATCCAGTTGTTAAAGACATCTGTTTGGAATGGTCTATGTGTAGCTGGCAACCAGCCAATTTGTTGGCAAATAAACACTTTACAGCAAGGTGTTTTACACCCACATTCTGAAGAGCAAGGAGGCATTTATTTTTCTCTTTCTTCCATAAGTCCCCATGGACCATACGTATCCTGGCTTTGCCTCATGCCACTGCCTTGTGCAAGTTTGATGGGCTTTGAAACTGTATCTGAAGAAAAAAATTGAATAGACTTAATTTGAACATCTTGGGCTAACTATTGGTAATATTGTTTATTCATCTGTAAATATTGGTAATTTAAATGTTGACAACTTGTCATCAAACAGTTGGAAATAGGATATATTAGTTCCATATACAAATAGCCAATATTCTTTACAAAATTAACTAAAATTTTATTTATAATTGAGATAGCTTATCCAGCATGCAAAATTGCAGATATCAACAAGTCAGCAGTTATAGCACATGAGGAAGGACCCCCCCAAAAACTGGAATTTATTTATTAAAAATTGTGTATTTATTCTTACATGTTTAAACTTCAGTCACCTTTAAAGTACTCTCTATTTGATGCAATACACCTATTGAGACCTTTTCCACTGCTCAAAACAGGTTTTGAACTAATCAATTTTGATGCCTTTTAGTGCTTCTGCCATTTTTTTTGTTTCACCTCTTCCACATCAGCAAAGTGTTACCCTTTGAGCAGTTTTTTCATCCAGGATAACAAAAAAAAGTTGCTCGAGGCAAGATCAGGTGAATAGAGAGTGTAGGGCACCAGGGACATGCCATTTTTGGTCAAAAACTACTGAACATTCAGTGGGTGTGGACAGATGTGCATGCAAATCACCCATCATGAAATGGGCAAATGCATTGAAAGGGTCTTCAAAAAAATTCACTGAACACAGCCTCTCACAACAACACCAGCTGGTACACTGATACAGGTGGGTTCCTAGAATACTCATCTAGCAGGGGAGGCCTGTACTACAAGGGGCCCACCCTCCAGAAGATAATTCCATTTTGGGGGGCACCCCCTCATATAACTATGGATACCATAGTATTTACAGTATATATTATTACCTGGCTTCCCAGTACTTGAGAGCTTCACTACCCAGAATGCTACCAACCCCTAATTCCTGGCTTCCATGGTTAAGGATAATGAGCCAACATAGAACAAAATGGATTAGATTGATTCAGTAGTATAGGTTTATCTCAGGGAGCCACTGAGTAATGAAGTGGTGCTGGTAGTTAAAAGCACATACCCTTTTCAAGAAATGGTTGGTTTGTGTGCGAGTCTGGATACATCCATCAAACTTATATTGACTTGAGGAAGGCAGGCCTAAGTTTGAGCTAGAAATGTCATGGATCTGCAGCAATAAACTCGCCCCCACAAAAATATTCTATGGAGCCCATATTTATGCCATAGTCATTTTAAATATATATACATTTTATATATTTTTATATTTAAAATATAAATATATATATTTAATTTTATGAACTTGAAATAAACTATGCCATTTGAAACAGATACACATGTAATATATGATATAATATATAATATGTATATATAATATATATAATTTACTGCAATCTTGATATGAGCCAAAACGGAAATGAGGCTGTCAAATAAAGCAGCACAGTCTAACAGTTAAAGAAAGCTAGTTAAAAGAAGTAACAGTACACCATTGGGGTTGCCTTTATCAACCTTGAAAAATTGTGAGCTTCTGTCACTGAAATGATTCAGCTGAAGGCCAGATATCCACTAACCAGAAATGTGGTGGAGGGTATCATGCACTTGTTAAAAGTATGCCCTCTAGGGTTACTCTCAATTTTCAGTGGCTATGATTCCAGAGAAGTGATAAATAAAAAACACATTATCTAAGAGTCATTTTAAATAATCTATATTTTTTTTAACAAGGTGGCTCAGATCTGAGTTTTTGACCACAAGCACCAGCCAAACTTCTAGCTAACCTAGAAGAAATTAGTTATTTGGTGGTTCATAAATTGGGATCTAGAGAGACAAGTTTGGGAAAATGGATAAAAACTAAGGAAGTCTGGTCAATGATAATCACAACCAAATTCAGATCCAAGGTCTCATTTGACGGGAAGGTTGTTTTTGGTACCATGACCATCTACCCTGCTGAATTCAGCTTTCATAGAATACTTAAAACCAAGGTCATATGCTAGCCCTGTGCTGGTGCTCATTTAATATGATTTTGTAAAGCTCTTGTAAATAAATCATGTCCCTTCCTCTTTGTATCACTCTCTCCCAAGTATAAGCTTTCGTTGAAACATCCATCTGACAAAGCCAGAATCAGGTATTTACACCCTAGCTACCTTTAAGAACTAGACAGGGAAAGAATTTCTTCCTTCAGCTAAATAGTGGGGTTAAGGCACTCCTCCAAAATGGGAAGGGAGTATGGATGCTGATTATTCAAAATAAAGGTAAATAACTACTCCAATTATTCTATTGAATATATTAATATTTGTGATTTTACATCTTTATAATGTCAGTCTTTGATCCATGGTGCAAGAAATACTTTCATCACTTTTGTGTATTTGGCTTCATTCACAAATTTTCTTTTTCCCCATCTCCTAGAAGTGTTTCCCAGAGCACTCCTCTCACTGTCCAGTAGAATACAGTATAATGATCATTCATCATAGCCTATTCTGTACTTTTATTTTCTCTGAATAGAACAAAATTATCTATTTTAAGGAAATAGACACTTCTCCCTAAGTCAAGGTTTCCAATTATAGGTTTCCTGGGAAATGCCAGGACTGCTTATGGCCTGCTGTTAATGAGCTGAGGCTGCCTATTCTGCTAAATGTTAACTGTGGTGTGGAAGTGCAATGGTGTCTACATAGAGCTCACTAATCAAAATAATTATACCTACTCTGCACATTTCACAGGACTTCACTTAAATAGGATCAAGTATCATTTAATATGAACTCTTTATATAAAGCTACATTCTCAAGTGGTTCCCTCTCCTTCAAATGAATGAGCTCAAAGTCTCTTGCAGAAAGATCTGTGTAGGTGTGGAGGACCCTATATGGTAACACTGGCACATATCCTACCACTACAGGACTCCTCCTCCTCCTGGGATCCCACAGTGACATAGAGACAACAGTGCGCTTGCCTGATTTCAGAAAGCCTTGTTGAAGAAATGATGAGGAAAAGTCAGATCAAATTCAGTTAACTATCATTAGAATAAACATTAAACCATAAGAGGAGCAGGCCAGTGTTAGAAAAGATTAGAGGAGCAAGTTTTGCCCATAATTTAGAGGTATTTTTGAGGGGCAAGTTTGCATCCAGTGGTATTTTCTCTTTTATTTTCCTACCATGTTGTGCAAAGTACATACTAATGAACACTGGAAGCTTCCTGACACTCCCTTCCCCCTAGTACTAAGGTCATTCCTTTGATTCACATATATCACATCTTCCTCAACAATCAACATCCATCATCCCACAGATTGTACAAATACCAAATAACATAAATACTATATACTAAATAAAGGAAATGTAAAGAACTGCTCTTACCTGCCAATGCCACTATTCTTATAGAAGGAGGCTATAAACATACTCAAGAATGAAAAAGAATGCCAGATATCACTGGATGGTGCCCTTCATGATTTTCTAAATGCAGGGTATTCAAAATTTGAAGAGCACTGCATGGGGGACAATGAAAAAAGGAATGTGGCCAAAGAGGCCCCCACTATAAAACTGGAAAAGTCTAACTAGCATCTGCTTTTTAAACATCAAGAGAGACTATGTGGTGAGAATAAGCTGCTGTCTAAAGTAAATAGTGTATGACTTAAGCAGCTCACAGCTTCAAAGAACATCTGAAAATTTCTATTGAATGTGTGTTAGTCCAAGTCCTCTGAGAAGCAGTGGTTAATATCCACGGAAGTTATTACAGGAAGTACCTGTATGAAAGAATATGGGCAGGAGCTGGAAAGGCTAGGTGAGCCATCAGACCCAATATAAGTCTGACTCTATGAAAGAAGAGAGAGTGGAGGCATCTTAGACTCCTTTACAATCTAAGAGGGATCAGCAGGGAAGTCTGGGAGCCAGTCTTTCTACTGTAGGAAGATCCTGCCTTGCGATCCCTGCCACGCTCCATCACTGTGGAAATGGCCACAGAAATGGTCATGGATTTCAGAGCACAGAAACCAGGGCCTTCTTTCAAATATTCCTTCCAAAGTTTTGCCCATAGAATGAGATTTTTCTGTCATTAAGATGGATCAAAAGCAAAAAGCCTCTGACAACTCCCCTTACATAATAAAGTCATGGTGTAGAGGCTGGTGAGAAACCTGGATAATGGCTAATAGTTTTGTCAGGCATCTCAAAATATTTTAAAATCACCTATATTTTAGGTTTTAGCTTCTTTTAAAAAGCATTTTACATGGAACATGTCCAAAACCTAATGACTTCTGTTCTACTTTCTTATTAGTTCGTGGGTAATTGTACCACCCACAAACTAATACTCTCTTAACCATTTTGACTTTTCCATTCTTATATCCTTTCTGAGGCTAAATGAAATGGTTTAAGTTTACCCTAAATGTTAGTCAACAAATAAAACAATAGTTTTATTTTAGATATTTAAAAAGTTTATATTTTGTCATTTATAAAATGAATGTGTTGTTTAAGTAAATTAACTGTATATAATATAGTAAATTTGGAAAATTACAAATATAGCACATACTATTATATTGTATTCAATCTTTTAATATTTTAAATTTTGCTCATGGGACATGGTTATATATAAATGTTTAAATATCTACATAGGTATACCCTATGGCTAAAAGCTTATGAAAGGAACTCATGGATTGTAGCAAATAAACAATTTTGCAAAAATGTTCTGTTGAATAGATGAAATGAGTACCTTCCCAAGCTAATGTATGCATTCAATGAATGCTCCCCATTCTTCTCCATTTCATAAGTAAATTTTTATCTTGTTTCTTCATTGTATAATGGGTGTTTTAGGGACACATAATTTGCGTTTCTTATTATTAAGTCTCTTGACCAAGAGGGGCCACATTAGACCAAGAGAGATCACAAAATCATAGGCCCTGGATTCCCTTCTGTGATGGGATGCGGCTTTGTATAGTCTTGGGAAGGGGAGAGCACTTTCACCCATGAGAGAGATGTGAATGACTGTGTCCTCCATGAGAGCAGAGAATTGAAGATTGATTATATTAATAACTTCATCTTTTTTCTGTATGCATACATTTGCCAAGTAATTTTGTGATTCCTCCAAGCAAAGAGGTAGAGTCAGTTTCCCCACCCTTGCAGTGTGGGTGGCCTTTGTGACTTGTTTTGCTAATAGAATGTGGCAGAGACCACCATGTGACTGACCTAGTAGTCTAAATCACTGCTTCACAAAATACATAAATGAAATGAATATCTGTTGCACGCCACAGAGGCTTCGTGATTATTAACAGAGCATCAGGGTGTCAACATATGCCTCATGCAGCATTTATTTTCCCATTAGTAGTTAAAATCTTGTAACCTTCTACACAATTGGTTATCACTGTAACTCATGTACCTAGACTAGGCAAGGCATCTAATGAAAGCTCTATATTTTTAAATTAATTTAAATCTATTTAATTAATTGCATTTAAATAGAATGTTTGAGATACTCATGTTCTATTTTAGATACTCATGCAAACACTGAATTGTGGGTTTGTTGCCTATTAAATTGTCACAGTCAGAGAGAACTCTCAGAAGTAGAATAAACAGCCATTAGGCATACGTAATCAGTATCTAATTCATCAGGGTCATCTGATACAGTGATTTTCTCATTGGTATTGAACTAGTCTCTTGTTTTCAATTGGTCTTATTTCAAATGCCTCAACTTTGAAGATCTCTAGATAGTCAGCTTGCTGGTATTTAGCAAATCCTTCAGAGATAACGATAATAACTTCAGTTCAAGCTGCCAAAAAAAACTCTTATCAGTTCCTCCTTCTTAGATCTGTATCTAATTTGCAAGCTGTAATTATTGTAATTAATGAATGAGATATTTTTATATTAATTGACTCTCAAATAATCATAAATTAAGTGAAATCAATATCAACTTACATTCACTTGGATTGAATCCTTTCCTACTTTCTTCCATGATTCACATAAACGATCATTGCCTGTGTTTGTTTAGCTTTCAACAGCCTCTTAGACACTATATAACATAAAACAGTAGAACAGTAAACCAGATAAAAGCAACAGCACTTATTTTCCATATTCCATTAGAATCCTAGTAATAATTCACACATGTTATTAGAATTTGAACCCAAGGTAATTAACAAAAATATTCAAAATTACACTGTTGTCTGTTGCATCCCCAACTGATTGTTATCTACAGATAAAAACACACAAACCAAAGGCAAATCACAATAAATCTAAGTAGACAGGTACAAGCAAATTGGACTGTGAAAGTGGCACATCTCTTTGTTTAAATGTCTTCCATGAATCCCAGAGAGATGTGCTTGGATTTAATATAATTGGATTTGCTGTTTCCTTACAGTTTAATGTGTAAACAACTACAATTACATATGATTCTGCTATACCAGCTAGAGGATCTATGGAGCAGAGGAATTGGAAAACATCTGGCAATGTTAGTTTTATATTTGGCTAAGCAATTTTGTTCTGGTAACCATTTTCAAATGGTGCTGGTGAGGTGAGATTGGAAATGTTGACACACTTTAAAGTTTGAAACGGGTGACCCAAAAATGGTGTCTTGTCACCACCTCTCCCTCATGGTTTGTTTTTATTTTGTTTTCTTATGGCTGTTTCTTCTATGCTTCAGCAGTGTTGTGGGCTAAATGGTGCCTCCTCAAAAATCCGTTATGTTGAAATCCTAACCCCCAGTACTTCATAATGTGACTGTATTTTAGAAACAGGATTCTTTAAAAGGTAACTGAGTTAGAATGAGTTCATATGGGTAGGTCCTAATTCAATGTGACTGGTGTGCTTACAAGAGGAGATTAGGACAGAGATACACGCAAAGGAAAACCATGTGAAGACACAAGGAGAAGATGGCCATATACCAGCCAAAGGGAGAGATCTCAGAGGAACTCAGCTGCGCTGATACCTTGATCTCAGACTTCTGAAGTCCAGAATTGTGAGAAATAAATATCTGGTGTTTAAGCCTGTGGTTTTGCTTAATCACTTTGTTATGGAAGCTTCAGAAAGCTAATATAAGCAGCTGTGACATATTTTTCCATGATAATCCTTGAAAATCTTAAAACAAATTTCTGGTACTCAGGGAAGCAGACTTGGTTCCTATTTACATATCTGAGCAGCACAAGGCATACATTGCTTTTGTTTTGACAAAAGCTACCTTAAAACATATCACTGACAAGGATTCAAGTGGTCGAACAGAAGAAATTCGTGGTACTTTCTATCTTCTTTACTTACAGAGTTCCAATTGGTCTCAGAGCACTCGTGTGACTCTATTGTAGCTAGAGATGGACATCTGATTCAGGTCTGACAAATGATATCAAAGGACAAATCTAGTGGGTGGATTTTTTTCTAGTATAAACAGAATAGGCTCAGCTGGCAGACATACCTTGTTCTATACTTCTCCCTCTTTCTTCCTGCCTGGACTATCAACACGATGCTTGGAAGCAGGGGAGCCATTTTGCTAAACCATGAAAAAATAAATACAATGCGAAAAGGATAATGGGGCAGAAATTTTAAAGAATTTCTTTAAAATTCTTCGTTGGGCAGCTATACCAATTTTGAACTAGTTTCTTCCATAGTTCTCATAATGTGAGAAAAATGAACCTGCTTGGTTGAGCTGTTATACTTAGGTTTCTGTTACATGTGGTCAAACATTCCAAACTGACAAAAGGTTTGACTAGTCAACACCACTGTAATGGATCTTAAAGCACAAATTATAATTTGCTATGTAGATTAAAACATTAAACTGCTTGTATTTAATATTGAATCCCTGATAAAAAGTAGTTAGCTTTATGCTAAGAAATACTATAAAACACAACAACTATGAAGGCAACTCTAGTTAACTCATCATTTCCACAATGGTACTAAATGTAAGAGATATGCTCAGTGAATATTTACAGATCGGTAGATGTGCAGGTCATTATATGGGCAGGGCTGTGGCAGCAGCATCCTCATTAAAGGACAATCACAATGGCACATGTTCTGGTGCTAATGCCATGTTACTCAGAATTACATGGACAATGGAATTTAGAAATTGTAGGCAAATACAATATAACCTAATTTAAATATCATATTTTATGCTTTCAAACAATTTATATTCATTTACTAATGCAAAAATTAATTTCCCACAAGCTACAGCAAATTTCCATTTAGCCCTAAATTAGCATTGTGGAATACTGAATATATGCACGTGCGTTTATTTAAAAGAGGAGCCGCACGTGGCTCTATGTGTGTGTTATGTGTACAATACCCCTACACTTAAGGAGAGGGAGGGGATGCACTGGAGGGAAAGGAGCAGAAAAATACACCTCTCTGGATATAACACGTTTAATATATTTAATTTTACTTTAGTCTTTGTAAGTATTTTACATATTTATAATAAAAAATTAAATTTTAAAGAGTTAATTGCTAAATATCTGAAGCAAAATAAATCATATATACCAAACTTTGTACTAACTTGGTAGTATAACTACATAGAGAGAAAAATGCCAGGTGACTGTGAAACAGTATTTTAACTGAATACCCCTACTGTGATGTTTCTGAAGGACAAAAATAAATAAAAATTAAAATCTGAAGTTGCTTAGTAAGTACAGTATTGGTGTTAGTGTTAATATCATTGGACAGAATTAGTTCTTCCTATATTGTGGAGTAAAGCAAGTGAAGAATTACTTTACTAATTAAAGTGAAGAAATACAAATAAGATAAACAGGTAAGATCAAAGAGCTCAGTACAAGTCCTATAGCCCTATGGTCTAATTACAGTTATGTTTAATTATATGGGTTATTCGAGTGAATTATATAATATATTAAATAATGATACGAACATACATGTAGGATGTAAATGGGGGAACATGAAGAGTGCTTGCGGTGGCTGGAGCGATCAGGGGATCCCTTTCAGAAGCAGCACACGAATTGGAAAAGGAAACTGTTACGGACTAAATGTTTGTGTCCCCCTGCCCAGTTGTATAAACTATAACTTTGTCTGTAATGGTATTCAGAAGTGAGGCCTTTGGAAGGTAATAAGGGTTAGATGAGGTCATAAGGGCGGACCTCTCATCAATGTGATTAGTGCCCCTTCAGGGTCAGGGGAGAGCTTGCTTCCTCTGTGCTCCCCACTTTGTGATGATACAAAGTGGGGGTCTGCCACTCAGAAGAGGGTTCTCATCAGAACTCAACCATGCTGTATGTTACCTTGATCTCAGTCTTCTAGCCTCCAGAACTGTGAGAAACAATCTTTTATTGATCCTAAGTTTATGGTGGTCTGTTGTAGCACCCTGAACAGCCTAAAACAGAAGGATATGTAGCTATCTATGCTGGTGAGACTCCCACAGTGTCCCAAAAGGTGAGAGCAAGTAGAGGGTCCCAGGGCAGTATAAAGGTTTATAGCGTCTAGGAAGAGAAAGGAGATCATTGTGGCTAACCCAGCAGAGGGTGAAGAAGACATTTTTATAAGACAGGTTATTCCAGGATGTAGAAAAAAAATTTTTAAGTAGGGGAGTGATCTAATCTTATTTTTGTATTTAGAAAATAACTGAACTTAGGGTAATAACCAAAATGACGTATGATTTCTTCCAAGGTTACCAAAACTCCAAATATATAGTCTTGGTGTCTGTGTTCCTTCATGTAGCAAAATATTTGGAAATATATCCATGTGTATCAGCAATTCACTTGTTTTTATTGCTTTAGTTCAATTCTTTTTAAACAAAACTTTTGAAAACTAAATTTTATACAGGGTCCAGCACAAATAATGCCCCCTTTTTATTACAAAATCATAAGCATGTAACTTTGTAACAACAATATCACACTCAAGCACACTATATGACATTTTAGATGAAATGTTCAAATTAAAACTATGAATTTTTACACCCATATTATTACCCTACCAACCACACTCAGATAGGAATACTTCTGCTGGAACCTGTACATAGTTTAATAGCAAATCCGCCTACAACTTTTGACTCCCCCCAAAACTTAGCTGTTCCAAGACTTTCTTTTTCACACCCAAAGCTGCAGACGCTCAATTACCATGTGTAAAATGGCATAGACCAGAGCCCTCAGCAACCACTGAATCTCAACTTCAGACCAGAAATGGCACAGGTATTTATTGGAAAAACTACACACATAAATGGACCCATGGCAGCTCAAGCCCGTGTTGTGCAAGGGTCATACATATCACCTAACTACTGCGGAGGCCAGTGCCCCAGCCCCAGGCGAACTCCCACAGCCCTAGGTGGCTCCAGGCAGGCTTTCAGGAACCCAGGCCCCTGACTCACCCCAGTGCTGGGAGCTCCCACAGCCCTTGAGGCTCCAATGGCACCAGGCAGCAGGCTTTTGTGCACACAGACTACCACACATCCAGCATCAGCTGGCTTGCATGACTTCTGTGCCCACAAGTTCCCAACCAAACCCCCAGAGCCCAAGCTTCTGGCCCTGCTCAGCACTGGGCCAACCATCACAGACCTGGGCTCCCTGCCCACTCCAGCACCAAACCAGTCCTATGGCGCCAACCGTGGGGCTGGCACCCACAAACCCAGGCTGCTGGCTCACCAGAGTTCTGACTAAGCCCCACAGATGTAACTGCCAGGCAGTCCCTGCAGCTCTAGCTTCCTAGAGAGCTGCAGCAAACCCAGGCTCCCAGCCCGTTTCAGTACCAGACCCACTATCGCACACTCAGATTACAGGCTCACCCCAGTAGTGCCTCAGTGGTCCCTGGCAGCTAGTTGGCCCCTGTGGTTCTCAAACCCAGATCCTCCCACACAGGCCCATGACTAAAGGTTCAAGTAGCAGGGCTATCTCAGATAAATCCATGCACCAGGCCACACTCACCACTCATATTCAACATAGTACTGGAAGTTCCAGCCACAACAATTATACGAGAAAAAGAAATAAAACATCTAGATCACAAAGGAAGAAGTAAAAATGTCTCTGTTTGAAGATGATATGATCTTATACATAGAAAACTCTAAAGACTACCGAAAATATAGTAGAAGTAATAAACAAGTTCAGTGAAGTTCAGGACACTAAAGTTAACGTAAGAGTACAGGATACAAAATAAAAAATAGTTGCATTTCTATACACTAACAATGAACTACTTGAAAAAGAAATAAATAATACAGTTCCATTTACAATAGCATCAAATAACATAAAATACTTAGGAATAAATGTAATCAGGGTGGTGAAAGACATGAAAGCTACAAAACACTGATGACAGAAATTGAAGAAGATGCAAATGAATGAAAAGACATTCCCTGCACAGAGCTCTGGTTCCTTCATTCTCACTGATACAGTCACTGTGTTTCTTTTTGATCCCGTGCCCCTGCCTGGAAGCACAGTCATAATTATTAACAATTACGTGCTTACAATGTCTTAGGTAACATAAAAATTTTTACATAATATTTTATTGGATTTCTAAAATATTGTTAAATATATGTGAGACATTTTAAAATTTGAAAAAGACCAAAAAACATTTAAAAATCCATATACCTACCACCCAGAATAGGCAATTATTGACTATTGCTGATACTTGTATATATTTTAAATTAAAAAAATAGAGATAAAGCAAAGAGCATTTTATCCATTATCTAGTATACTTCTTCCCTTCCAACCCAGTCATCTGAGGCGCTGATCTGAAGAACTTACAATATTTCTTATCAACCAGTTTCACAAATGTTTTACATGCATGGAAACGGGGTGACAAAAGTAGGTTTATAGTTGTGAGTGTATAAAACAGACTTTAACAGGCTGACAGACACCAGAGGGGAGAGGGGAGGGAACTTCAGGGGAAAAGGAGAAGGGTTTAGAGCAACAAGTATCAAAGACACATGGACAAAAACTAGGGGGGGAGGGTGGAAATGGAAGGGAGGTGGGGAGGGCTGGGGTGGTGGGCCAGGATGGGAGTAAAAGACAGAAAACTGTACAAGAACAACAATTAAAATAAAGGGCAGAAAAAAACAGACTTTATTCTTATATAGTTATTGATTAATTATTGTATTATTTTTCCACATGAACAACTGTAAACCTACTTTTGCCTGACCCTAATAACTCCATATACATATGGAATTATTATATATATACTGTCTATATATAGTATCATTGTTTGTATGGGTATGTTTTAACATTTTATATTAATACTATTATATCTCAATATTGTTCTACAATTTTTTCACAAAGCCTTACATTTTCATCCCTCTCGTAGAAAATATATTTTTTTCTTTTAAATATTGTAAAATAATACAAATTTTAATATAATATGCTGACTTTTCCACAGACTTACTAATTGTCCTGTGTTATAAATCATGCCTTTACAAACATTTTGTAATTTTTCTCCTGTTCATATTCACTGAAGAATTTCTCTACAGCTTATACCTAGATGTGAATTTGTTCCACATTAGTATTTGCACATCAACAAGTCTATTAAGTATTGCCAAATAGGTCTCCAAACTCATTTGTAAGTTAGCATACTCAGCAGCAAATAGATTAACCATTTTTCACCAACAATGAATTGTTACATTATATTTTTCTATTTTTAAAATGTCTTCTGGTGATTACTAATAAAGTTAAGAATGTTTCCATAGGTTTATTAAATATCTTGATTTCTTCCTCTGCAAATTAACTTGGACAATTTTTTCACTGAGTTACTCTTTTTTTTTTTTTTTTTTGAGTTGTAGAACTTCTATTTATGCTTTCCATTTTGGGGTTCTAACCAGATTTGTCAGTTTTTCTAACATACCTAATTGCTTTTGTTGTTTTCCCTGAATTGACAATATTCCAATTGTTAATTTCTTACATATTGTAGTATTACTGATTTTATATTAATTGTGAATTAAATACAATTTCTTTATTATAATAGCTTATTGATAAATTTTCTTGAGTCATAATTGTAGATAATAGTATCAATGCAAAGGGATAATGTCTTCTTTTTGTCTTAAATTCTTAAAGCTTTTTATGTTTTTCCTATTTTAGGCTAGGATCTTTCTCTTAATCTTTATTCAACAGATTTATAACAGTGTATGAATGAGTAGATTTCTTTTTAAATATCCTCAGAGAAACTTGGAAACTTCATGGTTTTTACATTTTTTAAATCTGTAAATATTTCAATGATTATGTTATCAAATATTATTTTGTAATTTTTCTTCTATAATTCATAATCACTCTGTTAGAGACTCTAAATGTAGGTTTATGATTCCATAATGCTCTAAATTTTTTTTTAAATCACTGTCAACCATCAAGAAGTTCTTAACAATTTCTTCAGAAATACATTCCAATGTACTAAATCTCTCTTACACAATGTCTATTCTTGAGTACATGTCAAGTATATAGATTTTGATATTTTATTTTAATGATAAATTTTTCATGTATTATAATAAGTAAATTTCACAACTGTCTATCATCGTTTCATGTCCTCTTTTCTCTTTCATGTGTCAGACATTTTTTAAATAGAAGCTATTCCTTTTATTTTACCTGTGAGGGAAGCCTAATGTTTGTTTTCTTCTCCAGTAGTACATGTTTGTTCACCCTTTGTCTATGCATGTGGTAAGATCACTTAAGACCGATCTACCCTTTTTGCAAATTTCAAGTATACCATACAGCATTGTAATCAGCAGTCATTATGCTGTATGCAAGACATCTAGAACTCACTCATCTTGTCCTACTCAGTCTTTGTGCCCTTTCACCAACATTGCCCCGTTTCCCATTACCCCATCCTCTGGTGACCACCATTCCACTCTCTGCTTCTGTGAGTTTGATTATTTTAAATTCTATATGTAGATCATGGAGTATCTGTGTTTCTGAGTCTGGCGTATTTCACTCAGCTTAATGTTTTGCAGGTTTATCAATGTTGTCCCAAATGGTAGCATTTCTTTCTTTTTTAAGGCTGAATAATGTGTATAATGAATAATATATACTCCTATTTTCTTTATCCATGGACAAAAATTTAGGTTGTTTTCATACTTTTGCTACTGTGAATAATGTTGCCATGAACATAAAAGTGCAGATTAAGCATATTTAAGAAAAGTTTTTCAAAGTGATCCTTTATTTCATATTCATCATTGTAACTCCAATGCTCACATTATAGACTTTATTTGGCTGTTTTACTCTGATAGATTTTTAATGTGTTTTGGAATTTTGGTTTATAGATATCTTTTTCAATAGTAAGTTATTTTTCTCTGTGAGTGTGTACACATGCATATACCAACTCTCTCTAGTGTTTTTGCAATTGCTACCAGCCAAACTCTTTTTGTACCCAGATGGAGAGGGTTCACGTATTAAAAGTATCTGCACCGTAACATATTGATGATACCATCAGTCACCAAGCCAGCAGGTGACTTAATGATTTACTTCCTAATCATGTGATTGGACCCAGATTCTCTTTCATAAACCATGATGTAAGCAGAAGTCCTAGTCAACATTCTGCTATAACACTTCCACTCTCTCTTACCTTCAGTAACAAAATTCCTGGCCATACCAGCCTGCTTTCTTGCCCAGATCCTGGCAGGCAGGTAGACTGGTGACTTTAGTGCTGCTCACCACTTTCAGTTTCTGTATCATGGAGACCTTTATCTTACCTTGAGCATGACCACACCTTTTCAGTTTACTCGTTCTACATATTCTCTACATGTTAAATGAGTATAGAGCCAAGGGGGCGCCTCAGAGAATTTATAATGCCATATGACTAGGAATCTTATCTGACTTTTCTCACTCAACAATATGTTATGGACACCCTTCATTTTATTCACACTCTTAATGGATGCATAATGTATCACCTTTAGTGGCAGAAAACTAATACTAAAGTGTGGACATGCCATTGTTATATAACAAATTTCATATTGATAAATATTTAGATTACTTTATCTTGTTTTATAATATAGATAATATTACAGGTATCATGTATGAACATAAATCTTTGCCTCCCTGTCAAATTCTAACTCTACTAAAATTTCCCTTTAAAGGAAGTGTTGGGTATTGGAGAACTAGTAAATGTTTCCAGGAATAAATAGGGCACTATGAACATCTGTATATGACTACAACCCAAACCTGTTAGATAACTTCTGATTCCATGCATATTGAGACCATTAGTTTTCTTTGGTTTCTATAAGCAGAGAGGACAGTCATAATCCCCCAATATCTCTGTTCTATCTGTACAACTCAACACATACCACCCCCAACTCAATTAGAATTACATGGGGCTGTGGGGGACAGAGAAGAACAAAACAATAGTAATTTAAACAACATTGTTTTTCCTTCGCTCACATGAAAATTGTTCCAGGCCTAATATGGTGATTTTACACCATGATGATTTCAGACTCAGCCTTTTCCAACTCACTATTTTACCATCCCTAAGATATGACCCTGGACCTCACAATCCTGTATGAGTGTTAAAAATCCAGTCATCTGTGTCATAACTCAGGAAACAGAACAGAAAATAAGTTAAGTGTCGATGGGCACGCATCAACTCTTAGCAGATGTCTTAGAAGTTCACACAATATATTTCTGCATACATATTATTTGGCAGATGATGCATATGGCTAATTTTATAGAAGACAGAAATGTAGCTTTCCGTCAGTGTGTCATATGCCTGGCTAAAAGCTGGAGGTGTATTCCCAAGGAAGAAAATGAAGAACAGATACTAGGTTACACAAATATTAGGTTCATGTCTTGCATACATACCTCCAAAACAAAGTCTGAGTACATAAGCTTTCATCAGAGTGAAAAAGTCTCTCAGTCTAGGGTATTTCTAAAGGGTTATATGTCAGAAAGGTGGAGCTACTGCTAAATAAATGGGTGTCCAAATTGTTTTTCTGTAATGTCTTTCTACATTTATCATCGAATCTTCAGGGATCATTTCCTTATACTTCAACATAGAGGACACTGACTTGTTTGTGTAGTGTCTTTGAATTACAGCAGTCCCCTCTTATGCATGGGGGATAGATTCTAGGACTCCCAGTAAATGTCTGAAACCATGGATAGTACCAAATCCTATACATATTTTTTTCCCTACACATACATACAATTTATGGCTTCTCTTTGGCACATCTGAATTGCTAGCATCACTACCCTAGTGCATTGGGGCCATTATTAAGTAAAATAGATGTTACCTGACTTTAAGCGCGGCCATACTGCAACAGTCAATCCGACAACTGAGATGGTTAATAAGAGACTAATGGGTGGGCAGTGTATGCAGTGTGGCTGTGCTGGACAAAGGGCTGCTTCACGTCTTTGGCAGGACAGAGTGGGACGGTACGAGCTTTTATAACACTTCTGGAAGGGCACACAGTTTAAAACTTATGAATTGTTTATTTGTGGAATTTTTCATTTAATGTTTTCAGACCATGTTTGGTAGCAGGTAACTTAAACAGCAGGAAAGCAAAACCACAGATAAGGGGGCACTACTATACTTCTACCTAGGAGTAGAAAGTTATAAAAATGATTATAAATTCCTTGAGTCTTTCATCAGTGTAACTGATGCCTCAATAGCTTACAGCCAACAGATGTCACTGTTTCTAGTTAAAACAGATACACGCAGCTTGTCAAGGACATAAACATTCAATTAAACAGGGGGATTAAAGAAAACAGACACACACAATATAAATTCTTTGAACAAAAAGGACACATAATGCACACAAGGGTCCTGGAAGTGACAAAAGGGAGAACTGAATCTGCTGGATCATTTTTATAGTTCAAAGATCCTTTGCCTTTAGTGCTCAAGCAGTAAATATGTGGTGAGCGAGTCCAGTGTCAGGAAATCAAGAAATGAAAGACAGAAATCATGTCCTAATGAGCAGCACATCAGAAAGAGGTATAAGGAGGGCACAGAGTGGGGAAAGGCATTCAGCACAGTCAAGATAAAGATGGAACAAGAGTGGAATTCAGAGAAATAAATGGCCCAAGTAAGGAGTCAAGGAAATCTGAAATGAAAAAGTGAGTCCTGACCATGATTTCCAGAGGGACAGGAAGAGGGTGATGAGGGGCTTTGAGGGTCAGCCTGCACATATTTAGTCAGTTATAATAAGGGGAAATTGCTCCCTCATTACAAGGCTGGGAATGATGTTGATCATCTTTTTTTTTTTTCATTTCGAGTAACTGCACAGAAGTTATAATTGGTATGAGGAAGCATGGGCAGCACAGTTCAGACCTGTGCTCAATGGGAAAGCCCTAGAGGCATGTGCTAAGCGGGATGATAATGACAGCTGTGACTATCAAATCATGCAGCCAGCCTTTCAGAGGAGATGGGGTCGACTCCAGAGACCAGACGGGGTACGTCTAGGTCTCCAAGGAAACGAGGAGGGACTCTTTTCCTGAATTGGCTGTGAAAATAACAAGTTTATTTAATAGGTATGGAAAGGTGATAAGAGCTATATATATACATGTATGGGATGTTTTTAAAGATAAAATTATTCTTTCAAAGGAAATTAGGAAAATGACTCCAGGGTTCTTGACATTGTTTTTAATAGGAATTTCATTAGTTTAATATAAATATCTTATTTTTTGGTCTATTCTTATTGTAAGAACCAAGAATCAAAGTGGGACTTCTTTTCTTTCCTCAAATGCCCAAAAATTTTAGGTATAGCCCTTATTGGACTGACTCAGTGGGTTGGGTATCGTCCCTCAAAGCAGAAGATCACTGGTTCAATTCCCAGTCAGGGCACATGCCTGGGTTGCAGGTTTGGTTGCCATTTGGGGCAGGGAGAGGCAACAGACCCAGGCATCTCTTACTCATTGGTGTTTCTCACCCTCTCTTTCATCCTCTCTTCCCCTCTTTCTATAAATAAATAAAAATAAAAATTGTAGATACAAATACAGACAAGTGAAGGTCTTAAGCATAAAACCAAACCTTTGACATTTGTGATTTATCTGGCTGCTATTAAGAGTTTAGCAAAGACTAACATTAGAAAAACCATTGCATCATAAAGAAATAAGTTCATGAGAGAAATTTCCTTTTGGATTTATGATAATTTATATAAATTGCTTAAGTCACAAACTGGTTTATATGAAGTGCTTCCATTGTTTTACAAAGTCAACTCCAGACACACATGTATATAAAATTCATATAGAAACCTCATTTACACTCAGAAATTTGGACCTAGATTAGCAATTTTACAGAAGCTGGCTTAATCCCAATAAGTGGTCTTGCCAGATCATGCTAACAACTGAAACAACTGGAAAAGAGTCACAAGGAAAATATTTCACCTTTTAAAGGTGCTAATATAATCCATATGTCTTTTAGGCATGCAACACCTTTACACTAAAGATGAAGCTCAGCACCGAATCCCTGGGGTCATGCTTGTCTGCACTGTGCGTGGCTGTGTATCACTTTCCCTTTTAGGAGCGCAGACCAACCATTACAGGGCTCACACGCGTAACGCTAATGCTATTGGGCTTGGTAAATCTCTACAGAACTTAGTACAAAAAAATTTTCACGTGAAGAAATCTGTTAGGGTTCCTAAACATTTGGGAAACAGTAAAACCTCATGTGACTTTTTAGTAAATTTAAGATTATAGACATGCAACCTGTCAGTTACCCCTTCCTTTCTCAACAGACATCCTAAACTAGGGAGACTGTCTCCTTGCCCTTCCTTTCTATATCACAGAATATTTTGTTGCTTAAAAATAAGTATTGATTTATAAATCTTTAAAGGAATGCCTGGACTCTGAAGTGATATGGATTTCAATAGATTTGCCTCTTTGTGAATAGCAAAATTATTCCAGGTAATTTGGTGGAGTACAGGAGCTTTACAAATACCCCTCTTTGATGACAGTAAGGACTTAATGAATGCCACTGTTCCTCCTCCTAAGCATGAACTGAAGGCCTACATGGCTGCACACATCGTTAGAGTATGCGTGTTGTGTGGGAAAACAAAAGACATGTTTCTTTTCTGGGTGGGATGTGTTGTCATCTGCCGTGGGAGACAGGGATGTGTGCAAAGGGAGGTAACAGTGACAAACAGCATTTGTGAGAGATCTGACAAGGTATGCAGAGATCACAGGAAACAGAGGCCACAGGAAAATGAGAACCAGTGGTGTAGCTAGGGTCCACAAAGGTCTCAGAGAGACTCTCAAATTCGACTTGAGTCTTAAAGCAAAGTAGGGCTTTAATAGAGAGTTAGTAAGAAAGGAGGCCATTTCAAGATGTGAGCTAAGCAAGAGAAGGGAATCTACCAGGGCAGAAAGATTGTGAGAATAAGAGAGAGGACACCAATCAGACTGATCCTAAACAAGGTTTCCTACCATAGATATATATTAATATAAATGTAAGTAGGCTGCATATTGAGATCATTAGCTCGACATTGGCAGTTCATACAGAAAATATTAGGTCTATACCCAGTAAACCTCATATTAAAAAGGCATGGTTTTGGAATGTTTGATTATAATACTATAGTATATTATTTCTATATATCAAAGCAATGTTAATTGTCAGAAATAAAGGAATCAAGTATCTGCTCAATTCAATAACACCAGCTTTTATACAGGAAGCTGAAGGTATAGCTAAATTTTATTTTTTATTCCTGTTTTATTAATGTACTTTGTAGCACAAATAATGATAGACTTAGTGACCACTAAATCAGAACATTTAAGGCCATTGGAAAGAAAAAGTCAGCAATACACATTCAATAAGTTTGATTTTACTTAGAAAATCATTTCACCTTATGGAATTAGATTTCATTAATAATAATTAACAATGAATTAATTTTTAGGAGGAGAACATAAAACACAAGAAGCATAAATAACCCCAAATAACTCTCTGACAGTTCCCTTGTCTGCCCGAGTCATCATCTTAAGAGCTAGCACAAAAACTTCTGAGGTCAAAGGCAATGATATGACCTACCTATGAGATTAGGGTCGAATTCAAACAGGGCAGGATATTCTTGACTTTAAATGAAAATGGATTTAGAGTAAACTTTTAAGAATTTGTTGTTTGGCTCATTGTGCACTCACTGGAGAATCAAAAATTTTGTCATAGAAACAAGTACGAAAGTCAATGTTCATGTGACTTATAAGAGTGTGTTCTTGGCAATACCTGTTCATTACAGAAGTAATACTGAAAAGCTTACAAATAATACCCAAGTCTTAATGTATCAACATAAAACATTAAGAAATAATTTTAATCTTTCACATGTTTAAAGATTTTCCTAAAAATTCCGTATGACCATTTAAACCTACAAAGCATTGTGTCAACCACTTTTAATAATGCAAGGTGATTTGAAAGACAGCCAATTACTAAAATCTGTGTGATTAGCAGAGCTGCTAGCTAGGTGAGGTTCGCTCCTATAACCCTTTCGAATTACTGTAGCTATTGTTGGCTATTCATTATCCCTGAGCAGTCTCAACCTGTTTCTTTCTCCTTTTCTTCTTCAAATCATCCCAGAACCATCAACTTTATTTCTTCTTTTGTAGCTAATTTAAGTAAGTGCTGTCCATTCTTTGGTGTGGATCTCAGTCCTCACCCCCTCAATGGAACTTCTCAGGATGCCCCACCCTGCAAGTAGTTGCAACAGACACGGTGCAGCCTGCAAAGCCTACCTGCAGTGTAGCTATTTACGAAGTCTGCTGGCTGCTTTCCCAAAGTGAAAACCAGTGTTTCCTACTTCCTCTGTACCACCAATTTTGCATTTAGTTTTGATATTCCACATATTACTTTAACTTTGCATTTATTGATTCATCTGAAAAGAAATTAACACAGCACCATCTACATGTCCAATGATTTAAAACATGAATTAATAATAATCCTATTTTGCAATATTAATTCCTATTCTGAATAAAATAAAATAACCCAAACTTTTTAGAAGTTAAAACACTTAAGTTAATTTTATTTATATTACTATACTTTAATTGCTTCCTCACCAGGAAAAAATGAAACATACTCAGTGTTTAATCTTTGTTTTTATTATTTTTTTAAATGTGAAACTGTGAAAATCAGCACAATGGCTTCTCATTCTAGGGCAGGAGTTGGCAATCTATAGCTGCATGAATCAAATCCAGCCTACCACCTATTTTTACAAATAAAGTTTTATTGAAACATCCCCACACCCATCCATTTAGCTATTATCTATGGCTTATTTTGTACTACAGCAACAGAACAAAGTAGTTATAACAGAAACTGTAGAGATTGGAAACTCTATTGTGATCTGGCCATTATAAAATTTGCTGACCCCTTTTCTTAAGCAAGGTAGAAACCAGTATAAATATTTTAATCTTTAAAAGCCTAGCTTTTGGTGTCTAAATATAATTTAATGATAAAAAAAGCAAAGCAACAAAATAAAGCAGGGATCCTTAGAGAAGGGGTTGATTCTAGAGCTGGGGCAGGGAAAATACTGGATGAGCCCAGAACATCCTATTGCAGCCGTAACCGAAGTAGTGCTCCAAAAGGACGGGGCCCTGTCAGAAGAGCGCAGGAGCCAATCTGAGAGAGCTCCCAATGATCAGAGCTGGAACCACTTGAGGCACAAATTAAGTAACAGTAATATTGGATTGTAATGCATAGAAGAAAAGTGTTAAAGTCATGAATGAGTCCATACTAGTATAAATAATTAAATGTCGAAGAAATGTGGGAAACAGAAAATCACCATTAGAGTACCACAAAAATAATTGTTGCAAGAAAGATCTACCAGTGAACATTGAGTAATAAATGAATATTTGAAGAGAAACAGCATATTTGCAAAGTCTCAAACTACTCCCCTATTTATTAATATAAAATGCAAAATCATCACAGTACAGAAACCCGGTAGTCACTCCCTTAGCCAAGTGATCAAGGTTAATATCCCTGGTAAAAAGACATATGGACATAACTTGGTACATCGGTAAGATTCAGTGAGAAGGGTGTGCCACTTCTGTGGTATTCTTTCTGAAAAATGCAACCTCACCCTGACAGGTATGGCTCAGTTGTTTGGAGCATCATCCCATAAACTGAAAGTTCCCTGACTGGGAATCAGGACCGTGACCAATAAACTTGCCTTGGTTGTGGGTTCAGTCCTGGTTTGGGGAGCACATGAGAGGCAACTGAGTGATGTTTCTCTCCCTCTCTCTCCCCCTCTTTTCCCCTCTCTCTAAAATCAATAAGCATGCCTTTGGGTGAAGATTTTTTAAAAATGCAATCTCAATCTAATCATAAGAAAATACCAGAAAAATACAAAATGAGTGATATTCTATAAAATAGATAACAAATACTCTTTTAAAAAGCCAAGGTCATGATGGAAAAAGAAAGAGAGATGAATTCTCACAGATGGGAGAATACCAAGGAAACACAACAATGCATGCAGGGCGGGGTCCTGTTTGCATCCTGGAAAAGAAACAGGCCACAGGGGAGAACTGCTGAACATAAATAGAATCTTTAGGAAATTAATAGTATAATATTACCTTCTTAGTTTCTATCATTGTTCTATCATTGTAGAAAACGTTAATGTAGTGGAAACTGGGTAAAGGTATTCAGGAACCACTAGACTATTTTTCTTACAAATTTTCTGTAAGTCTAAAATCTTTTCAAAATAAAAAGTAAAAAACTGTGTTTGAAAAAAAGAAAGAGCATCATTTTCTATTTTACCAAAATATTGGCTTTGTTATAAAAATAAGATCCTGCAGAAACTAAAACTAAGTTCCTTCTTTACAAGATACATTTAAAAATTTTCCAGGTATATGAAACACCTAAAAGTGAAACATATTTTCAATTAAAAGGCAAAGACCACCAAAATTATATATAGAGAGATATATATACATATACATATGTACATATATGTGTGGATATATATACCCATTTTACTAAATCAAAAATTTTAACTTCTTAATCAAAAGATGTATAAACACTGTGAAAAAATCAAACAGTCTGGGAGAAGACACTGGCAATTAACTGAAATAAGAAAAATTAAAGTCAAGAATATGCAAATATTAACTCATATATAGAGTATAAAACTAAAACTCATAGACACAGTCCACAGTATTGTGGTTACCAGAGGAAAGGGGGCTGAGGGGAGGTACACGGTGATGGAAAATGATCTGACTGCGAGTGCCGGACACACAATATACAGATTATGTATTATAGAAATGTACACTTGAAACCTATATAATCTTATTAACCAATGTCATCCCAATAAATTTAATTTTAAAAGAACATGCAAATAATCCAGGATGCTCCAGAGCTTGAATAGAAATAAAATTACATCTTTATCATTACTAGTTTCCAACTAAAATTTTAGCATTTTCTTTTACAGTAAATGTAGGCTACAAACCAGAGTGGCATGAGTTATATCTGAGAATGTCAAGATTAAGGTTTATCGATTTTTTTCACATAACATCATAGTTGTTGCAAACATAGCAAGATAACTGTTTATATTCATCACTTCCTCCAAATTACAGTTTAGATTTACCACTGGATCTTATTTAATGCATTAATTAAAAAGTATATTAGAATTTGTTTTTTTTTAATTTTGCTATCTATGCTTTAATATAATTGAGTTCTTTTGTAATCCCACGTATTTAATTAAAGAAATTTTAAAATTTACCCTGAAAAGGAGTTCACTAGCTTCACCATACATCCAAAGGCATCTATGGTACAACAAAGGTTAAGAATCACTGAACTATGTTGATAAAAATAGAACGGTATAAAAACAGCGAGGAAGCTGGTGTCAAAATGATGCACAATATGTTATGAGTTGTGTGGTTTTTAATAAAAAACACAAAATAATAACATTTATTGTTATGAAATATCCATGCATAAAAATCTATAAACATAAATGTAAGGAGATACAATTCATAATAATTTTCACCTCTAGGAATGAGGAAGGTGAATAGAATGTAAGAAGATGAATAAAGAGAGGCTTTATACTTAAACTATAATATTTTATTTCTTTTAGTTAAATGTGAAAGAAACCTGATATCGTTTTTAACATCTGTAAATACTGGATAATGAATATATCAATGGTTGTGTTTTTTAATTTCTTTAAAGATCTCAAAATAAAAATTTAATAAACTTTTAAAAATCAATTCAAATTAACAGATAGCCTTAAAGTATTTTGCATAGTTCCTAACATATAATAAATATTTAATAACCTTTAGGTGTTTTTTGTTTTTTTAACTATATATTTTATTGATTATGCTATTACAGTTGTCCCATTTCTCCCCCATCATTCCCCTGCACCCTGCACACCCCCTCCCACCCACATTCCCCACCTTTAGTTCATGTCCATGTGTCATAAGTTCTTTAGCTTCTACATGGCATTTTTATTATGACTATCAAAGATATTTTAAAACTGTTTGGAAAGCAAAAGTGAAAAGCGTTGCCTTACAGGTGGGAACACTGAACACGAGTAAAGGAACACTAATGGGGCATGTCAAGTTAATGATATGTTGTGAACAGTCTCTTGCAGCAATCCTCCATACTGGAAGTAACTCCATGAACTCTTTGTCTTTCCTGTTCATGACTCAGAACATAATGCCCTGAATTGGTTATAGAGGCAAAACCAGCCCTGGGAGACCTGGATGCCTGGGACAGACCTTGGTGATCTGAGGCTTATTAGGTTACTGGGTTTCTTAGCAAGAACACACAGGGTAAGTCAGTAATGGTCCGAATCAGTCAATGCATTTCGTTGAGCCCTCAAATAGGTCACCCCAGCAAACAGAAAGGGCTCTGGCTGAGCATAGAGGATGCGTTCATGGACGTTGCTAAACAAGATAAAATAAATTAGGGAAGGCCTTGTAGGAAAAGCACTTGGTTTAGTGCAGAAGGCAAACACATTCCAGTGTGTTAGTGAAGTTCTGAAAAATAGTCACTCCATCTTTCTTTTTCTTTTCTTCTCCTTTTTTTTGCATGTTTTTCTTTCTCTAAGAGGCATGACAACGAAAAGGCTTTTAGAATTAAATGAGATAGAAAATACTATATAATTTATCCTCCTCTTGGAGAGTCATGATATATATTAGAATATTTAAAAGCTCTGAGGAGCCCTATTTACTTTTTCAACCCAGCATCTCCGAAAATGATTATTAACATCTCATAGAACTTATATTCATTTTGGAAACACTTTTCTAATATTTCAAAAAATCAAAACAACTTTAGCTATTTTTAATAGGGGAGGAAAATTTCATAAACATCCAGTTTGCACTTGAAGCATGACATTAAAAGATGATTACAAATATGTTAGAGCACATAAAGCTGGATAAATTTCCAAGGCAGCAGGTTATCTCAGAGGTCTGATCATTGTCAAAAGTCTCTTTATGGTTTATGGTCCTGTCTGAAACCCTCAGTTCTCCCATATGTACATATATGGTACTCTTTCCTTCTCAGTTAATTGTGCCATAAATAATTTTTTCTTATCTGCATATCGATTACAAGGTAATGAATGCCACTTCATATTATGTGAAATACAAATCAAGTCCTAGACCCCATGAGATAATATTCTTGGCCAAACTCCCAGGCCCTGTACTTGGGATGAACTTCAATTGTGTCTCCAGGGTTAGTGAGTGTTATGTTTCTAAGTGATATGTTTATTTTATGCCACATTTGCAAGCTGTCTTTTCCTCAAATGTACCATTACATTATATTAAGATTTTTAAGGTGTTCAATTCACTTTATTTTTGTAAATGTTCTTTATTCAAATTTATCTCAAAGTAGAATTTGTTCATACCTTATCTCTCTAGAGAGTCTTGAGGTTACTCTTTCCCTACAGGAGTCTTGCAAGGAAAAAAAAAACAGCAGCTAAAATTCACCATCAACAAAGGTGTATTTTCTTCTTCCTAATATTTAACACACTTGCTCCAATGAAAACAATGGCTTGCTTGACATGAACCAAAGGAGACTTCTCGCTCATTGACTGGACTCTTGTTATAATGTCACATACCTGTGCCAATGTTTTTTGAATATGCTAGTATAGTTTTCTCCTTCTTTAAGTAAAACTTGGGGTGTCAACTTCATATTGGAAATTTATATCAGTCAGAAAAATACTATTTCCATCTGAAAGATATTATCTTTGAGATTGAGTCAGGTTCCATGCTGAGAAAAGGATCAAGGAGATATAACAACTGTTGAATAAGTGAACCTCACTGTGTAAAATATTTTCAAACATAGCAGCAGCAAATGGTGAAGATGAAAAATTGAAAACAGTATTTTCCTTTGACAATTTTGAACAGTTGAATCTTTATTTCAGTGCTGAAATGCTCTGTGTGTTTGCTTAATAATCATTCCTCCCAATATCAGTGCTTAAATAATTTCCTCCTGAAGGATAAAAGATAGGCACTAAAATTATATTTTCAATATTAAACTCGACTACTTTATCCTGAAATTCAAACCACATGTGACTCAAGAGATTCAGGTTATTTTCTGATATCTAGGGGTTTTCTTTTGGTTACCAAACTCTGACATTTTTGCCCTTACACACAAATTATTAATTTGACAAAAAACTCATACTCCAAATCCATCAAGATCTATGTAGATGGGAAACTATGAAAATAGTAGATTTGGTGACAAAACACATTTCCAACCACTCTATAAATCACATCCCTTTACTGCTCAGAAGAGAAAGATCAACAATGTTTTTACATGAGAAGACAGCCCTAATTGCAGGATTGCCCTGTGAGGCCATATTGTACACCTACCTCCTGAGACGCCACTTGGCCCTGACATGGGGCCCTAATACTCCTGAGCCATGAATGATTAGCCCCTGGTATAAGCCAAAGAAAGATAAAATATTGCCAAAGTAAAGTAAATCCAAATGACACTCAAAACATATACTCATTGTAAGAAAAACACTTATATTTTGTTAAGCTGAGGATGCACAAATATGTGGAATCTGTCACATGCTCACGAATGAGCTCAATTGCATTTTTGTGGTTGCTGGTGCCTTTATTAAAATCCATCACTGACATCTAACAAGTATTTTCATCTTTTCTTATTCCATTTACTGCACAGATTCCAGGCTCTAACTGTCTTTTGCTCTCTTGACTTCGTCATGCAGATAAGGTTGATGTAACTAGGAACATAGAGAGCAAAATAGATTCAAAAGGCTGTATTGGTATTATATCACTTGCTCAGTGTTGAAAATGTATTTTTCAAAATGGTTTTGAATTAATGGGTTTTTCTTACATCTATTTTTTATTGTGTGTCTTTCATGCTTTCATATTTTCATGTAATTCACACAGTTACTCAGGAAATAATTTTCTAGATTGTCCTTTCATTAATAGCTTCTCAAAATAATAAATTTGCCAATTAGTATGGTTGTATGCTAGGAAATATATCTTGAATTATATATACACAAATTATATACATTTTATATGTATATGTATTCATTATATATGTATTTGGGAATATTTATAACTCACTCCTGATTCTTTAGGCATTAAAACATGGTAAATCTGGATATATTTGTAACTTATTAATCAAAGATATTCAAAATTACAGCTAATTGAAAAAGTTTTCTTTCTTTTTGCAGGCAATACACTTTTAAAGTGTATTTTTTAAATAGTGCATTGCCTGATTTGAGTTTTTCACTTTCTCTGTGTGAAAGTTTTTCCCTTTCCCTTCATTTGAGATGCTAAAAAGTGGTAGCACAAACTGCGGATGTTGCTGAAAGAAAATGCATGGCCACCAACCATCAAGCTGGGAAATATCTTCCGTCACTTTACCACAAGTCTTAGAGCAACACCGAGCTAATTCCGAAAGTACAGTAGCTGTGTGCCTGGGAAGGCACCTGGTGGAATGGTTACTAGGTGCTAGAGGGACCACTGGACAGAGGAGGTGTATGGAGGGCTTTAAAAGACTTCATTCTCTAGGAGTTGTGGTTCTGTCTGGCAGTGAGTCGGTCTCCCATCTCCTGATACTCTCTGCACAGGTAAATGAATTTATACTGTCCTTTGTATTTATTTGTTTATGTTTTCAGTAAAAGACAATCTGATTGAATTCACAAAATCAAGTTCTTCCACTTGAGCTTGAGAAAGCTACATAACTCTAAAACTTGGAATTTGTAACTGAAAATGGAGAAATTAATATTACTTAATTTTTAAAGTTGTTATAAAGAATAAATGAGTTAATCCTTATTAGCATGGTACCTGGTCAATGCTTATAAAGTCTTATCTGTTATTAATTTTAAAAAATAAAATTTACCTCTATGAACCTCTTGGTATTTTTTAATTGGTGAAGTGGGGATAATAATGTCAATTTTATATATTGTTCTGTAGGTTGAATGAGCTGATTCACAATCCAACACTTGGCATTCTGCATGGCATGTCGTAAGCATTCAAGAAAGGTGAACTCCCTTCCTAGCCTCTGGAGCGATGGGGAAACTCAAGACGGAGTATGTAATACTTTGCTATATATCTCAGCTACCCATTTAAAAAAATCAATCCTATAACCTAGGGCTATTTTTTATACATGTCTTTAGGAAAATGGTAAAATGAAAGAATCAAAAGCTTTATTTTTATTTTTCTGTTTTCCGGTGCCTCTGTTCTCTTTGGGATTGTTGCGAGTCTGTTCTCATTATCTGTCATGGTCAGCCCTAAGCATCAAGAATTTCCTGATTTAGAAAGCAGATGTTCTTAAATGTTAGGGAAAAAAAACAGAAGATTCAAGAAGTGGTTCAACGAAAGGTCAAAATGATGTTTAAAATAATTACTGTCTATAAAACTTGAGCACACTGTTGCTAGAGAGGTTAGCACAGGACAGGCACTGGGCCAGGGGAACCACACGCTGGAGGAGGAACCAGCGATACTTAAGTCCCACCCAGCTCTGCCACAGCCAGCCCAGACTAGGGCAGGTTGCTTCAGCCTCTCTTAGAGGGGCTTTCTCAGGCTCTGAAATGAGTACGTAAAATTTGCCTCACAGGATTGTTCTGAAGGTCAGCTGTGAACTAGGTAGTAATTTAAGTAGAATGAAATAATATACTTTTATACAGTTGCTGGGGAAAAAGAAACAAAGGGAAGGTACATAGGAAAGTGATAAGCCCTAATGGACCATGGAGAATGAATTCTGAAGAAAAGTAGAGTGCTTCAACTTTTTGAACAGGCATCACTTTCTAGAGTCCACTTTCTCAGTCTTTTATACTTTCCTATCTTTATTCTGAGCAGAGGCAGGGTCCCTCTCTCCCTCTGGACCCTATGTCACGATCTGACCTGAAATGTCTATCCAGATTATTCCTAAGTATTTCAGTGTGAAAAATGAAGCAGACATAATTCAAGGAAGCATGAAGAAAAATAGGCTGATTGTTTTTCTAACTTGACAATTTTCAAAATACAAACTGAACCAATATAGGTTATTTTTAATAAGCTCTAATTAAAATACATTTGTGTGACAGTTTAATTTCTTGGGAAACTAATTTTACTTTTTTCTTTTTAATATAAAAGCAAAACCTCCAATATGTTGTCATAATACAATAAATATAATTTCCCCAGCAGGAAACCATGGCAACAGATTTTAATAATAGAATATGATTGGCTGCATATGAAAAAATAAAACCACATTCTAAATAATTAAATTGTTTTACAAATAAAATAATAATATCTTGGGCATTTTCATGTTTTTATGTGTACAATGTGATACACTATTTCAATCTGTAGGGAAAACTATAATCACCAGGCTATCTCTTTATAAACTACATTCTTTTTGTCACTAATCCATGAATTAAAATGGTAATGCAAAAAAAATAACCTGTCTGGAAAAGAGAAACCTGAGAATTAGGTCCTTTAGACTTTGTTTCATGTTCGTCCATCCAATTGAATACATTTTCAATGATTTTTGGAGAAACAGTTTGACAATTTTTAAAAGGAGTAGGAGAGGAACACTGACTTAAATCAGATGCCTGTCAGTCTGGTCTCACGTATCTGCATTTGTATAACCAGAAGATTGAACAAATAAGCTAAGGCTTTTCACTGATACAGTGTCTGTCCAAGCAACAGGAATCTGTCGAAAAGAAAAGATTTTAATTCAAGCAACCAGATGTTTTAGCTTCCTAGTGGGCATCTGGTATCACCACAAGAACACAGCTGCATAAAATCACTCACTTCTCCACTGTGTTGTTTGGCAGGACCTTCCAAAAGCATACCACAGTGGAATCACTTTACCAGGCTCCAAGACAGAATTCACACTGTCCTCCCTATATGCTGTTCAAATGCCTTGTGGAATAAGTTTATGGGAATACATAAATAGATAAATGACTAGATAACAAACGAATGAATAATTCATACACGTGAAAGGTTCAGGCAGTGATATTCATACATATGGTCCCACTAAGTGAAAAAGAAATCCCTGCATCCAAATATAATGTTGGTACCAGAACTGGTGAATAATGTTGTATTTTCCCAAAATCCAATGAGATATTACTGAGTCTGCCAAACTCTGCTAGTTATATCCGAGTCATTAGTGGCAAAGTCAGAGATGGTAGTAATGATTTTGACCCTAAGAATTTCAATCCTATTTTCAATGAGTTAATCAGAGGAAGGCATAAACCTCTCCTCAATGTTTTGACTACGGCATATTTGAGTTCTTTTCAGATTAGATTTCTCAAAAAAACATGTGGACTGTTAATAAATATTTATGGGGAGTAGAAGAATATATTCACATGTCTCAACATGTTACAATCCATCTTGTAGTTTCAGCAGAGATTCTGTTGTATAACAGAGCATTTAATTTTCATAAGGGTACTGACCTGACCAGTGAAACCAATATTCTTGTCAAGATTACTATAGTCTTTCTTTTTATAATAAATGTTTACTTTTTAAAAAAGGTTTCTCTTTGACAATCCCAACTCTTTCAGAGGTGTCTCCCATGTTGTTTATTTATTCTAGAACCAGTCATGTAAGACCTATCTCCAAGTAACTGTATGCTGTACTTCCTTTATACAGCATAGCTAGCATCTATTTCCAACTCAACTGAACACATAGAAAGAAGGGAAATGTACATTAGAAGAGTACATAAACACTGTAAATGTCACTATAAGCTGCCCACAAAAACAAGAGAAATGATACCAGATCTGTATTTTGATGACCAGTATCTAATTTGTGTGTGTATTTCTGCTAAGAAGAGATATATAAGGAAATACACATTTACCATTTCATCTTCTCTATTCATTCTGGCTTTAGTTGTTAAAATATAGCAAAGAATATAGCTAATCCATCTTTTCTATTACACACATCCACTTTGAGTTCAACCCAGGAAATCCCAAAGTTTGTCCTGTGAAACTCGAAGACTTTATAGATTTCAACACTACAGGGTAAGCATTTATTTAGAATTAATTTCAACTCAGACCTTTCACAATTATTTTACTAAAATGTTACATTTAGCATACTCTTGATAATTTAATTCTTAATCAATTCTTTAAGTTTATTTAAAGGTAATTATAATCATATTTCATATACAATTGCAGAGACAGAAAAATACGTTGTGATATATCTAAAGCAGTATCTTTCATTCATCATAATCTATGGATGAATGATAGTTATCATGGACAAGTGATAGATATTTTAGACAGATTTCACAAAGATAGAGCAAGAACATAAAAGTATATTACTCTTCTTTTAAAGAATAGGAAAATATTTTGTAATTATTTAAGGAAATTAAAATATTTAATTGTATATTTAGAGAATTTTTCAAAAACATACATTTATCATTCACTGGAAAAGTTTATTTCTGTTGTAAAATGTGCATTTTATAAAATATGAGAATATAAATAGTAATTTCATGTTTTTTCCAAATGTTTAAAGTTTAAGTAATCATTATAAGTACAAATGTAATATTATAAATAATTTATTGAATATTACTTAAGTGTTATCTCAATAGCAAATACAAGGAAAAACTATTAGTTTATTTTTTCCTCTTTTTTATATACAATAAGTTTTAAGTAAGAAGTCATTCTTATAATTCATACTTTAAAGTGGCAAAAAAAAAAGAGGAAAAAGTTATAAAATACTTTGGGGCTTAAAATCAGTATTCTGATCAGTAAATTTTATGACCCAAAGTGAGCCCTTGGGGTGTCCTTTATTATAGCTAAAATGATTAGAACTGGGGGCCCATGACACTATTACCTGTTTCTGTAGATTTATTGAAAATTAGCAATTCCATTTATATCTATGAGATTTCAGGGATAACACTGTTATAGACTAGAAAATTGATAGATTTATGAGTCTAGTGAATCTAGTTGTACCAACTAATACAGCAACAGAGAAAATTTAAAGGTTTGTACTCCTAAAGGAGTTAACCTTTGGATAAAGAAACATTTTTCAAGTAGAATGTGAGGAATTATTGAATCCATAAATTGTCATGCAGCAAAGTTGAAAGAGAACCAACAGTTTAACTTTTATGTGAGAAAGCATGAGAAGCAAAAGTTACCGAAAACAATTTGTGCTGTGATTTGGCTTGCTAATATAAGTGCTCATGGTGTAATTTTTGCTCAATACCATCCCTTGGTTCTAGGTTTTCTACCTGGTTAACTTGCTACAAACCATGTGACCTTGAATCACAGATTACACACCATATATTTTTCCTAACCTTAGAAATGCCCCTGGCATAAAGTGGACATACAATAAATATTTGTTGTTTGTTGTTGTTGATAAATCAAATATATATCACTTGCTTGTGACTTATGGTAATACCAGATATGCTAACAGCTTTAAAACAATTATATGGAGATGGTTTGCCTCCCAGGGAACTTGACTGTGTCTTTTATGTTAGAAAGTGGCCATATGATCTATATCTTTAGAACTTTGTTAGGCATAAAAGTTTATTAATGGAAAATATTAGTGAAATTTCATTATAATTTTATTCCTTGTTTAATTTTTTAAACCAAATAATACATACATACATGTAAGTACCTTACAGCAGAGCTGATAACTTGTTCACACAGCATGGATGCACTGGGTGTTGGCAGCCAGCATCTGTTATGACAGGTCTGGGCCTGTGCTAAATTAGTGATTAGGTATTTTGAAACTCTCTCCTGTTTTAAAGGAGAATACACAAAAAGAAATACCAAAAAATATAGTATATAAACAATCCAATTAAAAAATGGGCAAAGGACCTGAACAGACACTTCTCTAAGGAGGACATACTAAGGGTCCGGAGACACATGAAAAAAATACTCAACACCACTAGCCCCTAGAGAGATGCAAATTAAAACCAAAATGAGATACAACTCCACACCTGTCAGAATGGCCACCATTAATAAAGCAACAAAAAACAAGTACTGGTGAGGTTGTAGAGAAAAGGGAATTCTAGTACATTGTTGGTGGGAATGTAGACTGGTGTAGCCACTGTGGAAAACAGTATGGAATATCCTCAAAAAACTAAAACTGGAACTGCCTTTTGGTCCAGTGATCCCACTGCTGAGACTATACCCTAAGAATCCTGAAACACCAATTCAAAAGAACCTATGCACCCCAACACTCGTAGCAGCATTATTTATAATAGCCAAGTGCTGGAAACAGGTAAAACTGATATAATGGAATACTATGCAGCAGAAAGAAAGACGGAACTCCTACCCTTTGAGAAAGCATGGATGGAACTGGAGAACATTATGCTAAGTGAAATCAGCCAGGTTGTGGAAGACAAATACCATATGATCTCACCTATAAGTTGAGCCTAATCAATGAAACAAACAAGCAAGCAAAATAGAACGAGAGACAGAAATAAAGAACAAAGTGACAGTGACCAGAAGGTAGGGAAAAGGGGGATAACAGGGGAAAGAAGGGGAAGCAGCAAGCGAAGGAACAGGAATAGAGGACTCATGGGCATGGACATTGGGGGTGGGGAATTGATTGTGGGAGTGGGGGAGGATGGGGTAGGGGTGAGCAGTGGGGAAAAAGGCGGGACAACTGTAATTGAATAAAAATAAATTTTAAAAAAGAAGAAAAACAACAAAAACCACAACAAAAACCACAATGATGTATCACCTCACGCCAGTCAGAACGGCTATCATCAGTAAATCAACAAACAGCAAGTACTAGAGAGGATGTGGAGAAAGGGGTTCCCTTTTGCACTATTGGTGGGAATACAGATTGGTGTAGCCACTGTGGAAAGCAGTATGGAATTACCTCAAAAAATTAAAAGTGGAATTGCCTTTTTACTGAGAGAATCCACTCTGGGACTATATCCAAAGAAATCTGAGACACTAATTTGAAAGAACATAAGCACCCTATGTTCATTGCATCATTATTTACAGTAGGCAATATCTGGAAGCAGCCCAAGTGCCCATCAGCAAATGAGTGGATAAAAAGGCTATAGTACATTTACACAATGGAAAAATACTCAGCTATAAAAAAGGAATAAATCTTACCCTTTGTGAAAACATGGATGAAACTGGAGAGGATTATGCTAAGCGAAATAGGCCAGTCAGAGAAATAGAAGTACCATATGATTTCATTTGTATATGAAATCTAATGAACACTGTGAACTAACAAGGAAAACACAGATAGATTCATAGATAGAAATTAGGCTGACAACTGTTGTAGGGGGTGCTTGGGTGGGGGGAATGAATGAAAAAGAAAAAATACTCATGGACATGGACAATAGTATGGTGATTTCCAGGGGGAAGAGAGGTGAGGGGAGGTGGAGTAGAGTATGGAGGGGATAAATGATGATGGACGAGGACTTGACTTAGCATGGTGAACATACAATACAGTGTATGCATGATGTGTGTGTAGAATTATGCACTTGCAATCTGCATATTTTTGTTAAAAAAAGAAGTATCAAAAGCATATACTATAATCCCTACTCCAAAATAATTTTTTAAAATGAAAAGATATTTACACATGTATACACATGCACACACATCTGTATATGTATATACACATACATATATGTATAATGTGTTTATTTATATGTTGATGCACACACAAAAAAAGTAATAGAAATTTAGGGTGCCACCTGGAAATGGGGAAGGTATTCTGAAAGTAATGGGGCTTGATTTGGGTCTTGAAAGATAATGAGGTTTCCTTAAATAAAGTTGAATGAGGGGAATGTTTCAAACAGAAGAATCTCCTAGTGTCATGTAGAGAGGTCATAATGAACATGTTTTTCTGTTTTGGTTGTGTAATTGATAAACAGACAAAAATTAATATGAAGTAAACAAAGAAGAAAAAGATTACGTTAATAGGTACATTTCAGTTGTTAATATCCCTCCAGTTTTCAACCTGACAGTTGAAAGACATTTTACCTGTGGAAAAATTTAGACAAACCTTTTAAAACATTTCTGACCGCTACATGAAGCAATATTGCACGTGTAGAATTTAAACAAGATGCAGCTAATTATATCTCCTACCCTACAGCCTCCTTACTTCTTGCAAATATCTGATGTAATATATTAAACTAGGTTATTCAGACTTGGCTTATTTACCATTCATATCCCTTACAAAATCCTTTTTAGATTGATACTGAGAGTTGACAAATGCCAGCACATAGAAAAATGTAGAAATGAACCTCCCAGTTCCATAAATACCTTCTGAAACAAAGTCACATAATTTCCTCTCTTTTTTTCATTAAAATTCACAACATGAAAACCAATTTTTGTTTTCTTAACAACAGATGAAAATTGTTTTATAAGGTCTTTACATGCCAGCATATTGCCTTTTCCCTGGTCTAATACTAAGTGACAGCCTTGTGTTGCACAATTTTTAAACCAGGTCTTCGATTTATAGCAGACATGTCAAAATTTGTGATAAATGAAATAGATATTTAATGACACCTAATGTGTAGTGATACAGCATAATATAGGTGGTTTGGCTTAGAAAAGACTTACAAACATTATGCCACCAGAGCAGAGCAGCTGAAAGCTTAGCATAATTCCATAAAATATTCAGCTACAAAAAGAATTCATAACAAAAAGATCAAGAAAATTATACATTTACTTGAGAATATGAAAATTACCTTGGAACCTCCTTTGCTATTTGCATTCCATCTTAGAACATGCCAAGGTGTTGCAGCTTAATTTTTTTTATTCTCTCTGTTTATTAGAGGTTCTTAGGTTTCAGGAGAATAATTACTTATTTATGAGTAAGCATAGTTTTTAATTTAAAAGGGAATGCTCAATTACTCTAAATAACTATCAGAATATTAATATTTATACTGTGTATGATACTATGATTAAATATCTCTCATTTTGTGTAGTTAATAGTTTTATTCTATTTAACTGAAAGTGTGGCTGTGTGTATATATACACACATATATCTAAAAATATAATAAATGAAACAAAAATATCACTAATGATTACATTAATCACCATTGTTACTATTTCAGTGTGTTTCCTTACAGACCTTGGTTTAGGTATATATGACTTTTTTCCTACATGGAATTTAAAAACATTTGGGATACTGAAACATTGTTTTACAGCAACCTCTCTATACCCTTAATCAAAGAATGGTCTTATTTTACATGAACATCATCCTTCTCCAGGGAGTGAATACAAATAAAACAGCAGGAGAGGAAAGGAGCATTTGCCCAGCAGGTTAGATCAACTACAAATGTACTTACAAATAAGAGCAGAAGGGGTCTCGGAAAAGGAGGAAGAGACAGAGAATTAAATAGAGACTGTGTGTGTGTGTGTGTGTGTGTGTGTATCTCCTTTTGACCAAGTAAGGATCAATCCATAAGTAACCCAAAGGAAAACTGTTTAGATCAAAAAGTTTTTAGGAACGGACTGCATTTATTGAGGGGGGAGTTTATATCAGACCCAGTAAAAAGCCCTGGGTACAGTCAGATTAACCCTCCATGAGACTAAGGAAGAATTTTCTTTTCTTTTTCCTTTTTTTTTTTTTCTTAATTTTATGTTTTTTTTTTAAGGGAGCAGGGCAGAAACAAAAGAAAGAAGGAAGAAAAGGTGAAGGTGGAACCAGGGGACGGCAGAAGATCATATAACAATTTGTAATCCTCCCTATAATTTCTCCTTCCCTGCACACCCTGCCCAACTAAGTCTTCAATACAGACTACCAGAAAACACAAATATTCTCTGTGAATGAGTTTCTTGTGGGAACCAACGAAGGTACTACGGTCTAAGCCTGGCAGTTCAGGACAAAAAGGGCCCACGGCTGAAGAGAACAGGACGGGACAGGTATACAGTCCACGGAAAGCAAGCAGACGGCGCCTGCACACCCGTGGGGCCACGGGCACAGACTTACAGCAAGTTTAACTGGGTCTCTGAGGAGACAGTGGCCCTAGCTGAATTCGAGTCGTATACCTATCGTGATTCACACCCTATATTGTACACAATCACAACTCTCATGCCATTAACATTTTTGCAAACATATTTTATTGGGTCTGTAATATTATTGTGCTTAAGCATTATAAGTGTTATATCCAACCCCTTCCATTTGTTTCCAGTTTTTTACAATTTTAAACAAAACTCATAGATAGAGAGCAGGCTGACAGCTCTGGGAGAGGAACTGGGGGAAGGAGAGATTGAGAAAGAAAAAAAAGAGAAAGAACTCATGAACATGGACAAGTGTAGTGATCGTGGGGGAAGGGGAGTGGGTAGAGCTGGAAGAGTGGGTATAGAGGGGGTAAATTGCGATAGAAATAATAAAATTAAAAATAAAACAAAACTGTCAATGGTATACACTTACACATAAATTAGGCAAGCAAGTCTAATTATCCCATTAGGATGAATGAATGCCCAGTGTTGGGTTGAAAATTAATATTTACAAGTTATGATATACATTGCCAAATCTCTTAGAGAATTTGTATTAATTTGCACTGTCACTAGTGCAATGTAAATTTATTGGTTTTACTATTCCATTACTAGAAGTATTATATTTTGATAGTGTTTTACTCTTTTAACATTAAAAATATAGTCTAAGGACTGTAGAACAGTTCCAGCCCTCACATTTTTAATTGGAAATTAGGAGCCATCCAAGCAAATCTAGAAAAGTGGACAAAACTGATACTTAGATCCGGGAAGTGGTCAATAATTAGGGTTAAGGCCTACTCATTACTTTTGTTTTATATAAATGAGAGTTTCATATCCTCCTGAGAGAAAACGGAGATTCACTAGAGTTCTCAAAAGGAAGCTGAGATGTGGGTTTCTGGTCAACGGGATGTAGTGCCATGCTGTGAAAGCCACGTGGCCACTCCATAGACTAAGCTGAGATGCTCACATAAGCAGCTGAGCAGACTTGATTCTGACTCAGATCAGACAGACCAGAAGGAAATGCACTCTGCTGGGTGCCCTTTGTTCTCGAAAGCATACATCACGAAAATCAAAGAGATTCTGATGTCAGGAAGACTGAGAAACTATGGGGGAAGAGGTGAAGTATATTTTCCTTTCCTAGTAGAGTGACAGAGGACCCAGAAATTCTCCAAGAGGCTATCAGAGGAGCCATTGGTAATATTGATCAATATGGTCCACAGGGGTCCCAACCATACCAGTGTTAGGGGTTCTAGAAAATGGGGGTTCCAGGGAAGAGAATGTGTGAATAAGTAGAAAACTGAAAGATAGGACTAGTCCTGGCCCACTGAGCTTCTTTCTTCCTATGTAATTTTCTCCTAAGCTGTTGTTCAATATGTGGTGGAAATCAGACCAAATGAAGTCCTCCTTCTAGTTATAAGCAGTTTACATAAAGGTAAGCCCACATAGAATAAAATAATGATAACAAGTGGCTGCCACAAGAAGCTACATATGAGACTATAACATAGAAATTATAAAAGTCAATACCTCTATGAGAGTGAGGGATCCTATTTTCAAATTTCTTATAACTTGGAAGCTAATCCTTGACTCTTGGTCAGTACACAAGCAAAGAGGAGAAACACTTGTTTTGAGTACACTGCTGGCAGGTTAGCAGACTATCCAGACCACAGGAGAAAAGACAATAAGAGAGCGGAAGAAGAAAAACTGTTAGTTTTCTAAGGATGATATAAACAGTAGAGGTTTACTCATTTCATATATCCTCCCAGAGATCTCAATATAAGGCAGAAAAAGGGAAAGCAGAGAGCTCTTAAGAAGGAGAATATGCCCTAGCCAGTATATGGCTTGGTTGGTTGGACTGTCCTCCTGTAACTCAAAACAGGTCACAGGTTCAATTCCAGGTTAGGGCACATGCCTAGGTTGTAGGTTCAGACTACAGTTGGGGCACATAAAAGAGGCAACCAGTTGATGCTTCTCTCTTGCATAGATATTTATCTCCCCCTCTTTCTCCCTCCCTTCCCCTCCATCTAAAATAAAAAAGTACCTATTCAGGTGGGGATAAAGAACAAGTAGGAAAAAGAGGAGGAGGAAGAGGGGGAGAAAGAGGAAAAGGAGAAGACTATATCCACTCTGATCAGATAAATTTCTCTATTCTAGTTTTCTTTAACTGTTTGGAGATGAAGTTAAAACCTCCCATTCTGCACATAAGAACGCATTCGTCATTTTCAAGGCTCAGCACTGAGGATGTGTGAAGAAAAGATAATTCTCATATCCAGTCTGTATGTCCTAGGAGGTAGGTATGGAGGTGCTGCTGGATTGCCTATCAACCAGCACCTACAAAAAGAGAGATGCTCTGAGTATACTGTTTGTCCTAATTCATATCTACTTTGAGTCATTTTTGCCAGTTTCTGAGACTAATTTTAACGACTCTTATATCTTAAGGTATAGGAATTTTTTTGCCCTACACCGTTGAACATGTCCTCTACATTTGAATCTAAGAATGAGTCATATCTGAATCCCTTAAAGAGATTGCACTATTATTAAAGGATTAACCTCATATTCCATAAGTAAGTTTCCCAGGATAATGCTTCTGAACCCTCCAAGATGGAATATCTCTCTCTAATATGCCCTGTGACAGGGACCACATGGGCCCTCATTCCCTGACGTTTCAATCAAATACACTCATAAGGTTAGAACGAATACATAGCTGAAGGACATTCTTCTAAACACAGGTAAACAACAGGCAACCTCCAATTCTATAGGCAGCCATTTCTCCTTGTCAATCTCTCAGGGCAGCTGAAACACTACTGCCAAGCTAATGGCATAAAAACATTGTGACTTTGCTGGACGAGAGAGTACTCTACCCTAGGATAAAGTTAAAATATCTGGTTCTCCTTCATTTTGATTAATCCCTGACTATCTCTTCTCCTCATTTATTTATCTCTAATCAGCTTTTTTAACAAATTAAATTCTGTTGGGCATTAGAAACATTTCATAGCTGTTCATGATTTCAGATTATAATATAGGTGTTATGCTGTAAAAAGGACTGGGAAAAATCAAACTCTTCTGTTCATTAATATTGCATCGGAATTCTCTCTCCCAGTGACACATGTGACTACAAAAGACTGACACACGACACAGTGTCTCTTCCTTGCTGAGTATATGTGAAAACAGATGTTGGCACATGGCTCTAAGATATTATTCTTCAAGCTTATAACTTTTTGCAATTCTTCTTCTGAGAATCTTAACGTGCTTAAAATTTTTGCCCCCAAAACCATCTTCTCACTGGTAATTGACTAGTCCAGCAGCAACTGATGTCTCCAGTAAGGCCCTTTTCTCAGAACATGCGGGTACACTGACTTCAATGACATCATGTCCTCAGCACTTAGTATCTACCCAGTTTGGAAACTTGAACTTGATAACTGTGGCTATACACATTAACATTATAATTATAATCACATATTTACCTCGCAATATAATAATTAAATAACTTTCTGAATGTGGATAAAAACACACTGAATACAGTATTTATCCTTTTCTTTAGTAAGTACTGATTAAGCGTATTTTAAGAATCTGGTACTCTTTATTCCGGGGATACAAGCCCTGCCTCCACAACCTTACACTCTAATAGTAAACGGAAAATCTTTAAAAAGAAAAATGTATGGTAAGGACTGGAGAGTAACAGGAGAGAAGCAAAAAGGTTGGACTGGAGTGAGAAAGGGAGGAAGTAAAAGGAGATTAGGTCAGATAGGGAGTCTAGACACATCGGTGTGCGGAGACCTGCTCAAATATGGTTCCCTGACTTATTATAAAGAACTCAGCAATTTTGAGAGCCTACTATTGAAACTTTGGTAACTTAAAGTCAGCCATGGTGGGAGCATTTACACAGAAATCAGCAAATGCTACACATAAAGACCCCTTCCCCCAGAGAGCTGGTTGTTAAATATTTGCCCACACTGCTGCCTAGAGCACGAGGATTTTACAAGCATGCTAAGGTATTGACATTACACATTTGATGGAAAACTATTGGAGAGTTGTATGCATGGCAGTAAAAAAAGGAATCTCTCTAGCTACTGCATTAAGGAAAGGCTATGGTAGACAAGAGCAAAAGCATAAAACCCTTCAGAAGGCTTTCTGCAGTTATTGAAAATTCCCCAGCTGTTTAGAACCAGGACCTCTCAATCTTCCAATTATTCATAAATGAGGTGTCTTCAGCAGATTTACAGGATCTTGGGCAGAGTTGCCTGTAAATGGACCTTTGGTAGCAATGGCATGACTCCAAGAAATCCATGCCCAAGGACCACTGAGAAATGCTCTCACTTCTCTTTTCAAGGCATTGTTATGGTTCATTTGCTATTAATGAACATTAGCCCACGTTGGGTAACAAAATAATTGTTTAAAATGTATACTTGCTTCTGGTGAAATTTTAAAGTACACCAATGCTACATTTTGTTCCAAAACCTCAAAAGAAAACACTAAAACTTTGAGAAAATGAAGAGAAGGTGAAAGTAAAACAAGGAAGGAGACTAATTTCTGAAGTACCTGCAAGATTCTTGCATTCTTCTTCCTGAACTGCTCCTTCCAGTAAAGAGATAAAGAGACTAGGAGGATGAAATTGAATGTAACTGCATTCCAAAAAATTCCAAAGCCTCTGGGAATTGGAGCCATCCAAAGAACCAAAGAAATTCTTCCTCTTGACACCATTACCTCAGGCAACAGTGGTGTTTATTTAGAAGACCCTCTGATTAAGGTACTGGCCTTATAACTATCAGATGCTATACATAAACTTACCTGTGATGGTTGGTAACTGAGAATAAGCAATGTGCTGTTATGGTATTTGTTTTATTTTGCTTTTGTTTTTCTATTAAAACACAGGGGTCACTCAGGGTGGTGACATTTTTCTAGAAAAAATATACCTTCTTTTTTTTATTTTATTTAGATAAACCTTTTGGCTAAAATATATCATACACACAGCTCAATAATTATTCACCCATTATAATTAGCTCTAAACTCCAGATAAATAATAAGCATCTTAGGAAGCCTCACTTTATGATCTTGTCACTACTTCTTCCAAAAGTAATCATTGTCCTGCCTCACAGCATTCAATATCACGCTGTTGTGTAGCAATATATCCTTCATTTTCATTGCTTTAAGAATACACCAAATGTACTTAATCCATTATACTGTTGATTGACATTTAGGTCACTTCCTAATTTGACTATTGTGAACAGTGTTGCTGTGAATGTTCTTCCAAATGTCTTTTGAGAAGCAAATATACATATTTATTTGAGCATATATCAAGAAGCAGAATTGATGTGTTAAATTATACACATGATCAACTTTGGTGTATATTGCCAAACAGATCTCAAGAGTGTTTTCATCATTTACACACCACCAGCAGGGTAAGAAAATTCCAGTTGGTCTACTGGAATCCTAACTAATATTTGGTATTGTCAATCCTTTAATTTGAATGCTATTGTTGTGTATATGTAATTGTATTTTTGCCATTTACATTTTCATTTCCCTGATGATTAATGGGAATAAGCAATTGTACATTTATTAGATTTGTAGGCATCTTCCTTTGTGAAGTGCATGTTGAAGTTTTTTGATAATTTTTAATTTGTTTTTGATTTGTTCAAGTTCTTCATTTTTTCTAAATATGAGTCCTTTGTCCTATGTGGCATACATGTTCACTATTTTTTTTAACAGAGTACAATGAATCTTTTTTATTTCCTCACAGCTAGTATTTTTGTGCCCAGTTCAGAAAACATGTATACCCCAAGGTCATGAAGATGCTCTATTAGGTTCTCTTTTAGAAGCTTAATTGGTTTACCTTGTTAAACAAAATAAATACTTGTTTATGAGATCAAGAATAAGTCAAGGTTAATTTTTTCTCATATAATTATCTAATTTACCTAGGGCCACCAAAAGGTCATGCTTTTCCCTACTGCCAGCCACATCCCCTTTATCATAAATCAATTGGCACATTTGTGTGAGTCTGTTTCTGGCTGAAACGCTGTGCTAATCGCTTGCCTCCTGGCTTCCAAAGTTTCTCTCTGTGATTTCTTCTTCTCCAGCATCTTAACCTGAAAGATTCCCACCAACTCCGAATACATGGTTGTCATATTTTTGACAGAAACAGAAACACTGTCTGCCACTGTCTGTACCTGAGTCAGAAAGCCCTGTTATCATCATTCACTTATTTTATTTTTTAATTACAATTTTTAAAAGATTTTATTTGTTTATCTTTAGAGAGGGGAAGGGAGGGAGAAAGAGGAAACATCAATGTGTGGCTGCCTCCCAAGCGCCCCCTACCGGCAACCCAGGCATGTGCCCTGACTGGGAATCTGACAGGCGGCCCTTTGGTTCTCAGACCCGTACTTAGCCCACTGAGCCACACCAGCCAGGGCCATTCACTTGTTTCAAAAACAAAGCTCCTGAGGAACTTAAAAGTAGGACTTTGATTGCCAGGAAATTTACAGTGTGACAATCCAGAGAGGACACAAACTGAGCTCCCACTTCCAATTCCTTGTGTTGTATTATAACTAATGTATTATTGGCGTTTATTAAAAATTAAGTAAAATTTGTTTAAAAAACTAAATTAATAAAAAAACCCTAATTAATCATTTACTTTGTTCAGGAATCCCTAAAGTAAACACTAATTTTAAAAGACGTTGAATAAAGTTAAGAGTTTTAAGTGTGTTTCAGGAATAAGGCTGACATAAAACATCAGAGTGACAGAAGAAATATGAATCTGGAAGTATAGAATTGACCAAAGAAGTATGCTAAAGTTACTTCATGTTATTAAATGTGCACCAAATTTAGCGCTGTGCAAAGTGACCAAATCATGACTCCATATTCCAGGACAGTACAATTGCACACAGTTAAAAAAAATTTTTTCCTAGACTTCAAAGTGTATGTAACAGTTAGGATCCCAATGGAAAAATAAATGGTACACTTAGATTACAATATGTAAGGACGGGTTATTTATAAAGGCACTTCAAGAAAGATACTATGCTAACCTGAGATTAGTAGCAGTAAAGCTGTTGAAACTCCTTAAACCTAAAGAGATAAAGCAAAACCACTACCAAACCAGAAGAAGGCGGGCATACAGAGACCACCACCTTAAGAGGAACAGTGAACTTAGTTTGAGGTCCATAACCAACCCAAGAAAACCCCTTAGGAAGTGTTTTCCCTACAGGGAAATAAACGCAATACTCTGACCTGAATCCTTTTTTCTCCTTCCAGGCCCCCAGTGACCAAACTGAACCAGAACCAGAGGGCCTGGGAGCCCCTGGTGGAGTCCCTACAGATCAACCTAATCTCTGGATTTGGGACAAAGCAGGGGAGAGAGGCAGGAGCCTGGGAGACATCTAACACAAACGGGATGTGAAACTCTAACTTTGTTATCATGTCTTTATCTTCTTGGCTCTTTGGCTGGTTTAATTATTATGTGCTAAAATATAATTTCAAATCAATTAGACTTTGGATCTTTAAGTGGATTAGATTCAGACAGATGATGAGTATTTAACTCTGCGGTAAGTGTAAACGTGTATTTCGAGCATGTAAGAGATCAGGCATGAGTTTGGAGGGGAGAAGAGAAGCAAGAGATGCAGTTTCATCAGAATAATTCCTTAGAAGTTTCTACTACACCAGTTATGGAAATAAAAGGGCATAATTAGTTCACATGGGAACATTTCCGAATCCTTTAAAAACCATTTGGCATTGCTATTCCCTATAAGGAAAACTAGATTAAGGAAACCAGTAATTAAAATAGAGTGCTTCACATGTACTTAATGGAGATGTTCTTCACTGAAATACTAGAAATAATATTGGCTTGAAGCATTACAGTGATTTAAGAAATAAGAAGTAGGAAGCATGGAGTTGGCTAAGGCGGAGTATTTATAGACAGTTTTTGAATGTAAATCAAAACTCTACCAGGAAGGTTTAGAAAGGAGTGGATACTTTATTAGGTAAGGTTCAATCTACAACTGTGAGTCAATTGAAAGTTAACAGCAGCTTTGTTAAAGGTCATAGATAAATGGCTACTGTGGTTTTAATGAATATTTTATTCATGTCACCTTTAAATTAGTTAAATTTAGAAAGAATAATGATGTAATACCAAAGGCTTCTTCCTGGAACACTAAAAGCAGAATTTAATTTTAAGGCTTTAGTTCTAGTTTTCATTCTCTAATACAGGTTTTAAACTATTTGGAGTCTTCTTTTTTTCTTTTTAACATTTATTGCATGTTAGAATTTGTTTATTAAATATAAGTGTTTTATATTGATAATATAGCAGAAAAAGCAGTGAATTTAAGCTTGAACACTTATTGAACCTAAACTTTATCAAATATTACCATAATAAAATTAGAAAAAAATCTTTTAATTTCTTGGAGACTTGTTTTTCTCATCTGAGAAATGGGAAATAATCAAAATCTTGAGCTTTTGATAAGATAAGCTTTTAATTAATATCATTTACCCTCTCCAGTCTTATCTTCATAACAATAAAGCTTCTGTGGTGTAGTTCAACAGTCAGCAAATCTAATCAAATAAAAGGATATATCCAGGGAACTTTCTTTGTAAACAGTATGACACTGAGCATTACAACACTGTGAATTATAAAACCTGTTTTAGTGAGCAGGATACATGACAGATGCATTCAGAGAGCTGATCTCCAGACGAGACTCTCAGATATTAGGGGAAGGAGCCTAACGGAAGAGCTTGAACCTGTAGTGTTAAGCCCAGCGTGAGTCCTGACTCAGAAGCAGGGGTCAGGGATGAGAAGTAGGAAAACAAGATGAGGCAAAAAAACCTAGGTCAATGAAACTAGATGTTGAGGAATCCAATTTATTCAAGTACGTGGCGGACATTTGCTTCGGGACACTTGAGAAGGCCAGGTGAGCACTCACACTGAGCAGAGTCTGAGGATCCCCTGGGCCCCTAAAGGTGTTCTTCTGAATAAAACAAGATACCTTAAAGAGCCATGAGAGTGTGGAATGTTTCAAATGCTGTCCTTAGTAATCAGTGGCTTAAACTTTATTAGATGAAGCTTGTAAGTCATTCTGGGATCAAATAATAATTTAGGCAACTGAAACGCTCTTGTTAGTCATCCACATATTATAGATTGCACATATTATATATATATAATATATATATTGAAAGTAACTTTTATACATTACATATATTTATATATTACATATATTGAAAGTAGCTTTTTCAAATAAAATATGAAATATGAAATAACTTCTTGACCACTTGAAAAACAAGTGCATACTTGGAAAGTCTTCTAGAAACTGACTTATTCTAAACCCCCAAACTCCTTGTGTTCATTCATCTAAACTGTTGGTAAATACATTTACCAACAATTTAAAAATACATTTACATTATTCATGAAGTAAACATATATTTTATTCATAATTAATAGCTTTTGGAATTACTAGGCAAGGAGGAAACCAATGATTGATTGATTGATTGACTGATTTTTAAAGACTTTATTTATTTATTTATTTTTAGGCGGAGTGGAGGGGAGGGAGAAGGAGAGGAACAGAAACATCAATGCATGGTTGCCTCTCACACACCCCCTACTGGGGACCTGGCCCACAACCCAGGTGTGTGCACTAGACTGGGAATCAAACTGGCGACCCTTTGGTTCAAAGGCCAGCACACAATCCACTGAGCCACACCAGCCAGGGCTTTGATTTCTTAATGGGCTCCATTAAGAAAGTCAACTTACTGTCAAATCTCAAAGTCCTTTTAAGAAAGAGTATAATTAATGCTTTTGCAATTATTCAGAAATCCATTCATTCAACAAGCACTTACTTAGCCTTTGCTTTATTATCTGCCTTGTTTTAGGAAATGGAGATACAGCTGCAGGAAAGACAAAGTTCTGAGCCTCATTGTGCTTACATTCCAATGAAAGAAGACAATTAATTAAAGCAAACAAAGAAAAATCTAAACAAATAATGTACAATATAAAGTCATATAGAAAATAGCAGGAAAATAAATCAAAGTGAGAAAACAAAGAATGAGAGGGATTTTAGGTAGTGTGGTCAGGGCAGGCCTCTCTGAAGACATACTTTTGAACAGAATCTTGAATAAAGAGAAGAAGCAAGCCCTTCAGATCTCTAGGGAGAAAGCATTCAGAGCAGATGGAACTGCATTTGCAAAGAGCCTGAAGTGAGGAGTTGATGTGTTCAAGGGAGAACGAGGAAGCTTGTTTAGCTAAGGTGAGGGGGACAGTCAGGAGTGAAATAAAGACCTGGTAGGCTTTACAGAGATTCTTTCAGGGGAGAGGTGGGCTTTGTCCTGTGTTTCAAAAGTATTACCTTTGGGTTTCTTGGGGAAAAAACAATAAGGAAATAGGGAGAACATTAGGAAGTAAGGGATACATTAACAAGTACGACAGTAGTCCGAGGTAAAGGTGATGGTATTAAAACTTAGGAAGTAGCATTGGAGGGGACAGTGAGGACCTGGATTTTGTATATATTTTTAGAGGAATGAGATTTGCTGATTTATTGAGATGTGATTGTAAGAAAATGGAATTAGAAACAACAAAATAGTTTTGGATTTGCAACTGAGTAGAATTTTTTTAGATGGCTAATGTTAGAGGCAGACAAAACTTGGGAGGAAAAATCTGGGTTTTGGTTTCAGTTACATTAAGTCTGAGATACCTGCTAGCCACCCATCACTAAGATGTGAAGCAGAAATGTATATATGCATATCAGGATTAGGAAAGATAGCAAAGCAAATGACGTCCAGTCTATAAATGAGGCCTGCTGGAAAGGTCAGGATATCTTCTGCAGAATCTCATACTCATTCTCCCTGCTATGGAATGTATGGGGCTCCTGAAGCCATGTTTTACCAGAGTAAGGCCTTCGGGCTGCAATTGCTCTCAAGGCTCCACTTCAGCATATTTCTGATTGTTTTGAAGATGGCAGCAGGCAGACTCAGATTTTTTGCAAAATCTTACATCCATAAAGAAGGAAAACCAAAATTTGCAAAAGCTCTAATAAACTAGATGTTTTTCTAAGACAAAACAGATAAAACGTTTTTGTCCAAAGACACAAACATGCTTAAAAACATGAACTGCCTAATGTAATAACTTTTGACTATTTGTGAATTCAAATTTAAAAATTCTTGAAGTCAGTTCCTCATTTGCCCTAGACATATTTCCAAGGTTCAGTGGCCACATGTTGGTAGTGGCTAGTGTATTGGGTATGCTGGACAGTACAGAAATAGAGTATTTCCATCATCACTAAAGTATATTACTAACTGACATCAGGGTTGCTTTATGTATGTCATTAAATATCAACATTTAAGTCATGGAATTTCTCAAATTATAAATGCAGTTTAGTGTTCTTTGCTCTTTTTAATCCTGTTGTGTTTTATATTAGTCCCATCAGTTCCATGTAGCAAGGACTTTTCTCAGAGAATGTTCCAAAGCCAGACCTGAATTCAAAGAGATTGATCCATTCAACCTGTTTTGAAAGAGGCTGTAAACTGTGTCTTGTTAGTTTGTGTGGTGATCATTTCATTGTTCACCAGTTATGCCAGGTCTCTTTCTTTCACCCCTTTAATTAAGCTGTCATGTGAGTTGCTTTGGACGTTGAAATGTGAACAAATTCTTTTATTGTTGTTCAAGTACAGTTGTCTCCATTTTCTCTACCACTCCCCCTGGCCCTACCCACCCTACCTCCCACCCTCAATCCTACCCCCATTTGGCTTTGTCCATTGGTCTTTTATACATGTTCCTTGATGACCCTTTGCTTTATTTTCCCATTATCCCCCACCCCTCTGGTTGCTGTCAGTTTGTTCTTTATTTCCATGCCTCTGGAAATGTGAGCAAATTTGATATGGTTCCCTTCCAGGAGTAAGAATTCAATGCTGGGGCATGGTTTAGCATGGTGCTTTCCCTTGGCCGCATCAACTGGCGATGTTTCTGATGGTGAAATCTCTGAGAGACTAACTGGGTCCTAAGGGAGGACAATGCATAGAGCATGCAGAATGGACATGTAGGTGGACATGTAGAATAAGTGATATAATAGCAATAACCTTGTTGTTTTGTATTAGTCAGCTTTTATTAGGCTACACGAACGGAAACCTCAAAATTGTAGTGGTTTACAATAACAAATGTTTATCTCTCTCTCATGTTGCATGATGACTCCGGGTCAGCCAGTGCCCTGAATCTCTATTCTATATATATTCTCCATCCCAGGATGCAGACTTTGAAAGCAGACTCTGTCTCGAATTAATGCTGAGGAGAAAAGAGCCAGAGTAGAAGCATACAATGGCTATTAAAGTGTTTATTTGAATATGGAATGTGTAACACCCATCCACGTTCCATTGGTAAAAATAAGACAAATGGCCTATTCTCATGGCAATGAAGTAGGGAAGTCACATGGGAACCAGAAAGTATGATCTTGTGACAGGAAAGAAAGCAAATAACTGGAAACAATAATATAGTCTACCACATTACTTTAAGCTACTGAGTTTGTTTCTTCAGTATAACATAGCTGATCCTTTCTAATGCAATTTCCTAAAAACTTCACATAGAGGGCATCTATCAATCTATCAGTTAAAAGTGATTTATTGATTACCTACTTATTATCTAAGGAAAGTAGATGTTAAAGAATTCTAAATGCTTGCCCTTAACAGGCTAACAGCTAGTATAGATACATCTATGTCAAGCTGATGACAATGTGTCAAAGGGTCACTGGAATACTTCAATAAACATTATTTAACACATAATAAGGTGCCTGGAATTGTGAGTAATGTTTGTTGGATGAATGAGTGTAAATGAAATTAGTAAGCCCTATAATACTCATCACTAATGTATTAGATCCCAATTTGATTAGGAATACATCATCTCATTATTAAGAATGCTTTAAACCCATATATCTTCCTCTCTAATGAAGACCTAGGTTAATTACCAGTCTGTCAAAAGATAATGCGATACTCTAGAAAATATTATAGAAAAATGACTAGTATAGTTATGAACCATCCTAAGAAATCTTGTGGCAGAAAGAAATTAACTCATGCCATTTGTACACTGCAGGCGGCGAGAAGTTCAGAAATAATTAAATGGCTAAAATCAAGTAAAATCTTCATACTTGCCTACTTACATGGAATGCAGCAGAATTCATCAAAATGAGTTCTGTGACCCACATCCCACGGCACTTGGTCTCTAGTCCTCATTCCCAAATTTGGTCTGTATATCAGGAAGAGTTTGTTCACTCAGACACTCCTTTACTTGAAAAATAAGTATTGAAGACATCTCGTGTGTCAGGCATGGACACGTAAGGGATTAGGACATCCAGAACATCTTGTTTCATTTTTATTTTTGAAGACAAACTATTCCACAAATTTTTAGGAAGAAAGCATAGTTCTAACTAATCCACAACAAAATGGGCATAAGAATTATTTTCAACCAAACTAGATCAGTTGAAGTCAGCATATCTTCCTTACATTTTCAATAGCATAGAGTCTGAGACCAACGTGCATCCCTATTGGTTTTATACTTTTCAAGTTTAGGGTGCCATTTCATCTGTCAAGACTTGTGTGATCTTCTCTTCATGTCCACAACAAAAACAGCAAAGCTTTACTATTAGCTGAGAAGCATGAGGTAGTCTGAATAAAAGGTATAAATCAGACATCAAAGGGGCAAATATATCAATAAGATCAGCAAAGTGAAGCAAAGTTGACTGCAATTTCTTTCAAATCTGTTAAACTACTAAAAGTGTAGAGAATTAGGGACTTATTGATGATTTTAATTGATTGAGTATGAATTATGAAATATTCAGGGCCAATCCATAGAATAGTAGCAAGGCTTAGCCTATATATGTTAACTCAATCACATGCAAATTCTAACTATTGATACATGTATACCTGTATAACCTCATTTGCCTAAGCATCATTTCATAATTCATGGTTCATAGGAATTACTATCTCCACTACCACATTTTATGTAAAATACAACAAATATCAAAATATAGTAAACATTTAATGTCATTAAGAAGTAGAACAACAATATTGTTTAACAGAAAGAGTATAGGAATCAAATCCAGAAGATCTGGTTTTCTCTTCCAGTGTAATTAGAAATACTTTCACATGGACAATAACAAAGGGGTGTGGAAACAGGGGAAGCAGGTGAGGAGGGTTGGGGTGGGGGGGAGGAGGGGGGAAGGCAGAAAACTGTCCTTGAACAACAACAAAAAAAAAGAAAAGAAAGAAATACTTTCACTGAGTCACAGTTTTCAAATTTCTAAAATAGACATGAAGAAGATAAAAGGCACATAACGAAGCTTGCCTTCACAGTGGCTGTGAAGGACACGCAGGTGGAGATACAGAAGAAGATAAAAATTCATATATAGATCCATATAACTATAAAATGGAATTCTCATTATCATAAAAATAGACATATCGAGGAGCAGGGTTATTAGGTAAGGACCGTAACAGTCTCAGAAAGTATTAAGATATGTACATAGAAACATTGAGACTGAACCTAATGCAATTATCTACTCAGTAGGAAGATCACTTCAAAATGAGATTTGCATTTAGTAGATTATGGATATGTAAAATATATAGATAGTTCAGGCTGAAGAAAAAACTTTAAGGACTTGCTCTGAGGAGTTTTCTTCTCTTCAATTCAGCTCTAAGTGAAAGTGATTCTTACTGCTGAATGAACTTCACCTCATACACAGCAAAACTTCTGTAAAATACAGCATAATTTTAGCCCACTTATTCCACAGATTACAGGAAACTATCTGGACATCCTTTATTCCTGCAAATTCTTAAAAATTGGGTCCTCATGAGACTAGAGTCCTTTGCAGGTGAGCAAGTCAAAGAATGAGGATAAAAGTGCCTTTAATTATGGCCCTGCCCCCAGTTCCTGTCCATTTCACATGTTAACCGCTGGGAACATGTTGACGTGCCTTAAGGTCCAGCTTTGGTTACAATGGTTTGCTGACTACTTAGTTATCAACCATTTAAAATATCGGATAAGCAGGCTAATATACTTTGGTACATTTTGAAGTGATTAAATTTTAGCTTTTAGCAGATACATGTAGAGGTATATTATATATCATATGATATCTTAGCTAAATACTCAGAGATTGCATGTGTGTATGTATATGTATATATGTGTAGAAACCTAAGAAGCAGTGCACAGCATTTAAGAACCACAAAGATGGAGTTTAATAAAATAAAACCTGTAGAACTCAGTTAAATAATATATTAGTTCCAAGTTTTTATTCTGTGATATCGATTATTCAGTGTTATATATCTCTTAATGTTTTTTTAGTGTTTAAACCATTGTTCAAAGTTTGTGTAGTAAGTTTTCTCTGATGTGAAAGTCACATGAAATCCAATTCAGTAAGGGCTTAAATTAATCAGTACTAAAAATTTATCTTCGGACACTTAGCTTTTAACATTCTATAACTTCATAACTACTCCCTACCAACATACACATGCACACACACATGTCTCAGTCTGACGTCCTATTGTACTTTTAATGTAATGTATATACATATACATGTACATATACACACACATAAGTGTAAAGCTAGGTAGGTGAAATCAAGATAAAATACGTGGGACATTTATACCATCCCAAACTATATCCCCCCAAAATACTTTCTAATTACAAAATGGAAAGGTAGTAATGTTGCAGTGGAGAAACCTGGGATCAAATGATCGAAGTTAACATCATCAGTAATGGGAGAAAGAGAAGGGAGGTGGTGATGATGAGGCAAATTGGGAAAATGTGGAATTAATTTACAGAATGTTGATGAAGGGTGCTTGGTAATTTTAAGTAACTTTTAATAATGGCATTTTTTATGTGTAATTTACCTATCATTAAGTTTTACCATTTTAAAGTGTACAATTAAGTGGGTTTTTTTTTTTTAAAGATGTCAACTGTGTTGTTTTTTTTTTTAAGATTTTTATTTATTTATCTTTAGAGGGGAAGGGTAGGAGAGGGGGAGAGGGAGAGAAATATCAATGTACGGTTGCCTCTTGTGTGTCCCATGCTGGGAACTGGCCTGCAACCCAGGCATGTGCCCTGACTGGGAATCGAACCGTGATCCTTTGCTTCGCAGGCCCGTGCTCAATCCACTGAGCTACACCAGCCAGGGCAATTAAGTGGTTTTTAGTAGATTCCCAGAGTTGTACAATAATCGCCACTGCCTAGTTTCAGAACATTTCATCACATTTAGAGTCACTCTCCGTCTTTCTCTAAACTCAGCCTCTGACAATTACAAATCTACTTTGACAAATTTGTTTACTCTGGACATTTAATATAAAAAGTGTAATACAATATGTGGTCCTTTGTAAACGGCTGCTTTCACTTAGCATAATGTGTTCAAGGTTCATTTATGTTGCAACATGTATCCTTCATTCATTTATTCCATTGCAGAATATTTCATTGCTCTGATAAACCACAGTTTGTTTATCCATTTTCAATTGATGAACATCTGGATTGCTTCTATTTTTTGGCTCTTATGATAATGCTGCTATATACATTTATATACAAGTTTTTCAGTTATATATGTTTCATTTCTCCTAGATATATACCTCAGGGTTGAATTATTGGATCATAGAGTAATTCTACGTTTAATATTTTGAGAAACTACCATAGCGTTTTCCCAAGTGGCAGCATCATTTTACAGTCACACCTGCAATATGCAAGGGTTCCATTTTCTCCACATCCTTGCCATCCTTGTAAAAGTCTCTTTTGTTTACCCACCCAAATGTGTGTAAGGTGGTATCTCATTGTGGTTTTAGGGTATATTTCCCAATGACTAATGATGTTGCATCTTTTCTTGGGCTTATTGGTCATTTGTATATCTTCTTCAGAAAAATGCATACCCTATCAAAATTCCAATGTCATTTTCACATAAATATTTAAAAAATTAATTTTTTTGACCTACAAAAGATCTCAAATAGCCAAAACAATCCTGAAAAAGAAGAACAAAACTGGAGGCATCACACTTCCTGATTTCAACTATGCTACAGTGTCCTAGCAATCAAAACAGTATGGTACTGGAATAAAAATAGACACATAGGACAATGGAACAAAATCAAGAGTCCCAAAATAAGCCTTCAAATATATATGCAGCTATATTTGATAAGGGACCAGATAATATTCAATAGGGTAAAATAAATGGTGCTGGAAAAACTGGTTAATCATATGCAGAAGAATGAAACTGGACCTGTATCTAACGCCACTCACAAAAATTAACTTAATATGGATTAAAGACTTACACTTAAGATCTGAAACTGTAAATATCCTAGAAGAAAATGGAGAAAGTGCTCCTTGACAATGGTCTTGGCAATGATCTTTTTTACACAACAGCAAAAGATTAAGCAACAAAAGCAAAAATGAACAAGTGGGAATATATTAAATTTAAAAGCTTATGCATAAAAAAACCAACAAAACAAAAAGGCAACCTCTGAAATAAAAACAATATTTGTAAATCATATACATAATAAGAGGTCGATATTCAAAATATATAAGGAACTCAACAGTGAAAAGAAAAAGTCCCCACAAACAATTTGATTTTAAAAGGGCAAAGGACCTAACTGAACATTTTTCCAAAGAACACACACAAATGGCCAACAGGTACATCAAAAGCTGCTCAACATCACTCATCATCAGGTGAATAAATATGAGAACCACAAGATATTACCTTATACCTGTTAAATTGGCTGTCATTACAGGGCAAGAGACAAGTGTTGACAAAGACATAAAGAAAAGGGAACCTTTGCGCACTGTTGGTGGGAATGTAAATTTGTATAGTCACTATAGAAAGCAGTATGGAGGTTATTCAAATATTAAAAACAAAATTACTATATGATCCAGCAGTTCCTTTTCTGGATCTATGTCCAAAGGGAACAAACTTTCTCTTTCAAAAAGGCATCCACATCCCCATGTTCACTCCGGAACTATTTATTACATTCTCCAAGACATGGAAACAACCTAAATGTCCATTGACAGATGAATGGATAATGAATGAAATAGTCTTCAATGAGAAAGAAAGAATTCCTGTCATTTGTAAGAACATGGATGACCTTGAGGATAACATATTAAGTGAAATAAATCAGAAAAATGGAAAATCATATAACTTACAGATGGAATCTAAAAAAGCCAAACCCATAGAAACAGAGAGTAGGATGGTGGTTACCAGAGGTTGGGTGGGGATAGGGAAATGTTGGTCAGAGGGTTATAAGATGAGCAGCTTCTGGAGATCTAACATACAACACGATGTACTTAATTCTTCAGATGAAGTTTTCTTTAGTTTATTGAATTTAAAGTCTTTGTCACATGTGGTTGACAGAATAATGCCCCCTGCCCAAGGATGTCCAATTCTTAGGCACTGGAGTCTATGTACAGGTTATCCTACATGGTTAAAAGGTCTTTGCATATGTGATTAAGGTTACAGACTTTAAAATTGGATTATCTGAGTAAGCCGGATGTAGAATTTGAGTCCTTAAAAGCAGAAAGCCTTTCCTGGATGCAGCTAGGAATTGATAGAATTGTGGAAGAAGGGTCGGTCAAAGAGAAACAAAGTGTCAAGAATGCCATCCTCCTCCTCCTCTGTTACTAGCTTTGAAGATGGAGGAAGAATGTCAGAAATCGAGGAATGCATGTGGCTTCTAGAAGTAGAAAGAGATAAGGCAGTGGACTACCCCCTCAGACTCCAAACAGAACCCATTTCTGCTGACTCCATGATTCTAGCCCAGTGATCCATGTCAGAATTCTAACTTACAAAACTGTAAGATAATAAACTTATATTGTTTTAAGTCAATATGGTTTTGGTAATTCACATGCTTCTAGTAAACCTAACATCTAAGCCTTCTCAAGGACAGTTTCTATTGATTGTTTTGTGTGTATGTGTGCATAAGCCATGCTTTCCTGTCTCTATGTGTATTTCACAAGCTTTTGAAAAATTGGACATTTTAAATAATATAATGTGACAACTCTGGAAATCATATTCCTGATCAAAGATTTGTTGTTACCATTGTTGTTTTTGTCTACGTTTTTTTGTTGTTGCTGCTGTTATTGTTGTATTCTATTTAGTGATATTCCTATACTAATTATGCAGTCTGTATTCACTGGTATGCACAGTCACTGAAGTCTCTAGTTAGTTTAGTGTTCACATAATAATTAGACAGAGATTTCCTTAAATGCATTGAACTAATAATTTTTCCGCCCTTCGTCAACAGACCTTTGAGAGCTTCAATTCTCCAGCAAATGAAAACTCTGCCTTAACCTTCACTTGAAAGGCTCCAAGGTTGACCAAAAGGAAGATATTGGGTTTTCCTGATCTCAGATCTTTCGAATGTGCACAGCCTATGCATGCACATGGTTTTCTAGATTCCCAGGAACATGTTCAACTTTCCAAAGCCCCCTATGGACTTCTTATTCTATAGAACTTCTTTATAGAACTTCTTTATAAATTTTTTTGGCTCACCACTTATTCGCCCCAACTAGTATCACTCCTTCAGGCAACAGCACTGTTAAGCAATTGCTTCTGATTGACAAGTACCCTAGGGATACAATCCGTTGCTGCCCTTCCAGTGGATGTTATACTGCTGGTTTTCAAGAACATGTGGAATTGGGAAGAAGATGATGGAACTGAGCAAGTTAAAAATGCCAGGAATCCCACTGTTCTTACTGAGACGCAGTCATTTTATTGAATAAACTCTTTTTAGATTTTTGGAAACCTTTAGCTTATTTCCAGAATTGTCAAAAGGCTGATTTTGATCATTTTTGCCATTTTTTATTGCTCTAATCGTAATGCAAATTTTCAGAAGTCCTTATTCCACCATTATGAAAGTTCTGACCCTTTCATACTATTTTTCCTATTATTCTATAGGTCTAAAATTATTTTAAGTAATAAGTTAAACAACATATAAATAAAGATATTTGGCAAGAAAATAGCAAAGTCTGATTTGTAAAACAGTGTGTTTATATCCATTGGGTTTATCTCCAAACGTAACTCTGGGATACTATGGCATTCTATCATGTGGTTTCAACTTATTTTTCATTTTAACCTTAAGAATACTTAAAGAATACCTAAGTTACTGAAGTAAGCATTCATGTAAGTGAAACTGATGAAATCCACAAAATTATTTTGCATGAACAATATGTAGGAAAACAGAGATCTGGTTCTGATAGTTATCACTCAAATTTGGATTCATAAACCTTTTCTGTAAGTTTCATAGGAAAAGACAAAAGATATATTAAATCTATTTTACAACATATTGATTTTTGATTTTCCCAGATTTCATGTAAAACATATTACTATCTTGAGTACTTATCATTTTTTTAAAAAATGGTTATTTTTACCACTATAACTGATTAAATTATACTTTTCTATTTTTAAAATATATTTTATTAATTATGCTATTACAGTTGTCCCATTTTACCCCCTTCACTCCCCTCTGCCCTGCACACCCCCTCCCACCCACATTCCCCATCTTTAGTTCATGTCCATGGGTCATACATATAAGTTCTTTAGCTTCTGCATTTCCTATACTATTCTTAGCCTCCCCCTTTCTATTTTCTACCTACCATCTATGCCACTTATTCTCTTAAATTAGGAAATACTTTCCTATTTTGAATCAAGGATTCCAAAAAAGGAAATAATTATTTAAAAAGATAAAGATATTTTTATTCATTGGGGAAGTTGCCTAAACAACAGATAAATTCTCATATAGGAAAAATGTGTTGCTTTTACAGTACATCCTATTTTACTTCATCATACTGATCTGTGATCGAATGTTGTTACCCCATATTCCTCGAGGGAACCAAAAACTTCAGTGTTTTACATTTTACACTGCCAAACCTATCTGCAAAGGAATCCTGCAAAGGAAAAAGCCAGTCTCAAGAGCAGCTGCTCAAATGATGCCTAATTAAATTTCACACACAGATTAAAAGGGTATGCAAGTATCAATACTTTGTGTGCACTCAATGAGAATTTGTAAAGCGATTTAGGCAATTGAAGTGTATAAAGTATTGAGAGATACTCTTAAATGTTACCTACTGCTACTCCAAGTGCCCCGGTGACAGTACCTCACACACTGATGCTCAATCTGGATGCACAACAGAACCACCTGGGCAGCTTGAAAAACAATTCTGATGCCTGGATTCTATCCATTCATCCGACTTTGACTGAATGGATCTGGAGTGTGGCTTTGGCATTGAGGTTTTTGTACCTCCCCAAGTGATTCCAGGATGCAGCAACATTTGTATAGATCAGTAATTCTTAAACTTTATGATGCATATGAATAACATGGGATCTTTTTGAAACACACATTCTGATCTAGTAGAACTGGACTGGGCTGAACAAGGTCCGAGGTGACTCCCAAGTTGCTGGTGCATGGTCCATTTAGCATAGGATAATATCAAAGAACACCAAAAATGAAGTCCATAACCAGTATAGTATCTCAAAGTACATTTGTGACTGGCCTCAGAACAAAAGAAAGAACAGCAATTTCCCATGCAGCACTCTCTCCTACTCTGTCAGATGACTCCTCTCCAACCCCATCAAACTTCTGCTAAGTTTCAGGCTGTTTGGAAACATGTCTATCCTTCAAACATGGTTCGGGAAACCCTGCCTTCCAAAATGAGTTTGACTTCTCCAGCCCTTTCTATGAACTTTTCTTAAGTTCCATGCAGCTTAATATTAAATCATTTTAAATTTTTACCATTAGATTTTTTATAAGGGATATGTCTCATATTTCTCCTAGAAAAGGTTAAAGACACATAAGGCTTAATAAATACTTGCTAATTAAATAGTATAGAGACATACTTCAGGTGTTGTATAGATACTAGAAAGTGCTTTGCTTGAGAAGTTAGGCTGTAAGAAAAATGAATGGTTTACATGGGCTGCTGTTTTACTTATACAACTTGTATGTGATTGAAATACTATGCTACACTCTTTACAAAAAATAGGATAACATGGTGCCAATTGATTGTTGAATTTTTCTTCAAGGCTTGTGGATACTGAATACCTATATAAAGCATTTCCTGAACCAACATCTTGCTTTAAGATGAAGGCATTAGGACAGTCTTTATAAACTGATATCCTCTCCCATTAATTAACTGAGACATTACAATCTCTTTTTTTTAAACTTCATACTTTTAGCTTTCATGCTAAAATGTAACTTATTAAAATGTAAATACACCTGTATAGGAAAACATTTCAAAAATGTATTATTAGTAAACTATACACATGAATGAAGAATGCAAGGTTCAGCTTGTTAAGAAGTATAGGAATGAAGAAGAGAGAGCATGTGGTATAATTCCATACCTGGCAGCTCCAGAGAGATCTACTGTCCCCTAGCTTGACTCTTGGCAGGTTAATTACAGGTTCCACTGAAACATCAGCTCAGAGTAAAGCAAAATTATTTCATTCACATTTTTACGATGTGCTTAGTTCCCACTATATACTCTGCTCCATAGAATAATCATAATGAAATTAAAATGTTCTCCAAAGAAAACATTACTTAAATTAGGGGTAAAAGGATAGAAAGGGAATGAATTTATTAACACTAGGCAGAATTATGGGACAAGGTGTGTTATAAAGGTAAGGTCATTGGTTACTTCTCCTTTTTGAAGTTAAAAATAATGCTTCTTTTTCATTTCCAAAGCAGAAGTGCCCAGGTCAGGGAGGGTCATGTGACCACTGACCCCAGTGAAACATTACAGAGTCTGGTCACATTTATTAAGTGTCCAATAGTATGCTTCTATACATGCTGTAGCTTGCATTGTGCACAGTCTAATTTTTAATTATGCCAAGCATTGACGTTACATTTCTGGCAAAGACCAATTTCATAAAGCTGATATATTCAATCCATGTTTAAGCAATTTCCATATTGGTCTCAACTCTATTACTTTTTTTGAGTTATTTTCTATTTCTACAATATCTAAAACTTAAAAGGTAAAAAAATTGAGAAAAAAAAACAAAAAATGCACACAAACAGGATATAATTCAATAACTCACAGTTAATATTAAACACAAGACATTTTTAGAAAGTCCTTAATCAAAAACTCACACCCCGATGAAAACACCACCACAATCAAGAGAGCACGAATTTCCATTTTCATCCAGCACAGACAGCCCTTTCTTCTGCCCTGTCCCAGGTAATGCAGACTGCCTTTTTGCTTGCATATGTTAATCCGCATTTTCTAGAATTGTATCACACATTTGTCAAAAGTCATCACACTGTGCACTTTAAATGAATTCAATTTGTAGTGTATAAATTAGTCTTCAAATAAATTGATAAAACTAATAATAGGGTAAGTTTATAAAAGTTTAAGCTTTTTTAGCAAAGTCCTGTTCACTGAGTCCCAAGAGTGAGGAAAGCCTTGGAAAGAGTTGTTGACGAGTCTCTAGAACACCGGCTCAGGCTGCCTGAGGACCAGCAGAGACACCCAGGGATTATTAGAGTTAGCTTGCTATCCCCAAGGTAATTGTGTCTCTGTATCTATCCCTATGTGTTTATTCAATTAAACTATGAGTATGAGCAAAACAAATGGTTACCATTTCTTTAATTTGACTTGCTGGTCAAGCTGGGTTATCCAACACACCCAAAAGCTCCCTTCCCACTGCAAAAATGAAGAAGAAACTAGATGGAAGATTAAGTCCTCTAATTTAAGGACATGGTTAAAAATAATCCTAGGAGAGTGCCGTCCAAATCAAGGCTGGGAAAGCAGGCTCTTGCAACTTTCTTGCTATGCTCTCGATATGGTGCCATAACATGAGATGTCAACGCCCTGCTTTGTTTCTGCTGATACAGCAGGTCTTATTGAGTGTTGTCTGCAGTTACTGCCTCTAGGTTGCGCACAGTTAAATTATCACTTAGTGTTTTCCTTTAAAAGTAGAGTAGATTTGCCATGGAATGATGTAGTATGGTATTAGAGGAATGTTATGCTAAGTGAAATCAGTCAGTCAGTAAAAGCTAAGCACCATATGATTTCACACATGTGGGATATAAAACAAAAACTCAGACACAGCAAAAAAGACAGGGAAGGGGCGGGGTGGTGTTTTTTTTTTTTTTTTTAAGTACGTTTGCCACAGAATGATGTATTATGGCATTATAGGGAGATATGGTAGAAGAGGAATTAGCATTTCCAGAAATTTTTGGAATCATACTAAGCAGCATTTCATAAATGTCTGTGAGACTATAGATTTACCTCAATTTGTATAGGAGATATTCCTAAATGGTAAGCAAATCAAATTCTATTTTTAATGCTTGACAATCTAAAATTTTCCCCAGGAAGAATCCTTTGGTTAATCAAAGAATCACTTTGAACTTTAATTGCTTTAGAATTCCAAGGCTTCAGATTACATTCCTATAATAGGCTCCATTTATAAAGATTTGGGTTCTCGCCTTCTCTCTTTACTCCCTCTCTCCACTTATTTTTATCTCGGACACTATCAACTTAACAACAATTAATTGTTGGTCACATTTTTGCAAAGAAACAGAAGGAAATCATGGTCTTTTAAAAAGTCTAAATCTTGGGCAGTGAGAGCTGATAAAGCTTATTTCGTTGTGATGAAACACCTTTGACATCTTGAGTTTAGTACTCACATAACTCTACTGAAACATTTAACTAATCTCCTCAGAGTCCTCGTGTGGCATACTAGTATGTTGAGGAAGCAAATATTGCAAAGTTGCCAAAAGACCAATTCCAGCCTAATTAGGACTTGCACTGCTTCAGCGGAGACTCCATAAACACTCTGTTAATATTCACAGCACCAGCTTTGTCAATAACTCCCCCAGAATCTCTAAATTTATAACGGAAATCTGCAACTATTGATCCTCTGACACTGATAGATCTTTCCAGATTCACTGCCTCCTTTGTGTCACCTCTGGCCCAATAGAGGGCACAAATGCCCATTGCTATAATCAGCTCCTAAACACTGAAGGATCATTATTAAAGTATGGCTGGCATCCCTGATCATTAATTATAATCTTGTGCACATATGCAGTGTGATTGCAGGAAATAATCAGCTTTGTCTGCCAAATTGGCAACATTTAGAAACTAATTTGTTATGACACAGCATCAAAGATATTTAAACAACAAACTCAAGGCTCTGCCGCTCTGCATACATTGTTAAAATATCAGATAACATCATTAAAAAATAGTTAACATATCCAGAGGGAGGTGGTACGTATCCTTAAACTTCCATTTAAGTGGAATTATCAAAGATGATTGTTATATGCGCCGATCTGATCCTGCATTTTGAACGTTGGGGACGGCCCTCCAGAGTGCGTGTCATTTAGGGGGCTGCCTAGGAAGAGCAGCTGTCTGTCTGGAGTCATTAAGTGGGCAGTGGAAGGATAATTTAAAGTGTGCCTGGGGCAAAAATTAGAGAGGATTGCTATTTCTTTTCTGTCTGGGATACACTCGAATTCATTTACCTACCTAATTCTTCAGGGTCCAGAGCAGAGCAGCAGATTCCTCACACTGACGCGCACCGCCGAGGGGGAGGAAATGGCGTTAAGTGGGTGAGGTTCATTCCATGCCCACATCACTCCACAGTAAGAACCCACTCCATGTGTGAACACCATGTGTCGCTCTCCCTCCCCTAACCGTTCACTCGGGACAGCAGCACAGGTGTGCTGAGCTTATGTTACCACCATGGTTACTCAGGGAACTTTTAATTCTCTGTCTTTCCTCCACCATTTCCTTTCATGCCCCTTGCCATTACCAAGCCCAAAATTCATTCCAATGCCAAGCTCCCTCTCTTAACTGCATGATATCTCTGTCATATAAACTCGTGCAAATTTTTCATTTTATTCCTTTTGCATATGAAAATATAGAAAAAAAATACCTTACTACATTTTCTGAGGATTCCAATTACTACCAGAAATATTACCACCAATTATTTGTGTACCCCACAAAGGCAGTTACATATAGAATAATGTATATGCCTTCACAAAGCAAGAGTCTTGAGGGCAACTCTTCCCCATCCCTCCTTCTTGAGTGGGGATACATTATGGGCTCCTTCTACCATTTTATTCACTCCATCTGGGTTGAGTCTGTGATTGTGGGAAAAATAAACAAAACTTACATAGCCAGTACCTCCTCTCTTCCTCCTTCTGAGACCAATCCACCCCCAGAAGCAGCTATTTAGCCTCTACAGTTCTCCCTGAGCAGCTCTTCCCCTTCCTTCATCGCTGGGGTCCCGTCAGGGCCCAGCACTGCCTGCCATGTGTCTGTTAGGCTGACCTCACCTGGAGGTTGTTTTAGCAGGTTCACTGGGCTCTCTAAGCTGCCTTTCAACTTATAATTTGCCAATAATAATGTTGACATTCTTATGTCTGTTGACCCTCCTTTTATTTTCAAATTTTCAAATCCTGGCAAGGAAGTGGGATGCTATTTATTGGACCTCCACGAAGGTTACAGTTTTTGCTACATTATTCATAAAAAGTATAAAATAAAACTAGAATTTAGGAGAATAAAATGGATAGTAAAGAAACTTCTAGTTAAGGCCAGGCTATGAGGAGGTTGCCTAGGGCTGCCTTCAGCCAGGTGGTAAGTCTGCCTAACACTAATCTATAGCCTCCGACTTGCATCTTATTAGTAAAGGTGTCGATATTTTGGGCTCCCTTTCTTTCCTTCACTATTTTTTTAACACTTGAGTGAGAAGAGGTTTTTGAAGAGTAGAAGTTAAGAATAGCAGAAAAGTAAAAGCAGAGTCCAGATGTCCAGCTGAGCCCTTCCAAATGGTCAGCACACAGAACTGTGAGAAAATTCGTGTTTGTTTTCTGAAGGCACAAAGCTTTCAGATAATTTTTGGAACACCAATAAATACATGATATACTCCCTGACAGTGATCATTTGGAAACATAAAGCAAATATGTCACTCATCGCCTCAAAGGCTTTTGGCAACTTCACACCATAGAATGAAATCCAAAGTCTACGAAGTCTCCACGCCTGGAGTTTCCAAGACCTAGTCTAGGTAGTTCCTGGCCCTCACTTGCTTCCTATCACTCTCCATGAGCCCCCAGACTCCAGTCTGCATGGCCTCTGTGTGGCTCCTGAAAAGCAGCAAGGCGTGTTCTCACCCCAGAGCTTGTGCACACGCTCTTCTCTGCCGTGAAATTCTCTTTTGCTAAATATCAGCCTAGTGCACTTCTATACCTCACCTATGTCTTTGTTGAGATGTCAGCTCCTCTGGTAGGCCTTTCCTAACTGCCACATCTAAAAACAGAAACAAAACAAAACAAAACAAGTCCTGACAGTCCTGACTCTCTGTGCCCTTAACCTGCTTTATTTTTCTGCATCACACATTCATATTCCTTACCTGATATCCTATGAGGTTCTACATGTTTACTCATTTTTGTCTATTGTTAATCTTCCCTAAGAGAATGTGGGTTCTATGACAGAGGAAACTTTCACTTACTAGTATTTTTCCAACACCTAGAACAGTACCTGATACTTGTTGATTGATGGTAATGAATGAATGATGTGACTTGGCTACAAGGTGAGGACTTGCAGTAGGAAATAGCCTAACAGGAAGGGAGATTGCAGCTCCAGTGTGGAGAGAGGTGCTGAACACTTTGGGGCTCTGCCTAACCTCTTCCAATTTGGTGCACCTATGCCCCCACCCCTGTGTGCTTTGCTTCTACTGGCTTGTACTGGAAACCTTTTTCTTTCTTTCTTTCTTTTTTTTAACTGTTATGCAATTACAGTTGTCCCTAATTTCCCCCCATTACTTTCCCTTTTTCTGAGGATGTCACTTTGGTTATGGTAGGTGCTTTGACCACGCAGGCCAAGAGCCACAAATGCTGGGAATGCATGTCCCTCCCAGGGTAGCTCAGAGCCAATATCTGACTAGTAATATAAAGCCAGCCCATCTCCCCTATCTCCAGGTGGAATACACTTTGAGGCACAATGCATACTTCAGAGCTCCTAGGAGATCCGGTTGGCACTGAGACATCGCTTGCAATCATGCCTTTGCTTGGATCTTTCCCCTTCCCTGCCCTGATTCCTGCACTTTACTATTTCTCCAAGGAGCATATCCCTAAACGATCACTTGCATATGAAATCCCTTCCCACAGTCTGCTTCTGAGAAAAGAGTCTTCCTTTTATGAACAATGGAAAGTCATTTATGGCCTCTGCAGAGGAAAATGATAATAAGCAAGTAGAGTATAACATCTAATAGCAATTAGATGTTAAGTGTTCAGCCCTATGGTAAAAACTTTACATGAATAATCTCTTTTAATCCTCACAGAAATATTATAATCCCGTTTTAGTGTGACAAGTATTTGTGTTAATAACTTTATTCAAACAGCAGTGTATAGGGTTATTAACTGGAGACAGAGACCAGTAAGGAGGCTAGTACAATTGCATAGGCAAGAAATAATGAGGACTTAAATTTTGTCACTACCAGTAGATATAGTGAGGCAGCCAACCAAATCTAAAGGAACAGAATTTGGTTTTGGCCCTTCCCACAGTAGAGGGTCCCCCAAATTCTCTTAGCCTTACTTTTCTCAATTGTGAAACAATGGGTTTGGGGGAAAAGTTATCTCAAGAGTTCCTTCCCTTCAGGAAATCTGGTTAGAACATTGGTGATAAAGTCTTTGAAAGTGGACTGAAATTTCCTATGACTTTACACAGCATGAAACAGTGGGGAGAGTATGGGTTGTCAGCTGGTCATACACAAGTTAAGATTCACACTTAGATTCTTTTCAGGTATTTGACTCTAGATGAGTTATTTAACACTTGTTGAGCTTCAAAGTACTTTTCTGCAAATTAGGAATAATATACACTTTACAAGGTTGTTGCAAGGTTTAGAATTCTATGTAAAATATTCACAGGGTGCCTGGAAAACATTAGTTGAGTTCATTAATTTGTAGCTTTATTTCATCTTCATTTCATTAAATCTAATTTTCTCTAGTTCAAAATTTTTAAATAAAAACCCTCATTAAATTTTGATCTTTGGTTTAATTAGAAGTATTAGAACAAATTTCTTTCTTCTAATCTTATTATAAAATAAATTCATAGATTATATTATGAGTTAAACAGGCCTTTGGAGGCTGGCCTGAAATACAGACTATTGGTTTTAATACTGAATATATGAAAACTCCTTTAAGAGTTCAAATTTTCAATAGGACTAATTCTTTGGCTGAGACTTTGCGATGGTTTTACTGATAGGGTCAAAGATCCATAAATATACTTTTATGAAGGAAATTGCTGTATGAGACAGTTTCCACCAGGTCATGATAAAGTGTTATTTACCTTACTTATAAAAGCAAGGCAGAAATGGAGAAAGAACAAGAAGCGAAGTGGAAAGAACAAGAGGGAGTAAAGAGAATTCAAATAGGAGAACAATCATACTGAGTCTTCTAATTCTAGAACATGGCGTATTTATTTGTTAAGTCTCTAATTTCTTTCAGCAACGTGTTGAGATTTCAATGTAAAGAACTTGTATATCTCTCATTAGTTTTATTTATAAAGGTTTAATACTTTTGGTGCTATTGTAAAGGGCAGTCTAAAATTTTTTCATTATCTAACGTTTTCCTAGTCTATAAAAATTGTAATTGTTATTCGTATGTTGGCCTTGATTCTAACCTCATTAAAGTCAGTTATTAACTGCAATAGCTTGTATTTTCTTCTGATTTTATATGTATGCAATCATGGTAACTGAAATTAATGAGTGTTATGTTTTTATTTATATCTTTATTTCTTTTTTGTCATATCGCACTGGCTAAGACACTCAGCACAATGTTAAACATAAGTGCAATAGTGGACATGCTTCCTATGTTTCCAACCTCAGGGGAAAAGTATTGGGTATTCTGCTATCAAATAAATGTCCTTCTATTTCTAGTCAGTTAACATTTTTAAAAATATAAATGGGTAATAGATTTGATCAATGCATTTGCTACATATACGGAGGTAATCATGCCAATTTTTTTCATTTTTATCCTGTTAATGATGACCAATTTTAAACTGTTAAATCAATTCAAAAGTGATTTTGATTGTAGTAAATTTCTCCTTAGACAACTAATATTTGAACTGAACTCTTGAGTAAGATACACTTCCAGTATATCGTGAAAACTATTTATTCTTATAATGTTAATTTTAATATATATGTAGAATATATTCATGTGGTAGATGCTTTTTCTCATGTTACTCAGTTTTGTCTATAAAACCATACACAGAATTGTGCTCGGACTGTCTTTTTTACTTTGTCTTTCTGACCACCTTTTACAGGCGGTCAAGAGGAGCAGCCCGAGAGAGCCAGAGTACGGGGCGTGGAGCAGAAGCAGTCTGGGTCTTCGGTGACGCAGATGAGTTGCTTAATCGCCATATGCCTATCTTCAAACTTCAAGCTATGTGTGATAAACATCTTTATCATTTAATTCCTATTATTTAAAGCCAAACACAATTCTAACTGGAAGAGATCACATTTATTTGAAATAAATTCAAAGTGGGCATAGAAAAAGTAATGGCAATACGTATATTAAAAAGTTAACAAGTAGTTATCTCTGACTTGAAAAACTATGGCTGATGATTTTTCCTCTGAATTCACTATAATTCATAAATACAAGGCCTCACCTGTCTCTCAGCCTGACCATTTCATACATGTCCATCCTGATAGTGCTTTACATCAGCCCATCATACCCCTTCTGTAAACCTTTCACTCTGCCCTGGGAAGCACACACGCAAGGTGCTACACTCTCAGGGTGAACGTTTGACCAACAAGAGAAGGAAGCCGGTTGACAAATGTTCCTCCTTCCCCCCACCCCCATGGACTGTCTTGAGGCACAGTTTCCATGGCTTCTTGGAAGACACTGCTACGGGATGAAGCGATCAGGTGCATTTGGGAGTAGTTGACTAAATAACATATCATCACTTTGGCTCTTTTCCTTTCCTGTTTTACTGCCTTATCTCTCACTCCTGCTCTGTAAGACTGCACACTCCAATAAAACAGCACAATGCAAGAGCTCTGCTTCAGGCTCTGCTTGCTGGGAAAGCCAAGCTAAGACAATACATTTCTGTATTCTGGGTTTGTAATCATTCACAGACGTCACTAAGTCAAGTAATTATCAGAATAATCTCATTTTTGCTACTAACTTTCACAGTCTCTTTATTTTAAATTTCAAAAATCTCTCTCTATCCTTTGAACCAATAATGTTTACCCAGAGGAAAAAAAACCCTCCCTGCCTGGAATTTCTAAATCAGAGATTATACTTTTTAAAACCGTTTATAGTCTTTCAGGATATATTTATGTTGCAATTTCATTAGAAAAGCCAAGATAAACCAGAAAATCTTAAGAAGCATAAAGCCTAGAAGTCTAAGTGGTTATACCACTTATTTTGCTAACTTGTAAGATTAGATGTTTACCTGCCCTTTTTCTTCATTTTATCAATTGCATTGTGAGATCTATGTGACAATAAGTAGAACCTAATCAACATAACAAACAAGCAAGCAAAATATAACCAAAGACATTGAAATAAAGAACAAACTGACAGTGACCAGAGGAGAGAGGGGAGGGGGTATCGGGGAAAAAGGAAGGATCATCAAGGAGCGTGTATAAAGGACCCATGGACAAAGCCAAAGGGGGGTAGGAATGAGGGTGGGAGGTGGGGATGGGGGGTGGGGGGAGTGGTGGGGAGAAAGTGGAGAAAAATGTTTTTCATTGAACAATACATTTTTTACCAGAAAAAAAGTAAAAATAAGAAATAAAATTTAAAAAATAAAAAATTAGAAAAATAAAAATTTTAATATCACATTCAATGAATACATATCTTTCAGATAAAATTATTTATATCATGCTTTGGATTTGCCTAATTGAAATTGACTATAAATAACAAAAACATTTGTCATCGAACAACACATTTTAAAAATCCTCTTTCAAGATACATACATATTGACTTTTATTTCTAGGCCTGAAAAAAAGTGTGAAAAAATTATATTTATAAATATGCCTCAAAATTGGGTTCCTTCATTTTTATTTGTAAGAAAGACTCTCAACTATGTGAGAGATTTTCAGACAGGCAATAACTGAACAGTAGACCACAACAAGCAGTTTCCCTGAGGACCAGGCTTATGGACATAATGTAAGAAGCTTGGTAGAAATGGGTATTCTGCCTCAAAATACTTACTTCTCAACCCTTTATTAGTCTTAATTTAATAATTTGTTTTTAATAAAGACATTTTCTTATTAAAATGAAAAGCCAAATGGGAGGAATAATGCTTTTAACCACGATATCTACAAAGTTTCACAATGAGATCAACAAGCTTACTGAATATTTATTAACTGCCTTTTACGTGTAAGATTGAATACTTTATATCAATTAATTCATTGTTTCTTACCACAAGTTCTGCCAAGCAGGGATGATTATTATCCCCATGTTACAGGTGAAGAAAATAAAGCCAAGAACATTAAAGCCAGAAGTCACATAATTAATTAGTAAATGATGGAACTGAAATTAGGACTCAAGAGATCTGACTTTGTGCTAAAAAGTAGTGATTTGAAAAATACGGATTTTTAGAGTGTCTTCTTTCCTTCACAGTAGCTGCAGCTGTGACAGGCTTCCACAGTTTCCTTAAAATCTAGGGATGTCATCTGGTGTGTGTGAGTGACAGCTTAACAAGGAGAGAATCCGCATACCTTCCAGATGATAAATTCAACACCTAGGTAATGGAAACTTCCTATTAGACAGACTTCAAAGTGCCAAGGAGTCCTAAAGATAAGCACACTTTCTTCTTTTTCAAAGTAGTCACACATGAAGGCCATAGACTTGTTCCAAAATGTTTCAGTTACTCAAAATGTTTTGGAAATCTCTTTGGGAACTACCTTTAGAGTTAGTTTCTAAACTACAAAATAAAATCACTACTCTTTTATTTTTCTTAACTCAGAAGAATATCACAAAGCTTCAACATCCATCTTATCTATAATACTATTCCAAATCAACTCTTCTGAGAACAAGTTTCTACTGTTACTAAAGATAATCAAAAGAATATATGCCAAACCCTGGATGAAATTCCCAAAACATTTTAAGGATAATCGCTGTCTACTGAAGTGAAAGAAAAACTATTATTTGGGATGCATAAGATATTTCATGATCTTTTAAAATACATACACTTTTCTTTTAGTCAAATAGTGACTATCTTGGTGTGAGTACATTTTTGAGATCCATTCAGTGCAGAGCTGAAAAATTATGGGAGAAGTGGGGGCTTGAAGAAAATGTAGAGTAGGTGTTCAGGGCAGTAGGTTTGGCCTGCTGCACAGGTGTCCAGAGGGTTATGTAGGAACTTAACAAGTGGCTTCTGTTGTTTATTTCAAAAGGCTATTCCTGGGCTGATATCTGCTGCTTTGTGTGGTTTATGTCCCAGAAATGTATTTAGTCAACTGAAATGTGTCATCTGGAGGCACTGTCCATTAAAATAGTCTGTTGGTCAAGGGAAATAAATTAGGCCTAAATACAGTTAGCTGCTCTCTAAAGAGTAATATTTTCTAAACAGATTGGATTTCTATATATATTGGCCCCTTGCCCATTTCTGTAAGCTGCAGACTAGAAGGAATGTGCGTCCCAGGGAAAGGCAGGGTGAAAAATAGGAGCAGAGCTGCCAAGGCAAAATACTTAAATTGTGCGATTGTGTCTCCATTCTTCACATAATCACTGTTTACTTGAAGAGATTATACTTCATCACAATGTCTACTTTAGTCGAAGCAGTTTATGCAATAATTTCCTACATTTTCCTATATTTCTCGGAATATACAATTCCATATTCCTGAAATTGCATTCAGAAAAAAAACACAGTGTTATATAAGCCATTTCACCATTCGGTTGCTATCATCAACCACTGAAGTAAAATAAAGTTAATCTCCTCCCTATATTGTGCAATGCTTCCTAGCATTTTGTTAATATTAAAACATTTTAGAATATCTGAGTGTAACTATGTGTTGTGGGTTTTGTTGTTGCTGTTGGGTCATCAGTGATAAACAATTATTACCTACCTACCTCAAAGTTTGAAATGTATATGAAGTAGAAGGTACCTCAACATATTTGACACAACATAAAGTTTTTCCTTAAAAAAATGCCTGCAGCTACTGCATGAGTAATAAATGTCTTTTTCTTTGTTCTGCATTATAGAAGTAACATATGAAATTAAAATCAGCACCTTCTCAAAACAAAAACTGAACACATGTAAATCTTTTGTATACATTTCTCTTTAGCGTTAGCCTTTGAGCTCTTAACATTTTCCTGTCTGTTTGATTGTACATAATAAACAGTGAGAAAAGTACTAGGACATTAATTATCCCTGAATAAGGATGTTCCCTAATGTTGTTATTTGAGTTGTTCACCATTTCAAGAGAGAAGTTTGAACTTTGCTGTAGAAATGGGCAATTATTTATAAATTTTTTACTCACACTGTTCCGCCCCCCCTCCCTTGAAGCCTATTACCAGGATTTTAAGCCATCCTCTTATGCGGATCTGAGATAGCTGACAGGAAACATGCACGGTATATTTTGTTGACTACAGAGACATGCACGGTATATTTTGTTGACTACAGAGAATTTTCTCTCTTGATTTGATCTTAAAGGAAGACCTATATGTGAAATGAATGCATCTGTATGAATAAGCTACAGTTTCACTTTTTTATCTTTAGATTTTTTCCCTTTTTGATGGTTTTATTGGGGTGACGTTGGTTAAAAGTATACAGGTTTCAGGCACACGATTCCACATGTGTCATCTGTACAATGTATTGTGTGTTCACCACCTCATGTTGACTCTCCTTCCATCACCATTTACCCCTCTATACCCTCCTCCGCCTCTCTCCACAACCCCCTCCTGGCAATCTCCATGCTGTTGTTTATGTACATAAGTTTTTCCCTCTGTTTTGCTCAATCCTCTATCTCCCAACACAGCCCCCCAACCCTCAACCCTGGCAGCTGGCAGACTGCTCTGTGTCTATAGGTCTATCTCTATTTTGCTTGTTAGTTCATTTTGTTTATTAGATTCCACATCTGAGTGAAACCATATGATACTTGTCTTTCTCTAACTGGCTTATTTCACTTAACATAATACTCTCCAAGTCCATCCACGTTGTGTAGCATAAGGTAAGATTTCCTTCTTTTTATGGCTGAGTAGTAGGCCATTGTGTAAATGTCCCATAGTTGTTTTATCCACTGATACACTGATGGACATTCGGGCTGCTTCCATATCTTGGCAATTGTAAATAAAGCTGCAATGAACATAGAGGTACGATAATTTGTTTTTGAATTAGTGTTCTGGGTTTCTTTGGATAAATTCCTACAAGTAGAATCTCTGGGTCACAAGGCAGTTCCATTTTTCATTTTTGAGGTACTTCCATACTGCTTTCCACAGTGGCTGCACCAGGCTGCATTTCCACCAACAGTGCATGAGAGTTCCATTTTCTCCACACCTCCGCCAGCACTTGTTTGGTGCTATCATCAATAAATGACCTTGTTTTTTGATTTATTGATGATAGCCATTCTGACAGGTATGTGATAGTATCTCGTTGTGGTTTTAATTTGCATTTGTCTGATGATTAGTCACGTTGAGCACCTTTTCGTATGTGCATTGACCGTCTGTACATCCTGTTTGGAAAAGTGTCTATTTAGGTCCGTTGCCCATTTTTAATTGGATTGTTTGTTTGTTTTGATTTTGGTGTTGAGTTTTGTAAGTTCTTTATAAATTTTGGATATGAACCCTTTATCAGATGTAGCAGTGCATATGTTCTCCCATTTACTGGGTGTCTCTTCATTTTGTTAATTGTTTCTTTTGCTGTGCAAAAACTTTCTAGTTTGACGTAGTCCCATTTGCTTATATTTTCTTCTGTTTTCCTTGTCCAGGGTGATATATCAGAAGAAATACTGCTATGAAAAATGTCTGAGGTTTTACTGCCTTTGTTTTCTTCTAGGATTTTTATGGTTTTGAGTCTATATTTAAGTCTTTAGTGCATTTTTTAGTTTATTCTTGTTTAAGGTCTAAGAAGGTAGGAAGGTGGTCTAATGAAAACACTAGTCTTAAGGGGGAAAAGCTTCTCTGAAAGTTACTGTTTCATATAAACAGCTGTAGAGTAAAAAGGACATCATCTGCAAAAGGAGTTTAATGTAATCATATACACACTGGTTTATCAAGTGAGTATGGACAAAAAATGACAATCAGGTAGCACTGTTGAGATCTCCTAACTTTGCCACAAATTAGGACATGAGTAATTTTGTAAGTGGATTTTCATTCACCCTTGCAAGTTCTAACATGAATCACTCTTTACACTCTATCACACTGAGAGTGCTATATGTATTTAATTCTCTCACATTTTTGTAAAATTTGAGGGTTACAAGGTTCTCAATGTTATTTTGTGTTTGCCAGGCAAAACGTTTCACTAACTCTTGTTTAAATGGTAAAGCTAAACTATTGATGTCCTAACTGTGGAATTTTAAACAAAACCTATAGAGGTAGATGGTATTTACAATATAAATTTTAATAAAATAAGAAAACATTCCTCACTAGTATGGACACTTATAGTAGCCAAAGTGTGTAGTATAAGTCACATGAATAGGATTTCTAAGGAACAACTGGAAATGTGACATGTTCTTCAAAATACCCACCATTTTAACATTTAACTTGGCACAGAGTAAAGTGAATGACAACATTGTGTCATTTTAAATGTTAAGTAGGTTCAAGTCAGATTGAAAAATGCCCTTATTCTAATGAAAAGATAGATTGCAGACATCCTAATTTTTACATTCTAATACAACATTATTGTGGTCAATCCCACTACACACTTCATGGCACGCTGCCACTTGCTTTTTTGCCCTCTTGTTGCCAATCCCATTCCTCCAACAGTTTCTTAGGCACAAGTCTTGCACATGTAATGTGCATCCTTCCTATTCACCTCCCATATTTTTATTGACATAAATTTTCACCCATGAATAATGTACAATATAGTTTTGATAAATGGACAGTAAAATTATCTTTTACTCTACATATTCCTGTGCATCTTCCCTTTATTGCTCAATGCTATGTTGTTGAGATATGTCTCCAGGATCTGGTACAAATACCACCCCTTTTTATTACAAACTCTTTTATTACAAAGTCATAAGCATGTGATTCTGTAACATAACAATATCACACTCAAGCACACCATGTGACATCGTAGGTGAAATGTTCAAATTGCTGTCCATTCTTGTGTGAGACATTCACGTACCCAACCAACCACACTTAAGCAGGCATTACTTCTTTCGGACCCTCTATATTGACATACATCAAACTACCTAGGAGCTAGCTGATACAAGTTGTTGTCTCACACAAATAATTGTATAGGTCTATATGTGTGTCTGTGTATGTGTCCATGTGCTCTCACTGGAAATACAACCAATTAAAGGGGGCAAAAAATCAGCCTGACTAGTTTCTGGTATTGAGAGAAGATAACCAAACGCTGATTAATTCACCCAGAAACAGTCAGTCTATTTAGGTCAAACAACTAGTTGATGGAATTTTTGTCTCAATTGAATGGCTGTTAAGACCTTTATGAAGGGCTTACAGTGTTGTTCCATCTTTGCTGCCTAGTAAAATGTCTGTTAGAATAATGACTTGATATTTAACTGGAAGTCATTAGTCTTCCTAGAATTCACGTGCCAAGCTCTTAGTATTTTTATTAATATTTATAACATTGATATTTCAAGGATAACATTTTAAATCAACAAAAGGACAGAGACCTTGATGCAGCATTGTGTCCCACTAAACAACGCAGGTGTCAGTGATTCAAGTCTGTAATTAGCATAATGTCAATGTGTACTCTCTCCTATTCATGGAATCTTTGCTTTTAAAAATCCCACTTTCTGTAAGTTTACATTTTTCAGTGCAAAGGGTCTTAAAGCGAAAACAATAAATCAGTTCTTTACCTAGGAAGTGCATGCATTCATTACTTACTAGTCTGCAAAAAAAGATTCATGCAGGTTTTCTTTTATAAGCATTGGTGACATTTAAGTGAATCATAATCAGATGTTTTATAAACATAATGGATATAAATAGAAAACAAATATTTAATTAATTTAAATAAATAGGGTACCAATGATTAGTTATGGTTAATTTCAATTAAATCTTTTAATGGCTGGTATCCAAGAGATTGATTTGTTTAGTTGCTTGGTCGTGAGTACCTGAAGACCTTGCTTTCCCTGATAAAAAGCTAAAACTTTAAGGTACCAAGTCTTCAGAAGTGATGGGGCATATAAAATCATCTGGGGAGATTTTCACTTCACATGTTTCCTGCATTCACTTTGGAAAATGTATTCTTTTGCATATGAGAAGTGAATGGGTATGTTTTTAAATGCCTATAATATTCAATATGCTGAACTCTGAATCTATACACCACACTCTAAATAAAAAATTCATAGGCCTGTTTTATACATGAAAAAACAGAACCAGAAAGGATGGTCACTTGTCCTGGGTCACATAAGGAGCCTGTGAGCCGGGATTGAACTAACGGCTTTGCGACTCCAAAGCTCGTAGGTTTTCCTTTGTAATACTCAGTACACACATTTGAGGAAATGGCTTCACCTACATGAAGTAAATGTTGAGACATATTCGTTCCTCAAAAATTAGCCCTTGAGACAAGTCAGCCTTCAAATTGTCCTCTGAAGTTTGCCAGGTATCAAAATTACCCTGTTGAAAAAGGATGTAGGAAAAGATTATATTGTCGATGAGACTATGGGACTCTTCAGGCAATGGCAATAGAAAGAAACAGGTACTTTTAATGTTTTAGTTCCTCACTTTTTGCTCATTTTGACTTAAATAAAATATTAGTATAAACTTGGTTATTCTTATCTTGATGATGGTTCAAACTCCTCCAAGTAGAGGTTTTACTTTCTCTTCAGACATGCAAGAATCTCTCATGATTATCAACTGTTCTGATCAAAGAGGAAAGATTTCGCATAAGCATGTTAAAGTAAGTCTAGAATGGCTATAATTTGTAAACACAACAACATGTTATAGGTAATACAGTAGTAAGTGGAACACTTCTTTTAAACAGGAGTTTCTTACTTAGATTGGAAAAAATGACAGAAAACTGCGTAACATTATGTGAGCATTTCCAGGGAAACTTTTTGATATATGATAATATGTTACACACTTGGGGATACTTCATGATAAAAAGGGGTATCAAAATCTAATTTCTTTCTTTATTACAGATACAACTACAGACAATATTCACTAGATGAAATTATCAGAACCCATTTACAACTGCTGTACTTTTTGAAAATAAGGCAATTGTCTGAGATATGCATTCATTACCTGCCTACTGGAACTAACAAGAGCGACTGATGGTTTTTCTGAAAAAGCATAGTATGTCAAATGGTAACTGCTTCTACCTTACAAATATACTAGGCCCAAATTTCAAGAGAAAAGATACACAAGGCAAAGTTTTTTTATCTGTCCTTTCAGTTACAAATGTTTAAGGTACACAACCAACATTTATCTATTTTCACAAATACATGGTGTTACTCAAAAACTGACATGTAAGAAATGCTGTCTGTATGTATCAAATGTAAAAAGTGGAAAAGTCCACATTAGAAGTACCCACTTGCTACCTTTTTTTGATTAGGGTTTCAACATGAATGAAACCGTATCTCCCATCTATGAATTCACTGTGAGAGAGTTAGAGCAAAAAAAAAGCACCTAGTCAAATTTTTAAATTTTACTGATGACTTGGGTGGTGAACACACAATACAGTGCACAGATGAGGTGTTGAAGAATTGTGTGCACCTGATACCTGTATAATTGTGTTAACCAACGTCAGCCCATAAATTCAATAAAAAAGGTTAGGGGGCGGAGGAATTGAGCAAAGAGAAAAAAGGACTCATGGACATGGACAACAGTGTGGTGATTGTTGGGGGGAGGAGAGTGTAAGGGGACTAAATGGTAATAGAAAAATACAATAAAAATTAAATAAAAAAGAAAGATACTGAGATTAAAAATAAAATATAATCTGTGCTCTAATATTTTTTACACTTATTTTAAAAATAACAACTGGAATGTACATTTTTTGGCACACTGGTGTGTATGTATTTTATCTGTGTATTAGAAAAACTTCTAGTAATTTTATGTTTAAAAAGAACATAATGATAGTGGTAGGAGATGCATTGCTTTTAAGTTCCTATTCCCATTTAAAAAGGAGTAGAGGAACTAGACTGTAAAACTAAAAACCCTTAGGACAATGTTTACAACAAAACTAGGTGAGAAATTGTCCTGCTATCCTCATAAACAAGCATGTAGGTACAAACCACCGCCCCACAAGACGTTCCCGGAGTCATTGCCAGTGAAGAAGAAAGCAAAGGAGCGCAGATACTTCGAGGACCACACAACAAGAGAAACCCCCAAATTGCCACCAGGTATTCATTGCATGTTTGGTGGACCAACTTGAGAACAGCGGCTGCATCGGAGGGGGGCGGGGGCGGGGGCAGGGTAACTCTAAGAGATCTGCACTACAGAGTGAAGAGAACAAAGCAGACCGATTCTACGAACTGGGACCCACTATGAGAAGCTGCAGAGAGCAGAATTGCAATTGAGCAGGGTACAGGCAATATAAACAAAAGAAAGATAAATTTAAGATAAAAGCAAGGGTGTGGTGGGGAGGAAGAACAGAGCCAAGAAATGGCAGTGAATGAGGGGCTGTACTGGTGAACACTAAAGGAAGCAACGCAAAAGGAAAGGCGTGCTTTGAGAAGCACACCACCCTCTGCAAACCCAGGAAGATTAATTTCACCTAAACTTTGAGCAACAGGAAAAGACATGTCTACTTCTATTCTGTCATTATCAAAAAATCAAGAATCAAAATGACATTCCTACAAACACTGCAAGCCTTCCAGAAAGGCACGCCCACAGAACAGATCAAACTGCACCTACTATTTCAAAACAAGCCAAGAGCAGTAAGAAATGATGAAACGTATGAATGAATAACATAAATCATAAATAGGAAGACTCAGGTATTAGGTGACAGAAGAAAATAAGAATATTAAAATTCTATTTTGTGCTTCTAGGCAAAAAGAGAAAGTGTCTTTTATAAGAGGAATAAAATTAGATTATTAGACTTGCTGACAGTAATACTTCATGATACTCAAGAAAAGAAAACATGCGTGAAATATTTTTTACCCTTTCAAACATGAGCCAAGACCAATTGTTATCACCTACAGAGAGACAAAAATATTGTTTCCATGAGTTCTTCCTGGAAAACAGAAAACAACATTCAGAGACACTCAAAAAAAATGTCAGAGAAACCCTGACCTAAGGAGTGGTAGTAAGCATTAAACATGGAGTTATAAATGAAGGTTAAACGGGAAAGATGCTTCATATGTATGTCCACATATGGCTGCATGTTCTGAATTTTAAAAACAGTACAATTATAAAAAGTAGGGTGGTGGTAAGAGCATATGCACTCAATTTTTTTAAATAATTTCCCTTGCATATTAATGATGGTAATGTTATTGTTATTATTATTATTTTTATACAGTTGCATGTGCAGTGTGGGATGTTCTAATTCTGTCATCCCCTATATCCTCGAGAACCAGGCTTTTCTGTGCAGAAAGAACATGCAGCTGTATTATAGCAGATAAATAAAAACTCTATATGAGTCACAAACACCCATGGGCACATGCCTGCACGTAATGCAGCTCTACCCCTCAAAAGGCCAGAAACAATGACCAAACAATTAACAACAATAATCTTCTCTAGCGAATGCATATGATGGTCTTGAAATACTATTTTCCAATCAATGAAGCCAGAGCTTCTTGAAAGAATGGCAGTTCCTAGTCTATGGAAGAAATGAAATGAGATGAAACTGTAGCATCCTGTCATACTAAACAGAAAGGGCCTTTCAAAATCTAGTACAGTTGTGTCAAAAAAAAACCTAGTCACCATCTTGAAATGGCTCCCAGTGACCAAAGTTGGGACAACCTGAGCTTCAAACATGATAATAATTATAACTTGTGAAACCCACCCAAATAGGTTAACCACAAGTTACTAAAGAACTGATATTTTAAAAAGAAAAAGTGAACAGTTATGTGGTACATTGGAAAGAAAAGAATCTAATTCAGTTTCTTAAGAACCGATTTAAAAGATCAAGCTAATCTTGCTTTCCCTGTAGAAACAGAAGCACTGGGTAGCCAAACAGTATCTGAGGGAAAGCATCCCTTTTTAAAAGTGCTCTATCTAATAATAAGAAATATATGGAATTGGAATACCACCAATTTTACAACTATTTCAGTTAATAAATCTAGGCATAAACACCTAATCACAGAGAAAAAAACTGGACATTTTGCCTACCTAGAGACAACACCTGAAATCTTAACAAAGGAATTGCTCCTGATTCTGATCGATCCTGTAGATCCAACAAGCTGCCCAATTTCAGGAAATATAAAACACAGAGGAACAGATTTGAACTGCACCTAGAGTGCGCAATCAGCAATGTCCAGGCCTTGAAACTCCAAAGGGCAAAGGTCTGTGTTCCTCAGCAAATAAATGAGAAAGGAAAGAAAGTTACAGAAGGAAAAATTGTAGATTAAAAGAAATTGTTTAAATCATCAGATAAGAAACTGGATAAGGCTAAACTATAGCTTCCAGGGAGACATGCTTGGGTGATTAAAATATAAAGAAATATGAGGAAGTGATTTCTATAAAAGTTAAGACCATGATTACATCTGGGAAAGAAGGGTGTAAGGTAAAGGTGAGGCTCACCCAGGGACGATGGCTAAAAAATTCTAGTTCTTGACCTGGGTGCCAGTTACAAGGGTTTCAACTAAAATAAGTCATTTAGTGACACATTTGTGTGGTGTGGTTTCCTGGATTTGTTTTATTTTATAATAAATATTTAAAATAAAATGTATTGAATTTTAATTTTGACAAATATTTTATAGCCAACTTAATTTTAAATAACTTATTTTGTTATAAAATTGAATATAATTGCATGAAGCATATAATTACTTAAGGTATCTGTGGGAAATATTAGTAATGTAAAGAATTAACCTGCTATCATTGTATGGCTCTTACCTACAAGCTAGGAATGCAAAACAGATTCACTTAAAGCAGCACTGGCAAATTCAAGCAACTGCTCCAGGAATATTTCACCTACTGGGAGCCGACAAGGTGGGAGGCAGAGTAGCATCTGGAGATTTCATTGTGATGGGACTGCCATCTTTGGATCCTCAGTACCAGAAACTACATTTCCACTGGCTCAGGCTGATGAGGGCAGAAGTGAACCATGCCAAAGGGGCCGGTGCAGTAGAAATCACTTCCAGGCTTTCCAGTCACTTCCCTGGGTAAAGTGTCACCACGATCAGAAAGCCAATCCCCCATGACGATGATTTACAGTCAGAAAGTGGCTTTAGGACAGATTTACTGTTGCCCTGGTCACACTACTCTGTTCCTATCATCAAAAGGCATTTTTCCTGTAAAAAGCAATGTTAGGAAAGGACATATACATCAGAGCATGTTAATAAACCCCTTTCCTTTTCCCCTTTGAGTAAAGAAAACAGTTAGAAAGGAAGAGGAAAAATGTATACATAAGAGAGTGAACAAAATATTGAAGCCATCCAAACCTTGTACAGGAAAGAATAAACATTTCAGCAAACAGTCAAGCCGCTAGATATATGTATTGTTTTGAAATCTCAGGGATCAGTGATAATTGTAAGGTTGACACATCTTCAGAGAGTATACATAAATATACATTATTTTCTTATTCCCAAACACAATGACTCAACTAATACTGATAGCTCCTACATAATGCCACTTTTCCTGTGTGACAGGCCATCTGCTAAACACTATACATATACATTATCATTTGATTTTCAAAAAAACCTAAGAAACTAGAGCTTAGAAAGGTTATCTTGATCAGTTATAATGCTTATTCTCTTAATCAATATACTATACTCACACGAAGAGATGTTAAGGTGTTACTTTCAACTGTGGCTCAAAGAAAATCCTTTTGCAAAAAAGATTAGATCAAGTAAAATTTTTTCAAAGGAAGTGTGCAACACATAGTTCTTAATAACTCACACGTAGATGGGTGAGTGGTGAGTGCTTTCCTTGGACCATGTAGGCCTATTATGGGAGAGACCCCACGTGATTCTTCTTAAGGCCTATCCAAGAAGACAACCTAAAAACAAAACCTAGAAAAGCTAGAGGCCTGATTAGATTTCCAAAAGCAGAGGAAGGAATCAGTTATTCAGAAAGCATAGGAATGTATTTGACCTTTCCAAAGGAACTGCTAGGGAAAGATTCTCAGAAATAGGGGAACTCTCCAAAGAAGCCCTGAAAAGCTCAGGAGAGAGAGAGATGATAGGTAGAGGGAGAGAGACTGCTCGCTTGAAACACCTCCAACGTCCAGCAGGCACCAACGCCAGTTCATGACTGTATCGGCGCAGCGGGATATTTCCGGACACCTTTGTCTCTTCCTTCCTCAGGCACCAACCCCAAGTGGTCAGGAACTACCGTGGTGGGCAAGCTGGTGGAGGGAGCATACAAGGGAGAAGCCAACTTCTTTTCCCTGACAGTAGACTTCCCACCTCATGTAGGGGGAGAAGAGCCTAGCTTTTCAATACATTTGGGGTTTTAAATATCTGTTTTTTATGGTATTGACCATGTTTATTACTGACCCGCCTGTGTTCTGTGATTTAACTTGACTATAAGACATTTAATTATTTAAGAAACAGGAAAAATGTCATGGGCCTTGCCAGGAACAAAAAAGAAGCCTCAGAGACTAATTTAAATAGAGGATATTAATATAAAGTTGTTTTATGGCTACATCCCTGAGTTTTACTTGTTCAACACAGGAATTATATTGACATTTGTGCTTCCGGCCAAGTGCAGACTCCATGACTTGTCAGTGGAATGATTATGTTTGTCACCATACCATTGCCCCTATATACCTCATTTGTAACCCCTGTTTTTATTCAGAGAAATTGCAGCTGACACTGTTATCATTCATATGCCAAAATGGTGTTTAAAGAAGGCTGACTTACAATGCGTGTTTGCAGGGAGCTATTTTTGCTGTGAAGGCACAACCTTTCTCTGGGGTGCCTACAAAATGCCACCCTTCTCATCACTCAGCAGCATTTGTGCTTTTCTATTACTCGCATCATTTATGGAATGTATTTTACGGTCTGTAATTATAATTTCAAGCACATACACAAGTTCTGTCTTTATCATAAATGTTCTGACTTTCCCAATTTAGACTGCATTCTCCTGAAGAACAGGTGCTTGCTTAAACACGTTGCCTTTCAAATTAATCCAGAGCATCTGACAGAACTTTACCCATGAGTGCTTAAGAAATATGTAATGTCTGGAAACATTAGTTATAAGTTGGCAAACCATGTTCTGTTCTGTGACCTCAAACACTTGTTTTCCACTTCTATATCAGCTTCATGCAGAACAAATGATTGTTTATCTGTGCTAAAGAAAGCTTTCAAATAAAGACCAATTTAACTGTGTGCTTTGATTTAAAGCCTGCTGTCAGTGTACCAATAATCTTTCTGTGAAACTTTGGAAATGCAGAGGAGAAGATGGCAGAAAAGGGCAGGAGAACAAAACTAATTCCTACACTAGGAAATGACCAGTTAATAGTTTTTCCCTCAAAAGAGGGCAGATGGTTAGATGTATATATTGCACCTGGATTAACAATGTGACAGAGAAAATTCTATTTGCACATTTATTTTAATTTTGTTCCATGTGCTTTGAGCTTCCTATGCCAATTGCTAACAGGTGTGCCCTGCTAATGCTATGAGTGGTGGTTGTCAACATTTAGCTTACCTTATTACAGAAATTTTTACCCGTTTTCTCTCACATGGTTGACACTCTGAGGAACAAATACCATTTATTCATGCCTTTTCACTCAATCACTTATTCTATAAATGGATTTGAGCATGTCCTAGGTTCCAGGCAACACGCCTTGAAAGTTCCAGGACTGCATTCTGCACACGGCTGCAGCCACGGTGAGCACGTCTCACCTGACCATTGCCTCTGTTTTCTTAAGAGATTGAGCATCAAGTGATTGGATTCGCATGAACCATAGTGGACATTCACCTCCCCAGACAACTCCCTCTAGCATATTACTTTTCATTTTATGTTTGGCTGATCTGTTGCCCTAAATTCAACCATCTCAATTTAAAGAAATAAAGAAGCAAACTATCTGCAAAATCAACCACACTTCTTGAGGAATACCTGTTAGTTTGATAAAGCATTTAAAACCTGTGCATTGACACAAGTCAGATACTGCTGTAGACAATGAAAGAGTTTGGAGAAACATAAATGGTAGATGAGAAAGTAGAGCCAGAGCAGTGAAAATACCCATGATTCATTTATAGTCATCTCAGCTCACGACTATTCAAGAAGTAAACATTTGCAAAATCATTTTATTTTGTGTTCTCTCCATCTCAACTCAAGGTAAAAAAAAAAAAAAAACTATCTCTAGAAATAAATTTATAACAAAGACTATGCATTATTACTACAATGTGAATGAGTTCTTAAGATGGATAAAAGGAAACACAATGCAATGCTCCTTGAGTTTAATGGGGATAGATAAAATAGAAAACTTTAAGTTCTGTAGCATAAATGTGAGCAAGAAGAAAAAGAGAACTTAAAGGTGTAGGAGGTTAAAAACGGTAAAGCGAAAGCAGGCCTTGTTCTAGGGAGGGCAGAACTGGGGAGGTAGTTGCTGAAGGAAGTGATGAATGTGGCTGAGAACCAGTGCGGTTGAGAGGCCAGCGGGGCCAGAATTCACACCACGTGTGGGCAACGGCAGCAGCAGCCTATCAATCAGCGTGGACTGATCAGAGTTGGGGTTCAGGGCTAATGATAAATGGAATCAGAAAGTCAAGTGGGGTCAGCAAACTCTTGGATTGACAAAAAGCATACCACCACCCTTAAACAGAAAACATAGCCCACATGGGGTAGAGTAATCATCCTAGATAAAAGATTATTCTTAAATGAAGTTTTACCCACAAAGATATCTATATAGGTATCTGTTTTCTAGTTGGAGCAGCTACTGATTTTTAAGTACATTCCAATCTTTTTTCAAATTTTCCCAGTAGTGGATGCAAAATGACAGAGGCAAAGATAAAGATTCCTTAGTTTTCTTTTTTAGAAGTAATAAGAAAGCTGGATTCCTTGTGAAGAAGAATATTTTTTATCTTATCAGCTCATTTTCTTGAAAGAACCACATTGTCTTTGCTAAAAAGACAGCACAGAACTGGTGCAACAATCACAAGTAGCAATCGTTTAACACTCAGTACCATTTTAATACATAGATTTCACTTGTCTCACACCCACAGTCGGAAACACCATACAGCCCAGGGCACTATCTCCTATCTAACAGGTGTTCATTTTCACTGTGAAGAAAATTGGAAAATAACCATTAATTTAATCAAACAGCAAAATTAGATTTCGACCTTACTGATCAGATATTCTCAGTCATTAGGGACTTCTTACAACAGGAGAATATAAACCAAGAGAAAAACAATTTCTGTAGTTGAGATGGATAAGCCTTTGTCTCTGGTAATATTTAGCATCTTGATCTTTTTCTGAAATTTTATGGTAGATGCCCCACTGTTTATTTCATATAACTATATAACTACTTTAGCATTATAGAACATATTACTACAATGAAAACAAACTAGAAATAATGAAACAATACTCTGCCATGAATAAGTATGTTTATGCTATAAGACTACAACATGTATACCAGACCAGACTGAGCTAGGAGGTAATAAGGGCCCAAGTCAGATATAAAATACTTTGGTGATAGATCAATTCTTTCAGAATTTCACTATATCAAAAATTTGCTGTCATTTACATCTTACCTGATTAGAGCTAGCTATTTTCTCTCAACATGAAACAAAAAACTAAAAAATAAATTCTGATTAAAAATCATTTTTCTACAAATTGTTTCTTTGTTGAGGAAGTAGATATTCTGACACCTAGAATGATCTGGATAAACTAATATCCTCTTTACATTCTCCTGGCTATTCTTACTTATTTCTTTTTCCACATAAAATGTTGAGTCACTTTGCCTAATTAAAAAAATAAGTTCAAATTTTTATTAGGGGGCTATCGATCAACTAAAAAATTAACAGTGATTAAGTTAGTCAGAGGTCTGTCTGGAAGAAGTCTAGCATTGTTAATATAATGAGAATGGTTTGCATGACGTTGATGTAACCTGGCAGCCAAGGAGAGTAGACTGGGATGCACATGTGTGAACAATGACAAATTTCACTGCACTAGTCAGTGGGGGCGGTAGACACCATTGAGTGAGCATGTGTACTGTGTGGCCTTCACATTCAAGATGACTGAACAAGTGCAGCAATGAATCTGCATCAAATTTTGCATTAAACTTGAACATTTCTCCATGGAAACTATTTGGATGATTTAGAAAGCCACAGCTTGAGCAACTGGTAGTTGGGCGCCTCATCATGACAATGTGCCCACTCATGCATCATGTCTCTTGCAGAGGTTTTTGGCAAAACATCAAATCACCCAAGTAACTCTGCCCCTCTACAGCAAAGATTTGGTATCCTAAGACTTCTGCCTTTTCTCAAAACTAAAATCACCTTTGAAAGGGAAGAGATCTCAGACCATCGATGAGATTCAGGAAAATATGATGGGGCAGCTGATGGCGATTGAGAAAACTGTGTGACATCCCAAGGTGCCTACTTTGAAGGGGACTGATGTGCCATTGTCCTATGTACAATATTTCTTGTATCTTGTATCTTCTTCAATAACTGTCTCTATTTTTCATATTACATGGCTGAATACCTTCTGGACAGACCTCATATGCTGTTGAATATTTTCATCCAAAAACATGCTATGCCTTTCCATTTGTTTGGTTTTCTGTGTTAGGTTGGGTTCCCCAGGAAACAGACACTGAGATTGAAATGCACACCCAGAAAGTTTATTGGGCAGTTTATCATCTCCGGAACAACATCTTTCATACAGTACAAAGGGCAGGATTTAGCTGTGGGAGAATTTGAACTATGTTGCAGTTACAGCAGAGATTTTAGCCAAACCCTCCAGGACCTCTGGAGTTGGGATAACTGCTAGAGATCTCCCAAATTGAAACAAGGCCTTTGTACCACTGCATGGACCAGTCAGGGACACAAGCTTCTCCTACAGGAGGTTATAACATGGGGTAAGTCAGCTCCCTTAGGCTGAAAAGAATGCTTGGGGGCAGACTCATCTGGAATTGGTCAGCAAGCACACTGGCAATTGGACGGATGAGTGCCTTAGTCATGCCAGAGAGATCTGGCAGGTGCACAATATCATCCACTACTGATCATGATCATATTACTAAGATCCACTTGCTTCATATAGTAAATTTACCCCATCTAGGAGTATCTCCTCCAGAATTCCAGTTGACACTGCCTGGGAAAACTTACAAGAGGTAGGTTAGTAGAATTAACTACAGCCATTGCTCTTACAGTTACTCTTGGGGCTACAATTAATTCTCTTTATCTCTCTCCTCTTCTAAGATTCTGTATTCCCCTCAACTTCAGCTAGCATCTCTCCTGGTCTAGGTGGCTTATGTGATAGATGACCAAAACCATCATCCCTGAGGGAGGTTTGGGCCCTGTTTTCCATGACTTTCTGAGCTGATGGCAGCTTCCCTTTTCCATTTAGCATAAACACTAAGCAGAGGAGTATCAAGAGACACTCAGTGGATCAACTATTCAACAAGCATTCTTCCCTGTTCCACTGTATACCAGAAACATTAACTCTTCCTACTGATCAGGACACATTTCCTCACCTGCTAGCCTCTTAGCATAAGGAATCTGAAGTAGGCAGATGGCAGCCATAGAGAGGTTTAACGGGGTTATTGCTATTTCCCTGGTAGAGACCTTTCCCCTCTGGGAGTCAGGACCACAGATCTGCAAGAGTTAGAGTCGTGGGGAAAGGAAGGACAAATCCCTCAACTGTGTTTCTGGGAATGACAGTAAACAGGGTCATTTCTGCTTCCTGGCTCCATGTGTCTCCTACCTATTGGGGATACAGCACTATGTAAAAGTTGTTGGTTTGTACACTACATCTTGGAGAGTGACGCTCCATCCTCCTAGAGTATTATGTCCAAGCTGGTGACACTGGTGACACAGCTGAGCCATCCATAGCTCGTTCAGGCTGGTAACTTCTGGGGGTGTACTGTGTGAGAAATCCCACTATTTTTATTTTTATTTATTGCTTTTAGAGAGAGAGAGAAGAACAGAGGGAGTGCAGAGAGAGAGAGAGAGAGAGAAACATCAATTTTTGTTGTTCCACTTATATATGGAATCATTGGTCGATTCCTGTATGTGCCTGATCAGGCATTGAATCCAAAGCCTTGCCATATTGGGATGACACTCTAACTACCTGAGCTATCCAGCCAGGGCCTCAATCTCATTCTTGCAACTTGTCTGCTATTAAGTGCCCTCTGGACTAGCTTAAGCCTGATCCTGGATACAACATTTCCATTTTACATGCATTACTACCTAATCTATCTAGCCTTATGACTTACTGGTCTGAGAACCAAGTTCATGATGGGCAGACTTGGCTGCATGGTTACCTGATATCCTATGGACAAGCATCTCTATCAGGGACCTTTAGCATTCCAGGAGCTATAAATGCTGCACAAGTATCCATTAAAGATGGCAGGACTTTACTACAGAGCCAGAGGTGTGCCTGTTGTGATCTTCCTATTGTGGCTTTCGATAAACTCCACTTGACAACTTTTCTCACCACAGATACCTCTAACACCATAGGGTCTGCTGGGCCATATGAACCATACAGCAGGGTCAATTACACTAGAGTATGGACCTACTGTAGAGTCCTTTTGAGCTGTGAGCCACATTCAGATCTGGCAGCCTACTGTGTCATTGGGAGATGAACATTCTAAGTGTGGAAGGAGCTGCCTCCACAGCTCAGAGGAATGCCAGAAGTTGTTTTTTCTTCTTAGTGGTGGCATCTGAGAAATTTAATAATTTGGACTTTACTTTGGAGGGTACGTCTTGGCATGCCACAGATCACTCAACTTCTATAAACTTCATTAATGGGATAGGACATGAATCTTAATGGATGTAGTTCTCACATTCTGGGGCACATATATATTACCAATGACATGAACACACTCATGACTTACTGCTCATCTGAATAAGATTACTGGGTTACATCAGAGGACAGAGAGTTAACATAGACCTAGGACAAGTGTATAAAGGCATACAATTGGCTAGCCTGTGTGAATGGGCTCTCCCACAGAGCATAGTCAGTAGGAGGTCTTCTGGACTTAAATATAACCACACTAGCACGTCCACTTCCCCAAGGCTTGGATTGCTTCTTCCATCATCTACCATAGCAATTCTGTCACTTCTAGTTTACTAATGTGGACTACTACTTTTTATAAAGTGCCTATCTAGCAGCATAGAAGCATAATCTCAAAGGGTCCTTCCCAGATGTGAAATCCTTTATCACAGCAAAATATTCCCAAGTCAGTAAACTCTTCTTTGTTCAACTTAATTTTCTGTCCTCCTTGATTTGGCACTCTTAGGACCAGTCCAGCCCTACTTTCCTGGATCCCATCAGTACATCGTGGCTATCTCTTAGATCTCTCAATGTATAATTCCTTTTACCACCCAGAAGACCCAGAACTTTGCTGGATGAATGATGTGTTTTCAACCTAACTATTGTTCTGGTGGCCAGGAGGAGCAGTAAGGGTAAATCCTTGAGGAGAGAGGGTACATCTTGCCCTGTAAGACAGAGTTCTCTGCATTTAATTTAAGCAAGTGTGAAGTTCAGGCATTTAACAGTGAGAAATGGGACACTTACTTCTATAGAGCCCAAAGATTCAGGGGAACATGGGGTTTGATACAATCAAAGTTACTGACTCAGACATCCCATCCCAACTCCCAGAGTCCTTCTCCTCTAGCTGTGGTCTCAGCACAGCAAAGTTGCCAGATTGAGAACTCATCCCTCTATGGAGCTATATTATCTTTTCAATTAAGTTCTAGGCATCATCTTCAGCTTTTTCTACCATCTGGCTGCAAGAAATTAGCATGCTTGTGTATGCTATGAAGGAGCCCTCTGACTTTCAGTCCCGAAGTTGGTGATTAATCATTCTTCATATTTCATTGTCTTTCTCCAAACTATAACTTGTACTCATTAAGAGTCATAGAATTCCCTGTTCCTTATGATTACTACATCCCCTGAACTTCTCAATCCCCTAACATACTGCTCCTACCAATACAATTCTTTCCTACTTTTCCATATCAGTTCGCCATTGGTAAAAGTTTTAACAAGTGCAACCCAAGGGCACCCCAGAGCCTATGTGTGTCCCACCTACCACTAGTGATGTTGCCCTCATTCATCAGTGAACCAGTTCCAACATCCCAATTTAAAGTCTGTTTTCTTAGTCCATTCTTGGGACCAACTTTCTTAGATCAGGTGCTCTACGAGACAGATCCACAGGTGCAGATTTGCATGCAGGGAGTTTATCAGAAACTGTCGTCACAAAAAAATGATCGTGAGGGAATGTGAACTGCAGGACTGGGCAGAAAAAGAAGTTGAACCGAGATGCAGGAGTATCAGAGGCCTCAGCTGATTCCTCCAGGAGCTCTGAGGCTGAGATGGATCTTCAGAGCTATAGACAGTGAGCAGAGGATAAGCCAGTGTCCTGCCCTATTGACCAATGATTCCATACAGTCTTCTCAGAACGTAACTGACCTTCTGAATAGCAATACTCACTGTTAGATGGTAATGAAGTCATGGCTAAAATGATCAACCAAATGAAGAGAAGAACTTAAATGCCTTTGGAGATATTCAAGGCTGAGAAATTCATTCCATGTGCCCTGTAGAGACTGTACAGACAACTGAGTACCAGCAGATGTGGTCAGAGGCACTAGCCTCAGTAAGGGTCAAGGCTGACAGACTATTCCATTCCTAGTAAAAAAACAAGTGACACAATCACACTTAGGTTTAAAAACATATCATTCTTGCTGCTTTGTGGTGAGCAGGAAGCAGGGAGACTGGCTTAGAAGCTCTTGTTAAAGTCCAGAGGTGATGACCAAGCAGAGTGGTCAGTATTTACTCACAGATAGGATTTGTATTGTGAAAGAACAAAGGCATCAGCGATGGCAACCCAGCTGTGGGACTGGGCTACCAGAAGAAACGAAACACTGAGAAGCAACCCCTGGCCTAGACACAGGCATGTTCATGCAATGACAACTCTTAACTCTGCCTAAAATGAATTTCTGAGGCCCAGGCACCAAATTAAAACCAAGTAAGAGGAAAAACACGGCAGACACAGTTTTAAGGAATCTCCTAGTGGCTTTTTAAAACTGAGTGGTTTTTGGAAGAGGGTGCTAAGGTTCTGTAGCTTTATACATGGTTAGCTAGATAAATGGGTGAGTGGATGAAAGAGGGAAAGACTTTAAAGAAAGAGGCAGGGATAAATTTTGTGTGTGTGTGTTTCTGTGTGTATAAATAGCAAAAGAAAATGAATATGTTCCAAAATATTAATGGTGGATGATTTTTATTTACATTTTTCCTCAATGCTTGAGTATCAGTATTGTTAAGTAAGATAAAATAAAAAGAATTATTTTAAAAAGCAGAGTTGAGAAAAGAGTGTCTTTGCTACATTCCATGTTTCCTAAGGAATTTCCTTGTTCTTTTATGTGGACACCATGGCCTCATACGCAAATCTTTCCATAATGCAACCATCACTCAATGAAGGGATGATAAAATTAGAACAGAGTTCCTACATTATTTTTATCTAAACATAAAGTCCTCTGATTCTCAGCATTCTACCAGTTGTGACAGTTACTCTGTCCACTGCTTCTTAAACTAAGAGCTCTCCTCTCCCAAGGACACATGTTCTCTGGCCTATATAAAAGGCCAGACAGCTATCTCAAGGAAAGAAGGACAATATTCACAGTTCTTATGGCACAAGTGAGTGGGCATGAGAGGAGCTGGCTGCGGAGTGTCTTAGATGTCACCCAGTCAAACTCTAGGTGAAGGAAACCTAACCCAAAGAGACATTTCATGCTGTGTCTAGTACCTTTACTCTATTATTGAACAAATATGTAAGGAACTCTGAGAGTCAAGGATGATAGACCTGTTTTCAGAAAACTGGACAGGCCCAGCTTTCAAAAACAGAAAGCCAAGAGTGGAATCTGTGCTTCGTGCACTCCAAACAGAATCATTAGGCCGCCTGTGTGGGACACTGTGTGGGAGCCAAGGATCCCTGTGGTTTCTACAGCTGCAGCACAGAAGCGTTGCTCCCTGGGCCCCACAGACCAGTGTGTCATGCCCAGAGGCATGAAGATGTCTTCGGTGTTTTCCTCCCTACAGTATTTTTGATCCCACAAGAAGAGCTGGAAAATGTTATTCTTGTTCATATAAATTTATATTTCTGAAGCCCTACAATGTTCTTTGTTTCAGTGATTTTTCTTTCACCAGAAGTGAAATCCATGGACTGATTATAGGCCATGTCTGGGGGGTAGGGGGAATATACACACAGAAAAAGAAAAAAGAAAGAAAGGATTTTTTAATCCATTTTGTATTTATATGCCTTTTCAGTTCCTATGGGAGTTCCCCTTGGTTCTATTCTGGGAGCAGGGTGAGTAACAGCTTTAGCCTTTCATTTGTAAGAAGAAAATCTCCACAGGTTGAAGGGTTGACTGGATACTAAATTGATATCTTCATTGTGGTTATATTAAGGTATGCAAATCTTTCCATAATGTAACATAAAAATGCATTTTAAAAGCACACGTCAAAATATGTAAAGTCTTAGATTTTACTCATCTTTAGAAGCACCTAATAGTCTTAACCATGGGTCACATTTAGATGACATCCAAACACTTTTGCATTAACTTCATAGTTGATAATGTATTGTATTATTCCACTGTTTTTTTTTACCTGCCTTACCTTCTCTGCCAAAGCAATGATCTGGAAAGCCAAGGGTAGTATAGATTTTCCTTAAATCTCTATGGAAATCCAATAATTGTGGTGAAAAATAATCTTGCTAACAAGTTGGGTATTTTATGGATGAAAGATAGGTATTACCCCACTGGCAAAGCTGGTTCATTAATTACAAGACTCAATGTTTATTTCAGAAAAATTCAATGGCTCTCATCTTTGCTTCCTGAAGGAGAGGATCAAAACTTAGACTACTTTAGTGCTCTCAACACCAGATTGTTTGATTTACTAATTTCTTAAGAAATAATAATTGTATAGATTAGATGAATGGATGGACAGACAATGAAATAATGAATCCTTGTTTAGGGAAGAAGGTAAAAAGCACTTCGAGACATCTCAATCCTGATTGGGAAACTCTTTAGCGTTGCCAAGACCCAAGGGATCCCAGAAGAATGTTAAAATAAATATTTAATACAAGCCTCAAATTAATAAATGAGGCCTACCTGAAAAAGTGATAACTGCTTTAGAAAAAATGTAATTAGTTTGAGCATCCAAATAAAAGGCCATATTAGCTATTAGTCAAAAGATGGAGAGGAGGAGAGGGATGCTCTCTGAAGAAACACTTACACGTGGAACCACATGGGGATCAAAGCTTTATGGTTACAGGAAACTGTATTTCTTCACTGCTCTCGACTTAGAGTTTTAAACAGCTGAACACTGTCAAAGACCATGTGTGTTTATTTTTTCTCTCCTTGTAGGCAAACACAACAAAACACAATGTTCCTTCTTCATGAAATAAATCCTAACCTTGAGATTTTGTGATGTTTAACAGAAGGCAATGGGAGTTGATGGAGTTAAAATATACTATTTAGAAATTTTAGAGTCTCAAAATGATTATTCCTTCGGGAATGGCACCTCCTAAATGAACCAGCATTTAATTGGAAACAGAAAATGCCATTGTTACAGTTACAACAGACTCACTCTCTGGGCAAGTATGCTCAAAGGCTATTCACACAGACCTAGCAGGCTCTCTGGTGATCTATGTTACCATGTACCTGCCTTCTTTCCTCCCTTGGCACAAGCTATGAATTTGTCATCAAAAATTTAAAAACTTGGGTATAACGCTCATACTAATAACGCTCATACTAGAGCTTTTGTTTCCAGGCTTACTGGGTAAGTGAATGTAAATCTTCAAATAGGGAAACCAAAGCATAATTTCAATTCCTTAATTTGGGAACTTTCATTGTTTTTTTTTTTTTTATTATTTCAAGCAAAATCTTCATGTTTTGCAAGAGAAAGTCCTACATGCTTTGGTGACTAATGAGAAGAAGATCATCAAAGAGAGACAACAGCCATTTAAATGCAGCAAACTAAAGTGGAGTTGTTGTTTTTTTAAAAAAATTGTTATTTGTTTGTTTGTTTTTCAGGGAAGAGTTATGGAGAAAGGAGAAAAAAAACACAAGCCTTAAATTTTCAACTTTGGACCGAGGCCATGGAATCTCGGTCACAGAACAGTTTCCCTTTGTTCTAGATATATATTATTGCATAAAGACCACTTCAAAATGTAGTGGGGTAAAACTACAAGCATTTTATTATGTTCACAACTTGGTAAATCAGGAATTCTTTTATGTAGAACATATTTTGGTCATCTATAGTTGGAGTTAATTGACCTGGATCCAGTATTAACATCCTGCTGAGCATCAGGGACCCAGTCAGGCTAGATATCATTACTAACATTCAGTCTCTTCAAGGTATGGCTTTCCAATAGAATGACCCCCATGAACGAATGTCATGGATAATTAGAGCCTACACTTTCTGTTGATATATACATACAACCAAACACATATGTTACTGGACAGGGCTAAAAGTACAGGTTGACTTTTATCATTTCTAATACATCCCTGTTCTAATACCAGTTACCATTAGCAGACCATGCCTATAGAAGGGTGGCTATCCAACAAATGGTTTTTATAGAAAACTAAGGAAGACTCAATCAAATACAGCTCTAGATAGCAAGGGACAGGCTAGATTGCAGGACTGTCAGGATCAATTTGAACCTTTGAGTAGGTGCTAAAGTATAAGTCATTGCCCCCTTTGAGAAGACACAAGAAGAGTTATGACAAAGAATGAAAATCAGGACAACCAAGTCAGAATAGACATCCTGCCAAAGACTGAATGGGAAAACACAGATATGAAAACATAGACATGGTACTTGTTCCCCCTCACAGGACATGGAAACCTGTCAGGTGAACGAGTAACTCTCCAATATGGGTGTGTTTTTTTTTTTTTTTTTTGAGATTTTATTTATTTATTTATTTATTTAGCGAGTAGGGAAGGGAGAGAGAAAGGGAGGGAGAGAAACATTGGTGTGAGAGAAAAACATCGATCAGTTGCCTCTCGTACACACCCCAACCCGGCACCAAACCTGCAACCGAGGCCTGTGCCTTGACTGGGATTAAACCAGCAACCTTTCAATTCCTGGGAAAATGCTGAATAAACAGAGCCACACGGGTTAGGCAGATTTGGGGGCTTTGAGAACAGCAAGAAGGTTCTCTACCCTCATATCGTGTATTGGGGCAGCTGAGAGATGCCAGCAGTAGTGATACCAACTTTAGTGCAAACATTAGAAAAGGATCATATTGATTTAGAAGAAGCCCTAATCTTAATCATCTTTATATTAGCAATTTTGATTTCTGATGAATTATTATTTTTTGGAGCAAGTAACTGGATCCAAACATTTAGGACCTTCTCCTGAGAACAAAGAACCCCTGGATGAAATAACTCCCTACCATCCCCTTCTGAGGTAGGAATGCTCTTTTTTCTGTCTCTGGGATGGGGGCCTTCTCACTGTATGCCTTTCTGTGCAGCTTCAAAACTCTCATATTCAGGTCTTATCCTGTTGAGGTTGAAGAGTGAGCAGTGCCTTAAACACTCCCCTTATAAATTCAACTTATACTCATATCCTGGAAGCTGGAGCCTCTTTGGGGAACATAAGTGGATAGAATGCATATATTTCTCTTTGTACCTTTTATTTTCTGAGTTAAAAAAATCCCTTATTTTAATACTGCCTCATATTAGCCTTTCTAAGATAACTTCAACCATTTTCTCTGCCCTTTTATTGAAGCCAATGGGGCATTGCAAATTGTCATTGTACTACTGAGTCAGTAATAGCCATGGAGTTTTACACAGCATCATTAAAGGAACTAATCTGAATGCACATCGACCACTTTTCTCATTTGAATAATACAGCCATGTAATTTTTAAAACTGTATTAAAAATGCCCAGTTTAAATTACATAATACACGACCATTGGTGAGGCTCTAATGTGGGATATTGCAGCAAAGATTTCTTTAATTTTTGTTTTTACAATATTTCTGAAATATATTATAAAAGAAAATGATTAATAAACAAATTCTGAACCACAATTTTAATTCTTTGTGCTGATGAAATTGTTTAAAACTTATTATATTTCAAAGACAATTAAAATTTTCTACTCAGTCTAGCCAGAGAAAAGAGGAAAACCTAATCTCTTTTCTCCATTACTCCAACAGTCCCCAAATAGAGGAAGAAAATAATAACTAATATTTATTTGTTCTATTTAGATGAGTATCTCTATGCCCTGTGCTACAAATTATCTTATATAATCTTCCAAACAACCCTGAAATGAAGGTGTCATTATTTGTACTCCTTCCACTTTATATTCACCAATACATATATTCCAAATCTTCAGCACAACCATGAATGTTAAGATAAAGCTTTGAACTCTCTACTCTGAAGACATCAGGTTGATAGTGAATGTTTTAGGGCTTCAGAGTAATATGACCAGGGATGAGCTTCAAGAATATAAATCTAGGAATCAATAATCAGATACATTTTATAGTAAGAACTAGTTAAAGAGAAAGCCCAACAAAAGATATTGCAATAGTTTAGTAATAACATAGATAGCCCTGTAACTCTGGGAGAGGAAAGAAAAGAAAGGCACAGGTGGCAAATGAATTGTGGAGTCATTAGTGCCTGGACACAAGGAGCTTGTGAAAGGGAGAAGGCTAGAAGAATGGACTTTGTAATGAAAGCAGATAGCGTTAACAGAAAGAGTGTGGATGGATTTGAGTGAAGATGATTTCTTTTAGATATATCAGTTTATAGTTCTAGTAAAACCTGCAGGTAGAAAAGCCTGACTTCCCTTTTTGACTAGAAAAGTGAAATGAAAGCATTGCGTGGCTCATAAAGGAAATCAGAGAAGAACAAAGGGACAGACAAAAAAGAGAGAAGGTAGGAGATGTGGAAGACAGGGAAGTGCCTCCTACTTTGCTATGCACAAAGGAAGGCCATCCATTTTTTCTGTACTATCACAGAATCTGCTGTCCAAAAAGGAAAGAGTGATATGACTACCAAATCGCCAAATCGAATGGCCATTTCAACAAACCATACAAATAATAAAACTCTCTGGCAACCACAGTCAAAGGGGCAGACATTGTTACTCGCCACTCACTTTAATTAATCCCAAACCCCTGGAAGGAAGAAAGGAAGGAAGGAAGGAAGGAAGGAAGGAAGGAAGGAAGGAAGGAAGGAAGGGAGGGAGGAAAGAAGAGAAAGTAAGAGGGAAAGAAAGACTAAAAGAAAAGAAGAAAGAAAAATAGAAAAGAAACAAAAACCCGTTTTTCTTTGTTAAATAGGTGGCAAATTAAATTTGTGAACTATTTCAGAAATGAGAGCAGGGCCTAAAAGAAAGCACATAATTTGTACACTTTTTTCTGATATGTGAAGATATTGAACTTTTCAGTATACTAATACTTTTTTTATGTTTTCTACTAATTGATATTCAGTGTGATATTGAAAAAGGTAAAGTCACTTGATTACAATTCAAAGTCTACCTCTGACCTCTCACCTTGTAAGGTCCATAAGGTGTGGTTCCCACATAGAAGTGTAAATGTAAGTGCCTCTTTGAAAGAAAAGCAGCCCCCAGCTTCAGCTCAGGCTTGTCCCTCCCAGGATCCCAATTGTCTAAGAAGAATGCTCCTGGTATCAGGTTTCTTAAGCAGAACAGTATTACTCTTTCCTATTCAAACTGAAGGTTTTTAATGCTTTGTTTTCTTTGGTAGTATTTATAGCTTAGAATGAAGTTACCAGTTTCTGGAAACATTTAAAATTTTTCTAAAATATTAAAAATTTGAGACTGGTAAACAGTCACCAATATTTGCCAAACAGCCATTGACTCCTTCCTTGAGACACTCCCAAGCACCTTGCAGTAAAGACAGATCATTCAACCCAGTTGTGCAATTCTTTGTCTGCTTGGGTTCCCTAATGGAAAGTTAAGGTTGATTATACAGCCACTGAAATGAAATAAAATGAAGCAGACCAGAGCAATTATGCAGGAAACTTAGTCTTCTAAAGCAAGTGTATCAAGCAAAAGTGAAAAAAGGTTTTATTCCAAGACATACATATTTTATGAAGGTAATCTAAGAATACTTTTGATTTTTCTGCATATCATCTGAGTAACTATCTCATTGGCGGGTTTAATACAGTCCCCAGTTGTTTTCCGAAAGTATGAACACACCTCAAAGCAAAGCAGAGCTGCAGGACAGAATTTTGTTTCTTTTTCTGAGAAAGATGTCCTTCTGCATAGGCAACATGGAATGGTGGAAAGAGTATTGATATTGGAATTTTTTAACTGAACATTAATCCCAGCTCTGCCCTATAAGCAGTTGTCATGGTTCATTCATTCAGCAAACGCATGTTCAGCATGTGTTATGTTGAAGGTGTTATGCTAAGCACCAGAGATGAGAAGATGCAAAGGCAATTCCTACTTTTAAGGAAGGCAGCTATGCACTGGGGTGCTATTCGCTCTGTTGAGTGTTATAGTAAAAACATGCACACAAAGCCATAGAAATGCAGTAAAACCCCAAGAGTCTCCGTAAAGAAGAGGGAACATATTAGCTGAGATGTGAAAAGTGAGTAGAAGCCTTAAAGTTTACACTTCCATCATCTTTCAAGTGAGAGGTATGGGTTTCTCCTACAACTGCCTACAGGGGGTTATTTTATGTAACACACTAGTAAAGAAGAGACGTAGTCCAAAATCAGGAACGAATGGCTTCTTTCATTACTCTTTCCTTACCTCTCACCTGGCTGAGAAGCCTCTGTGCTTAGCTCACTTGTTATTCATTTTCTGTAGCTTTCTTTCCATCTGGAATGGACTTTGCTAAATCCATTGGAAGCATCTAAATTTCCCTGTTTTGTTTGCTTGTTTTTTGCTTTGAGTTTTTCTAACAGGTATATACACATTTTTCCCCCAATCACACTCTAAGTGTTACAGGACCAAACCTATGCCTTATGCTTCGTTAGTACCTCTCTTACTGCTTAGCACAATGCCTGCACAGAGTAGGAGCTTTATTAGTGCTCACAGAGGAAAACAGGGGCAGACATGTTGTTGCTGGCTTCCAATAAATTATATTGAATGGGATTCACCGCTACACTAGAAGTAAATTCCAGAGCTGGAATTCTAGAGCACTGTATGACTAGCAAATAGTAACAGTAAGCCTGAAAAATTAATTCTCTGTTTATTGCCATTTTCTCGATGATTGGTATCTTTAAACGTCAGGCTGATTAGCATGCAGGTTTACAATTACACTCTGAGCTCTGAGCCTTGTAATGTCCTGTTGTTTTGCTTCCAGGGATTTATGTCCAACTCCTGCTCTGTTTGTAGGCGCCTGTGGGGCAGAACGACAGAGCCATCCGTGTTTCACCAGCAGATGATGGTGACGATATTACTATTTACACAGTCAGTTTGGTGATGGTTGTTTGAACCTCATCATGTCTAACCGAGAAAAAAATTAAGGAATTAATATTTGAAAACTCAGTGTATGTGTTTAGCATCATTATTGCCACTGCTATGACAAATGCTTTGACAGTCAAGTGAGTTCCCATTTACAATATTGCTGCCATAATCTCCTCGTTTTGTAACTGCTTTTGGAAACTTATAAGGTTGAATTTCTGATATTACTTCTCAATAAAAAAGAACTCATGTGTTGGATTTATGGAAAATTATCCTGGGGATTTTTTAGATTGTTATTTCAGTGTTGGAAGAGTTTGATTCAGCAGTGGGCCCTATTGTCAGCTGCTGCAGCCTGCACACGTTACATGAATCTCTTGGGCTACCCTGCAAGGGGGACTAATTGCATCCTGTATTGGGGTTGTGGAATAAATTTGTGAAAAAGTTTTCTCAAGTGAGCAGCTTATATGGCTACTCCTAAGGGACCCTCTGACTCTGCCATAAACTCGGGATGCCTGCCCCAGCATGCTTTCCTTTTCTGAAGCCCTGACAGGGAGCACCACTCAAGTGTTCACTGGCTGGCATGGTGTCAGTCAACAAGGAATACATTTGTGAGGGCAGCAAACCAAAGCACTGCCATCTGACAGCTTCGTTTCCACGTGATTGATTGGCCAGGGGATCAACGAGGCAGAGATCAGACATGGTCGAAACATGCAGCTGGAGGACGTGTTGTTTTTAGGGAGGGGAAAATTTTCTTCTGTGCAGCCATGGATTGGAATCCAATAGAGAAATAGTTTGGTTTTTCCCTTTCAAGAACATTCTTAAATTAATGTTATAATTAACATTGTAATGGTTTCTGAGCAGTCTTGCCAAGCCTAGATCTTTCTTCCAACCCAAACTATTTTGCTTCATCATCTATACCAAATGCAAAGAACTATTTCCAAACCTCTGCAATGCTAGAGGGTCCTCCTGAGGATATCTTATTCATCTTTTGGATCTGATCATCAATACTTAGCTATTTTCCTGGCCTCACATGAATATTACTTTTATCTACAAAAAGCTAAGTTAGTTGTTACTTACTTTTTTCTAGACCACAAAATGTGAGTTCTGAGGATACCAAGAGATAAGGGGTTGAAGGCAGGAATCTGAGTAAGATTTATATTCTTGCATAATACTGCTCTAAGTCCTATAGAAAGAATTTTTTTCTTGCAGTCTGGCTTCTCTCTATATGATATGTCTACTAAACTCTGGAAATAGGAATGTTATAGATCAAACAAGTTTTGTAAATACATCTTTTTTTGTAAATGTTGAGAAACTAAATTTAACAAACATGAGGAAAAGTAGAGGCATACAATATGAGTAAGCAAAGGAATGTTCCTAAGTAAATAAAAACTGAATAATTATTTGCTTAAAACAGGGTAACCTAAGCCATTTGGGAGCCTGCACCAGGATGAATTTCCATAATAACTCTGACTCCACATTTATTTACGTGACGTGAGCACTTCATCCAGGTTAGACATTCGAAGCATCTAGCAAGACAATGGAAGAAACCACCTGATGTTGCCAGTTAGCAGTCAGTTGTCTAGCAACCACAGATTTTTTTAAATAATCATTCCTGCCTCTCAGTTAATATTTTAAAGATAATAAGGTTAATATCTTGGTAATCTCTCAATTATTTACATGTAGATACTAGTGCAAATGTTCTGCAATTACTCTTTGAGATTAGGAACCTTCACATTTTGGTAAATAACCAAGGAAAAGCCAGCAGCTTTCAGCTGTCAGTTCAGAGGAAGTTTCTGTTGAGTTTCTGAGGCCGTCCGACTACGATCTCCTCTGCCTGTCCGTTTCTATAGCAGCTTTGTTGTGTTATATTACGATAGTCTCTCCCCCTTGAGACCAGCCATAGGAAAGCCACAATGGAAGCATTATTTGTATTGTTTGGTTTTGTATGAGACACACATCGGGAAACCACTGCTTTGTGCAACAGCATTTGCAGGAGGTCTCCCGGGGGCATCAAGCTCACGGGCTCAACCCCAAGCTGAATGACAATAAAGAACGGGAAAAATTAAAAGGAAAGGTGCTTTAATTGAACCTGTGTTTGTGGAAATGTGATACCGACCTAGAAAACACCTTTCTTAGTTCCTGGAATGAGGGAGAGGGCTTCTCCAGAGACCCTCTGCAACAACAGACAAATCATTACAGGCTGAGAGAGATGCCCCTCTTGGCCTGAGATGGATTTCAAATTTCTTCTTTAAGAAATTCTTATTCTTCCATTGACAAATAAAATAATACAATGAAAAAAATTAAATAATAAAATAATATTGAGAAAGATCTAAAACGGGAGCCAACAAACTTTCTCAATAGAAGGGCTTTGTAGGACACAGGGCCTCTGTCACAACTACTCACTGCTGCCCCCGGAGGGTGAAAGGAGCCACAGAAAATACCGTAACGCAGCGAACAAATGGGCATAGCTGTGCTCCAACAAAATTTGTATTTATTAAAATAGGCCCGGCTTGACCCAGGAAGCTATAGTTTACTGACCACTGATCTAAAGTAGTTCCCAATCCAGCTACTCGCTCTAAACTAAGGAAAGGTCTAAACTTGCAGGAGTGTCTGACCTGCAGCCTGCAGGCCGCACACATCCCGGGATGGCTAGGAATGCGGCCCCACACAAAATCGTAAATTTACTTAAAATATTATGAGATTTTTTTTTGTAATTATATATTGCAGTGTATTTAACATGTAGCCCAAGACAACTCTTCTTCTTCCAGCGTGGCCCAGAGACGCCGAAAGGTTGGACGCCCCTGGAAGGAATGGAACGAGTTTTCAAACAGGTCTAAACTCAGATCTCCTGAGGCCTAGTCTCTCGTCCCTCAGGGCCACCGTCACAGCACTCGCACGCCAAAGCTTGCCCGCACAGCTGGGCTGTTCACCTGGAACACCTGAATGCATGCGCTGGCGCCTCAGAACCTCTATTCCTCCAGAACCACACAAAGCTAGTCTTCTACCCAGCTTCTAACGAAATGACTGATGGCTGAGATGTGGTGGAAAAAGAAGTTGGACTTGGAATCCAAAGTTGGACGTGAATCGGCGCCAGCGTGGCCTCGCTCATCAGCTGTGTGTCCTCAGGCGAGGCAGAATGTTCCCTTCAAGGCTTTTGTTTCTCCTGATCTGCAAGAGCCTACTTGAACTCAGTAGGAATCTTGTCAGGATCAAATGAGAAAATTTGCCTAAATATACTTCATTAATTACAAAGGACTAAACAAATGTGAGCGCAGTCCATATATCAATAAAATGTATAGATAAACGAGTGGCTGCCACAGGTGAGTGTGATCAGTGGATTACGTGATGGGCTGTGAGACGCAAACACTCAGATCCTGTGGGGGCAACAGCCAGTTGATTTGACTCTGCTTCAGGGTTTCCCAATTATGTCTCCTAGTCTCAACAAGCACCCTTGTAAATGTGTTGTAAAAAAAGCAATAAATAGTATTTAGGTCTAATCATGAGGCTGTTGGGGGAAAATCCTAATCTTTAAAAAAATCTATGAAAATTATATACCCTATTAGCTTAAGGAAGAAGCAGCCATTTTATATTTGAAAGAATGCTTGCCACTGTGCCTTTCAATTTGGGACACAATACAAACTAATCCTAGATTCACAAATGACTCCCTGAACCAGAATATGTAGGAAACTTCCCAGGCTGTAAAAATTCCCTAATGCTTCTCGGTCTTCATATCACAACCATTTGCTTTTCTAAGTCAAGTTCAAATCATGGCCTCACTCTCTTTCTTGAGAGGTGTTCTCTGAGGACATTGTGAAGCAGGAGGAGAAAGAGCCAGCCCTGCTGTCCAAGGGTTTGCGTTGCCCATTTTTCAGTTGTGTTGATCCCAGTAACTTGCCATTAGAAACATTCTAGAGTCTATTGACTTGTTTGTTTTAATCCAACAGTCTTTTCTAGAGCTATTCCACTTATATTAACTTATTTTAGTTTTATAACCCCCCAAAGGTATACAATTTACTATAATTAAAGACACATCTTTTTATTATTTGAAGAAATATTCTTTCTGCCCATGGCTTCCAGTAGTGTATAGGAGCCCACACGTTTGGCTTACACATGACAGGTTGCTGCAGTTCTGAGGGGCAGTCAGCTAACAGCCTGACCCAGCTGCAATCTGTCTACAGGCACCCACAACAGGGGGTGTCCAACCTGTGGCCCGCAGGCTGCATGCAGCCCAGGATGGCTATGAATGCAGCCCAACACAAAACCGTAACTTCACTTAAAACACTATGAGATTTTTGTGTGTGATTACATGTCACAATGTATTTAATGTGTGACCCAAGATAACTCTTCTTCTTCCAGTGTGGCCCAGAGACATCAAAAGGTTGGACACTCCTGCCTATGTAAAGTCTGTTAAGAAGGGGCAAGTTTTGGTAGGGAAAATGAGGGAGCGGAAGGCAGAAGCAGAAAAGGGTGGAAGACATTGTGTATTCACTCAAGCATAGCAAGGTCTGTAAGACAGAGCACAAATCCAAGAAGCCACGTATAACATCACACAGTGGTCAGAAGCACAGCAGGAGTCAAAGTCCTGATCTGATCCGAAACACACAGCCAGTGTGCTGGTGACTTTGCGTAAGTCACTTCCCTCTGAGTTTCCTTTGCCCCACCTGTACTTCTAGATGGTTTGGACTGCTGCATATCCAGTCTTTTATCTTTACTGTTTTATAGATTTTAATAGGGATTTTAATAGGGATTTAATACAACGGACTACAGAAAGTTTCACGGGGAGTCTCCTCCACAGTACGATAAAAGCAAGTGCTTAGGCCTACTAACCTGAATTCCTCCTCATAATGTAGTCTCTTCTTTAACTCAGACCTGTATTTATTGAAACTTGTCTTTCCTACAGCTTCATTCATTCTAGAGAACACAGAACCCCTTCTTGCTTCCTAGAATTATATCCCCATTTCATCCATCTCTGATAAAGCACCTAAGACAAAATGCTGTGCCTACCCTGATTGATTGTGCAGTGGGGCAGCACACAAAGTATATTAGTAGGATGTGAAAATCATAACCTTGGAAAAGTAGTCCATGAATGACATTATAATTTATATTTAAAATCTGAACTTTATATCTTATAGGTAACAGATTACCCCAAACAAAATACCTATTTATGTCAATGAAGAAAACAATAGACAATATATACTTATGCTATTCATTACATTATCGAGGCACTTAGAAATGGGAATAGAATTATTATCAAACAATCCATAATGTACTAGGGCAGTGGCTCTCAACTCTAGCAGTGCAATGAAGTCATGTTCTAATGTTTTAAATGACCAGGTTCCCTCCCCTGATAATTAAATCTGGGCCTTCACATGTGCGAGTTGTGTGTCTGAGAGTGTTATTCGCAAAGGCCAAAATATCCGTGGTGCGCATGGAGTTTCGCTATCCCACTGCCCTGACATTGCTCTGAACACAGATGCCAGAAAAACATTTGTGAACATCTCACTTTTCCTGCACAAGTCTTCCTTCCATCATTAGCAGAGATTCCAGTGAGGAAATAAATTTTATTTCATTTTACAAGCCTTTATTGAATTATAAGGAACACAGGAGGACACAGCCACTAGCAATTACCATTTCTGGAAGGATAATATTGTCTGGAGGAAAAAGCACTCATGGAAGCGGCTCCAGGTAGCCTCTGAGACCTCTGAAAACTTTCTCATTTCTCACTAACTCATGTCTTCTCATTTGTAAACAGAGGCAGCATTTGCATCTGACCACCCGCAAGAATGGTCTGGGTACAACATAAGTAAATAGGTACGTCCCTAGGAGGCTTTCTCCTGAGAAAGGGATGACACAAAATTAAGATATCAGGATAGTTCCTGTGGTTGCCACTACCACTGTTACTTCACTGTTGTACGACAATATTCCTGTCACTGTGTTAACGATCTTCTTGGGACTAAAAGTGACAAGTGTAAAATGATTTTTTTAATGTCATACTTTCTTTGTCTTGGGGGAAAAAAAAACTCTGTGAGGACGTCAGAAAAGGCCAAAAATACAGTATTCCTAAGCCAAGTCCCTATAACCTTCAATCTAATGCACACACTCATTATTTCAATTTCTCCACCCCTTCAATTATTACGTCTCTTCACTCAAATATAATGTAAAGCTTCAGCTGATTTGAATAGTGTTATAAAACACTAAAGGGGCTCTCTACAGAGCACTAAATTGTGTCAGCCTTTCTTGAATCCAGCCTTCCCGAATATCAGAACTATTTATATCTTGCTTCCAGAAGACAAGCTCCATTTCACATCTGTGTCTCCCAGAGTCACGTAACACGTGCACAGTAGTAAATGCTGCGGTGTGCCACTGAAGAAGCCTGCGTCCAGAGTCTCAAGTACTTCTTCCTTATATGTGTGATGAGAGACAGTGATCTGAGCTCTACAGTCCTTCTACTTCAAAAATTGCTGAGACTGGAGAACTATTTCCAAAAACCCCAAGAGGATGTTTTTTTTTTAAAAAAAAAAAAGCTGAACTATCTGATGCTAAAATTCAATTTGAAGAACAAATCAAACATCACTGGCTAAAACAACAAAAACATCTTTACATAGTTTAATAGTGTACGTGGAAGCATGGGCGTTTTCCCCAGCCAGATATTAAGACATACAATAGAATGACAATAGCAAAGGCATTGTCACTCCGGCCTAAACTATATAGTCACACAATGAATAGAATAGAAAGTACAAAACCAGTTTATGTTTACAAAAGAATCAGCGAGAACATGACGAGGATAGGAGCTACTATTGTGAATGAAATGCTTTTCCATTTCTGATTGTCACTCATGGTATGTAGAAAATGTTTACATTCTTTACATTAAATTGGTGACTGGCATGTTCCTGAATTCACTACTACTTACTAATAGTTTTTCAATTGATTAACTTCTGGTTTCCAGATTAACAAAATTATATCTTACACATTTTGGCTATCTTCTTATATTTAAAAACGCCTACTAGTAGCATTCTCATTGGTTTTGGTACCATTATGCGGTGACTAGAGCTTCCAGCATTGTGATGGGTAATGGAGGTGATGAGAAACATCCTTCCGGCTCTTTTACTAGGTGAACGTTGGCTGTCAGTTTTAAGCATATATATTTTATTGTGTAAAAGAGGCAACCTATTTCCAGTTTACCGAAAGTGTGTTTTGATTCATGAATATGTTGCATTTCTAAATGCCTTTTCAGCAGCTATCAGGTTTTCATAATTTTTTCTTATGATCATAGATCGTATCCTTCAATTTCTAGATTAAACTGCACTTAGGACAGTTTTTATTTGAAATCATCAGAATCTGATAATACTGTGTTTAACATTTTTACATCTGTAGTCATAAGTGGAATTGGTTTATGGGTTGTGTTTTTTTTTTGTATTATTCTTGTCAGGTGTTAAAGTACTGAGTAGTCTATTTTTAAAACTAGTACTATGGCTATTATCTAGATGATTGATTGGCAATCAAACAGGATGAAATATATTATCCAAATCTACCTGAGCCACCCGAGTTGGAAAGTTTAGAGTTCAATTGTTAAACATAATAAATGCAATGAGTAAATACATACTTTAATTTTCTTTGTACAGGTTAAAACAACTGTAAGAACCATGACTATGTGATTATAACATCAAACTAGTTTGTATATTTGGAAATTAAAACGTTAAGTCATTCAGATTATCTCCTATATGCGTAACACATATATACAAAAAAATCAGGTAGGGGGTCATACAAGAGGATCGACATTCTCTCATATACCAATGTGTCTCTCCCTTTCTCCATCCTTTTCCCTCTCTCTAAAAAATAAATAAATAAAAATTTTAAAAAATTATGTATCAAAGGACACTATCAACAGACTAAAAGAGCAACGCATGGAAGGAGAGAAAATCCTTACAAATCATTTATCTAATAAGGGATTAATGTTCAGAATGTATAAAGAACTCATACAATTCAACAACAAAAGACAACCCAATTAAGACATAGTTAAGGACTTGAATAGACATTTCTCCAAAGAAGATATATAGATGGACAATAAATATATAAAAAGATGTTAAACTTTTCTAACCATTAGGGAAATGCAAATCAAAACCACATTGACATACCACTTCACATGCATTAGGATGGCTAATATTAAAAAAACACAGAAAATAACAAGTGTTGACAAGGACTTGAAATTGGAACCCTTGTGCTTCACTGGTGGGAGTGTAAAATGGTGCAGTCACTCTGAAAAGCAGTGTGGTGGTTTCTCAAAAAATTGAACATAAAAAAGCATATAGCATACCATATGATTCAGCAATTACACTTCTGTGAATATACCCAAAATCATTGAAAGCAGGAACTCAAAGGGATATTTATATACCAATATTCATAGCAGCACTATTCATAATAACCAAAAGGTAAAAAATTTGCGGATGACCATCAGTGAATAAGTAAAATGTGCTATATATCCATACAATGGAATATTATTCAGTCTTAAAAATGAATGAAATTCTGACTCAGGCTACAATATGAATGAGCTTTAAACACACGTTAAGCATAATAATCCAGACACAAAAGGACAAATATTGTACAACTTTACTTATATGAGGTACCTGGAATAGTCAAATTTATAGAGATAGAAACTGGAACAGTGTTTTCCGAGGGCTGGGGGGAAGGGAAGGTGGATGTTATTGCTTCATGGGTGCAGAGTTTTGGCCGGAGAACATAATAAAGCTCCGGAGGGAAATAGCAGCGATGGTTGTTCCACCAAGTGAACATGCTTAATGCCACCAAACTTCACACCTGAAAATGCTTAAAACAGTAACACTGACGTGTATTTCATCACAAGGAAAAATATTCTAAATTGCTTGAGGTGAGGGATTACCTTCTCTACATACAAAACGTCTACCCATGAGAGCCTCTGGCATCAAATGGAGTAGGTTTTGAAACGCAGCTTTTTCACGTACTCTCTATTTGACTAGTGATTATAGTAACTTCTCAGAACCTCTGTTACCATACCTAGAAAACCACATGCATAATATGCTCTCCCTTGTGTGCTGACATAAAGAATAAACGAGCAATGCTTCAAAAACTTACTTATGGTGCTAACAAGTATTAAATACCTGCTCACTACTATTTACCACAACTGCTGACACAGCTGTCGTCTCTCACACCACTGCAGGAATGGGTATGACTTGGGCCTTGATTTTCTGTCTATAAAATGGGAACTCTGTAGCCTACATTGCAAAATTTCCATGAAGATTAAATGAGATAGAAGTCTTGTAAATCGTAAGACTATATAATAGATCCTTAACCACATAAAGATAAAATACATTGCAAAGTAAAGCAAGAAATGGTTTAAAAAGCACTGCATTTACCACAAAGAACATTTCTCAATGGTCTTCTTAAAATATAAAAGCACATTTAGAAAGAAAAATATACAGAAACCTCCAAATCTGGAATTACAATATTCAGTTTTCTCAGACATCTACGATAAAACTGATCTCTCTCTCTCTCTCTCTCTCTCTCTCTCTCTCTCTCACACACACACACACACACACACACACACACACACATTTCATAGTGGCACTTATGCTCATAAAAAAATAAACCAAATAACTATCATTCTGAAATGATTACTTATACCACAGCTCATGACCAAGGAAAAGCTGCCTTCTACATAGGCTCTCGTCTCATGGCACACGCAGCCTCGATGAGAATTCTTTGAAAGGCCAAGGCCCCCACAGCTGAGTAAAACCAGATGCTCCGTGATCAACTGAGGGCATCTGGTTTCAAAGGGAGTATTTTGGAGGTTTTCCTGTACCGCCGGGAGGAAAGTGTTGGCAAGGAAAGCCATTCCGTGTATGCACCTTCTTCTCCTGGGCAGCAGAGGGCGCCCCCACTCCACGAGAGACAGCTGCTCTCAGGCCCTTGGCTTGCTTTCCCTTCCTGGCCTCCCAGACTGAAAGACAGGTGAACTCCAGACCAGCAGAGCCCCTCTGTTCCCACAACCAAATTCCGCTGAAAACATATTCCCATTCCCAGAGAATTATCAGCACATTCAAAAGAGTAAAAGGAGCTGTGGTGAGGGGAAACTGTGTGGGCCACTTCACAGCAGGCTGCCTCAGGTCTCAGCAGCTCCTTTCACACCTCCTTTACTGCAAGGAGAATTGAAAATGCCTGTGGCAGCAATTGTGAAGGAGCAACTAACACCTCCCATGGTCCATAACCCCAAAGCAAGTTTCACTTAGGAATATTAAGTTACAACCAGATACCATCGACAGGCAGCGGGACTGAGCTTTCCCAGGATAAAAGTCACACAGGTGAAGAAGCATGGGAGAGTCCATGGCCCTCCGCCAGGAAAAGCTCAGGCAGGGACCCTGCTGGCCTTGGCCAAACCAGAGTCATCTTTCTTAGCATGTGTATGCGTATAGAAATTTCTGAGGCTAACTCAGACAGTGCAAAGAAACTTTGCTACCTTTTAATGTGGTGCACTGAAATAATTGCAACACAATCTGAAAACATAATAAAAGGGAAAGTTTTCATAAGATCGCTGCTTTTTTCTCCTCACCCCATTATACAGTTGGCTGTTCAAATAGCCCAAATTGAATTCTGAGAAAACTCCAGATAAAATGTTTTTTGTCATATTCTCTTCATCCCATTCATATTGCTGAAGAGCCTAGATAAATCTCTGTAAGGCCATCCAGTGAGAACGTCCTTTCCTCCCTGTTTTCTATCCTCCCTGGCCCATCCCATTTTCCTTATTCTATTTTTGTCATCCAGTCTCCTTCAGTCAACACGATATACATTCTGTCCAGATCAGCCAATCATCACGAAAAAAATAAAACAACCCTCCAGACTTGAATCTACATTAGCTAACACGCCATTAAAGTCACCTTGCCTCTGTGGCATTGCAAAACCCTGGTGAAATTTACGCTGAAGGAATCTTATTATAATGCCCATCTTTGGGCAATTCAGCAAGCTTCAGAAGACGGGGCATAGTTGGAATATATAATAGATTGTTAGGCACTATGCCTTACTTATGCATCTGGATGGAAGTGAAAAGTCCTCCAATAACAGGCCTTACCACGATCAAGAACCAGACTGAAACCCTGGCTCTGGTACTTTCTCCCAGTGTTACCCAGAGTACTTTACTTAAAAACTTCTTATAGTTTCCATAGTCTCAGATATAAAGATAAAAATAGAAAACAATGTAGGGTTGAAAGGATTCCTATGTTATATTCATATTTCAAAAACAACCCTGTATGCTCAGTAAACATGACATTCTCCTTTTGATTAAAATGAAGTAAAAGTTACAGAAATGTTCTGAAACTCGGATTTGGCAAATGTTACTTACACGCAGAGCACTCTCCCACGTCACTGGCCTAGGAGAAGATCCAATGCTTCATTTTACTCTCTCCATTTCAGGATACACAATGTCAGCAAGCTTCATGGGGCAGGGGGAGGGAGAAAACATAGAAATACATTTAGCTACAAAATATTGTGCTTTTCCTGATAACTCCAGAAGAGGCTTCTTCTATCTATTCAGAAAAGTTCCTTGTGTCTCTGAAAGTGAACAGACAGGCCTAAGGAAGACAGACTGAGAGCATCCTAAGACTTGTGGAGAAGGCTTTGGTGCAACACTCTCAGCATTTCTAAGCCACACCGCACATCTAGGTTTCTTTCCACATAGTATATTGATTACTTGCAGTCAAATTGTGGTGTCTTCAAACAGCATGTTCCTTTATCATCAAGGAACCAGCAATTTCACACTCCTGTAATTGACAGCCACACAGTTTATAAGAATTGATATTCAGAATAAGACTTTTTAGTTTGAAGCTGAATAATGATAGATTTGTCTTGAGCCTGGTTGCTTGCTGGGGAAAAAATAGTACATTTAAAGTTTCCATATTTTTGCCGGGGAAAACAGCACCTTATGCATTCTTTCAGGAGAGAAAAATATTTCCATCCATCATACCAGTTAAGAAGACTCAATTCTAGAAATATCATATTGGTAGTTTCTTCTTCTCTGGGGATGGCTACTCAAGGCCAAGTGAACAGTTGCAAATTTACCCCCTCATCTCAGAGAAATCATCTGTTTCATAATACAGGTCACATTGTTACTGTGTCTTAAATGATCTATTTTTAAGTTAGGGAAAAAGATAATAATGCATAACCTAGTTTTTCATAATGGGTAACAATATTCTTGTACTCTCCTAAATAAAATAAAAGCCATGGCCATATTTAAATTTTTTTGTAATAGATGTCCACTGGTCTTCATTAATTTTATTTCATACATACTATTTGGAAAGCGTCATTAAAGATGTATCTGTTCTTTTACTCTCTGGGAAAAAAATACAGTCAAACCTCAGTTCGAAAACATGTTGGTTCTTGAACAATTCCATTCTCAACCAAGTTGTTCAGGGGAAAAAAATGTCTGGGTTGTCTAACAAAACTTTGGGTCTCAATTCTCTACCTGACTACCCTTTCATGCTGACATCTGTATGACAAGTTATGTGTCTCTCAGGTGACAAAGGAGATTCAGTTTTCAAATAAATTGTTTCTCAAACAGTTTCTGGAACAAATTAAGTTCAGGAAACAAGATTCCACTGTACATATTTCAAGCTTTTATTCAAATATAAATCCTGAAATTACTGTTTAAATGTTCATACACTATTTTGGGATATATTATAAAAGCAACGAATTCTAATTAATTGACAATGGTATAAATACCTCAATATCTGCCCTCCTTTTCTGCAAAGATTCTCAAAAATTTAGTGATTTTTACTCAAAATAGACGTTCTGATTCAAATCTCAATAAATATGCATTTGAAAGACAGGAGTATTTTATGCAAAGTTCCAGAATGTGTAGAACCCAAGAGATGTTGTTCTATATCAGCTCCTGAGCAAAATATAATCAGTCCATTTGGTGAAACCCAAATTGCACCTACCGCACCAGACTGCTAATAAAATCTGCTCTTTTAGGAATGTGTGAAGAGAATCAACACTGCTAAGACACGGGAAGTAGTTCATTTTACTGGTTCTATATGCATATGTTATCATAAAAAGTACTATTTCCATAACTTATTACAGTATCATGTGATTCCAGTTTTGCATGTAGCTTCTCTGTGATGCCTTTTGAGACTATGTCAATATACCTTGATCCCTCTCTTCTTTCAAATTCTGTAATAGAGTATCAAGAGTATGACATTTCAAATTTCTTTCTATTTCATATATATATATTGATTTTTAAAAGATTTCACTTATTTATTTTTAGAGAGAGGAAGGAAGGGAGAAAGAGAGGGAGAGAAACATCAATGTGAAAGAGAAACATTGATAGGTTGCCTCTCACACGCCCCTAACTGGGGATCTGGCCCTCTACATAGGCATGTGCCCTGACTAGGAATTGAACTGGTAACCTCTCGGTTTGCAGGATGACACCCAACCTACTGAGCCAACCAGTCAGATCTCATATATATTGATTTATACTTTATAAAAATTATATATTCTTTGTGGCACAGACACTTGAAATGTTATGTATCTACACAGTTTCTTAAAATGTGCTAGCTTTAGAAATGTTACTGAACACAAACAAGACTTTTTAAAATGACAGTGATTTGTAATGGTGTTATTGATATTAAGAAACCCTGAAAACTTATTTACAAGCTACAATCCTTTAACCACAATTCTTTTTACTTTTCAGCATCCCCTCACACATATTCCTGAACACTAAGTGAGAAAAGTGTGGTCATCGTAATTTCCTATAAAATCCTGAAAACGTAATTTTATAAATTCAAAAAACATAACTTTTCTTGAGTGTAATTGTTAGTTTTCAATGATGGCTCTGAAGAATTTTATAAAACTACTGAAGTGATAATCTTGAAACCAAATTAACTAAAACATGTACATTAACAAACCAGGCGGTAAAAGACAAATACCATGTGATCTCACCTTTAACAGGAATCTAAACAACAAAACAAACAAGCAAAATATAACCAAAGACACTGAAATAGAGAACAGGCTGACAGTGACCAGAGTGGTGAGAGGAGAGAATTTCAGGGGAAAGGGGGAAGGGTTTATAGGAATAAGTATAAAGGACACATGGACAAAAATTAGGGGGGGGTGGAAATGGGAGGGAGGTGGGGAGGGCTGGGGTAGTGGGCTGGGATGGGAGTAAAAGGCAGAAAACTGTCCTTGAACAACAATTAATTTTTTTTTTAAAAGAAGAGAGAAATAAAATTTAAAAGTAGTATAATTCCTTGGTGAAGTTTGCAGATTCCAGTACATGATTTCAAGCGGTAACTATCTCCAGAAAAGTTTCACTAATTTTGTGGGAATACATAAAATGTATTTAAAGTTTTTGTCTTTTTAACCTTGATGTGTTTGTTTTATTATTTTAGTGTAAAAAGTATGGTATTAGTGAAAGTAAAGAGTTTTCTTTTTTGCAGTTTAAGAATTATATAAAATGTGTGGAAGAATTGTAAGGTCCTATAGCTATATGAATAAAAAAGATTTTTACCTAAACTAAGTAGCCAGTTAGTTCATATTCATCTTTACCTTTAAAACTCAATAAATAAAATATTTGTCCAATTTGTTTCACATAAAAGAGATGGCCACATAAGCATAATAAATTACGTAGTAACATTGTCTACATATGACTTTAAAACTACAACTTTTTGAAGAACACTCTATACTCTGTGAGGATTAAGGAATCCTAATTCAGAAATTGAGAAGGGGCAGACAGTGACCAGAGGGCAGACAGGAGGGGATTATAGAGGAAAAGGGTGAAGGGTTTGCAGGAACAATTATAAAGGACACATGGACGATAACAAGGGGGAGTGGAAACAGGGGAGGGAGGTGGGGACGGCTGGGGTGGTGGGGAGGGGTGGGGGGGAAGGAAGAAAACTGTACTTGAACAACAATAAAAAAATGCTAAAATAAAAATTAAAAAAAAGAAAGGAAGAAACTGAGCGGCAATTCATGTGCACCAAAGCTAAAGAAAATCAATCTTACGAAATTTGTTTGGCTTAAAAAAAAAAGGCAGATGTTAAACTGAAATATGGAGAAACTGTTTTCAACTCCAACATACACCTTATTCACACACACACACACACACACACACACACCCAACACACAATCGCTATCACTTTTTTGGTTTACAACTACCTGTATTCATGTTAAAATTCACTTTTAAAACACAGACCATTTTGCAGATGTTTCCAGGCACAGCACATGACTAGTGGCTCTTTTACCCAAAGCCTTCCTTTTTCACCCTAAATCTGCAATCTAATTAAACAGGTAAAAGAAATATCATAATGAAAGCAAAATTTACATTATTTTAGGTGTGTGATTCCTTGCTCACTCTAACTGGAATAAAAAGTGAATCCCACTATGTACCTTCAAAGATGATTCAATCCACTCTATAATATTTTCCCTCTGGGAAAACAAGAGTGTGGTTAGCAAGCTGGAACACCGCAAACCGATCCTGAATGGAGAGTTCTCCGCCCAGCTCAGCAGGATCCAAGGAAGGGGAATGGCTTGGAAACAAACACAGTGAGTGGTGTTTGGCCACTGTGGACCATGCTACTGGTCTCCGTGGTCTGTTGTGATTAAATTGAGGTATACGCTGTTCTTAGAAATAATATTAATAATAATCCGGATGATTAAAAGTCCTGAAACTGAACTGAAAGCTCTTTGTATGCCTCACCATCAAGGAGGAGCTACAGGAAAATTACTGATAGCCAGATGAAGAGACTTCATCTTCAGATCCTGTGGCCTAAGGTCATGGGGTGAGAGGAGCAAAATAAATTCCATTTTTATCTAGTGACACCACATTTGCAAGAATCTGAAATAAAACTTTCCTTCCAGCTCCTGCTTTCATGTCAGAGAAATAAAATGCAGGTACAAAATTTAAAGCTGTGTGTGCCTATCCCTTTCTGACCCCTTTAACCTTCAGTTATTAGTAATAATAACTATGGCAATAATGCTCATGCCCAGGGCTGGAGGAGTGAAGTAGTTAATATTTATAAAACTTTCTGAAAATGGAAAGTACTATTTAAATACTAAGCATATTATTTTCTTTTCCACTTTCGCCCTTTACTTCCATTCCTTTTTTTTTTTTTTTTTATCACAGATCAAGTTATGTTTCCTCCTGTCTGGCTGGTTTTCTCACCGGCTGCAGTTTCTGCCCTCTTCTCTGTTCTCTCCCTGGACTCCACGACTCCACGTCGACCCATCATCACCCCCACACTTCAGCCTTGCTGCCCCGCTCCAGTGCTTCAGGCACTTCCTCCTCATTTTCGTTTTAACTTCTCTCTAGTTTTTCTTGATCCACTCTTCACTCTCTCATTCTCTTTAATCTTTTGTGTGTATGTTTACCTTTGTAACTTTCCTCACTTTTTTTAAACATCAGTAAAATGTTAGAACTGATATAGCTTTTAATTAAATTTAGCAATCTGCGCTGTGGGGACCAACTGGGTAGATCTAATGCATTGTCCCCAGTCGTTCCCTGTGAGACACTTTCTACTAGACAGAAAACTCCATGAAATCATAGGCTGTGACCAGCTGGAAAGACTGAATAAAATATTGTGTTTAATGAATTCCTCCACTCCATAACATCCTGACAACCTATGAGCTTCCACTATCTTAATGATACTCTGAGTTTTCAAAAGGTGTATCATAGAGAACGAGTATTGTGCCAGGCTGTAAGTGGTCGCACATATACATGTCCCACTGTACATGCAACTTCTAAAGGCTTATGGGCCACCAATAAATGACTGGAATTTATCGATTCATCATTCTCTTTCTGAAAGTCAAAGTGTAGAATAATACACTCATCTCCTTTGGCTTCTACAAAGAATTAAGTACTGGTTGCAAGTATCAAACAATTTTAAATTCTATATTTTTTTAAATATATTTTATTGATCATGCTATTACAGTTGTCCCGTTTCTCCCCCATCATTCCCCCCACCCTGCACACCCTCTCCCACCCACATTCCCCCCTTTAGTTCATGTCCTTGTGTCATAAGTTCTTTAGCTTCTACATTTCCCATACTATTCTTACCCTGCCCCTGTCTATTTTCTACCCACTATCTATGCTACTCATTCTCTGTACCTTCCCCGCCCCCTCCTCCCACGCCCCTGTTGCTAACCCTCCATGTGATCTCCATTTCTGTGGTTCTGTTCCTGTTCTAGCTGTTTGCTTAGTTTGCTTTTGTTTTAGGTGTGGTTCTTAATAGCTATGAGTTTGCTGTCTTTTCATTGTCATATTTTTGATCTTCTTTTTCTTAGATAAGTCCCTTTAACATATCATTAAATTCTATATTTTAATGATAAAGTTCAAGATATTCTACTGTTTAAGAGATTCCCTCATATTTTAGAAATAGGATGCCAAATCTGAAGACCTATTTAGTTTATAAGCTCATGACTCAACTAGTTGCTTCCTAATTATACTCACTTGTGTGAGTCCCTGTATCTAGTTATATACGTTATCATCTGAATAATCTGACTAAATCACTTAAACACTGCTGCCGTCTGGTTCAAATGCCTCTGGGGCTTTCCAACTGGTTATAAAGTTCAAAGCTTACCAGTTAAGACCCACAAAATCATTCCTCAGCTTCCATTTTCAAGTTAGATCAAATATTTAGCAAACACATACCATGTGTTACATGAGGTGCAGTTGGCCTAGATTTTTCCATGTGTATCTGCCTCATAGGAAGTACACGCCATTGTATCTAAAGTCAAAACACACAGCTGAACTTGGCATGAGCCTTCAGTTCAGTCACACATTCATCTAAACCCTGTTTTCTACCAGCTCCTTGTTAACTGGTCTCACATCCTCAGTGCTTTCCAGGCTCTCTGCAATGTCATTGGTCCAAGAGGCCCCTGCCACTTCTCCCTGCCTACCTTTTTTTTCCTCAAAACTTTACCAGAAATTTGAAGTGTTTATCACTCATTCTTATAATAATTATTGCCTTGTATGCTTATTTTGATGATTAATCACCACAGTCTCATTATTTTACTCAACAGATATGCTCTACATTCTTACCATGTTCAGGAAATTGCTACATTTTGTAGGAACTGTGAAAATGTATGGAATGGTTGCTACCATTCAAGATGTTTATCTTCTCAGGGGCATAAATAAGGAAGAGATGGTAAGTAACAGTGAAGACCACCAACGAAACAGTACAGGTGTAGAAGGAAACTGTCAGCAGGCTAGTGACTAGGGAGAAACAGGTAGTGTTAGAACTGGGTATATATACTGATGGGTAAAGAAAGGCAGAAGGTTGAGCAAATGTATTAGTCACCTATTGCTATGAAACAAGTTATCCCAGAATTTCATGGCTTAACCCAATAAACCTTTCATCCATTATCTTGAAGTTTCTGTGGATTAGGGGTCTGGATGCAGTTTAATTTAGTCTCTTTGACTCGGTGTATCTCATGAGATTGCAATCAAGCAGTTGGCCAGAGCTGCAGTATCATCTGAAGGCTCTCACTTCCAAGATCATCACGTGGTTGCTGGCTAACCTCAGCCCCTTGTCATGTGGATCTTTTCACAGGGATGCCTAATGACAGGCATCTGGCTTCCTCCAGGTGAGAGGTCCCAGAGAAACAGACAAAGGCAGAGAGCAAGTACCCCCAAGGCAGAAAGCCAATCTTCATAACTTAACCTCAGGACTGACATCATAGTACCTCTGCCATATTCTATTCATTATAATCAAGTCACTATAATCCAGCCCACACTCAAGGGGAGGGTGTTATACAAGGGTATGAATGCCAGGAGATCAGGATCACTGGGGCCATGGCAGAGGCTGCCTTCCACAGCAGTGATGCTAACACAGTGAAAGGGTCATGGACAAAAGTTTCATGAGCATTTAGGAAGCAGCAAATAGTCCAGGTGGCTGGACATGTCACAAGGATATAGAGAGCTCTGATTTTGCTGAAAAGTCTAATTTTAGGAAGCTACCGGAGAACTACTGAAATAATGAGAACATTATGATCAAAGTGATTTATTTGAGAAAAATGCAACTTATATTAAGAAGCATGAATTTGAGGCAGGGACCTCTAAAACGAAGGAGTATCAGTTAAGAGACTTAGATAATAGCCCATATATTAGATCCATTTAAAATAAGAATAATTTTGAATTATAAAATTTTATTATATAACTTTTGATGCATAATACACATATAGCTTGTCTATTGAGACTAAATTCTGAAACAATGTTAGGCTGTGCATTTATGTCCCCATTTACTCTAACAGTGCATTAGTGCTGAATAAATATTGGTTAAGAGAAGGAAAAAGATTATGATAAAAAGAGTATTCCAGAAGAGAGAAGAGTTCCAAGAAAAATGTGGTTGATTTTCTGAAAATAATACAAAGTATTTCAGTTGAAATGGAAAATAGATGCTTAGATATAAAAAGTAAGACCTTTCCAAAGGCACTGTCAAGTGGGGAAGTCACGCAGAACCCAACCACAGTAAGCAAATGCAGAACATAGTAATGGAGGAAGTCAGGATAGACTTTGTTTTCAGGAAGTTGCTTGGGCTGGAAAAAAGAAAGCATGATAGTATGGTAGCTAGGGGAAAACTGTGGTTTCAAGTAAGTGAAGACGTGCATACATTATTTTAGTTGAAAGGAAGCAGTTAGTGGAAAGGGGAAGAATTTAAAGACTTGTGAGGGAAGAAAGGTTTTATGATGCTAAGTCTTAGAACAGACAGAAAAGGATGAGGTTTAAAAAAAAATGCACAGAAGGTGGCATTAATCGTGGAAAGACACAAGAACAACTCTTGCCCCAGCACACAAGAGGAAAATGCATGTGATATGTGAGCAAACATTTTTAATGTACACAGTTCCATAACAAAGTGCATATTATCAAAATTATCAAAATGGGTATGAGGACCATGACATAGTCTGGTCATGGGTCACAAATGCAGATAAGGGTTCAGTTAGGTATATGCAAGGTCAAATAAACTGAATCCACAAGAGTATTTTTATCTAATATTTTTGTTTCATTTCATATACTTTTGCCTAATGGGACCTCATGGAAAATCTGCTTGCATAAAATAAAGCAGTGGTAGAATTTTATGTTAATATTAGGTCAAGTGACTTAAAAGGAATGTTCTTTTTTCCCCGAGATCATCGAGAATTCTATTTAATGAATATCTCAGCTCCTATAGTATGAAATTCTTCAAGTTAAAAAAATGTAGGTGAGAAATACAAGGAAAAAAAAGAATTCTTGCCTTCGAAGAACTAACAGTAGAGAAAGGATGGTGAAAAGCACTCATTTTGCTCTGAGACAGAGTAACTGCCATAAGACTGTTAGTTATAGATCTATGGGGATTCAAAGAAGGAAATAAAGATGGCCTCCAGGTATGGTCTTCAGAAAGTCTTCACAAAAGAGTTTGCAATTCATATTAGGACTAGCAGCTGTATACAACTGTTAAGAGGGACAATGAAGGGAAAGAACACTCTAGAGTGAGGCAATAACATGGATAAAGACAGAGGTGGGAGACTATAGAGAATGTTCAGAGAAAATCAACTATCCCTATTAGGCTCAAGGGTGGGTCAGAGGGGAAGACTTGGAGATATGCTGGAACATCTGGCGATACAATAAATGGTACTTAATCAATAAGTTAATCGATGTAGACCTATGTTTTAAGACATCGAGCTAGTGGTAATATGTTTCAGAGTTGGTAGAAAAAGATGTGTAGAATTCAGCTAGGAGCCCCTTGCAGCAGTCTAGATAAGTAAAGGGAACATAAATAGAAACACTGTCTGAATGGAAAGCATCCGTTGGATGTGTGAGACACTGGAAGGTAAAAATCAAAAGGATAAAGCGAGTGACTGGATGTGATGGTGATGAGGGAGAGCCAGGTATGGCTCCAAAGGTTTTCAGCTCTGTTGTCTGCGCTGCCAAGAATTCTTAGAGTTTGGAAAATGGACAAACTCCAAGAACAGCAATTTAAAGGTAGCACAGAGAAGTTTGACAGTCCATGCATGCTTCAGAAAATTCATTCTCTGAACCCAGAAGATAGATGATGGCCTAAGTAGGAGGGAAAAGCTACAGGATTTTAAAAATCTGCAAAGGGTAAAATCACTAGAACTATTTGGAAGATGAGCTCTATCAAAAGATCATGAGATTGCTTCTTCTATACCTTGGTGATTGTAAATAATGCTGCAAGGAACACAGGGGTGCTTATGTTCTTTCTAATTAGTGTTTTGGGTTTCCTCACATATATTCCCAGAAGTGGGATCACTGGGTCAGAAGGCAGATACATTTTTAATTTTTCAAGGTATCTCCATACTGCTTTCCACAGTGGCTGCATCAATCTGCATTCCCACCAACAGTGCAAAAGAATTTCCCTTTCTCCACATCTTCACCAGCACTTGTTGTTTGTTGATTTATTGATGATGGCCATTCTGATAGGTATGAAATGATATCTCATCACTCACTGATGATTAGTGATGCTGAGCATCTTTTCATATGTCTATTGGCCGTCTGTATGTCCTCTTTGGAGAAGTATCTATTCAGGTCCTTTGCCCATTTTTTAATTGGGTTGGGTTTTTTTGTCTGGTTTTTTTTTTTTTTTTTTTTTTTTTTTTGGTGTTCAGTTTTGTAAGCACTTTGTAGATTTTGTATATTACTCCCTTATCAGATATATTGGTGAATATGTGCCCATCAATAGATGAGTGGATAAAACAACTATGGGACATTTACACAATGGAATACTACATGGCCATTAAAAAGAAGAAAATTTTACCCTTTGCAACAGGGTGGACCTGGAGAACATTATGCTAAGTGAAATAAGCCAGTCAGAGAAAGACAAATGCCATATGATTTCACTCATATGTGGAACCTAATGAACACATTAAACTAACAAGTGAAATGAGACAGACTCATAGATGGAGAGCAGGATGACATCTAGTGGAGGGGTGGAGAGATTAGGGGGTGGAAGGATTGAGCAAAATGGAAAAAGGACTCATGGATGTGGACAATAGTATGGTGATTGCTGCAGGGCAGGGGGTGGAGGTCATAAGGGGACTAAAAGGTAATGTAAGGAAATACAATAAAGACCAACTGAAGCAAATGATCATGAGAAGCAAGAGAGGGAAAAAATCATTAGTGGTTATCATAACCACAACTAGCAGAATGCTAGTGCTAGAAAACAAAACTACTACAGAGCAGGTAGTTTTGAAGTTTTTGAAGGAAAAGTACAGTCAGATTATATAAAGAAAAAAAAGACACTTTGCCAGAACATTTTGCACTATTTGTTTCTCAAAACATTATTACTTTAGCCATCAACTATTAACCCTTCAGGACGAAGAGCCTTATGAGAAGTGCTAAACATCTTTAGCTTGTTTCTAACCAGGGAGAGCTGGGAACAGCTTAAAGCCACAAAGGAACTTGAAAGTGTAGTGAGTGCCAGTCAGCCAATCAGTGTAAAATATACTATTTATCTCCCTGGTAAAGTTGAAGCAAACAAATAGCTGTTCTGTACTATCATTCTGTATTTTGACCTACAAAGATTTATCCCAAATGAAACCCTAAGTTCTTCCTTTTTTACTATATATTCTTCTTTTTCTTAAATCGACAAATCTACTACATGAGCTCTTACTGATATTGGAGACCTATGTCTCTTAATCCAGTGATATATGAATAATAGCAGTAAACGGCTTTGAAAGCCCCTCCAAAGCAAAATATGTAAATTCCCACTCCACTATCCCAAGAGAGTAAGATGAACAGTTATTATGTTTGTGAATTCAGAGAATGCTACCCTATTGTTCAGAGACAGTATGCATATAATTGTTTGTCTCTCTCTCTCTTTAAAGTATTTTTTTTAAGAGTGAAACCTCATACTCAAGGACAACTTGCTGGGTTGGTCAAGAACACTACTACATCTACATATTCACTAAGTCATAAATCTTCTATACTTTGGCTATGCATCTAGAACACGTGACCCACGTGACTGCACACTCAGAGAGGAAAGAGGTCTAGAAGAGCACGGTGCTTCCTTCACAGATGATATTTCCCACATACCTCTTTGTATCTCCCAACATATCAAGGTAACCAAGGTACACTCTGGGAGTTTAACACTAATTGTCTTAAGTAGACCAATTTGGCTCAAATAAGCAAGAAAAATTCTTTATGTATTTGTTAGTATAATAATGTTATCTATTGGGTTGGCCAAATGTTCTTTTGGGTTTTTTTCCCCCATATGATGGCTCTAATAGCATTTAGTTGTCTTTAATTTAATTTGAAACAATTTTTGTTAGATTATATTGTTACAGTTGTCATATCAGTGTGCATTAAAAAAATTTATTAAAATTGGTGAATTTTTGTGTAGCCAGTTTAATACTGAAGATGGAAGAATGTACACAAGATTTTTGGCATATTATGCTTCATTACTTTGAGAAAGGTAACAACACAACTAAAATGCAAAAAAAAAAAAAAAACCCACAAAACAATACTGGGTAATGTATGAACAAGGTGCTGTGACTGATCAAACATTTCTAAAGTAGTTTGTAAAGTTTCATGCTAGAGATTTCTGGCTGGACGATGTTCGATGGCCTGGTAGACCAGTCGAAGTTGATAGTGATCAAATTGAGACATTGAGAATAATCAATGTTCTACCATGTGGGAGAGAGCCAATATACTCAAAATACCCAAATCAATAAAGTTATTGGTAAAAATGAAAAATGTGTCTTTTGTTTTACGGGGAAAAAAAAAAACCCTAAACAGACTTTTTGGCCAACCCAATACTTGTTTCTAGACTTGGATTATGTTTTCTAAGAGCAAATAAACTACTCTCTGAATCTTTCAGGTTATTTGGTCCACTCTGTCAGCCATCAATTAGTTCTGCAGCAATCTCTCCTAGTTGTCTTGTGAAAAGCCAGCAAAAGTGAAAAAATCAGCCAGGGTGACAAAAGAAACACTTGCCTTCTTGCTGACCACAAAAATCTGTCATTAAAAGAAGGTTCAACATTTAGATCCAAAGCTCATTTCTCTTTCCCATGGGAAAACAGACAACTGAATTATGAATATTCACCACATTACCAGTAGAACTGAGAGGAAATGCTTACTTGGCACTTTTCCTACTATAACATACTTGCAAAACAAATAGGTATGACTCCTTTGAGTTTGACTGAATATAGCAGAGAAAATGACACTTTGAATGTGCAAAGCAATTCAGTGAGAAAGGACTTCCAAACTATGGGTGCCATTCACATTTTCTAAAAATGTAATCAGAAAACAATTTAAAAAATCTAATGCAGTGTTATTACTTCTAATATTCCCACATTTTACTGAACTATGTCCACTCAAAAAGAAGCTCTCATTTCTCATGTTTCATATATTTTTAATATTTCTTTTTCTCAATTGTTTGGTGCATGTTGAGCTAATCAAGATTCTAGGTTGCAAATAACAGAAGTCAGCCTTGGATAATATAAACAGAAAATGAATTTATTAGGTCTATGGGAGCTCATGGAATTGATGGGCAGACTGGAGAATTATCTGGAAAAGTATGTAGGACCCACAGGAGGTGGGCAGGCAGCAGAGAATACCACCATGTCACACCATAAGGGTGGTCAGGACTTGACTTTGCTCTATTTTAATATCACTGGAAGTCCTCCAATATGCCCAGCGTCTCTATATCATCACCCAGATTCAAAATCCTATGCTGGAGCATCCCATTGATGGCACTTCAGACACGTGTCCACACCTTCACTCACTGAGAATGGGGAGACACTGGACCTTACAGTGTCTTTAGTGAGAAGTATAGTTTAGCCTGAGAAGATTCACACAAAGGAATAGTTCAACCTGTTTATTCAACAGGTTGGGGTTTCACATATTGGGTAAGCAAAAAACATGTCAATAACCATGATGCATGCTACAAGGAGAATGTTCCCTCTACATGTTATATAATTATATCTCTATGTAGTAAGTTTATTGATATTTTCTTAAATTTGGAGAATGAGATAGAGGGAAATTATTGAACGTTCCTTTCAGAAACTTCATTATCAATTAAGGTATAGATTGATCAATATTTTTCTGTCCTACAAGGCCTGGAAGGAAAAATTACTTCCCTCCATCTTTTTTTAATACTCTCCCTTTAAAAAGCATCATTATATTTATTAATGAATGCCATGTTAACACTAAAATTAGTGCAACATAAAGCTATTGTTAGGGAGAAGTTATTTTTATGCTAAGCACTGTTCTAGGTGGTTTAGGTGCATTAACTCATTTACTTGTATTGACTCATTGTATTTAGTGGAGTTTCTAAAGATTTCTCATATTACTTTTAAGAAAATAAGTTCAGGTAAAGTTAATAGCAACCATAGGCCTACTCAAAGCTGGATGAAACTAGAACTATCCAAGCTATCCAAATATTCATGCTAAAATTGATTCTTAAAAATCTGCATCATATTTTTGAAAACTGAAGAAGAGGCAATTTTTATTTCACAATCATATTTGCTATCCTAATTCAAACTCGATTGTAATGCAACCAAGATAACATAAAAACATAAATGTGATTTTTCTAGACAAAGCATTCTTAGTAACATTATAAATGATAACTGAAAAAAATCTAGGTTGGAAACTTTAAGGTAAAGTGATTCAATAGGCTAAAATTATACACAAAATTTTTAAGTCACCACCATTATGTCAATAACTATAGACCATGAATTGTAGCCCACATAGTCCACGATGTAGATAATACAAATCACATACAGTCACATGGCATAGGTCACTGGTCGTCTACACAACGTCTCTACCTCCTTCTCATTGAGCAAGAGAGTCCAGGAATCTACCCAGGTAGAAGAAAACATCCCCCAGACTCACAATGAATTATATACAGGTAGCAATCATGGAGTGTCCCGTTAGAAAAGTTCTTTACAAATACCATATGATCTCACCTTTAATAGGAACCTAATCAGCAAAACAAGCAAACAAACATAATATAACCAAAGACACTGAAATTGAGAATAGGCTGACAGTCACCAGAGGGGAGAGGGGAGGGAATTTCAGGGGGAAAGGGGAAGGGTTTACAGGAACAAGTATAAAGGACACATGGACAAAAATTATGGGGGGTGGAAATGGGAGGGAGGTGGGGAGGGCTGGGGTGGTGGGCTGGGATGGGAGTAAAAGACAAAACTGTACAAGATCAACAATTAAAATAAAAATTAAAAAAAAAAGAAAAGTTCTTTACAAAGGACTCTTTCTGATCTTCCACTAAACATCCTTTTTGACCCTTTTGTCCCTTTCCCCTTCTTCTTCCTACTCCCTGCTTGAAATGCAGATGTAATGATTAGACCACTAATAGTCAATTTTAGGCTATAAAGTGACACCGAGGATTGAAGCAATGAGCTAGAGATGGCCGAGCAGAAACACACAAAGACATTGTGTCTGTGAAGACAAAATAGAGATACTATTATCTACCCTAGATAGCAACCTCTGCTCTTGTTATATATAAATTTTATCTAGTTTGAATCAGTGTAATTTGAATTTTCTGCTATAATGCTAAACACAGCCCTAACTGGTACACCTTCTTCCTTCTTTGAGATTAGTATTGCAAATGAATATGTTTGTATAACATGTATGAAGAGTTCTGGTAACAGTGCCTCGATATTTATCTAACAGTTTACCATTGAAAATGTTTTCCATATACATACATACGTTATCTTATTTCCCCTCAGGGAATTAAAGATAGCTGAGGTTTAATCATTTCAAAATGATGGAACATACAATGGAAGCACTAGATATACAAAACTAAGATTATCCAATGTCTCATTTTGTATTTCTATTACTATCTTTCCTCTAATTATATATAACCACTGATAATGGTTAATAACTACTGGAAATTACTCATGAAAGGTTCTCTGAAATCCAGAAGTTTAGACTCCATTTCAATGCCTGTAACATAAAACATTCACCTTTTTTTAGACTCTCTCCACCCATTTCTCCCACTTCAACCCTACCTTTGGCAACCACCGATCTATTCTCTGCATGTATTAGCTTGGTGTTGTTATGTCTTTTAGATTTCACATATAAGAGAGAGCACACTGTATTTGTTTTGTCTGACTTATTTCACTTAGCATCATGCCCTAACCATTTATGTTGCAGCAAATGACATATTTCATTCTTTTTATAGATAAATAAAAGATTTATCTATAAATAAATAAATATTTTGTTGTGTATGTATACACATACACACTCACACACCAATTTCTATGCTCATTCATCTATTCATAGATATGTAGGTTGTTTCCATATCTTGGCTACTGAAACTCTAATAATCTTAGAAGTGGTAAAGTCAGGTAAAATTATCTCCATTTTGCAGATGGTGAAATAATTTCAGATGTCAACTGGTTTGCTTGGGATTATGGAGCGAGCAAGTAGACCATGTTTGATGTGGACTTAGATCTTTAAACTTAGATTTCTTCTCTTTCCACTATATCATACTGCTTTATCTAAGAGGGTTTTGTTTTTCCAGATATTACGTTCCTTAAAATATATAGCCAAACATTCAGTCTGTAACAAGTGAATATTCACTTATTCTTCATATTTGCAGCCCCAATCCAATCAAGACTCAATGTCTATGGTCCAATAAGAAATACAACAGTTTGAAGATGGTTTACTGGGAGTCCCAAAGTCTTTGCCAATTCCATTTTAGAATACCTCAGGAATATCATTTTAGAAAACCTCAATTATCTGACTCAGGGACCCAGAATAATTGAGTCAAAGAGACAGAACATCGGTGGAAGGAATTGCCAAATTGAAAGGAAAAAGGGAAGTCTCTACACGTCCTTGACTTACTGTGAACATAAAGTAAAAGGAAAAGAGTTTTTAAATTAACTGAATACTACATAGAAGGATTTTAGTGTAAATTATTTATATAACTAATGGCATAATGTAACCTTACTCCTTTTTTGCTTTCTTTTTCTCTACATAAGAATGTTGAAAACAAAGCATGAACTATGCAGTTTTGCAAGAGTCAACTGATCATGTTTTTATCTATCTATTGCTAGTAGGCAGATGGTTACCACTGTCTGTATAATATAAGAGAAAGGCAAATAATGGACCCCAGATTCAAACTAAAAACACAAAAATAGAACTGGCAACTGAAATGACTTGGGCAATTTTTTTCTGCATAAGTAAAATTATGCAGAAAATTTGAGAATTAAAAATCATATAAAAGAGTAAACTATGCTCACCAAAGAATTTACTATAGTAAAGCAAAAAGAGGTTAGATCTACAATACAGTCCTGACTTTGCTACTAACTGGCCCTGTGGCCTTGAACAAATCATGCAACTTCTTCAAGTCTTGCTTTCTTCACCAACTAATGAAAAGGATAACAGTGCCTCAAAAAGTTGCCAAGGAAAGTCAAGGAGAAAATGCCATTGCACTGTGGCAAATAAAGTGAGTACTCAAAAAATGTATCATCATTATCAAATGTTTTAGATAGATCATAATTAGAATTTTCTTTTCCAATGTCTAAAAGTCTTCTCACATATCTCTTGGGTAAAAAAAGGGAACATTCACTCTGAAAATGTCACCATATAGTGTTGCCATTATCAGCTTATTTGTGAACATATGTGTATTAGAGCATGCACAAGTGTGCCCAAAACATCTTGATCAAAAGCAGTATTAGGTGTATTTGTTTGGGTAGGGGGTGGTTAGAAATGTATCACTTGGGACCAAAATGAGAGTATATGTTTCTTCATCTGAAGTATACATGTTATTTGAGGAAGAGCAGGTAATATTTAAGGTGGGGTTTCTTTCTGGAAATTTATCTTTTTGAAACATCATCTCTTGACGTTCAGAAAGGGTGATTTAGTACAATAAATAATCTTAAAGATAAAGAAAAATAAGATCAAATTCTGAAGTCTAAAAAGAGATACTTCATGTCTTATTTATTTTTATTTCAAAGGACTGGAAAACATCAGATTTCATTTTGGCAAAACCGAGGTCTGTCCAGCCAGGCAATGTGAAAAGTATTTCTACGCTGGCCTTGTAATGGGGTATGGCAACCATCATTAGAGCCCTGCTTTCTTCCTTTTATGATTAATCAAGAAATGAATATCAAATGAGTATGAAATAATAGGGCTAAGCCTTATTATACAAACACAACAGGACTCACTCCTCCAAACACTGGTATCATTATACCTTAAATCCAGCAAAAATGCTACCAGCCTCATCTTTGATGACCAATCTTTGACCAATACCACAAGGAAAGCACTAAAGTATGAGTTAAAAACCTATGCATTCTAACTTCCTTACATTTGTACAATGAAATAATGTTTTCTGTACATCTTATATACTCTTGTGTACTAAATAAAGTTAAATGCACAAGACTTAAAAAAAAGAAGAATAGAGACATTTATTGAAGAAGATACAAGAAACATTGTACATACGACAATGATACCTCAGTCCCCCTCAAAGTAGGCACCTTGGGACCTCACGTGGTTCCCCCAATTGCCATCAGCTGCCCTGTCATGTGTTTCTGAATCTTGCTGATGGTCTGAAATCTCTTCCTTTTCAATGACTTCAGTTTGGGGAAAAGCCAGAAGTCACAGGGCATCACATCTGGGTTGCAGGGGGATCTGAGTCACCTGGGTGATTTGATATTTCACAAAAAATCTCTGCACAAGACATGATGCCTGAGTGGGTGTGTTGTCATAATGAAGCTGCCAATCACCAGTTGTCCATAGCTGCTGCCTTCTGAATCATCCAAATAGTTTCTGCAGAGAAATGCTCATGCTTAACACAAAATTTGATACAGATTCATTGTTCTACTAGCTCAGTCATTTTGAATGCAAGGACCACACAGTGCACGTGCTCACTGAACGGCATCTACCACACCCACTGACTAGTACAGTGAAGTCATCATCATTCACGCATGTGTATTCCAGTCCACTGTCCTTGGCTGCCCAGTTACACTGATGTCATGCAAGCCACTCTCGTTATATTAACAATGGCTGTACTTTTTTGTACAGACCTCATATAATATGTGTTCTCCCACTCTTCAACCCACTTCACTAGACAAATGCTGGAAGTATGTAGGTATGTATGCAGTAAGGACAAGGAGCAAGTGAGGGTAAATAATGGCACATAAAATGCTTTTTGGCCCACAGTTGGATTTTCATTATTTGTGGTAGTCCTTAGTAGAGTCATCCAGGCTCCTTAATTACCTGACTGACACATGAAACATACTCTCGAACTATGATCTTCTAGTACACAAGCTATTTCCTAGATCCTGTCTGAAGTCCTCACTTCTTGATGCCTTGCTAAATGGTGCCTTTGCAAGAAAGACTGATGCAGCTGCTTTCCAGAAGTATCTCAGCATGGAAGACTTGACTTTGCCTCTTAGATCTTAACCACTGGCTCTGAAGCACTGGTATTTAAATGAGAACCAAATTGAAAATTAAAAACTCATTAATTCACTATATGAGGGGGAACCCCCCAAAACACAGAATTATATTCTGGAGGGTGGGCCCCTTGTGTTACAGGCCTTCCCTACTAGGTGAGTGTTCTAGGAACCCATCTGTATCAGTGTACCAATGGGCATTGTTCTGGGAGGCTGCATCAGCCTCAGTGAATTTTTTTGAAGACTCTTTCAGTGCATTTGCCCATTTCATGACGGATAATTTACAAGCACACCTGCTCACACCACACTGAGTGTTCAGCAGTTTTCAACCAAAAACGGCATGACCCTCATGCCCCACCCTCCTTATTCACCTGATCTCTCCCTGAGCAATGATCTCTCCCCATCCATGAAAAAAGTCCTCAAAGGGAAACATTTTGCTAACGTGGAAAAGGTGAAACAAAAAACAGCAGAAGCACTAAAAGGCATAAAATTGACAAGTTCAAAAACTGTTTTGAGCAGTTGGAAAATGTTTCAATAGGTGTACTGCATCAAATGGAGAGTACTTTGAATGTGACTGAAGTTTAAACATGTAAGAATAAATGCACATTATTTTATAAATAAACTCCAGTTTTGTGGGGTTACCCCATGTACATTCTTGCTGAATATGAACCAGTTTGGACAAAACAAAATTCTACCTATGAGGAAAAAATTATCTAAATAAATTAATATTGCAAATGGGAATTTACATTCAAGCCTTCAGAAGAATAGATAGGCTAATTACAAATATTTTAATATCTATTTATTAAAATCCTTTGAAGAATTTTCAAAATGATGTTTATATCCTACTTGATGTTATCCAATATTCTCAAAAATATTAAAACTGCATATCTTTTAAAATATTATGTAATGGAGATTTTTTCCCAAGTTAATCTGAATTACATTTTTATAATTTTTTAAAATAAACTGGCAAAAAATAATCTTTTATAATTGATTAGATGTTAAATTTCATATACTTGGAAACATTTATTACATTCTTCAAAAATATGCGTATATACAAACACATACATGCAACAACATGCAGGGGCATGTACCCACTTCAGTACGCATGTACACATGTATACATCTGCATGCTGCTTATTTCATTCATTGGATGAATCGAAAAACATATAAGGGTCACAGAATCACTTGGTGAATGGAATGCAAATATCAAAGGATATTTTACTGGCAAAAACAAGCAGACAAAAACCTCATCTAGAATAAATGTATACTGTAGCCAAAAAAATTTTATAAAAATTTTGGCAGCTTGTGTAAAATATGTGCTGGAAAGGTAAGTCCACCCATCTTTTCAGAAAAATACAGAAGAGAACCAAATGCACAATATGGAAACAAAGTCTTGGAATCCAGAACTCCATTTGAGGAGGAGGAAAGGATCACAAATCCCAGAGACCTTTTTACATATATTTGGATGTTTTCCTTTTGTGTACAGTATTGATGAGTGTGTCATGTGCTCATTGAGAAACCAGCCCTTGGTAATTGTCAGGGATCTTCATTCTGAGTGCAGACTCCACTGGAAATTAATTGCTTCGGTGCAATCTGAACCACATCATAAATGTCATGTAGAAGTTGCAGGGAGTGAGGAGGCAGTGACAGCTCAATCCGCACTGTTTCATTTAAAGGTGGGTAAAACACACTGCGACAGAAGTGCTCTTCATCAATAATTTAGTCCGCAGTGTAAAGCCAAGCCGTGCCAAAGATGCCAGGGGAGCCGCTGCCTCCCTGGTTTTAATGACACCAGCAGGGAGGGGTTGAGGGGCCAGCTCAAATCAACATTCACAGCACATCTGGGCATGTCGGCAGATGAAGATATCAAGGACTGAGCTGACAGGACAAAGGGTTGAAAAAAGAAGTGTAACCTAGAAAACCTCTACTTTGAATTCTTTGTATAAATTCAAGGGAGATGACAGTTCCTAAGGTCATCTTATATAATAAAACTTGAGTGATCTACATAGGGAATTTTAACCCTTTCCATCAAATAATCAAAGAAGATGAAAGTTTAGTTTCTAGTATTCACTTTACAACTCTAAAATATTCTTATTTATTTCCCCCCAAATACATCTGCATTTAAAGAAATGTTAGCAGGAACTGCCTGATTTCATCTCATGAACCGTAATTATAGCTCCTCAAAAGCCCCACTACCATTCAGGTTTCAGTTCAATTTCCTTTTAATGTGTGTGGTGGGAGCGGGAGTGGGGGGGGTGGGGGGGTGGGGAGGGGGGGGCGGGTGGCACCATAGGGGATGGTAATACCTTGGCTATACAACAATTTTTGCCAGAAACTCAAAATTTAGTTTGGGAGCTTATATTGTAATATATTTTTTAAATTATGTAAAATGGTAAAAACATCCCTTTATTGTACCTACTTTAAAAAATAAAGAAAGGAGGCATGGGTGTTTTCACTACCCAAAGAGTAGTTCTATTTCTGGGATTCTTATGCAAAAGTCTGGAGAGGGCTTGAAAAACAAAGACTATAGGAACTATATGTCCTGATTCTCTGAGGCAGCCATGCACCCAGGTTGTGGCATTCTTGGAATCCCAGAGACCAAATTCAATTATCTCACCCTATGTTTTGTGTATTTAGAGGACATCACAACCTCACTAGGGGCTCACTGGATTCTCACACTAAGGAAACTCTGTCCTCATTGAAGGAAATTTACTGTTTCCATTTCCCACCTAACAGTGTTCACTCCCCAAACTGAAGTCAGGAACACTATTAATGCTAATCAGAGTTAAGAGTTTAAATAGTTTTACTCTATAGTTTTATTTTTATTGAATTTATTGGGGTGACACTGGTTAATAAAGTTATATAGGTCTCAAGTGTGCAATGCTATACTACATCATCTGTATATTGTAGTGTGTGTTGACCACCCCAAGTCAAGTCTCCTTCCATCACCATTTACCCCCGTTTACCATTTTCTGTTCTCCTCCTGCCCCCTTTTTCTCTTACAATCACCATACTGTTATCTGTGTCTATGAGGGGTTTTCTTTACTTAATCCCTTCACCTTTTCCACCAACATCCCAAACTCCTCCCCTAACAGCTATCAGTCTGTTCTCTGTATTTATGAACCTGTTTCTATTTTGTTTGCTTATTTTGTTTATTAGATCCAACATACACAAGTAGTGAAATAATATGGCATTTATCTTTCTCTGACTGGCTTATTTCACTTAGCATAATACTCTCCAGGTCCATCCACACTGTTGCAAAAAGTAAGATTTCCTTCATTTTATGGCCAAGTAGTATTTCATTGTGTAAAGGTATCACAGCTTTCTTATCCACTCATCTATTGATAGAAATTTGCACTGCTTCCAAATCCTGGCCTTTCTAAACAGCATTGCTATGAACATGGAAGTGCATGTATTCTTTTGAATCAGTGCTTTGGGTTTCTTTGGATATATTCCCAAAGTAGAATAGAAATGAAGACTCAAAGACAATCAGTATATATAATTTATAAAGAAAAAACATGAGATGAGCATAAAATAAAATTCAAATTTAATATTTTGAATATATTTAACCCCTTTTAGTGGACTAGTATTCAGATGATGCTTATCTGACATCTATCATGTGGGAGAAAGCAGTAGCCGCAATGGTTTCAAATTCATGGAGAAGTATGTGATAAAAAGCTTACAAATCTCAATCTTTAAGAATTCCTACACATGACGAGTCCATCTTGAAGCTAGGGCAGGATAGAAAATACATAATACTATTTACAATACATATTGTAAGTGCCTTTTATAAATCAGTGCACCCATTGATAGCTATGAAATTTGAAGAACATGACACATGAAATTTAAACCATAACAATAGATTACTTCATAGTATATTGCTCTGTTCTAATGTCTGGTGTCTATGAAAGGTTATAGCTCTCACCATTAATGTGCTAATTTCTTCTGTAATCTCAAACTGAAAACTGCCAACAATCCAAAGGATGGGCAATAGGCAATCTTGTAAGATTTAGGTTGACAGACAGATACTACCCAACTCAGCCCAACCCCCAAGATTATTTTTTTCTGGTGGAAAGAAATCCATATGAACTGTGAAAGGTCTCACCAAAAGGAAAGTGACTTTGATATCAAATAAACATGTAAAGTATATAATAAAGAGTCTATAATTAGATTATAACTGTCAAATAGAAACTTTGTGTGAGCACATGTCAAATTTTCTACTTTATGGTTGATAAAATAACACAATTAATCAATAAAAGTCATATTGTTGAGCTAAAAAATTTATCTCACCACTTTTGGTTTCTGTTATTGCATTACAATTTTATTACAATAGTTAAGGTAAAAAGGAATCGCTTAATTCCACTTTCAAAAAACAAAAATATTCTTTTACCAAAAAAATACATAAGTGAGTAGGCCATTGTATAGAAAATATTAAGTTGAACTACATAAATAACTGATAGTCAACTATTTTCCCCTGCAAAAATGCAATTTCATGTGACTCAACCTAATAGTTCTTCACTTTTATTATTAAAATAATTTTTTTTCCCCTTTTAGATTTTTATTTATTTATCTTTAGAGGGGAAGGGAAGGAGAGAGGGAGAGAAACATCAATGTGCGGTTGCCTCTTGTATGTCCCCTGATGGGAACTGGCCTGGGAACTGGCCTGGCAACCCAGGCATGTGCCCTGACTGGGAATCGAACCGCGATCCTTCGGTTCGCAGGCCCGCGCTCAATCCACTGAGCTACACCAGCCAGGGCCAGTTCTTCACTTTTAAGAACTGAATTAAATAAGAACTCTGACAGGCACTTAAATATTTGTTAAAATTACCCACTCAACAATACCTTAACAAATTTTCAAGCCCTACTGTGTATCAAAGACTATCTTTGGTCCTAGATTTTTTTTTAAAAAGGCTATTAGTAATGAAAATGTATTCTTCTTTGGGATGGATTGAGAGAAATTAGGAAATGGCTGAGTTTAATACTAAGATATTTGGAGTTCTGTTAAATGACAATAAAAATGGACAAACCGCATCTTTCAAATTATTTCAGTTTACAGAAAATACAATTTGGATAATAATAATTTTTCTTTTATATTTTTGGTTTTTATAAAAGCATTATAATGAAGCTAACTCACAGAAAACTCCCACAGCTTGCTGGTGGCAAGTAAGACTGGGGGAAAGCTATTTCCTGTGATCTGTATGAACCAAAGATGGAATGGCTGGAACCGCAAATATCAAATTAGCGTCCACTCTATAAACAGAAGATGCTCCGCTCTCTCTCTGTATTCACGTGTATGAGTCCCTTAAACTCCAGGTGGAAATGAATACTATAATTAGTACTGGCCTGAAGGATAATCGTGCTGGACTGTCTGATCCAAAGGATGGTTGCTTTTAAAAAGCCCATTAAACAATATTTTTCAATTTAAATGGTAGCATTATCAGAAAGGCTTCAATAATGTAGCTGCCTGTTGTGCTTGCTCTCTTGATTTGTAATTTTGAGAGGGTTTGGGGAACATGAGCCTTTTAAAATTTTATTTATTTTTTATTTATTTGTTTTTAGAAGGAGAGGGAAGGAGAAAGAAACAGAGGGAGAGAAATATCAACATGTGAGAGAAACATTGATCAGTTGCCTCCAAATGCACCCCAAGTGGGGACCAAACCCATAACCCAGTCATATGTCGTGACTGGGAATCAAACCAGCAACCCTTCTCTCTACATCAGTAATGCCCAACAGAGCTACATTAGTCCAGTCAGGGCAACGTGAGCCATTTAAAACACCTTTTAAGAAAGGTCATAATCTTGTTTCTGACTTCAAATATTCTTTTCACTGCAGAGCTGAAGGAAACCTGTAGCTCTAATTAAAATGAACAGCTTATGCAGAAAGCCTGTCCTACGATCATACCTGTGCTGAGATTAAAACTCAGAGACACTGGCAGTCTGCAGCACAGGGTCTGAGTGGCAGGTAACAGTACTTCCATTCGAAACTATCAGAAAAAGAATGACTAAAGCCTTTTTCAGGGGCAGATGAAATATCTCAGAGGAGCAGATTTCTAAGAGAACACAGCACAGAAAAGTCACAACTGTTTGAACATAACTAGTTGTTTTAACAAACCTTGGGATCTGTATATGTGTGTATATAGGTATATTCCATATAAATGTTTATCCAAAATATATGACTGCACATGACTGATGGTAGCAGACATTTTTAGATTAAATCTTCTTTTGTTTAGAGCATGATAGAACATACCAGTGCCTCTTCCCAAAGTAACAGTAAAAGCAATTGTCAGGTTTTTTTTGTTGTTTGTCTGTTTTTGATTCTTATAGCTAGGGTAGTGGTTCTTTTCTGTACCCTTTTCCGTCAGCAATCTGAGGTTAAGCATTAAATTTCAGCCTTCTCTAAGCCTTCTGCACTGGTATTTAAGTACATAATTATGAAAGAATGTGAGATTGATGACTTCTGTTGATTTCTTAGTACAAAATTCACAACTTTTATATGACTAAAATTTTAAAAAGTACTTTAAACTCTAAAAAAATTATTTCATGTTTATGTCATGCAATGTTTCTATAAAATTACAAATTAATACAAATGTATATTTCTCACAAAAGGCAAATAAAGGGCCCTAAATCTAAAAAACTGTCATATAGCATACATATATATTAATTACTAGTCTCTAATAACTACTGTTGGTGAGATATAAGAGTGGTAGAACCCTAGGAAGAGAAACTCCTACTTTAATAGGAGTAACTAATATGAATAATAGGAGTTATAGGAATAGCTATTTTAAGCCAATAATTCTCTGATGTAATACAAATATCTAAAAAAGATTAACAAGGATTTTTTTAAAGAAATGTTTTTCAGTGTGTAAACTGTTTTGGCCAGTTATTTAAACACTCTAAAATAGTGGCCATCTAAGTAATTTATGCATGAAGCAAACAATTTCATTCTGCAAAGTCAATTCTTCCTCCATTTAAACCCAGCCTCCGTGTGGAATCAGAGCCCTGTTAGTGCGGAGAGGCGACGCAGCTCGGATTCTACCGGCCTGGATCCGCCCCACGGCCCGCAGAGGCAATGATGGTAAATATCTCCTACAGCAGGAAACTGTTCACCCGGACATTTATTCCTTGCCATCGTCTTATAGTGTAAAATGGCAATAAATATGCATGGTTGTAAGAGGTGGGGTGAAGTGAGGTGGGAAAGAGAATGTGCTCTTAGGAAGGAAAACAAGGTACAATTAAAAAGGGTGAACATCTGAAGTCTCAGCTACTTTGACCATTTTGTGAGATCTGGGAGAAAAGACATTTGTTACTTTGGAGATCTTGCAACAAAGTCAGAGGAGGGAGTCATGTGGGTAAGGGGTGGAGGAGACTCCTTAAGAGGAGCCAGGGAAGTAACATTCCAAATAGGCTTTTTTAAAATTCACTTGGGCTTGCACATATGTTTCTTGAAAGAGTTTGAAGCCCAATATATAAAAAGCTGACTATTTATATATTTGATTCCTTAAAAGCAATTAGGAATACAAAGCAGATGGTCCAGCATTGTAGATTTCCCTTTTCATATTGCTTAAACACTAGAGATCAATAAGTCTAATATAAACAGATGATTTCCATAGCAGGGTTTATAATTAGCTGGCACTGAATGTGTCCAAACTCTAAAATAATTAGCAGAAGCATGTGGCACACCATTAAAACCTTGTGGCTTGTCTGCATTTACATTTATAATTATTAAAGTTAATTATGATGCTTGTGGTGTGGTTCCAAGCTCCTTTACAACTTAGATTAAATATTTTTTTTAATTCTGTAACTTCTTTTCTAACCTTCTTCAAGCTTCTGGAAAACAGTGAAATCAGACGAAATTAGGAATGTTTAGTTGCCATTTTTTTGTCAAAATATAAATTCTGACTTTATCATAAAATATAGGTTCTTCTTAAAGAGCTGGCAGCTTTCTCAACTGATAACAATATTTCGATCTTGAATTTTAATTTGTTCAAAGTGATGGGGACAGGCAGAATAACAATGTTTAAATATCTTTGGAGTGAAAGCTGTCATTCTGAGAAGTAAATGAATGGCAAGTCAGTGCCAATATAGTCTTCTCCATTTATTATATGGAATAGAGAGTTTTAAATAACATACATAATGTTCTTGATTCAAGGCCTAAAGACACTCTCCATTATTTCAGAGTGCCAGTCACATTTCACAGAGTGGGTGCAGGCAGCCCATCTTCCTTTTTAAAGTTTGCATCTCCTCAGAACAGCATTTAATCACACCCATCCCTCTGTTAGGATCCCTGGATACAATGAAAAGTGTAACGCAGACACTGCCCTCTCAGCCAAAATAACAACAGCCTCAGACTCACCACCAGTCATGCTAGCTGCAAAAGCAGATTTCTTTAAAATTCGCATCAGCAAACGTGACGTCTTCATAGATCTTACCCTCAGGTGTCATCTGCTATTGCAATAACTGGCCATTGTCCTCGGTATAAATCTCATTAAATCTGAGGAGTTCCGACCTACGATCAAGGATATTGCACAAACATTTGTATCTGTGCCCTCTGCAATGCACCAGGTCAAATGTAAAGGCATGGTCATTAACATATGTACGAGGCAGGAAATCGGAAAAAAAATATCAAACACCTTATTTTCCGTATCTGCTCACAGATATCCCTGCCACTATATTCCACTTACCTATACTCAATAAATGTAACATCTATACTTTCTTTATAGAACCCATTGACTTACATAGTTTAAAGTGATTTGAATTCCAGTGCTTTTTATTTGCTAGAATTTTACATAAATTTTACACGCAGCATCCTGTCCAAAAAAAAAAAAAAAACAAAAACAGTTTTCTGCTATTTCACTTTTCAGATAATTTCTATTAAATTTTTACATGGATTTAAATATAGTACTCTTATCCAATTACAAATTGTAAAACACAACTCTATAAAATATCTACCAGCCTCATTTTTCCCTGCAGCAGAGAGATTTTTTAATAGAAATGACATTTTCATCATGAAGAAAAATCATTGTTTCATCACTTCTCCTGATGCATCATTTAGAAGTAAAAAATTAAAATATATTTCATTCAAACTATTAATATTATAATGAAATAAAATCATGTTAATTTCATTGGTAATGAACTATGTAGATAAAAAAGCACTAATTTTGACATAGCAGATAAAGAGAGAATGATGTAATTTTAGTGGTGATTTTAAAATTACATATTATTTTAATAAAACTGTTAAGTAATTATGTCCAATGAAATTTTATAGTTGTTACTGGCTAACTGAGAAATAGAAGATGAAGAGAAAAAGAGGATAGAGTGAGATAGATAAAGATAAGAAAAACCTCAAGACTGGGAAGGAAAGAGAAAAGATACAGAGAAAGGAACACCTAGAAGATGTCAAGGAAAAAATTAGAACTGTGGAATCTTCATGCTGGAAATATCTGTCTACTGGAAAAGGTCGTAAATATCTCCCCTGCCCATTCTCCCATCTCCAATATCTACCCTCAGTCTGAGATCCAAGGTGAAATAAATTTGCCCCAGAGCGAATCTTATTCATACGATGTGCCTTATATCACTACAATAGAAATAACAAATTTAAGTACTCCTGTGTTAATTATCATGTGCTATGTTTTAGTTACATGTAATTTTAATTTGTGTGTTTGACATATATATGATCTGCATTTCTCAGTTTTTTCCCAAGGATATCTGCATCAAGCTCTTAGTCATGTATTATTTTTCCTAGAAAAACTTAGTTCATGTAACAATCTTTCTTTACTAAGATAACCCAGAGAGATAAACAAAAGCAAATGTTAAGGTTGTTCTTATTAAAATAATAGAAACTATTTATATGAAACTTTATAATATTAATGTTGTATTGTCTCTAATAATCCAATGTCATAATTCACATAATTTAATTATAAAATATCAATTATACCATTTCAGTTTACTAATCAGTTTTACCAATATGTTACAATTTCTGGGTGTCTAAAGTGTTTAGGGCAGTTCATTAGATGATGGAGTCACTCGAATTAACCTCGAGTAACTCGTCACCTGATTGGGAACATGCAAGATGTGATGAGCCACAGTACAAGGCAAGGTGAGGAGGCCTGCTTGGTGAAAAATGCATGGTACATTCAGAAAATGAGAGGCACCCAGGAAGCCCTCACTAAAATAATGAATATTGAAATATGTTTTTGTAGAAGGAGAGAATTTCGAAAAGCTCAGATACTGCCGACAGTATCCCAGGGACAGAATAATTCAGGTTAGAAAAATGGCATTGGTTAGGCATAAAAAATATATCCAGGAAAGAAATGAGCCAGTTGAAGAAATAGGTACACGCCATCTTATATAAGAGTCTCTAAAGAGTTTGTACTTCGATCATCAGGTGATTAAAAAAAAAAAAAAAACTTTGAAAATGTTTTTTGCAGAGTCTGCTTGGGTTCTTTTCCCTAACTGCATACATTATCTAAAAAAAAAGTCTGCACAATTTTCAAATCCATTTTGCCTATGTCAATATATCCTTGGTCCGTAGAAAATAAAACTGAGGTCACATACCCCCTGCAGCCAAATGTTTTCGTTCTTCAAATCCCCAGTTAAAAAAAAAAAAAAAAAAAAACCACCACATATTCAATATCAGAAAACCTACATTCTTCCCCCCAGACTATTTAAGTCTACTTCATGTCCATCACACACTTTCTGGCCCAACTTAGGTTTCCTCTGGCTCAGGCCAGACCAGGAGATGTCTGGAATGTGACAAGGTAGTATGAGCCTGCCAGCTCTATTCTGTTAGCAAATTTATTTTCTTCTCTTAGACGGATGATAAAAATGTCACGGTGTGATGCTTTAGCATGCCCAGGAGCTCCCACCTACAGCTGTGGGGCTTGAGCAGGACCCAAAGCCAAGAATGCCATAAGGAGCACAGACAGCGCCTCCACCATCACTGCTTCTCCTGCATTGCTCATTCTCCTGCTAAATGATGCAACGGGACCCCCTCAGGGATTCTGAGTCTGATCATGTTTTTCTTGCTATTTTTTTTTACTTCCATCTTCCCTTCACTAAAGCAGCCCAAACTGCTGAATTTTTCATGAAACAGATAATATCATTGTACACAAGATAATGGCATTCAAATACATCCATCTGCTTGTTAGTTCTGACTACATTGATTGCAATTCTACTGAAAGAATATTTACCAAAAAAATGATTTTCCCGTCTTTTTGTGGTATTAAAAATGCACATTTTCATAAGGGAACTATAGAGGGACCCGTATAGATACATCAGCTAAGAGGGGAAAATGAACTGAGAAATTAAGCAGCGGTCCCTGGGGCTCAGCCAAGAACAACAGTTTACTTTTTCTCAAAGATGGATTGGAAATCCAGATGAGTTTTATGACTCAATGATTTTGTTCTTCCATCAGCTGAAGAACAGAGGGTGGAAAACTGCTTTTCATTGCCCTGATAGACAGGGCCCAGGCAGTTCGTCCAAGGGTGGAAACTACAGAGTCCCGTGTTCGTATGTGGACGGCAGTGACTGTAGGAAATAAAAGAGTAAGATTCCTTCCTCCAGCATCTTCCAGTCTCCATGGATGTTGAAGACATTGAAACGAGGAGGAGAAGATCAGAAGAGAAGAGACAAAAAAAAAGAAGGCAAGGGAAGTATGTCTGCCGGTATCTGCTCTTGCGAGGCCTAGAATTTGGTCTCTGATCTTAGAATGAACGGATAATCATCAATCTGATTCAGAACAGAAAAGTTCATTAAATGTTTTCACATCTCATTTCAAAGGCAGGGTTTCTTTCTATCTTTATCGTGAACTGTTGAAATTTCGAAACACTATTTACTTCTGTCCTCTTATTCATAGAGGTTGCACTTATTCATTTATTTGTTTTGCTATTCTAATTGCCATTCTCATCTTCAGGAGTCAAATGGAAAATGCACCCACTGCATTGCTGTATGTGTAACCATTATGCCATAAGATGTTGTTTTCTCTGCACTTTTTCTTTGTCCTATTCAACCACAGTCATATCCTATTAACTGGTTTGGATTCTTATTTGAATAATTGCTAAGACATTTTCTAACTGGCATGAGATTTTTAATTGAATGTTCAATTAATTCAATTAACCCTAGCTTTCCTAAATTCTAGATAATTACCCCTAGCATCCTTAAATTCTAAACAAAGTTTTTTTTATTCTGCGTTTAAATGAAACAGCAAGTTTATTTCAGTCCATACTGTCATCAGTTTTCTAAACCAAAAGAATTGACACGCTGTACTTAACCCAGACATTTTCAACCAAAAAGCTCTATCATTCTTTAATATTTATTAGATTTGTACATAGAAACTTTCTTTGGACTTTCTGGAAATGTTTTAAAGACTCAGTCTGAAAAACTTCCACTAAGAAGAGATCAATTTAGTGGCATGTAAGAAATATTGCTACAATAAATACACACATATGCGTGCCGCACACACCCTTGTCTTTTGAGTGACATCCATGTAGGGCGAGGGTGGGTCAATGTGGTGGCGAATCTTCTGCACATTTTTTTGCAATGTTATTTTCATGGACCAAAAAATACATCTAGCTTCCTGGGGACCAGGTATGATGTAGTCCATGTCCCCCATATAATATATCCAGGACCTTGTATGAACCCAGCTAAACAATTAAAAATAAAGTAAAAATGTACAGTCTTCCTTTATTATTTTTGGTATGTATTTCAGGTGATTGCTGAATCAGAAACTGCTGTGATCATAAATTCCTTTTTTTCTTAAAACATGTTCTATCATTTGTGAAACAGAAAAGTATACAGATTATGCCAACGCTCGATGTTCTTGAAAATGATAAATGGTGTTGTGTATTCTACTACATTTTCAAAACAAGTAGAAATTCTATTTAGAAATTACTTATTGCTCTAAGGTGTTTCTTCTTTTTTAACCAAATGTAATGAAGACCATATGGCGCGTGGGTATGCAGGCTCCCATGTGCAATGCATAGTTCGTGCCGCATGAACGGGCATACGGAAGACCAACCAAGAGGAGAAAGTCCTATGATATTGTCTCAAAACTTCCCATTCAATAAGTCTATTTTCTTGTGTTGGATCTAATTCAAATAGCTACCACCTTCCCACGCCAATGAAAGTCTTTGTACAGTAAGTTACATTCATTTCTAAGAACAAACTGTCACAATCTCTAAACCAGAGTACAGCGGCATTGCAATAGCAATAAGATGATCTTATTTTAAATATCAGTGAGAAAGAGATAACAATAATTGCATGGCACACCTAATTCAAACATTCTTCCAGAGGTTAAATCACTAAAAGCTCAGTAACCAGGGAAGAGAGTGGGTAGGATAACTGTTCATCTTGGCCCCATCATACGGGATGAAACGAAGGGCTGCATCTTTTGTATTTTTCTAATACTTTTAAAGTACATTGTAGGAAATCAATAAATATTAACAACAACAACAAATAGTCCTATTATAAGTCAATGGCTCCCCTTTACACACTACAATGTACAAACTATTCTTTAGTATTTTCACTTTTACCCATAAAATGAAAATTGTACATTTTAGTCTGGAGTAGGGATATAAATTTTAGGTCTCAGGACAGATCCATTAGCTCCCACAACTGTTCCTACAAGTCCTTCCTACCCAGGCAGAACACCAAATCAGTGTACCCTGTAACCACTCCTCATAGGATGAATAGCAAGGTCAGTCCACTTTCTGTCTCTTGTGTAAACCTGTCTCAACCACACTGACTTTCCTGAATAATGCATAACTACTTTCACATAGGTCCTTTTGGGACAAAAAAAGATAATTACTTAGTGTGTGCTTCAAAAACAAGGGATGTAGAGAGGAGGAATGTATAGTTCCTGCTCTCAGGAAGCTTATAATTTAAAATAATAAAGAACATATGGCAGTATAATATAAATGAAACAGGCATAATAATACAATATTTGTTTATACTCCAATGTCAAGGAGTTCGAAGGAAGAAGTTAATTTGGTAATGGAAAGCTATATTCAGTGATTATAATAAGAAATAATCTGAATTATAGAAAGATAAAGATAGGAAAAGGGAAGATAAGGAGAGGAGGGATGAAAAAGGAGAGAGAGGGAGGGAGGGAAAGGAAGAAACCTTAGAAATCATGCAAACCAATTTTCTCTTGTTAACATGTGAGGACATGAGGAGTAAAAGCGGTGACATGACCTGCCCACGCCGACAGGAGTGGAGAAGTGCAGAGATTCAAATTACAGCTACCAATGCCCGGTTTCCCTCCCACCAGATAAGATTTCATTCTCTCTAATTTCCAAAGACCTACCTCATTCAAGAAAACAGACAGTGGGATCCCAAGACCAACAAACTGCAATCTTGGATAAGGGTTGGCATACTTTTTCCATGAAGGGCCAGTAGTAAATATTTTGGGCTTTTCAGTCCCCATGGTCTCTGTGACATCTAATTGATTCTGCCTTTTTAGTGTGAAAGCAGCCATCGATAATGTGTGCATAAATAAGCATAACTGAGTTCCAATAAAACTTCATTTGCAAAAACAAGAGGCAAACTAGATTTGGTCCATGAGCCATAGTTGGCCAGCCCATTCTCTATGAGTGTGATGAAATAAAAAAAAAAAAAATTAAAAAATCTCATAGACAACAGTATGGTGAATAGCAGAGGGAAAGGGGCATTGGGGGGAGGTGGAGGAGTAAAGGGGGCATAAACAGTGGTGGAAGGAGACTTGATTAGGGGTGATGAACACACAATACAATGTACAGATGAGGTATTGTAGAATTGTACCCCTGAAACTTACATAATTTTATTAACCAATGTCACCCCAATAAATTCAATTAAAAATAAACAAAAAATAGACATATATTCAAATTAAATTAAATCCCATCCCTGTTACACAGGTAGAAAATACTGCATTTGAACTCAGTTCTGTCAGTTATGGGCTCCTAACTGTTCTTTTTTTTTCTCTTGGAAATTAGTGCAATGTCTTCTGTTATCTCTCAAGATTTTTCTATTCATAACAGCTTTCAAAATTAAAGAGGTGACTTAATTACTGTTCTGTTAGAAAATAGAGGAAAGTTTTGGCTCACAACCCAGATTATTCAGTAGGTAACACCTGGTTAAGCATTAAATTGGTACTCCAGGAATTAAGCTGATAAAATCAAAGTTTGCAGAAGAGTTAAATTCTAAATGTAATTTGCATGCCTTACTATAATATTTGTACTATTTGCTTGTCTTTCATAACCCCCAATTCAGGTTAATTTTATCTAATGCTTGGGCCCTGAAGACTCCTGAAACTTTCAATACACATTTCCATGGAAGTCAGAAATCCACTCAGAGAAGCTTTCATTTCCTCAAGAGAGTGTACTGTTCTGCCTTTAATAGTCTGGAAGGTTGCTAAAAGCATCATATAGTAATGACACTTTGCTGAATTTCAAAAATAGGTTTACATTATATAAAACTAAGAGTGTTGCAGGGAAAAGAATAGCAATCTAATACCCACATGTAGATCTTAACTCTTTAAGGTCTACTTCCAAAACCTCTCTGAAATGTCAGGAGTAGTTTTCTATTCAGACACTACCACTCGCAGAAATAGGTGCTTTTGGAGGCCAACCGATGCCAGTGCTCTGCCTTGTGGCTAGAGGTTCTCATGTTGATATTTAAAGCAAGCTAGATTGAGGCTAATTCAGCCGAAATACATCTGTGGCCAAATTTATTATATAAAGTTCTACAATTAATCACAGGCAAATCTCCTATCACAAAAAAACAAATTATAAAAATATGAGTTTTATAATCTTACAGTCTTTTTCTTCTGAAGGGTTTACAAACATTTCGATAGAGTAGGAGAGCCTAGATGTTCGATGTTCGGAAGAATCCAATATGCCCAGAGTGTATGGATCCATTAACATTTTCTTGGGGTTATTTTCCTCATTAGTTCTAAAGGCTGAACTGGTTGGAATCACTTTAAATAGGGGTTTATCAAGAATATTTTTAAGTGGTTAAGGATCCAGAGTTTCAAGGCCAAAATGAGCAAATTCCAAGTAGCTAGAGGGTAAGCTCTCTCCAAATGTTCAGACAGCCCCGAGAGCCCAAGCCAGAGAAACCAAGGGAACCAGGAGACTCAGTACCGGGAGAGAAAACAAAACAAAATGAAAAAACCAGGACAGAATGAAGGCAAGGTCCTTTTGCCTAGCTGCACGTGGGTGGGTGTACATTCCCATTTAGAAGTTTATAAACCAGTTGGAAAGGACGTGGTTGACACACTATATGAAGTCGGTTTTTTCAAAAGAAATTTAATACATTTTAACATCCTCTCTAATTCATGACTTCTGGAAAGTTAAGTGGGACACCTGCCCTCCACCTCTACCCCCAACATGTACTTTTGGTATAGATGCAGTCTATACAAATATTTCATTGCACTTAATAATATTTTTAAAACTAAAATCAAGAGCAAACAAGAATTTTGATGATGGATGTAATCTCTAAAATGTTTTTAAAAATTAAAAATCAGGTTATTGAAATTATAGCATATGCTGGAATTGTGTAAATCATAACATAGTACAACTCCAATACTTAAGTCTAGTATGAAATGTATGAATGTGCTTCTTTTCCTGCCAAGACAAAGCTGGGTACCACTGTCAGTGCCCCGCTGTCTAGTTTAAAAAAAAAAATTCTACACTTTTCAAGAGGGCAGTGAAACAGTGTGCACTCATCTGGAAAATCCTCAGGCCGACACAGAAGAATCCCTATTGCTATTCAAACCCTTATGATAATCTAATCTAGAGAGATATTTTTCTTAATGAATGAAAATGGCTTCAAATGACTATAAACCTATGTTAAATTAGCACCCTGTTAACTTAATACAAATAGCATCTTAAGCCAGCTGAAATTAAATGATCGCCGAGGAAGATTATTTTAAGAGTTACCGGACTTTATCTAACTAAAAAGAATTTTTATTTCAAGTGATATATAAATATCATTTAACTTATCTGATGATCAAACGACAAGCAATCTGACCTACCTAAAACACTATTTCAAATACAGAAATTAGGTTTTAAAACAATTCCCTGGATGGCAAATTTCCATCAGAGAGAAAAAGGAAATCCATACACCCTTGCTGCGTTCAGGCACCCTAAAGCATGCCACATAGCAGGGTATAAAACAAAGCCCAAAGGCAAAGTGTCTGGAGAGCAGTGGGTTACTGCTGGTGCCGTTGGAAGAAAAGGCAGAAGAATAGTGCAAAGCAGATGGAACCATACAAAAAAGTATTTTGAAATTATTTATGTAGAAATACAACATCCCGTGATTTAAGTCAAAAGTATTTCAGCGCTAGCCTAAGATGGATTATAGGAAGATGAGACCGTGGCTCCCCAATTTTGGCACGTATCAGAGTCACCTGGAGGCTTGCTGAAACACAGCCTGCTGGGCCCGCCCCAAGTTCCTGATTCAGAAGTTCAGGCATGAGGTCCAAGAATCTGCATTTCTAACAAGTTCTCATGCCATGCCAACACCACCTTTCTGAGAACTGCCCTGTGAGAACCACTGATGCAGGGTACAAGATGCCCTTCTTGAACGAAGCATCAGAACGATGGAGAGGTAAGCGGAGGGACTCACTGAAAAGGAGGCAATGCCAGCCACAGGCAGAGCCCTGAACAGGCCCACTTGCACAGATGCGCACCCCAAAGCACGCAGTGGTGAGTTGCTACTCTCACTGTTATTTCAAACCTGATTTTTTACATATAAAACTAAATTCCCCTGGAACCTGTTTTCCTAAGCATGTAGAACATTCCTAAAATCAGAAATTCACTTGCGGTTTTATATGAATCTAAGGTGTGGAAGCAACCTATGAGTTATTTACCTTGCTTTATGAACTGGTTAATAAAATATGACTTCTTTAAAAGCCATTTATAAATCAGGCTTTTGGTTTATTTGTGGGAGTTTTGTTTCTGAAGTTTTTTGTTTTTGTTTTTTGGGGCTTTTTGGTCTGTGTTTCAGTTAGTACAATACATTGAAATATGTTTTACTTGTACAAAGGGAGTTCCATTTGAAGAAATCTTATAGAAAATTATTTTCTAATGTGAATTATGATGGCACACAAATTTATCTCTCTGATAAGCTGAATTTTCATGCACCAGTTTTGGTTAAAAGTGAATTTGTCAACACATTGCTCTAAAGATTTCAGATTTGGAAAATTTCTCCTTTTTATTTCTCTCTTGAGGTAATTCTCCTACTTCAAGTTAGCCTTATAAGTAAAATTTTCACATGTGTTACTTTTAATTTCTTTTCATCCTCAAGAAAATGAAAATATCAAGAGAGTCTTCCTTTAGAGTAAAGGACTTGTTTGAAACTCCAACGCTCCAAGCAACGCCCTAAGCAGGTCAAATTTCCAAGCTGTAATTTCAGCAGACAAATTTGCCTGATTTCCCAAGACAATAAAAGAGGAGACTTTAATGCAAGAGCCTTTCAACTGCCCAATCTTGACCTTCAAGATCTTTGTGATCTAACCTAACCCAACAGCCCATGACATGCTAACATCAGCGTGGGCAGGGATACTCATTCCAAAATCCTAGACTAAACTCAGATATTTCTCCATTCTCCATGCCTTCCATCCTCCAAACTATGTCCTTTTCATTCATCTTCAAGGTCTTCAGATGACCAACTCTACAAGTCATTCCCAAATACTCCCCTCCCAACTATCTCTCCATTTTCTGCCATCCCCCCAACCTTATTTCCTATATGGCTCATTACGGCACAAAGTCACATCCTATCTTGTAAAGGAATTTCACTACTTCATAGCCTGCTTTTCATGCTTCACTACAGAATTAGTTCTTAGATATTAAGAAGTGCATCTCATCTGGCACAGGTCTCCACTATAGTTACTCAGCAAATAATTCTTCTGCATTCTTTGAACAAGTACTAATCTAGTGCTATTAACAGAGTCCTCACCCTCCAGTCCAGTTAACCTGCAAATGAGCTCCCTAAAGTTGTTCATTTCAGAAGCTTTTAGATTTCCCTGAGATTGCTTCACACAGCGAAAAATTATCTCTTTGCCATGGCAGAAGGGAGGACAAAGTACGACCATGTGAGAGCTCTGCTCCGGTGGCTGCCTTGCCTTCTCTATGAGATCAATGTGCATCCATGTTTCCACTGAAAATATTCTGTGCTCCAAATAATTGAAAGTGTCTACAGCAATATAACAACGGGTTCCAATATTATAAAGTGGGCATTATATCTCTTCATACACAGACCTGTATTAAGTGTGATGTGTACTCTGATAAAACATCCCACTATAGAAAAACAATTCTCAGGCACATATTCCCAGCACGATGGTTAACAGTATGGGTTTTAGATTCAGAGATATGGATTTGAAAAGTTACTGCCTTTTACTGGAGGTTTGACTTTGGACTAGTTACAATTCATCCTGAACGCCGAATGTGAAAATGGGATCAGAATGCACCCAGCACAGGCAGCTTTAAAGAATCAATTTCAGTGGTGTCCATAAAGAACTTAGCAACATCTGGTACAAAATAAGCATTTAATAAGTAGTGGTTGTAATTCTTATTAATGAGATTTTCATCAAGAAACTACAGCTCACAAATACGAACTGTTGAGGCCCCAAAATATAGAATGTAAGGCAGTCAGTAAATACAAGCACTGGCCTGGACACATTTGGCTATTAATCACAAGCCACTGAGTTGTCCCATCCTAGGGACGACCAGAAATCTTGTGGTTTTTGAAAGATAAAAGAGCCCTATGAGAGAGATGGAGAGAGTGTGTTCTCCCATGGAGTGGGCTGCTCAGCAAATATGGCATCCATGAATGGCTTAAAGTGTATCTCCTATAGGACTTATAGCGACAGCTTTCATTTTCTTCTAGTTTTCCTTTTAATTCTTTTCCTCGCCTGATTTGCTCTTTCCCCCTCTATCACTAGCCCTAATCAATGCAGCAGGTCAAGTTGAAAGAATGGACAGCCTCAGAGCCACATACATTTAAACCACTTTAATGCAAATATTGATCGTAGGAGCATACACACAGTCTGGGCTGCATTTTTTTAATGGACATGCTTTTTTTCTGGGGCCGTGCTACCCATGATAAAATGGATCACCACAGATCAGAATTCCGCCATCTTCTATGCACAAGAATGCAAAAGTAAATCGAAAAGGTGGGCCACATGCAATGCTAAGCTCGTGATCCTCCAGAGCAGGTGCTGCAGCCCCCTGCTAAACCTTCCTGTCTTAACCACTTACACTTCCCTTCTCATACCACCCAGATGAGCTATTCTGGTGCACACAGAAGTAGATTATCTGAATGGGTGTGGTACCCTGTACCAAAAGAACAGTTGTGCAACAATGTCCACTAAGTAAAATGCTTAATCCTTGTGTATACAAGATTATCAAAGCATTGTATCAGAAAGCCACTGTCCAAGACATATTTAGCAACAGAGTCCAAGCATGAGCTGAAATCCAAGCGGAGAGATCAAGGGCAGGAAGGAATTCTAAGGACCACTTTGAAATCGGATACTAAAAAGGTCTGATATTCTATCTGTAGGCATTTTTAGGTTGGACAGGGAAGGGGGCATGAGTGAAGGAATGAAGGAAAGAGAAAGAAAACCTGTTTGTACAAAGAAAGCTTGCTTGGCCTACTGCCAAGAAAGGTGGCGTCACAAGCTGGGCAGGGCCCAAAAGCAGCACAAGCCATGCTAAAACCAAAGAAAAGAGGGGAAGACAACTCAACTTAAGAGCCCTAAACCACCACCAGTTGCTTCAAAGTAATACTAGTTGCCTTCAGATGTTTCTTAACACTACTTTTCCATGGGTCTGTGGTTGCTGTTGTTACAGCTCCCCAGATGGCTGTGGCAATGGTAATATAAGACCATCGCAACATTCGCCACCCTCCGGAGAAGCTTTTTTCTTCTTCTCCAGGACTTGGTCAGCCCCCACATCTTTATGCAAAGGGGTAAATGTCATCACAAACAGGGACAAGCAAGATGTGTATACCAGGTGGACAGAATGTTCACTGTGGGCTTATCAGCCTGAAAGCTGGAGATAACTGGAGGTGAAGGGGAAACCAAGTGCTATGCAAACTGGGAGGGAGGCAGGGCAGAAAGAAGCCTTTGACCTTGGAAGAGCTGAGCACAGAAAGGGAGAATGGAATGAGGAATTCCTTGCAGTAATATATTCGGGTAAAAATGGGGCTGTCATCTTGAGCTACAAGTTAGAAAGTTATTACTTTTAATATGCCACTACCTTAGGCCTATACTGTTATGTAAAAGAAAAATAACCTTGTGTGACAGTTTAACATTGATCGATGTGCCTGCCAAATGCAAAGAGATAAATAAGCAGGTGATGAATAAACAGCACTTCAAGTAAAGACATTACGCTGCATGCATAAAACGGCGCCAGGCACCTAGGAGCTGTGGGTGGCCGAAGGTTGGCCATTTCATGCCCACTCAGTAAAGCAGACTTAATCGCTTCCAATATTTTCTGTTAAAAAGCACGCTTAATGAGCCAATTTCGCAAGCCCGGAGAAACTGATTATTATCTCTAAGTTCCAACAGAGTTGGTTGTTTTCCAAGAGCCAGGTTTTTTTTTTCCTTGATAGGATAAAAACCTTTTTTTTAAAAGAGACAGAGAGAGAGAGAGAAAGAGAGCAAGAGAGAAAAGGAGAAAGGGAAGAGTAGGAGTGGAGCGACAGAGCCAGCCAGAGGGCATAGAGAGCCAGCTCAGAGGGGCGAGGCGGCCACTAGATGGCAGTGTTACCCCGCAGTCAGCTCCCAGAAAGGGCTTGGAAGTGGACAGGAGAACTGGGCTGAAAGATGGGGCGGTAAATAAAGCTGAAAACAGCTGCCTGAAGAGTTCATACCCTACCCTCCGCCCTCCTTGGACCCTTTGTCCACAATTATTTCATCCTCCAGCCCGTACAAGGCAAAGAGACAAAGGGGCAGCCCCGAACGGCCTCCCTCCTGCTAACAGCCCAGGGCTCTGACTATTCTTCTGTGCAGCCGCTTTTTCACAAAGTACAGGGGTCCTTTCTACCCAGTTAGGCCCAGTTCTAACTGGAGTTTTTTACCCTGAGGGCTTTGCACTCTCTCTGTCCCTCACAGGACTAATCATGTTGCTATCCAAGAGGCTTAAATCCCAGAAGAATGTAGCAATGTAGCTTTTCGCCATTTACTGAAAGCCAGATTTCTTCTCCTGCTTGTCTTGCATACGTTTTTGCAATTTGTGTAAAACGTGTGAAAGAAAATAATTCACACTCAAAGGTATAAACGTCTTAGTAAAAAGATTGGAAGTAAGGGAAGAGAGACTCTTCCTCCCCACCCCACACCCAACCCCCGCCCGAAGAAGCTAGTTGCCCTTCAAACAGAATAATTTGAGTCTTCCTTCAGCTACACAACCACGTGGTGAAAGTCGCGGAAGCACCGGGTTATTTTCACTAAGGGCAGGTACTGAATCGCCACTAGGAAGGAACATCCAGCAACTAGGTCTGAGCATATAATTAACTCAGCTATTAAAGAACAAATCCCCCCAAGTTGAAATGAATTCTTCTTAGGTTCTAAATTGAGATGCAAGTTAATTATTTGTGAATATTCATAGAAACCATGAACAATTTCCAAACTTGCCTTTATTTTCCCATCAATTAACCAAATGAGTGATGTGTAATTTTTTTGTAGCATATATTTTTCTGGTTGTGCAATGGAGCTAACAAACTTATTAAAATTTTTGGGATTCATTTTGCCTTCTGATGACTCAAAAGGGAATGGACTTGATTATAATGAAAAAATAATTTTCATCTCCTATCTTTTACTGGTACTCACCTATAAGAGAGAATAAAATGACACTAAAATTGGTCAATCGTGGGAAAGCAAATTGGGGTATTTGAGGAATTTTGAGAAGAAGCACATAAGATGCAACTTTGCGTGTGTGGATGGGGCACAGAGGGAGGAAGGGCAGGGAGTGTTTGGGAGATGGGGAGCACAGAAATGAAACTACTGGAAGTTCGAAGAGGCCCAACTCCCAACAACCTGTGGGTCATTATGGCCCCTATTCTCATTCAATTACTCTGAACAAAATCCCTCAATGTCCTCAAGTTTCATTTCAACATTCTAGCTCCTGATCCCCTCCCTCACCATGAGGCCCAGCCCACTCTGACATTTAAACCTGTTCTATCTCACTACCATGGGGCCAGCTCTGTTTGTGAAGAGGCCAGTTATACAACCAGAAAAGAAAACAAACAAACAAACAAAACCCTCATCTCTGTTGAACTATTAACCAATAGCCACAATGGATTTTCCATTGACTGCAGAACTTTGTGCCTAAAGTACGACCAGCTATTCACTGGAGTCTCTCAAAAGAAAAATCAAAATCATAGACACACCTGGATACCTCATATCTTCCATTAAAAACAAAATGAAACACAACAAAATATAATGATTAAAAGGAATTTGTGATAACCCACAGTAGAAATCTATCTTTTCGGTGATTTAATTAATCAACAAAAATCCTATTCTGTTCTGTTCCAGGCACTGTGCTAGATGCTGAAGACTGAGCAAAAGCTCATGTGTTCCCCTCAAACTGCTCATTGGCTGGTGGTTCCAGCACAGCCACAGAACTGAGAACCATGTCGTGCTCAGCGGTGGCCCTTTGCCCAGCCTGGGGAGGTCTGGTTGGCTACTTTGATTGAGAGTGGGGTGGGGGAGAGTCTATTAGTTTCCTATGGCTGCCCTAACAGATTACCACATACTGGTTAGTTTAAAATAGTAGAAATGTGTTCTCTCAGAGTTCTGGAGGCTAGTAGTCTGAAATCAAAGTGTTGGCAAGTTGCTTCTTTCTGCAGGAAAAAGAAACCATCCATGACAATCTCCTAGTTTCTGGTGCTGTGCAATCTTGGCTTTCAGATGCATCGCCCCAATCTCTGCCTCTGTCTTCATAAGGCCTTCTTACCTGTGCTTCCTCTTTTTTACTTATAAGGACATCAGTCATATGTCCTTATAAGGCCCACCCTAATCTGCTAAGATTTCATCTTAACTAATCACCTCTACAAAGAACTTACTTCCTCATAAGGGAACATTCTGTGGTTCCTGGTGAACATGGATTTGTGAGGGACACTATTCAACTCAGCACAGAGGGCATTTCAGGTAAGGGAGGCCGAAGCAGGTCAGAAGGATCTCATGTGCAATGTGAAGCAGTTTGGATATTGCACTGAAAGGTTGTAACAAGAAAAATAGGTGGGTCTTATGTAGGTAAATGTTAGAAACACGGGGTAGCAGGGGTACAGACACTTGGAAGGAAGCGACACTTGAAGCAGAGACACCAGGGAGGTGTTACTGTGGTGATGAAGTGAGACTGGAATAGCAGTGCCAGCAGGGAGGGAAGAAGGAGAATTTGAAATTTTTCTTTAAAAATAATAAATTGTAATTGACAAGGCTGTAAGCGGGTAGGATTAACAAAACATATGTTGTTTAAGGGTGAAGTTGTTGAAAGCTGATAAGGGTCCCTGACTTGATACAGAATTCTGGCCTGAGCAAGGAGCTTGATCATCAAATCATGACACAAGGTGAGAAACAAATTTTTAAAGAGAAACAGAACGCGTTGGATATTGGATCCATTCTGTGCATGTTGAATACATATACATGGTTGTATATATGCAGCAGAGAAGGTGGGATGGAAATATGCAGATTTGGAGGAAGAGCCCGCAAATTCGATGGAGCAGTAGCTCCCTGAGATGGTAAGAGGAAATGCAGAATGGTTTTCAGTGCCAAATGCTAAAGAGAATTCACAACAGCACTGAGAAATTCAAGGAGAAAGGAATGGAACAGGGACCTTTAAACAGTGAGTGAAACCCCCTTTCCTGACACTTGGCTGGCAGTGGGAATAATGGATAAAAAGAAGGCTATTATGGAAGAATGGGTTGATGTTTTACTTGCTTGCTTAAAATAGCAGTGAGTTGCCATTTTTACACACAGGCAGGAAAAGTCTGTGTGGAAGACGAGGATAAAGAGGTAGATGGAAGAGGAATAGTCAGGACTGGAAGATGACTGGGCTTCAGGACAAGGGCTGGGCCTGTTCTATATCTCTGAAACAAGCCCATGCTCCAGGCCCAGGTTGTCCATCTCACGGATGTTAATTGTTGGGAGCATAACCTGAGATAATGATGTGAAACCGCTTTGAAAAATCTGCTTGGAATGATGCAAATGCACAGCTATTATTAAAATGATGTTTTCAGAGGAAGTTTTAAATGTGGGGTAATTTTTGTTTGTTTTTCAGTTGGCCTAGTCTACAAGAACTAGAATGGCCAACACAACCCTGCACTCTCAGGCCAGGGATGGACTTTCTAGGGCTCTGCTGGTCCAAAACTGACCCCACGCAGGAAGGTTTTCCTGCTGGGAAAGAGGGAGCATTTGTAGATTTGGCATGCCTCATGACTCTTCATTTTTCCAACACGGAAATTACGGTATACGATGCCAAGTTGTACTTTCCAAAACCCACCAGACAAGTATGTTCTCTGGATTTTTATCAGCTGCAGTTAAGAATTCACAAACCCACCAAGAGGTTCAATGAACAGGCCTCCCCCTCTTTGTGGCCCATCAGTGGATTTCTGCTCTGGCATACTCATGGAAAACACTGGCGCGTTGCTGAATTGAAATCCAGAGCAAGCCTTTCACCCTTTTCCAAGCTCTCTAAGTCATGAAGATACAACCACAGGCAGCACCTTGACCCACTAAAGAGATTATGAAGAGGGAGAAAAAGAGCAGTATTTCCACTCTAGACAAGCCACTTCATTAAAAACAATCCTCAATAAATATTAAAACAAAGGTACTTCCCTCTCATTTATCACCAACCCACTCACCTTTTACTCATTGATATGTTCAATGACCGGTGAATTCGCAGTACTTCTAAGTACTCGTGCTCTTCCTTAAGTGGTCAAAAAGATGATCACAGAACAAAATCCTCAATTGCAATAAATAGAACACTACACATTTAATACATGCTAGCAAAATGGACTATGATATTAAGGCAAGGAAGACCAAAATTCAATTCTATTTAATTCAGAGAAAAACTGAAGTGCCACGCTGATCATCAGCTCTGATTTTTCCCAAGTGTATGAAATGCACATGCCAGTGATGAGTGTGACACATGAGGAGAGTCTGCCCTGACACACCAAAGGCAGGCCAGTACCATGCCTGGGAGGCTTATTAACGCCGAAGCAGCAGAAGCTTCCCCCTATTCCATCAAGGTTCAAAACATGGCAAAACACACTCACACTACTTCAGATCAGTTGTCTGCTGCTTCTGACACAAATTTTTTAAGATGTTATTTGTGAGACCTAACATTTCAGCTAAGAAACAAAAACACGAAGGACACAGAACTGACCAAAGTGCAGGTACAGTGAAGGATACACAGCTGTCGCTTTAATTATCCATTAATCTTACATATTCTATATATGAGTGCAGAACAACTCAATTACTGCTGCAATTAGAAAAATGGAATAATGGATGTAATTAGAAAGAGAAAGGGAAAGTAACTTAAGAGTGTCCAGAACACATAATTTTCAGAAAATGCAAAGCATACCATAGATTTGCTACTTGAGTTTTTGAAATGCAGACTTCCATTGGAAATCTTGAATTACAAGAGATGTAAATTTCTCCATAATATTATAAACAATTACCTGTGATTTTTTAAAATCTATAAAGTGAATAGATGCTGCTTTCATTTTATTTTTATGGAATTATTATAATAGGGATAAGTAGATTGGTCAAGAGATTACCCTTATATTGGAATAAAGACTATAATTAAAGAGAAATTGACGTGAAGGGTCATAATAATCAAGACAGTATCTTCCTTAATATATTTTGAAAACAAACTCACAGCACTTACTAGTACAATATTATACTCTCCTACAAAAATAACTGTGATTCTCCGTCTCTGAAGCACATCGGTACAAAATGCTAAGACTTCCATATTTAATGTATTCCAACAGTCCAGACTAAAATATATTATTTCATGAGATTAAATATACATATGTATGCCTGTGCGTATGCTCCCCCCACCCAGGGATGGATAGAAAAGGCTGTGGCTTTTTGCTGTTCCAAACAGCTTACTCTGTGCCTGTGTTTTCATTTCTCACTCTTTTTCAATTCATGGATAAATAAGCAGTAGTGCATTTTAAGTGTAAGGGCCCAGTGCAACAACAACTGAACTTAACACCATATCTATATCCATATAAAATGTTTGAAGGTATTTCTAATACGTTAGTATTACAAGCTGTGTTCTGAGACTGTTTACCAAGTTGGTAGCCGGCACATCATGAGTGCTCAGCAAACGCTTGCAGAGCAAGGGAGTGAACGCGCCAACAGGGAAAGGTCACCTGCCCTGTGAAATTTACTACACATAGCTGCATAGGAATCCCCTGAAATTAAAAAAAAAAAAAAAAAAAAAACAGAAAACCATAATTGAGGAGTGACTGAAATGGTGGTATCAAAGACACTGTGGCATGAGGTTGGATAAGAATAGAGAGCTAGATTGGTCCATGCCCAACCTCAATGAAAGATGAGCCCATCAGGGAAACTCAGGAGGCAAGGGGTGGCATCTCATTATGTATCCAACACTACTGTGGATTTAGATATCTCTTACCATTTCAATTTTTTTCTAAATAAAAGAAATTTTAAGTTTCAAACTTTATTTTAATCCCTTTGATGAGAAAATTTGGAAACTGCATAACAAATATCAAAAGAACAGATTGTATGATTTTAGTTTTCATAAAACCAAAATGCCATTATATTTTTGACCCTGAGGAAATACACATTCTAACAGGAGTCAAATTTCCACATAGTGCCAGAAGGTCTAGCGGAAGCCACAATGACCCCAGCTTGATGCCCAGCTCAGGAAGTTACATGTTGCTGAACTTTGTCTCTATTTCCTCACCTGTAAAGACATAAACACACGTCAAAAGTGTGTATTGAGAACTGCAAGAATAAAGTATATAGCTTATTGCAGACATTCTGTATATGTTGGACTCCTCCTTGACCCTTTCACATTAAAAAAAAAATCTATATTTTACTGCTTTCCTTCTTAAACAAGATAAAAATAACAAAATTAATCTTCATTGACTTATCCCAGCCAAGTGATAGTACCATAAAATAGAACTCTGTTTACAAAACATCTTCAGAATACCCAAGATTTTTGTTTATGTAATTTATGGAGAAAAGTTTTCTAAAGTATATTTGTTCTTTTAATCATTTTTAATAATATTGTAAACCTGATAACCAAACATGTGCATTTTTATTACAGAAATTTTTAAAATGCACAAAAAGCACAAAGAAGAAAATTAAAATCACTCATAATCCTCTCACTCAGAGATAATAACTGCTAATTTGGGGTCTTTATTTCCATTCTATGCAGCTGAATGGGATAAGCCTCTGCATGCTGCTTTGTAACCTTTTTACATTTATTAATATTTTATGAACATTTTGAATGCCTAAATATTCTTAAACATTCAACAAAATATATTACATAAACATCATTTTAATGGCTGTGTATTATTTTATCTCATAGATATACCATAAATAATTTAATCTAAGCCATATTGTTAAACATTTAGGGCTATTGTTGTTTTTAAGCAAGACTGAAGCACTGTACACCCCTGACCCAGCTTTAATAATTAACTCACGGTCAGTCGTGTTTCATATACCCTCACCCATTCCTCACTCTGCCTTTAAAAGATATTCTAACAGTTTTGCTGATCTAAATAGTGCACTTTAGCTGAAATCTCATAGCTAAATATTTGTTCACATCTATGTATGTATGTTTATATTTCAGAAAAATTAAATATCTGAATCAAAGCAAATTTACATTTGGAAATTGACATCACCATACATATTACCTAATTTCCCTCCAGGAAAGTTGTACTCACTTAAACCCCAATGTTGAGTTATTATTGTTTTTAAACATTTCTGTTAACTTGCCAGCAATGAGAAACTTACTGTGGTTGGTTTACTTTGCAATATTTTGCTTACCAATAGGATTAAGCATGCTTTCCTTAAACTTAAATCTGTATTCTTCTTTTGTGAATTGTGAGCTCTTGCTCTTTGGCCACTCTCCTGTTGCGTATATATCTTTTCTCCCCTGGTGTCTTTGATTCAGTATTTAATTAAGTGTTAGGGAATCTCTGCTGAGCTTCCCTACTGTGATATATCAAGATAGCACATACCTGTAACATGCAATTGCTCTCTATGCTGTGTTCGCCCAGCCTAACATTGTATCCAAAGTCCTGGTCAGAGTGGCAGAGCAAACACCTGCAAATAATACTGAACATGATTGGCCTACTATTTTAGAAATAGTATTTTAATTTATTACAAGGAGGAAGTAAGGTAACTGGCATGGTCTACCATTCTTGTCAGTAAATAATTTTCATTCAAAGTTTGTCTTCTTAGAATTTAAACATTATGTCCATTCATCATCCAATGCCATTATGCTTTAAAAAAGTAGAACATTATATCAATTATAGTAGTCCCTAAAAAAATTCCCTTACCTTCATATAAAAACTATACATTCATTTATTTGCTAGCTTTGCAAATATTGCCCCCCCCCACACACGAAGAATGAAAAGCAATAAGTATTTTTATTACAATGCATTTAAAAAGTGAAGAGGATATCTCAGTTGAATCGCTGTAGTTATAGAGGTTGACAATTGTCATTTAAGAATCCTGTACCTGTAACTCATCACATGCCTTAGAACCAGCTCTAATGCTGGAATAAATACTCACAGAAGCAGGCATGCATTTTTAGTACAATTTTGTCTGAAAGCTGTCCAAACATTTCTCTGAAAAGGGAGTTACAAATAATTGAGTCTAGGCCTGACACATTAAATTTTATGCCATCTAAGCCAAAATTTAAAACTAAAAACTGATAATATTTGGTAGAAGAAGTAGAATGTTAAGCCTATATAACTGGAGAAAATACAATTGAACGAGGTAGCTAAAAAGTACAATTAGGTCTTTGCCACATCAATATTCACATTTGTACCATTAGCACCATGCAAATAGAATTAATTAGTGTTCAAGTCATTTAGTTACAAGTGGTGGCTAACCTCAGTGGTTTTGCTATTACAAGAATACATAGTATATAGTGAAGATAATACGGCATCTTACAAAGAAAAGAATTGGAGGGAAGGAGAAAGAGGAAAGAAGGAAGGAAAGAAAGAGAAAGTGAGGGTAGAGGGGAGGAAAACATATTGAGAACATATTTTTCATTTCAAAGGAAACTATCTTTCAATTATAATGAAATAACCATGATGCTCATTTCACTATAATCAGCCCCATAACTGCCTTTTCACTTAAATTCCAAACAAGTCCACCTTGGACTCTTAAGATAATCCTCTTGTAAATGCAATTATTTCACATTAATGTCCTTAACAAATTACAGATTGAGACTATTGGAAATGTAGTCAAAATTCTAAACTGCTTTTCAAAAGAGAAAGTAAAAAATTCTCACCTCCTTAGAAATGCACAGTCTTCCTCGAGGATGATTATTCTGAATCATCATATCCTATCAAACCAGGTAAAGAAGGCCTAACTGTATGGCCCTGGGCATTGTTTGAGCTCGCTAAACTGTGTGAGGCAGAGAACAGGCAACACCCAGGCCTCCCTGATCATGCTGCGTTAGAGACCAAGTGCAGCACTGTGCGTGGACGCCTTCACCCAGTGACTGGCAGATTCGCTCAGTGAACATCAGCTGTTTCTGTCATCATGAGGAGGATCATCACCATTATATCATCAGAAGTGTCTGGAAAGTTTTGCATCAAAAGAGTGTTCCCAAAAAAGCCTGTGACCTGTAGGAAAATTCTACTCATCTGGCATGGGTGCTTTATTATACAGTATATCTATTTTAAAATATGTGTTTTAATGGTGGCTGTAGAATGAAATCAGTCGTTCTCAATGTGGGCATGATTTTGCCCCCTGGGGGACATTTCTCCATGTCTGGAGATATTTGTGTTTGTCAAAAAGCAGTGGGTAGGTAGGTTCCTGAGAGCCGCTGCTGCTGGTAGCTAGTGCCTAGAGACCAGGAATGCTGCTAAACAAGCTACTGTGCGGAGAACAGCCCCCCAGAACAGAGAGCTGTGGGGCCCCGACGTTAACAGTGCTGAGGGAGAGAAGCCATGCAGTGAAGTCAATGTAGTCTAATAAACACATCTGAAAAGAAATATTCAGGCCTTCATGAAAACAATTTTTGAAATCTCCAATGTATCTTCCTAATTTATATTTAACTGCAATTGGATTCAGACACAATTTATACAAATTCACTTGGTGAAATGGGACTGACAAGACCCACTGTCTCACAAAGCTTAGTTTCATAATAATAGCTACAATGCATGCCCACTTAAATATCCATGAATTTATCATTCTTTTCTTGTATAATTTCATAGCTTATTTATACCTTTCACGGAAATTCTTAAGAGGCACTAGCAATTTCTTGCATTTGATGTTTTCATGTCTAGAATGTATATTTTTATCTTAATGATTTCAGTAGGAGAAAAAGTACACTGTGAATACACAGTAGCCATATGGAAAAGACAATGAGGTTTGGTAATTAAAACTGAAAAGGTAAAGAACTATGCAGTAATTAGAACACTGATTAATCAGCTGATAATTTTATCTTGATTAATGCTGCTGGTTTCTCTTCTTATTGACCTAAGAAAGGTAGGTTTAGACCAATTAAATATAAATTATTCTCCTTGTTTTTTTTACATTTTGGGAAGCTTCTAGTATTCTAAATCATACTACATTTAAAAATTACAATTGAAATGCTTTTACTAAATTGAGAAGTTCAACAAAAGATAGAGTTTGGCTAATGTTCTAAACATGCGGATGCTTTTATCTAAGGCAAAATTATATAGAACTGGTTTGTTTCAATATTATATAAGGAATATTAAAAATTAGAATAAATTGCTATTTTTAAAAATCCTCTGATAACATTCGAACAGTTAAAAAAAAACTATATACCTCATTCAGTGTATGAAGTCTAGCATGAGAAGTTAAAAGAACTCAAGTTAAAAATATATTCCTGGTTAACAGAAAAAAATCTTTCTAGTATTAAGGAGATATACTCATTAATTCTTAGCCAATCAGTTTCCTTTTCTTTTCTTCTGCATTTTGTCCAGCTTTATTGAGATATAATCAACGGGGGGGGGGGGATGTGAGTGGGAGGGAGTGTGCAGGGTGGAGGGGAATTATGGGGGAGAAATGGGACAACTGTAATAGCATAATCAATAAAATATACCTAAAAAAAACATAGTGTAAGGTATACAACATGATGATGCAATATATGTGTATAATGAAAAATAACACAAGAGTAGTTGATACATCCCTCACATAGTTACCAACTTGTGTGTGTGGTGAGAACTTTAAGATGTACTCTCTTAGCATCTTTCAAGTATACAATATAATACTGTTCACTGTAGTTGTCATGCTTTATAACAGAGCCCCAGGACTGATTCATTTTACAGCTGGAAGTTTGCACCCTTTAACCCACATCCTCCCACTGCTGGCAACCACCAATCTACTCTCTGTTTCTATGAGTTCAGTAGATTCCATATGTAAATGAGATCATACATTATTTGTCTTTCTTTCTCTGGCTTATTTCACTTGGCAATGTCCAAAAGGTCCATCCATGGTGTCACAAATGTAAGGATTTGTTTCTTTTTTATGGATCACACACGCATTTTCACATATAGGCACACACACGTACATCACAATTTCTTTATCCATTCATCCATTCATGGACACTTAAGCCATCTCCAGGTCTTGACTATTCTGAATAATGCCGCAGTGAACACAGGCTCAGATGCCTCTTCCACCTAGTGGTTTCATTCGCTTCTGATACCTACCCAGAAGTGGACTGATGATCACATGGTGGCTCTATTTTTAACTTTTTGAGGAATCTTCATACTGTTACTCAAATAATTCTAAACAGAGATACATGTTTATGTAAAAATAGTTGTGAATCTCCTCACCTGCAATGGTCATCACTAGGGCCAGCACTCACCATGTACTATGTATTTAATATGTTTAATATAAGTAGATTGTGTCACTTAATTCTCACTAATCTAGGCAGTAGGAACCCTTATTCCAATTTACTTTTAAAGAAACTGAGACTCAGAGGAGTAAACCAATTTGCCTACAGTTGCAAAGCTGGAATGGGGCAGTTTTCAAGCTCCTAAAGGACACATAAAAGTAAGACAAACGACATACTCAGTGACTACATGTCTCACAGGGTGAAGGGTAGCAGCACCTCTAACTGCAGGTAACTCTATTTACTTTTATATCTAGCCAGAACTTGAGACTGGAGTCACCTTTTGAGATGAGCATTTTAAAAACTGTTGTTTTTTGGCCATATAGTATTTTGATCTCCTTATAATAATATAAAGCCACATATTCTCAAAAGAATATGAAAATCAACTATATTTAATCAAAGTAGATAAAACCCAAAACAGACGAGAAATGTTAAACAGGTAGGACAACCATGATTTCTTTCATCTCATCTACCAGGTCATTATTGTGTCCCATAATGGAAAAGACATTAAACGTACACTGCCCTGAACTTGGGTATATCATTTGCTGGGAAAATAATTCTTAAACCTCTGAACTAGCTACAGAGAAACATTAAATAAAACATAGCAAAACATCAGACTGAATATCATTGCAACCTGTGGCTTGCAGGATGGTGTGCTCATCTTCTAGTGCAAGATTCAGTCTCATCTATCTGGAAGTCCTTGATGGATAGATCAGCTTGTGGGAAACCGACTTCCTTTGTCCTTTCCTGCTCTCTGCCCAGCCCTCGCATCCAAACCCATGGTCTCCAGTCTCTACTGAAGCTCTGAAGGTGACAGAGCTGCCCAGCCTTCTATAGACAAATGTCTTCACAGTCTAAGAGGGAGATGCCACAGCGGGGGTTTGTGTCAAAGCATAGTCTTTAAAAACCCTCCATTTTCAAATATAGATATTTATAAGTCAGTGTTTCTTTGAGGTCTCAGAAGGCATATGAAAGTGACTGTAATAAAAATAGCAACCACAAAAAAAAAAACAAAAAAAAAAACAGCATTACCTAACATTGTTTAAGCATTTCCTGTGAATGAGGCACTTCGACAAAAGTTGATAGTTTCTCGTATCACTAATCCTCAAACAGTCCAATGAGTTAGGATCTGTTTTAGCCTCATTTCATAGCTGAGGACCAAGGTAAATGGTGAAAAATTAGAAGGCAGAATATTTTGGAATTCAGCTCAGGGAGTCTGACTGCACTGCCCTAACTCTGATTTTTGGTTATTTGGACTCTGGAATTCAGCAATGTAAAGACCATAAAGAGAATGACATCTATTTTATAGGTAAGTATATGTTCAATAGGCACATTTTTCTGACTAGTGGTGGTTTGAACAACAATGAATAATTTAATTTTTGATAAATTAAAGTATACTTTACTGCCTATAAGTATATAAAAACAACCAGGTGCCTAGTTAGTGTTCATAGTCATGCTAATGATAGGGAGGTTGATACAAAAAAATGCTTGCCTAATTAAATAGTTAAATCTGAAATGATTTAAAAAATGATTTCTTAGATTTTTTCCTACTAAAAAAGCCATTCACTCAATAAACCTATTCAATATATTTATCCATTTGCCAACCTCTCCTCAAGTTGCTGCATTTTATACTAACATTCATTCATTCACTCATTTGACAATGCCCTCTAGATAAGATGATGAGGCAATGCAAGAAATAGTTTTATGGAGCTTATATTCCAATTACATGGAATAAAAGCTAAAATTAATAGTATAGTGGAAAACCAAGGGCATTTCACTTTTTAATTCTTCACAGAAGTCAGGAAGTTGATGTTTCACTTGAAATATCTAAATAGGACTTTAAGTCAATATTTATTGAGAATTTTACTAACTATAACAGTTATACCTGACATGTGTATAACACTTGGTAATTAACCAAATACTTATTTTCTCTCTCCCAACAACCTCATAGCAAACTGCTACCCCTGCATTACAGAGGAGTGTGTAGCTTAAATAAATTATTTTCCCAAGAATAGTGAATAAGTAGTGAAGCTAGAACTGAAACTTTGAACTATGGTAGGAAACAAGTAAAATACTAACTGAACTGTAAACATGTAAACTGTAAACTGTAAACTGTACAAACACAAGATTATTCAATAAAGAATCAGTAAACAAAGGTCATCGATTCTAAAACTATTTACTTTGGTCTACTAGGTGGGCCAGATGGAATATGTGGCCCTTTGTCCGGGGGTGGATGATTGAGTAAATACTCAAATAAACAGGAAGAGCACATAGGAAGTCAAAGCACCGTCACAACACTGCAACCGAAACAAGATGGGAAGCTGTGGAAGTGTCTGGGGTGTTAGGAAATTATGACTGTTGAAATCAACTAAAGCCTAGGGTCAGCAGGAAGATGTGTTACAGGAAAGCTGGGACCATCTATATACTAAAGGATCTATTGGCACTATGCAGTGAATATATACTTAATTCTGTTGGCTTTGTGGAACCATTAAAGGTTTTAAATGTGAGAGGTGATTTTGTATGATATGATTAATGGTGTAGGAATGGACACTATCAGCAGTGTAAAAGAGGGATGGGCAAGGTAAAAGCGCTGCACTTCCCTTATCTCCCCTAAGCCTGGTGGTGTGTACAAGAAGAACAGATAATAAGTCAATATGGCTGGAAGGCAGAGCAACTGGAAGACAAATTAGGAAGAGGAGACTGGAAAAGTAGATTACATCAAGATTCTGCAGAACCTTGATTGCTAATAATTTAACCTTTATTTTTGTATGCAGGCTTCATAGCACTTATGATCAAGTATTATGTTATTTGCCCATTTAGGTATCCCTCATATCTAGCTTCGGATCTTTAGGTTGTACGTGTGGTAGACAAACACAGGTACGTGTAAATGTTTTTTATTAATTTATCAGTAAATGCACTTTTTGTAATTAAGTGTTGGCTTATTAATTTAGCTTGTAGAAGACTAAATTGAATCAAAACTAACAAGGGATTTCTGTGGAAACAAAGTATGCATGTCTAGAAAAAAATAATACCCATTCTACAAAACTAGACAACAAAATGGCAGAATTTAAGAGAAAATGGATGGATGTTGGGCAGTATAATTAAACCCATGAAACTTTTAACTAGAGCACAACAATAACAATAGTAATCCTAATTTTTAAAATGTTTGCACTGTTTAAAAGACACCTAATAAAGGAATACTGTGATAGTATGGAACTTTGCTTTTAAATAATAATGGGTAGAAGTAACTGGATTGGAGGAAGTGTAAAGAAAGGTCCAGGCTGCTGAATGATGCGAAAAGAAACCAAACGCACACAGGAAGATCACTCAGTTAGCTGTCCAAGACAGAGCTCTCGTCCTGTGAGCCAGGGAAAGACCTGGTAGCCGAAGGACAACACGCACAGCACCCCTTCCTCCGCGTTGACCACGTTCACTGCGTCAGTGTACTTGGAGTCTAAATGCTGTTACTTGCTGGCACAAAATATTAATTGCACATGAACCCATGTATTTCCATCCCTTCTAAACATATTATTCCCATATTTACAAATTGTGTAAGAGCTAATTAATGCTACAGAAGCACACATATAGCAGGATAGATAATAACTGAAATTTTATTGAATCTTCTAACATTAACTAAGCAGAGATTTTTTCCTTTTTAAATTAAGCTTACACTGATTAATATTTGTAACATGTAAATAACATAGGAATAAAAAATAACCATAAAACAAGTAGCCACAAAAAAATAATATTATTGGTATTTTTGAAACCACCTCCCTGATCACATCAATAGCCACTATCCTTGATTTAATCCATACCATTCCCTTATTTGTAGTTTATCTTAAGTGTTATATTGTTTGATTTTGCATGTTACATTTTGTTTTATAAGTGAAATTATATTGGACATAATCTATGCCTTGGTTCGTTCGTTCAATATTATGCTTTTTAGATTTAACTATGTAATGCATGTAGCTGTAGCATATACATTTGAACTGTGTAATGTTGCATTTCATGAATATGTCAAAATTCACTTATCCATTTTATTATCAATGGATATCAAGAATATTTTCCACTTTTCTTGCTATTAGAAACAAGATATCTATGCATATTCTTTTACCTGTCTCCAGTTGCACATATATAGCATTTCTTTGGGGTACATACTGCTCAATTGTAGGGAATTTGCATGTTTCACTTTATTATAAAATACAGATTGATTTCTAAAGTGGTTTTAACTCTTTTCATTGCTAAATACATTGTATGAGAATTCCCACTGCTTCACATTCCTACCAACACAAGACACTGTAGTTGTTTTTTTTTTTTAACATCTATCAATCTGGTAACTATAAATAATATCTCGCTGTCATTTCAATTTGTATTTTCATGATTGCTGATAAAGTGAAACATCTTTTATTTACTTGCTGGTCATGATCTTTTAATGTGAAGTACATACTCAAGTCATTTGCCCATCTTTGTTATTATTTTGATTCTACATATAAATTTGTATATCTTTGTATATTATATATATGCATATATATGTAGTATAGTACATATAGTACTATATACTATATAATACATATACTACATATATATACATATATATAGTCTGTCTAGAAGGTATACAGCCATGAAAAATGAAAAATAGATACATTTATTGAAGAAGATACAAGAAACATTGTATGTAGGACAATGACACCTTAGTCTCCTTCAAAGGAGGCACGTTGGGACCTCACACACTTCTCCAAATCATCATCAGATTCATTGCTCCGCTCACTCAGTCATTTTGAATGTGACGGCCACACAGTACACATGCTCGTGCAATGGCATCTACCACCCCCACTGACCAGTACAGTGAAGTGGTCATTGTTCACACATGCGCATTCCAGTCTACTCTCCTTGGCTGCCAGGTTACATCCATGTAACACAAACTGTTCTTGTTATATTAACAATGGCTGGACTTTTTCCAGACAGACTAGTATATTTAGCACATTCTTCCAAGTTATGGTCTATTTTCACTTTATAATGTCTATTGATAAACAGATATTCATAATTTTTATGAAATCAAACTCCTTCCTGGTTTCCTAATTCTATGTTTTCATTAAGAAATCTTTCCTAAGCCAAGGGCATAAACATATTATTCCATATTATCTTTCAAAAGATTAGAAATTGCCTTTCTCATTTAAGTTTTTTTAATGCATGGAACTGACTTTTGCATGTGGAATGACATAAGAAGTGAGGTCAATAAAGACTTTCATTTTTCCCATACTGATCGGGTTGGCTCAGCACAGCCCGTGCAGTGAGGGCCTTCCCTACTGATCTGCAAAGGCATTGCCGTCTTAAAGAAAGTGTGGGCATGTTTCTGAACTCTTTCTGCTCCCCTAGCCTGTCTGCTTAAGCCTGCAAAAACAACATGTATCTCATTACTGTGACTTCAGAATAAGAATCAATACCTGGTAGAGCACGTCCTCCCACGCTATTCTGGTGCAGAAACAACTGGGTTCTCATCACTATTGCTCTCCATACACCTTTTAAAAATCACATCATCCCAGTCCATACAAAAAAAGGATACAGTTTTCAATATTTTACCATTAACATGGTGATAAGTTGTGGGGTTTGGGGGCAGAAATCCTATATCTCACTAAGAAATTTTCTTTTTCACTTGCTTTGCTCTGAAATTTTATCATTGTTTATTGTTGAAGTCTATCGGGTCTATCAGTTTGGGGACCCACACAATGACCCTGTTGTTTTCTCCGGCTGTGCCAGCCTTGCCATCCTGTTGAACAATTGGGTTACCATTTAACGCTTATATGTTGTTTGATTCACTCTGCTAATACTGTTTTTAAATCTAAGTTTTCAGTGGCATTGGTCTGTAATTGTCATTTTTAAAAAATACTCTTTGTCTCAAAAATGTAAGTTGGGTAGTAGATCTTTTTTTCCCTCATCAAAAAATTTTTATAATATTGGAATTTTCAGCTGCTTAAAGCTTCAGTGAAATATTCCAGTAAAATAGTGTGGTCATGGTATTTTTTGAGGAGATTAACTGCTGATACAATTTTCAATGAATATAGAACATTTCTATTTTCTATTTCTTTTTTATTCCATTTTGATAACTTATGCTATGAATTTACCATTTTCATGTTGTCTCAAGTTTGGCAGGAAGGAGGATTATAATGTCCATTTATTATCTTTTCAAAACCTTATGAATTTTTCATTCTCTAATTATCTATCTTCCAAATAAGTTAATCCATTCTGTCTTTTAACTGAAAAGTTTATTTCACCCATATTGAATATGATTACATATATAGTCTTTCAGTTGATGCTTTTTATTTAACCTAATTTTTTCTGTTCTTTTATACCTATTTGACTTCTATATTGATTTTGGTATGTAATTGATATTTCCCTCATTGTAATTTTTCATACAATAATTTGAAAGCTATACATTCAATTTATCTTTTAGTGGTTGCCTTAGTTTTAAATTAACATACTTAAAACCTGGAGATAACCAATCTTACATTTCTCTCAAGTTTCCTAAGAACCTTGGAACCCTCCACCTCCAGTCACCTCCTCCAGGAAAACACTATTTTGATGATAGAATTTTGGTTAATTATCCCTTCAAATTAAACTTATAATATTCGATAGTCAATGTTTGCTTAGAATTTTCACACACTTGTTTATCTTTCTCCCTCTCTCTCTCTCCTCCACCCACACTCCCTCCCTCCCTCTTTCTTTTTGTAACTTGGACTTTCCAAATGGGATTTACCTCCTTCCTGAGGACTTGTTTTAGAATTCCCCTTGGGAAGGAACTGCTCCCCTTCAATAAGAGCTTATTTTCTTCATGTTGTCTCGTCTTTGGAAGAGTTTGCTGGGTGCATTACACTAAGCAGCCAGTTATTCTTCGTGCGCCATTTAAAGATCTGCTTCTACACTTTTTCATCTTCCATTACTGATTGCAGTGTCAGCTCAGTCTAACTATTGTTTCTCTCTGTGTGAACGTTTTACTCACTGAGTGGTATTTAGTGTATTTTCTATGCTTCAGGTGTTCTGCAGGTTCTAGGTTTGAGGCTTCTAGTTTGGATTGATTCTCATTTACCCTTTGAGATTTCTGCATCTGAAAATTAAGTATTTTCCATCAATTCTGGGAATGCCTTGCCATTATTTTTCTAAGCAGTGACTCTGCTACATTCCATTTTTCCCACTTGGAAATTCAGTTAAATATAGATGGTGCTTTTTCCAAGTCCACATATCTCAACCTGTCTTTTTCTATACTTTTTCATCCTTTTGTCTTTCTGTGTTGTTTTCTGGATAATTTCCTTAGACATATCAGTTCTCTAATCCTTTTACCTTTGTGTAGTTTGCTACTTAACCCATTTTTCCAAATGTTTTAAAGTTATGAATATTATATTGTTAATGTCAGATTTTTTAATTCCAATCACTTTTAGTTCTTATTCATATTTTCCTACCCATCTTTTAATTTTAAATAGATTTATACTTTACACTTGTATAATATTTTATTTTTATTTTATATCTGTATAAATTCATTACCTGAAATCTTTTCAGGTTTAATAATACTATGCCTTATTTCTCAATACTATGCTGACTCTCTTTCATGGTGATTTCTTTCCTTGTGTGTATATGTGAATTTTGATCATTCACTTTCCTCTTGTAATTTTATCTCTGGGAATTCTTTGAGGCCAGGGTTGAAAGTATTTCCTTCAAAATGGACTTCAGTTTCCTTCCATAAAAATCCCAGACCATTAAATGAAGTCCTACTTTTAAAATGATTTGCCAGGGTGTCAACATAAACCTTTATGACTTTTATAATAGCCTCTTACATTCTTGTGCTTTCTGGGCAGATGCCTTTGGAGCAGGTGCTTCATGGGTTGGAGCTTTTGGACTCTCCTCAGCCTTTGGGTGCGGCCTTCTTGCCTGCGGCTTCCCCTGGGCTGGAGCCTTCTTGCCTGCAGCAATTGCACCTTTTTTTTTGTTGTTGTTGGAACGTTTGTAGCAGCTGCTGCAGCTTCACCTTTAGCAGCAGGTGCTGGTTGGGGAGAAGCTTTCAGGACCACCACATTTTGAAGCTTCCAAACTTCAAGCTTGATTATTCTGTTCCCTATTTTCTTTGCCTTCATGAAGACTTTGTAATGATCAAAATTTGTAATCATGTCTTTCCTTTCTTTGGCTTCAATCTTCTTGGCCCATCTTGTGGCTGCCCACTTTGTACTGATATCTGCCTTCTGCCAAGCTTGAGAATTACATCAGTGAACTGCATGCATTTGAAAGGCAAAGCCTGTTTCCTTACATGGTTGGAAGATACATCAACCAAAGCCCTATTCTGGTCAGTAGCATCTACAATCATGACCAGCTTCCTGGCAGAGGCCCAAAGAGAACATAGGTCACTCAGACACCCTCCATGAAGTACCCGAACACCATTTTGGCAGCATTCAGTGATCAGAAATTACATCCTATTTTAAAATAAATTCTTTGTGTGAGGTTTCTTCAGTTTTTTTCTTTTGCTTATGTTTTCCCTCAAAAGCAAATTAATTTCAGTCCAAACAAGGCCAGCTTATGCTATGAAGTCTCAATCTCCCCCACCTACCACTAAAAGTTTATTATGGTAGTTTATTTCTAAATCACTCTTAAACTGAAAGCTTAGCTCTTTGGATTACCAGACTCTTGCAACAGGCTCCCAGGCTCCCAAAAGACCTCTTGTCTTATACATGCAGGAGGTTTGTTTCAAGTCTTGTGACCTTGCAGAGACACCCAAACCAAAGGTCAGAATAACTAGTTATGCAAACACCTTACGTAAATAGTCAGTACTATCATATCTATCTGGATTTCCACAATCACATTAATTCTGTATTCTGACAAAACAAAAATTTCTAGCTAGCTTTGCGATGTAATTTAGAAGTTCTATTTTATCTTTAAATTTAAATGTTTGCATTGGAATTGTGGTTCAGGGTATCCAGTCTGCACTGGGGCAGGCAAAAGTAGGTTTATAGTTATGAGCACATGAAATGCAGTTTCTTCATTTATTTTAATCCTTACCTGAGGACATTTTTTTTTCCATTGCTTTAAGAAAGAGAAGCAGGGAGAGAGAGAAACATCGATGAGAGAGAGAGAGAACATTAACTGGTTGCCTCCTGTACATGCCCAGATTGGGAATCAAACCCACAACCTAGGTATGTGCCCTGACTAGGGATCGAACCCCAGCCTTTCTGATACAGAAAGACCATACTTTATTTATGTGACCATAAAGGGCCACACTTTATTCTTGTATTATTATTTATTAATTGTTTAGTTGTATTATAATTGTAAACCTACTTTTGCCCACCCCTGTATTACCAGAAGTACAATCAAGGTTTTCTTTTCCTTCCTCTGGCTTACATAATAAATTCCCAAATATTGGCTCAATGGGTGAAAGAGTGGATGGCCCAATAATCAGCTGCTCTATACCATCCTCTATACCAGGGCAAACTTTTTCTGTAAAGGGCAATATAGTAAATTAGGTTTTGTATTCACATGTCCTTTATTTCAATTATTAAACTTAGCCTTTTTAATGCAAAAACAGTCACAGACAATACCTAAATAAATGAACATGGGTGTGTTAATGCAAAGAAGAAAGGAAAGGGAAGGGAAGGGAAGGGAAGGGAAGGGAAGGGAAGGGAAGGGAAGGGAAGGAAGGAAAAGGAAGGAAAAGGAAGGAAAAGGAAGGAAAGGAAAGGAAGCTGTGTATTATTATCTAAGTAAATAGTGGTGAACTCCCACTTGCACATCCAAGCACAGCAGTAATATCTTGAGAAATAAAATAAGTATTATGAGCATTTCTCTGAAGTAGAGACAGACGTGGTGAATCACCACACTATACACCAACCTCCTAGGAAACCAAAGGCACCGAAAGGATTCATACATCTCCCCAGCTGCCCTCTGAGAACTAGCATTCCAACAAACTACCAGTCATCTCTCATCGGTGCTGAAGTTTGCACTGAGACCTATATGTCATCAGATCTATTGTATAAATTTTTTTCAATGAAAGGAACATACACCGTCGTATTAGAAAAAGAGTGGTGAATTATACTACTTGGGACTGGCTATAATATATACCCTTGAACAATGCAATACTTAAATGATTTTCAGATGGCAAAATTGAGATTAAAAAGGTTACTCACTTGAAAATGACACTTTTGGTGCTCCACAAAAGAGAATTTTATGAACTTAGAGCTAGATATCTCTGTAAGAGGTCAGGCATGCCACGGAGCATGCTTTAACAGTTTAATCCTTAACCTAGCTTGAGCCTTTCAAAAATTTTAGTTGTAAATTATAAAACATAAGAAAAGGTTCAAAGTTTAAAAAGTAATTTTCCTTTAATATAAAAGATAAAAAATAATAGCAATACTTCAATTTCATGGACAGCCAAAAAAATCCAAACACGACAGAAATTTCCAGAAGGATTATGTTCCCTTTACAGCTAATATTCTAGGAGAACAAATGTTCTAAGTGTCGGTTAAGAACATCTGTTTGTTTCAGGCATGTTGATCAACTTTGGTCTGGACTCCAGGTAATATTTGTTAGTTTGAAGAACAAAAAATATGAACCACTATTCAAATGCAATAATAGTTAAATATAGTTCAACTTTTTATATCAAATATATAGCTGTATCTGAGTCCCCCAGCTGGGCAGAAATGGGGTCAAGCTTTTCGGTGAAATCTGAGTTGGCAGCTACACACAGCCCCAACTGATGCTCTCCAGCTCTTCGCACGGCAGTCTTGGCCAGCCTGGAGCAACAGAAGAAACACACAAGGCCTGGGGCACTGTGCTTCCCTCCCTACATCTAGACAACTCAACCCAGCTCGTAGCTGCACCATTAACTTCTGGTTCTTGAAGGGTCCTGTATTTCATGACATTTAAGAACTTAACTCTCACCTGTCTAACTCTGACAGGGGGGTGAATTTTAAGAAAAGATGTAACTATAGACACAGTGATAAAAGTGAGATTATATTATTATGATGTGATTATAATAGGTGCTTTTTTTCTCTTTTACTTGTCTGTCACTTCCACATTTTCTACATAGAACATATTTATTGTTGTAATCAGGAAAACATACACACACAATGAATGAAGTTCAGTGTTTCAAGTCCAAGTTTTGCCTTCAGTGTACCCAGTGCAGTTTTGGTGTATGTGATAGCTTTTTTGGACCTTGGCCATCTGCTGGGTGGTTCAGCACCCACCCCCACCCTAGTTCTGGCTCCTGGCATCCTTCTGTTTGTCCCCTGTTTTCCAATACAAGTTCTTATCTGACTGACTCACCAGGTACTTTCAGATATGTCTTGTTACCAACCCCAAATCAACAGTTCCAGAAAAGCTCAGTGCTAACTTTATATTCCTTTCCTTCTGGGAAGGGAAGCCTACAAAAGGTGTTCTTAGAGCTACATAGTCCTGTTTGTTGCTAATTCCCATCAAGGGAGGTGGATCAGTAGAGAAAAAAAAGTGTTAAGTTATGTATGGTTGAGAGTGGCTTAAGATGTTGGGAATCTACACCCATGTGAGATTCAAGAGTGGTCATATGCAATGTATTGAAGTCTATCTCAATATAGCCAAAGAAAAAGAATTTATTATTCAAGGTGTGGGCCAAGGACCAGCAGCATGACATCTGTCCTGCTTGTTTCTCCGGGAACCAACTCTGTAACCCAATCTACGTCTACAAATTACCGTGATCTTTTCAAATCCAAATACTAAACTTCATGTAATCCTCAGAAAGTGTTAAACCAATTCACTGTATTGTAATTTTACTATTTCATGAACTTTACCTACTAATTTATTTATGAAGAACCAGAAGTGTAAATACAAGACTTCTCAAACTTGGCTACTCAAAAAGGAGACTGTGAACCAGTACAGTGATTTCACGTGGGGTCTTGACAGGAATTCACAATCTCGAGTCCCAGACCAAACCTACTGAATCAAAATCTGCATTTCTCAGAAGGACCCAGGAGATTAAAATGCACTGCCTTTACTGCCAGCGTATGACATTCTCTTAAGTGCAAACACATACATGACTAATAATATGCTAATATCAGTAAAATGGAATGGAAAGAATTATGTCGTTTAGTAAAAGCCAATCCAAGCATCCTGGTATGCTTCCTCACCAGCCTACTGATTATTACCTTGTAATTTTATTAACTTCACCTTGTAAGTTGTAATAAGTTTTGAAGACATTGTACTTTAAGGAATGTGTATATTTGGTCTTTTTCTGGCACAGAGCTCTTAAAACCCTTGGAATTTCTTAATTGACTAGTGATAATGGTATCTTTTGTTACGTTGATGAAAGGCTTTTGAAATGCTGAAAATCACTTTAAGCTGGGAGCTGGTCACAGGAAGAACCAATCATGTAATTAGAGGGTTGGAACTTTTAGTCCCCTGCCCTGACCTCCAGGGAAGGGATTAGGGCTGAGGTTGAATCAATTGCCAATGGCTAATGATTTAATCAATGATGCCTATATAATAAGGCCTCCATAAAAACCCAAAGGACGGAGTTTGGAGAGCTTCCAGGTTAGTGAACACTTGGAGGTTTGGGGAAAGAGGCATGCCTGGAGAGGGGATGGAATCTCTGGACCCTTTCCCCGTACTTTGCCATATGCTTCTCTTCCATCTGGCTGTTACTGAGTTATATTCTTTTACAATAAACTGATGATCTAGTTGTAAAATGTTTCTCTGAGTTCTGTGAGCCATGCTAGCAAATAAATCTAACCTGAGAAAAAGGTTTTGGAAACCTCTTAATTTATAGCCAATTGGTCAGAAGTACAAGTAACAACAACCTGGACTTGCAATTGACATCCTGAGTTGGAGGGAGTTGTTGGAACATCAGACTGGTAGTGGGTTGGTCAGAAGCACAGCTAACAGTCTGGTCTTGTCACTGGTATCTGAAGTGGGGAGGTGGTGAGTACAGTCTTGTAGGACTGAAACCTCAACCTGTAGGATCTGACGCTATCCTGGTAGATGGTGTCAGAATTGAGTTGAATTTCCTGGCTGCTTCTAGTGTCTAAGAATTGCTTGGTATTGTGTGGAAAGCCCACCACACATTGGTATTGGGTCTAGGAACCTTTCAGTCCATAGCAGTTATCATATGCCTTTAATTTCCTTATTTAGTAACTGTTATGTGGCTCCCCTTTCTTCCTTCAACTCTTAAGGTTTACTCAATCGTTCTACTCCACTAAAATCAAAGCAATATCTTCTAAATAAATTTGACCTCCTAATGTAAATGTTCAAGAACCAGTTTCCTCCCCTCCCAAAAAACCCAGAATACTTAAACCCAGAATAATTCAATCTCTAAACACAAAAACATTAACATTAATAATTCTGTTTAATTTCCATAAGATCTTGGTATAATTCAATCCTTCCAATGAGCCCAATTTTCAGTACTAAGAAGGAAGTAACTGGGAAGTCATATTGACAATATAATCCTTCCACAAAATTCAGTTTAATTAAAACCAGGTGGTCCTGGGTTTTTCTCTAAGGCTCTGTGCTAAAAATATCATGCTTTCCAGAATGACTCAACTATCAACCAGAAGGAAAATGGAAGAGACAGATCAAAATATTCTTCCATTGTAGTTAATACAAAGCTGGTATCTGGTGGAGGTTTGCAATCATGACACTGAAAGTAGAAACCATGTGAGAAAAAAAATTGAAGATTTAGCTAATTAAAAAAAATTTTAATCTATATAAACTAAAAAAATCTACACAATCCAAAGGCATATTTATCCTAAATGCAAACATAACTTTTAAAAATCAGCACTGAGATTAATATTGAAAAATGAGAGTCCTCACAATTTAATGTGATTTGTGACTATAGCTTTAAAAATCTATTTTCCCCCCTCTTTCTGTAGAGAAAGACCTATCTCTCATTGACCTATCCTTTTTCCCTGGATAATGAGAACCCTTAACCCCCAGTGTCTTGTGATTTTGTCCTGTATAATCTATAACCTACATGACATTGAAGAGCCTGGTCTTTTAAAGTATGAGCTCCCTCCACTTCGGAATAGCCAATTCAACATGAAACTATTTCCTTTCTGTACTGCAAACTCCTGCTTATGTATTTCTTTCAGACAGTGTACACAGGCAGATGGACTCAAATGTTGGGGTTCAGTAACAATGTGTCAACAAAAATTGGGCAAAATTAACATGATTAGGAATTTTGCACAAATAAAAATGCCATAAAAACAAAGAAAAAATATTCATCAGTTTACTAACCAAAAAATACAAAGTATGAGATAAATAAAATATTGACAGTCTTTTTACTTTACGTAAAATGTTTACTATATTAACAAGTGCTTGCAAGAATTTAAGAAATAATCACTCTTGATACATTGCTGGTAGAAAGGTAAAAGTTAAAATCTTTCTCAGCATCAGTTTGGAAACATGCAAAAAAAAAAAAAGCCTTAAATATTTGCATACAGCAAATCCAAACTTTCAAAACTCACCCTTAGAAAATAATTTGATCTGTGCAATAGTGTTCAGTATGTCCTGATAATATGACATACTGACATACAATAGTATGACATACAATAGTATGTCACTGTTGAAAGACTTCTAACAACCTAAATGCCCAGTAAGAGGGGTTGGTTGAATGAGACTGAATATGTTATAGAATATATAATGATATAGGAAGAAATTGAAAATTCATTATTGGTAAAAAATTAAAAGCAATATGTGCACTATGATCCCTCTTAGAAAAAATATATCACACACATATCACATTTATTTATGAACAGATGAATGGCTAAATAGATGGAGAATTAAATATAAAGGTAGGTATCTACAGATAACTCACTAGATCAATCAGTGGATAGATAGTGATATGATAGAGTACAAAGAATAAAATAATATTCACCAAATAGTTACCAAATATCAACAACTTTGGTTAACTCTGGTGGTGTGCTTATGGGTGCATATCTCTGATTTCAAGTTAAGCTAAATTTTTCTAATATAGTTAAAATTATTCTGTTGTATCTTATCTAAAATCTGTTCCTTGGTCCATTTTTCTATTAGGATTTTAAAATTCTATTTATTTAGCATTTATTTATTAATTGTATGAACTCTTTGACTGTAAAGATACAAAACTTCTGAAATAGTTGCTGCTAATACTTTTTTCTAGGTTATTTTTAATTTTTTTTGATATTTATTGATGAGAGAGAGAGATTGCTTTGTTGTTCCACTTATTTATGTCTTCATTGGTTATTTCTCATATGTGCCCTAACCAGGGATTGAACCCGCAACCTTGGTGTATGGAGACAATACTCTAAACAACTGAGCTAGCCAGGGCCTAGGTTATTTTTTACCACATTTTTTTTGTTATTCAGAAATTATTATTTTTTATGTAGTCAAATCTATGAATTTCCATTTGTGATTTTTTCCATTTTATATGCTTAAAACTATTCATCATTACTAAATCAGACAGTAAACTCTGGTTTTTTTTTTTTTTTTTTAGTTTCCAGAGGTCTCATATATTAATTTTATGTTTATCTTTTTTAACTTGTCCAGGTTCAGTTAAGGTGAAGATTGACCTCTGTTAGGGAAAATTACCACCCTAGGACATGACTAACCCTCTTGAACCAGTTTTCCTCAGAAAGTTTTCATTTCAGACTATACTGTGTGATTACTTTACGTTTCCAAGTTTGTAGGCCTCTCCTGAGCTTTTCAGGTTTAGTATGTGGACCCTTTTTTTGTCCACAGACTCATCTGGAATTTGTATATGTGATGAGGTGAGACAAGATCTGATTTTTTCCCCTCACAGGTGTTAAGTAATTGTCCTTGGGCCACATTTTAAATAGTTTATTCTTCCCCCATTAGTTAATTATACTAACTCAATGAAGTTTTACATATTTGAATGTCTTGATTTTCCTTCTTTTTCATTGTTTTTGTCAAAATGCCATCATCTTGAGTATTGTAGCTTTATAGCTTATCATTGTATTAATGATTTACCCCTCTTCATTCTAAGAGAAGAGCATTATGATGAGTTTAAAAAAAAAAGAGAAGCTTACTGTTTTATTTTAAGCAAATAGTATCGATTCTCTGAATTAATATGGGAAGAATAGGCATTTTAATATAGTTCATCTTCGTTTGATAAAATTCTCTCAGATCTCAGCAAACTTTTACCATTTTTATTACATAATTCCCACATGCTTCTTGCTAATATTACAGCAAGATGTTTTGCATTTTCATCATATCTTAGATGAGACTTCCTGTTCCATAATTTTCCAATATCTTAGAAAGCATGAAAGTAGATCACACAAAGAAATTACTCTAAAAGGATATTTTAAAATCAATTCTGACACATATAATTTGGAAGCAATAAATAAGCTATAAACTTTTCACAAGGACAATGACAAAGTAATCCAGGGTAGAACATGGCAAATAAATAAGCAAAAGCATAGTATGACAAATATCTGTATTCACTAAAAGAGGTAAATTAAGATTCTTTCATAGAGTTCCTTTCCTTAAAATAAAAGACAAGCTCAAAATAAAATTTGAAGTTCCTCTTTTCAAAAATCATCAGAGCATCTGTTAAAATTTCCACAGGAAGATTTATATTTAAAGTTGGATGATACCTATAATGCTCTGGTTTATAGGAATCACATTTAAAAAGCACAGTGTATTAAAATAGTCAACCAATTTTCTGGATCATACACTATTAAGACTAATTCTCCTGGTCAGGCAATGCAAGTGAGATGAGTGGGAAAGCTGGAATGCCCTCCCTCTGTGTAGCATGAATGAGACAAAGGCTGTTAAGGGGAGAGCTTAATTCCCTTGGAATCAACCCTACTATACAACAGATGTGAGGGTTCCTGTGATGCAAATTGCCAAGGAGGATTTAGGATTTAGGCTGGACTAAGAAGATATCCTTTATGTAAGAATAAGATACAAGAATTTTTTGCAGATTTGTAGGCAAATACAAAGAATTACTGTGGTTGCTGAGCCTTTGACACCAGGAAAATCCATAGTACACATGTTCCCTGGAAAACAAGAAATTAAGCGCATGTGTACATTCGTTATTTGTTAAATATATTGAATTATGGCTTAAGAACAGGTACTACAAATAATCTCAATCAATTCCAAACCAAAATACAAGGGATCTGAAGTAAGAAATGAATCTCAGTTTGGAGGAAATGTTTAAGTCGGTATCTAAGTCAACTAGTTCACCCACAAAACCCAGATGTTTGTAGAATATGGAATATTGGTTAACTCAGAATCACTAAATTTTCTTTCCAACTTTTAAAGAAAATCTTTGTAAAGTATGTCCCTTTATTTTCAATCTTAATAACTGTAGAATACTAAGCATAAGTCTATTATTACTATAGTGAATTTTGTAAAATCAAAATTTTGAATTGTTTCTGATATCAGCTTATTTTACATTCAATTTTTTTTTCTAAATATCAAACAGGCCCCAGTCTCTCATGTTTTTACACTATTACTAAGGTAAAATTTAACAGCCTGGGTTAATATTAATTGAACATAAATGTAGAAAAATAAGATTGATATTCAAAACTATAATAGATAACCACAAATATCCACAATTCTCTAGCATCATCATTCAATCTATTATCTGCAAAACCTCCAAGTCTTTACTCACTAAAATAATACCAGAGTTAAAATTAAAGGTATAAAATGTGTGTTTTTATGAGCAAATGCGACATGAAAAAAATTCCTCCCATTCAAAAGAAACCCTTTCGATGAACTAAAAGTCAATTTCCCAGAAGTTGGATTAATTCTTGATTTCAAAAACAACTATATTTCACTTTGTGGTGTCATACTGTTTACTTATAGACTAACAAAACTGAGAAGTTTCTGTAGAAATCCAACATGTCTTTAAACACAGAACTCAAAAAAAAACAACTCATGAGAGAATGACTACATAGTAACCAAAGTTTAGAGAGCATCTTAAAACCATTTTCTGAAATAAGGGTGGACTCATAAGCTATGGCTCTTTGATAAAAGAGAATTTATAGCTATGCAACTCGTTAGCATTCAATTTTGATTGTTATATAAATTCTTTGGTGAAAAATATCTTAACCAAGTAATTATCCTGAACAAGTAACTGAGCCTTAGTGAGAAAAATCAGAGCTTCAGCATGTATTGAATTGAAACACTCAGAAGGAAAAGAACAGGGTGACAGGGATGATGGTTCTCATTTACACTTGCTTTTTAAAGAAAGAATTTAACAAAGTGACTGTGTCTTTTTAATGTCCAGGCAACAAAGCAAGAGATCTGAGAATAGTTAGTGCTATTTTTTTAAAATGAGGTTAAAGAAATCACCAATTCTGACAAATGTAATTAGGTACTGGATTAAATAAAAGTGGTTTTTAATGGACAATGGTACACTGTTTTCTAAGCTGTCTAATGAGACAAAGAATACAAATTGCCATTTTAGGAAATGTAGCACTCACTACAATGGCTAAAACTAAAAAGACCAACACCAAGTGTTGGCAAGGATGATGCATATTGAGACTCTCACCACATTGCTGGTGGGAATGCAAAATATTAGTCATTCTGAAAAATAGCTTAATAGTTTTTTAAATAAAATCAATATATGTATACCATGTGATTTTTCAATTGTTGAATGTATTGAAAATTCATGTAGAAACCTAGTTGCTATTATTTTTGAAAAATTCAATTTTATTTGTAATTTCTATGATAGTATGTGGGCACCAATAAAATCGAGGGTCCTAAGTCAGATATAATGTTTTTAAATATTACATTCCTAGTTCTCAGAATATTAACTATTAACATGCTTACTCAAGACTCAAGTCTACTTATATGTTTATATTTGGATTTTAATTCCTATTACCAAGCACTAAAGACAAGAAATAAAAATATTTTTTTAGCTTTTAAAAGAACATTATGCAAAATAGTAGTCAGAGTGATAATAATAAAGTTGGTAAAAACAGAAGTAAATTATTGCAATTGAAAAAATATTATTAAAAAAAATAGATGTACACTCACTACAATGGCTAAAACTAAAAAGACCAGCAACACCAAGTATTGGTAAGGATGATGCATAACTGAGACTCTCATACATTGCTGGTGGGAATGCAAAATATTACAGCCATTCTGAAAAAATAGCTTAATAGTTTTTTTAAATAAAAGCAATATATGTGTACCATGTGACCATGTAATCCCCCCACCAGATATTTACCCAAGAGCAAGTAAAACTTAGGTTAACACAAAAAAAGCCCTGCATGCAAATGATTCTATCCGCTTTATTCATAATAACCAAAACTGGAAAGAACAAAACAGGTCATCAAAAGAGGAAACAGTAATACAACAGTACTCAGCAATAACATGGAAAAATCTTCTGATTTATGCAACAACATGAATAAAATTCAGTGATGCTAACTAGTTGAGTTCTGATAATGCACTACTATTGGACCAGACAGTATGAATAAAATTTATAAGTATTATTCTAAGTGAAAGAAGCTAGATACAAAAGAGCATATACTATATGATTTCATTGATACAAAATTCTAAAAAATGCAAACTATAGTGAAAGAAAGATGACCAGTGGTTGCCAGAGGCCAAGGGATAGATGCATTGACTTTGGAAAGGTTAGGAAAGCCATGTTGGGGGGGATGAGAATTTCCAACGCCATGACTGTGGTGGGGGTTACACATCTATGTGTACGTTTGTTAAAACTCATTGGATTATGTTCTGAGTTGGGAGATTTCACTGTGTGTAAATAATACCTCAATAAAGCTGATTTTAAAAGTAAGACAAAAGAAAAATAGAAATTTTATATGTAAAATTTCCAATGTGAAAACAGGATTATTCATGAAACAGAGAAAGAAAAGAAAAATCAACAATGTGAGTAACAAATTTCATTTTTATTAATAAATCAAATCAATAAACCTATACGATATTGTGGATGAATGGCCTAACAACACTGGCCCATTGACCTAGCTTTATAATGGAGATATTGTTATTAAGAGTTGAAAAATGGGGTTATGGTGCTGTGTAATGGAAAAAGCTGTTTTCAGCTCAGATCCCACATGGGAAGTTACTCCTGTCATTTCTCTACCACAGGAAGCAAATTATAAACTTCATCACGGCAGGACAGAAGAGAATGCTGGAAGAGGCAGAATAAATAGCGATAGGACAGAAAACTCAAGCTGGAGAGAAAGAGAGAGATATAGAGTCAAAAAAAAAAAGATATCATTATTTTGGTTAGTGGCCTATATTTTGTGGAGCTTACTGAAAGTAGCACATATGTGTAGAAATCCATTAAAAAGAAGAGTTATCTGAAATTAATTTTAATTAAAATGAAAAGAACAAAAATAAAAAACTATGTGAAAAAAAATCACAGGAAAGATTCTGAAGACGAGAAGTCACTTCTTAGCACAAACCAGCAAGGCACAAGAGTACATGCAGCCAGATTGACTAAATTGTCCCGGAAGTTTCTAACTGAAACTAAAGATATACCTGTCACTTTTCTACATTATTCCTTTTTCTTTGAATGTGCTCACACAAATGTATAATAAAATGCCTATAGTTTTCATTGAAGCATGTGTTCAATTAGACTACATAATGGTGAGGAGTAGAAAAAAATTTTAATTTGTCTCTAAGCTTAAAATATTAGTAATATGAATCAAATGAGCATTACAGAAGTTGAGGAATGAGAAACATTGAAATGATTGGGAAGGTTTTCTACATAAACAAGTATCTATACATACATACATATGTACATACATATAAGGGCATGTGTGCCTTACAGCCCTGTGTGTGTGTTTAAAGTAGTCTCTTCTTGAGTTATGAAAAGTTTTTGACAAAGTGCTGAAAACAGTGTATGAGTGAAATGTGCAGAGCCACTAATTTTGTATGTTTCCCACGTTGAGACAAGCTGAGCCTCTCTTAAACAGATGGGATGCTCTTTAGTTATTTTGTAAAGCCTCTCCAAGATTAGTTTAAAGTTTCTCTTTAGCCACTCCCTAAAGAGCTCCACTCTGCACCTGCACCAATCAATACTAGCTCACCGTGGGAACCTAGAAAGCAAAGAAATCTGCTCTGTGCCTGCATGAAGAAGTCAGCTTTATATCTATATAAAACCAGACCTTGGGAGCAGTCTGCGGAGCTATATCTGTTCCCAGTGTGTGCTCCCTTGACACATCAAGCTCCCTCCCTTTCTCCTTCCCTCCATCTTGGTTTCAGTAAACCTCTTCTTTTGGATATGTTTTGCCTTCTCTCTTGATATTCTGTCTTGGGAGATGGGGAAAAATCCCTTCACCAGTGACAATGTCACTTAGTTTTTAATGCCTTTATGACTTATAAAATGACTTGTTATAATGGATTATTAGTACATTAGACTGATAGTCTATAAAAACTTAGTTCTCTACAAATAATGTCTATATTGCCCATATAAGTTGGAAATACAAATCTGATCAAATACTAACATTTAAAATAAGTGATTAGCTAATAGAATGGGAAGACACGGTTTCAAAAGAATACAATTGAAGGAGCTAATAATGAAAAGTTACAGTAGAAAATGAATCTATACAATCAAGAGAAAATGCTTATCAAATTTATATTCCCACCAAATCAGAAAGTTGAAGTAATGAACGGAAATCCTTAAAAACAATTATTTGCAAGAAAACAGAATCCAAGATCATCTGCTCTATGAAGAAATGGGAAATGAAAAGATATGCAAGACATATAAATGTTGTTCTTAGTGGAATGGGTAATGCACACATTTTAAATTATTTGTTAGAATAAAAGCCAGTTCTGTCTAGATTAAAAAGCTTTAACTAAAATTTAATGATATAGATATAATACAGTATAGTTTTTTTTTTTTTTCTGTGAACTGAAGGAATCAAAGATCTTTGTTAAAATGAATGAAATACTGAACCACTGAACCAAATACCTGGGAAGATACACAGTCAAAATATGTCTGAAAAACAAATGTTTATTTTATAGGATTTGTATTCTACCCAATTAAAAAAGTAATCCTAATGATGGGCATGTAGGTTAACAGGTTCAAGTCCTGACAAATAGCCAACATCAAGAGATTATGACTTAATTTTCAAGAGCATGATCATTAGCAGAACCCAATGTTCTCCTTCCCAAGAAAAGAACTGATGGCGTGCCCATGAAAGTAGCTTTCTAGCCCAAACCATCTATCAGAGGAGAGCCGTAGACACCAACAGAACGTGTCTTACTTCATCCGCTCTGCTTGCAAGTGCGCAGTGTTGCTCCAAACTAGGAATTAAGGGAAAAGTCATCTGCACCCAAACCCAAGTGTTTCTTATCCAGCACATTTTGACTTTGACAACTCATGGCTCCTTCCAGTGTTTTTTCTGCCTTTTTCACCTGCACACCTGGGGTTCCTCCAGACAAGATGCTTCCCCCACCACAATCTACAGACTCCAAGGTTCAACCACCTGTTTTCTTCCCTTTACGGACAGCAGCAATACTCATTCCCTTCTCTCTCACATTTTCAACGTAGATGCTCTCCACATAATGCTCCATTCATCTTTACGGTGTTGTCTAGGTCTTATAGAAATTAGAGGGGAAATCATAGGAAGAAATTAGGAAATGCTTTGCTCCCAGAAAACCGCAAAAATCCGTCCCAACCCCCATGCATCCCCAACGACTTCCACTCATCCACGTTTGTTCTAGCTCTACACTCATCAGACGTGCAGAGGCAACCGTGGGCACGCCCGGCCTTCTTCTGAAAGCACCAAGGCGGCTGCCCCTTTTCAACCTCATTCGGCGCCGTTCTGCGGCCACAGCAGCACTTTTCACAGTTGGGCTTGTTCTCCGCATTGTTGTATCCAGTCAAAGCCACTCAAGAATTCCTACGGTCCCAGCAGCACTAAAAATACATAACAGCCTCCTTACAATAATGGTTGTGAATCACAGCGCTCCTCGGCTGACATAAGTAGTTAAAATAGTTGGGGGAAAAAAAAGTTAAATAAAACTTTTTTAAAAGTTCAAGTAAAAAAAAAAAATGAAAAGGGGGTTGAAAAGGACTCCCCTACCGTCTCACAATATTAAAGTCTGTCTCAAATTTACAAACGTCCTCAGCCACATCAAATGCCGCAGCTTCAAACACACGCGCCAGCTTCAAGCCCGACAGCTTCAAATGCCGCAGCTTCAAACACGCGCGGCAGCTTCAAACGCGCCGGCTTCAAACAGCCGAGGGGCAGCCATCTTGCTCCGCTCCGAGGGGCACGACCCCGGGGCCCTGCGCGGCCGCCCGGGCCCGCAGGCCGCAGGCAGGCTTTGTTGGGGGAAAAATGGGAAGGAGATTAAAAAAAAAAAAAAGGAGAAATATAATTTGCAGACGTTCAATTAGCCCATAGAGGGAGCTCCCATAGGCCCATAATTGCACCAGTAATTGGAATCTGCTGCAATGTAAAAAAAGGTAGCTCCGTCGCCTGTGAGAGCGAGCCTCCCGGGGTCGGCCAGAGCACATCTTCCTCCATCCCGACCTCTGCAAGCCTGGCACGTGCAGTTCCAGGTAGACCCCCCTTGACCGGGTGTTTTGTTATCGCCAACAAAAAGATGCTGAGTCTTGGCTACCTGCTCTCGGAAACCAGCCCAGAAATGAAAGTGACTCGTGGATGGGTGCTGTTAAGGCGACTCCAAGGAATAAGGACCGCAATAAGAATAAAGTCCCCGCAGTTGGAATTGTCATGGCAATAACCTAAATGTCCCTCACGCAGGGCGTGTGGTGTAGAAAGCTCCGAGCTCTCTTTCAACCTTGACTAGAGAGAGACGCTCTTGTGCTGTCATCATTTCTCTCGCTGTCTGGAGCCCTTACACCGGGCTCGCTGCAACGTGCGTGCAGACAAAAGACTAAAACCGGAAAACGGCGTGATACAATGGCAGAGAGCCTCTTCAATAAAACATGAGGAACAAAATCCCGAAGTTCTGTGGGAAAAAAATATTGAGGAGAAAGTACACTTGAAAATAAAAACACCTAAACGTGCAGTCGAAGGTGAAAGCCTATTATCTGCTCTTGGAAAACACACTTTGAAAGGAACCAGTAATTTACATTTATGTAATCTGTAAATATTTAGAAATTTTAAATGTATGTAAAACTGAAATGGTTTCTGAAAATGTTTAACCGTTGAAGTTATGTCTACCTTAAAGTAGACGCAAACAGAGAATGTGAATAAAGCTCAAAATGGAGGGCTTAATCAGGAATTTCACATGTGGATTTTATTTTATTGAGGATAATCTATTAGGTGTTAAGAAAAACATATCTACTTCATTTAAATTAACTGGCATGCTTGTATGTTGTTACTGTTGCTCTGTAACATACCTGCTTGTTTGGGGGGTTATGATTATATTCCCTGTACTCTGCAGTTTAAAATTATATCATAAAATCTGGGAATACAGCGATGTTTTCACATTAGCTATTAGATGACAATATCAACAACTGTAAAGGCGAACCATGCACATGCGGGCACTCATCCGCCTGAGGATACGGGGCAGAGCTTCATTTCAAACCTCTAATAATCACATCTACACAAGATTCCATTTCGGGAATAAAAAGTATCTGAATTTTACCTAAATTTGCCTTCTTGCTCACCAGTCTTTTCATTGCTTTATGTATTTCCTGTCGTAGAAAGTGCCTCACTTCTCTGATGTGCCTGATCGGTCCCTGGTTTCCGTATCTGATTTCAGGATAAACCACGAATATGGAGATGTTTCTTACTTTACCACAAAAGAATCCTGAGAGAAGTCTGGGTTGAATTCGTTAAATAAATTGTATAAGACAGTAATAGTTTCCATAATTGCCAAACTAAAGAACCCTCAATATACTTCTAACTGAAACAGGAAGAATCTACTTCAGGCCAAAGAGCAAGAGGAAAAATGTTTGATAACAAATGGAATGCCTTAATTGGTGGCAGGTACAGTTCATGAATATGTAATGTTAGACCAATTTTTCTTTCTTCAGAATATTATGAATCTTAGCATTTTAAATATAGTGTAGCCATACATTTATCATCCAACACTGTACCTTTGGAGGATATATGGAAGGCACTAGTAACTATTACTCCTGGCCTGGGCAAACCCTACTATATGGTTGTCCTACTTATATGAGGATCCTTTGAAAAAGCTGCTTTCTAGGAGGAGGTATGGATAAGACTGGACATATTTTGGAAAAATAGTTGTTTAGGGGCTACTCTGAACAATAAAACCTGGAGCCAATTTAATAAGCATAAGTCATAACAGATTCTGCTGATAGCAGGTGAGGACTTGAGTCTAGCAGATCTATAGGAGCTGCTAGGCCTCATGTATATCTAAACATCTTTCAACATCTGTCAGCTCCACTGCAATAAACTACAAAAGATAAACAAAAAGTCAGACATTCAAATATAACGTGACTTTATAACTTCTTACCCATAAAGCAAGAAAGGATTACGCTGTTCTATAATGACACTTCTTTTTATGTCTCAGTTATCAGTGAAACCCTTATATATTTTTTAAATTTTATGGTTTATTGATATATTTAATATAACATATTTTAAGCCAACTGATGGGAATGTATTTTGTTATGAGTTACTCATGAGTTGAAACGTGCTTTTGTGGCTTAACCATTTCAGAACATCTGTTAAACGGAAGAACAAAAATGGAGATTGCTTAACAAACTATGCAGTAAGATAGCTACAATTTTGTTTTCCCTTTTTCAAGGCAAAATAAAATAAATTTTCCATCAGTCACAATGGGAGCTGGAGGGACTGATTATTCAAAATATAGTAACACCTACATTTCTCCAAATATTCCCCAAGATATAGTATTTGTGCTGAGTATTCAATAATTTCCTTAAGCTGTACACCTGAAAAATATATAGCTCAAGTCTGGTATTCATAATCTGGTAGTCAGCCACATGTGTTCACAGCCCATATCTTTGAAACAATTGTTCTCGTGGGTATGCAAATGTACTGGGCTGGCAACATGTTTATTCAAAAGAGTAGGAAGAATGTTTCTTATGTGAGCATCTGCAGGTTTCCATTGGAAATCTGCATCCATCAATACATTTCCCCATGAATTCATTTTTTAAATTTTTTGTAAAATGACAGTTATACATTTTTTAAGGCTTTACCAAGAGTTCCAACTCAATTTGGTAACAATTTTTCATCAAGAAAAGCGTATGAAAGAAATGAAATTAAATCACTTATGGCATGACCTGTTACCTGGTTTATTGTTGGGATTTTTGCATGACCCAAAGATGTAAAAATCCAAACATCCTATTGTTCCTAATCCACCAGACTTGCCACTGTACCCTAGGCACATGCTCTCCTACCGCTGGTCCTAGCTTTACCGTCTCAACTGTTCAACTATTTTCTCTTTTCATTATCAACCTGCTTACCTATCTCTGGCTACACATAAATTTAAAACTGTTAAAAATACTTTAAAAATAACTCACAAATTCATCATAATAGTAAAATATATTAATATACATGTGTTAGAAATGGATATATATAACAAATAAGTAAATATATATAACATTCATAAAAGACAATGATATTAAGTGCTATAATTATACACAAAAACACTAACATATATTGATTTGGTGTCACAGATATAAATAACTAAAATGATATACACAAACGGTACTGTACCCCTAAAAGAATAAAACAACCATTTGTCTCAAATGAATATTTACACATGTTGACCATGCATTACTACCACACCAAAAATATATTTCAATAAATTTCTGAGTACTGTATAAGTACTCTTACACAGTACTCATGGGTAAAGAAAGTAAGTCTGTGTTTTCTTTACCAAATAAAATAAAAACAAAAAGGTAAGAAACTTCAATTTCTAATAATGATGACTTTATTTAGATCAAACCTCCCAATGATAAAGAGCTGAATAAAAGATTTTTAAATCCTTTTAAAATCATTTAAAAGCTAATAAAGTGGTACCTAACTATATATACAAACCTAAGGATGGGGAAGAACAAACCACAAAGCTATAAACTGTACACATGAGCACCAAGCTGCTTTTACATTGAAGCCACACACCCAATTTGCCGAAATGAGGTCTGGGCAGAGATGGGGGAAAGCCAAATCCCAGGACTTCTCCATAGCAGGGGAGTCAGAGAGAAGGCTCTCTCACAATAATTTGGGACAAAAGAGTTTTTCACCTAACGTAAAACTGATTCATAAGCACTGCTTTGCAGGTGCTGGAAGACAGAGAGATAAAGGTTCTTGAATAAATGTTGCCCCTGGCCAGCCTTGCAGCAGATTTGCTCTGGAGATTCCTGAGAACTTCACATCTTCTGTTAGATAAAGGATGCCTTTTTACTGGTCTCACCCACATAGAGGTAAATGTAAATCTTTGGTGCAGGGTGCCTTCATCCTGGCCTCAAGAAATACAATTTTTCAAGAACAATTGCAGTATGCAGGCAAGAGTAACAAAGCAAAGAAAGAAATGGGGCACTATAGGCCAGAATCAAGAGAAAAAACAGATAGTAGGAACCAATGTGCATGAGATATAAAGATTATCAGATACAGTTTAGGAAGTAACTGTACTTAATGTATTTAAACAAAGAAAAGACATACTTGAAAATATCTGCAGGGAACACTAAACTATAAAATGTAAAACAATGAAGTTGAGTTCATCTACTCCAATCTAACAGCAGATGACATTGTTTCAAGCCAATTCTCTCATTAAAACAACTGCACAATCAGGACCAGTATATTTTTAAATATCTGTTTGAGGACAGTAAAAAGATACCAGGAAAAAAAGAGATAAAATATAATAAAGTGATATCAGGAATGAAAAGAGAACTCTAACTAAAGACTTAAAACACATTTAAAAATAAGCTTTTGCCATAGACAGTTGCAAAAATAAAATTAAAACAAAAAGTTTTCAGGTACTGGCAGCAAAGACCACATGACCATATGTCCAGCCAAGCCCTATATTTACCCTGGTTTTCTCTCTGGGCATATTTTCTTATCTGCTATGCATGGAAGTGGAGTGCAAACTGTCTCACAGAGCAGAGGAAAGAGAGCTGTTAAACTGGATGAAGTTTGGGAAGCAGAGAACTAGAGAAGAGAAAGCCACAAACCAGGAAGTAAAAAAAAAAAAATCATCTGGATCGTCTGCTAACTTTGAATCTTCACATGCTTATGGCAAAATCCAGGAATTCTATCAGAGAACAGTCACAGAGGGGCTGAGATCTGAGTGGAGATTTCAGATGTTGCACAAAATGGGGTAGATGTTGGAGTTTCACCCAGCCAGTGGGAAAAATAGATGGTAAATATCTCAGAGATTCATTTGAGATCTCAGAAACACCATGTCCTTGAAGTAAGAAATATAATATAAAATTAAGGGCAATACAAAAATGGACATACCCCATTAACACTTAAAATCAAGCCTCCACATGATCTAGATTATTAGAAATATCATTTCTACCCAGAACAAAACCCAATACTCACTAGAATAAGATAAAATCACTGAAAGTCTATAATATTATTCACAATGTAAAAGTATAATTTAAAAATTGCTAAATGTGCAGGGGAGAAGGAGAAAATAACTGATAATTTAAAAAAAAAAGTTAGTGGAAGCTCATCCACAGGTGATTCATATATTGAATTTAGCAGAGAAAGACTTTAAAATAATTGTGATAAATGTGATAAAATTCAGGAAAAGATGACCAAAAGTAGATGAAAATGTATTTTAACAGAGAAATAAAATCCATAATAAAACCCCGAATGTGCATCCAAGAACCACAAAATACAGCATCATGGATGAAATTAAGAAATCACTCAATGTGTGTAATAGCATAAGACAGGATAAGTGAACTCAAAGCTTGGCCAGAAGAAAACCTCTGAATTAAATATGAGAAAAAGAAAACCAGAACATAACTGCAAAAGGGATTGGGGACACTAAATGTATACATGCTTTGCTGTCTCATATGAACAGGATGAGAATGGAGGGGCAATATTTGAAGAAATAGTAGTTAAATTTGAGAATTTCTTCAGAGGATGAAAGACATCAACCTATATATTCAAGAACCACAGTAGGATAAGTAAAAGGAAAGCATTCCTGGGTACATTATAGTCAATCTACTCAAAGCCGAAAGTAAAGAGAGTCTCAAAAGTAGTCAAGTGTGAGGTGAGGGGGTGACTATTGTTCAGAGGATAATAATAAAAATGAGAGCCTGTTTCTCAACACTGGTCATCACTTAAAGAAAAAAGACAGAAAACAATAAAATGACATTGCTATAGTTTGGGAAAATAAAATGCAAACCTAATATTCTATATTCAGAAAAACTATATTTCAAAACCAAAATAAATAAAGACATTTTTAAATAAATATATTGTGATGAGCCCACACTACAAGAACAAAGAATTTCATCAGACTAAAGGGAAATGATCCCAGATGGAAGAACAGATATAAAAGATTTTTAAAACATGATTGGTGGAATTGTTCTAATATATATATTTACAAAATTACATCTAATAACTGCATGCAGAATATGCATTTTTTTCAAGTGCACAGGGGTATTTTAACACACAGAATATATTCTAGCCATAAAAAAGTCTCAACATGCTTAAGAGGATTGAAGTTATAAAGTATATATTTTCTGATGATCTTGGAATTAATTTAAACTCAATATCTAATTATTAAGAAATTAAGCAACATGATTCTAAATAACCATAGGTCCCATAGCCCATGCCCTTGAGACCTATGTCTATAAAATCTATAAAATCATATCTACTAATATGTAGCTAAATAGAAAGAAAGAAACTTTATAAGTATTTTGACTCTTAGAGAAATTAAATAGGTAATTAAATATCTGACCACTAAAAATTCTCAGTCCAGATATTTTTTCCTCTGAGTTAAACCATTTAGAAAGAAGAACACTAATACAACACAAATTATTTCAAGGAAGGAGGAAAGTGGCAAAGATTTTCATTCTGGATTTAAAAAAAAAACAAAACACCTATATGAGGTCTGTCCAGAAAATGTCCAGCCATTATTAATATAACGAGAATGGTTTGTACAACATCAGTGTAACCTGGCAGCCAAGGAGAGTGGAATTGGAATGCACATGAGTGAGCAATGACAACCTCACTATACTAGCCTGTGGGGGTGGTAGATGCCAGTGAGTGAGCATGTGTCCTGTGTGTCCGTCACATTCAAAATGACTGAGGGAGTAGAGCAACGAATCTGCATCCAATTTTGCATTAAGCTTGAACATTCCTCTGCAGAAACTATCAGGATGATTCAGAAGGCTGCAGCTATAGACAACTGGTGATGGGCAGCTTCATCACGACAACATGCCTGCTCATGCATCACATCTCATGCAGAGTTTTTTGGTCAAACATCAAGTCACAGAGGTGACTCAGCTTCCTACAGCCCAGATTAGGCATCCTGCAACTTCTGGCTTTTCCCAAAATTAAAATCACCTTTGAAGGGAAAGAGATTTCAGACCCTCCATGAGTTTCAGGAACAGTCAACAGGGCAGCCGATGGCGATTGGGAAAATTGTGTGAGGTCCCATGATGCCTGCTTAGAAGGGTATGGAGGCATCATTGAGCTTTGTACAGGGATTCTTACATCTTGTATGTTATTCAGTAAATGTCTCTATTTTTCATAGTTACATGGATGGATATATTCTGGACAGACCTCATATACTATAAGAGAGAAGCCACAGATTTTTTTCAAATAAAAATGTTGAAGGTAAAAATACAGCTGCAATATAAGAATATAAAAAAAATATGCTTCTAAGTACTAATTAAAATAACTGATATATCTATAATAATATCAAAGATTTTAAGACATAAAGCATTTATAAAGGACATTTTACAATGAACAAGTCAATCAACCAAGAATATTTAACAATTTTAATCATATATCCAGCAGAAAACATAGCTTCCAAGTATATAAACCAAAAATTGAAATGACTCAAATAAGAAATAGAAAAATCTATTGCCACTGTAGAAGACTTACCACACTTTTCACAGTGTCTATCAGGAAAAGAACCCATAAAGCTGTGGAATATTTGATCAACATGATTATTATCCTAACCAAAATGACATTTATAAAAAATATACCAAAAATACTGTTATTTTCAAGTATCTATAGAACATTTAATGAAATTGATGATATGATGACCCATTTAGCTGATTTTAAAAGTTATCAAGGTTGAAAATTATACTCTGATTCCAGAAAAATCAAGCTAAAATCAATAACAAAAAATAACTTAAAATATTTACAAATGTTTGGAAACTAAGTAAAATTCTTCTAACTAATGATCCAACCATAATCAAAATTTAAAACAAGTGGATACCTATCTACAAGTGGAGTTTATTCCTTAAAAATTACATATTTATTCTTACATGTTTAAACATCAGTCACCTTCAAAATACTCTTCATTTGATACAGTACTATTGAGACATTTTTTCCACTGCTCAGAACAGTTTCAAACTCATCAGTTTTTATGCCTTTTTATGTTTCTGCCATTTTTTCTTTCACCTCTTCCACATTGGCAAAATGTTTCCCTTTAAGGACATTTTTCATCATGGAAACAAACAAACAAAAGTCACTTGGACAATTTTAGGTGAATAGGAAGGGTGGGGCATGGGGGACATGCCATTTTTGGCCAAAAACTACTGAACACTCAGCACAATGTGGGCAGGTGCGTTCATAAATCATCCATCATGAAATGGGCAGACATGTTGAAAGAGTCTTCAAGAAAAATTCACTGAAGCTGATGTATCCTCTCACAACAATGCCGGCTAGTACACTGATACAGATGGATTTCTAGAACACTCACCTAGCTGGGGAAGCATGTACTACAATGGACTTACCCTCCTGGAGATAATTCTGGGTTTTTTTTGTGTCCCTTCTAGTATATTTTACTGAGCTATAATAAATATGCTACATATTACATTTTGTGGGTTGAAACTAAAGCTACATTAGATGAACATTAAAACCTTACATGCATGCACATAGAGGAAAATTTTAAAAGCCTGAACATCTATTATCTAATTATATCCCCTAAAGTTTAAAAAAAGAATAGCAAGTAAAACCAGAAGAATATAAAAATAATAAAACAAAAATAAGGGCAGAAATTAATAACATATACAATAAACATGCAACAGGAAAAAAACCAACACAGCTCAGGTGGGCTGAACAATGGCCCCTAAAGATAAAATATCTGGCTCCTAATTCCTGCCATTTTGGATGTTACTTGGTGTGGCAAAGGAATTTGGAGATGCCAGATTTTTCTGGATTACCTGGGTAGGCCTTAAAATTAATCGCAAGCATTTTATAAGAAGGAGACAAAGAAATATCTGAATACAGAGACAGGAGGCAATGTGACAGCTGAAGCCAGATGCTTTCCTTTGGGCTATGAAAATAGAGGAAAGGCCACAAGTCAAGGGGAGAGGAATGCAACTTCAGAAAACGGAAAAGGCAAAGGAATGGCTTGTCTCCCACAAGCTCCAAAGGGAGTACAGTCCTGCTGACACCATGATCTCAGGCCAGCGAAGCTGACCCTGGCTTTTTGGCTTTCGAAACTGTGAGAGAATACAGTTGTGTTATTCTCCATCACCAAATTCATAGTAATTTGTTACTGAACAATAGAAAATAATACAACAGCCAAAGTTTGGCTTTGAGGGAGGAAATTTATATATGTATGTATGTATGTATCTGGTAAACCTCAAGCAAGACACTTAAAAACATTGAGAACAAATATAATACTACTATATAGATTTTATAGATATTAAAAATAAGAGATTATGAGAAAATTTTAGGTGAAATGGAAAAATACTTCAAAAGTATACCTTAAAAATGAACACAAAAAAATAGCAAATTTCTGTATTACTAAATCTATTAAAGAAACAGAATAGATTTTTAAAACCCTTTCTACAGATAAATCTCCAGTTCAGATAGTTTCATTGCTAAGTCTTTCAGACTTTTAGAAATAGTACCAATCTTATTATACCAAGGCTTTCACAGAAAAGAAAATCATTTTTGAAACCAGCTTAACCTTGACGACGAAGTCTGATGAATCTATTTCTAGAAAGACAAAGCCTAATTATCATGTATATTGATACAGTAATTCTACAGAAAATAGTAGCAAATGAAATATAGCAATTTATTAAAAATATATCACAAACAGCTTATTTTTTCCCCCAAGAATGGTTAGTTAATGTTAAAAACCGACCAGTGCAATTTGCCTAATTAACAACATAAGGGTAAAATATCAAATTCATATCTCAATAGTTTCAAAATATCATCAGCTAAAAATTTTTTAAAAGTGCTACAAAAACTAATAAATAAAATTTGTAAGGTCCTAGTCAGTGCAATGAGAGAAATAAAAAATAAAATATATAAGTGTTTCAGAAAAATCATAAATCTACCATTTATTCATCAACATTATTTCTTTATAAAAATCAAAACTAGTTAATTTAACATATAAGTTATTTTTTCATAATTTTAGTGATTAATATTGATGACATTATCAATATGAATATCAAATATTGCCAATATTAATCATGATTAGTATCACTTATTAAATTAATGGTTCATTCCATCAGGATGCTAAGTATAGGATCAATGTACAGAATTCAGGGGGGTTCTGTTTGGTTTTTTTTAAGATTTTATTTATTTATTTATTTATTTTTAGAGAGAAGGGAAGGAAGAAAGAAAGAAAGGGAGAGAAACATCAATGTGTGGTTGCTTCTTATGTGCCCCCAACTGGAGACCTGGCCCGCAACCCAGGCATGTGCCCTGACTGGGAATCAAAACCAGTGAACCTTTGATTCACAGGCCAGTGCTCAATCTACCAAGCTACATCAGCCAGGGCAAAATTCAGTTTTTTAATGTACCTGTAATAAACAATTAAAAATGTAAAATTGTAAATGATAAAAATTAAAGTAGACCTAAAATTAATCTATTACAAAGAAATCATTCCATAAAATATTGATTGGAGAAAATTTTAGAAGGCCCAAAAATTGTTTGAGATACAACATTTTAGTAAAAATACAAAGGGCCAGACACAATAAAACAATCTAGAAGAATAATTATGAAAGTCTTGTACTTGTGAGCAGGACAATTATAAATCTCCAGTAATGAAAACTGTGGTACTACTCCAAGGGCAAATACACAGACTAGAAGAACAAAATATAGAAAACAGAACAAATCCATAAACATACCCACATATATAGTTACTTGATTTATGAAAAATGTTTTATAGCTTGCGTACAACTGTAGAAAAGCAGTTCAAAAAGAGAATATTTTCATTTATTACTACTGAGTTGAATGTGAAAATACAAAATATCTGAACCTTGATTCATGTACCTATTGGGAAAGATAAAACAATGAAGCCTCTATAACAATGCAGGGTAACTTTTCTACATAGGACACAAAAAGCCTAACCACAAAGGAAAAGATAAATAAATTGGACTGCATTAAAAATAGCATTTATGAATCTAAAGACAGCATTGAGAGTGTAAAAATGCAAGCACACAACAGAAAAAGAAAAAGGACTATATAACAAACTGAATTCAAGACACAATTCCTATGTTCACTAAAAAAAAGAAAGAAAGAAAGAAAGAAAGAAAGAAAGAAAGAAAGAAAGAAAGAAAGAAAGAAAGAAAGAAAAAATTGAAAAATGGGCAAGTAGCTTGAATTGGCACTTCACAAATGAAAACATCAAGATGACTAAAAACATGAAAACAATTTAATTATTCATTTGAGAAATTCAAGTTAAAACTGCAGTGAGTTATCACTACATACCTTTCAGAATAGCTAAATTTACAAACCCTGATAATTCAAAGTGATGGTGAGCTGTGAAACAAAGGGAGCTCTCCTGTTCTGCTGATGGCACTGCCCATTGATATAACTGCTTTGGAAAACTGGTAGTGTCTACTAAAGCTGAAACGCACACCACGGGACCTGACAATCTCACTATCAGGCATATTGGCAGTGTGCATATAAGTGCACCAAAAGGCACATGTTAGAATGTTCACTGTCTCACTGTTTTTTTAAATCTGGAAACAGACAAATATCCATCAAGAGTATATATAAATATATACAATTACAATAGAATAATAAACATCTTTGAAAATTAACAAACTATTGCTATATACAACATTAATGAATTTCATAAATATAATGTTGAGCAAAATTAGCTAGACATAAAAGAACACCTAATGGATGAATCATAGATAAAATTTAAATATAGGCAGAATTCAGACATTTAAAATAATATAATCTAGAGTGCCATGATAGTACTCTATAGCGTTAAAAGTCAAATAATGCCCTGGCTGGTGTGGCTCAGTGGATTGAGTGCCGGCCTGCGAAGCAAGGAGTCACTGGTTTGATTCCCAGTCAGGGCACATGCCTGGGTTGCGGGACAGGTCCCCAACAAGGGGCACAGGAGAAGCAACTGCACATTGATGTTTCTCTCTCTTTCTACCTCACTTCCTCTCTCTAAAATAAATAAAACCTTTAAAAAGGGCGGGGGGAGTCAGATAGCAGTTATATTTGGGGTGCTATTTCTTGGGGTACATATAGCAGGTGCTATTTCTTGACTATGTAGTGATCTCAAGGGTATCTCATTTTGTTAGAACTTATTGATTCATCAGAATTCATTGAGCCACTAATTATTTGGGCACTGTTAGGTCCTACTTCAAAAAATGTTTACCTTAAGCAAAAGAAAAAGATAATATTTCTTCATGATCTCTGATTTGGAAAATGTTAATTCTTATCATGTGCATTATTTTTAATCTATTATTTTATACATTCATTCAATAGATATTAATATAACATCTGAAAAATTACATAGTTACAATTTTTGCCTATTACTAAATATTCTTTTTGACATATTTTAATGACTGCATAATATAACAAAATATGTATATTTTCATAGTACATTTACTCTTTTTTAACTGCAGAGCATTTGCATGGTTTACAATTTTACCCTATTATAAATAGCAGTGGAATGAATATCCACAAAATGTATATCTGATGATCCATAAAAATATACAGCTTCTTGGCCTAAGGGGTGTGAGCATTTCTTTGCTACTGTTGTGCAGAAATGTGTACTGACTTGCAATGCCATAGACTTTCTGTAGTTTTCCCACAGAGGCCAAAAAGCTGTGACGTAAATGGCATGGAATGCATTTTCTAAATAGCTTAATATGTATAAGGATCCAAGAAAAGAGTAGCAATTATTCCTACCTATGTGAAATGAAAATGAGCCTAGGGTTCTCAACTCTCATCTGTGGGCTGCAAAAGCATTTTAATTTATATAATTTGTATCCAGGGACAATCATGCAACAGTGACTAATTCTGCAGCAAGTATATGAATTGTAAGTACCCATTTTTAACCCTAGCCTTGATATTCACTACCCATTTAAGCTGGTAAGTGATCCCAGCTATCTGAGTCTTAGTTTCCACCTACGTAAGAGAAGATAATGATTAACAGTACATGGGGTTGCTATGAACACTGAGTGATCTATATAAAGAGCCTAACACAGTGTCTGCTACAGTTGTTATTCAATAAGTGATATTTTTTCCTTTCTCAATCGTGACACGCTTTCAATTACCCATAGTAATGGGTCAAATGGCATAGATAATTCTAAAACTTTATATCTCAGCAGACTTTTTACTACTGATGATAAAATGAAAGGAGCTGATTTATTTCAGTTTTCCCACCTATTCCTGACCTTTTAGACAAAGTAAGGGGACTAGATACCACAAACCACAGAATCAAGCTATAAATAATTAAAAGCTGGTCTTGGGTCTAATTTTATGCTAAAAAAATCTGAATCATTATGAAATTAAAAGCCCCTTTGCAAGTTGTGTTTTCATTTGGCCTTTAATAAATAACTTTCAAATGTCTTGATTTTTTTTAAGGGCCTTTAAAAATCATATCAGAGATTAGGAAAGGGCTCCACTTAACAATATTTTTTCCATGTGAGTACTATCGTTAAGACAATTACCACTGATCACCTATTAATGATATTTCAAAACCACTTGAATATTTTTAAAAAGGTCACCCCAAGCTGCATAACTCACAAAGCTGAACAGCACAAATGGGGCTTTTGCATTTGTTCAGACATGTACCAGGTTTTAGTTCCTACAGGCTCACAGACGGTTTTCTCCTTAGCAGTTTGCCAAATGTATTTTAGAATGTCCAAAATTTAAAATGTTGATGTGTGTGAATCAACTACATAATGAAAGAATCCATGCACCATTAAAATGATAATGTGAATCACTCTTTATTTCTCTCAAATGTGCTAAGTACAACTAACTAGCTTATACGGAGAGGATGAACAAGGTAAACAGGTATATTTTGAGTGGAAAAGAGAGTAGACTTCCCCAGTCAACACTGGCTCTTTTTTGAGGATTCTTCTCTTTTTCGTTACAAATATCAAATTATGACCATGGAATATGTATAACAAGCTACAATGCCATTCCTGATTATTCAGAGCCTAATCATGCAGTTTGTGTTTTACCCCAGCCATTTGCTTCTACTTTCCTGCCTGCTGCCTGCCTTGTGCCATTTCGCTGCTTGTTAGTCTTTGGCCACAGTATCCCAGAAAAAGGCATTTTTAAAAAGGAGGTGGGGGGAGGCAGGCCAAACCATTTGAACTTCTTCCAGTTTTGTCTAAAGTTCCTAGAGGAAAGCTGGCTCTACATTTCAGTACCCATAGACTTGTACATATGACAAAAAAAATGAGTATATAAATTTTCAAAAATCAAACCAAAAGTGGAGGAAACCCAAAATAAAATAAAAACTGTAACAAATGAATGGACTACGTTACAAATGAATAACATATCTACAAGGAATGTGGAGGAAAGGAAAAGAATTAACCAAAATTACTTTGGAAAATAGTATTTTACCTGATATTATAAGGCTAAAGTCAAAAAGATGCTTTACACAAATGCTATGCTCTAGTTAAAAAATGCTTCTCATAGGAGAATGGATCAATCAGTCTGGAACTGCTTAATGTATATGCTAAGGTCGATAAAATACGTAACTGTAATATGAATAATAAGAGCCAGATTTGTCGCTGTCAGAGAAGGGGGTACAAACACGGAAGACAGAAGACTGGCCTCAGCCTCAGGGTGTTGGATTGGAATTGGAAGTATCAGTATAAACTCATTTTTAAAAAGTATAGATATACAGATAAAGAAAGAAATAAAAAAACGTATGTACCTATATGCATGTGTTACTTTACAAATATCTACTTTCTAGCTCTCTCTGCACCTCTGTAGCAATGAGCACACCTAGTTACCCAGATGTTACTTTCTAAACACTGTTTTTCAATAAAAGAACCCTTGACTTCTCAGTACGGTGGTTGATTGAGTCTATGATAAAGAAAATTAAAGGTGAGTCTAGAGCATTTTGTCGTGCAACAATGTAAGAAGTGCTCAAAAAAGATGGGAACATGTTAAAGGGGTAGAAGCACCAGCATGAGAGCCTGTGTGGTCAAAGCCCAGACAATTTGAACAACAAAATACCGATAGTATTGGGTTAACACCCATATAATAAAATGAATATCTATTAGTCTATAGTGATGTAAGTAAATAGATGGAAACAAAAATAAATGGGGGAAAAGATACAATTCTTTCTTACAAATTAACTGCAAAATTATTGTGCCATTAGGAAATCAGAATAATAATTGTTGCATGCCAAACTTCACCAATGAATATTAAAGATGAGTGAGTAAAAGCTTAAGGGGAAAAAAGAAACAGGATATTTTCATAGCATCAAAGAATATCTCCCAAATACTTATTACTTATGTTGGAAAAATAGCAACTTTATAATGGAAAAGAAGATACCACCTTAAATAAGGTTACTGTATAAAAACTATAACATTATGTAACTCCTGGTAAGATACAATGAGAAGGGCACATTGCTTCTTCAGTATCCTTACTGAAAATTCAGAATCCTAATATAATTATGATGAAACATCAACTACAAAGTGAGAGGTATTCTTCACAGTGTGATGATCACAAAGACAAGGAAAGGCTGAGGAACTGGTGCACATTGCAGGAGGCTAATACATTACAAGGAAACCTGAGCAGTGGGATCCCAAACTGGATCACAGAACAAACAAAAGGGAAAAATTATAATGAAACACTAATCAAATACAAATAGTTTGTGGTTTAGTTTATAGTATACACCAATGTTAATTTTCTTAGTTTTGTACTATGGTTATATACCACAATCATATTAAGGAAAAATGAGTAAATAGTATTCTAGAATTCTGCAGTATTTTTGCAACTTTTCCTTAAGTCTAAAATTATTTCAAAATAAAAACTTTAAAAGTTAGTTGGAGTAATCAGGAAGTGAATTAACTTTCTGCATTATCCTGTCAATCAAGCATAGCTAAACATCATTTTCAACTATTTTGGTATATAACATACACTATATATAAATAAATTTTAAAGGATGATATTGTTCTTGCCCTACCTGATGCTAAGGTGTTTGGCAGTCTTATGTAGACATCTCTTGCAAATATTAATATCTCACTCTGACATTTACAAATCAATGGCCTAATATTGTTTGTGTATGAAGACAATGTTAATATATTCTAGTTGTTCTTTTGCATAGGAAGGACAGGAACGAATTATAGATTTAAATCAAACCCAGTAAGTTATGTTAACTTACTTGGATTTAAAAATAAAGAAATTATCAACCATTCAAGAGTAAAACAAATTATTTCTCAAAAAGGATATTCTTAGCAATGAGTACTTAAAAATAAAAGTTAATGCTACCAATATTCTTGAATATGATTCGACTATCTGCATGATTTTTTCATTGATACATTCTTACACACAGATGTTTCAGAGCTTATTTCATTGCCAAGATATGGGGAACAATACACTTGGTATATTTTATCGACTAGTTCTTTCCCCTACCTGATCTTTTAAGTTGATTATCTGAAGTTTAGTAAAGATAACAGTTGTGGGTTCAGTAAAATAGAACACTGGAGACATACAAAAAACAAGTGACCTCAAGAACTCCATCTATTATTTGGAAGTGTGTGTTTTTCACATAAGTTTTAAGGGCAAGACTTTTTTTCCTTAATTTTTAACCAAGTTTTATACTTGCATCATAAGTGCGTTTCCCCCCCTTGACTTAAACTCTACATGAAGTCAGGGTTGATGGTCCCTATAACACCTACGGCTTTATGATAATTTTACCAATTTTAATCTTCTCACTAGACAGAAACCTAGGAATAATATCTCTACCATTACCAACTAGAAGGATTTTTGGATGGACATATTTAAGAGTTTAAGATCTCTATCATCTATTCATATATATATATATATATATTTGAAGAAAAATATGTGATTCATTGAGCTTATCAGAATATTCAAAACAAGCTATAGCTTCTGAATTTTACAATTTTTTTTTCATTTTGAATCAAGAGTTGTAGATAGACACTTGCAAGTAGACAACCCATTCATGTCTTTTTATCATGGAAACAAATAGATGCATTATTCTTTGGCTGGCAAGGTCTGAATTAGACATAAATCAGAATTCATTGGCAGCAATGAATCTGTGATACTCTAAAGAACTGTTTCTGCAGCATTGGTCAAGTTACATGCAGATGCCTTTATATAAAGTTCATATTAGACAGAAAAAGTTCAAAGAGCAGGAATTACAAGAAATACCTAGAATTTCTCAGAAAAATATGTTTTGCAGTCAGCACACTAGGTAAAACACCCTTTATCAGATATTTACTATGTCATATTAAGCTAAAAGTGCCACATGTGAAGCACAGTTATTAAACTGTTGGCAATGAACTATATACCATCAACAAGTGGTAACTTATTTAAATTCATATTTAAAGAGATAAGCTATTTTTGTATCTTAAATCAATCCTGTAGAATATAACTGTAACATCCACTGAATTGAGTGACAAAGATTACAACAATGTAAGATTCAAAAATTATATATTAATAGTACAATTATCTATTGAGTGAATACCATGTATCAGTAATATACTTAGGGTCTACTCTCTCTGGGTCTTTAGATTCCCTAATAATCATAATCACTTAGGCAAGGTTGATATATCTTCATTTTACAAATGAAGAAAATGAGACTCTGATTTAAGCAACAGGTCCAAAGCCATACAACTAGTAATTACCTGGCTTCCTAATCATTAAGCTGCTTCTTTCACAAGATCAGTCTTCCAAAAGCCCTGGCTATCCTTTAAAACTCATGGGAAAAAACATTCTACATTCCTACTAAGGCATTTCTAACACCGATAGATTGCAGTTCCTGTTCCAAAGCTGACTGCAGCATCCATACCCTGAGGAAGTAAAAGATTACTTCAGATGGCAATTTCAATAAGATTATTCATTTACTCTTTTCTGTCAAACACCTTTTAGATAATCTGAGTTTTTCCAGGCCTTCCCCAATTTGAAGTACAAATGATGCCACAGCTACAGAAATGCTTAAATACTAGTGGTTTATTACACTTCCTAATACTCTTAAAGACTAAGTTAGACCTATCTTGAGTTCTTGGACAGAGGTGCTCAGGGGTGAACTCATGCCCCACTCCTGCCTGTTGCATCATCTGTGTCCTGTATCAGAATGCCGTTCTGCTAGGCATAGTCAACCCCCACCTTCAGTTAGTAGACAATGTCACAATGATGTCAGAAATGCACTTTTAAAAAATTTTTATTGTAATTTACCATCACCATTCAGCTTCTTTATACCCCTTTCCCCGCTGCAATCACCACACTGCTATCAACGTCCATGAGTGCTCTTCCTTTTTGCTCAATCCCATCACCCCCTAAACCCCCCACCCCTCACTAGCTGTCATCCTGCTCTCTATCTAGGAGTCTGTCTCTATTTTGCTTGTTAGTTTAGTTTGTTGATTAGATTCCACATATGAATGAAATTATATGGTATTTATCATTCTCTGACTGGTTTATTTCACTTAGCATAATCTTCTCAAGGTCCATACATGCTGTCACCAAGGTTATTTTTTTCTTTTTTAAGGCTGAGTTGTATTCCACTGTTCAAATGTCCCATAGTTGTTTTATCCACTCAACCACTGACTGCTGATGCACACTTGGGCTGCTTCCATATCTTGGCAATTGTAAATAAAGCTGCAATGAACATAGGAATGATTATCTTCTTTTGAATTAGTGTTTTGTGTTTCCCTTCAGATATATGCTCAGAAGTGGGATTGCTGGGTCAAAACTCGAATCCATTTTTGATTTTTTGAGGTATCTCCACACTGCTTCCCACAGTGGTTGCACCAGTCTGCATTCCCACCAACAGTGCACTAGGGTTCCCTTTTCACCACATTCTCACCCAAACTTCTTGCTTGTTGATTTCTGACAGGTGTGAGGTGATAGCTCATTACAGTTTTAATTTGTGTTTCTCTGATGATTAGTGACATGGAACATTTTCTTATATGTCTATTGGCCATCTGTATATCCTCTTTAAATAAGTGTCTATTCAGGTCCTTTGTCCATTTTTAAATTGGATTGTTTCTTTTTTCATGTAGACTTCTATAAGTTCTTTATAAATTTTGAATATTAACCCCTTATCAGATGTATTGTCTACTATGGTCCCCCATTCAGTGAGCTGTCTTTTTATTTTGTCGATCATCTCCTTTGCTGTGCAGAAACTTTTTATTTTCATGTAGTACTAGTTGTTTTTTTTTTCTCCCTTGCTTGAGGAGATATATCAGATAAAATATTGCTGTGAGCAATGTGTGACAGTTTACTGCCTATTTTTTCTTTTTGGATTTTTATAGTTTTGCATCTAACATTTAAGTCTGTAATCCATTTTGAATTTAATCTTGAGTATGGTGTAAGAAGGTGGTCTAGTTTCATTTTTTCGCATGTATCTGTCCAATTGTCCCATCACTATTTTTTTTAAATTTATTATTTATTTATCTTTTTAGAGGGGAAGGGTAGGAGAGAAGGAGAGGGAGAGAAATATCAATGTACGGTTGCCTCTCGTGTGTCCCCTGCCGGGAACTGGCCTGCAACCCAGGCATGTGCCCTGACTGGGAATCGAACCGCGATCCTCTGGTTCGCAGGCCCGCGCTCAATCCACTGAGCTACACCAGCCAGGGCTAATTGTCCCATCACTATTTATTGAATAAACTCTATCCCATATCATGTGCTTGCTTTTTCTGTCAAATATTAATTGACTATAAAGAGGTGGGTTTATTTTTGGCCCCTCTTCTGTCTCATTGATCTGTGTCTATTTTTATTCCAGTACCATGCTGTTTTGATTACTATAGCCTTATATTAAGTTTGATATTAGGTAGCATGACTCCTCAAAGTTTGTTCTTCTTTCTCAAGATTGCTATTACTACTCAGGACGTTCTGTGGGACCATATAAATTTTTTGTTATATTTGTTCTAGTTCTGTGAAATATGTCATTGGTATCTTGATAGGAATTGCATTGAATACATAGATTGCTTTGCATAGTATGGATATTTTAATGATGTTTCTTCTTCATAACCCCTTATCAGATGTATTGGCAAATATATTAATATCCATAATTTATAAAGAATTTATAAAACTGAACACCAAAAAAACCAAACAATCCAATTAAAAAATGGGCAAAGGAACTAAATAGACCTTCTCCAAAGAGGACATACTGCTGGCCAATAGGCATGTAAAAAGATGTTCAATGTCACTAATCATCAGAGAAGTACAAATTAAAACCACAATGAGATATCACCTCACTCCTGTCAGAATAACTATCATCAATAAATCAACAAACAAGTGCTGGCAAAGATGTGGAAAAAGTGGGACCCTTTTGCATTGTTGATGGGAATGCAGATTGGTGCAGTCACTGTAGAAAACAGTATGGTGATACCTCAATAAATAAGAAATGGAATGTTCTATGACCCAGCAATTCCAATTCTGGGAATTTATTTGACAAAACCCAAAAAACTAATTTGAAATAGCACAAGTACCCCTATGTTCATTGCAGCATTATTTACTGTTGCCAAGATATGGAAGCAGACCAAGTGTCCATTGATAGATGAGTGGCTAAACAACTATGGGACATTTACACAATTTACATACTACTCAGCCGTAAGAAAGGAATAAATTATCCTTTGTGACAGTTTGGTTGGACCTGGAGAACATTATGCTAAGTGAAATAAACCAATCAGAGAAAGAAGCATACCATATGATTTGACTCGTATGTGGAATCTAATGAACAAACTGAACTAACAAGCAAAAGAGAGACAGACTCATAGATAGAGAGCAGGGTGACAGCTCTGGAGGGCCAGGGTTAGGGGTGGAGGGATTGAACAAAATGGAGAAAGGACTCATAGAGTAGACAACAGTGTGGTGATTGCTGGGGGAAGAAGGGTATAAGGTGGATAGATGGTAATGGAAAAAATACGATAGAAAATAAATATTAAAAAAGAAATAATCATAGAAGTATGGGAAAATTGTACAAAGCTCTGATTAAATCATTTCTACTATTTACATACTGAGAAAGGCAAAAAATCTTTGGGGGAGAATGACCTGGTATTTCAGCAAGGTAACACAGCAGTACAAATATATGTATTAGAATATACAGAAACTGAATGCACTTTTTAAGAGGCCTCAACTACCAGTAGCCTGTTCTTTTACTCCAGGGCCCTGGGAAGAACTCTCACATCATCCTTCTCATCATGTATATATGTGTACTGACAGCAAATGCGATGTAATGACCCTTTCTTCCAGGCATGTTCATTTACTCATTTCTCCAAAAGGAGTCTCTGAACATCATCTTTCCTTTAAGAACCATATGGAAAATTGGTTACTTATTCATTAGAACTGCTTTATCCAACTAAGAGAGACACAGTTTAACAAATCATGTAGCCAGGTCTTATTAAACAGTTAATTCTAATTCATGTGTTAAGATAATGTATTCTAAATAAAGTGATGGAGATTTCACTTATTTATCTCCTTAAAAGGAGAGATAAGTGTCAAAATTCCTTATAAAAAGTTCTCATTCAGATTTTGGTACCTGATCTCCTTTCTGCATCTCCAAGAGGAGATGTCAATAAGGATAATTATGAAGAAGACATATAAGTTTTATTCTAATAATTTAAGTCAAAATTATTGAGGTGTGGGCTAAGTTGCTAGGAAGAAAAGGAAGAAAAATACAGAGAAACTCTAGATGCATGAAGTTAGAGCTAAAAAGTTTGGTTAATATTAATTGTGAAAGTGAGTTGAAGTTGAAATGTCTTTTTAAAAAGATTTTATTTATTTATTTTTAGAAGGGAAAGGAGGGAGGAAGAGGGGCAGCGAAACATCAATGTATGGTTGCCTCTCGTGTAACTCCTCTTGGGGACATGGCCTGCAACCCAGACATGTGCCCTGACTGGGAATCGAAGTGGTGATGCTTCGGTTCACAGCCCCACGCTCAATCCACTGAGCTAGCTACACCAGCCAGGGCCTGAAATGTCTTGATAAAACTACCAAAAGCAGAATGAGGTAAGTACCAAGAATGGAGCCTGAATACACTTCTGTGCCAGAGGCTTCAGCAGAGAATGAAGGAACTGCTGGATAATAAAAAGGAGCAGCAGGAAGGAAGAGACAAACCAGGAAAGCAGCAAGTTTCGCAAAGGGAGAAGTAAACATTAACTACAGTAGGGAAGACCCTCCAATCTGAGCATTAAGTAGGGAAGCACTTGCTCTAAGCACAGCTGTGATGCAGTATGACTCGTGATCAGCTCACGGCCATGCTATAACAGCCATAATTGCTGCTTGTGGTCAACTACTACCAGTCTATTTTTTCAACTCAGCCTTAATAGTCAACTTCAAAATCATCAACTATGTCCTTATTAGGACATTTCTAGCAATGTGATTATTATCATGTTGAGTGCCCCTATGAAAATGAAGTGCAAGTCTGTATTATATCATTCTCCTTAATGACTTACTCTCAAAAAGACGAAGGGGAAAGAACAGTGGCCCTTATAAATGGGCTATCTCAAATGTGTTAGTATTCTAAGAGTGGTGGGGGAGAGGAAGATGTCAAAGAAATATGTAGTGCGGCACTGGATAATTTTTATCAGTGCCTCTATTCACAAATCATTAATTTCTCCTCCTTTCTTCCTGCAATCCCTTGCTGCTCAAGATTTTCCCGGGTATCTTTGGAAATCTCCAGACAAATGAAAAGAGAAATAACTGTTGTATTAGCAGTAAGTAGTATAGAGCAAACACAGCTGCCTGATGTGATTGTTTGTTTTGGGCTAGCAAGGTCACTGAGAAAGACTAGGTCTTGCTTGGGTTGGCACAAGCTGAGCAGGCAAGCAATATAAACTATGGGTGAGAGTAGTAGATCAGTGTTGTGCACAGTCCCAGAGGACAGGCAGCCGGATGGCTCTGCCACGCCAGATGACCATCCATGGACATAACTCTAAATAGGGATCCATGTTTGTCAGCCTTCCCTGGAGATACCGAAATCAATGTTCCATGGACAAGCCCACTGAACTATCATTAGAGCAGATGGAAGCCGGAGTTCCTATACTCCCCAGCCTTCAGTTAGAGTTATTCTATGAGTTAGTTAGACCTGAAACTCTGAATTGTCCTTATGTCCTGTCCAAGCCTATCTGATCTTCAGGGAGGCAAAATTTCAAAAGCAAATTTAATTGTAAATATCTGATGAATTTACATGGAACTTCTGTGGTCTCCTGCTCTATACATACATGGATCCCTCAAAAATCTCCATTTCTTTCAGCAACCCCAATGCCTGTTCATTATACTTTGAGTGCGATTTGTTGTTGAATTTTACATTGTTTAGTCTAGAATGCAGCCAAGTCGGAACATCTTTTTCTGAAATTCAGTTCTAAAGAAAGAGCATCTCTTCTTTGACTGGAAGGAACGGTGCCTGTGTGATGAAATGATGATGAGAATCTCATACTGGGGAATACAGACTCCTTCCTGTTACCAGACATGACCTTTTAGAACACAACACAACGGGCTCAGCAGCTTCCGATCCCAGGAGACTCATTAAGGCGAGGACTCCATTACTGTGCTGAATATTTTAGATTCTTCATCATCTCTAAGATGCTACTAAATAATTACCTCATTATTTGTTTTTGTTAATCTACAGTAATCAGTATCAATAAACTATTCTCTAAGGTGTTTGTTGAAGTTTTTAGTTTTGCCAATATACTTTTTAGAGCTTAGGAGAGTAAAAGAAGGAATGGGCACCATTTTAGGAGACATGAACAGATAAATAGCTTCTGATTGAGGAATAACTCTAGAAGTTTCAAAAATAGATCCTCACACAGAAGTGTTCTCTTGGCCAAATAACACCTGGAATTTCACACACAGTTTTCTGATGATCTGGCTTGACCCCAGGAAATAATTTAGAGTTCCTAGAGGAGGTCTGTAAGAGTTTACATAAATTGTTTGACCTCTCTAACAATCCACTCTTCTAGACTGTTCTAAAAGTATTCCTAACATCTTCACTTAATTCTTCCTCGCTCATACTTTCACCTTCTCTGGTATTCTAAGTGGTTCAAACTGCTAGCATATTAAAATGATTTAAATACACATTGATAGAAATAAGAGATTATATATTGACTCATAAGGTTATAGTGTTGACTCATAAGAAATAGCCAGTTTATGTATCAAAAGATTTTACCCTGGCTGATGTGTCTCAATGGATTGAGTGCTGGCCTGAGAGCCAAAGGGTCACAGGTTCAATTCTCAGTCAGGGCACATGCCTGGGTTGCAGGCCAGGCCCACATTAGGGGGCATGTAAGAGGCAACCACACAGTAATGTTTCTCTTCCCCTGCTCTCTAAAAATAAATAAGTAAAATATTTTTTAAAAGGTTTTAATAATGGCAACTTCATATGATTCAATTGAATATGTTTATTCATATATATCTCTATCTAGACACTCAGAAACTTCTTTCTGGGAGAGATTAGTAAGTGATCAATGTGTCCCAAAGAAAGGGTCACTATCATTGCATTTATTCTCAGTACACATATACAGAGGATGAGAAGGATGAGCATGAGACTCATCATTAAAAAAGAAGTTAGTGCATGTGATTCTAAAAAAACAAAGAGGTAACTGTACAGCTTTGTAATAGTCTGGCATGACCCAAAAAAGAATGGTACTCAATTAGTCATGTCTGCCACAATCACAGGAAGGGAAAATCAGTAGCACAAGTGTCACTTATACTTGTTACATCTAACTAGAGCAATGGAATGTATACACATCCTTCATATGGTCTTCTTATTGTGATCTGGAATAGAGTATCAGCAATCCTATATTTTATTCTCCAGTGAAAACCTACAATGATATGGTTCTCTACTAATTTTTTTATTTTTATTGAATTTATTGGGGTGACATTTGTTTAAAAATTACATAGGTTTCAGATGTACAATTTTATAATACATCATGTATATGTTATATTGTGTGTTCACTACCTAAAGTCAAGTCTCCTTCCATCACTATTTATTGACCCTTTCCCCTCTTTTCCATCTCTGCCCCCTTTCTTTCTGGTAACCACCATACTATTGTCTGTTTCTATGAGTTTTTTGTTTGCTTGATTAATCCCTTCACATTTTTCACCCAGCCTACCAACCTCTCTACTTATTTTTAAAGGTGGATCCAAAAGCTTTAGAGACCCAGGCAAATGGTAAGCTTGAAATATTGAAGTGAAACATTGAGCATCTAACTTGGAATCACTTTTACTTGTAATTGCATTCTTCTTTATTATATAACAAATATTTTCCTTGTTCAAAAATTTCAGCAATGTAGGGAGAAGGGAAGAAGAGCGGTAGGTATGGGGGAAGGAAGGAAGAAGGGTGGAAGAAAAGTCCCATCTGTAATTTCAATGCTCAAAGATAATCATTTCAGAAATTCTGGTGGTTTCTCTTTCAGACATCTGCCTTTATATATAAGCACATACACATACATAATCTTACATCAATATGATTTATTATACATGCAATTTCAGCATATGTAATTTTCCTACATTCTTTTTTAGCAGTTTATCTCTCTCTCTCTTCCCTCACAATATCCAGATAAATAATGTTGACAAATTGCTATGCATATTTTAAAATTTTTTCTTTAACATTTATTTTTTTCTTCTTTATATACCTTATTTTAGAACAATTTCAGATTTTATGGAAATAGTAAGAAAATAATACAGAGAATACCCTACACCCCACACCCAGTGTCCCCTATTAACATCTTAGCTAATATGATATACCATTACAATTAATGAACCAATATTAGTATATTATCAACTAAAGTCCATAGATTATTTAGATATTTTTTAAAGTTTTTACCTAAGGCTCTTTTTGCCTTCCAGAATCCCATCCAGAATACTGCATTTACATTTACTTGTCATGCCTCTTAGGCTCCGCTTGGCTGTGGTAGTTTCTCAGATTGTTTCTGATGACTATAACATTAAAATTGATCAGGTATTCTTTTAGGATTCTAAATTAGTCAGGGTTCTTCAGAGAAAAGACCCAATAGGATGTATATGTATATAATAAGAGATGTATTTTTAGGAATTGGTTTTCACAACTACAGAGACTGGCAAGTCCGAAATCTGCAGGGTAGGTGGCATGCTGGAGACCCAGGAAAAGAGCCAACACTACAGCCCAAGTCTGAGTCAGTGTTGCAGATGAAGTTCAAAGGTAGTCTGCTGGAAAATGACCTCTTGCTTCACCTGATTGGATGAGGCCCACTCACATTATGGAAGGTCATCTGTTTCTCTGTGAGTCCCCTGATTTAAAAGTAAATCTCAGTCAAAAACACCCTCAATATAAACGTCAAGAATAGGACCAGCCAAGTTGACACATGCCTTCTAACTGAAATTTAGTTAGATGTCTGACAGTTTCCTCCTGGTAAGACTGGGATTGAGTTTCCAAGAGGAACACCACGAAGGTAAAGTAGCATTTTCACCACATGATATCAAACATATATACTATCAACATAATTTATGACTGTTGATGCTGGCCTTGATCACCTGACTGGGGTAGTGTTTATTAGGTTTTTCCATTGCGACCTTACTCTTTTTTCCTGCTTTCCATACTCTACACTTTGGAAAGAAGTTACTATGCACAACCCACACAAAAAGGGAGTTATAATCCCCCTCCTTAAGGGTAAAATACCTACATAAATTATTTAAAATTATTCTGTGTGGTTAATTTATCTCTTAATCCACATTTATTAATTTACTCAATCATTTATTTATGTAATTTGGGGATTATGGAGATTTATTTTACACTCAGATATTTCAATATTACTTTATTTATTTTGTTGTTCCTATTATTCCCAGCGTTGGCCATTGGGAGTTCTTTGAGTTGACTTCTATGTCCCCATTAATATTTTGGTTTGTGTTTTTGTCTTTAATCACTTATTTTCTAGTACCATAAGGTACTCCAGGCTCATCATCTCAAGTATTTCTATCATGGTCATAGAATCAGATGTTTTACCTTTTATTGGAAAATATTATTAGAAACCAAGACCTGGGCACTAGGCATATTCATTGCTACTAGGTGGTGTTTCTTATAAGATGTCTCTGTTGATAGAACAAACAATATATGTGTTTATATTAACCTGTGTATATACATATACATATCTATAAATATATCAATATCTAGCATTTATATCTATATTGAACTGAACATGAGTTCATACTGATATGTCCAACTCTAGTCCATTAGCACAATGGTAATTTAGCTTCATCCCCTTGCTTACCTTTCAACTCCCACTCCAACAGTAGGAACCTGGCTCATACTGTCTGCCATCCATTTACTTAATTGTTCCATTCCAGGATTCACACTCAGCAGTATCTGAATTGTTCATCTACTCCCCCATGGGGAACGAGCTTATCAACTACAATATAGTGCATAGTGCTTAAATACAGTCTCTTTTGCCTTTAGTCTTACAGAATCCACTTATTTCCAAACATACTTAGGTCAGCACCTTCCTCCAAATCCCTGTTAGTGAGATTTTCTTATACATTTATAATCTACTTAGATTCTTTTAACACATTCCACATTTTATACTGAGATCTCCAAACTTCCCAAATTTTTAAAATTTGCATACATTAGGGTTCACTTTTCATTCTGTATAGTTCTATGAGTTTTGACAGATGCATAATGTCATGTATACCTTTCCTCACAGACAAATAGGTGCCTGTTGAAAAATGATGTGTAATTTGACCAGATTTTGAAAAATAAAAGAATAATACCAAAGTTAGAGGCCTAAGGTACCCTTTACATTTAGGACATTGAGTCCCCTGACTTTATAGTTCATAAGATGTTCAAGTAAAAACTTTATTGTGTGGAATAAAATAGGAGAGGACAATAAGCAGAAGCTAATTCTTATAAAAATTCCTCAAATACCATTAAGTGATTTACCATACTAAATCCATAAACGGATTTGGGATTCGATTTTTTGGAAGGTGAACAGGGCAGATTCATATCCTAGTTGAAAGCTAGGAATCAATTTGGACATACCCTGTTTTTTCATTCCTTTTGAGTTCCAAGAGCAGCTTGCACTTGGCTCTGTGAGAGTCTAGGAGAGTTGCCTTGAGTCCATGTCTCCTCCACTTGCCCTTATCTTCAAACAGAAACCACCTTCCAGGAGCCCCAGAGAGCTCTGGAGATGAATTTAGGCCATGATAGTGACATAAACATTGGTGACACAATCTGCCAGGATAATAAAAGCATGTTCCTCTTTTAAGGATAACTTTTCTCTTGTTTGATATATGCTATTATTCTAGGAACTACCAAATTTGAAAAATACGAATCTTCCAAATTTTTCACAGCACTATAAAATGGTGAACCATGTGCCCCACATGTGGAAAAAGCAAAGAGAAAGCAGAGTCTCTGCAGTGTTTGCAGTCTGCAGGTGGCAAGTTTCTGTGCATATATGTTCAAAAATACAAACTTGTACACTTTGCTCCCCTCTATAGAATTGCAAAAATATCACTTGAAAATCAAATTTAACATCCCTGTCAGCTAACTTTCAAGTACTGTATCAGAATGTTGCAAAAAATGTGATATAGAAGAAGCATTATTTGTTACATCAAGAACACAGGAACCATAAGCCTAAGAGAGACAATGTGTTTTCTATAGAAATTGGAAAATAAGAGCCAATATTTTTCTCCTCTTTGCATGAACCTAAAGCTCATGTTAACACCAATCCCAGTGAAAAGTTGGCCCATAGATAAGGAAATATCTTTCAAAATTGGACTGTCCCACCTCCTAGCCTCCTTCTGACTGCCTAACCCTAATGACTGCTCCATCAGAATAATTAAAAACAGCCCTATCTTACTGATTAATAACACATATTTGTCTATAAAAGGTTCATTTTTTTCATACTCTATGGGCAAGAACCTTGGCATGAAAACAGTATGATCAGGAATAAACATCACAAACAGCAGAACTTTTCTCAATATAAAGTACAGTGAAATGAATTCAGGACTGGGATGGTATTATCTACTCACTGTTCAGAACACAACTGAAGGTGTGCTCATTCTGTTTATGTGGTATCTTCATAATTAATGAATATTTGAGGAAAGATGATCCTTTGCATGGATTTTGGGGTAACCACATTCATATATAAGAAACCATTTCTCCTTTTCATTCCAAAATGGCCATTCCCATCATACTGAAAGTGCATTTATTTCTACATGTATGTTATCTGATAGGCTGGCAATGTCTTCCCTTAGGTATTATTGCAATAAGAACATTGACTATGGAAAAACTATTTTGGAAATTATAACAATCTCATAAGGCGAACTCTCATATCAAATTCCCACACTCTCCCATTATTTTTTTCTAGTGCACTTGACCCCTTATTTTAGCTATCAGTTCTTCATTCCTTATTTTTCAAACTCTACTAATAAGAAGGCCAAGGTATATTAACCACTTGAAGAAATAGTTTTACTCTATTCTTTGCTCTTTATACTCAACTTAGAATTCTGAATTACAGTATGAAAGAAAACCAATCAGTAAATATTTACTTGATCTATTGTTTCAATAACCACAGGAATTAAATAAAACACCAACTCTACACTTTAGCATTCATGCTTTATTATTTGTGCTGTGCAAATAATTTTAACAGAGAATTTTATGGTAAACAAAGGAGCTAGAATTGGAGATGGGGCAGGTGGTCAACAATAGAAACATGGAAAGAAAACCTGCAAATTTGACCTTAAAAACACACAAAAGATATGCTAGGCAGCCTCAGTGTGGCATTGTTTTTACGACAGTGATGAATTAATATACCAAATACTAGAGTATGTCTCTATATCCCTAATTAAATTAAACTTTATTTTAGAGCCCCTTCTATTAAAAAAAGTAACTCTTTGATATTTAAGAAAGTAACTTTTTGCTATTTGCAATGTTTAAATTCACTTGGGTTAAAAAATATTGAACCCAAGATATTTTCTATAATTATATTATTATGCACAGTAATTGATCCTCATGTTCAAGTATCTTTACATTTTTAAACAGCAATAAAATAAATGATTGACATAAATTTAGGAATATTTTATTGTGTTTCAAATCTGGGAATATTTAAAACCCACCCATATTTGGTATGGAAGCTATTCAGTTACTACAGTATTTGATTACCTACTGTAGGCATCAGAAAACTATGTCTCATGGGATAAATCAGCCTGTGGCCTGTAAGGTATAGCCTGTGACTTAGGAAATATTTTTTCAATTCTTAAAGGGGCAGAAGAAAGTAGCAGAAGAAGAGGAAGATGAGCAGAAGGTGGAAGACCAGAAAAGATCAGGAGGAAGAGAAAAAAAAAAGAAGAGAGAAACTGCAAGTGACCCATAAAGCCTTAAAAATTTACAGAATAATGTTATTTACAAAAAATGTTTTCTGACCCAAACCTAGATCTTCACCCAATGATCTAGAAGAAAAACAACCCCCTGTGCTAACAACTATGAATGTAATATATCCTTTTAATGTTACATGTTTAATAATAAATATGTAATCTGTGTTCCCAAGTCTTTCCCATACTATTGTTTCCACTTTTGCTCTCTCATGTAAGTTTGTAAATCTGTGAATTTATGAAAGCTTAGCTCCCTGTGAAGTCTCCCCTATTTACCTAGTCAGGCGAGAAAGGTGTTGAAGAATGTGGCAACTATGGGATATGTTTGGTCTCATTCACTCTCTGTCTTCTATTGGAATATCTGGTTATAATGACTTAATCATGAGGCTGAAAGCAATTTACTACCATGAGCATCTGCAATCAGCCCTAGCCCTTCCAAACCCCTTGTTCAGTGGTATGTTAGGTCTCTGAACCTGTCATTGGAGAACTTGCATTCTTTATAACCCTATTTAAAATGAGATAAATTCACTTTCAGCTGCAAGCTGGTAAGGTAGTAGTGTCATCTGCAAATCTAATCCCTATGGTTTAGTAACAGAGTGTTCTACTGATTAGTTCTTTCCCTGAGCAGTGGCCATTTGACTTCAAGGGGACCTAAGATTTTACTTATGCTTCTTAAATTGCTAGCTTCTTTTACTTTTGTTATAGCATATCGTTTTTAAAAATTTTTATTTTAAGTGTTGTTCTTGTACAGTTTTCTGTCTTTTACTCCCATCCCAGCCCACCCTGCAGCTCTCCCCACATCCCTCTCTCCCATTTCCACCACCCCTAATTTTTGTCCATGTGTCCTTTATACTTGTTCCTGTAAACCCTTCCCCTTTTCCCCTGAAATTCCCTCTCCTCTCCCCTCTGGTGACATATCTTAAAGTAACTGCACCTTCCACTCCAGGGTGGAAGATTCAGATCCAATTCATGTCACCACTGACTATGTTAATAGAGTCAGTTCAGGTTCCAGAGAACAAAGGGATGCTTGGAACTCCATGTCCACTCACATTTACAATATTGATATGCATTTTAGCCTGTTGGATAGGGTGAAACCAAAGTTATCTTGAAGTCTAGGACACTGGGATGCTGTCCACCAAATGAGAGTTTAAACATATCCACATGGAGAAGTTTACAGATGTGTAGTTGCTGATGATTATTGGGAGTTGTAGGCTCTGCCAAGGATTTAGTTGGGGTATCAAAAATACCATGTTTTAAGACATTTTAAATATCCATCCCACCTTTACTATAGCAAAGATGTCTTCTCTAAGACTTCTTTAGTTAATCTTCATTCATCCAAGAATTGGACATAATGTTGAGTCATGAAGATATTTGGTTGGAAACATATATTTATCTCTAATCATTTTAAACATAATATTTTACATGTATAATATTTACCAAATTTTCCCACATCAAATTTTTGACAAGTGGCTTATTCAACAAGTTGTTATGTATCTTCTACATTCAAGGTACTCCTGCAAATATGCAGGAATTCTAAAAGTAAATAAGACACTACATGGTTATTAATAGATTTACAATGTAATAGGCAAAATTACATGTGTACATGCTATATACAATAGAAACTATAAAACTAGTAGCTTAAAGATAATACAAAATGTTGCTGTGGTTCTCAAAATAAATCAGATCCTGTATAGGTTAAAAAAAAACAAAAAAAAAAAAAAAACAGGAAATCCTTCATAGAAATGTGATATCTGTGCTACGGCCGAAAAGACCAGTGATAGTAATAATAAAATGGACCAGAAGCAAGTCTTAGACCAAGAAACTAGCAAGAACAAAAGAGGAAAGCTAAGTCAACAAAGAACATATTTGGGAAGGTATACTTGACTATAACATAGAAAATATTATACAAGAGAACAACGGTTCAAATATGATAAGGAAACCTAAATGACCTACTAAAGAGTTTAGAAATAATTCAATGGCCAGTAGGAAATCACTAAGGTTTTCTCATAAGGTAAAGATATTCTTTATTCAAAGTATTTATTGGGTTTTGTTCTCTACACCAAGACAGACACAGCCCATGAAGTTTAAAATCTTGGAGGATAATGGAGGGACAGAAAAAACAAACACAATGCAAGATAATATGATGTATTACAGAGGCTGGCAGAAATTGCCTTTAGTAAAATTACTCTGAGAACAACTAAAGGATTACAAAGAGAGAGATAAATGGCTGGGAGGATACAGCAATGAGAAGCAGTGGGATGCCCTGGAGAGGCATCTGCAGTTTGGAGCTTCGCAACGAGATCTGAATTCCAGCACAACCACTTACCATCTTGAACAACTTGCTTGAGTTTTCTTAGGTTGAGTTTCTATAAAACTATAAGATGAGTTAATGTTGCCTCCCTCCTAAGGTCTTGTGAACATTAACTGAGATAATGCATGACAGGCACTTGGCGTCAAGTAGTTGATCAATAGTGGTAGCAATAATTACAATATCCAAGATAAAAATACATGAGAGCTTCAGTAGAGTGTTGGCAATGAGAGCATAAAGGAAAAAGTAGAAGGAAGGGACATTCAAAAGCATCCTCTCCAGCAGTGGATCTCAAATTATTTTGTGCCTGTTTTAAGCAGCTCATGTTTCCTTGTCATATTCAAAGACTCTCTGATTCAGGGAGAGAAGACTGAGACAAACCAAATGATTCTTGGTTTACCATCCAGATTTTCAGAAACAGTAACCTATTGGACTTGGGCACTGGCTGGATGTAGGGGGGAAATAAAAGGGAAGGTTCAAAGATGCTCAGAGCAGATGTTGTTAACTCAAAGATAGTGAATCCTTAACATGCTAATGGATGGAATCCAAAGAGTTTAAGAACCACTCTTAAATTTAAGTTTGTATGAATGCTTGCTGAGAAGAATATCCACAGCCTTCATCAGATGCTGAAAGGGATTTCTATTCCAAAAAGTTTAGCTTCATGATTTAGACAGTGTGGCTGTGACAGGGATAATGACTAGCAATCAAAATGAAAAAGTCAGAACAACTTATTTAGTCTGAGATACATCCTGATGGCAATTGGTTATGTGACCAGAAATTAGGTGTACAGTTTGTTCCAGAAGGTAAATTTAGGAGACATCTGTGGAAAGAGAAGGAGGAACACCATTAGAATGGGAAATCAATCTTCAAGAGGAAAAGTTAAGGGAGAAAATAAAAGGTGGCCAAGACTTCATAGCATAAATAAAACTGAGTGTCCATTGGAGGGAACCAAGTAGAAGAGACCTGAGCTCAGTCAGGAAAGCAGTGAAAAGGGAAAGTTGCGAAAAGGGAAAAAATGGTTAACAGTGTTAAATAACACAGAGATCAGACAGTGAGAGCCAGGAGAAGGGTATGAGATTTGCTCATTCAGTCATTAGCAACATCAGAAGCACAATTTCCAGGGAAGAGACTAGGGTTAGGGTGTAAAGGGTTAATGAAGGACTGAGTGAGTATTAATTAAAATACTTGTTTTAAGTTCATAATTCACATTTTCTCTGAAGAAAACAGGATTCCAATTAAAGGCCTCTTTGAATTTTCACTGAAGTTATATGTAAATAGCTTACTCTGGTAGCAAAAGAACCACAGTTTTAGGGGAAGGCAAGACCGCCGAGATGCAGCCTTGGGTTTAATACCTAGAATTTTCCATTTTCAAATGAGGAGTGTCCCCAGTAGCCACAGAGATTGATTCAAAAGCCAATTACTTCTGTGTGCCTCTATCGCCTACTTGTTCTGATTTGTGGTGAAGGCTACGCACAGAGGGAAAATGTCAAATAAAACATTCACTGTCTCCATAAAACACCTTCACATTACAAGAGGATAATCCTACTTCTTTGAACTAGCTAAAAACTGACCTTCCCTCACTCAAAACTGCCTGTAAGAGTCCCAGGACAGGTTGTTCTGACATTCTTTTAACATCATCTCATCATCACAGCCAAAACTAATCACAAGAATATTACCCGTTGACAGGTGCATTTATTCTGTCAATTAAATCAGATGGTTAAATCGAAATGTGCCCCAAATCTCTCTTGTTTGCATTATCCATATTGGCGTTTCTTGGCCGTGGTTCACTGCTGGCTGGAAGTCGTCCAGCCCCCACAGAGTCACTTTGCAATATTGTGCCAGCAAGTTTCCATGCTCTGCAGCAGCCGCTCCGGAGAGGCCAGAACAGCACTACAGGACTGACCTGGAATGTTATATTGCTTCACTAAGATTTATTAAAAAATGGAAGGAGGGAGACTTAGATCAATGTTTTTGGAATAGAAGAGGATATATCACCTCATGGCTAAGCACAGGTGACACGTGGGCAATGAAGCGAAGAAACTGAAGACAGGCAGTGAAAAAGGCTCACGGAAGGATAAAACCATCTGTATGCCTCCAGCTTTAGCCTCTTTTCTAAAACTCCCCTCCACCAAAGTGACCAGAGAAAAGTAGTCCCCTAACAACCAGCTCCTTCTGTTAAGACCATTTGCTGGAGAAGATATGCAAACATACTTACAGAGAGCTGTGGAGTCTAAATTCTGAAACACACTCCCAGGTTCTCCAAACAGAGAGTAAGTTCACACATTTTGGCCACAATGAGGCTCATTAAGGACAGGTCTAGGATTCTAGCCCCTGATGGACAGTAGAAGTGCCAGGGTTTTTGGACTCCCATGTTGAAATTCCCTGTTTTTTTCAGCTAGTGACACCACCTAAGCATAGCTATAAAGATACCTGGGTTTTTTTATTTGTTTGTTTGTTCATTGGGTGCATTTGAAAAGCAAATAGCTCTGTTTTGGAGAATATGAATATAAAACATGAAATGAAGAGGTAGTGAGTGAAAAAAATATCTAGGGCGTGAATAAGGGTTGACATGTTAGTCTATAACAGGAGAGTCGTTGGAGAATGTCATGTCCTCTAAAGGTATGTTTGGACATAACTGCAAATTTCATTCTGTGCATTATCTACTGGAAACGCCCTAATGGCCTCTTGGAAACATTTCAAATAAACGTACATGTAAACTGCTGGTTTTAAAGTTCAGTATTGCATTATCTCGCCTAAATATCTGAAATTCTCAGTATCGATAACTGTATTTAGCTTTTATATCAATGTACATTGTCTACCTAAAGAGCTGAGATGACTTTCCACAAAGATTTGGCTAAATCCAGCGCGAGTGATTTTTGGAGGGAGGAGGCAAGCTTTTCACCTTTATATCATGGCATTTTAGCCACTCAACTCTTACTGACTCTAATGATTTAGTCCTCACATACCACTTAAATAATTTAGATCTATAATATATCTCTGAGGACAGTTACAGTCAGATAAATATCTATTCTGCCCAATTTGTAATGTAGGTATTCTGTACACTTGAGAGAAGCTGTTTTAGCCAATTTTGTAAATTTTTATTTGAGCACTTTTTAAAAAGGCATCATTTTATACCCAAGAGATTTATTTGATCTCCAGTTTGGCTAACTAGCATTCAGGACATGGATTGCATGTAATAAAAATGCAAGATTGCCAGAGAGCCCTGGCAGGGTAGCTCAGTTGGGAGCATCAACCGGATACTCCAAGGTTGAGGGTTCGATCCCAGGTCAGTGCACATACAAGAATCAACCGATGAATGCATAAATAAGTGGGACAACAAATCATTGTTTTTCTCTCTTTCTCCTCCTACCCTGCTAAAATCAACTTAAAAAAAAGTTTGTCAGGAAAAGAAATAGCCATCAAGTGTGCACACTAACCGGTTTGGAGGATTTATCATCCAGGAGTTCCGCAGTATCACAGCCAGGTCAGCAAGACTGAGTTGCCCTCCTCTGCGGGTGAGAAATGGGAGAAGGATTCCAACAGGATCAGATGCAGAGCAAGGCTTAATCTGCATTTTAAATAATTATTTCTCAAGAATATAGTCAATAATCTGTTAAAGTTTGAAGTCTGGTATATAACTTTTTAACGCAAAAGTGATGGGGAAATGTCTCTTGCATGTTCCACTGGCCAGGATAATTGAATAGCTACAGCTGAAGAGCCAAGCCTAAAATCCAATGTGAGTGCCATATCACAAGGTACAATTTGCTATAGGCTCTTTGTGTCCCAGGTACTGTGTCAGGTGCTTTGCATATATTATCTTATTTAATTTTGGCAACAAGTCTATAAAGTATGATTTATTATACCCATTTGACAGATGAAACTAGGACTCAAAGAGTTTCAGAAACTTGCCCGTAACATGTAAGTAAAGTAGCCAGGATTCAGGTTCAATTCCTTTATACCCCAGAGCCCAAACATTAAAATTCTATATTCTATTGTTGTCCTTGACCATGCTTGGTATAACCAGATAGGATGGAGATAATTTTTATTTTAAATTGCTTAAAATTTTGCACCTTGTTAAGATGCAGAGAGATACAGTCCCCTTGCATGAGAAAATGACTTCTGATAATTCAGGAGCTCAAACTCATTATTAGAGAGTGAGGGAGTGGGAAAGGGAGAGAGGGGAAGAAAGAAATCAATGTTACAGGAAACTAAGACTCTTACACTTAGTCACAATTCTGATTTTGCTGTCTTCATAGAAGATTGAGATCCACCTATTTCCTTTGTTTTTAGCACTAAAACCTTGATGGTTTTCAAGATGTGTAATACATTCAAATGAAAAAATCATAGTTGGGCATGATTTCAAATCAAGTAAAAAATCAGACTCTAATAAAAAGTTTAACTTTCCACAAGGTAATTGGTTACTAATTTAGGGTATTCTATAAGCGTATATGCTCTACTTTATCATATCACACTTTAATCCTTCCAAAAATGCATTGCAATAATAATTAATAATCTAATTAACTATATATAAATAACATATCTGCTAGTTAAATAAAAATAAGAAATCCTCAATTCATCTCAATCTTTTAAAAGTCAGTCAGAGCTACCTATTGGGGCATCTTCTTGTCCTGGGTTCCCAATCCTAGATAGTCTCTGCCATGAATACATTCTACTAGTTGGATCCCAGCACCTCTGATCTAGGTCTAGTACAATTCTGAAGAGCGTTTCACTTCTCCCATTTCCAGGGTTCTCTTGTGCTGAAAATATTTTCAATTCCTTAAGATTGGCCCCATTACTTTGCAGTACACCCTAAGTTTAAAGGGGAAAAAACAATTTCTTTCTGCCTACCTCGTTTTTTTAAACATAATCCAGTGTGGGAAGCCAGTAACCTAATTTTTTTAAAGTACCAACAAGTAAATTTTCCTCGTGTTCACCCTAATCGTGGTGTGAAGGACCTATAAGGATGATCTCATTGCTAGCCAACACCATCAAACACTTCTCCATCCTACACATATAATTATTTTCTACAATTTAGTCTACAGCCATATCACCCTAAACCAGCTTGATCTCACTTAATAATTTTCTACAATTTAAAACTTATTTCAATTCATACCTCTTTCATTAGTCTCTATAATTGAGATTTTCCATAATGACCACTTTAGCCACATGATCTTCCATAACCTCTGTTTTTTCTAACCAGTCATGACTGTCTATCTATATCATATATTTCGATGTTTCTCTGCGTACAATTCAAGGTCTAAGACTATTCTTCATTTGTTAGTATTTCTCCTCAAAATACAAATCTCTCCATCACAATCATAAACTGAGAGAACAGACTTTATTTTGTATTTCTTTCTCATGCTCTAATTCAGTTTACTAAGAAAAAAGTATATTGAAGTCCTTAAAAATTTACCAAACATGTTCCTAGCATGTTGTGAATACAGTAGTGACACAAAAATGGTTGTTGAATTTAAATAGAATCGTATCACTTTTGGTGACTTTGATATTTAGGATATGGCTTCTTAAAGAATGGACAGAACTGGAAAGCATTATGCTGAGTGAAATAAGCCAGGCAGTGAAAGACAAATACCATATGATCTCACCTTTAACAGGAACCTAATCAACAAAACAAACAAGCAAGCAAAATATAACCAAAGGTACTGAAATAGAGAATAGACTGACAGTCACCAGAGGGGAGAGGGGAAGGGGTTACAGGGGAAAAGGGTGGAAGGGTTTGCAGGAACAATCGTAAAGGACACGTGGACAATAACAAGGGCTGGTGGAAACAGAGGAGGGAGGTGAGGAGGGCTAAGGTGGTGGGGAGGGGGAGGAGGGAAAGGCAGAAAAATGTACTTGAATAACTGAAAAATGTTACAATTAAAAAATTAAAAAAAAGAAATCCTTTCTACTTCTGATTATTGACCAACAGTAAAGAAAAATTCATTGAAACCAACTTCACAATGAATGACTAATTTATGTAGATATTCATTCACTCTACCACAATTCTCCAGGGCCACTGCACCCCTAGACATTAAGCTGTCATTAAGGAAGCTGCAGAAATGCAAGACTGGACCACTTGAGATAGGCTTCTCTATTCTGGCCCTGGTTTATCCAGTATTAGTTTTGCATGTGGACAATAAACATTGGAAACTGGCTTAAGTGAGTAAATATAAAACCAATACCATCAATTTTGACCCTTTTGATAGGGTTATCAGTCTTATTCAGAATTTGATAAAAGCTATGTGTTAAAATAAAATGCAAGAGCAAACACCAAAAATCGATAAACAAACCAGGCCTGTGTCTGAATTAGTTTAATACAAGCCTACTCAACTCAGACTTGACTTTTATTCCTAAGGTCAACTTGGCATCACATCAACACCAACAAACAGGAAATAGGATATAAGAGGGCCTGGAAAAGGGCCAGATTTTTCAGATTCCATCCCATATGAGGTTTTTTTCTTTGGGTTCAGCCTTGGCACCATTAATTCATGACTTCACTTGGGATTAAATGAGTATCGACCATCTGACTGCCATTTGTCAGGAGATTTCTGATAAAAACAAAAATGAATTCATGGTAAATTCTGGACTACCTGTGCTCCCCAAGGGCTTGGCATATGACTAAGCAAATATACTAGCCCAACCAATCCACCTTCCAAATGAATGGGCCTGGCTCCAGAAAACACAAATCTTATAAGGTTGCCTGGACTGCCAGCTGCCTTAATTTTAGCACAACGATTTAATGTATTTTAAATAAATGTAACATAAGGAAAAATGCTTTGTACAAATTGGTCATCTGTTGTTTTTCTGGCTGGCACCATGATTTATGTAATATATCAGTAAAACGACATCTCTCTATCTGTCTCTTGGATAACAAAGTACATATAAAAGTTTCTTTATAGTGCTTTAACCCTCTGATGACTAGAAAGGTCCTACTAACAATTTATTCTTATATAGCATCTAAGCAAGTTAAATATGCTGTCAAATATTCAAGTATTTTATTCTTTGCCTGTGGTACTTTCCTTGCCCTGGAAACTATCATGTTCCCCACATTCAAGCCTGCAGCATTATTTTCCTCATTGTGTACAAAAGTCAGTGCTCAAGATTTGGGTGACATCCACTTCTACTCAAACTAGCATTAACTAAATTGTCATAATATCCCAAATTAGTCTTTACTGATTTAATGTTAATTTTAAAGGCCACATGTGCATATTTGCAGTCTCTTCCCTCTTTTCTCAAGGAAAAAAAAATAGAAATAATATATTCCTCCAGTGTAGCAAAGCATAATGCAAATCTTGTGCTTTTGGTAGAGTACCAACAACACCAGAGATGACATCAGCACAAATCACTGGAGCATAAAAGAGAACAATTGTTTTTAACCTATTTTGGATCATACACACATATATTGTGGAAATCTTAAGGAAACTTGGAACTCTTTCCCCTGAGCAATGTATATTTACTCTTACATAAAATTTTGCATAAAATTTCAAGAGGTTCACAAGCCAGAAGAACATAACAATATGATTTTTATGTCTTTCAAAGATAAAGCATTGTTTTAGCTCTCTAATTAATCCCACAGGAATAATATGGTGGACTTGTGTTGTAGCTTGCTTGTAACAATTGTTTCTGGGCTAGTTAGCTTTTTTTTTTTTTTTGGAGCTAATGAGGAAGGAGGTCATAGGTTCAATTCATTTAGGGGTCAGTTGGTTGTCATACAAAGAAAAGACCTTTTCCATATTGCAGATCCGCCATCTTGCAAACTTATGCATTTTTCTCACCAGTGAGAGAATGGATGGCTAAGAACATATCATCATTTCTTCTAGAAGGAAAATTCATTAGTGCTTTTCCTTGCTTTGGGGATATCAATAATTATAAAATTATTGGAAGCAGCAATGTGCTAGAAAGAATATAAGGGTCAAGAGACTACAACCAAAGTCTGCCATGAACTAGATGACTGTGTGACTCTGAGCAGGTTACTTGGCCTCTCCAGGTCTGTTTTCTCATTAAATTAGTGGGCCAGGCTGGATAATTAGAAATATTTTAACTAGCAAGTTCTAATATTAAGGGTCACTATGTATGAAGGAATAAGAATCGCATGTAGTAGCACAAATTAAAGTATATGTGTAATGGGTAACCCCTACAGTATTTATATGATTCAACGGTAATATGAAGTTCCCAGAGTGAAGCATTCTTATCACCATCATTGACTATGGGGAAACTGAATTCACAGCAAATGCTGATTTGCTTTCATAATTGATGTACATGAATTTACATAAATAGATATATACTTGATATTGGATTCTGTGTTCCTTAGCTTCTCAGGAAGAAAATACACATGCACCAGTAACTTAACAAAGAAGAAGAACATACTTTTAAAAAATCTTTAAAACCTCCTTGATTCAACAGGAAGAAGCAGGAAGAAATCTTAAAAAGGACCAGTTTCTTGTATAAGTTAGAAATGTCAGATGGTTTCTTTATGAAGTACAGATGAGAGCATACAGTCACTTTACTGTCACTACTCACTGTAAAAACATTACCTATCTTTGAAATCTCCCTGTATTTTATTTTTTATGCCCAATACACATACACACACAGGATAGAAAATGTTAAGTTTTGTGACTTAGGGTTTGGGTTTTTTTTTTTTTTTTTTTTTTTTTTTTTTGGTAATACTAAAAGATGCCTCTACTTTCATTTGTTTTATAGTCTGATAATTTGGCTACAGAGCCAATGCCCATTTAAGGGAATACGGTGTGGGACGACTGAGCAGCAGTATTCAGCAAGGAAGCCATATGTTTCTTAGCCCCGCCATACTGTCTGTGGCTGTCCCTCACCCCTTGTGGATCAGCTTTTTTTATCAGATAGGCCTGCAGTGAGTGGAATGCACTTTTTTTTACAGGTGTTCGGTGGAGAGCACACACAAAATAAAGATTTCCAAGGGGAGTGAGGCTATGTAAAGCATCCAGAAATAGCAACTTGTTTTCACTTAAAATGCAATCCACAGAGGTCTGCTTCAGACTCTTAATTTATAGTATTAACTTTATATATCATAAGTGACTGCCTGCCTCCAGATAGCTGACGCAGTGACCAGCATATTCAGAGCCGTCTGGTTTTAATCATGTTATAGTTTGTCTAGAAAAAGTATTGCAAGCACACTTATTATACCATTAGATTGTGACCAAAACTGAAAATATATTTCATCAAAAAGATGGCTTCTCATGTTAAATTCCAAGAAAGGGTATAGTTTTTGGTGAAGAGATTAAAAGTAATGAATCGTCAAATGCATTCACATTACAAAGCCCCTTTTGCAAGTTGTCATTGTAGTCTCTTGTAATTTCCTATTTTTTGGTACCATCTAAGATAGTACCAACTAATCAGCAATACACAGAAACATACAATAAAGTCGAGAAAGCCCTCTACTAAGCAGAAGGTTAAACATGGGCACTGACAACTCCCATCATCTGAAATTATATTATGATGGTCTCCTTGAGCTCAAGAGAATTCTCTTCCACTGACTCATTTGATGCCCAAATTAAAGTGTAGGTGCACACAGCCTCAAAGAGGAAATCAAACAAGAGAGAGGGTGTAAAAACAATACAAGTGGAGAAGCATGAGGTTTATATTTTTATGCTAATGTGCTGGTAAGAAAAGGGCTCCATTTGGGGAGCAATAAAGAAGGGGGTGGGGGAAGGCTGTGAGCAGATCTCAGTAAAAAACACAGAGGCTTTCTATGCAGATGGGGGATTTAAAAGAAGTAAAATGATAACCACATAGTCAAGAGACTAGAAAAGAGACCTTGATGTTTGATAGTTGTAATAACCTGCAGAGTGCTCTAATGGCTCGGGGATCAGGTGCAGAGCTACAGCAATAACGAGAACTGAATAATTATCTCGGCCGTATCTGTATCACCAAAGTCCCAGCGTATGAGCTATATAAGGAGGCTTCTGCTGCCTCTCCAAGATTTCCTGAAATGTTAAATCACTGATTTGGGAGCACTTCCCGCATTAGTACTGCCCAGTTAGAAAGAAATAAAGCCCAGAATTCTCATGTGGCAGTTCTAATGTCTTTGTTAATTATGAATTATGGGTAAACATGCAGACTCACAGAGGTCACGGCTGTCAGCAACAATAGTTTTCAAGAAGGATTTTTACGAGGGTCTTTTTCACTTCACCATAATGTCCATTTTATATACATAAACAGAGCCAGGCATACAAAAAATGGTGTTTGCTTTTTAGGGGAGTTGTATTTTTTCCCTTTTTCTCCCTCCCCCTCCCCTTGTGTAGAGGCATGTAACCACAGCCAAGCAAAGCAGTTCCTAACTACAGTTCTCCTCTGTGACTGACAACAGCTGCACCATTCCAAGGACTAGGCAGAAGGAGTCACCGGGGCTGAGGCTGGGTTAATGATCAGACACTGAAAACCACGTCTTTCTTGTTAATAGAGTGAGCGGCCAGTTGGGTAACCCATCGGCAGTGGTCACCTTTCACATACAATGGAGAAATAAAGCTGCATAGAGTATGCTTGATTAACCTCACTTAAATGGCAATGCTGATCTCAAATCTATCCCAAGGGTATATATAAACAGGATTAAAATTATATTATGCGTGGATCCAGCCCAACACAAGCAACTGGCACAAAATCATTTTAATTAGGTGTTAGTGGCTGTAACTCATTCAACTTTGGCATTAATTCTTTTTGTCCCATCAAAGAACTTCTAGGCCTTACCATAAGGTAGTGTGAGTATGAAATAAAGGAGAACTTCATTGGAAAGTAATGTACTCTTGTGCCTCAGTTTCACACATAATGTGTTGATGAGACAGTATATTCAGCCCTGGTTGATGTGGCTCAGTGGATGGAGTGCAGCCTGTGAACCAAAGAGTTACCAGTTCGATTCCAGTCAGGGCGCAGAAGAGGCAACCACACATTGCTGTTTCTCTCCCTCATTCTCCCTGCCTTCCCCTCTCTCTAAAGATGAATAAATAAAATCTATTAAAAAAAGACAGTATATCCAGACCAAAATTTGATCAAAATATTCAGAAAGTCCATGACAATCTTTGTACATAACTTTTTCTAAGTAAACAGTATATCTTAAAAAATAAAAAAAAGGTTTGGCAAATTTTATCATGCTGACCTTCAAACGTCAAATCATGTTAACATTAGTACTCACTTTGGAGGCTATTTTCTTTGCACATAGCAAACTTAGGAACTACATTAACCTCTCCACACAAGAGAAATAGATTTCAGTGCCACACCCTCCTCATTTATCTTTCTTCCCTTTCCTCTTCTGGTCCATTTAAATGACATTTTCTCATCATGGAGCCTAGGAGTCCTTTCCAGGTTCGAGCTTAGAACAGATGTTGCAGGGCAACCTTCCACTGACCTTTCTTGAGAAAGGTCCTTTGTTTACTTGAACTGACTTTTAAGATCAGCCAAGCAAGGTTAATCAGATCCCATATCACATAAGAGAAGATTCATTGTCAAGAAACTTTTTCTTCAGTTTAACAGGAAAATGAAATAAAATCAAAGGACCAGAAAGCACACAGGTGGTAACTCCAATGTATCCGGATGATGCTTCTGCCAGCCCAACTGCTTACCAACAGCATAATCTCACTGTACTCATCTGAGTTATTTGCAAGTTTCCCCATTTTAAGGAACATCATCCTCTTTTAAAAACTGTTTCCTAGTAGAAAGAGCATCTAAGAATGAGCTGATGTTTCTCAGCCAATTCAGGAGGTACATAAAGAAGATTCTCACAGATGCTGGGCCCAGTCCCAACCTGACCAAGGCCCACACTTCACTCTGCGTTGCTGGAAAGAGCAGCTAGAGGCATGGCACATTTCTTTTACAAGAACTCCTAAGACATTTAGAAAACCAATACATACAGAATATCTATGATGGAATAAGTATTGCCTTCCCAATCCTCCCTTGAATCTCCACAACATGATTCCTCAGCCCTGGGTAGCTTTGAGATAGCACCTGAACCCTATGTCTCACCCCTAAGGACTCTGATGTGAGTAGTTATGCAGCCAACGCATATTTATCATCATTATTATTAACATCACTATGGAGATAAAGTGCATTCAAAGTAAAAAAATAAAAAAGGGACTCTGTCACTGGCATTAACTGGAAATTCCTAAAATATACAGATAGATATATAGATACAGTTTTCTAACGTAGAGGATAATGACTTGTGGGAAATCTGACCATAAATACCTCAAGCTCTGGGAAACCTTAGTGAATAAACTAGGTTATTTTGAATAATAGGCAAAAATGTAAAAGTAAGGAAGAAAGAGAAAATTGAATTCAATGTGCAAGCCAAGTGAAAGTTAAGGCAAAGTCTTTCTGAGTGACACAAAAGAAATGTGACTTGGCTTCTTTAAGAAGCCACATGGACAGTAAAGAAGGTGGGAATGAGAGAAAAATCCAGAGTAGCAGATTAAATGAGCTGCTTTGCTAGCTGATTCTTAAATAGAGAAAAAGATATTCTTTATAGAGTCCATAAACTAATTCTCCTTTCACAATTTCTTAATTCTGTTTGGTTTGAGAAACCAAACCACATCTCCTAGGAGCAGAATATTTTTTATAGTTTGTTAAAAACACATCTTTTTATATTTATTTTTTTAATTTTGTAAAACGTCAGCTTCTGTGCCAGGTTATCAGGACTCAGAGGAGCTCAGTAGCCAGGAGGGAAAAGGTGAGGTTGATCTTGAGTTTGGCAATGGCTATTGTGAGGGAGGCAATTCGATCCATGCAAATGTCTCCTTGAATCAAGCTTCTATTTCCCCCTTATTCTCATTTTCACTTTTGCCTTTTAATGTTGCCTGAATCTATTCTAAGTGTCCTTTGCCATGGCAACACCTGCAGGTGAAGGCCCTGCTCCTCGCTGCCAGCCTCACCAGTGATGAAGTGGCAATTAATCACTGCACAAGGAGAGGAGTGCAATCTCCAAGACACCCAGGAACAATTTCAGCACGAGGGTGTCCCTAAAGCACCCTCTTCTCACAGGTGTTTAACCTGTTTAGCCATACCCCAGGAAAAGGAAAAGGAAACAAAGACCCTTTCTTCCTCTGTTGTTAACATTTTATCACTCATCTCCCCAGGACTGATGCATTCTCTAAATTTGTACTAACAGCCCCAAGGAGTCAACGTTAGTTCAGCAGAATGTCATAGGGGGCTGTAGAAAAGGAGAGCTCTGCTCACTCTCTCTCTCATGTGCCTTCAAGTTGATGAGGATCTGAGGCCAGCTCCAAAGCTCTCCCACAGATGCAAAGTTACAATAGCCGGGGCCAAGGTGTTTGACATCCATGCCTTCTGGGCTTCTGCCCATCATTCCCCATTTCTGAAAAGATGCTTATTCAGAGATGTTTCAGCTTCTCATTCATGCTGTCAATAAAAATAGAACACTATCCACTTATGTTTGATGTTACAGCCTTTCAATTCAGGCTCTTAATGCACTTCACGAACTTTGTCCAGGTACCAAGTACTGCCTTTCTCCCAATGGACAGACAGGCACACGAAAGTCAAGAATCTGCCCCAACGTCTACCTCAAAGGAGTCAACATCAAGGCTAGAAAGAGCCCTAAGATCTGATATTCCAACTACCCCCTTACGCAGCTTCTCTTTGTTGGTTATTTCTGCAAAGCTTTATATACCTTGGCAGGTCAAGGAAGACGACATGTGAGAAAATAGCATTGTTACCTGTTGAGACTCATATGCAAATTGTTTAGTGTGATTTCAATGCTATGTAAACTTGCTATGTCTTTTCATTTACAAAGTTGATATATTATTCTCTAAAGTTTGACATAGATGTCCCTGACTCTTATTCTGACTAAGGGCTTGAGCTTTATATACTGCCTGAAAATGTAAATTCACAGTATTAAATCTCCATATCCAGTTGTTCTGTTTTCAGGAAGTCCCTTCTATGATCATAGGTGCCAGTAACATTACTTTTATTCCTCCACCAAACACCAAATCAAAACTTTCAAGAGGAAGTTTACTGTGGAAACCTCCGGGGTAAAAGGTCAGGCAGTTAGTAGCAGACAAGTGACAATCATCAGTCTCATGAATCATCCTGATCACCCAAAGAATGTTCCCAGTGGCCACCAACTCTTCTGTGCTCCACCTTCAGCATCCATGAAATCAGTTTGACTACCTTCTCCCACTTCTCTCAAGTAGTAAAATCCCTTGTCAGTTGTTAGGATCACTTTCTGTTATTCAAGGATTGATTCTCTATGGGTTTTCAGCTCTTCTTTCAGGAATCCATGATTCAGTGCTAACCACTAGTCCTAACAGTTCTCATAAATCCATCTCCTCTTGGATTTGTGCCCACTTAATCAAGTCCTTCCTCATATTTATACTTAAACTCTGTTAGAATTTCATCTCTTCAAAGGCAAAGATTTTAGCCTTTCTTTTTCACTAATTCAAACAGCACATAGTACATAGACTGAACATACTAGGCACACATGAAATATATGGGTTAAACGAACGAATGAATAAATAGAATGGCATAAATGAATAAGTGAAGTAAAAGATGATTGCAATACTCTTAAAGCTAGACTCCCAGCCTCACACCCCTCCCCTCCAATCTCCACACCAGAATCATAAATACAATCTTAAAATGTACATCTGATCATATAATTCCACTCCTTAAAATCTCTCAATTACTCACCCACTGCAAGCTAAATCCACACCAACAAATAAGACTACTCAGGATCTGGCTCCTGTCTCACTTCTAGCCTCCCCACCTCCAGCCCCGTACACAACATGGAATCTAACCATGCTGAAGCACTTGCAGTTTCTCAAACATGCCGTTCTCTTTCACATTTGCTCTCTGGCTAATGTAGTCCTCTTTGTCCTGATTCCTTGGCTTGCAGTGTTTACCTGTCATTCTCTGCTGCTACTTTAGCACTCATGTTAATATCCCTTTTTATGACATTTTCTGGCCAGTTCATACTTTCTCCTATGAGTTTCCATAGTTATAGGATTGCATGGCTACCTTACCAAAAGATTCTGAACCTTCTTTTATTTTGGTTTAATCCATACCTAGCACAACATCTGGGACATAGTAGATGCTCAATAAATTTCCATGACTTATTAAATGAGTTCTTAGCAACACTGTAGGAAAGTCAATAAAGTTAGAATTAAAATATATTTTAGAAATTCACTAATCCAACCTTCAGACTTCTAGCTTGCCACCTTGGACAAGTTACTTGATCTGTATTTGCTTCAGTTTCTTCATTTGTAAAACAGGGATCATTATAGTCTCTCCCTCATAAGGTTGTTATACCTCTAATGGATTAATACATTGCTTAGAAAAGTTCCTGGTCCATAGTAATCTTTTAGTAAATGCTTATTATTTAGGAGGAGAAGGAATAAAGAGGAAGAGATAAGACTTAGACTACCAGATAGTTTAAACATTAACTACTCATTTATGGACATGCTAGTGGTATAACCAAGACTAAAATGAAAGTTTCCAAACCTTTCATGCACAGTATGAACACTACCATATGATGCTAGTTCCCAAATGTATTATAAAAACATTGACATGAGATAAAAATGTAAACACACTCCATGTTAAAGACAATTTAAATTTTGAATTTAAAATTTTAGTTTCCCTATTTATACTTATGTTATGTATATTAAGTACAAAAAGTGAAATTTAAAATAACAAATCTGAAAGATGTATATACATAGACATTCCAGTATTTTCCCATAACCAATTTATGGTCCTGCACTTCCCACTTAGAAAATGCCTGGCACTTTTCACATAGAATTGCAGTTTACTTTTCACATGTCTACTTCTTCTAGATTGTGAGCTGGTTGAGAACAAGAACAGAGACTTGAGTAAAAGTTGTATATGTATGGATTTAAGAGAAATTGCCTAACATCATGTGAGCACTTAATAAATGCACAATGGGTATTCCTTGCATTCAATAATAAGAATGTACAATTAGGGTGGAATGTAAGAAAGGGTAGTGGTGTCACTTTTTGCGGAAAGTTGAGCTGATTACAAAAGCCTCTAGTTGAAATATAAATTCATGTCTCCATGTTTCCCAGAGTTCCAGCTCCCGTGACTCACACAACAAAAATGCCCAAGTGAATGTGTGTTAATCTCTGCATTTTAGGGGACTCTACACATGGCAACTTCTTTTTCTAGAAACTTGACTGATAGGATTTTAGATTAAAGAAAATAAAGATGAGCCAATTGGAAGTTTGGGAATTATTCAAATGTTGACCTGGACAAGCATAGCCTACTGTCCAGAGCGATCAGCTCTTGAATTAAAAATCTTCAACTAAGAAGACATCAGTCATATAGAAAACCCACAGCTAATTCCACAAGATACAGCTACTTATTGTTCATATTTGTCCTGTTGGAAAGAATTTAGATTCACCACTCTAGCTACATTAACACGAATAGATTAAAGATATAATACACCAAAGTATTTCCTTGATAAACAGGTAAGGACTAGAAAGTCTTTAACCCTAAACTGTAATTCCTTTAAGTTTCTACAAGCTGGATTTCCACCCAGCTGTCTGTTCTGAAAGTTAAATGTTCAAAACTGGAGCTCTAGTTCACGAATTGTTTAATTTTCATTGCAATGCCTCTTCATGCATGTGAAGTGGATGGATTTTTGCTTTAAAAAAATAAACACTTTTTTCTTGTAGTTTTTTAACTGTAATTATTTTTGTGTCAGAAATATAATTGTACTCCATATTGAAAGCTAACCCAGTGGGAAAATAATTTTGCACAATTACAGAAAGTTTTAATAAAAGACTGATAAGCAAAGTTTTGAATTTTTAATGCATTCTGCAGGCGGTTGAGTGCCTTTTGCCATCTCTGTCACTTATCATTAAAGCTGTGTGAGAGTCCTCCCTTATACTTGACTTGATTGACAAAAGTGAACTCTGACAAATAAAAGTAAAAGACAAACGTCAGAATGAAAAAAATTAAAAACAGTCCCAGTTTCACGGCTAATTTAACATTCCTGCCTCCCCTTGACCCACAAAAGTTTCTTTGTATTTAATATTTGGTTCTTACCTACTTACTAGCCTACCATAGTGAGCATTAAACTCCTGCATAGCTTGTAGCAATAATTCACTTTTGTAAAAGCACATCCTACTTCCAGGGCATGTTTTTTGGCTTAATTTGAAAAAATTACCCTCGTTTGACAGAGAAAACACTTTTGAACACGGATAACCTATGCATTTATGTGCAAGTGAAATCCAAAGAGTGTAATTCATCTAAGCATTCTGTGACGAAGGCATCGTGAGAGCTACACTGAATTTGCTCCGGGGCTACAATTTGAAGTCTTCCTACTGGTATATCATTTTAATGTCTGTTTGTTTACTCTAGGTTCTGTCAGACCCTAAACAACACACCGAAGTCTTTTTTCAGTTTCTTCAGGTTGGTGTCCAATGAGTATCAACAGTCTGTGTTTTATTGCTCTGTCCGCAGCCAGGGAGGGCTAAGGCTATGGATTCAGCCCCACTGCCCTCTTCAAACTGGCAGGGACAGTCTCATGGCAAACATCAAACTGTCACTTGGTTTCATGTGTCTGCTGCCTAATAAGTTTATTTTGGATCACAGTGATTTGCCAGCATATGCTCAAGATAAAATGTTCAAATGATGCAAAGTGGGACTTTCAAATTATGATCCCGAGTACTTTTTTTTTCCATAGCCACTTACATGTAATCTAAAAATAAACACTCAGGCTCCACTAGGATGTGACAACTTCAGCAAACAAAATTGAAAATAGCTGCCTTACAATAGTCCCTCCCTCTGAAAGAAACAGGGGAAAATATACCTTTAGAGAAAAATACAGCGCCTGTTAAGGAACAGACGAGCTACTCACAGCAGGTTTGTGAAGAGAGGCACAAGGACATAAACAGCTCAGGATGGGTATCAAGCAAGGAAAAAACCAGCCAGCAATCACCGTGCTGAATCCCGGAAGGGGCGCAGGGAAGTGGTCACAGGTGATTGTCATGTGTGATAATTATTATTACTGTACACCTGCTCCTCCGCACTAATTAACTTTGGATATGCAAATCAATCCTATTGCATCATGCCCCTGCTCTCCTCCCCTACAGATAAGAAGATGTTCAGCTGCTGGATTTAATTAGGATAATGAACGCCAGGCCCATGGTGGCTTGGCAGGGGAGGTGGGGGGGAAGCTGTGACTGACCTTTTCTCCCAAAACGTTGACATTTTCTAAGGCTTCTGAGCACTCGAAGTCACCTCCATGGCTGGGACATTGATAGGAGCGGATTGATGAGGTGTCATTAGAGGAGAGACGCGGTGGCCCCAGTGTTTGCTGGGAGAATACAGCAGGTGTTCTGACAAGGACACACACCATCACTGTTATTTGCCAAACAATTCTCCTGATTCAGTAAAGTCAAGCATGCCAGCATTTCTTTATAAAAGAAAACAAGGCTGTTTTTCATAACCGCCCAGAAGAGAGGTCATCACTATATAGCATTTCTGAATCACTTTCCATTTCGCATCATTGTATTAAAAAGGTTTCAATTATTCCTCTTCCCTCACATCCTTCCCTCTGCACCCTTCCAATCATCCCTTTGCCCTGCCCTGCCCAGAATCCTCATGGCATGTAAGCTGAAAGCATTTCCTGATGGTAAGTTAAAAGGGTTAAATTTGTCCCAATGAATCCCTATAATCCCATTCCTGTAACATAAGGTAAGGCTAGGGCTTCTGTGATTAAGTGGAAAGAGAGGGCAGAGCAGCATCTTCTTGTTTGGATAGCTGGTCTGCTTGTTTATCAAAAAATTGTTTTCAATTATATATATACACATATATATGCCTTATTTGAATTTCAAATTCAAAAACCTGCATACAAAATAATACAGAGGAACATAGGCTATAATACGATCCTGTTTTCCTCTCTCTCACTCTCTGATCATTTACTCAGCTTTAACTTTTTAGCCATCTGTGTGTAGAGACTTTTCTGTATTTGCCGTTCTGACAATGGAGTTTTATGCAGTAATAAAATAATCCCATGTTAGATCTCTCTTTTTTTCCTTCTCTCTTCTTAATGTGTTCAATTATAATGGAAGAATAACTTTAGGAAACTAGCCAATTTCACAAAGAGGTGAAATAAAAGCACCTTGGTGCAGCTGAAAAATCAAGCTGATCAGAGCCCAACAAGGAGGCAGTGCCAGAGTCGCATTTCTAAAGTAAAGCAGAAAGGTTTCAAAAATTAACCGGGACTTGAGGAAAAACGAGGAGTCATTCTGCTTCTATAATCTTGATAGACTGCACATTGCATGAGCTTTCTTATAAGAAATCAGAATTTTGCGATAGGTTCACTTTTCTTGTATCTAAGAGATGATCTACTACTCTTCCTTTTTCTCTGAAAAAATGCTTTAATAACATAGAAAAAGTATCATAAACGCTGCAATATATCCAAATGACATCATGTTGAGGAGGTTGAAGGTATTTAAATTGATCTTTTCTGCAGTATTTAAAAATAATCAGGTGGTCAAATCTGGAACTGTAAGATAGTGTAGAATCTAGTCATCTACTTTAAAGAAAAATAACAAGTTCAAGGAAAATTGTTGTCTTTTTTTTTCATGAAGCATTACAAAGTGCTGGACTTGAGTAATCAGGGTTTGTCTCTTACAGAGAGAGAATTACTTGAATGCTATAGGTTACAGCTGGTTGCAATATTCCTTATTTTTGATCACATTCCTTTCATAATGAGGTTTTAGCATATACTAACAGTTAACATTTGGCAAGACACAGCTTTAGAGATTCCACACATGGACTATTAGCATGGAGCCGAATGTGTCATATCAAGGGGGGGGGTGAACATCACAAGTTTGCTTGCATGTGTGTGTATTTTCCTTTTCCAGATCAAGCACTTTGCCAATTGCTTATTAATTACTGTTACTTATACTGTCTCTGCAATTACTAGTACCAGCTCTCTCTCTCTTGTTCTTGCTCCATTTCCCCTCCAGCATTTGTTTTCAGCTCCTCACCTTCCATCATAAAAAACCCTCAGCTGTATCTAGAACCATTTCAGGTAGCTCCGTCTCCTCCTTCTCTCAATACTCCTTTCTCTGTGAAGGCCTGAGCAGCTGACTGCATTAGGAAAGCAGGAAAAGTAAGTACTTTTTATTCACAAGTATGTTAGCATTTTTATTACAAACCTTATTTGTCAATCTCAGCACTAAAGAGAAAGAACCGTTGAACCAAGAACCTAGACTCAGCAGCACTGGGAAAGCAGCATCTGACTATGGAGAGATCAGTGCAAGTCTCCCTCCTTTCTCATCTACAGAGTCCTCCAGGGGTATGGGGCATATGCCGTTATGCCCCTCTGTGTCCCTGGTCCCCCAGGGAGAAAAGGTCACCACCAACAAAGCCTCACTGCACAAAATTGTGGTAGAAGTTGACATCTTGAGAAGAGAGCTAATTAAATTAGAACTTCAGGAATTAGGACTCAAAAGTCTTACTCTCAAATCACAACATTAATGTGGAAGGTTCACTTAAATTCCTCATTCCTGAGTTTCTCTCCCTGTTTTATCTTGCTGGCTGTGTGTCCTCGGACAACTTCTTTTCCTGACCTCTCTCAATATGAGGTTCACCGTTACACTGTAAAATGAAGATAATAATAGTAGTCCATAACGTTTTGGTAAAGATTAAGTGAGAATTTATATGTAGCTTATGGTGCTCATCTCTTAATAAATATAAGAAACATTGCCAGTGTGTCCAATAACATAGTAACAGTATATACTGTATATAATAATTAAACTAATGTAGCGTTCATAACTGCTAACCTAGTGTCCTAGTATATATAGAGAAATATATAGATATATAAATATCAGGGAATTGTGAACACTTTTAAGCTAATTTTAAAAATTCTGCAACTCATTTGGGCATAGCACATGGTATATTTCCATCAGAATAGGAGAAGTAAATACACATTTTTACATAAGCATCATCTCTTTCTTCTTACTGAAAAGATCATAATAGCTAGAAAGCTGGATGCAAATAGAAAAATGAAATACTAGGTCCCTGTGATCTTTTCACATGCACTTTGAATTTAAAAGCTAAATTCTTCCATTTGAGAATTTGAGAACGTATCCATGAAATTTCATGAATAGAAATCTATGGGTATTCTAGACACTTTTTCTATATAATTTAAGCTCAGTAATACAACGTATTGATTGTTTGCTTTGATTTTCACTATCTGACCAAAATAAAGCAGAGACAGATGGCTTTTCTGACTTACACTATTTTAAGCTACAAAGATGTTGCCCATTTTGGGGCCTATGTAGTTAATCTAAAATCTGTCGCACAATAAAATTAAACCTTCCAGATTTTAAGGTGAGGACAGTATGAATTAAAGATCAGAAGACCCAGACTCTCGTGTTGGCACTAAACATACTACATGATCTCTTGTGAATCACTTCACCTTGCTGAATCTCAACCTTCTCATCTAATGAGGCAAGTTAGACTAGATCTGGGCTTTTCAATGTTCAGTGTTCATACTAATGACATAGAGATTTTGATAAGAGGAAGAGTCTTATCTGGAGGCCTTGCGTGGGGCCAAAGGGTCTGCATTTTCACCAAGCTCCTAGGTGGTGCCAATGCAGCTTGTCTATGGAATACACTTTGGACAGCAAAGGACTAGATAAATTCTTGAACAAATCTATGTAATTTGGGGTTTCTATCAAATTATTCATGAGAAGGCATGTCACGATGGCCCCAAACAGGGATCAAGCACAGAGAAACAGTGCAAGGCTCTAGGACTTTACAGTTAGCAAAGTGTGTTTGCATCCATTTAGTCATTGCAGCAATTCTGAGACAAGTCTAAACTCAGAAAAGTTGAATCACTGGATCAAGATCATACATCATATTGTCAATATGTGGCCAAGCCCAGAATCAAACATAGAGACTCCTCTCCAACTAGCTGCGCTCACATACCCCCAAGTCTTCCACAGTCACCTTTGTATTCGACAGGCCCCCAAATGCATGAAGCCAAAGACCTAACAGCCTAATGGGGTTTCATACACAGCCAGATATTTATGTTTTTATTCGCAGTTACCTAAATATTGATGAAATCTAGTGTTTATCTGTTAGAGTCAGTTTAAGATTTCTATTTTCTTTCATATCTTTCCATTATTTTTCTGCCATCTCCCATTCATCAAGGACAGAAAAGTCTCTCAGGCTAGCTTGCACAAGTTTCAATTGCTACCGTACATGAGTTCTAGATCTCAAAGGCCAAAAAGCATCTATTTGATGAAAGAGCTATAAGGCAACCATAAAAATTATGGATCACAGAAATAAGCAATTAGTGTTATCTTCAATTGCTTTATTGGCAGTATTCACTCGTTAGAATAGAGGCAGCCGTAAAACAGATTGCAACATACTGTATAACAGCATATGGGATTTTACATTATAATGCTATTCTCTGCCAAGAAGTCATATTTTCATTTGAATGCATGGAACAGATTATCACAGGGTTTCCAGCATTAGAAGTGGATGACCCTCACTTTTTTTGTAGTTGTTTTTAAAAGGCAATTCCTGAAGTTAGGGATAAATCAAAATAAGTGTGATGGTGAATAGGGCTGTGTGTCACATGTTGGCATTCTGAGCCATTGGAGACTGGGCATGGCGTGGAGCTACAGCAGATAATAAAGTCAATCTCTAACGTGGTGGATAGAGGGAGGGTTGAGGGTTTGCCAGTCTTCCAAACCAGCTGGCGTCAATTCTGGAGGAAGCTGCTCACCCGCCCAACTCATCACAGCTGAAGTACCACAAAAGGCACCACTAAGATAGGGGATAGGAATAAAACAATAGGAATAATAATACAAGAAAATAACAGGATCTTTATTTAACATAGGGAGATGTTGTCTTGATGGCTACTTTGCCATTTTTACAGAAAGAGTGTATGAGCATGTTTATATACTACAGATTACATACACACACACACACACACACACACACACACCCCTTCAAATACACACACCCTGGGCACATTTCAATACGCCAGCTCTCAGGAATCACCCACAGGCCTAGAGTTTAAGAGTTTCTCCATCGCCTCACACACTTTACAAATTTCAATATGGCACACCTGGAAATAGGACTACATGCCCACCTGTCCTGTTTCAACAGTTCAAGTTGGAAAAGGAGTAAGGAAAAGTACACCTAACAGACTCTACTTCCAAGATCAGCCTGTGACATAGCAAATGAAAGGCTTTGAAAGACAGGACTGCTGAAAAGGAAGCTTGTGTAGTTTCAAATTAGAAGTCATATTGTTGCACTCACAGTTGATCAAATAAATATTAATCACCAAACGTACTTATGCCACTTTCTCACGCAATTGCAATATATTTCAAAAGTATTTTTAAATGGTGGATAAAATACACCAGGAGGGCAAGAAAAAATAAATCTCCTTTTATAGAACCTCATACAGGAGGTAGTGAGGGGCATGTGTAGTAATTTACCAGGACAAAGGAATATGTTTGAATTAGTTTCTGTGTGTTTTCTGCTATTTTTTCCTGGTCTCTTAAAATCTGAATGATTTTATAAAGTCTTGTACAAAAGTCTATGAGAGTCTATGTACAAAAAGTCATGTTAAAAGTAGATTTTGATCTTAAGTAATGTTCCAATGATTTGGTGTATTCACTTAAGCAATTTTTCAAGTCTTACAAAATTTTTAAAATTTCATTTACAAAAATTTATAATTTGGGGAAAAGATCACCCTAAGTGATTACAAAGGCAGGAATAATGCAAAATAAAGTACAACAGAGCTGCCTTTCTGCATCCCTTGGTCACAGGAACATTGCCCATACCTCTGTTTTAGGACTTTTCTTTATAAAAGGACTTGGTGAAAAGAGTAATGAAACTAAAAATTGAAGCATTTTGCAACCTAATCCTGACTATGCTGTTTACTAGTCTGTATGGCTTGCATACACAAGCATACCTCAGAGAAATGACAGGTATGGTTCCAGACCACCGTAATAAAGCAAGTTATAATCTTTTTGCTCTTGGAGGGTATTGCCTTCAATTTGTAAAAAAACAAACAAACAAACCAAACCTCCCCCCCCCACACACACACACAAAACCTCTGTAAAGTGCAATAAAGCAAAGTGCAATAAAATGAGGTATACCTGTATTGGTTTACTGTTTAAGTTCTGCTTCAGCTGTCATGGATTTATTTGTAAAGTTTCATAATGACCTTATCTACAGCATCCTCCCAAATTGAGCTTGAAAAAGATTTTTTTAAAAGTATTTTTCAAGTGTTTGGAGTAACTTCTCGTGAATGACCACCTTGTCTTATTTTTTAGTGTGAGGAAATCTGGCAGTTTTTCAGGAGTTGTACAAAGGGGCCCCATTAAAAACTGTAAATAGAAAAAGGAACAAAGACAGTGGCTAGTTTATACTTTAAGAAATTGGGGGTGTTGCATCAATGTATAACACAGTGAAACATCTGCCTTTTTGTTCAATAGGAGTACTGTCTTCAACAGCCTACCAATTTCTTATTTTGGCAGCTCTTGTGGCCCTGGACTTGCAATTGAGGTGACTTTGTTAAACGTATTAAAATGTTGAGAAGCAACTGCTCTGTAGGTCTATAAAGTAGCAAACTCAAGGGGCTGCACAGTTTTAAAATGACACTGTGTGTGTGTGTGTGTGTGTGTGTGTGTGTGTGTGTGTGTATCTGTCCCAAAGATGGTCCCACTGAATCAGAGAAGAGTAACACCGGAAGCTAGTAGAGAAATTATTTTTTACATATTTTTCTTGCCATATAGTAATGTTACTTAATTCATCATTGTTCAGAACAAATCAACAGTGAATAGTATCTCACTATATAATGACTTTTCCTTTCCTTGCAATAGAGTAAAGCATTTAAGGAAAAAAAAAAAACCCACAAGCATCTCAAATAGCCTCTGCTTTGCTGTAAAAATAGGCTGTGACGAGAGTAACTCATCCAATCAATTATGCAGCATGGTTTTAAGTGAGGAAAAATTTCAACATACGTATCCCTTCAAAATATATACAGCATATATCTATATGTGCAAACTGCGTAAATTTTGAAGGGCTACGAAGCATATATTTTGCTACAGCAAAGTTCTGACTGTAAAATTGATTGCAACAAAACTATAATTTCTTTTGCTGAAAAGCCCTAGCAATATGAATCTTACTGGGATTATTTAAACTCAGTGGTGTGTGTATACATCTATATGTGTGTGGATATAAACAACAGGATCTCTTCAAATTCTCTTCAGTAGGCTCAGAAACAACGCCTCTAACTAAAATATTCCTCTGAAATTTTCTCCTTAAAGTGACAATAGTAAACAAAAACACTTCCAGTTCTATAGTCTACACATGTGGACTCTGAATCTGTTCCCCTGGAGGGTGGGTCAGTCAATGCCATTCACTCCCTTTATTTACAGGCAGAGTTCCTTAGTGGTCTCAGTAAGAGCACCCTTTCCAAAGAATGATCTGCAACATTAACCAGAGCTATGTGACTTAGACTTTTACATACATATATATTTTTTTTTCATTTTGGCTGAATTCAGGAATGAGTCTGTGGGCTAAAAGAATCGATCTGTCACAGAGCAACAGATTGCAGTTAGAGACTGCCAACAAATCACAAGCAACAGTAGGTAATGACTAATTGTAACGGGAACGATGGAACAGAGGGTGGGATCGTTTCGGAAAAAGTAACTGAAAAAATGATCTTTCCCAAGTGAGATCAAACACTTTTGTTTGGGTATTTGTTATCATTAAATCCAGTACCAAGCACCGCACCTTCATTCTTCCCTACAGTTCCTTGTGGTACTGATTAAGCTGGCAGTCTCTCAGAGTATGCAAATTCCCCAACAGAGGCTGCCTTTTCTGTTTCTTTACTTCTATTAATGTTATTTGGTGAGGCGCTTTTGAGGTTTTTCAATGAATTATTATTTTAAAACACTCTTTGGAGTGTATAACCTAAGACAGGAAAGCTTAACCATGACTCCCACGTTGTAGTAATGAATATACAACACAATCTTGGGGGGCAAAGGGGGTGGATTTATGAAGATTTACAAGGTCCAAGAACTAGCATGGTAAGAACAATCATATCCATCTCTTTAATTGATTATACTATTGCAGTTTTTAATTATCTATTTACTCTTCCTCAGATTTTCATGAAATACTTTTTTCTGATTATCAACACATACAAATTTGTTTATGACAGAAACTTAACATTCTAAAACTTTAATATATCAATTACTCAGAGCTTGAGGTGCCTAAAGGAATTAAACTCTGCACTAAGGTTTGAATACTTCGGGGACATTCTGTAAGTTGTGCTTCACTGCAATAAAGATCCAGACTTTCTCTGCAGTGGGAACACAAGAATTTTGTGGCTCTTTGTTACTGTAGAGATTACAGAGCATATTGGTGTAAATATAATATCATATTTTTAAAGGTAACTTATTTTCTTTAAATTTAAATACTTAATTGTAACAAAAACAGTGTGCCAAGATTGTCCATACATTTATTCTAAATGTAAAAATAATAATTTCCTTAACTTGATGACATAGGCTAGTTACACCAGCCTTTAAGGGATACCAGCCACTTTGTCTCACTGATATTTTAATTCCTAAGTTGTCTGCTTTCTACACACATGTTGGACATCAGATTCCATGTCTATTTAATATTTGCATCAAACGCTCTTTGTCTCCTTATTATTCACAGAAGAAATAATGAAGAAAGCTAAGGGCTGCCCTCTTTTTCAAACAGACATCAATGGATGCCCCCAGACTAGTTTCTCAAAAACTCAACTCTGACTCTGGTAGAAAAGCAACGAGCAGTTCTAGAATGTCAAGTTCAAAAATTAGCCATTAACACGCAAACATGGACAAGAGAAGTTTGCAGAAATAAGGATCAAAATCAAATTGGATGGAAGGAGAATAAAAAATAATGGTGAACAATGAACTATTGGAAATTTGAAGCAATGTGTATGAGGAAAGAGAAAACACTAAGGGCAAATAAAATGTCACAGGGCAGCAGGAACTTCGTGAGAGGGACCAGGGAAAAAATACTAAGAGGAAAAATGTAAAAGCTTGATCAAGAGAAGTCAACTCATATCAGAAACCCATAAAACACTTATGGAAAGTCAGAATTATATTCAACTAAATTTTAAATTAATTTTCCCTCTATTTTATTCTGATTCTTCATTACTAATAAATGGTCTAGCCTCAATCCTAATTAATAGGGGTCATAGGGTTGGAATTTCCCATCTGTTTCAGAGGAGCTTATACATATAATTGTTGTGTATCTAAACCATTCTTTTGTTTCCTGTGTTAGAATATTTTAGACAAAAAACATGCACCATCATCTCGATAATTGAAAATCTGCTATTTATATTTATTATAAAACTGTTTGAACCTCCCCAGGGGTGAACTGCAGATGACTTTATGTTCCAGATTTCAATACAAGTGCATCGGTCTTCCATTATCACCTATATCCTGTTCATCCAAACACAGTACGAGGGCTTAGCCACTTTACAGTGATAATCCACTCTGGTCAGCTTTTACATCTCAGGTGATGACAGAGATATTGAGATTAGGTAATATTGGCACAAAAAGCCAAACATGGTGTTATAAACTGTACCCAGGTCACTTGGTACAACAGAAACACTGCAAGTAATTTTCAAGGACTGATGAAACATGACCTGAGGTGAATTATCTCAGTCACTCAATCATTTGCTTATTCATTCATTCAATAAATATTTATCAAACATTTACCCACCATGTTCCAGATACTACACAGTCCTATAGCTTTCATTTCTTGTTTAAAAAAATTTATTTATTTATAGAGAGAGGGGAAGGGAGGAAGAAAGAGAGGGAGAGAAACATCAGTGTGTGGTTGCCTCTCGTACACCCCCCAGTGGGGACCTGGCCCGCAACCCAGGCATGTGCCCTGACTGGGAATTGAACCAACAACTCTTTGCTTTGCAGTCCAGCACTCAACCCACTGAGCCACACCAGCCAGGGCTAACTTGCATGTCTTAACATCATAATATCACATATAGAATGGTGAAAAGAGCTCAGTTCACAACAGTAACAATTTTAAAACCCAAATTACCACCTCTTTTCCCCATGTTCTAATTGTGCCTGGCCTTTCATGCAGGTCATTTTCATAACTATTTGATATATTTTAGTAATTTCAGGTGGATCCTTCTTCTCATATGTAACTACTTCATGAATAGTCATATTATAGTGTGCGAGCTCATATAAAGCATCGTTCTTTTAAGCTAACAATAGTCCTGGTATTAGTCCTCCATGGTATGAGTGAAATAACCTCTCAATCCCACCAAAAAAGAAGAGAAAGGCCAGCATTAGGGATAGAGCAAAACCCTGAAAGGAGCAAAGGGAAAAGCAGGAAACAGGCCTGCCTCCCCGACTTCATGATGGTGTCAGGTGCTGTCTTCACTGCTCCAGGACGCCTGAGCTAAAATACTTCAGATTTCAGTGACCTAGCATTTCTTTGTCTAGCTCAAGTTGCAAAGTGAGATTTTTTCGTAATTTCATTCTGTAATTTGATATCTAATCCTTTCAATTGCGATTTTATAGATTTCAACCAAAATGGTAAATTTGTACTTTTGTTTTCTTTCTCCAGATAACTCTTGCCGTCGCAGGCCCAGGTTGTGCACTGCCGTAGATGCTCCCTCCTCTGCATTTTCTCTAGGTTCACTATTGTTTAGAGGCATTTTAACCAGAACTTCATATTCTATTATACAGAGATTCAACTTTACTGTACGAATATATGCATATATCACGTATCACCTATACTGTATTAAAATCACTATTGATACATATACCCACACAAAAAGTTTTCCTCAGAAAATTAAGTTAAAGCAATTCGAAGTGTTTGATCAACATCATCATTCCATGTGTTAAAGTAAATAGGCAACTAATATACTTTTTATTCATGATAAGTCAACTACGAGCACAATTTGGGTCAGATTTTGGCCAAAAACCTCCAAAGTAACAAATATTTAGCAAAAAACCTGACTATATTAATTATTTGATGTAAAATACAAATTAACATTTTAGCTGTTCTTTTTCCTAAAATAAGCTTGTTTAAAAATGTAAGAAATTGTAAAAACAAGTGACTATTGCTTTGGAAGGCCCATCTAGAAACAAAAACAATTCTTCAAAGTAGGACAAAGTCTGAATTTTCCTTTGAGCCATATAACTTTAGAAGGATCGTGAGCACTTCCTAGGAAAAATTATTCAATCCACTCCCATTTGTTCCCCTTCACCAGGTCAAAAGCATAGCTGGTGACCTCAAACCACAGGGAAAATGGGGTGGTGGCTGCTGAGTTGTTACCGTGAGCAATTCTCACAGCATTCTTAGGTGCCCCCTCGTGTTTCCAGAGGGGACAGTGGCTCTTAACCAGATTTCGTATGCATGCAGTTCCTTCCAGTTTGCACTGCAGCATGTCTGACTTCTCTCCTCTAAGGAGCTGTCCTTAGCCACTGCGACCTCGGTTCCTGCAGGTGACAGTATGACTTTCTGCTGATTTATTAAAAATCTCCCATTTTATGGCTCCTGTGTACTCTCTGGAGTGCGATCATGTGACCAGTATAATGACAATCTGTCTCCTTGCTAACATTTCTCTACTTTGGTTATTTGTTTGATAAAGTGAGGAGCTTCCCTTTTGTTGCCCTTCATCAGAGCTTAATGTCTTTACTTTGGGATCAATATACTTTATGAATAATTTTATTTCCTTCTATTTTTATGGTCTTTTCTCCTCATTATCATACTGAGTTTATTAGCTGGTGCTGTCAGTATCTTTACCCTGTCATATGTTCCTGAGGTACAGTAAATATCACTTGTGTTGTAATTAATATGCACACCCTCTGCAGTAATTAAAGTACAGACCCCTTCAACCAGCTGAGCTTCCTACACTAATTCCACCTTATCTTCATAATGAACTTATTGTAATCTAAAACTACTACTGAATATTGTTCAGTAAGGCTAGCAGAATGAAATCTAACTAGATGCAATAATATTTGTGAACATGTTAATATAAAAATGAATTTAATTAGTTTAAATCTAATTAAATTTCCCACACAATTAAAAGCCTCCCCTTCCATTTTTTAAAAAAACTAAGAAATGCCCCATCGTTGCCCTTTCGATTATTCCTACAAAGAAGCAGACTGTACAAATGTTTTTCTCCATAAGATGTACAGAAGAAAACCTGTAGAAACCAGAAATTGGATAGTGACACAGTAGGGAAATAGCTGACTCCCTTAGAGGAGTTATGATCTGAAATAGAGGGCTGGCAAAGGGTTTGGACAATTTAGAAATCTGACCTTTCTACAAAAGAAAAGCTCAAGCTAGATAGCTTATCCAACCAATCTGTGAATTAAAAATATGTTTCTAAAATATCTAATACCATACATACATTGGAAGTTGCATTAAGGCATAGTCCATATCCCAAAGGAGCTTATAGTTTAATGCAATACATATTTTAATTTAGCAAATATGTATTGGGCATCTTCTGGAAATACCACTGACAACACGTGTCATAGAATTTCTAAGCAGGATGACAAAGGAAAAGTCTAGCGCTAAGCTTGAACTTTGAGAGACAAGGCAGAGGCTTTGCGGCAGGACACTAGCTAGCTGGTGCAGCACATACTCTGTTTTGCTGGAGAGGAGAGTCTGTGTAAATTAGGAAAAAATAGACACAAAAGACTAAATCAAGATACATAATTGGCATGAAGGAGGAACATGTGAGGAGCAGCATGCACATTTAATATTACACTTATATTGTCAGGAAACATTTCAACAAGGAAAGTGAGTGCTTACAGTGCAGACCCACAAGAAGCAGAGAGCTGGCAGAGGAGTCTGAAAATTGGGTAAAGGGTCAGGCATGGCCACAACAGTGCCAGTAAATGGGATTATTTCAAAACTGAAGGAAGTTACCAGTAAGGTAGATCCCTGCTTTTTAATTATTCACAGTAATGACTCAGATCTTGAAATGAAAGAAATCATTTCCAAGATTGTAAATTGAACTAAATTAGCAGGCAGCACAGCATTGAGGATTCATACAATATATATATACACACACATGTAAATATATCATCTTGAGAATTTAAAAGTGGTTTAGTGGTCAAAACACCTGTCAATTAGGACAACATATTTACTCCCACAGTTCTTTCCTTGTTTTCTTTAAAACTACCCCTGTTAACGGGAGATTTGTAAGACGCATTACCTAATGGATTACTGGGAAGGAAGTTACAAAGTGATATCATCCTTGCAATAGTAGCAGCCAAACTCCATCATTACCTGGCACCTGTTCTGGCAATCTCAGAGAAATGATGGATTGGCTCCCCAAGAAAATCAACACCTCTTCTCCTACGGGACTCAATATGAACTAATTGGAAAAGAATAGAGAAGTATTCAAAGCAGTATCTATCCAACAATTTCTATAAAGTTATCAGTGATCTTGCTTTTAGAAATTAGATGTCTTTCGGTAACATTGCCTATCCATGCCCCAATTACCAACTGACACCAGGCATTGATTCTTTCAATGTCCTCTCTCTTATTTATCCTGAGCCTCTAGTTTGAAATTGTATTTTTCCCTTAATGCATTATATATATGTATATAAGTTTTAGAACCTAGAATGATCTCATGACCCTTCCTAATATAATAAAATGAAGAAAAGTTAATGTATGGAAGTTGGCCCACTCAGAAGGTAATGAGTCTTAACTAGAAATCTGATAGTCTAGAAGTTACCCTAAATAGCAAACTTTTGAGAACCTGTCATAACATAAAGTTTCATTGATGAAAACAAATAATATATTGAGATGTATTTCTAAAGCTTTGCATTATAAATCAAAGGAACTAAAAATGGTCATTTTCTAGAAGAGGGCTTACTATATTTTAAGAAACACTTAAATGTATTCCAAAAGGACAGCAGGAAGAAAATGGACACTGATATCAAAAATAAATTACAAAGAACATCTTAGGCTGTTTTGCTGCTTAAAAAAACAAAACAAACAAAACCCTAAAACAAATGCTGTCGTCTACCTGATAGCATTTCTTAAAGTTGATCCCAACCAACAAAAAGGCACCCATGCAAAAGGAAATCTGATAGGAATGAGTAGAGATCCTAAGAGATGTACTTTTAAAACTCCCGTTTGATAAAGTGTTTGTTAGGCAATGTCCAGAAAATCACCGAATCCAGAATGCCAGTCCCTCGTCAGCGAAGGCACGGCACGTGGTGTGCACAGTGGGCGTGTGTGCATCTGGGTCTGTGGCTTGCACATGTGTTTGTGAGAAAGCCAAGATTCTAACTCAGAAAACTAATACGAAATTTCCTTCAGTATAACTTTTCAGTATATTAACTGCAAATATAATCACTTGTCCTGATTTACATTTGTTCACCTTTAAGCTTTGTGTTGAGTTCATGGTAGGGCCCGAAACTGATATGGAAGAATAGTCTCAAAGGGCAGAAAAAGTTCTCAAAATTAGCATCAGTGTTACTCATGAATCTGCATATTTTTTGAAAATTGTTCATGTGAAGGATAGACATGGCTTTAGAACAAATATTGTGTGACTTGTGATTTATTTTGCATACTCAGCATAGTTTGGGAGCAATACTAATGTTTATGGATTATTTTGCTGTGTATAATGCACACCCATGTTTTTGGCCCAAACTTTCAGGAAAAAAAATCTTTCATTTTAATTTTTAATTCAATTTTGTATTACTTATATTTAGATACTTGTTTTTCATGTTATAAAGGAATTTTAGCATTTATTTTTTAACATATTATGGTATGAGAAATTTTATGTAACAAATAATTACAAAACACAAGAACAGATACAAGGTATTTCAGGTACTACCCATGTGTGATGCACATCCTTATTTTTCTCTCAAAAATTTGTGCAAAAAGTGCACATTATACAGGGCAAAATATGGTTGAGTGTACATCTGTAATTCAGTGGGAGCTTTTTTGGAAAACAGATGTATTCTTACTTGCTCAACAGTGAGGTTAGTGGCCAAGTCTAGGAACCTAAGTAAAAGACAGTTGTCAACTCTATACAGGAATTTTGTGCCATAAAAATGCTGTGTGGGGGTGGGCAGGGGTGCAGAGACAGGGAGGTCATTTCAGACCTCCATTTGGTGATATAATTTTGATTCAGTAACAGCTTTTCAGCAGGCTGTGTTCATTAGGGAAATGTCATTAAGAAGGGCTTCATGGTAAGCCTCATGGTGTCATCTCCAGCCCCTCTAGTCAGTTTATGTACTGGACCATCGATCCCTTAACATTACCCAGTTGAAACAAGAATAAAAAATGACAACTAAATGATTGATGAGATGGGAAACAGAACATTCTGGGATGCTTACATGAAAGGCATCCTTTAAGGAAACCCTTGATGAGGAGGAGAAAGTTTAAACACTGGGAAAGCTAAGGTGTTCTCACTATATGTGTGTGCATATGTATATATAACATGCATATATATGTATATGCATGTACTGTATATATGTGTATATATACTGTATATGTAAACATTTAAAAGATCTCATTATATATTAATAATTTACTGCTACTGACTTTTGTACAAAATACAAATAGCAATATTTACCCCTTTCTTCTTTCCAGAAATGCTGAGGCAAATTTGAAAATGTATATAAAACCATTTATGCTACTAAATGTTAGGAACGTTCTAATATTCTTCTGTGGTTATCTCTTTCCTTTGGTTGTAAAATCTCTAATTGTATTACCAGATGAAAAGCAAAACCAAAACCTTCAGTTTGCCTTCATTTTTTTCCAGCTTACCAAATGGGATTCTAAAATTAAATCTCCATGATCTGCAAAACTCTCAAATTAAGGTAGAAATGATTGAAGGCATTTTTAGCTACATCTGCTCAACCACTAATTTAATGAGCAAATGATTAAGAAATCACAATATTCATATAACAATATTGTTGGTAAGAACTAAGAGATGTCTCAGTACAGATAGCATCTACAATGCCCTGATTCCTCCAACTTTCTTCATACCTAGCTTCCATTTCAAATAAAGAATATGCCCAGTTGCTCACTGAGTGTCCAGCATGTTTGGATATGAGTGCTAAGTCATCTGTTGAGAAATGGTATGGTTACGGGCTAGGAAAATTATTCTCCTGTATGTGTTCAGCATTAAGACACATTACTGGTCTGCTCTTAACCTGCTATGCCCATGTCACCAACGTCCCTGCCAGGATGTGGGCCTGCATCATGACCTCTGGCTAGCAGCAGAGACTTCAGCCAGCCTTCAGCACCTCATCATCAGGTCAGAACTTGGCTTAGGCGCCATCGTAGTGAGGGCTGCTGCTGACCAACCACGAGGACAGAGCTGTGTGGTTCTGCAATGCCTCCAGCGTGGTGCTGCTGGGGCTGTGGCTGCGGCTTGCAGCTGCTCCACAAGCTGAGCAATGCAGGCCTCTTCTAGACCAGCTGCAAGGAGGTCTACAGCCTGATTATGCAAAGTGGGCCACTTCCACTTCTACAGGCATGGTCCCTAGCTTGGCATGCAGAAAGTGGTGCTCTGCAAGTACGCAGTACAGCAATATGCATCTGAGCAGGTGTCAATGTAGCCAGCGTGGACATCCTTCAGAACCAAGAGGACATCACGTGTAAGGGTCCTGAGCAACTGAGCACCTGCACAAGGCCTGGTTCAGTGCCTACCACCAGCTGCTCTCACTGCCACATGGTCCAAGCTGAGTGAAGCTTCATGGCCTCTGACACCAGTCATGGCTTTGGCCTCTTTGACTACCAGTGCTAGAGCTCTCTGCTGACTAAGTGCACCCTTCACCCCAGTGACTCCCTGGCTACAGAGGGGCTGCTTTCCTGGATAACATCACTTAAGAAATCTCTGTATCTTTCTCGCACATCTGCAAAAGCCAAGTCTTGGGCAAGAAGCAGGCTGCTAATGACAACAGTCCATTGCAGGAGGCCAATGGACAGCTGATAGAGTGGACTTGCCACCAGGACATGTGGATGATGCAGATGCAGCACAGCATCGACCCTGAGTGTCTGACAGCTCTCTCTCAGGCGATGTGTGCTGCCTCTACTTGGCTGACACATTCTTTGGAGAAGTGGCCCACTTTGGACCTACCAGGAGGCACCAACTTAGGCTCCATTGTTCACATAGGTTCAGGAGATGAGAGAGGCAAGAAGCAGCCAGAATGATCAGAGGACTTGGCAGTGCTGGACAAGGAGGTATAGCTGAATCACCACGTGCCAGGTCTGCCTTGCCAGATGACACATGCTCGGCCACCTGCTGTCAGAGTCCCAGGCGAGCCTTGCGAGACTGCACGTGTTTGACCACCTGCTGCCCAAGCCCTACAAAGTCTCACAGGACTTGGTGTAGGCACCAGACAAGCCTGGCAGTTGTACCTTACTCATTACATCTAAGTAGCAGTTCGAAGCGTGAACACTGCCAGAGGTGAGCGATAAGACCAAGTTCAAGCCAAAGGCCCACGAAGGCTGTTCTGTGCATAAAAGGGCACTGGCCATGTGTGCCAGTGTGTCCTATGAGAACCATGCAGAGACCTGCCTTTCCTGTCTCACCAACTAGGGCAACATCTATGTCTTCTTGGTGCTTGGATACTAAATCTGTATCTGGAAGGAGGACATCAATGGCATTACCTTCTGTGTCTTCACATATCTCCACCAGAGTTTTTCTTTAATTTCTCCATCGGAATTTGAAGGCTTTTCCATTAGCGGGCCCAATGATGTTACTGGTGCCAGCTACAGGTTCCTGGAGTTACCCAGGATAGCCAGGTTTAATGGAGCCCCAGGTATTGTCCTGCCCTTTGGCACCATGATAGAAGCCCTGATTCTGTCCACAGTGAGGGAGTTGACACCCAGAGTCACCCAAGGCCATGCTGGACACTGCAGGAGATGTCATGGTGGAGAACGTGGAGAATTTTCTAGGCTCTTAATGAAGAATCCAAGGAACTTGGTAGAAGACTATGCTCAAGCCTGTGTCACCCTGATCAGATGAGGAAGTCCAGAACTATGACCACCACCTGCTCTGCTCGAAAGTGGGATCTGGAACCCCTGGCTCCTGCCTGGTCCTTCATACAGACCCCCACCTGCTAAACTGTGGACCTGTGAGGACTATGCCCAGCCCTGCCAACGGGCCTAAGGGCTGGGGACCCAGACTTAGCGCAGTTCCTCTGAGGAAGATTCATACTGTTACCTCCCACAGCCCGTTGGCTACTCGGGAGGTCAGGCGCCACCGGGAGAAGATAGCTGGGACTAGCCATCCACACCACCTCCCACCCCATATCCTGTCCTTCCCTGCTCCCTTTGCAAAGAGTATTTTTCTAATGCTGGTGCTGGGGTAGACAGTCATTTCCACTTGCTTCTGGGCCAGCATAGCATCCCCATCTCGCCTGGGCATGAGTGCACACAGTGTGTGCCTATATGTGACTGGGAGCCTTGCAGGGCACCCAGGTCTGGGGCCTGCTCGGATATGTCTGCGTGTGTGTGTGTTTCAGGTGGAGGGGTGCTGGCAGGATGGGTTTCCTTGTTGATTGTACCTTGGGTTTTTTCCTGCCATTCTGTTAAAATTAGTAGTTTTAATATTTAAAATATTAATTTTTAATATTGAAAATCAAAGCATTTAATATCTCTTAAAGGGACAAAGAAAGATGGTACCAATAGAATGAACCAGAACAGATATTTTACTTATAATTCTATTTTACACAATTCTCTCTCCCCAGCATTGTTACCTAGAATGTCGTAGAAGCCACAGGAAAAGAGTCAGATACTTATTTTCAGCTAAAACATTATGGAGTTTGTTCCTAAATTTCGTAAGTGATAAGGTAACCTATGTGCCTTTGAGAAAATGCTGAGAAACTTTTCTGAGCCTCAGACAAAAAATATAAGTTGTGAACTTTTTTAATGGCCATGCCTTGTAAAGTAGAACAAAGGGAAAGAATTATTGAGGTAAGTAAAACAAAGCAAGAAATACTGAAGAAAAAGAGAAAAATATTTTTCCCAGGCCTGACTGTAGCAGCTCAGAACACATGAAGGAGACTAATGAATGGGAAAAGTATTTGCAGCCAAAGAGATAAATGCTGAGCTATTATTTCTTGTGATGCTATAAGATATTTATAACAACAACAATAAAAAAATAAGCCTCTTGAAAATACAATCAGCACCCAGTGTCTCAGCAACAACCTTCAGACTCCACTAGCAATATTATATCTTAAACAATAGTGCGTGTTTCAATGTGTTAATAATGACTTAAGTAAAAATTTGTGGTTTATTAGCTGTGTCTACATTCACATGCAATTTTCAGAATATTTCCTTTAATAAGCTTATTTTTCCACATCCATAATAATAAAGGTAAACTTGGAGCAAAAACATTTCTTTTTCAGACTGCTTCCATATCCTAAAACTCTAATCAAATAATAATTTATAAAAACTTTTAAGTTTTAAGTGTGATACTAAATTTTTTAAAAGAAAATATTGAAAGTAGGTTTTTCAATAGTCAAGTTTTTATAATCAAAAGAGCATCATGGATGCCACCTTGAAAATCCAGCTCTATTTTTTTCCTCATTTAAAAAATAATAGTATACATATAGGACTTCCGGCCAAGATGGAGGCGTAGGCGGACACGCTGTGCCTCCTCTAACAACCAAAATTAAGGACAACAAATATTTAGAAACAAGAAAACAACCAGAACTTATAGAAAATTGAACTGTACGGAAGTCCAACAACCATTCATCCAGACCGGTAAGAGGGGTGGAGTCGCAGCAGGAGAAAGTGGAGGTGCGGACCCGGGAACGCAAGCAGCATCTGCAGGCAGTTCCCAGGTGCACAGGCGGTGGCTGGCGGTCCCCGGGCCCACAGGCAGCAGCTGGCGGACCCCGGGCACAGGGGGGCAACTGTGCAGACCCAGTGAGGCCGCACAAGGTGGCTGGCTGACCAGGTGGTCCCACATTCGCGCACGGAGACGGTCCAGGCAGAGGGGAAGTGGCGGAAGGGACTGAATCCAGGAGAGAGCGGAGCAGGCGCCATTGTTCCCTCTCAGACCCCGCCCCCACCTATAGCGTCATAACCCAGTGACTGGGCTGCCCTGCACTGGGGAGCGTCAGAGGCTCCACTCTTCACTACGTAACAGCACGAGCGCGTGCGCAGATAATCCAGGTGAAGGGGAAGCAGCGGAAAGGGCCGGAGTCCAGGAGAGAGCGGAACAGGCGCCATTGATCCCTCTCAGACCCCACCCCCACCTATAGCGTCACAACCCAGCGACTGGGCTGCTCCGCCCTGAGGAACACCTAAGGCTCCACCCCTCATACGTAATAGCTGCGACCAGACTAAAACCAAAACAACAACAACCAAAAAAAAAACCCACCAAAAATGGCTCAAACCGGAAAACAAATCAAAGCCCCAGAGCCAATTCCTCTAAGCAGTGAAGAGATAGCTAACCTATCAGATGCACAGTTCAAAGCACTGGTCATCAAAATGCTCACAGACTTGGTTGATTTTGCTCACAAACTAGATGAAAAAATGCAGGCTACAATACGTGAAATGAAGGAAGATGCATGGGGCACTGATAGAGATGGAAGGAAAACTGGGACTCAAATCAATGGAGTGGACCAGAAAGAAGAAACTAACAACCAAACAGAAAACGAGGAAGAAACAAGAATTCCAAAAAATGAGGAGAAGCTTAGGAACCTCCGGGACATCGTTAAACGTCCCAACATCCGAATTATAGGGGTCCCAGAAGGGGAAGAAGAAGAGCAACAAGTGGAAAACTTATTTGAACAAATAATAAAGGAGAACTTCCCCTATCTGGCAAAGGAAATAGACTACCAGGATGTCCAGGAAGCTCAGAGAGTCCCAAAGAAGTGGCACCCAAGGAGGAACACACCAAGGCACATCGTAATTACATTACCCAAGATTAAAATGAAGGAGAAAATTCTAGAAGCAGCAAGGAATAAGGGGACAGTCACCTACAAAGGAGTTCCCATCAGACTGTCAGCTGATTTCTCAAAAGAGACCTTACAGGCAAGAAGGGGCTGGAAAGAAATATTTGAAATCTTGAAAAGCAGGGACCTACATCCAAAATTGCTCTATCCAGCAAAGCTGTCATTTAGAATGGATGGACAGATAAAGCGCTTCTCAGATAAGGTCAAGTTGAAGGAGTTCATCATCACCCAGCTCTTATTATATGAAATGTTAAAGGGACTTATCTAAGAAAAAGAAGATAAAAATATGACAGTGAAAAGACAGCAAACTCACAGCTATTAACAACCACACCTAAAACAAAAGCAAAGTAAGCAAACAGCTAGAACAGGAACAGAACCACAGAAATGGAGATCATATGGAGGGTTAGCAACAGGGGCGTGGGAGGAGGAGAGAGGGGGAAAGGTACAGAGAATGAGTAGCATAGATAGTGGGTAGAAAATAGACAGGGAGAGGGAGGGCAAGAATAGTATAGGAAATGTAGAAGCTAAAGAACTTATGACACATGGACATGAACTAAAGAGGGGGAATGTGGGTGGGAGAGGGTGTGTAGGGTGGAGGGGAATGATGGGGGAGAAATGGGATAACTGTAATAGCATAATCAATAAAATATATTAAAAAAATAAATTAAAAAAATCAGGAAAAAAAAAATAAAAAAATAATAGTATACATATGGCACTTGACATTTCCCTTTTTGATGTGTAAGTTTCAGAAATCAGAAGACATTACTAAAATGTTTGTTATTTCATATTTTCCACTGAATGGCTTTCATGGTCACGTGGTCAGAAGACAATTACCACCATGCCTTCTTTCATTCATTAGGGGTATGGCAGTTGATACCGTGGGCTTTCAATGTTTCTACCTTCTCTTGGTCTATATACAAAGGGAAAGAGGTGAATTATGCTCCTCTGGTGCACCAAGTGGTATTATGTTGGCCTAAAATATTTTATGTATCTTACAAAGCTCTTGGAATCAAGAGATTCTTGCATGTAAAGTAAAACAAAACCCATTTATTTGTAATCCTTGTGCAACACTTTGCTAAAATCAAATCTGAGACATACTCTTTGCCAAATAAGACTTTGTCTTCTACGCCATATCAAAGAAACTTGTTAACAAGTGAAAAGTAAATTCTACATGTGGTAAGTTTCTGTCTCGGTTTGCTTGTGTGTGTGTGTTTTTCTTTGTTTCAGTTTGCTTGTTCTTTGTTATGTGATTCCCAACAGTTGATTTTATAGATTAGTTCTTTGTCAAGGTGGCGACTTTATTAGGTTGTTTTATTTACAAATTTTTAGCACACAGTCTTATAGATACAGCCTAAATGGGGACTTTACACATGAAAATATATAAACTTATGAGAAACACTACACAAAACTGAGTAGAAATTGAGGGGTTCATAAATAATTTATACTGTCTTTTGATTCCAAATCTACTTCTAACTTTTTTTAGATTTCATGACATATTCATTTTAAAAATAAAGGCAAAAAGGAATGTTATGTAAGAACCTTATATTACACATCTTAAAAACTAACATTGAATTCACTGTAGGGATTTTGTTTTTCACAGGTAATCACAACACCTCCCTCCCATATGCTCTTCTTCAATATGACTTTGACACTGCTCTCATCAAGAGGTGAGGTCCATGGGCCCTCCCTTCAAAATGGGCTAGCTTTGTGACTATTTTGACTAACAGTCTATGGCAGATGTAAAGCTATTGACTTTTTATTGCTAGGTCATTAAGGGTCACGAAGCTTCTGCTTTGTTAACTAAAATATTGGGTTGGCCAGAAAGTCCATATGGCCTTTTTTCTGTAAAATAAAAGACATGTTTTTTATTTTCACCAATAACTTTATTGATTTGGACATTTTGAGTATGCCAGCTATCTCTTGCGTGGTACAACGTTGATTGTTCTCAGTTAATGTCTCAGTTTGATCACTATCAATATGCTGAAATGTTGCATATTTTCTTCCATCTTCAATATTAAAATGGCTACGTAAAAATTCACCAATTTTGATGTTGTTTTTAAAATGCACACTGATATGAAAGCTGTCACAATACAATCTAACAGAACTGTTTTGAATGAAGTTAAAAACAGTAACTAAGTGCTACTAGAGCTGTCTTACAAAAGAAAACCAAACGATCTTTTTGGTCAAGCCAATACTTGTTCTTAAAAGTTTATGCCAAGCCCAACTGTGCAGAGGCCACCATGCTGCGAGGAAGCCTACACCCACCCAAAGTAGAAGCCACGTTGAGGCTGTGAGACTATAAGGAGAGAGCTGTCTAGGCAACTCTGAGCTGCATGGACTGCCTTTTCTCTAGGTCTAGTACCAGCTCTAACCACCATCTGACGGCATCCTCAGGAGAGGCCCTGAGCCACAACCACCCCGCTGAACGCCTCCCACATTTCAACCCACAGAGACCATGAGAAATAATAAAACAATAATTTTTTTAAACCACAAAGTTTGGGAACATTTCTTTATAGATCATTCTTTTGTTAAATGTTTCTTGAATGGCCACTCTGTGTTAGATCATATCCTGAGTACTGAATCCTCCAGAGATCCTCCGCCCCCCCCCCCCCCCAGCCCCAAGGAGTTTACTAATCCCCTCCTCCTCCGCTTTCATGGCTCTTTACTCTGGTTAAGTAGCACTTCCTTTTCTTGTCCATGTTGTGTGAGTTGTATACATGTTTGATTTTTAAATTTCTAAACGCAGGATCTCAGTTAATTCTGATTTCCTTTGTAGTATCTGCTGTGCATACAAATGTTTGGTGATTGATATTAAAAGCACTATCTGGATAAGAAAATTCAGTGCAAGGAAATGATACCATTATCTCCCATAGTACAAATTAAAAACTAATAGAGATTTTTAATACATGACTTCTTTAAATAGTTAAAGTTTTCAATTGGAAAAGAAATACCATTTAAAATGTTTGAATATGTGATCATAGCTATTAAGCTACTTATTGCAGCAGTCAAAAAATTTTTACAAATATCCCAGTCAGTAGTAAACAGGTCTTATGCTATTAAAATAACTATCCCTCAAACTAATTTTGTTTGGTCAAATGGTCAGTTCCTATAGCTATGAATAATTTTGTTGTAATTGCAGCCTAAAACTGAAGTGGGCCCTGGATGTGGTCAAAAGCAGTGTCCAGGACTCCTCGTTACATTCTTTCTTCCTGCCACTAGTCTATGCTGTTGCACTAAGTACCAAAAATGCTCATTCAGTGCCTGTAGGCATGTTGAAAACATCACTTCTAAGATTTTTCAGCTCAGAGAGAAAAAAGTAAAATGCCTGATTGTTTGCTCAAATTTGAAGCAAACAATTTAAAAACTATATATAACATGTAGTTTTAGATACACATATATATCCATAAATTTAAGTTTTAAAAACTTCATCAATTCCAAAAGAAAAAATCAGAGAAATCTTTTTTTAATTCTCCCTTTCTAATTTCGAATAGAAGTAATCCAATACTCATAGTTATGCATTCTTAAAATTTTCATTTTTTGTTCATTTCTCCTATCTTCTTGACCCAGTTTGATCTACATTTAATGATAGAATGAGTTCCCAAATCCTGTGAATCCTGCTGCAGCATGGTTTTCCCTATCTAACCTATTTTCACCCCTTTCAATTAATATAATTTAAAATCTTAATGTTTAGAAATTGAATAACAGTACAGGAAAACATTTATTGAGGTCTTAACCATTTGAAGCCCTGTGTTAAGGGCTTCATGTATGCTACACTGTTTAAACCTCACACTTAACATGATGAAATAGATTCTAAAATTATTCCTATTTTACAGATGAGTAAACCCTCGAGTACTTGCAAAACTAAGTAATTTGCCCAAAGTCATAGTCAGATTAGAGGTGGAACCAGCATGCAAATTGGAGGCCCTGAGCCCAGTGCTCTATCCTACTTCCCTAACTCATAGCCGGAAAGGACTTTAAAATCCAGTTCACTCCCTGTTTGATTCTTTGTTCTTCTTTAACATGTCTACAAAGTTGTCACCAGCCTATGTCTGAACATCTTCAGTGATGGTCATAATGGCCTCTTATCTCTCAACTCAAACTGGATCTCTGCCCCATCCCAGATTAATTGTTATGAAAGCTTTTCTCATCATCTCCCCTCTGCCCAAACACTGGAATTTCTAAATGGAGCAACTATGACCCCTTCAAATATCCTAAATTCCCTTCAAACCTAGCCATTTGCACTCTCCAGTTCACAACTTGCATCCAGAATTCTGCTTCTGTAATTGTCCACGCTGGGATAAAATGCTTTTTCCTTCATCCTACCATATGGTCTTTACTGACTCGATAGCACCATGCCCATATTCTTCTTATCCTTCAAGAGCCTCTTAAAACTGAGACAACTTTTGCCATGCACTGTTTTCTACAGTGTGTTATAACTACATGCTGACAAAATTCAGAAATCAGCTGCTGTGATTTTGCCTATCCTCTTAACTAATCTGTAAATTTTTTGAAATAGCCACAATTTTGTTTTAATGATCCTCTAAGAAACTCAGTGTTTTATATAAAATATGATCAAGAAATATTTGAGAGATGATACCAGCATGCATGTGTACATGGATAGATAATGAAAGCATTAAAAAAATAAGTTCATTGTTTCTGCATATATTAGTAATGCCTCCAAATGTGTGAATTCAAATGACCAGCTTTTAATGGACCCTTTAGATGCCTTCACGCTGCCCTGTTGCTAAAAAGTCAGCCGAGTGTTGTCCAACTGCACTCAACAGTTTTTAATTAATTGAACCAAATATTTGATCAGATTTAAAAAGTACTTTCTTAAAGTAGTTTTTGATAAAACCATACTTAAGGAACTTTGTTGTTTGAACTCTTTTGACTTGGTATAAAGCAAACATCTCATAAACCTTAAGAATGTCATCTGTTCCACATTTTAGAAAACATTTTCTTATACATATAGAATGCACACCTTTTATTATAACCAAAATAGCAAGGGCAAACTGAAGGTCATCAAGGGTCATACATGGTAGCCAAGAGGAAGAAAAGTGTTCATTCTCACTATAATTTGTGATTTGCCCATGTAAAGAAAAATAGCCAATAGATATAGTCAATATGAGTGTTTGTGTTTTTCTTAAAAAAGTCAAAAGAGTAATGGAGAAAAAAACAGACTACTACTTAGTCTATGATGAAAAAAAAAAAAAAACAAGATTAAGATTCCAAACTGAAATATTTGAGAAATAATTAGCCTTTGGTAAAACTCACTGTCAGGTGGAAATTCATTTTTAATCATGAAATATATTTTTCCTGTGCTATTTTAGCTTTGTTTTAATTTGCTATTTAGCAGTACCCTGAAATATTAATAATTTGTTTAATAAATTCTTCTAACTCTTAATAGATTTTTAATGAAGAAATCTATCTTACAGATCTCAGTGAGAATTGATATTACATAATTTCTGAAAGTGTTAAATTATTGACCTCCTGAATAGTTTCATTTGAATTCTATCTTTGCTTGCCATCATCTATGTTCAGATCTTCTCAGAAGCTTCATGAAATGTAAAAATTATTCATCCCATAAGCCATAATAACTGATATCTAGAAATGAGAAGGAAAATGTTTTATCCCCAGGGTCAATTTACAAAAACTGAGGAGTTTTATTCCAGATTACAGTGTTAAATCATTTATAATTAGCCTGATATATAAAAGAAGCCCACAGTGTTGTACTTAAACCCTTGGATGAGGGGAGAAGAAAGCAGTCCCATGGGGGTCCTGTCGCTGGTCTCAGTTTTCCACAAAACAAGCGCCTCGCTGAGCCTGCAGCGTTGCCTGATGCCAGGCTGCCGCAGCTCCCGAGAAATCCGTCCTCCATCCTGATTTTCAGCTCACAGGCAGGGAGGTGGGCGCTGGCATTTGACAAGAGTCTCAGGGCCTTCCACCAGAATTGCTGGGACTCCCCTGTTTTCTTCTGTCCTGGATGATGACAATAAAACACAGTGTTCAGCTTCGGAAATAGGTACATTTGTAGAGCAAGGATGTTTATGGCACTTTCACACCCCAATCCATTCATGCCCCTGGGAGAAATTTAAACGGGGATTATTCCGGTAGATTTTGGAGACAAAATGGTTAGCGAAAAGCCTGAGGGCTCTGCAATCAGTCAGATCTGGATTTGATCCCTGGCTACCCTATTTACTATTTGACTTTTGATCGTTTGTTTAACTTCTCTGAATCTGTTTTGTTTAAATATTGCCAACCTTATAGGATTGGGGGATGGAGATTAAATAAGGTAAAGCATATATGATTTTAACTGTGTCCCCCCCCCCCCCACCACCAAACCCAACACACAAAAAACAGCACTTGGCTGTTGGGGTGCTGGTGGTTAAATCTTTTGTAGGTTCCAATGTTAATCCTCCCCTGTGGGCAAGGGTGAGTGGGTCTGTAATTAAACTCATTGGAAATTTCCCCAGTAGATGTCATCCTCTTACACCTCAAGAGCTAATTGAATGTTGAGATTAAACTCAGTTTTGATCTTAAGTCTGGTGTGACCCAGGAACAGGGAGGGTGCAGACTAGCACTATTTCTCTGCCCTGAATACCCAGTTAACCCCACTGAAAAGTGGGCAGTGTGGGGGAATGCCTGTCAGATTGGTCAGACAAACCTGGATTCTTTTTGCTTGTTTTCTATTTATTTTTGTCTTTTAACATTTTTCAGTGAGAAACCTTCGGAAATCTACTTGGAATTTTCTATGTCTCAGTTTCCTCATCAGAAAAATATGAAAAAAAAAAGATATCTCCTTAACTCACAACAATCACTTCATGTGACTGTTAGGTCATCTAATATTAGCAATAGTTTGCATTAAGATCCTTAGAGACATTCTTGATCATATGCAGTATAGATTTTGTGGCCCTATGTTTCAGAGTTCCCCAAGCAGATTTCCCAGAACTCATCGAACACTTGTCCTTAGAGATGTTATGAGAAAAAAAATAAAATAAAATAATTTTCTCATCAAATACATTTGTGAAACACTAAACCTTATACCCCTTTCTTGGAGAACCACAATTAATAAGCTATATTGCTACTTGCTAGGTGTACAGTGATTTATGACATACGAGGTCTATCCATAAAGAGTCCAGCCATTGTTAATATTATGAGAATGGTTTGCAAAACATCAACATAACCTGGCAGACAAGGAGAGTGGACTAGAATGTGCATGCGTGAACAATGACAAATTTCACTGTACTAGTCAGTGGGGGTGGGAGATGCCATTGAGTGAGCATGTGTACTGTGTGGCCATTGCATTTGAAATGACTGAGCAAGTAGAACAACGAATCTGCGTAAAATTTTGTGTTAAGCTTGACATTTCTCTGCGGAAACTATTTGGCTGATTCAGAAGGCTGCAGCTATGGGCGACTGGTGATTGGCAGCTTCATCACAGCAATGTGCCGACTCATACATCACGTCTCCTGCAGAGTTTTTTGTCAATACATCAAATCGCCCAGGTGACTCACCCCCCTACAACCCAGATTTGGTGCCCTGTAACTTCTGGCTCTTTCCAAAATTAAAATCACCTTTGAAAGGGAAGATATTTCAGGTCATTGATGAAATTCAGGGAAGTATGACCAGGCAGCTAATGGCAATTGGGAGAACTGTATGAGGTCCCAAGTTGCCTACACTGAAGGGGACTGAGGTGTCATTGTCCTGTGTACAGTGTCTCTTGTATCTTCTTCAATAAATGTCCCTTTTTCATGTTACATGGCTGGATACCTTCTGGACAGACTTCAAATACCTGCTTTCCTGGAAGAGAATTGGCACATTATAGGCCCTTGGTAAATATTTGCTGAATATATAAAGAAACTACTATAAGGAGTTTTACTAGGATCTAAAAAGGCTGGATTTAGCCCTGACTGGTGTGCTTAGTGGGTTGTGGGCCAGGTCCCCAGTTGGAAGTTTGCAAGAAGCAACCAATCAATGCCCATATCGATGTTCTCTCCCTCTCTTTCTTCTTCCCTTCCCCTCTCTCTAAAATAAATAAACTCTTTAAAATAATTTTTAAAAGGCTAGATTTATATTAAAAATAAAGAGAAGACTATGCAGGTATTGTTTATTATAATGTCTATTATTAATTAACAAGCATACATCAAATAGTTTCAATCTAATTTTCGGTAAGGTGTTAATTTGCTAGTTATATATAGAAGAAATAAAGATGAGGCTAGCAAAAGAGATAGTCTGAATTTTGTGTGAAAAAAACTACGTTTTTGGTGTAGGTCTGTAGTTAACAAAATATGTAAATTACCAAAAGAAGTGACACATCTGGGATTATACTTAAAACTCAAGGACTATGGTCAATATGGAGCCAGAAGTTTCAGAGGGAAACATGCCTGCATACAAAGTCTTAATTACTGCCTGGGGTTTGGGTTAGAGTCCATCAGAGGGATCATAGGCTAGGACATCTTCTCTGTGGAAGAACTTTTTCAATGGGAAAACTGAAGCTTGAGGGCAGAGTGAAGTCATGAACCAGAATGAGGAGGAGTGCGGATGTGGAGGACAAAAGAAGCCCCCAAGTTCAGGAGCAAAGGCCAATCTAGGACCAGAGAAGAACTACCCTCCTTAGACCAGTGCTGGTCACAATGAGAAGATCCCATTCGAAGTACACCAGTACATTTTAAGTGTTCTTTACAGTTCAGTTGAATATTAGTAATTTGACTAAAGAGCAGTGGCTTTTGTTACAGTAATATTTTATAGCAGACAAGTAGCTTCTGGCATACTGAAAACTTCATGGCAAACAATTCAATCACACGCATTTCTTAGAATGAGAGTTGAGGGTTGGGAGCAGGGATGTATTTACCCATAGGGACATTCTAAGGTAATCCTGAAGTGGCCAGAACATTGGGTAGGGAGACCTGGGATTCAATCTTGGCCCTACCGTTCACTTCCAATTATGTGACCTTAGGTAAGACATTGTACCTCCTAAAAACTCAAATGGTTGAAAATAGATATTGTGTAGCAATTACTCGAAGGTTAAGTGCTTTTTCTATAAAAGTACTTAATGCATTGCTGACCACGTAATATGCATTTAAAAAAGGATCTTCCAAATATTTCACTGCCTGAAGATTGTATCAGCAAATTACTTTATTTGACAAAGCAAGGCCAACATGTTTATATCTCTTTGTTCCATTCTGGTGAAACTGTCTCTGCCCACTAAATCACAAGGAAATAAAGTTGAACAAGGAGAGGGGTTGGTGGACATTTCTCTCGGGCTACATATCTCTGTACCTTAACATTTTGCTGTCCCCTTTGATCATACTACATTGCACCCAAATGTTTCCAGTGTTTTTGCCTGTTTGGCATATGGTTATTCTGATCAAAGAATTTTAGGATACCATGTTTTGAAAGGTTGTACCTATTTTTAAAATCTTGTGAATTTAAAATTAGAGTCTAAATTTAAAATTAGAATATTAGGTACCAAACTGGATATTTTTTCAAGACAAACTATAAAGTACATTTTTATGTGATCTTCCCATTTTAGTGAGACCCAGTGTGCAAACCCTTGTTATTTTCTCTTACATGTTTTTCTTAAAATATTGTTTCTATATCAAATTTTAGTTTAAAGATAAAAGTATCTTTTAATGGTGCCTAAAAATATTTATATGTGAATATGTACTAAAGCATTAGTTGAATGAGTCATGTTAAAATGTAACCACAAAAAGGGTTATTGGTTTGCCTATATAAACACTAGCAAAAATAGTTAATGTCAGTTTACTTTTCTCAGTCTTATATCAAACACAAAATTGTTTAAACATTTTAGGTACATTTAATACATTAAAAAGAAAAAATTCCAATGAAAAAAGTCCGTTTTATTGAGTATTAGTGTTTTAAAACTTCAAGAATATTTGCTTCTGAAAATGAGCATCCTTAGTCCATCAATTGCATTAAATACATGTGTGCAATGAAATACATGTGTACTAGTTAAATTTATATGTATTAAACTCGAGGCTCTAAGCTCAGAAACCCAGATCCCAACATTTACTGTTTGGCTTAAGTTCCTCATCTGAAAAGATGGAAATAACCTAATAAAATTGCAACATAGGTTATATGAAGTGCTTTAGTCCAGGACATAGCATATAGCAGGACTTTAGTTAATGTTAGCTCTACTAATAGTGGCAATAATTGGGCTCTATGCCAATTCTTTTTTCTAGCCTGTAAGATTTAAAAATAATTTAAACTATATCAGGAACCCAGAACTGGCCTAAAATACCACATTATACTTAATTATAGATGACCTCTGCTTTGAGTCTTTTATAAATATATTTTGATACTTGGTTTCAGCTTGGTACCTTATCTCCTTAGGTAAAACTGCTTCTTCATCCAAATGTCTGAAAAGATGCCAAATGACTCAGATAAAACTTCTGACTTAAGGTCACTTTAATTATAGCAGCAATAACAGAGATAGATAGATAGATAGATAGATAGATAGATAGATAGATAGATATTCATTAATAAAAGTATAATTTGTAGTTGTGTCCCTCTAAAAGTTAAGCCAGAAAATTATAGATTATATTAAGACATGAAAAGAAACACTGCTAAGTCAGATGCTCTATTATTAAAAAATGTCATCCCTTATGAACTTCATAAATAGCAAACCCAGGAACAGAGTAACCATTTTAAAAACTCTGGAGGGGATTCCATAACAACATTTAAATGCATTACTACTCAAACAATTTGATTGGATTATAAAATATTTAAAGCTGCAGCTGTAGTTGTGGTGTTTACTGTTGATTATTTTGATTTCAAAATATTCATACACAAAAAAGGTACAAGTTTACAGAAGTATTTATGTTGCACTGACAAGTAACTGCTCTATAAAATGAACTGTACATAATATGTATTTAAATAAAAAGGGCAAAATTTAAACTAGCAAAGTAGAATCATAGTTCTTTAGAAGTTCTGTCTCCAAATAGGAATAGTCAGGCCAGAACCAAAAAGGCCAAATACATGTTCCAGTTGAAAATGATACTGACCACACAAAATACATTAATATGAATTCTGGTTGACATGAATCTTTACAGTGACCCACCACATCTGGTTCTTCAGAAATCTAAAACACTTTGCAAATATGAAAGCATTTATAACCTTACAACTCTAAAATGATAATCCTATTGAATATTATTTGGTTTCTGAAGATCAGGCCCAGGATTACCTAAAATGAATTTGGCTTCAAGGTGGCAAGCTTCATCAGTGTATACTATTATTACATATTTAAAGAAACTCAGTGAATAAAATTAAAAAAAAGAAAAGAGACAAGAAATATATACATATGTGCTAAGTAGAATAGTAAAATTATATGGAAAAAAGAATGCAGTTGAAAAGATTTCAGTTGCACCCAAATTTGACTTTCTTGCCAAGACAGATATTTGATGCTCAAATATCCTGATGAACAAAAGTAAATGCCAGTTTCTGACTGAAACTTTACCATAGTCATTTGTGACAAGCTCTGCTTTTCATAGGAAGTTAGAACTGCATTGATGACACATGCCACAAACAAGACAAACCAATGGATGGGAAATCCTTCCCCTTAAGGCTTCAATCTTAAGATTAATTCTCAAAGAACCATAATCTTGTAAGTACCCAATTTTAACTCCAGGTTACCCTGCCTATGCAATCTGAATACTCACTATATCAAGCCACCCTCCTTAGCCCAATGCTGATAATCATAATATGGCACTTTTTGCATTTATAATATTACTTAGTGCTAAAAAATTTTTAAAGAAAAAAAAACCTCTGTGGTCACTATTCCTATTTGACAAATAAGAAGGGAGCTGACACTTGGCTAATTGGGTATCTTGCCCCAGGTGGCACAGGTCATGTGTGAGGAAGCTTTAGACCATGTGTTTTACTGAATCTGGGTTGCGTAGAGCTATTTGTCGAAGTGGGGAGTGACTCTCGGCTCTAGAGCTGAACTGACATGATTTCAAATCTTAGCTCAGTCACTTGGGGAAGTCACTTGAATTCTCTGAGCCTCTCTCTTCTCATTTGTAAAATAAGGGTCAGAGTAGCACCTGCTTCATGAGGCTGCTGGAAGAATCAAAGGAACTACTATATGTAAAGTATGGTTTTAGGAAGCTAAGTAAGTGAGAAGGAGAAACAAGCATAGGCAATGTTGGTTTTCAAATGTAGACTCTCCAGAGACATGCAACTAGTTGGTGAATCTTATCCTAATTAGGGATATAACTACTATCTACTGAAATTAAGTCAGGTTCATATGCTTTAACATTCATTAGTAATCCAGCTACCTAGATAGATGAGATAAGATAAATACCCATGACAAGGGAGAGAATTGGTTAAAATAAAAGAAACGATGTGTAGACAGAAGAGAAAGGCAGAGGGATATTAGTACAGGTCCTGCTTCCTCTTTCACTTGATCAGCTTCCGCTTTCTGGCCTCCAGTTCCTCCTTGTCTGCTTTTATAATGATTACTTGTACTATAAATGGAAGTAGCTCAGACTATGGATTCAGATAACTCAAGTTGAAGACCAGTTATTGAGAGGGTAATCTCAATTAATATGACCTAGCCCTAATATATTTGTCTGCAAAACAAAGATTACCTGCCTGTGTGAATTATTATGCATGTGAAAACAATTTATTATATATGTATAAGTATGTGTGTATTTTATTATCTAAAACTGGTCATTTTAGATGCATATTGTGGACTCTTAGGTGGATTCCTGCCTTAGACCTAATCATACTAAAGTTTTCAGAATCCTTGAACATTTAATTTTGGATAATGATATCTAGATATTTCAAACTAGTCCAGGTTGGCATACTGAATCTCTTCACATTATTTTCACATTATCTTTTTTAAAAAATGGAATTTTGATATAGCCTTATTGTAATGGCTAGGGAAAAAAATGATTTTGAAGGTTTCAAACATGCCCTTTATATTTTATATGCAATCCTAATACAGAGATCTTGCATATGATAAACCATGTTTGTCTATAAATAGTGAAACGAACTTATGAGTCCCACATGAAAAATAATCAGACTTTGTAGCTGCCCTTAATATTCATGACCTAGAAGATATAGGTGGACAAATATAATTCAGTAAAGTTGGTAATTTCAGAGGTAATGTAGACTTTGAGCTCTATTAACTGAAGTTGAACATTAGATCACCAGATTTCAACTACCAGAAGTAATTAATTCCAGCATGTGAAGCTTAATTAAGGAAAAGCAAAATATATCACAAATTGTCGAAAAGTAAAGCCACCAACTGATGACACAGGACTATTTAAATATATTAAAGAAATGGTGCAGTATGTTAAGCATGTAATTCCGCCAAAATTCTCCCAGCTTTATTTTGTCTTCCTTTCCATATCCTTGGCTCTCAAAAATTCGTTCTCAGTTCTTTGGCAAAAGAGACTGGAAGAGACCAGAAGGAGGAGAGGGGGAGTGGACAGCTCATGCTAATGCCACTCTTGATTTCATAATTTTGTTAAAAAATCCTACTTTGTGCATATAAAATATAGTTCATTTCTTATCCTGAGAGTTACCCTGGCATATGGCTCAATTGGAAACATCAAGGTTTTTAGTTCTTTTTAAAATGACTTGCCTCTTTTGCAGACTTTTCTTCAGATGTATTGTCAATGCCACTTTTAGAGTCTATCACCCATGTATTGGTAAAAATCTTCTCATTTCCTGGCAAAGAAGGTCCTGACCATAATGGTAGGTGAATGGTGAAGAGGGCAAGTCTGGGAGCGACCATGAACACATCCATCTAAGCAGTTTCGTTTTCAGGTATGATCAGCCTCATGCTCTTGGACTTTATTGTAATGTTAAAGGAGGTGCTCTTTAGACTAGAGAAAAAGATTATTTTCTACGTTTTTCTCTTCTGTTAAGTTAAATAATCCAAAGGCATCTCTTGAACTCTGGAATCATGTTCTGAGGCCTATATGCTTAATTGAAATTCCATGAGTTCAATCCCAACTCTTCTTAGTAAAGTACAGTGCCAAGTAACTTGTCTGCAAGAACATTCCCAGTGTGTGAGGCTTTTCAAAATCAGTGTTGGGCTGCTGTGGTAACAACACAACTAAAACAGCCAATTCCCTAAAGTTGAATGTGGACTGCAAGAAATAATACCTTGTTATGTTACCCATCTGGGATGAAGTGTTTGGTTTCAAAAGTCTGAAAATACTTCTGATTTCATTCATCATGACTGCTCTGCATTAGTCCGCAAGATATCTTGGCTAGAGCCAACTGAATGCATAGAATTATTGGATAATTGTAAATCCTTCACAAAGAGAGAACAGAATGCTTTTACCTTTCACATAGCCTAAAAGTATGTATCAGATAAGGAGCTTTTAATATGAAATAAAAGGTAAAGGTAAAAGAAACCTGGAAAAAGCTAAGTAGTTTGTTTTTTAAATTATTTTTTCCTAAATAGGTATAAAATAATAGAAATATTATTCTTTGTTCTCAATGCTAAAAAAGGTTTCAAGGATACTTTATAGCAGTGACTTTCAACTTGGTGGCTGTAATTTCCGAGGCCTGAGGCAACTGTCAGTCACTTTGTCAAACTGGAGAATACAGGAATAGTTTTAAGAGTACACATCTACTTCAGTTCAATATGTATATTCTAAAACTAAATATCATTTGTAAATAATATACATAGAACTTCAGGTTATAAAACAATTACAAGTTACAAAAATTCATTCACATTTAGAAACATACAAATGTCTGCATCCAGACAAGGACTGTGCAAGGTTATATTTTTCCTTAGCAAACTCTGCATCTATTTTTCATTTTTCTTACCTGGCAGGCAGCTAGGGGCTACAGAGTCAAATAATGAAGTTGTCTTTCATTTGGATATACTTTATTAATGGCAAAACACTAATCCATTAATCAACTTAAAACAAGTCAGTAAATTAAAAAAAATCAGTATCTCTTTTAGTAATAGAGATCACATGCCTCTTAAAAAGGATCCATTATCTCCATGGGTTTCTCAGCTGAAGTTAAAAATCTAAAAATGCTTTTCATTCATTTCTCATTAATATGCAAAAATATTCAAATTAGATAGTAATTAACCATCTACTGAGTAGAAAACCTTTTCATGTTAATTTATGATAAACTCAGTTGCTGCTTTGATTGAGATTGATTTTTGGTGTTGAGATCTATCCTGAATACAAAAAAGCACCTGAAAAATATTTTTAAACACCTAACGTATTGCTCAGCTAATTACATGGTAGCCATACCCACAGACTGTTCCAGAGAGAAGAGGAGTACGCTACCAAGTCAAGCACTGAAGAAGCTGTACATATACCCTTCCATGTGCTTGGTGTAACTCTCATCCTAGAGCAGTGTCTTTGGATGCCTCGGTTTAGCTGATTCATATTATTTTGGGGTTTATCATTGTTTAATTCAGCCACCAACACACTCTAGATGAAACTGCCTAGATACAGAATTTCAATAAGAACTATGGGAAAAAAATGTGGATATTTTTTACGTACTCTTAGGGATCAATTGATCTCATAGGATATTTTGCTCAATGGACTCAGTAGAATTTGTAAACAGACTTCAGTTTTCCTTTCTGCAGATGAGACACTGACCTCAGTAGTAGATGATGAAAGGGTGATTATCAGGCCAGTGGAAGTCATTGTCATTCTCAACAACAAAAGCTGGAGTTGGGTATCGGTGACCATAGTGTATGTAACTGAATCTTCATACACAGAGGACTGCTATTCAAAATGTTGCTCCCTGGGAGTAACAAAACCATGGGGACACAGTTAGTGACCTTCTGTTAGCACTTTTAAAAAGTATACAAAGGAAAACACCTACTACTTTCAGTACCTATTTGGTTGCAGAGATCAACTATGGGTGAGAATTCCCGCAGCAACAGATGAAAAGGAAAATCTAATTCCGGCTGAGTAGAGGTGGCTGCCACCACCATCCATTCACAGGTACGTTATTGTAGGACCACAATAGTACACATTACATTATGGCAAACATTTACCTTAAGTTTATATGCAATGAGATTTCAGAAATAATGTCATTTGCTCCTCTGCCAGGTACGCTGGGCAGACATTATGCTTGTTTCCTAGGTAAAGAACAGGAGGCCAGAGCATCGTCACTGTTAAGTTAATCATTCCATTAGATGAGGAGAGACTAGCAGTGGTGTTCTTTCTACTGTTTTGTTCAGCTACCTACTGTTTTTCAAAATGCCTCCCAAAGATGACCTCCATCACCATATCCAGGGGTGCTTCTTTGAGATGCCAATTGCCAGGCTCTTCTCAGTTGGGCTGTAGAAAAGGAGTCTAGGTAGTTCCCTTTTAAAACGAGCTGTTCAGGTAATTCTTCTACACACATACACACATGCACACACAAGATTTTAAACTCGCTGCCTATAACTCTGCCACAGTAAACAGTTGATCTCCCACCCCTGCAAAGTGTACATTATACCTTCAGGGAATGGGGCAAATGGGGAGAGTGATGCCCTTATGTGGGTCCTCCCAGGGATTTTCTGACATGATGAAATATGGGATAATTAGTAAAATATCCTGAAAACATTGTTCTGAATCTTTCTAGCAATGTCTGAGAAGGGTAATTATAGAATAATGAGCATAAGCCTAAACAAAAGGGAGAAAACGCTGCGTTGAAAAAAGTAACACCTTAGGAATTTTTGAAAGGCTCCTCGACAAACCTGAGTGGTGAAATGATGGAAATTTGGAGCATCCTGCTAGTCCCCATAGGGTATGGTAAGTTCCCACTACAGTCAGTATGCATGCACATGCTTTCTGATAGGATTCTAAACAACAGCATTTGCCATAAGCTAGGAGCTGCCATGATTTATGTTTTATAATAGCCCCTCCTTTCCATTTCCTGGTCAGCGTTCTGGATGATTGTTCCATTTAGCACACATTCTCTAGTTTGTTTCTTTTGCTTCAAGTCTATTTTACATTTTCCTGTACTGAACTGCGTTTGCCATCTGCTGATCCAATTACTTATACAATCCAAATCCTTTTGAGTCTGATTGTTTTGTTCCTCATTATTTGCTCAGCCTCCAGTTTTAGTATCCTCTGTAAACTCTAAAATCTTGTTTACAATACCTCATCTGAATTACTTATATACAATACAACCCAATTAGCTCAAACTTCAGAAACCTAAGGCTACTTGTGTCTGAGGGGATTTAGATTAGTTGAGTAGATTTGGATCCTAAGAAAGGCCTGACAATTCACTCATCTAAGGAGAGCTGATCATCAGGAATTGAGCCATCTTCTTTAAATGAAAAGAAATCAAAAAGAAGGAAAGTTACAGATTCTAAAATGATACTATATGTAATATCATCATTGTCACTATCAACTTTATTTTTGTTACCAATCACTATTATCTCAGCAAATGTTGATGAAGTTCCCATTGTAAGATTATGTCTATTGAAACAATGAATCTATCCAAAGACGAGATTGAGGCCATGCCAAGGGGCCAACATAAAAGCTTTAATTGTTCAGTGTATTATTCCTCATTTAGGTCTGCTTTGGTAAAATAATTTTTTTTTCTGCCAGATCTATCATTTATATTTGATATCTTAGCATAGTTTCCTTTGAACTTAGGTAGGCTGATTTTTCCCATATGTTATCTAGCAAATAATGGTAAGTTTAGGAACAGTAAATGGCTCAAAATATGTTAGCATGTTTAGTTTTCTTTACAAAATTCCTACAAAGCCACTCAATTGGTAAGCAGTAGAGAAGTCTGTGCTTCAATTGTGTGCAAAACTAAATAATTCAACATTCACTCATTGCTGTCTGAAATGCCCTTTCTCCTCCTCTTGTGAAAGCTTGTCATCTTTTAATATCAGTTCAAAGGTCACTTCCTTTATAGAACCCTGGATCCCTCCCTGAGGCAAAATTATGCACTCTTTTATTTCTATACCCATCAACTTATTAATTTCTATTGTGGCACATGATATATTTTATATTGTTCCTTCCTTAGGTCCCCAGAGGGATCGTTAAACATTAATTGGATGAATGAATGAGTGAATGAATGAGTATTTAGTACTCAATTAAAAGTTTATAAAAATTGAAATGTTGTAATAGTTATCTAACTCCACTTTTAACTGTGGAACTTAAGTCTTGCCGCAACTGTGTAATACTAACTGGGTTACTGTTGCCTGCTTGTCTATATACCTTACTTTGCTGGGCTCTCTCCTCACCTGATCACAGTTCTAGTTGAAACATCTGCCTCACTGAATAGTATTCATGGTGTCTAGTTCCTTCCTCAAGGCAGGCATACAGTCAACCCATCCTTTTTGAGGACACCATGTTCATATTTCAACTAGGAGTAGTTTCGATCAATTCAGAAATGATAGAATTGAACATAGTCTACGGAACATCTTAATCAGAAAAACAGAGTTTCATATATATAATATAAGCCCATTCTTTATCCATCCCAGCCCTGAGGGGTTACTAACTCCCTGTAGCTTCTGTACCACCTAACAATCCCATTTGATATGTAGAAGATGCTGTCTCCTGTTAGTGTTTATCTCTCCTAAATGACACTTACCAACTCAACCAGTCTTTAAACCCTTACATGGCATGCTTTTTTCCCCAACCCTAACACAGACTACCTTCTCCATAACAGATGTTCAGTATGTTCAATAAATGTTTATTGATAAACTATATTCATTTTATTTCAACAAGTATTCACTGAGATGCTGAACTACGTACTTTGGGGAGAAGCCTGAATAAGACACAGTCTTTGAATTCTTCAAGGAACTTTATTGAAAACATAAGCAATTGTAAAAGGTGCTAGGAGACTTAACAGGAGGGAACCCCCAGTAACTTTGTAGTTGAAACTGCTCTTCCCAGACAACAAAGTACCATTTAAGAATCATCAGGTTGATGCTGATTGCAGTAACAGCTCATTCTTACTTTCTCTGAATATTAACTTTTACCGTTAACTTTTGTATATTGTATTTTAGATTATTCCTATCTGGTAGCTGGGAAAGGCCTCTATGAGAGCCTTAGCTTGAATAAGAAAGACATTATCACATGCCCACACCCAAGGAAAATATATCTAATCCATGGAAGCAAGATAAGAGATGCATGCGGCTAAACCTGAAGATCACATATCTCTGAGCTCTTTTTTTTTTTCCTTTTTAAAAATAGTCTTTCTTCTTTCTTTAAATTTCCTTATAACTTTGAAAAAAGAATGGGCTTTCCTCTCCTTTTGGAGATAGCTCTCTGGCTGGGCTTGCTTTCCTCCCTAATAGTGATTTCTTATTCAAAGACACAATAAAGTGGGACATGATATTTTAGAACCTTCAAAGCTTTGTTCTGAGCTTGAGCAAACAGGCAGTGTTCAAGCTCAGAACAAAGGAGGGAGAGGCCTGAAATTGCACTTGATGCCCCTGGAGGAGAAGACAAGAGTAGAGAAAGGAAGGGTGGAGGAGGAAGCAAACTAGGTTCTAATAGAGTATCTTTGGAGTAAATTCTTTTAGTTTTATTGGCTCATAATCAGTATTGTCAAAAAGAATTTTGCACCCCTTTAAGTCTCCATGTTGTGCCTTTTATTCTCAAGGGTTCATTTTCCTTGACTGATTTCCAGATAGCAGTATTTTCATTGAACTTTCCAATGTAGATGTAATTTTTATATGCAAACATTTGTTGATCCCCCTCAGATTAGTTCTTGTTTTTGTAAAGGGCTTCACTTCTATTCTTTCTTCAGTGCTAGTATTATTCCTCTATCATCTCCATTTGCCCTTTCATGTAATGCAACGACTCATTACTTTTCATACCAGATATATATTTTGTGTAAAAGATATTTATAGGATGTTCATGTGTTCCGAATAAAAAATTAGAGCACACGGCTCCACAAAGTATATTTTCTTTGGCTTGTAAATTTTTTTCTTAGAGAGTCATATTATGCTATAAAAATTAAATAACATTTATATTTACATACAAAGAGTTGCCTTCATTGCAAAATATTATGTAAAAGTAAATGCATATTTCAGCTAAAAATATGTGTTCCAGTTACAATACTATTGCATTTTATTTTGTCCTTCATTGACTATTGAAATTGATGGCACATCTTTTTGTTCACACATGTTTGAAATTGGGTAACTCAGTAATACTTAATTCTACTTAAATGTCCATGAACATATCTTGTAAAGGTCAGAAAAATCAATTTGAATTATCAAGAAATAGCTTACTCTTTTATTGGTCATTGATAATTTTTTTGTTTGCAGACTGGCTCATCAGTGAAGGTGCCCATTGCATTCCTTATATTTGACAGCAAGATGCTGAAATTACCTTTCTTTTTAAAATACTAATTATTCTCAAAATAGATATCTTACATGGCATTTCAATATCTTTTACTTTCAGAAACACAATGCTTTTATAAGATTACTTTCTGCACTGAAAAATATTCTCATACAAAATGGAAAAAATATTGTTCAACAATTTCCAAAGAGTCTTCCTTCTTTCCTTCCCTTCTCCCTATGTTATTTTTACATACTTCCATTCATGTGTTGATTCCTTAGAAAGAACACTTCTAAGTATATCTGCTGGTTACTAAGACTAAAGAAACAAACCAAGTTGTTTCACAGGAGACAATGAGACAGAATAAAGCTAACTAAGCTATTTCACACCGAAATTACATTTGTATCCTGGACCTCATCTGTGACCGGTTTAAAAAGTAAAAAACCTAAATAAAAATTACAAGTGAGAAAGTCATACATAACACTTTATACACTTTATTGTACACCTCTTAGGAAGAAACACAATCTGGATGTAAATGCCTCCTGAGACCAAGTACTGATTCTGTTCCCTACAACAATGACTTTTATAGTGGGAATTCAGGTTTAATACAGAACTTTAGTTAACCAGAGAAACTTCAAATTCCATTGTAAGAAATCTGGTGACTGAAATGCTGCAAAGCTGTGGTCATTCACAAAAGATGTATCCTCTAAACTCAAAAATCAGCTAACTGTATTAAATGGAGTTGTCAGTGGCCTCAAATAATCTGCTCCCAAATTTCAGTGTTGAAAAACATATAGAGTGACATATTCATTTTCCACTGATGTTGATACTTTTATTTTAACATATAGGATATTGGGAGTGGGATGGCTGGACCGGACACACATTGTGTTTTAATTTGACCTGTTAGTACTTGCAATAGAATTAATAAACAAACACTCTTGCTTTAGAAATATGTGTATCATATTAAGAAAGGAAAGGGAATGCCAAATTTGGTCTTTTTTATACATTATAAAGTTATTTTTCAAACCACCTGACATATTTGTCTATATTGATTAGAGGACATAAAACTGACATTGTCTGACCTGTCTAAATCCATCAATTGCTAAGCTGTTAACACCTGATTCCCCAAATATAAATATTATTCATAAGCTTTTTTACTAAAGAGATCAATAATTACACGGATGTGAAATTTGCGCTATTGCTGTTGTTAACAGTGCCCTTTAGCTGGCCACAGATTACACTCTTCTGCTTAGGCTGTCATAGATGATAAACATTTCATTAACAGCACTTAGCATGTACACATGGGATACCATGTCCCCAAGAGTGTACATGTGAAGTATAAGGAACCCGTTCTGTGTTAGGGTAAGTACATATCCCCTATAGGTTTCATTGTATTTTCATTCTAGGTGCCAAAACCCTTCCATTAAATATGTCTTGCCCACTTAAAAACTGCTTTGTGGAGATGGCATGTCTTAATTGTTCCCACAACAATGCATAATGCATTGCTGTGATGGGCCTTTGGTTGAATGAATAGGGAGGCAAGCCGCCGCCTAGCTTCAGCAGATTTTAAAGCACTAATGAAACACACTGTACTTGAAAAAAGAAAAACCTGTTATCACAGGGGGAAAAAGATTCCACAAAAGCCTTTCTGTGTTTTAGTTTTTACAAATAAAAACAGATATCAAATGCATTTCACTGAGTGACAGCAAAGCGTCTATTGTCTTCTATACATAATATATTTCAGGTCCAAGAACAGAGAAACCTTGGTGCCAAATTTTCCAAAGCAACTAATTTGTGCATAAAAATTATGCAGAAGAAGAAAAAATCAGCTAGTTGCCCTTACAGATCAGGCAGTTGTGCATGTAAAACAGGTAACAGCATATTTTGCACCAGCAATTACCTTTCTTGCACCTGTGAGTGCCTGTTTTGCATATGTAAGTAGGTCCCTGTTTATTGCATTTAAAGCTGCTACCTCAGCTTCTTTAGGTAAACTTTATGTTTTTACTAAATGTCACTCCGAAACAAAAAGAGGGGAGCATTTCTATGGTGGGTTTATGTGTTTCTGTGCACGTGTATGCCTGATGTATGCTTTTGAAATAACTGTAAAATTGATGCTAACTTCATTTGATTTTAAGTACTGTACCTTGCAGGGCCGTGTTCAGTGATATAAAATATTTCATTTTGGTTTTATGACATAAATGTCTAAATGTCCTGCTGCTGAGATGTATCAATCAAATCAAAGGTTCAAATTTAATATTATCCAGGTGCCAGGATGAGAGGGAAAATGATACTTCAGTTCACAGTCAACCGACACAGAATGTCTTCACAGTCAATAACGGGCTCCTACATGCACCTCTTGCAGAGCCATTACTTCAGGGTTCATAAAGTGAGATGCAGCACTTCCAACAATTCAGTAGGTTAGGTTCCCCATAATTTGTATATATACATGCACACACACAAATTGTTACTTGCATGAGAAAGAGAAAATATCAAATTCACTTTTCATAGGCATTGTAAGCAATTAAAATCCAGTGTATCAAGGACAGTTCACAGCTTTTTGATAAACCGAAGTAACCTCAAATCTGTTTTTATAATCCCACTACATCTAGTAGCTAGTCACTCAGAAGCAATTAAACTGTGGGCTTGGATACTTCTTACTTACCTATTATTTATCATTAAATTTCCAAGAGGAGTACAAGATGTGATTGATCCAGTTGACCACACCACTAGGCACAGGTCTAGGAAGCAACATTTCAAGCAAGACTATCCAATTGGATTTTATTATTTGCCAATTTCATGGCAAATAGCATACTCTGTTTGTTGAACTTCATGCTAGCCAACTGTGTGAGGAAAGTTTATGGTCATGGGTACAGATTTTAGATCTAAGAGTGAAGAGGTCTGTTCCAAAATCAAGGTAGGGAGTCTTGCTTCTCTCTTGAGACTAGAAAAGGCCCTTTGAAGTTGTGACATGATGGTCTAATGGTCATAGAACTTCTGGCCCTTCCATAAGAACAAACTTTGCCACAGATACATTGTCATTCATTAAGTGTGGCAAGCAACAGTGTAATTGAGAACTTGGCTACTTAAAAGGCCAAGGGCATGATAAGCCTGACCCAACCAGACAGTAAAAGGGAAGGAAGAAAAGGTGTGGACTTTTACCCAGAGATCTGATCCGGTCACTGAGCAGGAGTAGAAAGAGACAACAGGAGGGGGTTGCCGGAGGCAAAAGTAAACAGTCTAGGATGGGATTAGCTGAGAAGCTGAAGGCCTCCAGAGCCCATGGGGTTACGGGTTAGAAGATTTAAAATTGAAGAAGGGCTCTCAGGCTGGTTCACTGGCTCTCTCTCTTCTTCCCTGAGGATGCCTGGATGATTGTGGTGCAGGTGCCTGCATTTCCCAAAGGACAGTGATTTGGATGGATTTGGGATGGGAGAAGAAACTCTGGGTGCAGCCTAGGATTGGGCTGGCCTGGCAGAGGGTGGCAGGGTTATTGTTCTTTGGGCTTCTAGATGGGATGAACCGTGAGGCAGAAGCCTGCCATTCTTCCAAAATTGTGTAGCTTTTGTATCTTATGTTGTTTTAGTTTACAAACTAACCCTATAAAAATAAGCTAATTAAAACTAATAGGGGGAAATGATGAGAACTCAGGTGAGTTTAGCCCTAATTGATGGGCTTAAGTGAATAAATCTGTAACTAAAGAGTTAAAGAGTTTGGCCTTCATTGATGGGCTTAAGTGACTAATGAATGTGGAAAGCTGTTTTTCCAAAATTGTGAAGTCTGAATAAAGACACCTTTCCTTTCTCACCCAATCTTTGCCTCTGGAATTTTGCAGTGGGCAGCAGGACCCCAATTGCTGTTTGGTAACAGGTTTTTTTTCTCTCTCCAGACTGTCTTTTGGCCAAGAGCAAAGTTTGCATAGTAGGCATACTTTGCCCTAAAGGTTAAAGAAATAATAATTTTCTGTACATACAGAGTGATTCCTCTAAACCAGGAGTCGGCAAACTCTTTCTGTAAAGCGCCAGATAGTAAACATTTTAGGCTTTGTGGGCCATATGGTGTTGTTACAAGAAGTCACTTTGCCATTATGGCAAAAAGCAGCCATAGACAATAATGAGAATGAAATGAGGTGGCTATGTTCAATAAAATTTTATTTACAAAAACAGGCAGTGGGCCAGATTTAGCTTGTGGGCTATAGTTTGCTGACACCTGCTCTAAATGAAAAAAAAGAAGGAAAGAAAAACTGTTATGGTTTTAGATAAAACCCATGGCTATACAAAGGTAACAGATAATGTTTGCCATTAATTATGTCAACATTCACATCTTCCTTCTTAATGACATCTGTCTCATGGAGGTGTTTATAGTTACAGTCATGTATAGGGTCACTAACTCCACATTTCTTTTTCTTTCCTACTCAATGTTATATCCTTTATTCCAGTTGTTAACGCTAGATAAATAATGGTTAGATCATGTATGTGTTTGGGGGTGGTGGGTATCATATAATTAGGCACAAACACTTTGGCTATGTGTGGACAAAGAATAAAAAGCAAAGAAATTCATTAAAATTCTCAGGAGTATTTGGATAGAAAAATATTTGAAAACAGGAAAAACATTAGTTCCTTAATTCATGTATTTGATGAATAAGTGAAAGAGCAAGAAAGTACCCTCTTCCCTGTTCCTTTTTATCAAAGATGAAGAAGGAAGAGGTATAAGAAAAAGAGAGGAGAGGTAGCAATGCCTGCCATATATTAGGCATGTTGCTAAGTGTTTTTCATTCTTTTATTCTAGCAAATTTATTTTTAGAAAAATTTCTGCAATGTAGAAATTGGCTGTTATTAAAGGCAATTTACACATGAGAAAACTGAGGTTTAGCAAGAGTTTAGTAACTTGCTCAAGGTTACTCAACTAAAAGTGACAGCAGAAATACTCTGGATATACTTGATCAGTATTTATATGAAAAAAATGTTTCTTAACCACATAACATGAATTCACCAATCGTGTATCAAATTTAAAAACCAAGAATATCAAGTAGAGCAATAAAAGACATATAATTTCTAATTTGAAGAAAAGTATTGTGTTGACAATAATTTCTCTTGGATACTCTTTATATCCTGAATTATAAGCAAAACCAGATTATAAGTGTACAGGTGCCTCCTCAAATCTCCTGCTTTAAAATTTCCCATTGAGAGTTCCAGCCAAGTTGGAGGCATTCGTAGAAATGCTTCACTTCCTTGCACAACCAAAAGAAGGATAACAACCAATTTAAGAAAAATAAACAACCAGAAGTGTCAGAAAATCAAGCTGCACGGAACTCTGACAACCAAGGAGTTAAAGAACCATTCACCCAGACTGGTAGGAGAGGCAGAGATGGAGACTGAGCAGAGAGGACACAGGGCAAGGCAGCAGACCAAGAGGGTGATGCAGGGCTGGCTCACTGGGAAACTAAAGACTCAAAACTAGCTGCAAAATACTGCAGGGGTTGTCATGGCAGGAGGAACTCCCAATCTCATAGATGAGTTCATTGGAAAGTGGGGCTAGAGAGACATTGTTCCTTCTCTGACCCTACCCACACACAGCGCCACAACGCAGCAAAGAGGATTGACCCACCCTGGAGAATACTTAAGGCTCTGCCCCCTTACAACACAACAGGTGCACCAAGACAAAGAAATATGAACAGATGAAATGAAAGAACAGATCAAATGAAAAGAACAAATCAAAACCCCAGAAAAAGAGCTAAGCAATGAGGAGATAGACAACCTATCAGATGCAGAGTTCAAAACATTGGTAATCAGGATGCTTACAGAACTTATTGAGCTCGGCTGCAAAATGAAGGAAGAAATGAAGGCTACCCAAAGTGAAATAAAGCAAAATATACAGGGAACCAACAGTGAAGGGAAGGAAACGAGTACTCATATCAACAATTTGGAACAAAAGGAAGAAATAAACATCTAACCAGAACAGAATGAAGAAACAAGAATTTTAAAAAATGAGAGGCTTAGGGACCTCCGGGACAACTTTAAACATTTCAACGTCTGAATCATAGGGGTACCAGAAGGAGAAAAGGAAGAGCAAGAAAATGAAAACTTATGTGAACAAATAATGAAGGAGAACTTCCCCAATCTGGCAAAGGAAATAGACTTCCAGGAAGTCCAGGAAGCCCAAAGAGTCCCAAAGAAATTAGACTCAAGGAGGAGCACACCAAGGCATATCATAATTAAGTTACTCAAGATGAAAGATGAAAAGAGAATCTTAAAAGCAGCAAGAGGAAAGGAGATAGTTACTGACAAAGGAGTTCCCATAAGACTATCAGCTGATTTCTCAAAAGAAACCTTACAGGCAAAAAGGAACTAGAAAGAAGTGCTTGAAGTCATGAAAGGCAAGGATCTATATCCAAGATTACTCTATCCAACAAAGCTCTCATTTAGAATGGAAGGACAGATAAAGTGCTGGAGTTCATCATCACCAAGCCCTTATAATATGAAATGTTAAAGGGACTCATCTAAGAAATAGAAGAAGATCAAAAACTATGGACAGTAAAATGACAACAAACTCACAACTATCAACAACTGAACCTAAAAAAACAAAAACAAAAACTAAGCAAACATCTAGAAGAGGAACAAAACCAGAGAAATGGAGACCACATAAAGGGTTTTCAGTGCAGAAGGTACAGAGAATAAGAAGCATAACTGGTAGGCTTAAAATATATGGGGAGATGTTAAGAATGGTACAGGAAATAGAGAAGTCAAAGAGCTTATATGTACAACCCATGGACATGAAGTAAGGGCAGGAGGTGGAGGAGGGCGGGTGGGTGCAGGGTAGAGGGGGGACAGAGGGGAGAAAAAAATTGGGAGAACTGTGATAGCATAATCAATAAAATTTACTTAAAAAATAAAAAAAAATCCCATCAACAGCTCCATTGATTGTCCCTTTTCAGACCCCTCCGACTATGACATCTTGTCTAGTTTGGAACTGATAAACTGCTATCATATCTACCAGCATAAGGCCTGGTACATGATAGCCATTTTCCTGGAAAAACTTGTTTGTGCATATATACTTACAGTGTGTATAAAAATAACCCCACTTAATTACTCTCTCCTGCCAGTCAATTCTGTTGACTGTACCTGTAATGTATGCTGAGTACCATATTTCAAATTCTGCTCATGTTATTCACCTTACTTGAAATATCTTTCTTCATCCTAGTCCTCTTTATGGATTCAAATCAAAGAATGAAAGAATAAATGACTCTTTAAGCTTCTGCTCAAAATTGACACCATCATCTCTACCTAGATTCCTTTCTTTGAAGCCAGTGGCATAGCAGAGCAGCACACGCCTCTCTGGGAGGGGGCATTCCAAGTCCCACTGCCACAGGCAGGAATGTCTAACCCTCTCACAGGGAAATAGAGAATGAAATTTGAGAACAATAAGAAGACCTATTGGAGCAAAAAAATCATTTAGCTAGGAAATTTAGGAGCACGTGGAAAATTGGTGAATTTTGTTGTTACTGCCACAATTCACACTTCTCGTCATCCAGTATCTATTTTCTTCCTCCTTCCTACACGCAGGACACAGCCAATGCCTCCTCAAGGGAGATATTACAAGGTCTCATGAAGTCATTTTGTCCAACTCAAAGTCCAGGAGTGCCAGAATTCTCCATCTAGTCCAGATGTGTTTTCTCTTTGCCTAAAGATCTATGTACTGAAAGGAAAAACAAAAGTAAAAAAACCTTTACATCTAAGCCCTTCCCTACCACTTCACCACCACACATGAGAGCAGGAATAGTAACAAGACAGATAAACAATAAAAAGTTGAAGAATGGTATATTATTTTGCTTGACCACCATAATAAAATACCACAGACTGGGTGGTTTAAACAAGAAAAATTCATTTTCTCACAGTTCTGGAGACTAGAAGTTCAAGAGCAAGGTGTCAGCAATTTGACTTTTTCTGAGCTCCCTCTCCTTGGCTTGCATTTAGCCAATCTCTTGCTGTATCCTTATGTGGCCTTCACTATATGTGAACACATCCTTGGCATATGTGTCCAAATTTCCTCCCCTCATAAGGGACACCAGTCAGATTGGATTAGGGCCCACCTAAAAGCCTCATTTCAAATCAGTCACCTCTTTAAAGTCCCCCTGTTCAGATGCAGTCACATTCTGAAGTTCTGGGAGTTAGTGTTTCAACATTTGCATTCAGTGGGGGACACAGTTCAGCCCATAGCAAATGGGAAACATAGTCACTAATTTAAATTCTACCCAGGAAATGGGCAGGTTCTTTGACTACAGCCTGATTCTATTCTGAAAGAAAATTCTTTGCTCATTGTTCTCTGTGGCCCCTAGGTTTTCCCTTTTTCATTGTCTTCTTTGACTGTGTCTTTGATAGTCATAATGGAAGAGGCCCTCCTTAGTAGCACAGTTTTCTAGCCCAACTCTGGCTTCTGGAAGATATGGGCTCAAAAGTTGTTTTAAATTTAAAACAAAGTGTTTTAAAATCTGAGGTAAAAAATTTTTTAAGATTTTATGTATTTATTTTTAGACAGAAGGGAAAGAAGAGAAACATCAATGTGCGGTTGCCTCTCGTGTGCCCCTCACTGGGGACCTGGCTGGCTACCCAGGCATGTGCCCTGACTGGGAATCAAACTGGCAACCCTTTGGTTCACAGGCTGGTGCTCAATCCACTGAGCCACACCAACCAGGGCTGAGGTAAGAATTTTACGAACAATTCATTTTCCTAAACATTTACCAGGCTTTTAATCTTTTTGTTCTAGTAATATGTGCCTGCCAGTTTTCACACTAAAACTTCAAGATACCATTCTCAGATCTACTTTATTTTCTAATTTTGTAATTTCAGCATCTTCCACATCCTCTCTCCCCTATTTCTATCTCTGTGGTAAACAGAATTGTGAGATGGTCCCCAAAATTGCCATCCCTGGTGTCCATGGCCTGGGTAATACCCTCCCCACAGTGGGAGTAAGACAGCTGAATGTGTGGGATCTCATTTCTGACATTATGTTATATGGTAAAGGTAAAGGAATTTTTACAGATGCAGTTATAGGCCCTAGTAAGTTGAATTTGAGTTGATCAAAAGATAGATTACCTTGGGTGAGCCTATCCTAATAAGTTGAGTCTTTAAAAGCAAGTCAATAAGTCAGTCTCTTGAAGTAGAAGAGACTGCCTCTCACTTGCTGGCCCCAAAGAAGTAAGTTTCCATGAGTTCTGCAGATGGAAGGAAATGAATTCTACAAACACTGTGTGGGCTTAACAGAGAATCACAAAATCGGATGCCACCAAAGCCCCAGCTGACACTTGATTGCATTTTGGGAGATGCTGAGCAAAGGATCCAACCAAGCCACGCCCGGAATCCTGACCCATCGAAAGGATGGGACAAATAAATAGATGTTTGGGGATTTTAACAGCTTTATTGAGGTATAATTTAGATATTATAAAATTTGGGGTGTAGTTTTAGCAGAAAACTAATACATCTTCTTTCTAAAACAATAGAAGCTATTTTAAGGCTCTTATACCTAAATGGGAAGGCTTAAAGCTATTTTGATTTTTTGACCCTAGTCATTTTATCTTCCTGCTACCTTTTATTGAACATTTGATCCTCAAGGCCTTTGTTAGTATTATTTCCAACCCTGCAAAGCCCACCTTGTATTTCTTGTCATTCCTGCTACAAACCAGATATTTTTTTCCGAGCTAATCTCACCCTTATAATAACTCAGCATACATGGTCTAAGATGCACTACAGATGTTTTCTAATACCTTGACCTGGAGTTGCCAGCTCAGTACCAGTAGCATAATCTGTTTCCCAAATTACTTCTGATGACGGTTTTCTAAGTAATTTGTCACTATAGAACAAGGATTGCCATTTTTTGCAGCTTCCAGTATGTTTCCTTATTGTCTATCTCTGGAGCTTAATGCATTCCCCCATTTCTGCTACCAGTTTCTGAGTTGGTCATCATAGGCTAGATGAAATCCCAAATCTCAGAGGCTTAATGCATAAAAAATTTTGGTCTTGTTTTTGCCCACTTAAAATCCAATATGGGTTGAGCAACCCTCTTCCATCTTATAGCTTCACCATCTGGAACTCATAGGCATTAAGATCCCCCAGTAGAGGAGGAGGTGGAAGAGGCACATTGACTCTTAACTGCCTTAACCTGGAACTGACACATTTTACGTCCACTCATGGTGCAATGGCTAGACCTAATCTTATAGCCCCAATCTATAAATAAATGAAAGAAAAACAGGGAAGTAAGAGAGCAGTGGGAATATTTGGTGATCACATTCTCTGCCATAGGTGGACTTAAACATATGCTCTACATACTTTTCTAGTTAATCATTCTCATCATAGATTTCATGTAAGAATTGGGAGGGAAATCAGAGGTTTTAGGAAAATGAATCGAGAAGCAAGCAGAGCAGAACCAGGGTACACACAGGAGAAAAGGAGGAAAACCTCAGGGAAGAGGGGAAAACAAGAGAAACTAAAGGATCAGCTTATCTGTATTTTGTTAAAGCCCTTCTGAGGTAAATTTGTTTCCTTCATGAATTCAATATCTCCTTGTCTCCTAAAGAGTCCGTGTAGTGACCTGGTTTCCCTCCATGTGCTGACGAATTACTGAAAAATTCAAAGCATGCTTCACTTGAGCACAGTAGTGCAAGGTTAATTTGATGTACCAGTATAAAGTTTTATAGATTCACCTAAGTGTACTGCTACACTTGTAAAGTATGGGATTGCATGCCACAGCTGTACAATAGGGTTTATAAGATAATATAAATAATTGCTACAGAGGTTTTTTAGCACAGTTATGAGAAGTATCAACATCGAACTTTCAGCAAATCACAGAGGTTTTGCATCGGACATTTCTCTTTGGATAATACTAATTGGGGCTCTCCTTTTTGTGGCTCACTTTGGTAAACACCCAGGCTCAGACTGGATAGAAACAATGCAAAAAATCTGGAGAAACAAGTCAAAATTAGTGAAATATTCTAATATAGTCTTTAAATGAATGAATACAAATATTTGAATATTTACAAATGGCAGCTTTTTTGCTGACTTTTTCCTTCTTCATTTGTCATTGTACAAAGTCTAAATGCTATTGCTACAGAGACTATAAATGTTTTATTAAATTGAATGACAGCTTGCTTTGGTAGGAAAGACCATTGTTGTGGGATTCAGGATCACAAGGTTCAAATTTCAGAACAGTCATTAAGTGGTTGTGTCAACTCCAGCATGTCACTTTGCTTTCTGACATCCTGATTTCCCTCATCTTTAAGTTGGAAATATCAGTGCCTTTCAGACTTTCTCATGAGGGTCTAAGGGTGTTTCCATGGTAGACCAAGTAACAGTCTCTCAGATATATATGTCCTATACAGAGGGCCCAGAGACATATGAAAAAATGCTCAGCATCACTAGCCAGTTGAAGAGATGCAAATTAAAACCACAGTGAGATACCACTTCACACCAGTCAGAATGGCCATCATAAACAAATCAACAAACAACAAGTACTGGAGAAGATGTAGAGAAAAGGAAACCCTAGAGCACTGTTAGTGGGAATGCAGACTGGTGCAGCCAGTGTGGAAAAAAATATGGAATTTCCTCAGAAAAACTAAAAATGGAACTGTCTTTTGGCCCAGCAATTTCACTGCTGGTATTATATTCTAAGAACCCTGAAACACCAATTCATAAGAACCTATGCACCCCAATGTTCATAGCAGTACAATTCCCAATAGCCAAGTGTTGGAAGCAACCTACGTGCCCATCAATAAGTGAATGGATAAAAAAACTATGGTACATTTACACAATGGAATACTAAGCAGCAGAAAGAAAGAAGGAGCTCCTATTCTTTGCAACAACATGGATGGAACTGGAGAGCATTATGCTAAGTGAAATAAACCAGGTAGTGAAAGACAAATACCATATGATCTCACCTTTAGGTAGAACCTAATCAACAAAACAAACAAGCAAGCAAACTATAACCAGAGACATTGAAATTAAGAACAATCTGACAGTAACCAGAGGGATGATGGGAGGAGAGATAATGGAGGGGAAAGGGGGAAGGGATTTCAAGAACAACTATAAAGGACACATGGACAAAACCAAGGGTGGGTGGTATCAGGGGAGAGAGGTGGTGATGGCTAGGGTGCAGGGGAGTAGTGAGGGGGAAAATGCAGAGAACTGCACTTGAACAACAACAACAAACAGAAATATGTATGTCCTAATTCCTGGAACCTATACATATGTATTTGTATTACTTTACATGAATAAAGGACTTCACATATGTAATTATGTTTAGGAGCCCTAAGATAGGGTGTATATCCTGTATTACCCAGGTGGGCCAAATTAATCACAGGAGCCCTTAGGCGGGATGGATGAACCTGGAAACCATTATGCTAAGTGAAATAAGCCAGTCAGTGAAAGAAAAATACCATATGATCTCACTTATAAGTAGAATCTAATGAGCAAAATAAAATGAGAGACATAGAAACACAGGACAGACTGACAGCTGTTTTTTTGGGGACTGGTTGAAAGAAGGCAAAGGGATTAGTCAAAGAACATATATGAATGACCCATGAACACAGACAACGGTGTAAGAATTGACTATGGGAGTGGGAGGCTGGCTGGGTCAGGGGGTGGGAGCAGGAAAAATTGGGACAACTGTAATAGCATAAAAAATAATTTTTGTAAAGCTCCTCGAAGTTTCATCAGCTAGAGTAGAAGGAGGCAAGTGAGATGTCGCAGAAGGGGAAGTCAGAAAGATTCCAACAGTGAGGAAGGTTTGACCCACATTTGCTGGAATGGGGTCAGGGGCTCCAGGAAAAGCATGAGAATCAATGCAGATATTGTGTAGAAGCACAGACTAGCCCTTGACTGACATTCAGCAAAGAAAGGAGGACCCAGTTCTACAAGTGAAAAGAAGTGAATTGGATGAAAGAAGGTGAAGGGATTAGCCAAAAAACATATATATCACAGTATAGTGGTAGCCAGAGGGAAAGGGGGGAGGGGAGGCTAGGTGGAGGTGAGCAAAGGCTGGGGATGGGGAGAGATGGGGGACATCCATAATAGTGTTAACAATAAATAAAGTTTAAAAAAAAAGAAGTGAATCCCACTAATGATCTAAATGAACTCAAAAGCAGATTCTTCCCAGAGCCTCCTCTAGGAGTCCAGCCACCTGACACCTTGATTACAACTTTTCACGGGCCTGGCAGTCAACAGGTCTCGTTAGAATATTCCAACAACATGGGCCCCAAATTACATCATTTTGTGAAATTTTTGTACACTTTACTTTTTCTTTCCCTTTCTCTTCAGAGGTTTCTGCACATTTGATGTATTTTCTTGTTCTATAAACACATCAACATTGATGAGTGTCTTGTTACTCTCTCCTACAGGATATATTGCCAGAGAAATTCTGACCTATCACCCACGCATAATCCCAAGGGAATATTCAAACAACATTAGAAGTATTATGTTCCCAGAAATAGATTTAAAATAATATCATTTATACAGCAGTTCCTCAACTAATGTTGTTTTGTTCAATGCCATTTCATTGTAATGTTGATGAGAAAAAAATCAATTCTCAGCTGGACCACCGTCTGTGTGGAATTTCCATGTCCTCCCATGTCTGTGTGGGTTTCCTCTGGGTCCTCTGGTTTCCTCCCACATCCCGAAGGTGTGCACGGCCACTGAATTGTGTCTATGCTGTCCCAGTCTGAGTGAGTGTGGGTGAGAGTGTCCTGCAATGGAAGGGCGTCCTGTCCAGGGTAGGCTCCTACCTTGCTCCTTGAACTGCAGGGATGGGCTCTGGCCACCTCTGACCCTGAGCTGGAGTAAGTGGGTTGGAAAATAATGATCTTACTTGTTATTAATCTTTCTTCAAGGTAGGTATAACTCACATTTATTTTAATGTTTAATGTTAGAAGCATTTGGGGGTTTTTATTTAGAAATTCGATGATGTTTTTGTGACCCAGACCCAAAACTTCTATCTGGGAACTCGGGCCATCTCCACTAACACCTAAAAGTCTACAGTAGATTTGTCTGTGGATATGCTTCCCTCACTTCTTCCATGACAGCTTGGACCTCAACTTAGAAGTCAACAATACCTTCATGAGCTTTATTTTCTGAACTTCTCATCAGCTGTAGTTGGATGATGTGATCTGTTAAATTCCCCAAGGACAGAGTGATGTGTGATCATAAAGCTTCATGCTAATTATATCTAAGCAGCTCAGAGTTTAGAAACCTTAGGTACAAAAAAAAAAAAAGTATGGGGGAGGGGGTGATATAAGTGTATGAAGAGAATGATTCAGAAACTACGAGTCTCCATATTTCTTTCATCATCTCTATTACCGGGTTTGGCCTGCTTATAAAGGAGAAAAGAGAGCTTTCCTCTTACATGATTTGTTGAAATTGATGCTGCTTACTTTTGTCTTGCTTATAAATAAGTTTTGCTCATTTTGAGAGTTTGTCACAACATTTCTTTATGATGGATTTATCTCCTCTTTTCTCATTGTTCCATGTCTATGTATGAACTCTATTGACAGGACATTTTAATTTTGATTCATTGGTCCAGGAATGAACTGGATAGTTCCAGCAATCCAAAAAGGGAAATTGTTTTGAATCTATCCCATGAAATATGCCAATTATTATTACATTATGAAGGTAATATTGGAATTGCAGTTATAGACTAAACAATACTTTCTTTCATCTTAAGCAAGTTGTCATAGTTTTCGAAGTTCATCTTTCACATAGTCATTTATTTATTGTCGCACTTATTTCTGAGACATAGTTAGATTAAATGTGATGCTTATTTATAGATAAAGAAAGTGAGATATGAGGAGTGACTTGTTAATAGCCACACTGACAGAGGAAGACATTTCCACTGGTGAGTAGAAGGAAAAAAGTAGTAGAGGAAAAAATGTCTTTTGACTATAAATTCCATTCTTTGTGCATTATAAAAAATATAATAGTCTAGTGTCACTACCATAATCCAACTTTGTTTATAACTAAAAGCAGTTTTCAGAGATAGCGAATAGAAATTTATTGTCATAAGGAAGATAAGAGATAATACTACCTAAGGTAACTGGAATTCAGGTCTTTCCACAGCAGGACATTTCATTTTATATTCTTCCATACATTCCCCCATTCCACCTCCACGATGTTTCGTTATTTCAACACTGGTTTCAGTGTTCAAAACACAGTGGCTCCTCAGCAAAATTCATGTGTTTAATTGTATTAATATTCCTGCCATCTTCTGTGTACTCTTTACTAATTTGAGAGCTTCAGGTTAGGGATCTTCATTCTCTTGGCCAGACATTTAGTGGAATTTCCAACACAAGTGAGGAAATAATTATGCAATGCATCTTTTTCACCCAAATCTTCTAGAAATCATGAGCCGTTGAAGAAAGTAATTAATATGACTTCTTTAGTGATTCCATTCCATTTACAATGAGTTCCACACACGGAAAGCATCTTTTCCTCACCCAACCCCATGAGTTTGAAGATGAGGGAATGAAAATTAAATGGCCTATTCAAAGCCATTCAAATTTTGCATGGAAATCCTTTAATTAGTGCATACAATTTTTATTGAGATAATATGTCATGTAACATCATGTAAGTTTAAGGTGTATGTACAATGTTTTCATTTGATACATTTATGTATCACAATATGACTACCACTGTAGCTCTAGCTAACATCTCCATTTTAGCACATAATTATTATTTCTTTTTTGTGGTGAAAACATTTAAGATCTAGTTTCTTAGCAACTTGGAAATACATAATAGTGTATTATTAACTATAATCAATGCTGTGCATTAAATCTCTAGAACTTAGTCATCTTCTAACAGCAAGCGTTTACCCTTTGACCAACCTTTCCTTGATTCCTCTAACGCCCATCCCCCAGCAACTGCCATTCTACTCTTCATCTCTACAAGTTCAGTTTTCTGGAATTCACATATAAGTGATATCAGACAGTATCTGTCTTTCTCTGTATGACTTACCTTATTTTTTGGACTGTAAGATGCACCCCCTCCAAAATTTGGGAGAAATAGTGGTTGTTAATGCTGCTGTTGAATTACATTTACATTGGTGAAATATTATGTTATTAAATATTTTACCACATTTTTTGCTTCAAGTTTTTTTTTTTAATTTTCCTCCACTAAAACCTAGATGCGTCTTATGGTGTGAAAAAATATGGTACCTCACTCGGCGATGCCATCCAGATCTATTTGTTTTGTGTCCAATGGCAGAATTTCCTTCTTCCTCATCAAAGTTATCAATTAGTACTAGAAAAACACTCAATAATTTTTTTTCTTGATTTCTATCAGTTTAGTGGGGTTTTTTTGTTCTACTAAACTAAATCTTCAATATGTCATAATTATTTTTCCTGAAGCTAAGTTTCATTTTTGAGGAAATAAAAGGAACTTCATAAAAGCAAACACACTACTGCTATTAAATTCAGAGTGTTACAGTATGATAACGATGATACCTAAATTACAGATTCGATTTCCTGAACTATATCCCTAAGCCCAACTCCACATCTTAAAATCCTGGGTTTGATGGAACTGGACACATCATTCCCAATGTATGAGAGTGAATGCACAATCACTAGTGGGAAAGAAAAGGCAAGACACTGTCTGTTGAAAGTGCCATTGATTTTCTAAAAAAAAAAAGGGGGGGGGGAGTATATGTAAAGATTGAAGGTCACAGAGAAAAGAAATAGTGCATTATCTATGTTTGCAACTTACATCAATTATTGGAAATGTTAACCTAATCCTTTCTCCTAACTAACTACAAAGTATACAGATAGTAGACATTCAAAAATGGTGTTTTAGAATATACTTATCAATAGCGGGTCAGGGACTAGGGGTTATGGTCTATAAGAATTGGTGAAGAAAATCTCATAGCCTAGAATAGGATAGAAACTATTAGGAATAGACATGAAAAGCATTGCCTCAACATTGTCCCTGCAGAGAGTAAAACTTCACTTAATATTGTTTGAACAAGATTACACTTCATAATCATCTTATAGTTTTAAGTACCTCATAATACAATTTTGACCCATGTATGATAATGAGGTATAAGAGGCCTATATATCCAAACAATTTTAGATTGTAAAGATATTACAAATTTAAAGTGTCTGGATTGGATCAAAATACCTGCAAACACATGAATTTATCTCCACCAACTCCAGGATCCACTAAAAAGATAGCAAAATATGAAAATAAGAAAGACTCAGTTACCATACCAGAAAATCTGATGCAAAAATAATGCCATCAAATCTGATGAATGTCTGGAAGATAAAATGCAGATGGAATCTAATTGACAGCAAAAGCCCACAGTGCTGAGGAACTGGGGATACACAGAATACAATGTTAATTTTCCCACTGAGACTGACTCCAAACCATAAAAGAATATCTCCTCTATTTAAAAAAGCTTACTATGAGTAAGAAACAATCAGCATTTGGACATTAGAAATTATCATAATTTATAAACAAAACAAAATCAAAACCAAAAACAATGAGGGCCCGAACGTTTCACTATACATGCTAAAGTAAACCAGAAATCTGGAAGAGCAGCCTGGCTAGTCCCCAAATGTAAGGCAAAAAGGACAAAATAAACCTATGAGAGAAAAGTACTTACAAATACTTACAAAAAATCAGTTTTAGAAGCAGATACATAAAACAGTAAAGAAATAGTCAAAGAAATAATAAAAAGTTTTCTTAAACTTAAAAATGACAATTGGTCAATTAGGAAAGAGCCTATTGAATGCTTTAGAAGAATTAAGATGAACCCATTTAAAAATCTATCAACCCCGATAGTTAAAAATACTGCAAATTTAAGTAGAATAAAAATGAGGTTACCTGCAAAGAATAAAAATACAGACTTTCATGTGTGTTCTCAGTTACATGTGGAAAGTAATAGAGCACTGCCCGAAAATCCTGAAGTGAAATTGTCTAACTCAAATCTTATTTATATAACTGGAATCTAAGGAACAAAATAAACTAATGGGAAAAAGAGAACCAGAGACATGGAAATATGGAACAGACTGGTCGCTATAGGAGGGGAGGAGGAAGTGAGATAATGGTAGAAAGAAGGGGAAGGGACTAGTCAGAGAACATGTATAAATGATGCATAGACATGGACAATGGAGAGGGGATTGATTGTGGGCTATGGGGTGGGCTGGGTAGAGGGGGCAAGAGGGAATAAAAATTGGGACAACTGTAATAGAATAAACAATAAAAAATTTAAGAAGATCAAATCTCTATATTTAAAAAATTGCCATTCAAAAACCTCACCTACCATTCAAATACAAGGGCAAAGAACACATTTGAAGGAATAATAAACCTCACATATCTTACTACCTATGTACCCTCTGCAATTCTCAAGAATGTCCTTCAGCTGAATTAACATTAAATTTTAGGAAATAGAAATCTAAGATATACAACCTGGTAATGAACAAAGACATTATGAAACTCTTACTAAACTGACTATTGATAATATGATAATTAATATAGTTTATTAGACAAAGATCCATAGAACCATGAGGCATACCATTAAGAAGAAAATCCAGTGAAAAAAAATTCAATCTGATTTCAACAAAAGTTTTGATGATGGAAAATATGAGAGAAAAACATTAAATTGCAGTAAAAGTCTCACCTGACTAAAGAGAAAAGCTTTGCTAAAGGTGATTATTTTCTGAACCTTTATTGAAAATATAAGTTTATATGTTGCTTAACATTTTTGACTGCAATCACTGTAGCAGCTGAGAGAGGCTTGTGGTAATAAACAAGCCCAAAGTTTACTGGCATAAGCCTAACAGCCACTCAAGAACCCAGGTAGACAAAGCCTGCATCATCAGGGAAGCCATCACCTCAAGATGAGATGTCAAAGCTTGTTCTGCAAATGAAGAGTGGGGAAAAGAGGGAGAGAGAATGGGACATCATGTGCTGGCTCCTGAATGCTGCAGCACATAGGTCATATACTCATGCCTATTTTCAAAAGGACAAGGGAGTGGAATCCTCCCTCTTTATAGGGAGGAAACATCAGTGACTAGTACTAACGTCTACCACAAGAGTAGATTAGAAGTTAAACGTGGAACCAACAAAACTCCGTAAGAAACACATGAATGAAAAAAGTCATTAATCTAGTAAAAATCTAGAAAGAAAAAGAGAAATAACAATAAAGAAAATTTAGGGTTTCTTGTCAGAAATAACACCAAATATATGAATGATCATTTTAATGTGAATGACAGATATGCTCTCAAGAAAAAACAAAAGATAGTGAAAATTTCTTTTTTTTAAAACAATCCTCACCCCAGAACTACTTATTGATTTTAGAAAGAGGGGAAAGAGAGGGAGAGAAACATCACTGTAAGAGAGAAACATCAGTTGGTTGCCTCCTATGCATTCCAACCTGGGACAGAACCAGCAGTCTAGGCATTTGCTCTGACCAGGAACCAAACCAGTGACCCTACAGTTTATAGGACAATGCTCCAACCAATGGAGCCACACTGGCCAGGGAGAAAGTCAGTAGACAATTTTTCATGAGAGGTCCAGGTAAAATGACACCAGAAGTTGAATGAGGTGATGAGAAAAATAATAGAAGTATGCTAAAATAGAGAGAATAGGAAAGAAAGAAGCAAAAGGAAGGGGAGGGGGAAAAAGGAAAACAGCAGGTGTGGTAATATTTGGCATCAGACAAATTTGAATGCATGACAGAGAAAAACTAAAGGAAATAAAGATGATGCACATTGATAAGAAGTAAAAGTGCACCAAAACTCTATAAAAGTTATTGTTTTTAATACACCATGCAGAAAATAATCAAAGCATATGGGATAAAACAAGTAAAATCTGACTAAAATCACACCAAAGGTGACAGTGCAAGGACACACAGACAGTGATAACAGGGAGGGAATTGGGTGACGTATGACAAGCTAGATGCGTGTGCATCAGAGTGGACATGTGTAATATATTAATATTCAGGAAAACATATAGACGTCACTAGTTTCATTTTAGGGAGGGTGAAATAATAAAAAGGAGAAAAAAACACAATATTGAAGAAACTTCTATAACTTTCCATACCCAAAGAAATGGGAGCTAGGAATAATATTAAAGGTAGCAATATGCTTTTATGACATGCTGTGTCTTAACTTCAGTTCTGTCAATCAAAAAGATTGACATGCCAGTTCCATATATTTGCATATTCTCATTGTATTTTTTTCACTTTATTATTTGGGGACAACTCTAGTTTAGTATGGGTTTTTTTTTAAATTATTAATGTATTACTCTTATTGGGGGGAACCAATTAACAAGTCCATTAGATTTTACACATAGATACATTTTCATTATCTTACTAGTACATTAGCTTATTATATTCAGAAAACACAGAATTCCAGATAATTATTACCATCACATTATTTTCTAAATTATAACTTTTATTTTAAAACCTAAGTTCACCACTCATTTTCACTATGTGAAGATGAACTGCCAAGGCCAAAAATATAAATGCCTCCAGGACTAGGCAGGTGAGTGATGCAGGTCAGCTCTAAGACCACAGAGTGGAAGGACTCAGACACTGCAGCGCTGGTGCCTCCTCTTAGAGCCACTTCTCAGCGCCAGCTGGCTGCCAACGTACAGGGAGTATCACCAGGTGAATACTCAGGCCCCAGTGGCCACATTTTCTAACATAGCAAGAGAAGGTCTTAGCTCATCTTTTTATGTGAAATTGATGTGGTAAATAAATCAATAACATTTTTCAACACCATGCATGAAAAAAAAATTCAGGGTCTAGATTGGGCCCAAAGGGTGCCAGTTTGAAACCTGGCAGTTCTGAATATTTGGATAGACATGTTCATCTCCAGGCAATAACAGGCATTTGTTTACAATTAGCACAGAGAATGTGGTGTAGAAGGGCAACCTTTTAAGTGGTTAACTTGCCTGACTCATACTTTATTCCTATTCATTCTCCACAGCTGACAGTGATATCTTGAGAAGTCTAATTCCTTCAGGTCATGCCTATTTATAACTTTGTAATGGCTTGCTACTTCTGGGACAGGACAAACACACTTAAGGCAGCCCATGATCCTCATGATCCTCATGGTCTGCATTCTGCCTGCTTCCCCGGCCTCACCTCTAACCTCTAGTCCTCTAGTTCAGTGAGTTCAACCTTACTGGCTCCTTCCAGTTTACCAGATATTTTCTCCTTTCTACATAATATTATATATACCTGTAAGCTTCTTCTAACACCACACTTTTCTTCTAATAATTCCCTGTGACTACCCACTTGTCTTCCAGACCATAGCTCAAATACCACTTCTTTAGAAAGTTTTTCCTTAATATTCTCAATCTAGTCCCCCATTATATGCTCTGAAATATTTGTGTACTTTTTCGTTGCTAAGCACTTATTAAAATCTGAATGTAATCATCTCTCCCATTAGCCTGTGACCTTTGGAAGATAAGGAATATGTCTGTTTTGTTCAACATTATCAACCCAGTATCTTGCATGGTGCCTAATAAACAGTGGGCTTGTATAAAATAATTGATGGATAGAGAGCCATTGAGCCATCCTGAGAATGCTATGGTTTTTATTAGCTTCTAAAGATCAAGCATGATTTTGGTCTTTTATTTTTAATGAAATAATTAAAGACACATAGGAATATTTACAAGGCAAAAAGTAAAAATGTCATTTGGATACAAAAACAGATATTCTTTTGATGAATTTCCTGCCTTTGGGATGATTTTACTAGATGTTATAAATAAAGATTATAAATAAGGAAAAATTTCCTAGAGATATGAATTTGGATTAATGTGGAAATAAATTTAAGACTAAGAGTATCATGTTTTTGCTGTTAATAATAATAAACATATTATTCAACATATAACAATAGATTTTTAAAAGAAATGAGCATCCTGTAGCATTAATGGCATTCTTTGTTAAGAATAGTACACATTTATTTTGCACTAAGCCTCCTTCCAGGATGCCCTAATGGACCGTGAAGCAGTAAACATTTAGACTTGAATAGCCACTCTTCCCTCAGACTCTTTAATTCCTTTTTCCTTTTCTAGGTTTGAGATTGACACTTTATTCACTTTCTCATTTGAACACCCACATCTATCAAGTTTGGGAATTCCATTCTTTCTCTTTCTTGAGGCTTTTGATAGGAAGACTCACTTATAGACACATCTCAGAGGGTAAAAATGCAGACTTTGTGTTGTAGCTGGAGTAAAAAGCAGGTACTTCATGGATTTCAGCCACAATTTTCCAAAGAGAAGAATATTCTTGATGCTTTAGAAATGGTGCTTTCAGAAATTGATTCTCTAGGTTCCACCAACTTGCTACTCCTTCATAAAAGCACAGTTTAAAGATCTTTGCTACAGTGTTATCTATTATGAACACTGATATTTCAAACATTAAAATGTCCTTTGCAATCTTGTTTGTATTTAGAATCTTCAGCATGTAGCTCTAAGGCCCCTTAGGATTTAGAAAACATCAGATCATCATGTACTTTATTCTGTCAGAGTGAAAGCTTTCAAGTTGAATCCTTAGGAAGTTACTCTTCCTCTTAATAGAAGACTTTTAATAGAAGGAGGTGAGAAGAGGATAAGAAAGCTGTCAGGTCTATTGGTGGTCTTTAATAGGTATCTGTAGGTTTTAGGTGAACTTTTGATGATAGCCCCTTATAACTGAAGTAAACCTCAAGTCATAGTCTATTCATAAATCCTATCTATGCTCTGAGAAAGAATTTACTAAACTCTTACTATCTCTTTCAGAGAGTGATTGCAAAGAAAAATTGTCTTTAGAATTTTCTCTGGTTCTTTGAAAATTCCTTTTCTCTTGTCAAAGATATATTTTAAAGTAATGTGTAGGTACCACACGTTAATAAATACATAATCAATATATTCCATGATTACACTAGTAATACCAACTTTAGATCTCTTTTCCAGTGAAAGGGAAACATGTACATGACCCACCCAGTGTGTTCTCAGAGCATGATTTGTGACAAGTATGAATCACCTGGATAGGATGAGGCCATCATCGGTGACCATGCAACAAAACAGAGGACTCTAGAGCAATAAAACTCATGGTTTTGATCCCATTTTCACAACATTTATTCTCAAACCAAATTTTTTAAAAATTTAATTTAGTTTTTTATTGTTGTTCAATTACAGTTGTCTGTATTTTCCCCACACTGTTCCCTGCCACCCCAGCCAAATCCCCCTCCCTCCCTTGTTTCTACCCTACCCCTTGTTTTTGTCCGTGTGTCTTTATAGTAGTTCCTGAAAACCCTTCCCCCCCATTATCCCCCCCACCTCCCCACTGGTTACTGTCAAATTGTTCTTACTTTCAGTGTCTCTGGTTATGTTTTGCTTGCTTTTTTCTTTTGTTGATTATGTTCCAGTTAAAGGTGAGATCATATGGTATTTGTCTTTCACCGCCTGGCTTGTTTTACTTAGCATAATGCTCTCTAGTTCCATCCATGCTGTTGCAAAGGGTAGGAGCTCCTTTTTCTCTCTAAAAATATGGAATGCTTCATGAATTTGTGTGTCATCCTTGCACAGGGGCCATGCTAACCTCTGTATCATTCCAATTTTAGTATACGTGCTGTGGAAGTGAGCACTCAAACTAAAACGTTTACCACTGATGGAATGGACTGTCTGCTTGCCTCTTACCAATTAAAATAGTGAATTTAGCCCTGAATCATGCAGCGTCATTTTCCCAGTCAAAATTGCTAGAACTGGAAACTGTATCAACTCCTCTCCAACACCCAAATGAAGTGGCCTCAACACTATTTGTCATTAATAAGGGAGAGAGGAAATCATGTGACAGCAGAACACCATCTGACATCTCTCCCTCTAGTTCAGTGTGCTCCACCTTCCTATCTCCTTCCAGTTTGCCAGATATTTTCTCTTTTCCACATAATGTTAACCTAGAAGCCAAGTTTGCAGTGCATTTTACAAACAGACCAGCAAAAAGAGTAAGGTCTTTTAACTTCCACTCCATGCAATTGTGCCTTCACACAGGGAAGGTGAGACCACCTGAATCCCCCCTCCATTGGCATTGCCTGTGTCCATGGGATGACACTAGGCCTGCTCGAACCCAGGAAGTTCTCAGGCATGTGGGCCCTGACACACACCCAGCTCCTGCTCTCCTCCTCCATATTAGCAGGTATATGGTTCCACCTACCGTAGGTCACAATAGGCCCTTACTTCTCGCTGTGCAATTATGACTTTATTAGAAATTACTGAAAACAGCCTATTTATTTTTATTTTTTAAATTTTATTTTATTTTTTCAATTATTTTATTGTTGTTCAATTACAGTTGTCTGTTTACTTCCCACCACTCCCCACCAACCCCAGCCAAACCCTCCTCCCTCCATTGCTTTAACACCCCCACCCTTTGCTTTTGTCCATGTGTCCTTTATAGTAGTTCCTGAAAACCCTTCTCACCATTATCCCCTCCCACTTCCCCTCTAGTTACTGTCAGATTGTTCTTAATTTCAGTGTCTCTGGTTATATTTTGCTTGCTTTTACTAAGAGCCACTAAGGTAAAACCCACCTGACTAATGTTTTTATTTTGTTTTTACTATTTTAGTTCAGGTTCAGAAACTGGACTTTATATTACTTATTTCTAAATAATGAGGAAATCTTTTTGTCAGTTTTATTTTATCACTTTTCAGACACAGGATTCAAACATTTCTTTTATATTCTTCTAAACAGGGCACCCGATGCATTTTTTACATTGAACTTCTGGTCCCAGTTTATTTCATAGCTACCATACAGTCCTATATATACGCAGGGGTGGGCAAAAATAGGTGTACAGTTGTTTATATGAAAAATAGTATAATTAATAAATAATAAAACAAGAATAAACTTGGTGTTTTATGTATTCATAACTGTAACCTTACTTTTGTCCATCCCATATATGATTTTATTTTATTGAAAGAAGATTTGAAACTGGATGTTGTCTCAATGTTGTCTCCATTGTAGTCTCCATCGTTGAAAAGAACTGATTTCCATTTCCCCTCATTTTGATGTTTCTTTGGTACTGGAGTGCATTAAATTCCATTTGCAGTTAATTCTGCTGGACACTGTGCTTCAGAGGCTAATTATTGATCCCTGCATGATTAAGATAGTATTTAGAGACAACAATAAAGAAAAAGGTATTTAATGGACAGACCACATCCTGCCGCTAGCTCATAAATGAGTACTACTGATCACAAAGGAAAATGAGTAAGAGAGTATAAATGTCAGTAACCCTAAGAATACCTGTTACTGGGAAAGCAGTCCTAATTAGGCTTAGGACATGAAGATGATGGGCCAGGTTCATCACCTTTTTATTCAAAGGACACCACACTTATTTGTTGACTATCCATAAAGTTTAGTTGTTGTTTCATAATCAATCATGCTTATGTTAATATATGTTTGGATAGGTGTGGCATATTTCTACCTAGGATTCTCTTATTCTCAGATTCTATCTGTAATGGTAAGTTTCAGAAGTACTTGCCCATCCATCCCCCCACCTGTTTTTAAAGGAGTATTTCATTTTGATTAAAATTTATTGTATCGTTTAGAGAAAAAATTTCCAAAATGTAGAAAGTGGAACAAACTTTATATTCCTATCTTTAAATTCATACAATTAATCCAGAAAGTGGATCTTAAATGGCACAGGGCAATTTTCATAGTTTAAAGAGAGGAAGCTGCAAATCTGATTTATCATTTCCTTATAAATCTTTCAGAAACCTGTGAGAAAATGCAAGGACCACTGTGAATGGAACAATAATCATAAAATTAGGAACAAAAGAATCAGACAGAACAAAGCCTTTTTTTTTCTTTCTTCTCCCTTCTTTTTCAGGATTCTAAATCACATACAAAACATTTGTTCTGCTCCAGCTCTTTGTGAACTAATTGGCTCTCCTGGAGGGATAGGTAATTGTACCTGACTACACAAGCCGTCCCGAAGCTCCCTTGGAAAGCTCCAGTAAGCTTCCAGTGTTAGCAGCCATCAAGGATTTCACAGGTCAGGCATCGGATCGATACAGCTAAAAGCAGCAGGGACTGTAATGTCGACAGCAGGTTTCAGAAAGCGCTGCAAGTGCCAGTTTGTTCCTCTTCATGCAGAAGCTCAAGACAGCTTAATTAACCCTTGGAAAATACAATTTATCCAGAGGCTCGGCAGGTCCCTACCAGGCCTTATTGGTGAACTGATAGGAGAGATACTGTGGCTGGCAGCACTGAATTCCCATTTCCCCCTTTAATGCTGCTTCAGTTAGGATGCAAAGAAAACATGACTTTCGGTGGATGTGTGCATCCTGTCCTGAAGAGCATGTGATAGGAGGCAGCTTGAGAGGGGGTTTGTTAGAACTCACGTGTGACTTCAGCAGGAGCAAGGCCAAGCCAGGGCATTGATCATCCGAGTCCTGGGGTGAAGAACTGGGGTGTGTGTGTGTGCGTGTGCTTGTGTGTGTGTGTGAATTAGATGTATGTGTGAGTTAAGAGTGCATGTGTGTGTGGCTGGGGGAGAGTAAAGCAAAGGCTTTTTTTACTTTTTCACTGAGGAAAATGTTTCTGTACCCTCATTTAAATATAACCTCCAATAGTTGTCTAATTTTTGTGTCTATAATATCACACATCCAAGAAAAGATATCGCATATCTCAAAGATTTTTACATGCCCCAAATACTTCATTTGGGAAGACAAAATATCTGCTTGGGGTAAAAACTGGAAAGAAGAAAATTCGTCATGTGTTACATTCAAACCCTCTTCTGCAGCGTTGCCCACCATGCCGTGGGCCATTTCTCCTGCTGCAGCTCTCCCACGCTAGGGCGAGCTGCTGAAGAGACATAAACGAAGCAAGCCAGATACAGAAAATATTTAAAGTTAGTGGGGCTTGAGGAATTGTGGCCACATAAATGGTCTGGTGCGTTCACTTAAATTGATTGTATCTACTTGTATTTGCATTCACACTGACATTAGCCACATTTTTAATTTGTATCATTTCAATTAGTTAGGATAAAAGTATTTTCCTGGGTTCATATCTGTGGTCATTAGTGAGAGTTCATGATGTTCAGGTTCCAGAACAGTGAACTCTTGCATGGATGCAGAGTGGATAGATGCCGTCTCCCTTCTGCTTGTTCATTTCCGTTTATGATCAGAAGCAAAGTAGATTGAAGTGGAAGAAATAAAGTTAAATATAGATTAAATGTGCATGGGATGGTGGTATATTTAAAGCAGGATCTAGCCTCAAACTTCTTGAAATAATTTAAAACAAATATAATACACACAGAATAAAAACAATTACTGGTATATCCAATGTGATGTGAGGGACCTGTCCTCCCCATTCATTAGCTCTCTTTCTCCCCAGAGGTGCAATATGTAATCATTTCTCTTACTGGTTTTTCCATTGCTTCCAGCATGCACTAGTCAACAAATGAATACTGAGCTGTTACTATGTTCCAGGAAACATTTGAGATCAAGTATTGAGAGAGAGAGAGAGAGAGAGAGAGAGAGAGAGAGAGAGAGAGAGAAGGAAGGAAGGAAGGAAGGAAGGAAGGAAGGAAGGAAGGAAGGAAGGAAGGAAGGAAGGAAGGAGAGAGAAAGAAAGAAAGAAAGAAAGAAAGAAAGAAAGAAAGAAAGAAAGAAAGAAAGAAAGAAAGAAAAAATAAAGGAATAAATAAAGAAGGAAGGGAGGGAGGGAGAGAGGGAAGGGAAGGGAAGGAAGGCTATATCAAAGGGTTTACTTACTAATATGAGTAGACAAAAGATGACCAAACAGAAGTATATATATAATATCTTAGAATTCTCTATAAAAAAACATTGAGCAGGGTAAGAATATAGATAGTTGAGTTTCTACCATCATAATTTCTCCTAGCATAGCCAGGAAGGTTTCTCTTAAAAGGTGATATTTGAGGAAAATTTCAAAGGGGAGAGTAGTGTTCTAAGTAGTTTCCTAGAGGAAGAGCTATCCAGGCAAAGGCAGCATGTGCAAAGGCCCTGACGTTGGAGCTTGCTTATCCTGATCACAGATGAGCAAGGAGGTCTTTGTGGTTAAAGTGAAGTAAACATGAGGGAATAAGGCAAGATGTAAAGTTACAGCCAGAGACCATGTCATGTAAGGCTTTAGAGGTCTTTCCAAGGGCCACGTAGCTAGTAAGTATAGAGTTGGGATTTGAACATAAGAGTAACTGCATGTTTCTAATCACCATACTGTACTGATCCCTTCAATCTGGCATTTCGTCTTACATGTGATTTGCACTCGTCTATGCTCTCTTCCTTCTGCACACACCCTCCTTACTCTGATACATCGAGAGCGGACTATAATTCCAAATTAACAGCTGTGTTAACTGACCGGCAAGGATGGCCTTATCTCCACCTGAAAATAGACATCAGTGATTTCTAGTTGCATGTAGAGAGCAGTGACGGAGGCTTAGTCAACAACTACATGCATGACTTCCAAAACGACTTCCAGAAGGCTGAATACATACCTGGTCCTTGCCTAGTGACACTGAAAAGGACCTCAGAGATTAACTAATTGACCTTTCTCATTCTGTAGAAATGAAAAAGATGCCAAGAGTGATTAATATTTTCCTTTTCAAATGCAGAAAAGTAAACAATCAGGGAGATTGTCACTAATCCAGGCATGGTGACCTACATCAGCATTCTGAGTGGTCTTGTTTCAGCTTCTCTTCCCTCTCTGACCTACTGTGCCCCGATCCTCTCTTCCACTCTCCATTTCTGATATTGTCTTAAACATATTATGAATTGTTTAAAGATCTTATGGCAAGATATAAGAAAGAGAGGACACATGACATCCCTAAACCTCATTTTAATTTTACTATTATCCTTTTCTTCTGCAAAATATTTCACAGGAGCAGCTAGCAAACAAAAGAATAATTTACAATGTGAAATTCCCTTTATTTCTAAGCCTGTGTGCTGTGCAGTTCAACAACATAGCTGGAAAATGGGTGGGAGGGAAGGTGAGGCAGTGTGGGGCTGGAACTCTACTAATCAGGTGACCTATTTGCCATGTGGTTTTGAGCAAGTCACTTACCCAGCTAAGCCCTATATTCCTCATGTGCAAACTGGGAGTTTGAATAGATAATCTCAAAGTCTCTGTCAGCATTAGAGGTTTTAGATTCATACCATCAAAGGACCTGCACCTAGCTGTCACAGCTTATCCCCAAAAGCTGCATACCATTCCTCTACTGCTGAGATTTCTGTACATTTCATGCAGCCACCATTCAAATTGTGGCATGCGCTCCTAATTAGCACTTTATTAAAGCTCTGTTCATGTGTCTGTAGTCCATATTTCAAGATGACTTAAAAGAAATCAGAATCTGTGTGCTATTCATTGCCTCTCAAAAGCCTTTTTTTCAAGATGTATTTAGGCAATAGTGCTTTTTCCACAGCATAATTGTATCTTAATGTAAAAACTGCAAATATATTTCTTTTTCCATGTTTGGAAAATCCTTAAGTGACCTCACATTTTAGCATCATTATATAATACACAAAAGATGATGCATGTTATATGAACTTGTACACATAAATAGGATTGTTTAAAATTCTTGACACATTACCGTATGCTGCAAGCTTTTTATGGACTATGAAAGAACAGAGGACTAATATGCTAACTGAAGTCAGAATTTCTCCACAATATCTGAATTTCTATGGCATCTACTCCATTTCATCACACATTCAAATGTCAGTCCAGTTAAGAGCATCTTCAAAGTACTTATATGTTGACTGCATTTGAACAAGATTTTCTACATTTTCTTTTTACAACCAATCAATTCTAATATGTCTGAATCACAAAGATGAGAGAATGTCAGACTTATTGACAGATGTTGCATAGTCACATTATAGTTATTGCAATGTTTTTTATGATCAAACTGGAAATAACAGAATTAGCAGATACATCTGTTTGTTTAATGACGTTCCCAGGACGGCTTTTGCGCTCTAAGAACTGAGCTGTCACGGCACCATTTAAAACGGCCTCCCCTGTCTTTCTTCAGTTTTTACCTGGCTTCGTTTTTTTTCATAAGCTTATTACAATTTGAAATCATGCTATAAATATATATCCATACTTGTTAACTGTCATTAGACTGTGAGTTCTATGGAGTGGAAAGCTTGCCAGTCTAATCTCTGTATGTCCAGCACCTACAAAAGTAATGAGCACATAGTAGGTGAAAAGTACATATTTGTTTAATAAATTAATGAACTTTCAAAAATCTATATGTTTGTAAACACATATATATATATATAAAACATTAGGTTGATATATTATGCACATACCGGATTATAGATATAGAATATATTTTTATTTTATTTTAACATTAAAATAGCTCTCAGGCTGATAATTACACCAATATAACAAACAGACAAATGAGATCAGATATTTACAAAGTCTTCTTGAAGAGACTGAAGGACTACCTAGCTAAGAATGAGACCTGAAGATATTCATCTGCCTAACTTATTCCAAAAATATTTTCGTAAGGAAAGTGCTAAATCTGTTATAATAACATACCCAAGGAAAATGGTGTGTTAAGAGAGCAGAAATAGAAGATAGTAGAAATACAGAAAAACAGGAACCAGAAATTCCAAAGCTGGCAATAAGCCAGCCAGCAGTGCTTAGGAAACAGAGCAATCGGGGCACTGAAGAGGAAGTCGGAGTGTTTCTTCAACCCTCACCCACTACCGTCCTTCTTTGCTCTGACCCCAGTCTTACAGAGCAGTCTTTTGATTTCAAACTGGCATCCTGATAAGAGGGTGAAGCCTTCCCTATTTAGCAAAAGCTGGTGTTACCTTCTCCAGAAAAGCTCTCTCTTAATTAATTAATGAACTATGCCTTTGACTTAGACATGGTGTTTATTACTGTAACTTCAACCATGAGTGACGACTCCATTCTCAGTATATGTCAACATCCATTTTACAAGATTCTGAGGCTGAGATCCAGACTCTGGACTGAGGTGACCCAACATAGAGTCCTTGTTAGAACTGTGACTAGCCAGCCTTCCTGTGACCACATACCTACCAGCATATATAATGGATTCATTAAATTAATCATGTAGAGTACATTTCAATATATGCTCTTTAGTTATATTTTATAACTACAAAGGTCTTCAATTTTTTACTTCTTTTTAACAATTTCTAAGTTATTTTTAAGTTAAGACAACAGACATACATTCAACAGTTTTAAAATCTGTCAGGGAACAACCCCAGCTTTCCAGGACAAGTAGTAAATCTGTTACCACTCCATAGATGCCTTAAGTAGACAACGAACTTACTGTATCAGAATAGGATGGTTTATTACTCAGCAAGCAGAAGGTGTATCATCACAGTACCACTGGTTCCTCTCTTCCCTCGAGTCCTATGGGCATCATGATGGGCCAGGGGAATACTTCATAAGAATATTTTCTAAGTAGAATTGTCTTTCAGGAAGCTCATAATACCTGCTTCCGTTTATTTTTATTATGTTAGTGTTCATTTATAATCTACATTATATATTACAGCCTAAATACATTATTTCATTGGGGTTGAAAAATGATGATAATCTAATTCAATCCTTTATTTTTTTCATATAGTAGCTGGAACATTTATATTAAGAGAAGACAAAATAAGAAAGTCACAGAGTCAATTTCATTTATAGAAGGCAAATGAATGCTTGAATTGATTACTTAGCAATCTCAAAAGTGACCAGTGAGATTTGTTTCTTTAATTATAATTATGTACTCAAGTATTGAAAAATATTTCATATGTTCCAATTAATTACATTTATTTTTATTGCTGCTTAAATTGAATTGTCTTTGTCAAATAAGAACTTCTTCAAGTTGGCTCTTAAGTTATGTGTTTTTTATAGCTTCCCTGCTTTCTGCTTTGACACAACATTCCAAGTTTATTTGTACTTTTTTTGTACTTTCCTAACTCAGACCTGGATTCAGCCATTTCTTTAAAGAGCATTGGTTTGTTTACTGACACTGGGTACTTAGAGGCCACACTTTGGGCATTGTGAGTGCTCATTATTATTGGGTCGGTCATTATTTCTAGGCTTGTTTAGTAAACAAAACTAGGAAATATGTTTGTTCACCTGGTTTTTTTGTTTAAGGTAAAATACATTATGACATAATATGATATTTCTAATTTAAATTTAGAATTTTAGAGTTTTTAACTTTCTTAATCTTGTGTCTGTATCTCTTCTCTCTTATACAAAAACTTTTAGTTCCCGATGACATTAATGTCCTTATTTTCTTGTAACAGTTACAGAACAACACTACCAAGAGTAGATTACCAAAAACAATTTAGTTATTTTTTTCTGTTATTTGGTCTTGGGATATAAACCACTAAGAAAGCTCAATTTACTGTAATTTAAAGTCTCTTGCATTCTTTGTGTGTGTGCGTACGTGTGTGTGTGTGTGTGTGTGGGGTTATGGCACCAAATCAATACAAAGTTAGATTCATGTTTATTTTTAATTTTGCTTTCAACTGTTTGCATTTTTTATTTCATATTTATATGTATGTAGAATATGCCCATGGTTACAAAGACAGATCTATAAAACAAATTATATAAATATTTATCCTCAAAATTTATGTCTTTTCTTACTCCTTTCTGATATATAGATAACCATGCACAGTATTATTTAACTTGTTTTTCTTTTAACTTAAAAAAACAACTGTAATAGCATAATCAATAAAATAAAATTTTAAAAATACTGGGAATTATTCTATATGTGTATATAAAAATGTTCATCATTTCTTCTAATAGAAACATATTTCTATTGTATGAATGTATAATAATTCATATTTAATCAGACACCTTTTGATGGGCATTTGGGTTCTTTCCAGTTTTTGCTACTATAAATCATGGTCTAGTAAATAGCCTTGTGCATATGTCTTTTCATGTTTTTTCAGAGTATCTTTGGGATAGATGCCTAGAAATGAGCTTTCTGGGTCAAAGGGTAAATGATTATGCAGTTTTGTTAGATATTAACAAATTTTCTTCCATGGGGGTGGTGCCATTTTGGATTACCACAAGCCACATATGAGTGCCTATTTCCGCACAGCCTTGCCAACAGTTGTCAAACTTTTGGACTTTAGCCAAATTGATAGGGGAGAAGTAATAACTCAGTGTAATTTTAATTGGCACTTCTCTTATTATGAACACATGTGAACATCTTTTTCTATCTTTAAGGGCCAAGCAATGTAAGTATAAAATATATAAAAGTTTGATCTCTTATTAACAAGTAAATGTATTCCAAATAAACAAGAGTGTTGATTAATAGAAAACAAACTAATATACTATATAATACAAGTATATCAAATTTAGATATGTTTACTCAAAATAGGCTGGAAAACATTTACCCATATGTCATTCAATACCCTTTCCTTAAGGGTTTTTAGTTTTAAATTTTGAATTGCAACATAACAAATTCCGCTCACATATTTACTAATCTTACTTCCTTACCTCTCAATAAAATGAAAGAAAAAATACAAAATAATGATTGTCCAGCAGCACCGTAAAATTACAAAGTGAGCCATCAAAGAAGCAGTAAAGGTTAGGATTTTCTGTAAGACATGATACAAATATTAAAATTGCAAAGGAGCATATTGGTTCCAAGCGCTGAAATTTAAAGATTTAAAAAAAGACCAAGGGTGACTCTCTTAAGAGGTTCTCACTTTTTGGCAGCCTTATATCCCCAGAAATCACAGAGGAGCCTCTATTCAGAGCTGCTGGGGCCAATAGCAGTGAAGAAAAAAATAATTTTGGTTTGAAAGTTGTTCTTCCTTCAAGGAAGAACCCATTTTAGCTCTTCGAGGACTTATGTGAAGAAGAAACATTTAAGTAGTACTTGAAACTGTAGGCAGAGGAGGCAGACAAGCAAAGATGCCAAGAATAAGGTGAGCAGGTGGGAGATGAGGTGATAGAAATTCTCCAGAAAATGGGAGTACCATGTGCAAGGGCTCTGAGGAAAGAAATAACTGAGTATGTTCTGTAGACTAAAAGAATGCTGGGTAAGGTAGCAGCAACATGTTTATCCTTTATAGTAAGTGTGATAAAAAGCCACACGAGGATTTCCTATCTATTTAAAACCATCCTTTCTGCCATGAAGGGGTCAGAGGAAGGACTAATAGAGCTTTATCAATAAATACCTTTCTTTCAGAAATTATATTAAGTAGGACATGTAACATTGAATTAATCATGAAAGTCCAACTTACTTGATTAACAGTGATAATTTTAAAACCAACTAACTTAGAATGCACATGCTTTTCAAATGTCCATGGTATATTTTTATAAATTGTCTACATACTAAGATGTATGGCAAAATCCCCTTATATTCAAGAAAACAGATGAACCATTTTCTGTTATTATAGTTCAGTGAACAAGGAATTAAATACAAAATGTAAATATAATTTTTTGGACATAGAAAAGAATTTCTTCTAAAAACACTAGCTAAAAGAATAGATGTTTTGAAACTCAATGAAAATTTGGTCATATCTATCAAATTTTGTGGGATCCTAAAGGAAAGGCCACTCTGAAGAAAATGTATAGCTGTGCATTGTTAGTTATTAAATAAGAATCATTGAGTTTTTTAAGGAAACTGCCACTTTTGAAACTAAGAGAAAACGAAGTTAACTAAAAATTAGATAAAGGAATTAATAAAGATAAGGCAGAAAATAATAAATTGCAATTGCCATTGAAGATATAACAGTCAACCCTAACTTAATGAAAAATGGCATCGAAATATATAAAGTAAAAGCTATTATACATCCATGAAGAAATTAATAATATGTATGCTTACAGTGAAAAAATTGAACATCTACCAGATTTGAGAGATTAGTAGACTAAGATACCAAAAAAGATAACTTAAATAATATAATTTATAAGATGTATTTAACTGAGTTATGCAAAATGCCATAAATAATAGAGACTATATGCTATTTATATATCATGTTCCATGAACTGTTTACAAAAGCATATTATCATATTTTAGGGCCAAACAACCTCTAAAATTTTAAAACTTAGAATTTGTTCGAGAACTATTCCCTAATCACAATAAGAAAAATGCCAAGAATTAATCAGGTTATTATCTTGCTCCAAACACTTAATGGTACTAAACAAAATTAGACTGATAGTAAACTTCCTAGGAGCAACAGTAAGTGTGGAAAGATAAAGAAGTAGCATCTTTTAGATTAAAAAATGATGTCAAGCTAGAATTTTACATATCCCATATTATGATTAAGATTTAAAAAAAGTCAAGCTAGAATTTTACATATCCCATATTAGTTTTCTTTAGCTGCCATAATAAGTTGCCACAAACTTTGTGGCTTAAACCAATAGAGTTCTTGGCCCATAAGTCCCTTGCCCCATCTTTAAAGGCAGCAATATTGCATCTCTTGAACCCTTCGTTCACATTCACCTCTTCCTCTGACCAGAGCCAGGAAAGATTCCCAGTTTGTAATGCCTCATTTGATCAGATTGAGCCCACCTGGATAATCCAGGACACTTTTCCCATCTCAAGGTCTTTAGACTTAATTGCATCTGCAAAGTTCTTTTTCCACACTAGGTAACATACTCAGGAGTCTTAAGGATTGTGATGTAGATCTTTGGGAAGCCATTATTCTGATTACCACACAACCTGCCAGACTATCACAGAAGTATAAAGAGAACGTTTTTAAAAAGGCATAGAAAAACCTGTTAATAATGGAGGATTCTTGGTTGACGATCTTTGTCCCCTTCTATCATTTTCTGTTTTGGCATTTGTTGTTGCTGCTGAAAAACTCACTGTCAGTCAGAGGGAAGTAGAACTCACAGACTGTATGCAATGCTAAAAAAACATGTTGGTCAGTCAAACACAGCCTTGACTGAAAAATACTACTACTGTGATAGTGGCCATCATAATGAAATATTTGGAAGGTTAAATATAGTGATACTATGACAATAATATTAAAGAAGAAAAGTGACATTTATAGGAAAAGTTAGTGTCCTAATGTTCAGTTTTTCTGGAATGTGCTAAATCCTATCTTTCTCAGTTAGACAGTAGTTGACATTATAACAATCATTAGCCCCTTACTTTTCTGATCATAACTTAAAGCAATATTAACCAATCATATTTTGCATAACAGCATCAATGGAGTTGGATTACTTAGAAGATTGGGAGATGAGGAATGTTAAAAGATAAACTGAGTCATATTAAAATTTTGAATTTATATGAACAAAAGATTTATTCCAACAGGGCAGCACCAAATTGGAATTGGTGAGGAACACTGTACAAACAGGAGCCAGGGAGAAGATGTGTACAGAAGGTGCATGCAGAAGCAAAGAAAGGAAATTAATTGATCGCCTATAGCTTAAAGCTTAAATGGCTGTTTGTGATTGGTTACCTTTAATGTTCAGATTTTGAGGCATTATGGGCTTAGGTTTAGTTTTGTCTGTGTAGGCTGCCACTGTATTAGAGCCTCCGCAGTCTAGTGGCCTCCTTGTCTAATTAATTTAACAGAACATCAGAAGGGATCACTGGGTTTTCCCTGGGATTCCTGCTTGGATGATACTCTCAGGTAGAAGCTGACAGACTTTTTTCTTTAAAGGGCTAGAGAGTAAATATTTCCATACTGTTCATACTCTTTCTGTCACAACTACTCATTCTGCTGTTGTCGCTCTAAATCCCCACAGACAAAGTGTCAGTGTGTTAGTAATCAGTGATTTTCAACCTTTTTCATCTCATGGCACACATAAACTGATGTCTAAAATTCGGTGGCACACCAAAGAAATATATTATACATAAATATTTATATTAAAATATTTATATATAAATATAAATGATATATCGTATATAAAGTACACATAACATAAATATTTCTATAAAATATGTATGATTTATTTAAAACATATAAACATATTATATATAAAATATACAAACATATATACAATTTTTTTGTTGATCTGACCAAAAATAGGTATAATTTTGATTTATCCATACCAAACAGCTATTGCTGTGTTGGCTGTTGTCATTTTTTCATTTGACAATCAAAGGGAAAAGAGGTCTGTCCCCTAACGAAATAGTCACACATTGCTTGTTTTAAAAATTCTTGTGTCCATGGCTGGGTAGCTAAGTTGGTTGGAGCATCATCCTGTGCACCGGAAGGTTCCCAGTAGATCACCAGTCAGAGAACATACCTAGGTTGTGGGCTGGATCCCCAGTCACACACAGGAGGCAACTGATTGATGTTTCTCTCTCCCATTGAAGTTTCTCTTTCTCCCTTCCTCTTTCTCTAAAATCAATAAATACATCCTTGGGTGATGGTCAAAAAAAAATTCTTAGAGCACACCAGTTGAACATTGCTAGTCTAAATGTATATTTTTAGAACTTAATATTAAAAGTGCAAGTGAACATAATTGTTCCATACACATAGTTTAAGAGTACAGAGGACTCTCTATGCTACTTAGGAGATGATAGATAGATAGATAGATAGATAGATAGATAGATAGATAATAGGTAGTTAGATGATAGGTAGATAGGAGCAACGTGAACTTGCTATCACAACCTAATGAAAATAAAATTAAACAATTCTGTAGTACAAACTCATGTATCCCTGTAAATAAAAATTTTAAAAAATCCCTACCCTCCTAAATGAAATGCTAGCCAAGTATTTTAAGTGTATTAAGGTAAAAATATTCAGTGACCAACTAGGTCATTTCTAGAATGCAAGAGTTGTAAATATGTCATTATAATTTATCTCTGATAAAAGAATAAAAGCCATGTAATTGTCTCAAGTAGCAAAAGGCATTGTGTTAATAGTTAACTATGTTGAGCATTTTTAAAAGTTTGATAATATAAAACTTACTAAACTGGAGAAGGAAGGTTCCTTGTTTAACATAATAGAATATCTCAACCCAATATACCTCATGAGCGACCCCTGAATTAAATCTCTCTAATGTCTGGGAAAAACAGATGGCTCAGGACAATGTTGATTTAACATTGTCCTTGAAGTTACAGTCAATTGAGTTAGATGAGGACAATAATAGAAGACATACATTTTGAAACAAAGGGAATAATTTTTAAAGTTAACACTACTTACTATTTATCAACAAGCCCCCACGAAACAACTAAAAAGAATTAATATTTTAGAGGGTGCATTATAAGATAAAAAATTAAAATTCAATAGTTTTCCTCCTTATCAGCAAAAGCAAGCTGGAAGGTATAATTAATAGATGCCATTTTAAAAGTGGCAAAAAGATAAAACATTCAAGAACAAAGATAAATACCATATGATTTCACTCATATATGGAATCTAATGAACAACTGAACTAACAAGCAAAATAGACACAAACCCAGAGAGCAGGATGACAGCTCTGGGAGGGAAGGTTAGGGAGTGGAGGGACTGAGCCAAAAAGAAAAAGGACTCATGGACACGGACAACAGTGTGGTGATTGCTGCGTGTGGAGGTGGGTATAAGTGGACTAAATGGTAATGGAAAAATATAACAAACATCTTTTAAAATTAAAAACTAATAAAAAGAACAAACATTTACAAAAGATAGAGACAGGAAATATGTATAGATAACTAAAACTTTATTAAAATTTTAAATAAAATTAATCAAAAATTATTTTTAAAAGTCATCATTTAGTCATTATGTATGTTATCTTATACTCTAATTTTCTGAATATTTGAAGCATATTATATTTTTAAAAAAGAAATCCTTTACTAAAGTGTGATGGATAGCTAGCCAACCAGCTGGATAGGCAGAAATTAGGCAAAAATCTATTATCTCTGATAGAAAAAAAAAAAAACAAAATAAAACTTAAAAATTTTTCTACATCTATGCAATAAAATATTTAAAGAAAATCAAATCCATATTATGAAATAATTTTAATACTATAGAAATAGCATAAAATAATATATTCTCTATTACTTATAAAATCAGGAAAAATACAATAAATTTCCATTAGGGATTATATCAATGAATAAAGGAAGATTTAGTCAGTGAGTGGAATTAGAACATTACTTGACTATTTTTTAAAAGTTGATTTCAAAATTTCACTTATCTCATATAAAAATTATATGTTCAATAAATTATAAACTCTAGAAAACAAACTATGATAAATGTTTTGAAAATATATATGTACTTTTTTAAAAATTTAATATTTATTGTATTTTTTCCATTACCTTTGAGTCCCCTTCTCCCCATCCCCCAGTGATCACCACACTATTGTTGTCAGAAGGAAAGGATTCCTGAGCTGGGAGATGAGAGAAAATGAACACAGAACGGAAACTGAACAAATCTGTCTATGTAAAATATTTAAACTAGAACATGAAACAAAAAAATGAAGAAACCATTCAGTAAACATAACAAAGACTTAATAACTTTGTTATATAAACAAATAATCCAATTACTAATTAAATAATAAAACCCTACTTAATCTTTTATTAAAGTCAACAAGTAAAAATTCACAAAATAGGTTTTTACTATTTAATAAAGTATAAAAATGATTACATTGCTATCAATTAAACAAATAAAAGTTTAAATAGTAAAGAGGTAGTTTATTAAATGATGAAATATGCTCTCAAATACACATATACAGGGTCATTCATTGTATAGTGAAATTGCAAATATCAATCTTTTGAGGTAGACATATAAATTAGGATTTTCATTAGAAAGCTATTTGGATGTACAAATAAGTTTTAAGAATATTCAAACATTTGAGCCAATTAATCCACTTTTGAAATATATCTAAGGCAGTACCCCTAACTGCAGAAAATACATACAGAGCATATATGCTTATTTCAGAGTTATTGACAAGACAGAAGAAGCAATCAAAATATCAAATAAAATCACAATAACAGACACACAGGCAGGACTTGAAATGTAGGCCCAGTTTCAAAAAGAAAAAAAAAACAGTTGAAAATGTATGGTAAATACAGAGTTGCATCTTATCTAAATTCCAATTTAGTAAAGAAGCATGTATTGACAATGATTTATGCTGACATGATAGCAAGTAGACAGTGAATAAGGAAGGGAAACTTGGATCCTCCATCTAAATTCTTGAAGAATTAGTGGCATGAGAAATGTAATTGATTCATGACAGACCCCCAAATGGTCACATTTAAGAGTTAAATTTTGATTCGTATTAAGATTTGTATTTCTACAATTCAGTTCAGCTATCTAGAAATTTCAAGATTAATGAAATTTTTGTTAAGATAGCCATACATTTCAGCCAGAATTTCTTTCTTTATGATATATTTCAAAAGTCACAAAATGAGAGAGAATATCACAAACATGTATAAACTCAACCCCTAGAATAAATGAACATAGTTTCACACATTTTTGGCTGATATTTTAAAAGAAAGTAGTAGAGACACAGCTGGAATTCTTCAGTATTCTTCAATTGCATCCCCCCTCTCCAGGGTCACTGCCATCCCAGTGTTGTTGGGTCTTCTTTCCAAACAAGTCTTAATACTTTCCCACATATCACATGGCCATGAACTTCCAAAATATTTGTAGATTTGACTAGTCGAACTTAAAAAATTCCTTTTAGGGGTTTTATTTAAATTATACTGAATGTATTGCTTAATTAGAGAAGAATGAGCATTTTCCCATTTTTAATGTTTCCATTTATGAATATGGTCTATTTATTAATTTATTTGTCTCCTTTTATATACTTTAAGATAATTTGGTATTATCTTATCTTGGTATTATCTTCTAAAAAATTTTATAATTTTTACTATAGTAATAATTTTTATTATATTTAGGGTTAGATCACTTTTGGGTTCTCTTATTATGAAACTGTTTTTTCTTAATAACATTTTCCAATTGGCTTGCTACTGATTCATGGTATTTCAATATTTTCATGTTGTCTTGTAAACAAGTACCTACCTGGCTGATCATTCTTACTAGTTTAACTGATTTGTATGTAGATTCTCTCATATTTTCTGTCTTAGTAGAAATTGTATCAGTTATTTCTTTTTCTTTTATTTCACTATCTAAATCTCCAGTAAAACAGTGAATAAAAGTTGTAAAAAATGGGCATATTATGAGAATTTAAGCTCAATAGCTGTAACAGGTTTTTTTTATTTTAAATCTGTGCTTTAAATTAAAAAGAATACCTACCACAATAGTTGTATCTGTTTGCTCAGCCATTTAGGACACTGCACTCATCTGCATGTTCCGGCAAGATTCATAACTACGTGCCCAGCTCAGTGGGCAGGGAAGCCTAAGAACCGAAGATTAGATATGCTCCCTCTGTTTAAAAATACATCCTATAAGTTACACTCAGCACTTCCAAAACACTTCTCAAATGGGGATTGTTTTGTCCATTTGCCGGAGAGGCTAAGCCAAATAGACAGTCATGGACCCACTGAGCAATCTGGTTCTATTACTGCAGGAGAGAACAGACACTGGAGGCTTCCTTGTCTTGCTAGGGGATTCAGAGGGACTGCTTCTAACATTTTACCCCCTTAATCATGTTTCAAGAGGTTACCTTCTACAACTAGTTATTTTAGCCTTTTTAAAAAAATTATAAATAAATACTTCTGCTTTACCTATTGAAATGACCACATTGTTTACTGCTTGCCAATATGGGATATTATATCAGTAAATATAATGTTAAATATTTCTTACATGCCTATAAAGGCATACTTAACCAAAAAAAATTATTTGGATTTAATAAAAATATTTCTGGATTTAATTTGCAAGGTTTTTTGTGACTTAGCTTCTATTTCCTTAAGTGTAATTAATCTTTTTTTGATATTCAATTTTATTTTTTTCAGTTTTATTTTATTTTTTTATCAGTATTTTTTTAATTATTGATCTTGTACAGTTTTCTGTCTTTTACCCCCCCCAGGCCACCACCCTAGCCCTCCCCACCTCCCTCTCATTTCCACTCCCCATAGTTTTTGTCCATGTGTCCTTTATACTTGTTGCTCTAAACCATTCCCCTTTTCCCCTGAAATTCCCTCCCCTCTCCCCTCTGGTCACTGTCAGACTGTTCTCAATTTCAGTGTCTTTGGTTATGTTATGCTTGTTTGTTTGATGAATAGATCAAAAAACTGTGGTACATTTATACAGTGGAATTCTATGCAGCAGAAAGAAAGAAGGAGCTCCTACCCCTTGCTACATACAGCATGGATGGAGCTGGAGAGCATCATGCTAAGCGAAATAAGCCAGGCAGTGAAGGACAAATACCATATGATCTCACCTTTAACAGGAACCTAATCAACAAAACAAAGTGTAATTAATCTTTAATTTTATTTTTGTGTATTGCCTTTATCTACCTTTGGTGTCAAGCTTATACTAATATCAAATTTAGGATGGGCAAGTTTGTCTCTTTTAATTTGTTCTCTGAAACTCTATTTGATATGAATTATTGAGTACTTGAAAATTTAGTAAAATTTATAGAACAACTTCAGTGTGGTTCCTCTTTGGACTTGGTGGTAGGAAGGGAGAACTTGTTTTACCAAGTCAATTTCTTATTTTCTGTTGTATCTTAAGAAATATTGGAATTTATATATTTTAAGACAGCCTCCATTTATTTTAGGGCTTAAAATTTATTGAGTATGAAGTTATTCTAGTATTGTCTTATGGTTTTTTTTTTTCAATTTTACACTGGAAAACCTGTGTTTATATTGTTTTTTTTTTATTATATGTAATTTACTTGTACATTCCCTCTTCTTGTGTGCCATTATTTAGTCAGGAATTATATATTTTTTTTTAATGATTTTTTTTAATTTTTTTTATTTATTTATCTTTAGAGGGGAAGGGTAGGAGAGAGGAAGAGGGAGAGAAATATCAATGTACGGTTGCCTCTTGTGTGTCCCCTGCTGGGAACTGGCCTGCAACCCAGGCATGTGCCCTGACTGGGAATCGAACCGCGATCTTCTGGTTCGCAGGCCCGCGCTCAATCCACTGAGCTACACCAGCCAGGGCAGGAATTATATTTTCTATTATAATTTCAATTATTTGTCTATTTTATTGTTGTTTTAAAAAAACCAAGCTTTTCTTTTATTGGTAACTTATGTCATCTCTTTTTTTTGACATAATTTTTAGTTGTGTCTATTATTTCCATTTTTTACTCTATTTGGGGAGAATGGAAGTTTAATTATAATCTAGCATCTTGAAATAAACACTTAATCTTTCAGTCTTTATTTTTATAAAATATCTATTTAACATGGTAAATTACCCTCCAAGTATATCATTTGTCTTAATATCTGGTGCTTTTATTGTTGTTTACTTCTAAATATTTTATAAGGTCAAGTATAACATAATATTTAACCTATTAATTATTTAGAAGTGTATTTTTATTTGCTTTTGATCATATGTTTTTTATTTTATATTTTATTTCTATTTACATTGCATTAAGATCAGGCCATGTGATTCATATGGTATCATGTCATTGGAAATTATTGATGTACTTGGATTGCTTCCATTTCCTGGCTACTGTGACTATGCTGCAATGAACGTAAGGATGTATATATCTTCTCAAATTATTGTTTTCTTCAGATAGATACCCAGAAGTGGAATTGCTGTATCATGTGTTAGCTCTATTTTTATTAGATTGACCAAAAATTTTGTTTGTTTGTTTCCATGAGATGGTTCTAGTAGCACGTAGTTGTCGTTAACTTCATTCAAAACAACTTTGTTAAAATTATATTGTGACAGCTGTCATATCAGTGTGCATTTTTTTAAAAGAATTTATTTATTTATTTATTTTTAGAGAGGGGGAAGGGAAGGAGAAAGAGAAGAAAAGGAGCATCACTGTGTGGTTGCCTCTCAAACATCCCCACTGGGGACCTGAACCGCAACCCAGGTATGTGTCCTGACTGGAAATCGAACCAGTGACCATTTGATTCACAGTCCACTTTCAGTCCACTGAGCGACACCAGCCAGGGCCAGTGTGCATTTAAAAAAAAACTTCAAAATTGGTGAATTTTTGTGTAGCCATTTTAATACTGAAGATGGAATAAAACATGCAACATTTTTGGTATATCATGCTTTGTTATATCAAGAAAGGTAAAAATGCAATTGAAATGCAAAAAAGGATTTGTGCAATGTATGGAGAAGGTGCTGTGACTGATTGGACATGTCAAAAGTGACTTGTGAAGTTTCTTGCTGGGGATTTCTCCCTGGACAATGGTCCACAGTCAGGTTGACCAGTTGAGGTTGACATAGATCAAATAGAGACATTAATTGACAATCAACATTATACCATGTGGGAGATAGCTGACATACTCAAAATATACAAGTCAATAAAGTTATTAATGAAAATGAAAAATGTGTCTTTTATTTTATGGAAAAAAACAAATGAACTTTTTCGTCAACCCAATAGCTTTTTGAGGAACCTCTGTACTGTTTTCCATAGTGGCTGCACTAATTTACAATCCCACCAGCAGTGTATGAAGGCTCCCTTTTCTCCACATCCTTGAGAACACTTATTACTTGTTGTTGTTTTGAGAATAGCTAATCTGACAAGTGGGAGGTGGTATTTCATTGTTGTTCTGATTTATATTTTCCTGATGATTAGTGATGTTATCATCTCTTCATGTATGTGTTGACTATCTGAATATCTTCTTTGGAAAAATGTCTATTCTGGTCCTCTGCTCATTTTTTAATCAGATTTTTTATGTTGAACTAAATTAGTTCTTTATATTTTGGTGTATAAACCCCTTATTAGATACATCATTTATGAATATCTTCTCCTATTCAGTTGGTTGCCTTTTCATTTTGTTGATATTTCTTTTGCTGTGCAAAAACTTTTTAGTTTGATGTAATCTCACTTGCTTTTGTCCTGGCCTGGAGAGGCATATTCAAAAAATATTACTTAGGCCAATATAAAAAAGTTTACTTCCTAGGTTTTCTTCCAGGGGCTTTCTGGTTTCTGTTCTTACATTTAGGTCTTTAACCCATTTTGTTTATTTTTGTAAATGGCATAAGAAAGTAGTTCAGTTTCATCTTTTTGCATGTATCTGCCCAGTTTTCCAAACATCATTTATTAAAGAGATTGTCTTTTCCCCACTGTATGTTCTTGCCTTCTTTGAATATCTATGAATATCTTCTCATAGATTAATTGACCCTATAAGCATGGGTCTATTTCTGGGCTCTCTATTGTGTGTCATTGATCTATGTTTTTGTTTTTGGTGTCTTGTTTGTGTGTATGCTAGTATCCTGCTGCTTTGCTTCGCATAGCTTTGTAGTATAATCTGAAATCAGGAAGCATACCTCTAACTTTGTTCTTCTGTTTCAAGATTGCTTTGGCTATTTGGGGATTTTGTGTCTCCAGTTAAACTTTAGGCTTATTTGCTCTAGTTCTGTGAAAAAATGTCGTTGGTATTTTGATAGGAATCTAATCAAATCTGTAAATTATTTTGGTCACTATGAACATTTTAACAATATTAATTTTTTCAATCCATGATATGAATATTTTGCCATTTATTTGTGCCTTCTTCAGTTTATTTCATCAATGTCATATAGTTTCTAGTATACAGGTCTTTCATTTCCTTGGTTAAATTTATTTCTAGGTATTTTATTCTTTTGATGAAATTGGAAGTGCATTTGTTTTCTTATTTTCCCTTTATTATAGTTTATTACTAATATATAGAAATGCAATAGATTTTTGCATATGATTTTGTGTCAATACCTAACCATCAGGACCTGAGATAGCCCCACCCTCCCGTAAGACATTCGGCCTCAGTAACAGCTCACTATTCTGCCTAATTTCAGTTTTTTTTTCTGGCAGTTAAGCTTTCCAGTTCTTAAATTCATATTCAAATGTCCATTTGAGTTGTTTTATTTTTTTTCCTAACATCCTCTGTGCTTGGATCTAGAAAGTGGTTGAGTGGTATTTCACATCACTGAAAGCTAATATCTAGACTGAAAGTCGCACAGCAGTATTTCCTAACATATCATTCTAATATTACTTGGTTTTGTTTACACACAAAAAGTGATTTAGAACATTAAATTAATTGTTTGGACATTTTGAAAAAGAAATGCTCACCTTGATTTTAGATATTTTATATTTTCATTACTTGTTATATGACTTCAATTTTCTATTAAATGCTCCATGTTTAGTAAAAGGTTTGTTGTTATTTTTCATAGTGACTGTATATTACTTTTAGTACATTAGTAATCCATTTAGGTAGATACAAGATTAAGCCAATAAAGTGTCACTGATTTAATCCATGAAAACCAAGATCTCTTTGCAACTTCAGAGTTCAAGAAAACCTGAAAATTGAGATGTATGAAGTATTCAAATAATGAATGCATTCTTATTTTTCTTGGAGATTTCAGATTTGTAAATAAAAGTATCCAGTATTAAATAGAAAATAGTTTAAAACAATGTTTATCTCCTGTTTGTTTTATTGCTTTAAGAAAATATATTTCTAAAATAATTTATAAAGCTGTCAAAGAATAGGTAAGTTAATAATACTATATAATAGATCACTAGATTTGGAACGTCTAACTGGAAAAGCTGGAAATGAGAAGTTTAAAGTTCAAGGAGGTCTGAAATCTAACAAGCTTAATCAAAGAAAAAGATGTGAAATGTTCACAAAAAGGAGTCTGCAAAGCCACACACACAGAAAGACTCTGTCAGTGTGGGAAAAGAATGGCAACTTTTTCCTATTAAGAAAAAATAAAAATAGGTCACATTGTTGACCTTGGCCATCCTCTGGCATAGTCATGTCACAGTCATAACAGAGAGCATAACATAAATGGCCAAGGGGCCCTCAATATGTGAAAACAATTTCTGAAAAGGGGGTAAGAAATCAATTCATACTAATTTTAACTTCCTCTTGTTTCTGCAAAGGCTCTTCTTGATTTCTTGGTGAACTTTAACACTCTTAGTCTCCTTGACACAGTTCAGCTTTCATACAGTTCCCCTTAGACTACAAAAGAGATCACTGGACCATAGACAGTGCAACAGATAAACATGACCTATCTTGTACTAAAAACGAGCATGTCAGACTGAGCTGAAAGAAAAGATTTATATAGGGTAAATATGGTCCAGATGTTAGGACCAGATCACAAGCTGAAATACATTAAGATGTACCTTTCAAAATCGCACAGCAATTTTTGATACTCATCATCAACAACTTCATCAAAAAAATCTCCGGGCCTAATATTAAAGTAAATGTCACGCTAAAATTACTGTTTAGTGTTGGACAATAGCTCACACATCGACCAACCGCTCAATCAAAGGAGAATCACTCATTAAATATAAACTGTTATCTATATTTTACTGAGCACTATTGTAAAGATAAGAGAAGTATAATGGTATATTACATTTCAGTATTATTTGTTATTTACAAAATACTTTGATGCTGTTAGCATGGGAAAAAATTGCAGTATCTAATATATTTCTCTAACTTTCTCATTAAAATACACTCACACACACACCAGATTAAACAAAAATAGAAATAGAAAATAGAAATAGTGAATCCTATGTTAAGACTATTAAGAAGGAAGAGCTAGAAAACATAATTATGAATTTCCCTGTCCATAGGGATGGATGGGAAAAAACACATCTTTGAATACCCCAAAATCCACTTCCAGAAGCAGAATAGCATGGATCACCTCAAAAAATGACTGATCTACCTCCCATTCTCTGACTCTAGCATGATATGGAGTTTGTATTTACCAGTGAACACTCTTCAACTGTTAAAGGCATGCCTTCTGAATTCAACAAACTTCACCAGTAATCCTCCCCTTCATCAGTACCTCTGTTTGCACATCCACTTAGGCAATAAAGTTTTTAATATTCACTGTGTTACTGTATCTTGATAGTAGTGGTGGTTACATGACTATATGCATTTATCAAACATAGAACTACACTTCTTCAAAGGGTAAATTTTACTCTATGTAAATTACATTTCAGAAAAAAAAATATGTACAATATTATAAAGAAAGGATAGGAGGTGGAGAAACTCTGTGTAGAGTCTGGACATAGTTACCTAAGGAAAAGTCTTGCAAATAGGTATTGAGACAGATTAGTGCCAGCTGGTTAACAAAGTCTATAGGAAATAGACTGTATTCATCCCATAGAATTTACCAAAGTAGAGCCCAAGGAATGTTAGTGGATACATAAAAATAAACATGTTCTTTAAAAAATAATTGAATAAATACTGATTTTAAAAGGAATGATTACAAGCTCATTTGCTATAGGATTCCTCGAGGGGCTTTGAGTGCTTTTCCAAGTGGGGTAAAGTACAACATTGTATTTCTGAAAATTATTTGGCCATTGAATACTTTTCTCCTAACGTGTGAAATTCAATGGCAAGTGGCAACCATTGACTAATTTGAGCCTCCAGAATAGTTTGAGGTACTGAATTTAAAATTAGGAGGAACTCCCACATTAAATGATGATATGCTGTGCAACATTGATTGATCTGGAGACAATAAATATTGATTTATAAATTATGGACCGATCTAAGGGCGAATTTTCTCAAAAGTAAAATATACAGCCACAAAGACTAACAATACAAATGTATAAATGTGTACACATTCTAGAAATCCTTGAGTTCAAGGATAAATACATATTACAAATACACATTACATACAATTATATAAATATTCACATGTTATATAAATACATAAAAATAATGAAGCAAAAGAGAAAAGTACAATTCCCTAAACACTTGGAATAATAGCATATCACTGAAATTGCTTCCTACACAAAACATAAGAATATCATGCAAAGACATTTATTTGGTATACCAAAGAAATCTAAGACGATGGATTTTTAAAATGAAAATGAGCTCTATAAAGCAGGAGTTACTAAAGAGCAGTACTCTGAGATAAACCTGGACCAAAAAAAAAAAAAATGAAGCTGGCTGCAAAATAAACAAACAAACAAAGAAAAACAAATAAATGTTTAAAGTAACACAATAAAAATTAATATCACATCAGGAAAAACCCAACATTGACATTTGTGAAAACCAAATCAGTACCATGAGGACAAACTCAGCTTGCTCTCTCAGCATTAGAATAAACAGGTAAGGACAAAACAGTTCGAACGTATTGGTGTAGCTTCCAAAATCTATCGCAATCTGGCCCCTCCTAACTCCGCTGGCTCTTTTTACCACCATCCCAACTGCTTCACTGACCACACCCCACACTTAGCCTTAAATAATTATTTACAACTCCCTGAATATGATGCTACTCTTTCATTACCCTAATGTAAGAGCATCAGCTATGGAGTAAAAATGTCAACCTAAATTTCAAATTCTCCCAATTACTAGCTTTATAATGTCGAAAATATTTACTTAAGTTTCTATGCCTCAGGTATTTCATCTTTAAAATGGGGATCACTCCTCAGCATTAAATGTTTTTCCTTCTCTTTTACAAGTAGCCAAATTCTACTTTTTTTTTTCTTCAAAATCTCATCTCAGGCCTTACTGTCATTTCCTTGCTCTCATAGTCTGTGTTAAATACCTTAAAAGCAACTGTTTTTAAACAGTAATATCTATGTTTTTATTATTCTGTCTTCTAACAACTAGAAGAGTGGTACATAAAAAACTCTAATAAATATTAATTAAAACTGCAAATACATGAATGGATGGAGAGATTAATAAAAATAACTGAAGAATATTAAATGTTATCAAAAAAACAAGGTATGGGTCTAGTCTAAGATGGTAAGAATTACTAGCTCAACCAAGTTTGATGATCAGAAGATACAGGCATCCTGTAACAGCAGGTTTTCAATCACATGCAGAGGGTCTCAGGATTATTGTCTCAGTAATTTCTTGGTTTTGGTAGCAATTGTAATAGAAGTGTTCTGTGTTGTATTCCAGCTCTTCAATGTTGGGACCTTATGATTACAGAGAAAATGAAATTTGAAATGAACAGTAAAGAATGGATTGAATTTGAATCCTAAGAAAGAAGAAGAAGGGCATTCTTGGTTAGGGAACAGCATGCACTAAGGCATGAATATTTTAGCTGTCCTACAGTGAAAGGGAAATAAGCTAGGAAAATTAAATTTAAAAAATAGTGAAAATTCCACAGGCTGCTATCAGAATTCACTATTGTTTCTCTATGGTCCTGATATTGTTTGACTACCTGAAATGGAATCAGGGTGTGGTAAATTCTTGTTCTCTGCAGCTAAGCTATTTGCCTTCTCATCTGATTTCTGACACAATAATACTTCTTGAATAAAATTTTGAAATGCTCAGTGCTTTGACTGTCTCATCTGTAAAATGGTTACAATACATGTATTGACTTTTTAAAGTGTTTCTAGTGGTTAACTAGCCCACTTAGGTGCTTGATAAATATTGTTATTTAATTTAAGGACACAAGACTTCTCCTGTAAAGGTTATTTTATATATGTATATATAGCATATTCAAGCTCAGTCTTTATAGTGACTCACTGCCACTTTAAGACAAATTCCAAGTCTAACCTAGAATTACAGTGACTCACTGCCACTTTAAGATAGGTTCCAGTACTAACAACACAATGTTATTTAGGGTAGTGTTGGTGTGTTAAGTACCACAGAAGTCAAAGGAAGAGTCTATTTCCTCTGAGAACACCTAATCATTCTAATTGATGATGTTCAAAATTAAGCAATGGGTTATTCTTGAGAGCAATAAATCTCAAGAAAAAGTGAAAAGGAAAGGAGGGAAGAAAAAGACATAAAAGGTGGGGTGGGGGGAAGGGAATTGAGATCATATCCCTATTCAACCTGAAAAAACATGCAGCAGAAACCGTTTAAACACTAAAAACTTTTTCTAAATCATACTACACATGAGCCATTGGTTTTGTTTGTTGTCTCAGACCAGATTCATTCAAAGAAGTTCCTGAAATATTAATCTGATTTGTAATTTGGAAAATGTTTCTCAATAAAAATATTCAACAGTCTGACTGCTTCTCAGCTTTCAGATGAATTAAGATTTAACCCTGACATGCATTGAGCCTCTCTCTGGGGATGCTTCTCTTTTCGGGGCTGAGATCACAGAGTTCATCCTTCTGGCACTAGCAGCTCTTTGATTTTTGTCAGGGAGGCCTGCCACCAGAGCGCAGTGCGTAGCAATGTGAGGGTGTCTCCCATGCTCCTTAATGAAAAGTCAGCCAGGAGAGGGTGGTGGGTTGGAGGGTAAATTTCAAAGAGGGGATCAGTTCATGGTCAAAGCATGAAGAGCTTATGGAAGAAAGAAAACTTCGAAAATTAAGCATTAACATAAATTACCGAACACAGGCTTTCAAGTTGCATAGAAAAGAGATGAAGTAATGCTACCATGTTAGAGGCTTCCCTTTCTAAAGGATGTATTCATCTTTGTGCTCTTGTTATTACTTCATAAAGTTATCAGAAATGTAGATAGATGATTCCATTTGAGTTTCTTAAAGAAAACTTTACAGGCATTGAAATTTAAAGAGATCACATGCTTTAAATCAGAAAGATGATAAGGTCATGGTTAGCTTTCTTGAAAGAAAATAAAAATCAGTAATTTTCTCAGGAGAATAGCCTCTACTAATAGATGGAGAAATGGTTAATTGACATAACGTTATAACACAAACTGCATCAGTTCAAAGAGTTAGAAACATGTGAGTGTCAATAATCTGGTAAATTTCATAATCAGTAAGTAAACTAGATAATACTTCCCCAAAGAGAAGGGGGGGGTGCTGAAACACCTGCTGTCCACACAGTTTGCAGACCAGTCAGTCCCCATTTTGCACTACTGTCCCACTGAGATGAGTGACAGGAGGACAAGAACACTTCAACAGATCCAGAAGCAAAGACTCAGCCAAACAGAAGGAATATGGCGACGGCTTCAGGTCTTGGCAGGCAGGAACTCGAGAGCAGTCCTTCTGGTCTCTGGGCCCCTTTGCACTCTTAAAAATTATCGAAGACCCCAAAGATGACGTGTTTATATATGAGTAGTACATATTTCAATATTTGCTATTTTGGAAATTTAACCTGAAGAAAGTTTATATATTCATCGAAAAACAATAAAAATAAACTCATTCTATGTTAACATAAGCAACATATATTTTTACCTAAATTTGTATATTTTTCCAAACAAAATAGTGAAAAGAATGACATTATCTTTACACTTTTGTGAATCTATTTTAATATCTGGCTTAATAAAAACAGCTGAATTCTCTCTGCTTCTGTATTCCATCTGTTGTTATATCTTCATTTTGATTAAAAATATCAAGAAAAAATCTGGTTTCACACAGAAATGTAGTAGGAAAAAGAAGAAGCATTTTAATGGCCTTTTCAGTTAAATTTGGGTACTCTTCTTTGATACTACACTAATCTCTGACAAGTGATAATTTCTCAGATGTTAGTGCAATGTAGAATCTGAGACCATATGAGCAGACTTCCCATACTCTGTTACATTGAAATCCACTGGTCAATATGAAGCTTTGAATGGATTCTTCACCCATGCATGGTATGCTACATCATGCATTTGTTACTTGGGAAATAACAGCTCCGTGAGTTGTGAAGATCTTTCATGACAAAATACATTCTAAAAATCACATTCATTAATATCACCACCAATCTCAGCAAAAAAAAAAGTAACTATTGAGAAGCTGTCAAGCTTACAATAGCAGGTAGGAGTTTTGTAAAAACTTAATTTTTACTTGAAAGCTTAAATTTTATTATTGGCAACAAATACTGCAAGTGGTTTCCTTGGAGCAATAGTTTCACTCCATTCACTACCAAAAAAGTATTGCCAAATTCCAAAGTCTACATAATCACAGTGTTTCTGTCAGTCACTCTTTCAAATAAAAATAATGTTCCATGAAAAAAGTGTCTAGTTCAGTTCACTTCTGAAATAATTGCATAAGTACTTTTGCTTGTAAGTACTTTTACTGTTTCCATATGCAGCTAAAGTACTTTATGCATACTTCTGTCTTGACACACAATATAAAAAAACATATACTCAAGGCTCAAAATTTAATACAGTAAAGTGCTATTTTTTCCTTAGGAACATTCTATGTGAAATTGGCTTTTTAAAAAACTGTGAGTCCAGTTGGTGCAACCACCTGAATTCATGCCAAGCCACCGGCAGTGTTACTCACCATCTTTGCTTTTCCACCATCATGCAAATGCCAATACAAAGAAACAAGCAGGATAATGTCTTAGTGTTGTTATGAAATATTTTTACCTCACCAAACCACCTGAAAGGGTTTTATGGACCCTCAGAGGCCCACAGATCATGCTTTGAAAACTGATGAAATTTTTAAAAGTTGGCTAAAGCCAATCCCTGCACAGTGAAAATTTGCATATTTCTTCTGACTCCTCCAAAACTCAACCACTCTCAGTATCCATCGAGGACTGGCTCTAGGACGTCAGCCCACTCCCACAGACACCAAATTCTGTGGATGCTCTCTTCCTCCATATAAATTGGCATGGGTCAGTGTATTCTCTGCATCCATGTACTTCCAACAGTGGGTCAAAAACAGTATAGGTATAGTATTTATTGAAAAATATCCATGTATAAGTGGACACATGCAGTGAAACCCATGTCGTTCAATAATTAACTGGACTATGAGGAGCAGAAGGAAAGGTTCCTGACTTTCTACTTTTTATACTGATCAATTAAGGAGGGAATTTTTGAGACTATAGGTGTTGGTTGTATTCTGAAAGAAGTCGAACATCTGCAGCCAGCCTTCTTGAAACCTATGTCTTGGATGAATTGAGGGAGAATTGACTACAACTAATTGGACATAACTATATCCACAAGGCCTAGAAAGAATTTCCACCCAAATTAGAACAGGAAATCTATGGATTCTAGGAAGAATATCTTCCAAAAAGAGAGAGAATTTCTAAACAATAGGTAGAATAAGGAACAAGCTAGTGATATAATAAAGATGGTTAGTATGTTCCCTGTCTTAAAAAAAAAAAAAAAGGAAAGATGACTTTAGGATTAAAAGAAAAACAATAACTATACAAAAAATATGATCCAAATAACAAGCAAACAAAGTGTGGTATGAATTTGAACAATCAATACTAGAAGAAAATGTCAATTTTTTTGATGCTGGGAAATTTTCAGTTACTTAGGGATTTTGACTTTGGATTTGCAGAGAAGGAAATATGTGCTTCGCTATAATGATAAAAATACTATTAACTCCTTTTTACCATGTATGAAGTGAAGACAAAATATAGACTTCAATATACTTGTAGAACAACATGTAAATTTTATCAGCACTGAAGGTGGAGGGTGTAAGAGATGCAGAGAGAATGGTAGAATCCTTAAGAATATCTTCAGTAATGGAACTTAAGAGATGCAGTTGACATCCCCCTGTCTCTTTTGTGCCTACCAATTTGTACTTGTTTTTTTCAAGATTTTATTTATTTATTTTTAGAGAGAGTGGAAGGGAAAGAGAGAGGGAGAGAAACATCGATGTGCAGGAGAAACATCTCAATAAGAGAAACATCTTCATCGGTTGCCTCTCACACACCCTTCCCCCACACCCTGCCCCAGGGACCTGGCCTGCAACTCAAACATGTGCCCCAACAAAGAATCGATGACAGTATAGGAAATGGAGCCAAAGAACTTATATGCATGACCCATGGACATGAACTAAGGGGGAGTTTGCTGGAAGGAATGGGGGTACTGGGTAGAGGGGGTCAAAGAGGGAAAAATTGAGACACCTGTAATAGCATAATTAATAAAATATGTTTTTAAAAAGAATTAAAAAGATGCAATTGAAAGTTAATACTATAGAATAAGAAATACAGGGAAACTAAGTGTTTAAAGTAAAAGTATTATTCAACATTACAAAGTTAAAGTTAAGAGATTAAGAAAATTATACAACTATCACAAATGGGAAAGTAAGAGAAATTTGTACTGTGAATAAGCTAAATTTTCTTTGATGTTGCTCAGTCAAGAGATGATGTTTAAATGTAATAAATCAAGGAATTAGGGTATTAATTATATAGCCTTAATATTAAAAATATCTTATAACTATTATGGCACAGACACATAACAATCAGACCAGGCGGAAGTTTGTATATTCAGAATGGAGATTGATTGGGACACACTGGCTACATATCAACTCTGTTTTTAAAAAATAATTAGGAACATATCAATTTCAGAAATAAAAATTGGAGCAGGCCAAAAGGTAGGCAGAATTGGCATAGGGAACTGTTGCTTTTAATTAACAGTGCTATTTTACTTTTTACTGTATGCATGTATTACTTTGATGAGAAATAATATCTGTAAAGGGATATTCTCATTCTATCAATAATTAAAACAATTTAATATATATTATAATTCTCTTTAAAATCTATAAGCAGTTGATATTCAGTAGAAATAAATTCAATAAAATATAACAGTAAACATTTCCTTGGCTTAGTTGCAAATTTTTTTAAAAAATTGTCATGTATCCTTATATATATTCTCAAGAATATATAAAGGAATTATTTCAAGTTTGAATTTAGGAGATAATTCATACTTGTACTTCTTTCTCATGATGATAGGGAAGTAATGGAAAATATCCTAAAACACACAGCTTATCTCCAGAGCACATTGCTTTAAAAGTTATCAATGCTTTTAAACAGTAGGAGATTCTCCTTACCAAAATTAAAGATGACATTGGGAATTTTATTTTGCTTTAATGAATGGACCCCAATGAACCACATCTTATGGCATATCATATGGCACAATAAACTGTCCTTTTTGTTCTTTAGATCACCACAGAGAACAGGAGGCCTACCATAATTATTAGAAGGTGTATTTTGAGGACATTTTTTACTTGAATTTATGAGTCACAGATATTGTTAGCTCCAAGAAATAAGTCCATGAAAAATAGTCTCCAAATAATATAGATGCCTGGGCTTTGAATTATTTGGATATCAGACTCATTCATTCAAAGGTGTATGAAGTCAGTAAAAGAAAATATGTAAGAAAATGTATCAAAATGTAATTAATTGCAATTCTCATGTTTCAAAACCTAGAGTTCTGCAGAATTTTGTGTATAATTATAAATATATAGAAATTTTCATGTTGTTTAACAGTTGTTATATTACAAGGTGTAGAGGTGTGGGAGACGGGCAGGCAAGTGAGGGTCCCAGAATGCCTGGGTTCACTTGGAAGAGGACCTCACAGATCGGTTTTGAAATCATGTTCCATTTACCCAATATCTACATCTTAAATCAACTTCTTCACTGTGTAATATAACAGTATGTTTGTGGGGTACTTTTGGATCATCAGAGTCAAGTAACATAGCGTTGCAGACCATATGGCATTCCTCTTGTATGTTTCAAACATTTAAGTTACAATTCTATCTTATGTTTATTATTAATTTTTGTAGACCCTATGGAATGTAAATATAATATTTATACATAATTTCTTCATGCATAGAAAAATAGTGCAATTTCTACATGAATGCACATCCTGTAACTCAGAAATGGAAAAGAAATCTTAAATGAAGTGAATGTGAATTATTTGACTTATTCAAACCAAATAGCTTTGTGTTTGTACCTATATGTCTATAATAGCTTATTCAATAGTAAAGATAGTAAATAACTCAAAGTTTTTCTTTTTTAATCAAATAGGTTGGCTTTTTGAGACTATAAAAGTTAGATATGCATAAATACATAAAGTATATAATTACAGTCAAAATCTTGAGTTCTAGCAAATATCTGTAGGAAGATATCAAAATTATTTTTTAGTATTAGTGTACATTTATTAGTTAATGCAACAAGGTCACATAAGTCATATATACTAAAACATCTCTTTTTGTTCTATAGTATAAAGTGTTCAAAGCAGAGCTCTTGCCCTGGCTGGTGTGGCTCAGTGGACTGAGTGCTGGCCTGCAAACCAAATGGTCACCAATTAGATTCCCAGTCAGGGCACATGCCTGGGTTGCAGGCCAGGTCCCTGGTGAGGGGCACTCCAGGGGCAACCACACATTGATGCTTCTCTCCATCTCTTTCCGCCTCCTTTCCCCTCTCTAAAAATAATAAATAAATAAATCTTAAAAGAAAAAAGCAGAGTTCTTAAGGGTTTTATAACATATCAAACGAAATAAATACTGTTTTAAACTACATTATTTCTACCAAAAAAAAAAAAAAGCCAAAGTTAATACTGTTGCTTTTTCCACACTCATTCAATCATTCATTCATCATTCATCTTATAAATATTTATTGAGCCCCATTCTCTTACACTACTATAGCAAAGACCAACATAAAATGTGTGGTCATAATACAGTGTGATGAGTGCTCTGGGTTATTTACCAAGGAAGGCCACTCATGGGAACAAATAAGTTCATTACAAAAGGTCCTTCAGTAGTGTTACTTCGGAAGTGACAGGTTTTAAAAGTAAAAAGTTGTCTACATTAAGCTTCATTATATTATAAAAAAGTGGTGAGTGGAAAACTCTAGAATTATTATATTTACATTCAGAAAAATTAGGCAAGATGTCTATCTTCTTAACTTCATGTTGATTTTAATGGACATCCATTCTTCTTCTTTTTTCTTCAGTCATGGAAGTTCTTGAAAGGCATTATAACAGGTTCATTTTAATAAGAAAGAGGACAATCACACAGAAAATTACTAAATTATCCTCAGTTTAGGATTTCACTGTTTATTTATTTATTTTTGCCTCAGGCTTTGGGACATTAAAGCTCTGTTATAAATCCTGGTCACTAAAGAGCAAAAATGAGACTTTATTAGCATCTCAGAAGTTGCTTCAATGATAGCAAAACAGTGGCTCATTACTGCTCATTAGTTTCATATTAGATTCATTTGCAATAGCAATATATCTTCTATTCATACCGGATTGCAAGGCAGCTGATATGATTTGACACCTGCTGTACAATAGAATTCATTAGATAGTAATAATACAAATAGAAATGCAGAAGCTGGACTTCTATTTGCCTCTATGATGACTCTGTACAGGAAAAGGCCTCTGAAATCATCTAGGCTGGAATAAGATAAATATGCACAGCAGATAATCAAGGTTTTCAAATACTGAATTCTCTGCTTTTCTATTTACCATAATGTTCTATATATACAATGTAATACTTTAATGAGTGGCATAATTTCCAAAATAATGAAGCACTTTCTATTGTACAGATGAAATAAAATATTTGTTTAAAGAACCATATTGAATGAAAAACAAGCCTAAGGTAGTACAATATTCTGAACCCCAAACAGAATAAATATAAAAAGGAAAAACACCTTGGGAAAGCAAAGTAAAACTGCTAAAAATAAAACACCAAATTTTAAAAGCATTCATGGAATATACCTTTCAAAAGTATCCTTCCAAACTGCAGGGGAAATAAAGCTATTTTTAGAAAAAAAATTTATCATCAACAAATCCTTACTAAAGTAATAATACTATGGGTGATCTTCGAGCAGAGAAAAAATAATTCCGAAGGGAACCTTAGATGTGTAGGAAGAACTGAAGAACAAGAAAAAGGTAATTATATGAGCAATTATAAACACACTGTATAAGACAAAAATAATAATAACAGGTGACAAGGTTTAAAAATATATGTTTTATATATTTATATATTAACAAATAATTTATGAAGGGATAAATGGTGATATAATATTTTAAGATCCTTGCTAGGTCTGGAAAGTGGTTGAACTCTAATAAAACAAAGAAGTATGCTGTAATTTCTGATGTAAAATCCAAAGAAGGAATAAAAGAATGCATAACTATTAAGAATGTGGAGAGAAAATGAAACTACAAAAAATTCTCAGTCATTTCAATAGATTGCAAGAAAGACAAAGAGGGCAAGAAAAAGAATACAGGCAGGCCAAATAGAAAACAAATTGTAAGACAATAGATGAAAATACAATAATCACACTGAATGTCAATAAACTAAATGATCCAAATAAAAGTCAAAGACATAGACTCAATTTTAAAAAGCCTATGAGTTGATTATAAGAAGCACATCTAAAATATAAGGATACATAAAACCTAAAGGCAAACAGATGAAATAGATAATCCATAAAAATATCCACCAAAAAGAGCTATATACCTACATTAATGTGTGCCCATATTAATATACAGCTAATGTGTACCTGTATCAAGAAAGAGATTAGACTTTTCCTCTCTATTTCTTTTCCCATTCCAGAGAACCACTGGTTTGCTTCCTATCATTACCCATGTTTGCATTTCCTAGAATTCTTTACGATTGGAATCATATATTAGGTACTAGTTCACTTAGCAAAATTATTGTGAGATTCATCCATAGTGTAGCGTGTTTCAATAGTTCTTTTAATTTTAATCACTGAGTAAAATTCCATTGTATGGATATGTCACTATTTGCTTATCTCCGTTTGTTCATGGATATTTGGTTGTTTCCATTTTGGGATATTACCGATGAAACTGTTACCAACATTCTTTTAGCAATCTTGGTACGGACATGTGCTTTCGTTTTTCTTGGGTCAATACCTAAGGACTAGAATGACTGGATGACATGGGACCATAATGTTAATCATATGTTAACTTTTTAAGAAACTGCTGAACTTGCTAAACTGTGTTCTAAAGTGCTTGTACTATTTTATGTCTCCGTCATAAGTGTGTGAGTGTTCTAGTTGCTCCACATTCTAGTACTCAGTATGATCAATCTTTTAAATTGTAGACATTCTAATAAATGTTTAATGGTAACTCATTTTGCTTTACATTTGTAGTTCCCTCATGTCTAATGCTGTTGGGAATATTTCCAGGCTCTTATTTGCCATTTATATATTTTCTCTGGTTAAATGTTTTGTTTTCAATTGTGGTTCTTTTAAAATATGATCACAAATTCTTCAATACTCCTCAAAAAAGAAGCTTCATTCCCATTGCCTTTAGTGTGGTCTAGATGTAATGTGAGTTTTCTTGTCAGGTTTCTTTCTTCCTTTTATTTTCCTTCTTCTCATGCTCTATATAAATCTCCAGATTGTTCCATTATGACCTCATTTACTTATTTTTGTATGATTACCATTATCTCTGAGCCAGCTATTTTCACTCTATTTATTCCATAGAATAACAGAGAGGGCGGATGCAGAGGGTGGGCTTGTCCAGCCAACCCCGCTCTTGCATCTTGTTATTCCAAGTCAAGGATGCCATCTTCCTTTAGAGAACACCGTGAACCACCTGAACACAGGAAAGAGATGCATCCGTACACTGAATCCTCCATTGATTTTCTCCAAAATTCACTGAATTTTGCATCTATTCTTCATTTTTGGTTGATTATTTGATACTTTTTAATAATTTTCATATAGAAAATGTAACAATTTTTTCCTTCATTCTATCTGTTGATTCAAGTAGGTTTTAGAGAGCATAGTGTGGCAGAAAGTCTTACTCTACCATACTTAAATGGAAGTCATTCTAAACTTTTCACATTTATAGAAAATATTGGATACATACAGTTGCATTTACGACTGTGTGCATTTATATTGTCATTTCCTTTGTAAAAGTGAGACATCTGGGACAGGAGGTGTGATTATTAAACTGTCTTTCAGGAAGGCTGTACCAACTTAGACGCCATAACCAACATAGGAGTATGCCTACCATCCAACCTTCCACTGGTTGTGTTATCATTCTTTTTAATCTTTGCATAGCAGATAAATAAAAATGGTATATCATCTTTTTGATGTTTAACTATTTGTTTCTAGTAATAAATATATTTTACAATTATATTTGCAATTTGTAACTTTTTTGTAAAATGTCTTTTATAAAGGATTTTTCTTGTCATTTTTCCTTCCTCTTCTCATCTATGGTCAAGTTCTATTGGAATCAGAATTTTAATGGAGAATTTTTTTGCAGGAAGTTTTTTGTGGGAATGAATGAGTTCAGATTCTTCAAAGGACATTGACTCCCATGATTATGGAGGCTTGAGAGGTGCCATGATCTACCATCTGCAAGCTAGAGACCGCAGGAAAGCTGGCAGAGTAGTTCTGAGAACCAGAGGGCTGATGGTGTACAGTCCAGTCTAGGGAAGGAGAAGACTTACATCCCAGCTCAAAGAGTAAGGCAGAGACAGTGAATTTCCCCTTCCTCCACCTCTTGGTCTATTCAGGCCCTGATTATAACACACTGGGGAGGACAATTTGCTTTACTTTGTTCACAGATTCAATGTTACTCATATCTCAAAACACCTCCACAGACACACTCAGAAATAATGTTTATTTTGTGCACCAGTCAAGTTGGCACATAAAATTAACCATCACAGAAAGCACTCTTGGGAGCAATAGCAGTGAGGGGTGTGAAGGAAGTAAGACTGGCCAGAGAAATGGAATTGAACTATAATCACAGCAAAGCCTCTAGGAATGATATGGTCCGGGAAAGTTGCCCACATAGAGAAAAAGGACCTTTGTTTTCCCACATTTGCTGGTTATTTGATGTGGGCTGTCCCAAGGAGGGAGCATGATCTTAGGTGAAATAGCCTCCTTTGACTGAGAAATTGCTGGAGAGGGTCTCAGTGGTGACCCATTACCAATCAAAAGTCCTGGAAATTATTAAACTGATTTCCTCTATCTTGAAGGGAAGATACAGACTGTGCACCACAGCACCCACTACACACAGTTCCCAGAGTTTCCTTTGTGAAACTGAGTTCCTAAAATTTTAGCCATGAAGTTTATACAAAATTGACCTCATAAAACCTCTAGCTCCCAGAATAGATTGTGATTGGCCTAATTTTATCTACAGAATCTCAACTGACTTCCTTGCTACCATATTTAGTTCAAGGGTGGGCACTGCAGTAAATAGAATTACCTGACCATGATGTTTCTTTGAGGCAACCAAAATCATCACAGATTCAATCAGAGCAAAGACCAAAGCTGGCTTTCAATCAATCTCTCTCTCAATATAAACAAAGAAATGTGTAGCCCTGGGAGCTGCTAGCAGCCACTTTTTTGACTAAGAAAACTAAGCATAGGATGCAGGCGTTCAGGTATACAGACTTTAGTTAATTAGCAGTGGGGTGCTCAGGGTCAGGATAAAGCTGACAGTGCAAAAAGCAGCAGAGATGTGGATGCAATCAGGGTCTGTGGCAACACTGAACTTCTGGATAAAAGCAATTTTAAGACTCTGTGAAGACTATTTCTACATCTGCATGAACTAAAATGTTCTCGTGTTGTTTAAGCCAGTTTGAGCTGGGTTTTTGTTTCGTTTTGTTTTGTCACTTGCAAAAGTAAGGAAGGGGGTACTGAGACATCTGACGTGGAGATGTGCCTATGCAGATGTTTATGCTCGTTGCTAATGTTTCTACTAAAGTATAACCATTTCTTTCCATATGCATTTTGCAGCTTGTTCTTCTAGACATCTATTGAGTCACATATTTTATCACTTTCCTTTCTATTGTCCTTTATACGAGTATTATCTACACTTCTTATGTTGTACCCCGTTGGCAAAAAAATGTGAGCTATAGCTTACCATGTGGGTTGAACTGTGAAAGTAGACTCTGGTTAATCATGAGTATTACCCAAGACATAACTGAACTTTACTAATGATTCAAAGCATAGAGGCAAAAACTGGCACAAATGTAGCATTTCTTTTTAGACATGCTCAAACCCTTTAGCCTCAGTTTTCAAAAACATACCTTTCTTCTGCATTAGGACAATTTGAGTTAAGGTGACAGACAAATTCTGAACAATGGATATGGAAACATACTTCTCAGAAAAGTGGTTTAAGTTTTATAGTTCTCCAGTTTTATATTCAGTTACACAGATAGAACATATCCATGTTATCATATGCCATTCCCCAGCAAGAAAATTACAGGTTGATTTACAAGCATTCTGCACAGACCACATATAGTATTTTTTTCAAATAGGCATTCACCAGTATCTTTCCACTAATAAATATCACGAGCAGTTTTTATAAGAGGTCTGCACAGAGCGGTCAGAGTGGGTAAGGAGTATGTCACAGTTGGCTTGTTTTATAGCACACACCAAAAAATCTCTACTTATGAAAATTGTGTACATGTATTATATCATAAAGTATATATAGAAGTAAAAAATTTAGAAGACACAAGATAAAGACATAATAAATTTCTTTTTTACATTTTTATTTATTGATTTTAAAGAGAGAGAGAGAAATATCAATTTGTTATTCCACTTATTTATGCATTCATTGGGTGATTGATGTATGTGCCTTGAACGGGGATCAAGCTTGCAGCCTTGGCACACAGGACAATGCTCTAACCAACTGAGCTACCTGGCCAGGACTATACTGTTTTATTTCATGTATCAAGAGCAAAAGCTTTTATGTCCTTTCTAAAATATTATTCATAAAATGGACAATAATGATAGTAATTATATTTTGTGCAACAGTATCATTGAACATGCCCCATTGATTTGAAAATTTTTGATTTAATACTTTTTGACACAATGCCTCTGAGATCTAGATTTTGGATACTTGATGTTAATGACTAATATAACTGAAAAGAATTAGATCCAAGTACATATAGTTCCATGTGGCATAGCTGCTGAATTATCTGTACTTACTGTACTTACTTATTAACTTTCAAATTCCATCAGCTAATTATGCATAGTCATTTTTTGTTAAAAGCTATTACATTTCTAACTTCCTTGTTGTCATTTTTTGCAAAATTATCAGAATGTGACATAATCACACATTTTTAACAAGAAGTTCAAAATTCACTGAAACTCCTCATACAGAAGACTTCATAATCAGGTTAGAAAATTTTGTTTCCAATTTTTTTAAGTATGTAGGTATGTGAGTTTTGTCACTAACACATGTATAGTATTATCAGTCACACACACACACACACACACACACACACACACACATAACCCCACATAGTATAATGGAAACAATTCCATACATTCATTTGCAAAATCTTTTCTCTTCACCACGAGTTTCTTTGGAAAAGCAGTTACTTTCTCATTTGTTAATACAAATCACTTCCATGAAGGAATAGGTCAAGGTGTTTTTTTCTAGAATATATACCAACTAGCAATCCGATGACAGCCCTTTTGTCTTTACAAAAAAATTAGAATATTTGTCTTTTTATTTTTTAAAAAAAGCCCATAGCCCAAATTCAAATTCAACATTTCTCTTAAGTACTTTGTTATGAGGTAACCAGTACAGAAGTTTTTCAGTCATTTCTCATCTCATGTGCTGAAAAACTATTCTATGATTTAGGAAAATACAATCTGCCAATCGCTCTGTCTGGGTGCATAATACATTGTGTAGGCCTAAAAACACATCGCTGTATGCAAAAACCAAAAATTCCCGAGAGGGCCGCTGCCACTCTCTCAAGCTGCATACCATGGAGCCTTCTCTTCTCTTTTCTCCCTGCACCACTGGAATTTAATGTCATTCGTGACATTAACAAAGGGAAGCCACCAGTGCAGTCTGTACAGTAAAGATTAATAAAGGTTGATTTATTTCTTATTTTTAGTTTGAACATAATATAATTGATAGGTCTACTATGTCTTTTTATACTCCAATTGATCATTTTGTTTTCACCCATGATGATCACACCTTGAATTGTATGCACGTTTTATTTAATTCCTTATTTGATTTTCTGCAATGTCAATTTTGATCATTACTGCTCTTTTTATATCATTTCAGACTACTCCATTTTCATCTTGTTCACATAGCCCATATTTTATTGAAATTCTAAAGAGTACAAGATAGATACTTACTAAAATGTTCTTGTTTTCTAAAGTAAGTAATGTTTAGATACACTTTGATTATTATCTTTAGGTCCATGTTTTACTTACATTATGTGAGAGAATATTGCCATTGATGCCTCATGTTGATTTTTTTCCAGATCACTCATGCTTTAGTGAGGAGCAATCAATATATCCAGGTCTACGGGTTATAAATTGACAGTAAATGTGTATTCCAACTTTTCTCTTAATGTCTACTGGGATGCTGCTAAAATTCTATTCCCTTCTCTGAAGCTGAAGAACAATAGCTGTATGCAGATCCTTCCAATATTGTGCATTCAATCTAGCAATTCTGCATAGGCAATGCTTATTTGATGTGACTGGGGCAACATTGTTTTATTTACCTTCACTGTCTGCTTTCTTTACAATGTGGAGGCAGCCTAGTGTGTTGCCTAAGAGCAGACTATCTCAAATCATGTTGCCTGGAGTCATATCATATCCCGGCTTCACCACCTATTAGAAGTGTGACCTTGGGCAAATCACTTAACTTGTCTCTGCTTTAGTTAGCTTATAGCTCTAAGAATGTATGTCTAAAATAAAATCTTCACCTCACTGGGTCATTACAATTCCGGGGCCAATGACCAAAGAGTTCTTATTAATTTATGTTAGGATTCACTTTTTGCTAAAAATTCTAGATGAAAATAAAAATTTCTATAAAATACCAATTCCCTGTTTTTCCTATTTCTACTCTTGCTTACAGCTGATTTCATTTACATCCGGACATGAGTGTGTCCTTTCTACCCCTATTCACCTTTGGCTAGTTTATATGCTGTGACTGTCAGACACTCGATGAATAAGGGCAATTTAGTCTGTTGATCAATTTTGCTTGCCCCAGCAGGGGTATAATGGCCACTCATTGTTTTGTTTAGGCCATGGCCTGTTTCTGACACAAGGATAGGGAACATAGGTATGCAGGGACTCGTTCCCAACCCCTACCTGCCCGTCCATACAGAAGTTTCAGGGGCCCAGACACAAAGGCTGTTGTTCCTTGATCTGATCCTTCTGCATAGCTCATGCTTTCAGAGTTTGGCAACTCTCTGCATCCCTCTAACTCAGCAATTTTCAACCAGTGTACCCAGAGAACTTTTAAAATATGCGATACTTGACTGTTACTGACAGTATTTAACTGACAGTAATTAAAAAAGGGGATCAGAGAGAATTGGTCACTGAGCTTAATAAACTGGGGAACATGAGCCTGTTTTCTTCACTAAGAAGCTACAGCTTTTCACACTCCAGGGGATCATAGCCTCGTGCTCCACCAAGGGAATTAACACTCATCCCTTGCCCCCTTTGGTACTGGATTGTTGGGGGGCACAGGGCAAGATGCTGTACCATTGAGGCCTGTCAGTCTGACTAGGAGGTGGGCCTATCAAAAGCCCACAAAAGCCTGGGTAACTGGTTCTTTTGAAAAGGCACCTGGTCCATCCCAAGCCCAAATTAATATAATCTCAGGGAAACAAAGAAACTCTCTCTCTGTCTCCTAATGACCTGCCCTCACACAGTGCACATGTCTGTTCTCCCCGTGGCCATGTGGCCCTAGCAGCTGAACGGCCCACGGCCATGTGAACTCCACACCCAGCATCCAGGAGGGAGCTTGAATCCTGCAGCACAGCAACGGACTTCAGCTGGAAACACACGCTAAACTGACCTGGAATGTACTTTAATATGAAGAAGAATCTCTGGGCAGTGGACTGTATACTCACTCTACTAAAGGCATGGTTGGACCTTTTCTATGGTGAGGCAGACAGAAATGGGACATTGGGAAGTCAAGAGGGGAGCTCCCTTAATTTTACATCATCAGTAAAATTCACCATGGAGCTCCATCCTACTGTGCAGGTCCCAGCGAACGCTTTCCCTCATGACACCGTAAGAACTCATTTTCCACCGATAACGTGACTATTTAGTCAGGGACTCTGACTTCTTTTCCTTAGACTGTCAAATAAACAAACAACAACAGCCAACACAATAGCCATCCAGTGTGAGTGAATAAAAATTATATCTATTTTTGTCAGATCAGCAAAAAATATTTTTTGGTGTGCTGCGGAATTTTAATAATTAGTTTATGTGTGCCATGAGATTTTTTAAAAAGTTGAAAATTGCTGCTCTAACTCACAGCACTCCTTACCTTCTAACCTATTATGTTAATTGTATATTGCTGTCCCCACCATATCATTGCTAGAATGCTAGCTCTACAGAAGCAGGGAATTTCTCTGTATGTTTACTTATAACAGTGCCTGGCCCAGAATAGGCCCTGAAATAAATATTTTGTAACACATTAAAAACCTTACTTTTTAGTACAGTTGCAACTCAACCAGAGTTCCTGAGTTGTCAGAGGCATTTCAGTGGGGAATCCCATCAGGCAAAGCTAGCTGGCCACCATAATTTGGAAGTCAAGAGCCAATTATCTGTATTTTCTTCAATGTGAGACAAGATAGTGAGAAGCTAGGAAAATTCCTTGGCTAGTGGAATCGGAAAACTGAAACAGATAGCTGAACAAACTGGCCAAGCACTTTATAACCAGATACAGAAGCTGACCTCCCCAGAGATAGAATCTAGGCCTAAGCTGTATTTCATCTCCTGGCCCAGAAAAGCAGCAAACAAGGTGAGTCATGCCCTGACCAACTGCAATAACTAATGACCCCCTACCCTGGCACTGACCAATCAGTGGAGATCATGACCCTGAAAGACCACACCCAGAAAATTGAGGAATATTTTGCTGAAAGCCCTCCTGAGATCTCCCGGAAGATTCCTGCCTTCAAGAAAAAATGGCCTCAACGCAAAGGACTCAGGACTAGCGGTCGCCCTCTGGGAAGCAGTGTCTGCCATTTCCTATCCCCTCTTCTTTCCTCCCTTCTTCCCCCACAGGCACACATCTCCTAAACTCTAAGGGACCCCAAACCTTGCACAGGGGAGCAATGGGCAGTGTCAGTTCATCCTAGGCTAATCCCCTGAACCTCTCTCCAAGGCCCTATTTCCTCTGACCCCCCAGTGGGCTAAGGCGGCCCAGCATAGGCCCTCCGGTTGCATCTTCTATGCTCAGCCCTTCCTTGTTTCACTGTCCCCAGCTTTAATAAACATACACTTATAGTCACCTGGACTGATGTTGTGAAATCTTTCTTATATAAAGTCAAGAACCCATGTAATGGGGTGCTAAGCTGAAGGTCCGCCCAAATGGAGAAAACCCCCACAGCTATCGCTTGGGAGATGAGGAAAGTGGAGCAGGGTCATGGAGTGCTACTTTGCATATCTGAAGAACTTGGCCTGTGTTTAATAATGTTAAAAGCCGTGCCTGCACTTGGGAGCCAGGAAGATGGCGTGACTCTAATCTGTGATGTGATATAGCTGCAGGGGCTTGGAGGCTGCTCCTTCGCCACAGAACCGCTCTTGCCTGAACTAGCAATGGCAGCCCAGAAAAGTAGAAGAAACCAGACTACTGGCAGGTGTAACCCAGTGTGGGAGGAGTCAGAGGTAGGGTTATGGAGGAAGATTTAAACCCAGGTGCTGCAGCCATGCTGTGGCTTACCGTGAGGCTTGGGAGCAGGGAGGGAACATGCTCTCTCTCAGCAATGCTTAAGCTCTGTACCATTTGGAAAGGAGAGTAGGAGAACCATGAGAGGTTCTCTGTCTTGTGCATTTGTGCTCTTGACCTTGAGGCTGGGGAAGGAAAGGCCTCTTGACCATGTAGCAGCAGTGTGGGATTTTGGCCATGTGGTTTGAAAGAATGCAGAAGGATTCCCCAGCTCACGATGAAGATGCAGTCTTGGATTAAGAGCTACTGACTTCTAAGCTGAGCTTTGGATTCTATTTCTTTTCCTGAGATATGGTACCCCTGTCTGACCTGGTTTGGCAAGGGGAGGCAGAACTCTGTGTGTGGGTGTTTGTGGGTGTTTTAAAGGGACTTTGGGATTTAATGGCGACATTCTGCCATTATTCTGAACCTGTAAAACTTTTGAATAAACAGTTTCCTTTTTACCAAGCTCTGGCATTAAGAGCTACAGTTCATATCAGCAGCACAAAAAGAACCATAGAGTAATAGACCCACAGGAGGGTTTCTGTTACGCCCACACACTAGAACTGGCCCTAGGCAGACCCACTCAGGGCCAGGTCCCCTGTCCAGTAACAAATGCATATCAGTTATTAAAATACATATATATATTTAACAACCCAGGCATTTTTGTTGTCATTATTGTAATGTCAGAGAAGACAATTGAAGTCACTGAATCTTCATTAAGAATGGAAAACATTTCTTACACAATAAGTACCTAAGGGCAAGGTTTAAACTTCAGCTTTTTTGTTAGACATAGATGAAAAACCTGATTGGTCACAGGTGCTTCTCTACCTATATTGTTGGGAACCACCCTGCCTGGTTTCAGAAGCTGTGACCCTCCGTGGCTGAGGCTGAGTAAAAAGACCTTGGGACCATTAGCCACTAAGGAAACAAAGCTTATCTCCCTGGCAGGGGTGAAACCTCTGCCCCCTTTACTTCACCCTGCTTGGCTCCTGGCAGATGACTGATTAGCCAGTAATGGGTCAGATTCCTCAAGGGAGGGATGACCTAAGACAGACATGGTCATGAAGGGACCATTAGGGAAGGACTTAGGGGACCATAGAAAAGGGGTAGTGGACCCTCGCCCCTCAGCTTTGTCATAGCCTGAGTCCTCATTCTATCCGTAAGAAGTCTCCTAATCTCTTGGCTATCTTACTTCCTCCACCTGACTTAAGCCTGAAACAATGACAGAGATGGGTGTGTCCCTGTGCTGGAAATGGCTGTTCCCTGGGGCAATGGGACCTAAGAAAGAATGTATAAAACCCTGTGAAACCTGCTTTCCTAAGAATACCTTCAATTTAAATGATAAGGGTCCAAGCCTGAAGAGAGTTTGTTCCCCAAAGTTTTATGGCCCTTTAGCTATCTGACCCTGACTAAGAATAAGCCCTCAGAGTTCTTTGAATGTTATTTATTGTTTAATCATTTCTGCCTGACAATGACTGATGAGCTTTAGGTATAGACCCTGTATTCCTATGCAAATTAAACCCAATAAAAGCCCATCGAGGAACAGGTTCCTGGTCCTTCTCCTTTGAGAGATCCACCACCTTTCCTCCCCAAGAAGATCGTGTTTTGGTAGACTTATTCTCATCTGCAGCAGCTGTAAGGGCTCTACAGGCGGAGCCCCCCCACAATAGATTATCCAATAAAATTGGTTTTAGTAATATTCACAACATTCCTTTTTTATTTCTTCCAATTCTTTTCAGTTCTAAAGTCCTGCCTCTACGATGATTCCAACAGCCAATCAAAAAGCTTCTATCGAAGATGCTGGCTGAGGAGATACTGAAATTTCTGTTAACGTTTTATAAACAATGATTTAATGTCATTCTTCTAATAACTCATATGAAATTGTGGAGGAAATACACACTGGAGTCTGTTGGGCTTTTTGTCTTGATGAATTTTTCCCTTCCTAATAATTGCACGTACAATACTAAGACAGTAACAAATGAGTCCATGTTAAGATACTGGAGATCAAAACCAGTTCAATAAAATGAAATTGTATTAGTTGAAGTCCTGGAGCTCTCCACAGATTCAAATTCACAGTCTCATTTGCTGTTAGATAAATGCTATTACCTGAACTAAATATCACTTACTATATAGAGAACAATATTTGAGTCTGTTATTTTCCAACAAATCTCATTCTTTGATAGCAACTGGGTGTCCTGCAATTGGATCTAATTCTGACACTACCTACCCAGCACTTGTATCAGACTCCACAGGTTTAAGGGGTGAATCACGCAAGACTGTCCCTCGCTTCAGATACCAGTCAAATTCCCAGGTCCTGTACTTTTCTGTCCAGCTTGGCTAAATATCAGAGGGTCCCACAACTCCCCCTCCCCATTCAGTGATTACTAGAATGACTCATAGAACTCAGGAAGTCACAGTACTTAGGATTACCACTTTATTATAAAGAATGCAATTCAGCCAGATGGATGAAATGCATAGGGCACAGTATTAGGAGGAAGAGGCAGAGTTTTCTTGCCTCCTCTGGGAGTGCCATCCTCCCAGCATATCAATGCGGTCACCAGCCCGAAGCTCCCTGAATCTCATTGCTCATGAGTTTATTAGGGTTTCATTCCGTAGGCATGCTTTATTAAATCATTGTCATTGGTGACTGAATCTGTCTTCCAGCCACCCTGTTCTCTCAAGAGGTGGGAGGGATGGGGATGAAAACTCTAGTCCTCCAACATGTGTGGTCAGTCTCTCCCTTGAAACTATTTAAGGGGCCACCTTGAGTCACCTTATTAGCATAAACTCACATTGGAAAGAGAGCATTATTATATATAGCAAAAAACACTCCAGTCACTCAGAAAATTTAGAGGATATTAGGAGCTCTGTGCCAGGAACCATGGACACTAGATAATCATATTTACTAAATAAAACATTTTTTCATATTATACCTAAATAATACTAAATATTTTAGCTACCATTACTTAGCCATGTATTTTCAATAAAAATAAATAAAATTTGAATCCTCCGGTGTGTTTTAAAGGGTCACAAATTTTGTTAAACATCCCATATCTAAAAATTCAAACTATGCAATGGTTTCAAAAATCATAACTAGGAAAAAGTAGGCTTATTGAAAAGAATCATCTTTCAAAATAAAGCAGAAATTTAATTCTAGATGTATTCTATTTTTCTATTTTTTTAAATAATTTTTAATGTCAGTTTTAAATCAATAAAATTAAACCAAAAAAAGTCAAGAGGCAAAAAATAAAAGTCTATTGGAGTCTCTGTTTTTTAAATGCCAACAAATTTTATGGTGAAATATGAAAATAGGTACAGTATAAAAAAAGAATTTAAGTATTATAATTGAAGTTTGAGCATTATTACTAAATAACCTGTATGAGTGCACATGCAGAAGGGATTTATGTAACTTCAATACAGGTCTACTTGTATCAGTTTTTTTGTGTATTTACTAAGGCCATCAACAATGTGTAATGACAGAACAGAGCCAGAATACTTAGCTCTTGACAATATATTTACATATTCTGATTGTTAATACACTATGTGATGCTGAAAGAAATAAATAAGTTAAAATATCCTTTCAGTTGTAACCTTGTAAAAAAATTAATTTTTTAATTATCTACAAGTTTTTGAATGCAAAAATTCCTCCCTATATTTTTAAAATAAGTAAACATTATTAAAGAGTTTTGTTCATACCTCGTTCAATACAAACTGACTGAATTTTTCATATTATTTTTATATTAGACTAATATTTTCTCAATTTACTCAAATTTTACATGTGTTATAGGTTAATCCTTTTCTAATACTTTCTAATACTTTCTAAAACATAATAGGTAGAAATATCACGTGGCCAATAATGATATCACAGTGTTTTCACAGTAGAGATTTATTAGCAGCTATTCTTAGCAGTGGGAATTCTTGTTAACTGACTTATTTTTATCTGTGTTTTAATTAATACATGTACAAAAATTTGTGCAAAAAATTTGGACCATAATAAATTCTAATTTGCTCTAGCTAGTGTCCTGTTCTATCTGCTCAAAGAGATTAAACCATCAAATCTATACACTGTGCATTGGACAACGATAATGTAAAATATCAGTACTATATGCTCAAAAATAACTCCAGTTAATACAGTGTCCTTTTTGCTACATTTAAATACCTAGCTCGTTTCCTATTATGAGGTTTTCTTTGATTATTGAATCTCTATGTACTCCTTTTTATTTTTTCTAGAATTAATTCTGTGGTCTCTTGAGTTGCATTGTCTAGCCCTACCACTTACAAATCTTTGATCTTTGGGCAAATTGCCAAACACACTGTGCCTCTGTTCCCTCACCTATAAAATGGAAAGTATTGTAGTGTTCACCTTGTAGTGTGTTGTGAGGATAAAATCATTTATTGCATGTAAGAAATTAAAACTCTGACACATAATAAGTATCCAACAAATAATTATTGTTGATAATATTTTAATCATCATACCCCAGTAGAACTTTTAATGTACATAGTCTCCATTGTGCTTTAACTTTGGAATAAAGTTTTATATCTGAATGCAATCTTTTTTAAACATTTCTAAATTGCTGCATTTGTACAGATGCCACATTCTCTATACTCTCCTAAGGATTATGAACTAGAGAGTTCTGACATTTGCTCCTGTTTTTTGAAATGAATCTATTTTATTCCCTCTAGAGGACATTTACTTCATAACCTTTCAATAGTTTTCCTCCCCTGAACTACTAAATATCTCCATCTGCCTGGTTATTTTTCTGTTTGTTCAACTTTACAGAGTGAGACACTTTGTTCAGTTGGGGAAGTTGATATGGGATCAACTAGCAATTATTTGGGTTTCATTTTCAACTTTTAACTCCAGTCAAAGGAGAAAATGAAATGCTTTTCGTTCTCTGTAATTTTATTTTACTAAATGCAGAAGTCCCAAGTGGCTGCAGAGAGCTGCTCAAGAGCTTCTGGGTGGGTGGGGGAGGCAGTCACATGATAGACAACTCTGCTTTGGTAAGAGGTTTTCTTGCCACAGTTGTTGAACAGCCCAAAGTCAGCTGAGCACCTGTCCCTGCCTTCTCCACCTGACAGGACGAATCTTGAGGAGAACCAGTTGTAATACTGCCCACTCCGGCCAGTTCTGTGGGTGCCCTCTATTACTGTGGTTAAGGACTGCTCCAGGGGACGGAATCCCCAGACTCTAATCAGAGATTGGGGTTTGGGAGGAGGAATTAGGCAATACTGTTTTCTTACTTCACAGGTGGACTTTTCTTGTCATAGCTGCCTTATTACAGACTAGTTATGGCTCTCAATCTGATCCCACCTACACTAGGTTTTGTAGAAACAATCCTCTAAGTTGGGGTCTCTTAATGAGCTTTTTGTTGATGCTATCCAACACTGTTAATGATGTTTTCCAGTTGTCCCAATATTTACATTTCTTTGTTCAATTCCATAGAACTTAGAAAAACAACATTAAATACCTGTACTCACATTAATATCCTGAAATGGAAAGCTCCTATTTTTTAATGGGAAATTCTTACTTTTCCCAAGCATTGAAAGTATTTGAAGTCTGTGATTAAATATGTAATACATTCCTTCAAGGAGAACTCAGTTACTTTATTTCCTGTTAATATGGTAAAGCCACACTTTCTTGGATTTGTAGTTGAATTTGTTAAACAAATAAATAAACCAAATAATGTGAAAGTTTTAAAGCTGCTCCTTGATAATTATATGAAAATATTCATAATTATGTTGTATCATAATAGACAACAAATATGCATACAAAGATTACCTCACTTGAATGTAAGGAAATATATTCTTTAAAAAAAACCCTTTAAACTATTAAATTAAGTCCAGTTCTTCAATGGTAGCATTTTTTTACTAAGTCCAGATTACCTTGTTATCTAAAAGATTTCCATTTATGAATTGTGTACATTAGAGTTTTTTCACTTTTTAAAACTCATGTTCCCTTTGTAACAAATATATTAAGACTCTCATGTTCCTAAAATTTATATTTCAAAAAATATTTTCCATTTGTAAATATAATGTAATGTTATAATATTGAATTATATGAACTTTTTCAAAGTATAGTTTTCTTACAGAAATTCTGATATGCCGTCTAGACTACCTATGTGTACATTTGACTCCTGTTTCCTTCAGGTGCAAATACTGATCTCTAAGGAGAAATTGCATCTAGACCTTTGTATTATTTATTTATTTTGTAGTAGAGATATGGTCTGGCTGACAACCAAACTCTAATTTTTCCTTTTAACTCTTCTCTATATGATCTAGGCATAGCTGACCACTTCCAAATCTGAGGGTACAAATTACGAGTTCTCCACCAAGAAGCTACTAGAACTGATAAATGAATTCAGCAAAGTAAGAGGATACAAAATTAATTTCCAGAAATCAGTTGCATTTTAATATGTCAATAACAAACTAACAGAAAGGGAAATTAAGAAAACAGTCTCATTCACAATTGCTTCAAAAAGAATAGAATACCTATTCTTTTTGGACTCATGGACACAGGCAACAGTGTGATGATTGCAGAGGGGAGGAGGGTATAAGGGTACTAAATGGTAATGGAGAAAATTACAATAAAAAATTTAAAAAAGAAATTGTGGTTGCATCTGGGGAGTAGATTTAGGGTTAAGAGAGACTTGCTTTTCCTTGTATAACTTGTACAACTCACTTTTTTACATGCATGAATTATTTTTAAATTTTCTAAAATAATAAATAAAGTAAAACTTTGGAAGTAATGGTGATTCCGACAAGCCACTGGCCTAATATAAACCATTTAAATCTTAACAAAGCCACTCGGGACTTCTTAACCTTTTGTGCCACCGACCCCGCTGACAGTCCAGGGCAGCCTTTCATCCCATTCCCCGTAAATTGTTAATGCTTTTTAAATGGATAAAATAAATAACATGGAATCATAAAGAAAATAAAATCTATTAAAATTAGTTATCATAGTACTTTTAAAAACTAGATTTGATAGTGGGTCAGACTTTTGAAATAGTGATGAACAT